>JANDEH010000004.1:45990642-47321642 GCA_024610705.1 Tetragnatha versicolor | reverse complement strand
ATTATTGTATGTAATATTATTCTAGTCCAGATTAATTTTTAACTTTAATATTAAACTTCATAAATATGTGTAACTAAACGACTCATTTTTTACTTAAAAAATATTACTATTATCTACTGTATGGCCCTCCACGTCATTATTATCTCGGAATCCGGCCCGCTGATTCGAAAAGGTTGCCCATGCAACTCTAAGCCCATGCATGCTCTAAGCCTGTTGCCCATGCATGCTCTAAGCCATAGACTATCATATCATACCTAGGCGTGCATTTTAAGTTGTATAGCGCTCCCCCTTTTCTTCCAAAACGTGTGCGGTCTCGTGTAGCTGAGTTCAAGGTCATATTCTACCAGTTGCATGGTTAAAGGCGGCTTTAGACCACTCGGTTCGCGACAGCGATTCTGCGACAGCCGGTTCGCGACAAAAATTGACCCTCTTCCCTTAAATGAACAGCGCCATCTTTTGAGAGGTCGCCGAGTTACTGCGGCTGTCGAAATTCCCGAAAACCGCGGAATCGCTGTCGCAAACCGGTTGGTCTAAAGTCGCCTTTAGACCACGCGGTTCGCGACAGCGATTCTGCGACATCCGGTTCAGGCCCGTGCTGGCCCGGGGGGACGTGTCCCCCTGCGCCCTTTGCAAGTTGAAAGTCAAAGCGCCCTTTTGAAACAAACTGATACTCTGCAATTTGTAGTATCAATATTTTCGTAACTAGAGAAAAAGTGTAAAAGGTTTCCTTTTCTTTACAATTTCAATGAAACCATTTCCCAAGGGCGGTCTACTACTATTCGGCGCGAGAAATAAAATGAATGAAAGTAAATAGAACTCTTTCATAATTCTTCTAAAATTTAGAAAAAAATTTTGTTTCGCGCCGAATCGTTCCATTCCGTCCCAAGGGGCACCCTTGTAACCTGATCTGGAGCCCCTTCACTCTTAACGATTTATTAAAGTTAAAAAAAGAGCCTTGTTATTCTGGCGCCCTGGATATACGAAAAAACCGTTCAATGCAAAAACCGTTCAATAAAATAAAAACAAATTAATTACATGTGTAAAGCTATGAATTTTTTTGTTTTTTGAACGGTTTTTGTCTGAACGGTTTTTGCATTGAACGGTTTTTTCGCGTCACCGGCGCCCTTACTGTATCATAATTTTGTAATACCCGCTTTGTAAAAAACTCACCAGCTCCTTTGTCATTTCCTCCCTGCCCTGGGGTTTTACAAAAATTTATCAGGGCGCCTTTTTTTTTCGATGTAGCCTTATCTAAGGGCGCCCTTTTAGTCCGCAGACGCCACAAAAAGTTATATGGGCGCCCCCTGTTAAACGGTATCAAGGTATCATTGAAATTGTAAAGAAAAAGGGAATCTTTTACACTGTTTCTCAAGTTACAAAAATACTTATACTACAAAAGCGCCCCAAGTTAAGGCTACATCGAAAAAAAAGGCGCTCCGGTAAATTTTTGTGAAAACAATTATTTGATACACTGAAGGCGCCAGAATGGCAAGGCTCTTTCTTTAGCTTTAAAAATTATTATGGGTGAAGGGGCCAGGATAATATTACATGGGCGCCCCCTTTTTATAAACCGTTTCAGCTGAAATAGTAAAGAAAAGGGAATATTTTAAAATCCAGCCCCATATCCCTCTGTACTTCTTTACTATACACCCCTAACTTAAGATTATATCATGGAGATTAATTTTAACCCCGCTGGTTCTGTTCGCACTTACACCACGCACGTAGTGTTCGGGTCAATATGAGCCGATACAAAAAATATCACTTCTAGCAGTAAATGAATGGGGAAATTTAAGAATTAGGTATAACAACAGTAAAATAACTATAAATACAAGTAACTAGAATGAAATACTAATTGTGTTAAGATATAAAATACGAATAAAATTAACTTAAAATCATTTGAAATTTAGAATGGAAGTTTTTTACAATTATAACGTTTTACATGTTTGCAAATGTGTTTTAACAATTGTGGCACAATAAATTAATAATTTTAAATTATTTTTTTCGTTTGAGGGATCATTTTATATATTTTTTCTTTGTTCTATTACTTCCTTCATGACAGGTTTTAATCTTCTCTAATCTATGAAAATAAAAGAGGGATTTCAAATTTTTAATTGGATAATTTTTTTGTACTGGATTCCATAGAAACGGATTGCAGAATTTGCAAAAATTACTCATTACTTTGATATCATAAATTTTCTCTGTCTCTGTTATTACAACTATATTTTACTAAGTTTGTGTCAAGACGCAAAAAATCTATATCCGAAATTCGGATGAGGCGTACCCCTAAACTTAAGGGTGCTCTTATTTAAACAGGTATAGTTTTTTTTCTCTAATGGGTGCCCTTAATAAAAAACGTTGCACCTTTGAGAGTGTTAAGTCGGAATGGTGTTTTTTTTGCACTAATACAGACTTGAACTTAATGATGATGATAATTTTAGGGCGCCCTTCTTTATACAAGCTACCGAAATTTTAAAAAGCTCCACTTTAATTTAAGGACCGACAATGTGTATCGCACCATGGGTCTGTGGTGATTTTTCATGGTGCCCAGGCGCCCTATGTTTAACACCTACATTTTTGTGAGGGCGGGGTGGTATTTTTCAGATGCTCCTCATCATGCACGCACCAGAAAATTTCTTGGGTACAACAGTGATTTTTCATCTTTAGTGATCTTTACGTCTTTAGTGATCGTTTAGTGCTTTGTTTAGTGAAGTCTTTATATAGTGTTCGAAACACATTGAAATCGCTAGGGTGGAGCGTTTAATTTTTAGGATGCTTTTAATTCAACAGGTAATTAATTCCTTGACACTGACTACCTTAAGTCACCTTTGGTCAAAAATTTTATACCTTTGAAAGAACTAAAAAATCCAAATCATCTATAATTTTTGCATTAATTATAGAGGTTTTTAATGTTATCTCCATACCATTACAATAGTCTCAATTAAATTCTAATATCAAAAAATGTTAAATAAAAAAACAATCAAAATACCTCAACTCACAGTATTGCTTTGAAATTTTTTTTCTATTGAGAAAATTTATTAGTAAAACGTCACCAATAAAGTCTGAACTAAAATCAGGGGCATATATAAAGTGGATAAAGGGGGCCCCGGCCCTCCCCGACATTTGAACTGTAGTTGTAACTAAATCGTGTTAAAACCCTGTTTTTAAGCTCAAATTTCAAAAATTTTCTGGGGGAGAACCCCCAGACCCCCCCTTTTGTATTTCCTATTTTTATCACGTCTTATAGTCAAGTTATATCAAGATTCAAATATGAATTGAAAAGTTACATTAATTTATCTATAAAATGTGCGGCTTAGAAAAACTTGGGGGCTTCTCTCCTAGGAAAAATATACTTTTGGGCTTTCTGCATAATATCTACATTTTTTAGACGATATTTGGGCTCCTCCCGAAATAAATTTCTATAGACGCCACAGCAGAAAATTAATTTTTTAGGTTAACTAATAAATATTACAGCGGCGGCGCCCTTTCACCCTTTGTCCACCGCCCTCTGAAGATACCCAGCACGGGCCTGATCCGGTTCGCGACAAAAAATTGACCCTCTTCCCTCAATTGAACAGCGCCATCTTTCGAGAGGTCGCTGAGTTACTGCGGTTGTCGAAATTCCCGAAAACCGCGGAATCGCTGTCGCAAACCGGGTGGTGTAAAGCCTCCATTAGATAAAATTTAGGAATGCGCGGTTTCCAGGAATTGAGGCTTTTGGGTATAACATACCCACCCGCGTTCGTTTGATAGGAGCGACTGCTCCCTGGTTAAGTATTACCTAGTTCAGTGGTGCCCAACCTACGGCCCGCGGGCCAAATGTGGCCCGCGAGGCTGATCCATGTGGCCCGCGGACTCGTTAAATCTTAAAAACAGGCAGGGACGTGCCAACGTTTTTGAGAGTGGGGGGGGCGAAGTATTTTTTTGTAGGGCCATAACCAGAAGTGTGATACTTAGTTTAAGTATAAAAAAATGTTTTTTTTTTTCAGTTAATACCTTCACCCAGGGAAGAAAGGGAGGCCTGGGGGCCCTCCCCCAGAAAATTTTGTGAAATTTTGCTTCAAAAAGATATATTTTACTCATTTTTATACATTTGTTACCCTTTGAAAGCCACCTAAAGAGGATCCCTTCTTATATTCCTTAGAATTTTCAAGGGAGAAGCAGTATTATAACCATGATCTTTTCTTTTTAAAATATCATTGGAATCAATTTACCCATAATGTCAAGATTTTAAAATTTTATCTTCAAGGGAAAATGGGAGGGTTTCCTCCCAGAAATATTTTGAAAACTTACTGATAAAAGTAAAGTTTTTGCTCATTTTAGGACTTGTTAAACCAAGAATTTCCCAGGAAAAAAATTATAAATTTGCGCCACATTTTCAAGGAGGCTGGGGGATTCTTCCCCAGAAGAATTTTTAAAATAGGCAATTTTAAACTATAGTGTTTTATCAAATGTAACCGGGCAGAAATAACTTGAAGACCAAAATTTCGGCAGTTTTCTGTGTCAACATAAAACATATTTGAATTTTCAGCAGTAAAAAAGAAAGTTTGGGTCGAAAATTGAAAAGAAAAAAAGCTTTGAAGCCAAAAGGTTTTTAAGAAATTCATTTTTGAATAATTTTACACTAAAAGTAATACGTATTTAAATAATATTAATGTCAGGAAAAATGCCCAGATGGGGTAATATTTGAAAATTTTAAGCTAGAAGTGCAAATTATTAATAATTAATATCGATGACCTGGATTTATATTTTTCACTTCAATGAAGCATATTCTAGTTAATGGTTTACCAGCTTGCTGCCATCATTATTTAGCTATTGTTTTTTTTATAGTTTTATGTTTGTTGTTGTAATTTGTAATGTCATTTGTCCATATAATTTCTTTTTCGCCTGTACGGGAAGTTTCTTCCCCTTGGCGAATCACATTATGTCTTACTTTTCTGTGTTTGTATAATGAATGTCTAATAATAAAGTTATTTATTTATTATTTAAAAAAATTGAAGATTAAAAACAGTTTCAAAAATAATGCCCTTCGCAATTGTTAAAATTATTCATTATTTACACAACTACAACAACATCCCTTTCCCTCTTAAACTGAGGGGGCGAGAATCTCCCAACCCACTTGACGGTCCGTTTCTGGAGAAGCACATATGATGGAT
Organism: Tetragnatha versicolor; assembly: GCA_024610705.1. Lineage (NCBI taxonomy): Eukaryota > Metazoa > Arthropoda > Arachnida > Araneae > Tetragnathidae > Tetragnatha > Tetragnatha versicolor. The sequence continues at coordinate 47,316,489 of JANDEH010000004.1, read as the reverse complement.
GATAATCATGGGCGGATCGGATTTAGCTAGAAGACCCAATAGGGGGAAAGCTGTCCCTGAAGTGCTAGGAAACTTGATTTACCATTACGAAAATGAAAATTTCTCAAAAAGGTGGGGGGCCTCCTATATCTCCCACCATAAATCCGCTTACAATGATAATAATGCCCTACGCACAAGTTTTAATTATTCATTACTTAATATGATACTTCTCGCCCCTCACCTCAAAAACCGAGGGGGCAAGAGTCTCACCACCCATTTGATGGCCCGTTACTGGATAGATTGGAGAATATTAAGCAGATATAATCAGAAGGATGTTAATCTCCTTAAGGTGAAGGGCAAGGTGATGGCCCGTTTTTGGGCCATAAGTTGGGAGATTCTTGAATAATATCAAGAATATAAGACAATCTGGGTTGAATTGAATAAGAAAATGTTTAAAAGTTTTTCGTATTAGATGTCTGAAAAAAGTCCATGAAAAACTGGGGGGTCGAAATATAGTGTTCGCCCCCTCACTTTTAAAACTGAGGGGGCGAAAAAAAACCCTGCCCCCCCTGTTGGCACGTCCCTGAAAACAGGTACCACTTTCAGAAATCTTCCGAGAAAACCACGAAATCGTGTGAGACATTATGGCACTTCCATCTAAAAAAAGATGATAAAAAAGGAATTCATCAACATCCAATAAAAATTTTTGTTGAATAAAGTTGAAGATTCACTCGGAATGCCGAAACTTTCAAGAATGGACAAATTCATATTTCTTCATTCAGCGAGAAAATAAACCGTTGTGTCTTATATATATGTAAGGAGACTGTGAACAAACTGTGTGTTTGAGAACAAACATTATCTGTTCTGAAAAGAACAAAAACTAGTGCTCGATCTCGACTTACAGATAATAAACTTAATTCAGTTTTTAGGATAAGTGTTACAAATTTGGAGCCAAACCATTTGGAGTAACAAATAGGAATTTATAAGAACTAGTATCCTCCAAACAGATACAAACTTCTCATTGAAAATGGGTAATTTTTCTTTATGCTTAGAAAAATCCTTAAAAGTGTTTTTTATGGGGCCCGCGAGATAAATTTTCATAAGCAAATTGGCCCTCGTGAAAAAAAAGGTTGGGCACCACTGACCTAGTTGATTCGAAGTTCTCATCCACATAATTTTTTATTAAGTAAAGAGACCATCAAAAAACAAATTAGGAGTTATCAGTAGCTTCATAGAGAAGGGGATTTGTTGCTCCTTCCTCAGAAAATTTTTTGAGAGTTGATTTTTAAAGGAGTTTTTCAGTTTATTTTGAGGTTATAACCAAGCAGCACCACTTCTTGTAAGCCAGAGACTTTTTTAGGAAAAAACCGTTGAAAACTGATGTTGGCAGTGGCAGATCCAGGATTTGGTTTAAGAAGGCTAAGAATTTTGAAAATCAAATTTAATCTTCTCAATGAAGATAATAATAAAAAGGTTGAAAACAACTGTGTTTGAATTACCTAAAAGGGTGTTTGAGGGACTTCCCCCAGAAATCCGATTTTCAACACAGCTCTTAAAAACTTGGTACGACATTTCCCTGATTACCCTGTATGACACAAGTTTAAAAAATTAAAAGGTCTTAATGAAGCAGGAAAAAGTTATCTTTCAACACAACTTTAATTCTTATAACACTGGCAGAAATCTCACCTTAATTCTCCCTATTACTAAGCCAACTGTCTTTTTAGGATTATTTTTTAAGTTCAGCTGAGAAATTTCCAATTAAGAATTACAGAGAAAGCATCAAAACTAGGGACAGATTTTAAAGGCACATATTTAGATAAAACTAGGTTAGCCGTATACGGTTAGTTACAATTAATACTGAAGTCAACTTCTGGGCTTACTGGCTGTAGTATTGAAGATGTTAAATTATTATATGTTTTTGACTCCTACTTAGATAATTTTTTTTTAAATTTTACTGATGACTCTCGAAATAGGAGTTGAAACATATAAAAATTTAACACCTTCAAGACCACGCCCAGTAAGCCCAGAAGTTGACTTCAGCATATTTTTATATTAATAAAGATACTTATGAGTATGAAAACTTTATTTTTCTCAGAAAAATGAAAAATTTAGAAATAATGAATAAAAATGCTTTCAACTCAACTTTAAAATTCTTGAATGGTACTGTTGATTTGATGGTTTTAAAACACACATAATTAAATATATACACATTATCACCAGTTTCTAAAAAGAGGAGATTCTGGACAATAGAAAATTTTTGATCTACATTAAAAACCATTTAATTATTTATGTCATGTATACTAAACTTATAATTAACCACTCAAACACAAATGAGTGAAACAATCATAGAAATGAATGAAAATAATTTAAATTATACTTAAACAATAATCATAACAATTAATAATTAGAAATCTATCGTTAATAAACAGTTAGTAAATAAACAGTTCAGGCAAAAAATACTACAGGCAAAAAAGTGACATTTTTATACTTTTGACATTTACCCAGTGGAAAATGGAACTAATTATTTACAAGAGGGTGACTTGCAAACACTAGTTGAAAATAGATCTCTTACAGTGATGGATGATGTAGAAATACAATGAGCTTTTTAAATCTTATTCTTTCTTTAGGTACAAAGCTTTAATATTACCAGGCCCGTATTCAGGGATGGTGCCATCCTGTTCCATGATTTCTTGCTTCCCCTATTTAATCACATTTGAAAACACTTTAAAAGAAGACTGGTTAAACCTAAATTTTCAACCTTTAAGTATGAATTTCATTGGTGATTACCTGAAGTTACAGCCTAATTGCTAGCCATGGGTCAATTCCAAACAAATAACCCCTTAATGTTTAGACGATTTTTTTGTAAGAAAAAATTTACTGCAGAAAATGCAAATGTTTCAAGCAAATTATATGTCTTCCCCTGAGTCTTTGAGACTGAACTCGAATCAACACTGTCACTATAAGGAGGTAATAAGTCCACAACAGTTTGAATCACTGCTAAGTACCTTAATACAGATTATAATTTAAAAAAAAAATTGAATTTGCTGTTGGTAAGAAAAAATGAGGAGAGAAATATAAATTTTATTTTAGCAAATTTTTTATGATGGGTGTAAACTTCCTTCTAATCAATACACAGGGCATTATTGTGACCAGTCAAGGAATTTTTTAGTTGGTCAATAAGAAAAAATTTGAAAGGCAGTAATTTTGGGGATATAGGGTAATTTTAGTTGTTTTCTAAGGTGAAAAAGTAAATATTTCTGATTTTCTATCCCCAAACCCCTTTTTACTACACCTTGCAATTATTGATTCAGTCGATTTGGACTGCATAGAACATTGCCAAGGTGAATTCACACCAAACACTAATTAAACAAAAGTTTTTTCCGGTCTTCTTTCAAAATAGCAATATACAAAATTTGGAAGACAGGTTAACATAGGATAGCTAACAAGTGTGTATGAAAATTAAATATTTAAATTATTAGTGAATGAAACTGTAATCAATAATTTTGAATTTCTCATAATTGGAATTTAACTCCTCACAAAAGCAATACATGAAAAATAGCTGTTAAAAAGTGCTTCGTCAAGAAGTTGGTTGGATGCTAAGTTGGTGATAGTTGGTAACATAAAGGGGGTTAATGGTAGAATCATATAAAGTGAAAACCTTTCTGCAAACTCACTTTTTTCTGTATAAATTTACCAAATTTTAGAATCAAAAACCTTTTATTCACTAAATGGTAGCACAATCAGGAAAAGTTTTATTTTATCTTCTTGAAACACTTATTGGCCAAACAAAAAAATCTTTTGAAAGTAGAGCTGAAATTTCATTCATAGTTTTGTCTGTAGATTTTGACAGTGTAATTTTTCATACTATAAGATCTTCTCACAAAGCACTATCCTGCTTTTCTAATTTTCATTTATCAGCAGGACCTGGCTATATAATGCAGTAATTTTAAAATAAAAAAAAGCTTTACCCTTACAATCATCTTTTGTAATGCCTGCAAAAAATTTCTAATTAAGTTCATACAGAACAGAAATGTTAAACATTCTCTTCCTTCTTTTGCAATAGTCACAGACAATCTTTAATCAACTCATTGGGTGTACCATTAGTTTTGCAGGAAAAATACTTTGAGAATTATGAAATTTAATCATAAAAATTACTAAAAACATGTTTTATAGGTTGAAACATATTATGGTTCCTTGAGATAAAAGAACCATTACTTAAAAACTTTCTGCTTACGACACTCATGTGTTTCTGTATATCACATGGTTCTGGTTACTAGATGTAAATAATAAAGCAAATTCATTAAAACTGCAGTAACTGAAAACAAGCAAAAGTTTTCCCATAAGTGTTTTCCAAACATTTCAAATGTATTGAAACTAATTCTAAACTACAATAAGTATAAAACATTTCTTTCTTGAAAAGGGGAAGATAGAGCAAAAATTTTATCCTTTCCCAAAAGGAAGCAATTGAAGAAAAAGCATGCAGGAAAGTGTGGCATTGAATAAGGTGTGTAAATATAAAAGTTTAATAGAAAAAAGCAAAATATGCATACTTTTTTTGGCTGAGTGATTTGATACTTTTAAAATTCTGCCACCCAGTGCACAAGCCTAAATAAGGCCCTGGTTATTACCATCTGTCTTGATAAACTAAAAATATCTCAATGCATAGATGTCAATATAAAAATATAATAAATATTTGTACAACTATTTACACGATATTGAGGCACATATTACTTTTGAGCAGTGGACATGAGTTCACTAAGAGATGGTAAGTCAGCAGAGCTAGAACTACAACTGTCATCTAATAATGAAACTGTACAAGGCCCTTCATCTTTGCTGGAATGACTTAAAAAAGTTTTGGGCAAATCAGATGAATGATGATGGGCAGATGACAATTTATCTGGACCTGGTTCAGTGGAGGCATTGGAGGCATCCTCAACAACAATGTCCTCAGTTATTGATAAAATGTGCGAATCATCTTTAGATGGACCTGGTTCCGTAGAGGTACTGGATAACTCATCCACATTTGCAATTCCTTCTGGGTTGAAAGGATGATGGGGTTCATCATCTTTAGGTTCCGTGGAGGCATTAGAAGACACATCATCCTCCTTGATGATTTTTGATGGAACCTTTGCAAGTGGTGCCTCTTCTAAATAGGAGAAATATATGCATATATTACAAATTGTATAAAAGATCATAATACCGTAACACAGGGGTTCCCAACCTTTTTGCACCTGCGTACCACTTGACTTTTTGAGAAATTTTGGCGTACCACTAGGCCTAAATATTTTAATAAACGTATAATATTTACTCTTCTAAAAGTATTCAAAGGCTTTTTGAATTAAATTCCTGAGAAAACTTCATATTTAATGGTTAGATATTTGTTTATTTATTTATAACTTGCTTGTAATAAAGGAGAAAAAGATGGAAATGGTATGTTTTTACAGTTTTATTTATTAAACCCATAGGTCTAAAAACCTACAAATAAAAAATTAGTACAAACTCAGCAAAATATACTTTTGTAGTCTTTAATGCGAAATTTGTTGTTGTTTGCCTGTGATTAAAATATCAACGTTAGGAGTAATGGAACTTATCTTCACTCTTAAGTCCTCTTAAACACTTACTCTGCTTCTATGTTTATTTTTTATGTACAAGAGTTCAGAAAATCCACTCTCATACAAGTAACTCGTAACAAATTGCATCAAAAATAGCAGAGCTTGCCGGAAGATCAAAGGGTACTCGGTTTTTACATCCGATCCAGAAGTTAATTTTAAGATTTCTCTTTCTAATAATCTTTCATGGAACTATCTTCTGTAAAATCGAAAAAACTTTCTTTTAGTGCTTTGACTCACACGTACCACCTGAAACATTCCCGCGTACCACCAGTGGTACACGTACCACCGGTTGGGAACCCCTGCCGTAACAGAACCCTAATAATAATTTTGAATATTTTGTGTCTTTTTGGCTATAAATTGCTTAGGTTCTCAACATCCAGCCGTAGTTTTGTACATTTGTATTTCTATTTTCTTTGCTTGTTGGATGTTGGGGACAGATGCAGTTTAGAACTTCTGGTTCTCTGCTTTTAAGAAACACTCCCTCCGCTTGGGTCCTGTCCCTCTGATGAAAAGACCTGAGTGGAGTGTTGTATTTCTTTGTCTTCTCTGGATTTAATCATTTAATTCTTATATATATTCGCATATCTTCTATCAGTTTGCAGCTTTTAGCGCAACTGTTGAATTTGCAGGGCTCACACTCACTTTAAAATATTTGTATCAATTTTTGTATCAGGTAAAACCAAGTTTTGTATCACAAAAAATGTCTTTTGTATCAGGTAAAACCACGTTTTGTATCACAAAAATGTCTTTTGTAGCAGGTAAAACCAAGTTTTGTAGCATAAAAATGTTTTTTGTATCAATTTGATTGCAGGGAAGCTTTTGTAATTTAAATTACAAAAGCTTCCCCTTCATTATATTTTAAACTTGCATCAGTAAAACTTTTCGTACGACATAAAACCATAATTTTGATTACGTCAAATAATGTGCGTATAGATTTAATTCATAAATACTTAACTTAAACCTCTATTAGTTTATCAGCTCTTATCCAATTTTTACACCTTATAAATTTTTAGTTACTTGAGGTTATTAGGTCTAGTGATAATTCACCTTCTAAGTAATTAGTTCTGACCATAGTAAAGTTGTTTTGCCTACAATGTAAATACAATAGTGAAAGGAAGCCAACTTCAGTTAGGCGCCGGTAGGAAGCAATCGCGGATAAAACGGAACTTTCACGAAAAATCGCTATTTTTCGGCTTTTCGAGATCGTGATTCTAACCATCGGACATGTTGGCTTTGACCACGTTAAAGTAGTTTTTCCTGCATTCTAATACAGACACGAGATGAAGCCGACTTCAACTTGGCGTCCGCGGCCGTCGAAAATAGTCGCGGAAAGAACGGAACACGCGGAGCACAAAACGAAACTTTCGCGAAAAATCGAGGCTTTTTCCGCGATTTACCCGTTTCCAAACGCCTAGAAAAGGCAGACAAGGCTTTTATTTGGCGCAACAAGATTTGTTTACGTTTTCACGGAGGAAAAATGCAAAAAAACGTAAATTCAGTAAAAATTTCGGGTCGATCCGTAAAACCTTAAATTTTGGTGCAAATCCGTAAATTTTACGGACAATCCGTAAAACTTGGCAGCTATGTGAAAAGAAGCCATCTTCAACTATGGAAAAACGGTACTTGCGCGAAAAATCGCTGTTTTTCGACTTTTCCGCAGAATGCGATCCTAAACACCGAACGAAGGCTTCTAACCACTAATAAGTTGTTTTTTCCACATCGCACTAACAACCAAAGAAGCCAACTTCAATTTGGCGCCCGCCGGCCGTCCAAGAAAAAAAATCCTAAAAATAGAGCATAATTGGGAAAAAACCTGCGCTTCTAAGTGCTTTTTATGATAGATTTCCGATTTTCCGTAGCTTTTTCGATGTTATCCGTAGTCCGTAGTTTAACGACGCATCCGTAGAAACTACGACAAATCCGTAGTAGTAGTCTCTGAAAATGGCGCAGTTTTGGCGCAGGAGCTGGTAAAATAGGCAATTTGTATCAGTATCAGGGGTGGAAAATCCAAAATAGATTTTTGTATCAGCTTTAGGGCAGTTTTGTATCAAGTCAAAATGCATTTTTGTATCAGCTTTTAGTGGTTTTGTATCAAGGCAAATTTCATTTCCGTATCAGTTTACAGTGAATCTGCATCAGGCTAATCTAATAGTTAGGTTTTATATAATGCATCAGGGTTCATACAAATTTTCAGAAATCAAAAAATCAAGGAGTGTACCAGGCGTTTTCAAGAAGTGTTTTTTAAAAAATTCAAAGAGTACTTTTTTACATAACTTAAGAAAGACAAATTTTTTACACGGCTTCAAACACACACTGCATTCCTGAATCAGTTTTTAAAACCACTTTAAAAGTCAAAATGCAACTAAAATCAAATAAAAATAAAGGAAATTAGTTAATAGAAGGGCAATTCCACAGGTAACTGACTGACATTTTTTAAGAAAAACGCTTAGTATTTTGTTATTTTCTTCCCAAAAATAAATGATAAAAAAATACTTTCCACCCAGTTTATTGCTTTCTTGTTAGCTTAATCTAATGGCACCATTAAATTTTCAAAATATGTTTTTATTGATTTTTTAAAAATTTTAAACAACATGGTAACTGACTGACATAAACTGTGTGGAAAGTATTTTTTTATCATTTATTTTTGGGACGAAAGTAACAAAATACTAAGCGTTTTTCTTAAAAAATGTCAGTCAGTTACCCGTGGAATTGCCCAGAATAATTATTTAAGTAAAAATTAAATTGCAAAAACGATATTGTTAACTTTTAGTTAAATAGAAAAAAAGTAAGAAATTATTTTTGAAGGTATTTTTAGAATCTTATGAATCAGATCAGATACCTAAAACAGGTAATAATCTAACAAGATTTAAAAAAACACTGTATTATCAACTAATTAAGTTGCTATAAAGCGACCGTTCATTAAAATTTACAACTTAGAAAATCCTCTTAATTTGAAAATACTAAATAAAATAGAGAAAAAATCTTAGACTTATCAGGCTGGTCTGACAAAGGAAAATTTGTTTTTTCTGCATCGCCGTTGAAGCTAACTTCAACAGACGAACAGACGTCCGCAAGTCTGTAGGAAAAGCAGTCCCGGAAAAAACGGAACTGTCGCGAAAAGTAGCTATTTTCCCGATTTCCGGTACACTAGACGGAACACCGGACTTGTTGGCTTCTGATCACGGTAAAGTTGTTTTTTCTACTTCGCAATAATGCCGCAAGAAGAAGCCAACTTGAATCAGCACCCGCGGCGGCCCAAGCAAGTCGCGGGAAGAACGGAACACTCCAAAAATAGCTATTTTTCCGACTTCCGGAACACCGGACTTGTGGGCTTCTAAACACGATAAAGTTGTTTTTTTACTTCGCAATAATGACGCAAGAAGAAGACAACTTGAATCGGCACCCAAAGCTGTCCACGAAAGTCGCGGGAAGAACGGAACATTCCGAAAAAAACCCCGAAACTTTCGCGAAAAATCGCGATTTCCGACTTTTCAACGCACTAAACGCTGCGGATTGAAACCTATTTTATAGGGGAAGTAAATTTATAGAAGAAATATTCAGGTTGAAAATCAAAGAGTTTTTAAGGAGTACAACCCAAATTCAAGGATATTCAAGGAGCGTACGAACCCTCTGTGCTTATCACCGAAAAACACTGCCAAAAATCAAATCAACGCACTTGTCTACGTCGGAAAAGGCGGACGAAAACCGGTTTTCTCTGCCTTCCACAATGGAGAGAAACCGGTTTTTCTCCGCCAAGCGACGGTAGACAAGTTACTAATCGTCCTATTTCCACCCCATTCCATAGCGATCCTAGCGGGAAGAGAATCGATCATTGTGGCTGAGGATTGGTTCTTTTCTTATCAGTTGGATTTTCAGGGTTACTGATTCAGATTGAACGGATTATCGGGTTTTTGGCGCAGTTTGGCGCAAAAATGTGAATTTTGCCCATTTTTGGCGCAGTTGGCGCATGTAACCAATTTCGGCGCAGTTTGGCACAGTTGGCGCAGATTTTCCACCCCTGCAGTATGTATCAAAATTTGGTTTTGGCGCAGTTTGGCGCAGGCGTGTGAGCCCTGAATTTGTGTTATGATCTTCCCAGCCGTAGTTTTGTATTTCTATTTTCTTTGCTTGTTGGGGACAGAAGCAGCTTAGAACTTCTGGTTCTCTGCTTTTCAGAAACACCCCCTCCGCTCGGGTCCTGTCCCCCTGATGAAGAGACCTGAGTGAAGTGTTGTATTTCTTTGTCTTCTCTGCCTTTAATCATTTAATTCATATTATTATAATTAGGAATAACAATATTCTTTAGAAAAAACATAAAATTTTCCATTAATTACCTCTCACATAGACGTTTCTGTCACTGCTCCAAATGTGTAATGAAACTATTATCAATGGAGGGCCCATTTACCCCCATAAATTATTGGTAGGGAAAGTTTTTTCTCGGGCCCTGTATTCCCACTAGTTGAACATCTAGGTTGTTGTTGTTGTCGTGCCCCGCACTCATCATATCATTCTCCATAGGAAAAAGGGGTGCCAGAGCCCCGAAGGGTTGGACTTCTGACAATTGTTTTTTACGAGGTGGAGTTGACAGCTCCACTCTCAACCCCCAACCTGGAGGACCAGTCCTATTTTAGTCACCTCTTACGACACGCATAGGCTACGTTGGGACTATTCTTTCCCGGTACCCACACGGCACATCTAGGTATTTAGGTAGAAAAAACAGTTCCGTGTTTAACTTTTGAAAGTGAGTGTAGATGATTCACCATCCATTTTCGCTTGCTACTACAACAGGATTCATGTTAGGTAAACTCTTTATACCATTGGTTACTTCCTTTTAATCCTTTAAAAAGTTTGGGTTGGCTAGGACAATAGAAAACTTTTCAAAATATGGAATTTTTAAAATTTTAATGGAAAAGTAAATGCTTAGCTACTCTTTTTTGATTTAGGAAAAAAATTCAAAACATTTATTTGTTGTTGATAGTTTTAAAACTAAACATTGCGACATTAAATTGTTGTTTTGTTTATAACAAGGTCACCTAAAATCAGTGTAGAAATTTTTTTTTTTAAATGGCTCTAAATTTTTACCCCTTATGTGCAATAATACATTTAAAAACAATAAGGGTAATAAAACAGTAATGACATAAAAATTAAGGAAAGTAATAATTAATAAAATATAATAATGATAATTATAACACAATTAATAAAATTACAAAAACTAAATAATATATAATTACTTTACTTACATAATTAATAGAATACAAGTTCAGATGTTTAGAAACAAATAGATAAAAACCAAGTTATTTTAAAATTAATAAGTAAGGGAAATTGGTAGGAAAAAAAATAGAATAAAAGTTACCATCAGGGCTATTGTCAGTAGGATCAGTTTCTGATAATCCATCAGCGCCAAAATCTTTGACTTGCGATGTTTCACATTCGTCACCGGCATCATCCTCATTGTTTGATTCTTCCAAGTTCTCATGAGCATCCTCAGCAAACTTGTTTATGAGCTGGAAAAAAATTACTTTATTGTTAAACAGATTCATAAATCCTAATCCAGGCATGCTACTGACTTCAACTTAAAATAATGGAAAACTATTAAGGCAAAGACCTTTCATCCAGAAAGCTCCAAATCCGGAATGTTTAGATTCTAAAAAAAATTCATGTTCCAAAGTTATTTTTCCCATAAAACTTACAGCACCTCCTATGAACCGATAAGACAATAGTTGAAACATTTTAACAAAAGCTGTAAGTAAACACAACTTGATCTAGAACTGATGGTGGGGACCGGATTTTTCAGGAAAGATGTTGTTAATGCTGCAGATCTGCACTTATTTTTTAATTGGACCTAATTTTATGATTTCTTGTTAAGCTCTAGATTTTCAAAAATTTCAATTTTTTCTTTTTTAACCAGGAACTCCAGGATTAATGCTAGTTGAAAAAAAATATTTATTGGGGTACCCTGGGTAAGTAGCACCCCTTATTATTTTATGATGGCTTTTTATAACAGACATGCAATGTTTAACTTGTTATCAAAACGTAAAGGTTTGACTGAGGAAAAATTTTCCCCCTGAGATTAGCAGGGTTTCCATAGTCAAACCTTTAAGTGAAACATTGCATGTCTTATAAAAAGCCATCATAAAATAATAAATGGTAAAAAAATTTTTAGTGTATTGGTAACATTTTGTAGAAGAAAGTCTAAAAGAGAAATATTGAAAAAAAAATTAAGTGAGACCCTAAAATAGAAGGTTAGAGGGAACGGTGTTGCATTTGTTTTTAACTGAACGGTGTTTGCAGACCAATTTTTGCATTGACCGGATTTTTCGTAAATCCGAGGGAACTAAAGGAGTATAAATTATAATGACTGCTAAATAGGTCTTTTTTACTGGTTTTTAAACTGAAAAACTTGTTTAAAAACCATATACCTCATCTATTTTCTTCTCTCCTTCTTTTTGGTTTTTCTGTAGCTTGGCTTCTAGTTCAGGATCCTTGTTGGCAGGATCCTCTTCTGGACCTACATCATCAGTTAAATAACAGCCAATATCTCTGTAGAGATCCTTCTCGCGTCTTCTTTTTAATTCCCGTCCAATTTCAGCAAAAACTTCTCGAGCTTATAAAAATACAAACGAGCTGAATAAATACCTTTAGACAGGAAGTTCAAAAGATAAATTAAACACATAAGATATTAGGCCAAATAAGAACCTCTAATTTAAATATAACATATTATTAAACATCTGTACAATCCAAAATCTGAGTGTAAAAGATAAACAAACCAAACATAAATACTACAAATAAATCATGTTAAGGTTAAAAATTAGAAATTTATGTTCCAGAATTTTGAGTCTAATACATAATGGCCCCATGAAGTTACTTGTTACCCAACTAAGGTTTGGATGAATATTTTTAGAGTATATTTTATTCTGCAAAATTATTCTTCAAATACCTACATAATAATAAGTTTATTTAATAGACAAAATAGAGAAAAAAATACATTTGACGCCAAGGGGAAAATTGATAAATCCCGTTCAGGCGACATAGAATTAATTTACATCAAATACAAAATAAATGAAAAGAAACTAAAACAACTTTAGAAATGTATAAATAAATAATGGCAATAAGCTGGAAAAATGTTATTAGAAATAGTTTGCTTCAATTGAGGGAAAAATATAAATCCGGATCGTCGATATTAATTATGAAGTTAAATAAACTTCTTTTAAAAGTGGAGTATTAAATTAATTTTAAGTAATTAAATTTAGAGGTAAACTGTTATTTAATTTAGGTGCAAGATAATAGAAACTTTTAGAAAATATACCTCTGGAAAATCCTCAATATCTGATGTTTGCAATACTTGAGGATTTTTTGTGTATGTGTGATTGCTACCATTTATCAATCTTGCATTTTAACATCAGAAGCTTACGATCTAACTTTGATGAACTTGTTTGTTATTTAACTTCTTCAAAATGTCAATTTGAGGTCATAGTTCTAAGTGAAATTTGGATTGGATTAACTGAGACACAGTTTTTTAAACTGGATTTTACTAAGATAATAATTCATTTCTTAGATTAGATTAGATTTATTATCCAAGTCATAAAATTTTAGGAAAAAAGTTATGGTACCTGAAAAGAAATGAAATAATTACTGATGAAAATTTTAGGAAAGGTTGAATAGGGCACATCGCAAAAACGCGCCAAAGACGCCAACTTGGCAGTAGTAAGAAGTGATAGTACTTGTTAGTTCTGAGTAATGGAAAAGTATCAAGAAAGATATAATGTACACAGACGATCCGAAACGTCAAAGAACCGTTCGATAGTACTGCCCTCGGTTTTTAATAAAAGTGGCCAGCAGCAAACATGATAAATCAGATTCTATTTGCATTACTAATTCATCAGTATTGGAGCAAGAATATAATAAAACTGAGTCATCCATTTAAGTTAGAACATTACAAAAAAATTTTAATTTGCAAAAGTCGTTAATAAAAATCAAGAAAAATAAAGGTCCTAAAATGGATCCCTGGGGAACTCCTCGATTGATTCATCTATAATCGCTAAAACTATTGCCAACCTTTACCCTCTGAGTTTTATCTGTTAGATACGACATAAACCACTTCAATACATCACCTCTAAAACCAGCTTTTTCCAATTTATGAATTAATAAAAGCTGATTAACATTATCAAAAGCCTTTCTTATATCTAGAAAAATTGGTACCGTAATTTTACTATTGTCTTTGCTATTATAAATAAATTTAGAGAATTCCAATAGAACCATTTCAGTGGAGCGACCTTCTATGAAACCGTACTGATTGGGAGCGAAAAAATTAGTAGTAAACAAAAATTTATACATCCTTTTAGAAATGATTTTTTACTTTAAAAGTTACACATTGATTGCTAAAATAAGGGACAATTAATTAGCAGGTAATTTTATTGCAATTAAATATTTCTTAGTGATAAAATAAAAAAGCTTATAGTTACCTAATGCTTCAACAGAAGGAATGGCCAGTTGATGCACATCCTCAACTTTCTGGATTACATTTAAAACATCAGAATAATTAGGAAACCGATCATTTGGCTTCCTTTTATTGATAAATCGTTCAACAGCATTGTTTATTTCATCATAACGTGATCCTGAAAAGGTTTCAAACATTTTAGTTAAATTTGAAGTTTATTTACGCAATATATTAATGAAAGATTATCTAAATAACTATTATTTATACATGTAATTAGATTGTTTAGTTCTCACAGCAAATTATATTTTATATTGTTGATATAAGTCCAAGAAAAACTAGTCTAAGTATCAACCATGCCGTGTGATATAACTCACATCACACCCCTCTCCGAGTTCTTCCAGCCTTTCTAATTATCATATATAGGCTAAATTCCTGTCTTATAAGTTCAGAATTTTTAAAACTCATAAAAGGTTTAAAATTGATTAAAATAGAAAGATAATGACAATGATTTATAAGTAAATATAACATACATTATTATTTTTTACAAAGTACAAAATTATTAGAATATCAATCTATTTTACACATAATGAAAACAATCACAAACTATACCTGAAAATGAGAATTTCTTTTGAGTTGACCTTCCAAAATGTGGGGAACATTTTTTTAATGAACAAATTTTGTTCCAAACTTGGACAAACTTTTTCTTATATTGCTCTTCTCTAAGATATACAGATGTATCATTGTCCAAATCATCCAATGAGAGCTCTCTTTTATTAAGGGCCTTTATCTTCCTGTCTAATTTCTGTATTCAAAACAATATTATTAGTACAAGAGAAGCATAAAAAAATATTTAAAGAATACATGCAGAATTATTGAGGGAGTGGGCAAGTTAGTAGGAGGGTAATTCCAAGTTAACTTGCAGATTACATGCTAGAAAAGAAGGTTTTATTTTTTGTGAAGTATTTAGTACTTTTGGCTAAATGTCTAACACATTCAATTTGCCCATATTGGAAAAAAATTAACTTTGATAAAACAAATTAAAGGGAATAATTTAAAATAAATTTTTAAGTGTTCGTTTTAGGCAGTCCAGGATGACATTTTTAAAAAAGTTGTTTATTAAACCATTTTATGGCTTTTATTACATCAAAAACCCTTTTTGCTACAATACCTAAGATTTTCATCAATGCAACGTAACTTGATTGAAAAAAAATGTTTTCACATGTTTTAATTCAAACCAAGTTTGTTTGGGACATATGTAAACTCTGTTACTGAGTATAAAAATGTTTCTATACTTGTCTAAATATGTCAATTTAACTCTTAAATTAGGTTTACAAGTGAGCAGAGAAGTTCCATAAGCCATTTAAGAAATTTTGCCCTATACATCAACTATGATGAGTGTTTTTCTTATCTGTAACCTCTGTTACCAAGATTTTAAAATTGAGGTATTTGTATAATTATGACAACTGAAAATATAGAAGATTTAGTATTACTTTAAGATAATTATGTAGATAGATTAATTTAAATACATACTGTGTCCTTATTAAGTGAGGCAAGAAAGGGCTTATAAGGCAAGGTGAGTTTTAAAGTGAGGCTACATGACAGAAAAGCAAACTACTTACAGCAAGAAACTTTTCAAGTTGAATAATTTTCTTCTCCTTTTCTTCTTGAATCAAGTCAGAGTTAGACTTGAAACTCAGTTTTCCTAAACTACTTGCAGCTTTACTAGGTAATCCAACATTATTAAGGCCAGGCACTGTAACATTAGCATTACTAGGACCAGGCAATGCAACATTAGCATTACTAGGACCAGGCAATGAAACATAAGTATTACTAGGACCAGATAATGCAACATTAAGTTGTTGATCTTGGAAAGAAGGATTATTGCTTCCTGAAGAAAGTGAGAAGACCGAAAGAAACAAATTCTTTGGCTCATTATCAACTTTGGAAGAAATGTCAAGAGGGCGATCACCCAGAGGAGAATCCCAAGGACGAACCTCTTGCAAAATGGATACTTCTGGAGAGTTTTCGCGGATGGACGAAACTGAAACAATCTTTATTGGAGACGCTGATGGTGAAGCTGGTTGGTCAAAAGCTTTGAAAGAAGGTACTGGTTCAGCATTTTCAGAAGGTTTTGGAACAGGTGATAAAACAGATATGTCATCACAATTTGAAGCACTCGTACCAGTTTCTTTAAAGGGAGCCTTGGGAGCAGAATTCAATGAACTGAGTAATTGCTGTTCAGCCACTTTAGGTGAGATAATTTTCTTAATTTTATTGATTATTTCTGATAGGGAAGAAGTCTTGTCTATCTTATTTGAGGAAGCAGGGGAAGATGAAAAAGAAGGAATACTAGTTTGCACATCAGTTATGGTTGACTTTTTAAGTTTAACGGTTTCATCCATTTTTAATGCACAGTATTTATCTGGAAATTCCTCCATTTCAGTTAAATTTAATGAGCTTGAAGATGCAATAGCATCAGAGGATTGGGTTGCTTCTGTATCTTTGATATTGTCTAAAACCGTGGGTGCCAGCTGTACATCAGGTTTGGCATAATTTGCATTACTATCAGCGATATTCACAGATGAAATTATGCTGGGAGATTGTTGTACACTACATTCTTCATTATTTGAAGAGCTATCAGGGATATTCACAGGTGATATTACACTTGGCGATTGTCTTTCATAATGTTCAACATTATTTGCAGTGCTATCAGGGATATCCACTGGTGAAATCACATTGGGCAACTGTTGTACATCCTGTTCAACATTATTTGCAGTGCTATCAGGGATATCCACTGGTGAAATCACATTGGGCAACTGTTGTACATCCCGTTCAGCATTTTTTGCAGTGTAATCAGAGAAATCTTCAGCAGAAATTAGTGAAGGTGACTCAATTTCAAAACTGTCAGTCTTAGGGCATTCAACTGACTTATGAACTATCTGAATAGAAGGGTCTTCAGGATTTTTGGACACTTCAAGCATACTAGAACCTTTAAGTTCACATAGTTTAGGCACAGCACCTGATATTTTTACAACAGGGTTGGTTACAAAAAGTTTATCACAGACTGGTTGATTCTTTTCAGCAGAAGAAATGGTCTTTGGCATGTCAGTTTCTGGAGCTTCTACTGAGTGAATTTCTATAGGTACTTGCACAGAATTGAGAGTCGATACCTTAGACTTTGAACCTTGTGCTTTAAGGGTAAGCTTGACATCCTTGAGATGCACAAATATGTCATTTGGAGTAGCTTTTATTTTATTATAGGAACCCAGCAAATAGTCACTAAATTCTTTACTCTCTGCATAAGATGGTTTTGCAGAGTTCATATACCTGAGAAGAGTTTTTTTAATTTTAAGCTCTTCTCCTCCATCATAATAAGGATGTTGTTTGAGAAAAGGCAGAGAAAATTCAATTAGCTGTAAAAAAATGGAAAAATTACCTAATGAAGTTATTGAACTAACAAAATATGTATTAATACTTCACTGATATTTTTAATTCAGAATAAGAAACCTGTAGAACAGTGTTTCCCAACCTTTTTCTGTTCACGCACCATTAAAGCCTTTGTAAATACTTCATGCCCCCATGTAAGATTACACACAAGTTTACACTCAAAATGTAGTATTAAATTTAAAAACTAATTGGTTGATTTAAAAAAGAAATATGACACATGTTTAGAAAACTAGTGAGTGTTCCAAAAACAAATGAATAATTTGAAATACAAAATAGTTTTAATGAAATATCTTTTCATATGATTTAGCAATCAATAATTTACAGAGTTATATCAATGTTAATGAAACCCTTGCAGAGCCGTAGCCAGACATTAACTTGGGGGTGTTTGACTCAAAATGTTTTTAGTGACATTTTAAATGAATTAACAATAATATTGGGGGTTATAGGGGTTTCTCCCCCAGAAAATTTCAGGAATTTCCCCTTAAAAATAGCATTTAAGTTCATTTTGAGACCATTTAGATTACACTCTAACAGACCCGCTCGATCATTGTAAGCGGCAGAATTTTCAAGGAAAGTCATGAGGGGTGAAAACTTTTAGAATTTTACCTACCTGGAGAGGCAATTTGGTAAAAAATTTTCTAATTGCCCCCCTAGAAAGTGAAATTGACCCTGTTGGTTGGGAAACACTGCTGTAGAATGATAGTAAAAATAAAAAAAAATAAAAATAATAAATATAATAAAAAATAAAAATTATAAGCACAGAATCAGTGCAAAATACCATAGCAAACCATATAACCCTGTTGATAAAAAACAATTGTTCAAGACAACATTATTTTTGCATGCAAGGCATCTAAGGATTGTTTAGGTTTGGTTTGATTATTGTTTTATAGCGCATGAATCAATTTTGATCATAATGCGCCATAAGGATTGTTTATTCATAGTATATTGCACAGAACTAGCTGTTGATTTAGAGCTATCACTATGAATAAAATAGAAAACTATTTATTTGGTGGCCACTTTTTTCACCTCATTTTGGGAGAGCTGCATTTGACCCTTAAATGTTTCAAAATTAAACTTTAAAAGGTGCTTCAGCTATGATGTCACAGAACCTGTGAGGAGGTAGAATACACTGATGACTCCGAGTCACAAAGCAATATGGAGTTTAACTTAAGTAAAATTGCCGCATTTTCGCTAAGATTAAAAATGGTCATATATTGTTAAAATCATAATTTAAAAGTGTTTTGATTATGTTTTTGGTTTGAGTTAATTAATCTAAGCTCGAATATTGTTTTTGAAAAATATGCTTTTTTTTACCTATTATTCTAAAAAAAGAAACTGTTAAGTGGTTAATGGCATCAGCGTGCCCTAAAGTGTGAAAATCGTAAAAACCACAAAAAACCATTTCAAATCATCTAAAATGAGTTTAAACCGGCTTCAGGGGTTACGTCCGCTACAATACTTAGTAAATAGAAATATCTGTCTTTAATATCCATTGGTTTGTTGCCCAAAAAAAACCAAGCATCACGTCATCCAAAAAAGAAGGCAAACTTGCTTGGCGTTTGCAACGTCGTAACTGGACTTAAAACAAATAGAAAGCTGTTCATTGAGTTTCAATCAACACTCCTCCAGTCAATTGGGCAAGCTTAAGTTTAAAAATGAGAAAGGTAGGTCTTTTTCTTGAGTGGATTGCACAAATCATTAAATTCAGAGATGGAGTAATCTCGTTTGGGGGTGTTTTTCGTGGATCCCTTACCTTTTCTTATCGGTAAATTAAATACTGATGCCAGGATGAACATTTCCGACTGTTAGATTCTTCCCACCTTCTGTCAATTTCATAAAATGGACAAATGTTACTTTCCGGAAGGCAATGCTTCCTGCCATTTTTGAGCCTCTGTCAAGCAGGGGGATCAATATAGGAGACCGGGGTACAATGGACCACTTTTGTAAATTTTGACTCATTATGGGCAAACTACTTATTTTTTAAATTAGATAACATGCATACATATTAACCATATATTCAGGTTTATAAAACATCCACTGGAAAGTAAATATAATTCTTACTTTTTTTATAAAAATTTTTAAATGGCAAGTGACAAAGTGGTCCATTGTACCCCGGTACCGGGGTCCAATGGAACACTTTGACTGTTTTGAAGTAAATATAGTAAATACATTTTTTAATGATACAAAACATAAATTGGTTTATTTTGGTTACATAATTTATACATATGATGCTAATTTTAACGAATATTAAATCCAGCAAATGAAAATCCACATTGCTGAAATATATAGAAAACAATTACACATCTTATAATAGGTGTCGGAAAATTTTTATCAGTAATATTTTATATTCATAACATTTCTTTAGGTTTCATTGGTAACATTTCAAACATTAATTATTAATTAAAATTTCCCATTACTTGTATCATAATTTTGATTCACTATAAACACTAATTAAGGACAGTAAAAATGTCATTATTTGAATACATAATAGTAAATATAAATAAAAATAGAGTAGCAGAATTAATTACAACCACATTATCTAACAAATATTCACTTTGATGTGATTATATATTTATTTTTTAAATAAGAGATAGGATTAAATTTATGACAAGACTTAGATCATTAAAGAAAATTAACCTTAACAGGAAAGAAAACTAAGTGTAAAACCATAGAAATTAAGAATGGGAAATGTTATAGAATGAATAATTAGTAATTATACAAGTAAAAAAGTAAACTCTTTTTTTTATTCATTATTCATTCATTTTATTCACTTATAAAAACGCATAACTAAGTGGTCCATTGTACCCCGTATTAAGTGGTCCATTGTACCCCATATTAAGTGGTCCATTGTACCCCGGATAGAGATTGAGCAAAAATAACTTTGAAACATATAAAATGTATATGTAACTTCTTAACTTAAATGGAATATAATAGTTTAATATCTTATGTTAAGATTGAGATTAGCAAAGTTTTCCAAATGAAAAATCTTCAGTGAAAAATTGCACTCAACTTTGAAGGAAAAAATTTACTTTTGTATACCTTAAATAGACTAACAGGAATAAAATGGCTTATTAGTCAAGTAATAACATGAATTCTGGTTTGTTCTGACTGCTGTAGGACTGCCATCTAAACAACAAATTTGAAAAACATATACACAAAATAAATATAAAAAACAGGGGGTGGTCCACTGTGCCCCGTGGTCCATTGTACCCCGGTCTCCCCATGTAAAATTTTTTCTATGGCCCCTTCAGAGACCCAAAACAAACCATAGGAAACATTTTTGAGATAACATAACACAACATTTAAGGAGTGGGGAACCACTGTCAAAATCTACATCTGAGATAGCAATGTTCTCAAGGCAGAAATAGACACAAATTTCCAAAACTGAATATCAAAATATTGTTGAGATATGCCTAGAATGGTCAATAATGATATTGCAGCAGGTAGAAGTCAATGATTTCAAATTAAATCATTTATTTTTTCAGTTGAAGCATCACACCTTGGTGTCCGGTCAATTATTGTAGGGTAGTGTATTATATGACTAATCATTGACATTTTTTGCAATTAAAAAATACCTTTTTAAGCTTTGTTTTGTTGTCATCTAATATGTTAAAAGGAACTCTTTCTTCAGAAACTTGTACAAGAGGCATCTTTTTCATAGGTGTGCTTTCTGATAACAATGCATCAATTTTGCTTTTCTTATTATTGGTAGCTTCTTGCTCACTTTGTTTTCGCTTCAAAGATAGTTTTGGAGAAGTAACCTAAGAAGACATATTTTTTCAATAATAAGCATACAATATATAGGTATCAAAATAAATTTTCAAATACATACTGCAGGGGAGAAAAATATTTTTTAAGACCATAAATGAAACCTATCAAAAACAATACAGAAAGGACCTTCTAGAGAAAAAAAATCTTGTAAAAGAGGTTTTTTTTCATTGTTTGCTTTGAGTTTGCCAGTTATATAGTTATACACATAAATGTTTCACACTGTACTAAATTAAATTCAATTAAAACTAGTTTTTTGAGAGATTTTACAATCTAGCAGTTATGTTGGACTTGAACTTATAGAGTAGAACACCCCATCTTTGCAGCGCTTAAAAATTTGAATTATGCAAAAATAAAAAGGTTAAACTTAACCATTAAAAAATATTAAGAATAACCATTGAAATACATACTGGGAAGTATGCAAGGTGACAGTTTTTGATTGCTTATATTATGCAGTGTTTCTCTGTTGGAAATTGCATCATTTATGCAACGTAGACAAGTTGAATACACAATCTGATGCCAGATCACAAGGGGAAGCAATATTTATAAGTACTTTTTATATCCTGAATTTCAGAAAAACTTAAGAAAAATGCCTTATTCAATGCAATGCAATAATTTAATGTTGATGACATGTTTAATAATTTATGTAATACATAACAGAAAGTTACCCAGGAATTAATCTATATTTGAATACTACTGCAGTGGCACGTAATATCAATATTAGTAACTAATTAGGCTTACCATACGTCCAGGGTTTTTAGAGCTGTCCGGGGTTTCATACATTTAAGATTTCCCAGACATTTTCTTATGAAAAAATCATGATCAAGTTCTTTAAAACTGCGTTGTTTCACATTTTCTAACATTTGTATTAATTTGGAGAACTTACTTATAAAGTGAATTTTATGATAAAATTTAGTCAATCAAACAATTTTTGAAAAAATAATTTCAAATGAAGAAATAAATTTTGATATTTGTGTTCAATGTTTATAAGTTTGAATGTTTTTTCTTAGTTTTTAATCTTTGATGATTTGATACATGGTACTCATTAAGAAATTTCAAAAATATGTTCTGGGTTGGACCCAACAAATAACTTAGCTACTATACAAATAAAGTATGTCAACGGGTACCTGTTTTTTTTGTCTTTTCTCCTCAGTTTTAGGAGAAGACGAAGTTTGGATTGGACCCAAGTTGGAACTCTGTTCTTTGCTAAGAGTATCAAGTTTCTCAGGAGCTGTTGAAGAAGCCTTTTCGATGCTCGGAAATCTAGTTGATTTTTCATTGCTCTTCGCTGGCTTGGTTTCTTTCAATGATGTACAAGTATTTGTAACCCTACTATTTTCAACCAGTTCAATGGATTTTCTCATGGATTGAATTCTTTCCTTTTCTTTACTGAATGTCTTTTTGCTTTCTTTAGAGTCCAAAATTATTGGGTTTAGGGTATTTCCAAGTCTTGCTTTTTTAGGGTTAGGTGGCAAAGAAGATTTTTTTTCTTGGGATAGATGAAGTACCTGAACTTGATCTAAGTTTCGTGCTTTTTTTCCAATCTTCTGAAACATGGCTGATTTTGACAAATTTGGCTGGAAATTTGATATTTTTGAGCTGTCACACACATTCTTCTGAGACACATTTTTAACATTACTGGCATTGCAATTCACACTTTTAGGGGGAGGATTTTGTTTGCACTTATTATCTAAGGTAGAAGATGATTTTGAAGGTAAACACAATATTCCATTTTTATTTGCTAACTTAGAACTATTGCTCACAAAGCTTTTACTGCAGGTAGCTTTCAAGTTCTTATCACAATGTCCTGGTGGATTGACTGTAGTAACTGTTAAGTCATGGAAACCAGTAGCAGGATTTTTGGAGTTACATGAACTATCCGATTTATTTCCAGATGATAATGCTGTACTAGTTTTAGAGGCATTAGAGAATCTTTGAGCTGCAAGTGTAATACTAATTCCCGATTTGCGTAGAGAATGTTCAATGGAGCGAAGCTGAGAAACATTTCCATTACTAGATTTTCCAACAGTATTAGGAGATATTTTTTCTGTTTCAACATCTACAACAGGAACTATATGTCCCGTACTATTATGACTTACTTTCAAACTTGATTTTGCAGGTAAAAGATTTTTTGAAACACCTTTCTCTCTATTCAGCTTAGAAGTACTTTTGGAGTTTATTGAAAAAGAAGTCGAATTTTGGACTTGAGGATTAATCATCCTTTTTTTATTATCAACATTTACTCCTATATGTGTACTAGACAATATGGGAGTCCCTAGGGATTTTCTTGCAGTGCTTTTACGATAATGTTGATTAGGTTGGGATACAATATTAGGATGATTATTTTTTAATTGATAACTTATTTGCTCTCCACTATTACCAGGTAAATCATGATATGGTAGTGGAATAACATTAGTGGCACCAATGGTATTCTTTTGCACACTTGTATTTGAAACTATCATGCTTCTGGAGTCCCCTTTGGCATTTAGAGATATCTGAGGGGAGAAAATATTTTACATTAAACTCTAAAACTACACTTTAAAAAATGGGAGAAATTTTTTATTATTATTTTTTTAACTTAATACCAATAACCTTATTTAATACACAATGAGAATAAAATACAAGGACATTTTAAGTGCAAATAGTAGCATCTTGAAAAATATGCTGCTTTAGTAACAATTTATAATAATAATCTTTATTAACACACACAATAATAAGAAGTAAGTTGAATTTGAAGGTGAAGATTAGTTAATGGTTCTCCATGGCCACTGTTTCCTGTACTAAACAGGTGCAGAATTTGCATGGATGCCCTAACTAGGTTCAAGAGAAATTCTAGCAGATGGGGAGAAATTTTTGTCCAAGTTAAAAAAAAACTAAAAAATCGTATTTTGCCATTTCCTGACAAACAAATATTTTGCCTACTAGGGATTTAGCATTTTTTAAAACTTTCAATTGATATGTCAGAAACACAACGTAAGATGGGTAGTTTTCACTAAAAATTGCATCCTTACTTAATCACATAGTTATGTTTTTTGATTGAGTTAAATAGGAAAGTTCTTCAGGTACCTAAATTTGAGAAAAATAATTTTTATCAACTAACTAGCGCAGCCGTTAGTCCCGGCATTGCTCGGGACGATATAGACGGGCTTCGGCCGCACAACACGCCTTTGACTGAATCTTGTCCACTTTTAGCAATTTGAAATAGCAGAGTAACTAATTCAGAGTGCAATTTGCACTGATATAGACAGGCTTTGTCCATAAAATAATCCTTTTGCTTAAAATTAACCTAAAAGTCCTGTCCAGATGTAAAACGGGAAAAAGAACACAAAAAAGTTCTGCTAAAGTAAGAATTTGAATGGTAATGCTTTAAAAAGGAACTAAGCATTTGCGGGGAAAAAACTCACTCCGAGAGTAGGAGTAAGTTCTTTCGATTCAACCAATCACATACGTTGTAAGCACAAATTGACACAGTGGCCTCGCTTTGCCTGCATAACGCACCTGACTAAATGAAATCTAAATTTCCCTATGACCCTTCTTGTGATTAGGACTGTAAGCAAACCCAATAAAAGTAATTAAGAAACTAAGGCAAACGTGCTAGAGTAAGAAATGCAAAATTATGTTCAAACTTAAGTAAACAAACTACATAGGATTGCTTGGTGTAAGAAATGCAAAAACAAATGCAAGCCCGTACTCCTTGGATTCAAATTATACAGGGTGATCGGAAATTACGTGGACAAACTTCGCATGGGGGTAAAGGGAACCTAGACAAGCATATTTTGAAAAATTAAAGGGGGCGCAGATGTACTGTTAAAGAGCTAGGACCTAATGTAGTGCGAGGGCGTTACAAAAAGCAGTTTTCACAAGGACCGTTTCCAAAACAAAACATAATAGCATGAAAATCATTATTACATGAGGTACAGCAGTATCCGTTCTACTTCCACCATAAATATGACAAAAAAAACAGACCACTTGCTAAACCGTGGGGTGAGTTTTAAAACAAGCAATAATTAATCTTTTAGCCAAAGAATGGAGTTCCCTTAGTCAGGGGTGCATCTAGAAAGAAATTGGGGCCGAAAACGGACCCTTCACAAAATTCCGACCCTCAAAACGGCCCCTTCATAAAATTCCGACCCTCAAAAATGGCCCCTTCACAAAATTCCGATCCTCAAAAACAGGCCCTTCACAAAATTCCGGTTCCCAAAAACGGACTTTAATCAAGCTATATGCACTCCGTAAGTGCAATTTTATTAAGAAAAATAATATATTTACAGAAATAGGACCTTATTTTACAATGAAAAATTATTTTTCACAAAATTCATTTCCATTTTTCACAAAATTCAATTCCGTTTTTCACAAAATTCCCAAAAACGGCCCCTGGCAAAAAATTCTGGATGAACCCCTGTTAGTGTAATGGTATTTAGAAAATGATGATTGGGGAATGAATTTTCAATGATCATGCAAGATCCCTTATTTGTTTAAAAACTGTATGATCATTCAAAATTCTTTCCCTGATCATAATTTTTTTTAAATACCATTACGCTAAGAGAGAACTCCCTTCTTTGGCTAAAAGATTAATACTGCACGTTTTAAAACTCCCCCCACGGTTTAGCAAGTGGTCTGTTTTTTGTCAAATTTATGGTGGAAGTAGTACGGATAGTGCTGTACTCCATGTAATAATTTTTTTCATTCTATTATGTTTTGTTTCGTTAAACGGTCTTTGAGAAAACCGCTTTTTGTAACACCCTCGCACTACATTAGGTCCTAGCTCTTTAGCGGTGCTTCTGCACCCCCCCATTCCTATGCGAAATATGCTTGTCTAGGTCCCCTCTACCCCCATGCGAAGTTTGTTCACGTAATTTCCAATCACCCTGTATGTAGCTATTTTGATTCAAAAAATTAAAAAAAAACAGTAAGAGCATAAAAAGCCAGAGTAATTTAAATTATGTGTAAAAAATAAACGAACAATACTGTAAAAAATGTAAGCCTAGAATCCCTCAAAAACAAAACTGGTTTGTTTTGAGGCAGTAAAAAAACGTTCAATTTATATTGTCCGATTACGACAAGCTGGTTTGGTCGCTAGATTAAGAATATCTTTAAGTTTGCAATCTTATCAATTTAAACAGTTATAACAATGACAACCATAAAAACTTGGAGATTTATAAAAATTTTGTGACCAAAACAGTTTGGCGATAAATTTCAGGACCAGAGAACGGAATTAAACCAAACAAAAAGTACGGTTCTCTTGACCTTGTATGAAATCCGCAAACTATATTAGAACAATAGAAATTGAAAAACAAATGTAATCTTGAACTACATGGATTCAAAGAATTAAATGAAACCATTTTGATTCGAAGAACCAAACATAAATCAGTAAGCGTATAAGCCAGTAACATTAGGTAATTTAAATTATGCGTAACAAATGCATTAACTAATACTGAAACAAAAGTAAGCCTGAGCTACCTCAAAAACCAAATGGTTTAATTTGTTACCTCTCCCATTAAATAACGGCAAAATGTTATTATAGTTACTTTAACTAAATAATAAGAAATTCTAAAAAGTTTGCAATGTAAAGAAACAAAACATAGTTAAAATAATGACAACTGTAAGAAGTTGAAGATATTTCACTATTTGGCAACCAAAAGAGCTTGGCGATATATTACAGGACAGATACCGGAATCAAACCCAACAAAAACTACATTGAGCTAGGCTTGTGATAGAAATCCACAAACTATGTTAAACAAATGTGTAAAAAACTATGTAGAGATTTTCTAATTGAAAGAAATGCACATATTTGAGCCTGGAATACTTGGATTCAAAGAATTAAATGAAAACAGTAAGTGTATAAAAAGTCAGTAATGTAAATTAGGGTACAATTCCGTTAGAGTTCCCGCTAAATACCGCCATGCTTTTCAGGACACCAAAAAGTAGAAATATTGCTAAATAATTTCAAACTCATGGATAAAAATGTTTAGTTTGATCAATAAATGTTCAGTTTATCAATAAAAATCAGAAAAATTTTATCAATATTTGAATATATGGCACTAGAGCTTTGCGATATTTAGGGGGAACTCTAACGGAATTGAACAGTAATTAGGATCGGGTCAATCCATGTGAAATCATCCAGAAAAAGAGAAAATTGTTGCTCGACATTTTTGATTTTTTTCATTCTTTGCTAGTTAGTTAACCTTACTTTAGAGATACTAAAACAAGTGTTTAAAATTTTTTAAACCTTTCCAATTTTTTTTGGCGGCCATTTTTTGCCTGGTCGAAACCTGTTTTCGGTGAAAAACACACTTTACGGAAACCCTTATTACTCTCTTTCTATCCAACATATATAAATGATTTCAAAGCCATTTTATTTATTAAAGAATGAACTAATTTAATGTGTTAAGTATTTTTATGATAATAGTTTAAAACATTTTTTTATATATTTTTGAAAATCTCATTTTTTGAGTGAAAAATTCGGTTTTTGACCTAAAAATTTTATAGGAAAAAACTGAAACTCACCTTTGCAAATTTTTTCCTCAATATATCCCTTTCTAAACAATGTTTTAGAAGTGAAATGAAACAATTCAAGCCTGTCCCTTTTTTATAAAAATTAGTCAAACTTGGCATCTCGGCTAAAAAATGCCAAAATCAAAGTTCAATATCTAAAATTGGACAGATAGGAAAATTATGAAATTTTTACAGGATAGTCTTCTAATGTATATAAACAAGTAGTAAAAATTTCATGAGTGATATCTGGGTGGTTTAAGAAATATGAAGCTTCGAAATTGCATTGAAAGACCTATATATTTACATTCATTTTTTAACACAAACATCTTATATATTGCACAAAATATATTTTTCTCACTATTTAAAATAAATATAGATGTATTTTTTTATTTCAAAAAAGTAATATTGTAAAATATATACAAATCACTATAAATATGACGTTATTTAGACACTTAAAGGTTCCATTAACTTTATTAAAAATAGGTAAAATTGTTGAATCAAATCAAAATCTGTGAACTAAAAGTGATGTGGTATTTGAAATTTTGGAATATCAGAAATTTAATTGATGAATAAAATGGGTTTTTCTTCTGGTTATGAAGTGTGTGAAATAAATATAAGAGATATTTCATTACAAAGTGATTCAGTAATATTATAACTGCGCCCTGTAACAGTAATTAATTTCAATGGAGTTAATGTCCCAAGTACATTGGATACTTCTACCCAAACTGTGTCATTTTTGGATAATTGAAAGGATGTTTTGGGACCATAATGGATGAATAAAGTGAATTAAAAGGTCACTGTTTTCCCCGTTTAGTTCGAGAACTTTCCAAATCCACCACTTATTGTCATAAATGCACACAATGTAGTTATTAATTTTGAAAAGTTAATGGAACCTTTAAATGTCTAAATAACCACTGAAACCTCTAATTTCACCATTCAACCCATTTTTTAAAATCCGCCTCTACATAACAAAATAGGCATGTTAGCGGTCTTGCCCTGAAGCCTTTATTTTATGCACATATATTTGACACAGATACACCTCAGTTTCCAATGAAGTATTTCAGATTTTTTGAACCCTCTTTGTTTGCTTTCTCTAGTTTTTATATTGTGCAATTCGAATCTTAAGTCAATAATTTGCAATATCAGTTTTATTTGTAGAGAAACACCTCCTCCATTGTTTTCTTCTAGTTTTTTTGCTGTGCAATACGAGTTGTTAGTCAAAAACTTAGTAAAATCAGTTTATTTTGTCAAGAAATACCTCTGCATTGTTTTCTTTTTCTTAATGTGCAATATGAGTTATTAGTCAAGAATTTATTATGCAATTTACAACAACAGTTTTTTTCATCACAAAACACAAAGATTTTCAAGGCTTCATATTTCATACTAGAATATATGGAGCAATAAGAGTGGTTCTGAGTTAAGAATTTTCTATACAGTATCAGTTGTTTTTGTCAAGAAATACAAGGACTTTCAAGGTAATTCCGAGGCTTCATATTTATAGTGATTTGTATATATTTTACAATATTAATTTTTTGAAATCAAAAAATACATCTATATTTATTTTAAGTAGTGAGAAAAATATGTTTTGTGCAATATATAAGTTATTTGTGTTAAAAAATGAATGTAAATATATAGGTCTTTCAATGCAATTTCGAAGCTTCATATTTCTTAAACCACCCAGATATCACTCATGAAATTTTTACTACTTGTTTATATACATTAGAAGACTATCCCGTAAAAATTTCATAATTTTCCTATCTGTCCAATTTTAGATATTGAACTTTGATTTTGGCATTTTTTAGCCGAGATGCCAAGTTTGACTATTTTTTATAAAAAAGGGAGAGGCTTGAATTGTTTCATTTCACTTCTAAAACAATGTTTAGAAAGGGATATATTGAGGAAAAAATTTGCAAAGGTGAGTTTCAGTTTTTTCCTATAAAAATTTTAGGTCAAAAACCGAATTTTTCACTCAAAAAATGAGATTTTCAAAAATATATAAAAAAATGTTTTAAACTATTATCATAAAAATACTTAACACATTAAATTAGCTCATTCTTTAATAAATAAAATGGCTTTGAAATCATTTAAATATGTTGGAAAGAAAAAAAGTAATAAGGGTTTCTGTAAAGTGTGTTTTTCACCGAAAACAGGTTTCGACCAGGCAAAAAATGGCCGCCAAAAAAAATTGGAAAGGTTTAAAAAATTTTTAACACTTGTTTTAGTATCTCTAAAGTAAGGTTAACTAACTGGCAAAGAATGAAAAAAATCAAAAATGTCGAGCAACATGGCCTGGATGATTTCACATGGATTGACCCGATCCAGATTTGATGTAGGTCTACAATGACTGCTCTATAATAGCAGCTCACCCTTTTTGCTATGGAAGACCTACATGAAATATGTTTAGAAAACTTATTGACAATACTTTTAAAAAAATTCATGTTGCTGTGGGAGCTGTAGTAATGATACATGGCAAGTGGAAGCTCTTTCTAAAGCTGTTTGGTAACATGCATACCAAGGAAAACAGGTAAATTTTAAGAATGCGGGCTATGGAAACTTTTTGGCAAAATGCTTTCTTGCCAATGCCTGACATTGGCGAGAAAGCACTTCGCGGTACCAAAAGATGTAGAACATTGTACTAGAATATGGGGTTGCTGTACAAAGCACTGTAAACTAGTAGAGGATCATTTATTGCCAAACTTTCACTCACCCTTGGCAGAGCATGGATCACTTTTGTATTTAAATATTATTTCAAAGCACAAGATATAAACATACTACATAGTACACTGTTTGGTTAATGAAGCAAATCCGGCCTGCAGATTTTCATTGCCAAGTTTGGAGATCGATTCGATGCTTAGACCCCATCAGTTTTCCACTTGGAGAAAAAAAATTGCCGAATTCAGCTGCAGGCCAGATTTGTTTCATTCAGGGGTGCAGAATGTATTTCAGAACCCAAGATCCAAGATTTCCCCAGAACACAATTCATTTTCTCCAAAATTTCCCCAAAAATGAAAATTCATTAAAATATATTTTATTCGGTCATTAAACTTCTTTCAGATTCAATACTTTTAGCATAACCCATGAATTTAAATTTTAATGATCTTTATTCTCTATTTTTTAGTCTTTCTTTCACAACTTTAATCTTAGTTCAAAAATGCCCCTTTCTAAAAATAAGGAAAAAAATTGTCTACTTTTCTCATATTAAGCTACCTGTAAATTTCTCCTTAATTAATTCTACCTTTCGTTAAGAATATTGTAAGATTGAACAAGAACCCCTCCTACCACGGGTTGATGATAGAATATTTAGTTTTTCCTTCTATCTCGGGGGAAAATTTAACCAGAGCTGCTTGAATTTCCCCCGAACATATTCTGAACCTCTGGTTTCATTTGCTTACTGTTTGGTAAAAACAAAACAAACAGGGCATGAGTGGCATTTTTGGCAACATTTGGTATTGTTAATGGTGTTTATTGGTGAGTAAGCAATTTAACTCTAAAGAACTGGGTTGCCAGAATCCCCTGTTTTATAGCCAATTTTGGCACCAGGCCCGGTTTCTAAGGATTAACCTACTGATTTATCAGTACAATAAAAATTGCATTGAGTAATATGAAAATTTACCTTGGGTGTCGTTTCTTCATCAGAGGAAGACAAGGTAATAATTTCTAGTACATTGTTGGCCATGATAGTGTCTTGTTTTTAAATTCAAAAGTGTTTTCCACAGTATTTCAGAGAAATCTTCACTTGATATACAAGGAATTCCATCAATGAAGATAAGAGATTATGAAAAAACAGTACGATATGAATTTCTGAAGTACCTATCTTGGAATTGGTTTTTCTTGAGATCAAAGTAATAATTAAGTGTGATGAAATCCCAGACGCTGCTAAAAGAAAATCGAGTCAGAATAAAACTTAATTACTCAATTTTAAGGCATTTTATTTTATCAATATTAAAATATTAAGCTAAACCAGCTAAACACAAGAAACGTCGAATTTCTGTTATGTTATGGTATGGTTGTAAATAAAGTAGTGTTGTTTCCCTCCATTTTGAATTTTAGAAATTAATAGCAGCTTTAAAAAGTTTATTGCTTCCGTTTTATTTCCTGTTTTAATTAAATGTTGTAAAACTTATGAAACTATTTTTAAAAATTAAGTTAAATTCACAGAATGATTTGCTTTTTAAAGAGTTTTTGCGAATGGAAATTGACAACGAGGACGTGGAAAATCCAGAGCCCTATAAAAAACATTTTATCTTCATGTGAAATTCCCATTTGCAAAAGAGTAACCATTATTTGAATTTCTTAACTTGAAGAATTAGAAATTAAAAGTTTTTTGTTTTTTCTTTTTAATCACGATCAGAGATCGATTAACTAAAATTTGCTCAGCTTGGTTACAATTCTTTCCTGCAGGTGTCGCTTTATATGCAATCAAATTTTTCTAGTGTTGCTCACCACTAGGGATGTTACGTATTAGTTAAAGTGTGGAACCGGTTCCACAGTTCCAGTTCCAAGGTGGGATTAGGTTCCCTTAACAGTTCCAGTTCCAAATGGTTCCAAACTTAAAACCGTTCATATAAAGAAAACGCAAGGGTCCCAGAGACAAAAAGGAGCAATAAAGTCAAAAAATTCAAAACTTGACCAGTGGTCAAATGGGGTTGACCAAAGGTCAGGAACCCCCAAAACAACCACGAGACAAAAAGATAAGGTCAGAAAAGCTACATATAGCCAGAAAAAATGGATTGCCCACTGGTCAAGAGATATTGACCAGTGGTCAACACCAAAATGTTACCCGTCTCAAGGCATTTGGTTTGATACCCCACATGACCTACTTTAGTGCCAAAGCAAAAAAGTTACAAAAAGTTGACCGGACTGACCAATGGTCAACCGTAACCAAAAACACATGTTATAACAATAAGGATTACAAAATATCAATTAGCAACTCCAAAATTTTTTTTGATGAATATTAGTCATCTTGGCCAGTGGTCAAATGAGGTTGACCAAAGGCCAGGACCTCCAAAACAACCAAGAGACAAAAAGAGAAATTCAGAAAAGTTACATATAGTAAGAAAAAGTGGAATGACCACTGGTCAAGAGATCTTGACCAGTGGTCAACACCAAAATGTTACCCGCCTTAAGGATTTTGGTTTGAGCCCCCACATGACCTACTTCAGTGCCAAAGTACAGAAGTTGCAAAAGTTGACCGGACTGACCAATGGTCAACAGTAACCAAAGACACATGTAATAACAATAAGGATTGCAAAAGATAAATTGGCAACTCCAAAATTTATTTTATAGTGAATTTTAGTCATCTTGACCAGCGGTCAAGCTACAGGAAACTTAAAAAGAATTTCCAGATTTAATTCTCATTCTCACAGACAGACCCTTCCCAACGAAGCCCAAACAGAAACAAACCTTATACGTTCCAGTTCCCTTACCAGTTCCAAAGAGTTCCCAAGTTCTAAAACTAGTTATAAGTTCCAAAATAGCTCCCAAGTTCTAGCCAGTCATAAGTTCCAAAAGCGTTCTAATCGAGTAAAAGGTTCCGGTTCCATTCCAGTTACGCGAATAACTAATCCCCTCGAAACAGTTCCACGAGAACGTTTTGGGAACGTATTAGTTTCCGTAAAGAGTTCTGTCACTGGAACTTATTTCCCTCAGAACCGTTAAGACTCAGTGGAACTACTAGCTAGGCCGGCCCCGGCCCGTTTCGACAGCAAATCCATAGGAATTTCGGGCGGCAGTAATGAAAGCCCCATAATCCGTGGAACTAAGGGTGTTAACGAAGCCGGCCCATTCCAACGGAAAATCCATAGGAATTTCGGGCGGCAGGGATAAAAGCTATCAACTGCGTTGGAGCTTTCTCAAGGTTGGAGCTTTCTGGTTGGTCCAGGCGGCTGTCAATCATTCGTTTTTTTTCTTCGCCTTCGTTGAAGCGGCAGATGTCTTTCTTTTTTATTTACTTTCCCTAGTTGCGGTTTTTCAGGGTGATACGAGCATATTTGTTTTGAAAAGGGATTGATTAATTATAGATTCAGTTTTTGGCAGATGTGCTCTATGGTGCGAATAGATTGTTGCGTTTTTGCCTCGCTGCATTTTTTTGCTGTAGAATATCTCTGCGGTAGCGATTTGCGGGCATTGCTTATCTTTTAGCTTGGAAATCGTCTCTTTATTTGAGTGCGTTCTCGTTCAATGTTAGATAGGATTGCAGAGAAATTTGGATTTGTCATTGATCTTTATCGGTTCCAGGGTGGAACCGTTAAGCGGTTCTTCGTGGAACCGGTTCCGACGGTTCCACGCTGGGATTAGGTTCCATGGAACTGTTCCAGTGGAACCGTAACATCCCTACAGTAGACACAGGGAGTGTAGCTAATATTATAAGAAGCTTTTTGGTTAAAGGGAAACAATTCATCGCACTGATCAACAGCTTCTAGAGCAGTGGCAGGTTTTTCGGCAACCGATTTCCAGTGATTATATTAAATTTTAATTCAATATAATCACTATCCATTTATTTGAAACGCAACTTGTCTAATAAGTGCCAGTATATTAATAGGAGTAAAAATATTCATCTGTGTGAAATCTTCCCAGTAATCTGCAATTTAATTTTGCTAAAAACACTTGTAAAATAAAAATGTCTCCACTAAAAACGAACATTTTTGCTCATTTCAGTACTTATATACAATTAACATGCGCTGTAATTTTCAAGAACCATTTTCATTAGAATTAGAGATAAGTCGATGATTTTAATGGTGCTGAAACTTTAACCGAACAAAAGTTCAGAGAAAATAACATCTAAAGCAGTGTTTCCCAACGTGGGGCGCACGCCCCACCGGGGGGCAATATGATTTTCTAGGTGGGCAATTTGAAAGTTTCAAATAAAATTCCCCCCCAGGTGGGGCATGGATAACGTGACCAGACGTCCCGTTTTGAACGGGACTGTCCCTTTTTAGAGTTACGAGTCCCGGCGTCCCCGAAATGTACTCTGGGACGCCAAAATGTCCCGTTTTCTGCAACCGCGCGAAAATTTCAGTATTTTTGACGAATTTTTGTTAACTTGTAACTACATTACATCGCAGAAAGTAACCGAATAGAATAATCTAAATGTTTCCACGAAAACTCGTTGGGAGGAAGTATTCAAACACTTTCAAGCCAACAACCTTCATCATGAAAACTTTTCTATTTTAATTGAATATATTTTATGTTTGCCTGCTACAAATCCTCCAGTAGAAAGAGTATTTTCTATGATGAGCAAATTGTGGCCATCTGAGAAGACCCAGTTACAAATTTCAGTTCTAAAGGCAATGTTGATAATTAAGGTGAATATAAAAAACGTGCCCAGAGTTTCATTCTTACTTAAAATCATCACCAGCTAGTATATTAAAGTAAATTTGTTCCTCTGATAAATATAAATATAACTAAACGTTTCGGGTATATTTTTTAATTCGTAACTTTTAAGCTAACTGACTTTTTCTGATTAATAACTTTTTTTAAAAAGTGTTTTTTTATTGACTACCTGTTAATTAACCTAAATAAACCAATGTCCCGTTTTGAGTCAAAAAATAAATGGTCACATTAGGCATGGATAACGTGACCAGGCGTCCCGTTTTGAACGGGACTGTCCCTTTTTAGAGTTAAGAGTCCCGGTGTCCCCGAAAAGAACTCTGGGACGCAAAATTGTCCCGTTTTCTGAAAATTCCCGTTTAATTGTAAAGGAATATATTGACTTAATAAAGATGCAGAAGTTTTTGACGAATTTTCGTTAATCTGTAACTGCATTACATCGCAGAAAGTAACCCGAATGGAATAATCTGAGAAGACCCAGTTACAAATTTCAGTTCTAAAGGCGATGTTGATAATTAAGGCGAATATCAGGGTTCCCACTCAATTTTAGAAATAAAATTCCCTGACTTTTCCCTGATCAATTTTTTTAGATTATTCTGGTAAAAAAACTAGCAATTCACGGCCTTTTTCGGATACTTCTTGTATTTTTGAACACATAATTTTAAAAAAATCGACTATTTTTCACTAACCAGAGCCAAAATTGACACGCAAACATAAAACATTTTCTTTTTCCAGGTATTTTTCATGATTTTCCAAAATAATCACCAGCTATATTAAAGCAAATTTGTTCCTCTGATAAATATAAATATATAACTATACGTTTCGGGTATATATATTTTTTAATTCGTAACTTTTAAGCCAACTGCCTTTTTCTGAATAAATAACTTTTAAAAAGTGTTTTTTTATTGACTACCTGTTAATTAAACTAAATAAACCAATGTCCCGTTTTGAGTCAGAAAATAAATGGTCACATTAGGCATGGACTACCTACCAGGCTGTATTTTCTTTACTTAAAATTGAATTTTTGTGAATCTGTGGTGTAAGCCGATCATATTATGGAAAGGAAAAGTAACAAAATATAAATAACCATTTTTTCTCATTTCTGGTTCAAATATAATTGTTCATAAGATAGGACTTGCCTTTTTCGCTTCATTGTCAATTTTTGTGGATGGACCCGCTTCTCTTTCGTTTTTAGAAAAAAAAAACCAACAGAGATTGTTGAGTAATACGTTTCATAGTGTTTTTAAAGACTGCGTTTATTTTTATTCAGTAACTACTCACACGTGTACACAAATAAGCAGTTAGAGACAAGACTACGCAATACGAAAAGACACATAAGATGAAAGGGTGGCCATGAGTAGGGATGTTACGTATTAGTTAAAGTGTGGAACCGGTTCCACAGTTCCAGTTCCAAGGTGGGATTAGGTTCCCTTAACAGTTCCAGTTCCAAATGGTTCCAAACTTAAAACCGTTCATATAAAGAAAACGCAAGGGTCCCAGAGACAAAAAGGAGCAATAAAGTCAAAAAATTCAAAACTTGACCAGTGGTCAAATGGGGTTGACCAAAGGTCAGGAACCCCCAAAACAACCACGAGACAAAAAGATAAGGTCAGAAAAGCTACATATAGCCAGAAAAAATGGATTGCCCACTGGTCAAGAGATATTGACCAGTGGTCAACACCAAAATGTTACCCGTCTCAAGGCATTTGGTTTGATACCCCACATGACCTACTTTAGTGCCAAAGCAAAAAAGTTACAAAAAGTTGACCGGACTGACCAATGGTCAACCGTAACCAAAAACACATGTTATAACAATAAGGATTACAAAATATCAATTAGCAACTCCAAAATTTTTTTTGATGAATATTAGTCATCTTGGCCAGTGGTCAAATGAGGTTGACCAAAGGCCAGGACCTCCAAAACAACCAAGAGACAAAAAGAGAAATTCAGAAAAGTTACATATAGTAAGAAAAAGTGGAATGACCACTGGTCAAGAGATCTTGACCAGTGGTCAACACCAAAATGTTACCCGCCTTAAGGATTTTGGTTTGAGCCCCCACATGACCTACTTCAGTGCCAAAGTACAGAAGTTGCAAAAGTTGACCGGACTGACCAATGGTCAACAGTAACCAAAGACACATGTAATAACAATAAGGATTGCAAAAGATAAATTGGCAACTCCAAAATTTATTTTATAGTGAATTTTAGTCATCTTGACCAGCGGTCAAGCTACAGGAAACTTAAAAAGAATTTCCAGATTTAATTCTCATTCTCACAGACAGACCCTTCCCAACGAAGCCCAAACAGAAACAAACCTTATACGTTCCAGTTCCCTTACCAGTTCCAAAGAGTTCCCAAGTTCTAAAACTAGTTATAAGTTCCAAAATAGCTCCCAAGTTCTAGCCAGTCATAAGTTCCAAAAGCGTTCTAATCGAGTAAAAGGTTCCGGTTCCATTCCAGTTACGCGAATAACTAATCCCCTCGAAACAGTTCCACGAGAACGTTTTGGGAACGTATTAGTTTCCGTAAAGAGTTCTGTCACTGGAACTTATTTCCCTCAGAACCGTTAAGACTCAGTGGAACTACTAGCTAGGCCGGCCCCGGCCCGTTTCGACAGCAAATCCATAGGAATTTCGGGCGGCAGTAATGAAAGCCCCATAATCCGTGGAACTAAGGGTGTTAACGAAGCCGGCCCATTCCAACGGAAAATCCATAGGAATTTCGGGCGGCAGGGATAAAAGCTATCAACTGCGTTGGAGCTTTCTCAAGGTTGGAGCTTTCTGGTTGGTCCAGGCGGCTGTCAATCATTCGTTTTTTTTCTTCGCCTTCGTTGAAGCGGCAGATGTCTTTCTTTTTTATTTACTTTCCCTAGTTGCGGTTTTTCAGGGTGATACGAGCATATTTGTTTTGAAAAGGGATTGATTAATTATAGATTCAGTTTTTGGCAGATGTGCTCTATGGTGCGAATAGATTGTTGCGTTTTTGCCTCGCTGCATTTTTTTGCTGTAGAATATCTCTGCGGTAGCGATTTGCGGGCATTGCTTATCTTTTAGCTTGGAAATCGTCTCTTTATTTGAGTGCGTTCTCGTTCAATGTTAGATAGGATTGCAGAGAAATTTGGATTTGTCATTGATCTTTATCGGTTCCAGGGTGGAACCGTTAAGCGGTTCTTCGTGGAACCGGTTCCGACGGTTCCACGCTGGGATTAGGTTCCATGGAACTGTTCCAGTGGAACCGTAACATCCCTACTCACCACCAAGCTCACCACACAACCAACCAATAATAAGTTGATTTTCGTATTTTCTGTAGGAACTTCTTTATGAGTGGGGATATTTTGGAAATTCTCATATTTTGTTAATATTCTCGATTTATTTGGTGATTGCATTTAAATATCCACCAGCTGTGTTAGTATTTCCGCTGATATGTTTTATTTCACTTGTCTACTGGGATTACAATTTTAATTGCTCGTGTTTTTATATTGGATACCTGTTGGAAATGAGTTGGGGAACTGAACTTTGGGTAAGTCGATATTTCTTTTATTTGAATTAAAATATCCGTGATCGGGTTGTATATCTTTTATTGATTATGTATTTCGAATGTTTATTTTGAGTCTGTGTCTGTTTAATAACTTAATCAACTATCAATGTTTATTTCCTCACCGCACAATTTTAGATTAAGTTAGGAGTCTTGTGTCCTTTTCGAAGTTTTTTAAATTTGCGCTGTTGGCAAGGTTTATTACCGAAAATTTTGATTTTTACTAAATAGGGAGTATTCCATTGGTAAATACCTATCTAATGTTTCAGATCTTCTTACCTAACATCAATCAGGATTGCAATTAATTTTATCAAACTGTTTTCTGTAATTCAGATTGAAGTTATATTTATTTCGATATTATGTGATTTACAATCTTAACCAAATAGTAAGTGGTAGCTGCACATATGGTTCATGGTAACACTGAGAGCCATAATATTTAGGCATGTGCTATAGCACAGGGCAGCAAAATTTTGGGGGGCGGCAGATTACTACAATTCAAAATGCCACACATTATACCTAATGTTTTGAAAAAAAATGTACCGCACAGTTTTCACATAAACTGCCAAAAATGTTTTACTTTTCTAGGGGCATATTTTCAAAATTTTCTGGGGGGAACCCCCAATCTAGGATGGGTTTCACTGTCATGCTGTTCTACTGGAGGTTGGTTCAATTCTGGGATCAGCTTTCGTCTACAGGTACGGCGACTTTCAATCCACTTGGCGCTTTTAGAAGACGCCAAGTGGCCATATACTGTTGAACCAACAATACTATACGGGTCACGTGACTTTTTGCTTCAGTATTTTTTATTTTATTTAAAATATACTGATTTTTTATGTATATAGAGGGTATAACTAAGGTGAGAGGGAGTAAATGTATCTTCCTCTTTCGGTCAATTGCCCCTCATCTTCTTCCTTTCTCCCAGGGTTCGCGTTTACTCGCTATAGCGGGTTTTTTACTCAAATTTGCGAGAGCGGGACCCAACTCCGGCAAAATACCGGGTCCGCGGGACCCGGAAAGTTTCGAAAGAAAAGACGCGAAAAAAAATACGATTTCGGACAAGAAACGCAAATTTGGCCGAACTTCCGGAAGCAAATTGGTCCTGTTAGCTTCTGACCACTGTTGTTTTTTCTACATCGCAATAACGACGCCCGCGGCCGTTTACAAAAGCAGTCGCGGGAACAATCCGCAAAACGAAACTTAAGCGAGAAGTCGCAATTTTACGAGTTTTGGCACATTAATTTGCGATTTTTCTAGGAAATAATCTGGGAATTAAAAAAAGTGGGGATTATTTGAAAAAATTAAAATTTATGTCCCAAAAGTATAGTGAGAATTTCCCCCAACTCGCAAAACTGGACTAAGTAAATTTTAGATATTTCAGGAAGTTCTGCTGTAGTTGTAAGGGTTGTAAGAGCCCACACATGCATGAAAAGAGTAAAGACAAGCCTAAGAAATAATTGGGAGAAGTAATCAGCAATTCAATGATGATATATATCTCTTCACGGGTCCGATTTAAAAAATGAAAATTTAAAAATGCTATAATGCAAAAAAATTTGTCAAAAGAGATTGAATTTGTAAAAACAAATCAATACTTTCTTATTTTATAATTTGTGGAATATTGTGTTCCTTTGTTTAAAAACACATATTTCCCATAAAATTTTAGGGACTCAATTTTTTTGTTTCCGGACCCACATTTTTTTCCTAAGTGGGTCCCTGGGACTCAGGTTGACAACAGTTCACTACGAACACTGCTTTCTCCCCTCCGAGAATGTCAAAATCACGTGACCCTTTTAGTATCTTTGGTTAAGCAGTATATATGGATATCACGTATCCAAGGGGTTATCGCCCTTGGCGACTTTCAAAAATCGCAGTACCCGACCCGTAGAAGTAAGCTGTTCCCAATTAACTGTTAACGTTCCCTCTAGATATCACACCCTGTATTTAAAGTTAAGTATTATCCACAAATTTATTTTTCTAATTTTTCATGATAAACTGAACAGTTATTATCTAATTAAACATTTAATATTCATGTTTGGGTTGGATCCTAGCAGAGCCCACACCCTTGCCAATGTTGACGATAATTCCGCCATCTTGGTAACACTACCAGGGCTCGTACATGTCCTGATATTCCTTAATTTCCTGAAATCTCAAAAAGCGTCCTGAAAAGTCCTGAAAAAACGTAATTTACCCTGATTTTCCTGATATTTTTTCGAAAGTCTAAATATCAATTGTATACCAAGACCGCTTAGTTTTTATTGTGTAAGAACTGTGTGTTTGCCAGGTATTTTTATTGGGATATTTTAAACATTTTGAGGTTTTTAACCTAATTTTTTCATTAGTGATGAGGAATTTCATTTATTTTGATTAAGACTAGAATTAATCTGAATGCTTAGAGTGCAATATATATTGTAAGCTATTGTTTTGTGATAATATTGTGCAATTGGGATGTATAACCAAGAGATTTTCATTTTTTTTTCTTCCATGTGTTTTGATATAATGGGAAGATATTAATGATCACATCATTTCTAAGAATCTTAACATTCGATTGAAAGTTAACTTTACTTCCTTCATGCGTAGAGTTAATTGTGCAAGATCTATATGTTTATCAGGAATTTTTATGTGATATTTAAACACATTATGGAGTGCATAACGGGGTTCCACGAAAAAATTTAGGGGTTCCATGGGACAAATTTTATTTCATTAAAAAAATCAGAATGGTGTAAAAAAATAAGAATGGACAGCGCCGCCCCCTTTGGACCCAAAAGTGTTCTCAAAATGAGTTAAAACCCTTACTTTTACCAGTCGAATTTCAAAATCTTTTCTGGGGGAGGAACCCCAGACCCCCCCGAGGTATCACAAGGGGATCTTGCGCGATGCTTTTTGGAAAATCCCTTACATTTTGACATTTTTGTCAAAAAATAAAGATGGAAAATTCCCCTCTTGGCCCCTAAAAGCGTCTTAAAATGAGTTAAAACTCTACTTTTACAGGTCAAATTTCAAAATTTTTTCTGGGGGAGGACCCCCATACCCCCCCGTGGTACCAGAAGGGGATCTTGCGTGATACTTTTTGAAAATCCCCAAGAATTTGACATTTTTGCCAAAAGGTAAAAATCGTTGATTAAAAAATATTCAGGGTTCCGCGATCATTGGTACCAAATTTGGGGGTTCCACGACCAAAATAGTTTGGGAACCACTGGCATAACCTAATGCTTAGTAAGTAACTGGCAGAAAAAAACTTAAGTTTATTAATATTTGTTTTGAAGGAAAAGTACTCAAGTTTTATGTTAGGGATTTTATAATCGAGATTGAACTAAAAAAACTCCTTTGTGCAAAAAAGAATTCTAATTTTGTTTAGTTATATAGTTCTTGTTAATAATTATATTTACAGAGGCCTGGGCGAATTTATGGCAAGCTCAGTTGAGCTGACAGGTCCTTAGGGTTGTAATTAATACATTCTCAAAAGGGTAGGGGTTTCAGTGGGTTTCCTCATCTTAAGACCCTGCTTGCTTTGTTTGTCAAGCTTGCCATAAAACTTACCAGCTTCCAAAGTAAGTCTGGAGTGTACTTTGAACTAACTCTAAATATTACTTTTAAAATTAAGATAGTTTAGGTAGTTTTTAATTTTACGCACATGATGGATAACATTCTGGTTAAGGAAAAAGTAAACGCTACATTATAATATCCAAAATGTCCTGAAATTTTGTCCTGAATTTTTTATAAAAATGTGTCCTGAAATTTTTTGAGGGTCTGTACGAGGCCTGCACTACTTTAATACACTAGATGGCGCTTGGCACCATCTAGTTCTGGTTTGGCGCTTTATTTCGGTTTGTCGCCAAGGGTGTGGGCTCTCCTAGGATTTTACCCATGTTTGAAATTAGTTAGCAGGTTTTCTACTTTTTGGTGTCCAAAGGAGCATGGCGTTATTTAGCGGGAATGTTAACGGAATTGAACCCTACTGCAAATTGAATATAAAAGTTGAATGTAGCAATGCAAATTATAGTTGGACATGGGTTCTTTATCATTTATACATTTAATAGTACAGGCCTCCCAGCAGGTCCCTTTTTCTCTAAAAGTCTCTATTTTCGGCGCAAGTTTAGAACTGCTGATGGTTGACAAGTTTTGGTTATTTGGCGCCATATTTAGAAGCCACATAATTCACTTAACATAAGTTGGGGTAACAGTGATTTTTATTGCTAAAAACTTGGCGCATCAGCAGTTCTAAACTTGCGCCCTATTTTCATCCCAAGTCCCAAAGTCTTTTTTTCATGAACTTGGTCTCTTTTTCCATGATATATAAACACTACTTTTAAGGGTAAAATTTCCAAAATTATCCTGGTGGTTGACCCCCAGACACCTCTACCTTTAAAATTTTTGCGTTTACTTTACTTTTACCCTGTTTTTTACCTCGGAAATTCTGTTGAGTGTAGTGTTAAGGATTTCTATATCAGTTGAAACACTTTACTACTTTTAAGGAGAACCCCTCCTCCTTATGAAAGGTTTCACATGTTCATGGGTGCCACTCTTCCAAACTAGGAACAGAATTCCGTCTTCCGAATTCCGTGAGCGGAATTCAGTCCTGGGTATATTATGAGACTGATCAGCTGACCAATAAGGAAGTTGCATGTGTCAGATTTTCAAAAACAAGTGTTCTGTATGGTTTTTTGTATGGTAAAATGAAATATTTAGTCAATTTTTCAAAAAAATGTACAGGTAATTAAATATTTTAATTTAAAAGTCGAGAAAAAAACATGTGACTGAAAACGTTTATGTTTAAAAAGTAATGATGACGGCAACAATCATACCATCAACTCCACTGCTTTCCAACTATAATAGTGCTGTATTGACCAGAGCTGTAACCAGGTTTCGGGGGGGGGGTTGACAGGGGTGTATTTTTTTCAATATATTTATACCTTATTTTACCAGGTAATATGTATTAAAATCCATCCAGTTCTGCAGAAAAATTTCTAAAAAGAATTTTTTTAGTAGTTTTATTGCAGAAAAAATTCTGAAAAAATTGTTTTCATATTAGTGGATGTCACGTGCCACCGAAATACCGGTTGAGTGCCACCCAGTGGCACGCTTGCCATTGCCATAGGTTCGCCACCACTGTACTAACTAGGCAAAGGCAATGACCTCCTCACACACACATGCATCAAACGCCCCCTGATTTTTAAAATTTGAAAATATTGGGGGGTTTGTACCCAAGTTATTTTTGTTCCAAATACTTACAAACTGATACATACAAAGTTTTGTAAAAATATAATTAATAATATTTAATGGGTCCACATCCAGCTTAAAGTTTTAAACTTTTGCTCATTTTTTAAGGAAAATGCAGTAAATCCAAAGATAAAATCATCACACTTTGTTCTTAACTTTTTTCTGAAGAACTACTTTTTTTGTATATAATGATTAAAGTTTCATTAATCTGCGATTGTTCTGTTAGGAGTTATAATTTTTCTTATGGGTAAAAGAAGTTCGTGTAAAGTTGTTTTTTCCACAATAATCAATGTCGTAACTCTGGAACTTTTTGACTACCAAATTTGATTCATTTTGTTCACAATTATATGATATTTAAGTAGCTAATTGACTTGACCCATTTTATTTCAAAATTTCTAACTAATAATTTTAAAAGGCTTTAGCAGACTTGCCAACTCTCCGGATTTTGGCGGGAGACTCCGGATTTTCCCTCTTTCTCCCACCCTCCAGATTTTCTCCAAAAATCTCCCGCTTTCTCGGTTTTCTCCCGCTTTTCTTCGGAATTCTTCGTTTATCGAAATTCTGCCCCAACCTGCAGGCAAGGGGTCGAAAGTTATGTCAGTTAAGTAGAGAGCATTCCAAGTCTTTAGAAGTTTTTTTAAAAATGAAATGAAAGGACTTCAATATATATTCCTATTAAGATTAGGGCAATGGAAGAAAGTAAGGTGCTTCAGTGAAAGCAGGAACCAGTGTCCCGGAAATCGGGAAAATAGCGATTTTTCCCGAAAGTTTCGGTGTTTTATTTCGGATTGTCCCGTTCATCCCGCGACTTTCTTGGACGGCCGCGGGTGCCGATTCAAGTTGGCTTCTTCTTGAGTCATTATTGCGATGTTGAAAAAACATATTTACCATGGTCAGAAGCCCACAAGTCCGGTGTTCCGGAAGTCGGGAAAATTGCAATTTTTCGCGGCAGTTCCGTTTTTCCCGCAAATGCTTTTCCTACGAACGTCTGTTGCGGCGGTGCAGAAAAAACAACTTTACTTTGGTCAGAGCAGCCTAATAAGATGCGTTTTTTTTCT
Source organism: Tetragnatha versicolor (assembly GCA_024610705.1). Classification (NCBI taxonomy): domain Eukaryota; kingdom Metazoa; phylum Arthropoda; class Arachnida; order Araneae; family Tetragnathidae; genus Tetragnatha; species Tetragnatha versicolor. The sequence goes on along the minus strand of JANDEH010000004.1, from coordinate 47,271,616 downwards.
ATTTTAGTCAGTATTTTGAACTCAAGAGGATTTTCTAAGTTGTAAACTTTTCCTGAAAGGGTGCTTTATAGCAACATAAAATAAGAAGATAATACAGTGGGTTTTTTTAAAATCTTGTTATAGTCCGAGAGCTGGCTACATGAGAGTTTAACCGGAAAAACATGTTTCTGAAAATTTTATAATAGATTGGGCACTTCTTAATAAACAAAATTCGCTCGGTCAGCCTGCGCAAAGCGGTTGCTTTCGAGGGATCAGCTCGGGTCAAAATAGCCAAAAATTGCATCGAGTTTAACCGGAAGAACGTATACATGATTTTTACGTCATTCGAAAGGCTTCGACCCCCTGAACACAAATATGCTGGTCAGCCGGCCGAAAGCGGTTGCTTTCGAGGGGTCAGCTCGGGTCAAAATAGCCAAAAATTGCATCGAATTTAACCGGAAAAACGTATACATGATTTTTACGTCATTCGAAAGCTTACGACCCCCTGAACACAAATATACTGGTCAGCCGGCCGAAAGCGGTTGCTTTCGAGGGGTCAGCTCGGGTCAAAGTTGCAAAAACCCTATTCAAACCTATGTAATCATTTTTGCGGAAATTTCATTGTTGTGAAAGCACTATCATTATGCTTAAATTGAGAGTCCAAGATGACGGTGGTGTTTTGAAAGTGGTGGATTTTCCCCTGAAAGGATTTTTTAGGAATTTTGGAATATCGATCAGGACACTATCTTCTACGTTTCCACCAATTTTCAGCTTGTTATTTTTAATTTCTACCAACATTTCAACCCAGCAAATAATTTATTCAATAAATATTAATAATAATTAAATTAAGTTTTTCATTTCTAACTTTTTCACGTTGTCGCTTAAAATTCACATTATTAAGCAATTCAGGACAAAAACGAACTCAATCGGGTTCTTGGTTCAGTCGTTATGCTTGAAAACTCAATCCAAGATGGCGGTGGTTTTTCCAAAATGGCGGATTTTCTACTACACAGAATTTTTGGAAATTTCAGGATATCGATAAGGACATTATCCTCTACATTTCCACCAATTTTCAGCCTGTTATATTGAATATCCGGGTCAATATGGACTAAGTGGATTGTTTAAATGAGGCGTGGTGAAAAGTATCATCTTTTTGCACTGCGCGCACAATATCTCTATAACTATTCAATCAAATTGTCCAAAACTTTTACAGTATCTTCCTTGCATATGTATCTTCAACATAATGTACGGGTTTGAAATTTTGATCAATGCATTCCAATTTGCAAACAATTAAAATCTGGTTTTTTTTCTCAAAATTTGAAAATTTTAATATTGGGGAAATAATTTAAATAAGTTTTTCGTTCTTCGTTAATTTAAAGATAAGTGTCTTTTGAATGTTCAGAAAAAGAAACAGCGGAAAAATATCATTTAATTTTCTTAAAAAGCTGCGCGCAGTAAAAAAATGGCCTAAAAACTACCAAGTACTTAAAGCGATTTTTCAAACACAAATTACTTTTAAAAAATGCTTTGTTGGATATTTTTTGAATAAAAAGAGTATTTTCGAAATAATTTCTCCAAAAATCTCATTGAAAGAAACCTTTGCTAAAGAATTAGGTACATCATCTTAAAAATTCTTGTAGACTATCTCCATTTCAGACATCCCAATGGGAAAACCATACTAACCATTTGAAAACTAAGATATTTTTAGAAAGTTGGTCGCTGCAAGTATTTCGATTATAAAAAACAATAAACAGGATTACATAGGTTTGAATAGGGTTTTTGCAACTTTGACCCGAGCTGACCCCTCGAAAGCAACCGCTTATGGCCGGCTGACCAGTATATTTGTGTTCAGGGGGTCGTAAGCTTTCGAATGACGTAAAAATCATGTATACGTTCTTCCGGTTAAACTCGATGCAATTTTTGGCTATTTTGACCCGAGCTGACCCCTCGAAAGCAACCGCTTTCGGCCGGCTGACCAGCATATTTGTGTTCAGGGGGTCGAAGCCTTTCGAATGACGTAAAAATCATGTATACGTTCTTCCGGTTAAACTCGATGCAATTTTTGGCTATTTTGACCCGAGCTGATCCCTCGAAAGCAACCGCTTTGCGCAGGCTGACCGAGCGAATTTTGTTTATTAAGAAGTGTCCAATCTATTATAAAATTTTCAGAAATATGTTTTTCCGGTTAAACTCTCATGTAGCCAGCTCTCGGACTATTAGATTATGACCCGTTTTAGGAACCTTATCTGATTTAAGATTTTAAATATAACTTCTCAAAAATACTAATTTCTTCCTTTTTTCTCTACTTAAAGTTTTTGACAATATCGTTTTTGCAATTTAATTATTACATAAATAATTATTCTATTAACTAATTTCCTTTATTTTTATTTGAATTTTGACTTTTAAAGTAGTTTTAAAACCTGATTCAGGAATGTAATTGGCATAGTGTGTGTTTGAAGCTGTTTAAAAAATTTCTCCTTCTTGAGTTATGTGAAAAGGTACTCCTTGAATTTTTTAAAAAACACTGCTTTAAAACTCCTTGATTTTTATACCTGAAAACTTGTATGAACCCTGTAAAAGGTATGTAATAGCATTAAAACTCAACATGAAATTAACTTTTATTCAACTTTTTACATGGAGATAATTCCTTTTCTAAAGTTTTGTATTGTTACTTATTATTTTTACACCTTTATTTGTTTAATAACTAAATAAATTTTTTTTAAATAGTTAAATTTTTATTTGGAGCCCATGGTAGTGTATTATCTTTTTATAATTGGTTTGCAAAGGGCTGTACGCCGATAAAAATTTCTCCTGATTTCTTGGGAAAATCTCCTGATTTTTGACTTTCAGAGGTTGGCAAGTATGCTTTAGTAAAAAAATTAAAATGCATAATTTTTTAGATAATTTTTAAAAATTTATATTTTCTACATTTTATGTTTTAATACAAACATTTTAACCAATGCTTTATTTAAATTTCAATTTTATCCTACATTGTAAGATATTTTTATTGAAATTTAAAATGGTTCTCTAACACCACCACAAGTGTGCCTCAAATACCCCTAAGTTATTAAACATTTCCACAAAACTCTGCAATTAACTAACTTCGGTTCCAAATGCTGTTATTTTTACAATTGGTAAAGGTAAATTTCTATAGCATAGTAAGGTTTTTAAGCCATCCGATAGCATACTGGTCAATTTATTTTTACTTTAATACGAGTAACTAGTGGATATGCCCGGCCTTGACTAGGACACGGTGGTTCCAAATAAAAGCCGCGAAAAGTACTTTTGAAACACCTTGTATGTGTATACCCAATTAAACTTGAAAGGAAAATTTTTACATGCCCTGGGGGGTCCCTATGGGCATGTCAATCAGACAGTACAGTTTTGACCATGACTAATTTTCTGGCTAACATAAAGTAATCAAAGATCACGAAGTTAAAAATAGGGAGAGTGTATAATTCAATTCATGCGTTGAATCTAGCAGATATGCATTCAGGGAAAATGATAGGGGCAGTGGAAGGTCAGCTATACTTGAATAGTTTACTGGACCGGTTAAGACGTTTTTTGTTTCATTAAAATATTAATAAATGCACATCAGTGATTGAATGGAATAAATTACATAACGTTGTTCATTTGTATGAAGAAACTAATTTTCCCGGGTTCTTTCCGTTAAGGTTAGCTTTCTTGATTGCTTATTAAATAGTGGACTATTAAGATTCCAATTGTTGCCTTCTCTCCATTGGCTTGTTAGGCCCCGTCTTCCTTCCGTTGATATGACGTAACACGCGAACACTGAAGCAAGACCCCGGCAACACATAAGTTGCTGCTATTGTTTTTTTTAATTCGCTACAATACACTCATGTGTTTGCTCCATTTTAATTATTGTATCGGATTTCATTTTCACTTTCATTCATAAGCGTTCGCGTTGAGCACTGAATAAAAGAATGGACTCAATGGAAAGCTCTCATCTTTTATCCTATCAAATGGCCTATTTCTTGATGCACGTGTTGTCTGCAGACTTGTTGTTGAAAAGCCAATCGATCAGTTTTATCAATCATCCCCACAAATCGACCATAAGAGGCTCAACTTTTAATTATTATTCACAAATGTGTTGTTGGTCCCTTTATTGCTTTTCTATGTTGTAGAAAACTTTTTTCATACTTATGCTTTTTTTAACATTCCATAAGACACTAAATACTATTTGAATGATAGCAAGTACCCAAATTTCCGTACGTTCTCCCAAATCTTCTTTTCATGGGCTTTATTGCACTCACCGTATTGCTCAATTGCTGTCAGACACGCTATTCGACGCGTGTCCCTACGGCACTCGATTTTCTTGCATCACTTTTACTTCAACCCACCTTACTGGGAACGTGCCTTTGCCCACCACGTCTTAATGAACCCCAATTGCCGTCTCGTGTCATTTTTTCCGGTAGATTAATTTTTTCTTTTAAAGAATCGCCGAAACTGATTATCGCTGTAAGCCGTTCAAATGGAGATAATCATAGATTTTATATTTTTACAGGTAGCAATAGCGAGTTTTCAGTGGTTTATCCAACGATGCGATACCCTTTCTGTAGTAATGGGAGTTTTCTATTTGATGTTTCTGGGTATTCGTTACAATATTTTGCTTTACCATTTCTTCGTAAATATGTGTGTTTTGGTGCTGATACAACACTAGAATATAAATTTATTACTTTTATTCAATTATCAATATTCTAGTAAAAGGAAAAGAAACCCATCACCTCTCTGTATTTTAATTTCATTTAGCAACTCACACACACAATTACTTGACTCTTCTAGGATTTTAAAAATAATGCAAATACGCCCGTAAGAACTTCTAAACCCAGTAACAATACATAACTGCTGTGAGGGTTTACCCATACAGGAAGAATAGATGACAGAGGAATCTATCCTTCCTCTATGGCAGGGGTTCTCAAACTTTTTATGTCGCGGAGCCCTTTTCAAGAGACAAATTATTCGCGGAGCCCTTTTCCGAAATAAATTTTTCAAGGTATAAAAACAAATTACATAAAACCCATTGCTTCTAGAAATAAAAGCATAATAGAAATTTATTTCGGGAGGGGTCCTAAATTATTCCTCAGCCCCTCCCATGCATATTTAACAGTTTAACGTAGCTTTTAAAAACATTTTTAGGTATAATTTGCATCTAAGATAATTTATTTGTAATAAAAATTGTAAAGAATTAAGATCCAAGTACAATAGAAGGTCTGGGGGTCCTTCCTCCCCAGAAGATTTTGTGAAATGTGATCCTTAAAAACAGTTTTTTAACTCGTTTTAGGTACATCATTGTCCAAATTTTGGACATTCATTTTTAGGTAGGATTTTAATTTTAACGAACTTACTATAACATTGACAATAATAAAGTTTCAAGTACAATAGGGGGTTTTGGGGGTCCTCCCCCAAAAGAATTTCGGAAATTTGACCCTAAATAACATGGTTTTAACTTGTTTTGGTAAACCAAAAAAGACCTGAAAAAGGCAAAAACCAGCAGACCTTACCAACACCTTACAGAAAGTTATTTATAACATTTCAGAGAAAAGCAAATTAGAAATTATCAAAAAATTTATTTATTTCAAATTTCTTTGCGGATCCCCTGGAAATGCTTGGCGGAGCCCTAAGGGCTCCGCGGAGCACAGTTTGAGAACCGCTGCTCTATGGGTTTACCACTAGGTATTTGTGAGGACTTGGTCAAAATGCACACTTAAGTAATTCATCGAAGAGAAAAATCCTTTCAATTTCAATAGTTTGTGTAAAAAGGTACCGTGTATTAAGTTTATTATCATCTAAGTTGTACTTGACTTACCTTAAAATAGGTTTGAACGGAAATTCTAAAATTGGCTTCGTTTGATTGCTTTGATATTAACTTCCATCTGATTAGACACGCTATTTGAAAGTGAGTTAAGCGGATGAGTAATATTGATGTAAACTTAATAATATTAGCTCGCTTTCTTCTTTCGTTTGCCTTGGAAACATTTAATCTCATCAGAGTGCCAAGTTTAAAATAATAGTTTAGGGAACTGTTGTTTTAAACTTTATATAGACTTCTAGTTTTTCACCAAGCTGCTTGCCACCTTTTAGCAGGGTAAATGTTTGAAAATTTATCCATCTGTAAAAATGTGTGTGCTGCAAAATTACAGTGATTACTATTTTACGAAAATATTTCATTGCAATGAAATGAAGTTCATCATTCATAAATGCTACTTTTAAAATTAATCTAAAAACTATTAATTTCTGTTCCTGTTCTCTTCTTTTACACAGTTTTCCTCATTTTAAAATTGTCGTATTTTTATTTATTTTTACTGAGGATATCTTAGATTTCTCTTAAAGACAATGTCGAGTCCATGTTTAACTTATCCTTCCAGATTCCCTATTCATTAAAAATAATTAAAGTAGTTGATTAAGAATTCATTGTAAACCAAGAAATATTAATCCTCCCATCCTTTACAAGAAAATCTTTGTTTGGACCAACTTGATGGCTACTACAATAAAGGATTGTTTAAGTCCTTGGGTTTAACAAATCTTAAGAGTGCCTTAAAAGACTTGTGTAGAAGAAAAGACAAAGCGTTATGAATGTAACGACCTTTGTTTCTGATTATACTAATCCTACGGATTTCGGATACTTTGTCATTTTGTTTTTGCACTCTGCTTCTTCAAGAATTTTCCACCGGGGAAAAAGCCTTGTTTTTTCTACTGTATTTTTAAAATAAGGAGGCGTCTGCTGACCGGGATTCCCCAGCTATCTCGAGTGGGACGACAGGTGAATTCTGCTCCGAATGGCCTTTCTTGGAGTCGCCGTTGGAGCTAGCGGTCCAGCGTGGTGTGGGCATAGAATCCACGTATACGTCAAAAGTCGCCTCCTTGATGGCACAGCCAGCTCGCCTTGTCTCCGTTGTTCAATTGGTGACCCTCCGGTTGCCGTCTTTTAATAAGTGACATCCGCTTCTTGTTAACACCCTTTGCGTTTTTTCTTGCGAGAAGATTTTATATCCTCGATATATTTAATCGTTGCTCACGTCGTGCGGTTGAGCTTTTTGTGTCTAGTGAGTTTATAAGGCCGCTATATATGCTATAGGCCGCTATATATGCTGCTAGAGTTTATAAGGCCTCTGGTTTGGTGGTGACAATTTTTCGGTTTTTCCTTCTTTCTGTTCAGTTGGTAACATGTACGAAAATAAAATTGGTTTATTCGTTTTGGCAGACCTTTTGAGTGACAAAGGAATCTCCTGAAAATGTTTGGAATATGAGTGGTATTCGTTGTTAGTTCCAAGTGCCAGCTATGATTAATTGTGTGCCTTTATTCGTCAACTCATTTATTTGGCCTAAAATGCTTTGGTACAATATCCGTTGACTTAGTGGTACCGTTCCCATTACTCGAGTCCGTGGTGTTTCATTGATTCCTAGACAAAGGAGAGTTGACTCATCAGTCATTCATCCCATCAGTAGATCGATAAAGTGCGACCCAATCCTCACGTCGGCGTTGAGATACCTAAACAATAAAATTAATCTCCCTTGATCTACTCAAAATCTGCTAGGGTCCATATTCAGCAAGATTTTGTAGTTATTTTAATATTGATGTGCCATTAGGCCCTTTTGTTAATGGATATCTCAAACTTCTAATCAATGTGGGGTCGGTTCGCAAGCCGCTTAAGAGGATTTGAGTTGTAGATCATATCCCACATCAATTATGAATTCTCATGTTTTTTAACCTCAAGTTTCTTAAAAAGTTAGATTTATTCATCACTAATCTCCAGAGCATGGGATGCACGTGTATGACTTAACTGTTACGTCTAAAGTTGCCATAAAAAGTGTTAGAAACACGATTCCTTTATTGTCTTTAGGTGCAAACGAAGGTTTTTCTCCATTATCCAGACAACTTGCTACAAGACAAGAGACCTTTAAGAAACAGGTACTCATATCCCGCTGTTTTACTGCCAACGAAAGGAGCTAATCGTTGGACGAGTTTGCTCAGCTGGAGAATTCATCATCCCGGGTCAACGGAGCTCGTCAGTCACATCGAAGGGAAATAAATATGCATGCACCCAGTGCTCGTTAATGAAAGCTCTCTTTGATCAAAACGAACATTCCTCCCGTTTAATTTCGGGACCGATTAAAAGAGTCGCGTGTCTTTTATACCGACAGCGGTCCTCTCCGGTTTCTCTTCCGGCTGGAATAGACGAAATCTTCGACCTCAGGCTGCTGCTCACTTCCTCTTCCGCAGGGGATTGATTTTTCGGATCCTTGAATGAACGCACACTTGTTCGGTGGCGGTGTGCGAGTCGTGTGTGTGTGTGGTGTTTGGAATGCGTTGTTTCCTATGACTGACATTGACACGGTTGGAGAGTGTCGGGTTTGTTAGCCGCGGTGTGTTAGTATTGCGAAATGTTTGACCTGCGCTTTTGGTGCGAGTTTTGTCGACTGCCAATTAGATAGGCGAGTTTTATTAATTGCATTCAGTAATACAGCCCCAACCAACCCTGTGGTGAACATCTGACATTCTAGTTAATGCTGCATGCCTATTAGGTTGTTTTTTAAATCTGGGGGACACAGGTGTTTATGGACATGGGGGTTTGTAGGATGATCATTTTCCATCCAGGAATATGTTCCCAAATTGATATTTTCGCTAAATAGTAGCACACGTTTTCCCATGTTTAACACAGATTCCATGCCGTTTAATCCGTTTCTTCTTGATTTAAGCTTTCGGATCCTAGCGATTTACCCACGCATTTCCATTGGTTTTCCCTTTCATCCGACAGAGCAAAGTGAAGCGATATCGACCTTTCAAGTAGCTCTGCTTCACTTTCGAATTCTGTGACCCATTTTAATCGGATTTTAATAAAGAGGAGGCATACAGTGCGTCAGGATTTTTTATAAACCCGGACCTGGAAAAAGTTGAAACCTTCCCCCGAACCTAATAGAATTTCCCCAAACCTTATGTGTTGCTCCTATGGAGCTGGCAGGGGCTTCCCCCGAACCAGGTTCGTAGGTTCGGGCACTTTTTCCAGGTCCGCATAAACCCTTAAATGTCCCGAGTTATCTAGATATACGTTTACTCATTTAAGATTTGTCTATGACTTTTTTTCTCAATATCATGCTATGCGGTTGTTCTTTCTTTTGATGGGCTCCATTTGTTTCTTTTCTTCCATAATCAAAGTTTTGAAAGAAGTGTTTTTGAGTACGATAAGGCGTTATTAGGAGTGTTTGACGAAAGTGTTCATAGAAACATATTAGGGGACATCCATAAATTACGTGAGGTGTTTTTTCCAAAATCTGGACCCCCCCCCTCCCCCCTTGGTGAGATTTTGCTGGACCCCCCCCCCCTCCCCCCACGTGAGATTTACCTACAACCCTTAAAAATAATTTTCTATCCTATTCGTTTGAATTTTGTGCTTCAAGCACCTAAAACGTTTCCCTTATTAATGATGTGGGGAAAAAGGACATTATTCCACCTAAAAATCACCACAGTATCATATCTGTGGGTATTATTCCTTTCTCTTAAAAACGAAAATCGTATAATTTCTAACTTAAGAAAATGACGTGAGATTTTAATCGACCCCCTCCTCCCCCCTTGGCGAGATTTGGTAAGATTTTTCCAAACCCCCCCCTTTTTGATCTCACGTAATTTATGGATGTCCCCTTATGAAATTCTCATCAACGGCTTATCATACGATACATGAAAATGGATCTGTAAAGTGTAAACAGTCTAAAACATCTTCATTCTCTACTAACAAGGCCTGCAGATACATAGGGCTGTGGTTACAATAAAAATTTGTTAGGAAGGTGATATATGTAGATTGACCTGGAGTTCTCTCGGACCCCATGTTCATCCCAATTCGTAATTTTTCCATTTTTCTGCGAGATGTAACCCTAAACACACACAACGTGACTGTTCAAACATCCCAGAAAATCTTAATAAAAAAATGGTTTTATTACTCCCTTTACAAATCGGTTCCCGCGTTTACCTGCCGTTTACGGCGCATTGTGATGTCGAATGGGCCCTCGTCATGCGAATGTGCGCAGCAGAGCGCGAAGGCGAGTGTGTAACATTCCTCAGAGAAAAGGAATCGTCATCAAGGTGTTTTACGTAGGTTTGGGAGGAGAATCGTCCAACAGTATCCCGCTTGACCCATGCCCGAACCGCCGGCCTTGGGTGTTTGTTGTGGACTCAAGGAAATAGTGTCGGGGCACTTCGTTTGTTTGGTTGCCGTGTGTAATTGTCTCGGATGCCGTAAAAGTGATTCATAGCGCCTCCTGTGTGATACAGCGTGGTTAACAGTGCTTTTCTGATGTCTTCTTGTGTTGGAAGAGGTTGTTTTGGTTTGGAACTGCTTTGCTCTTAGGGTCATCAGCGCAAACTTTTATGATCGGCTCGACAACGCTGCTTCGGGCAGTGGATATATCCCCGATCTCTTTGTGTGGTTTGGTGAGGTCAATTAGAGAACAAAAGAGTTCCCTCCAACCCCCTAACCACACAAAGAGATCGGGGAGATATTCACTGCCCGAAGGAGCGTTGTCGAGCCTGTCATAAAAGTTTGCGCTGACCTTAATTCTGTTCTGTTTCGAGATTGTCGCTTATAATTTCTGTTGGCTGTTTTGGATTATTTATGTGTAGTTTTGGGTTATATAGATTAGATATAGTGAATCTGAATCTAATCCATCCCAATAATAGTGATGGTTAACCAATCCATTTTAAAAAGAGTTCCTTTTTTATTCCTCATGAAGCTGCCCATCGCTTCGCCACCATCGACTGAGTAAGTTACCTTACTCTTTGACTAGGACCTTGCCTGGTACTGTACTAAGTAGGTTCTGAGTGCTCATAGACTACGAATGGTTAAGCCAAAAGGCCCAATGAAAGTTTCACTCTACATGTTGAAAGCATTGCTTTAATGGTGCGGAATGCGAATATATATAGATAGGTAGATAGGCTTTAGAAAAGTTAATGGAACCTCGTTTTGCATCACTTTGTGATATTATTAACTATTATGTTTGGGTTAGTAGCCAGACTCAACCTCATTACATCCTACTTTAGATAGTTGTTGACCAAACTACTTTTTAAGATAACGCTGACGTTTACCTATTTTTATATCAAATTTGGGAAAATATTTCTGGTTTTTGAAGCTATTTCAAACTATTTTTACTCGTGCTTTTTGTTATCCAACCGATGTTATAAATAAAATAAATTTTCAGTATTTTCTCTTGTAATGTTGCTTGGATTCAATGGTGGATTGTGTTGGCAACTATCAAGATGTCAGCAATTGTTCCCTGATTTCTTAGAGAGAAAGTACCGGAAGCAAACAATGAACCAAGGACGATTTGAAGGCTTGTAAGTGTATTGTGGAAGTTTAACTTCTCTTAAACTGCTTCTACGCTTCTAGTGATTTTCTGCTGTCATCTGAGGATTGGATATTCTCTCTTGGCGTTTCGCTCGAAAGGTTCCAAATTGACTCAATCGTTTTTACCCTTTGCGGCAGGAACCTATGGAAAGAGAAAGTTTGACAAAATGTTAGATTTATGAGTGCAATTTTTTTTGCGTGGTTTGAGTGGATAGTTGATGTATTGTGTCTCAGTTGTGTTGTGTGATGCATATCTTGCCTTTCGTGCGTTCTAATCTTGGCAGTTTTAGAGTGATACTGTACTTAGTTCTTGTACTACTACATGAAACAACACTTCATTAAGCTCATTTTTGTGTGCTTATGGTGTTACGTATTAAATGGTGATTAGATTCTCAATTTAAATCTCAATAGGCCTTATGTTGTAAAATTAAAGTGAGCTGAAAAAACGCTGGTCTCAATCAATTTTTTTAATGAGATAACCCATCCCAATTGTTTTCAAAATGAAATGTTTTTGGATTTTTTATATTTCCTACATATTTTGACCTCAAAGTTTTCTCAGTGGTCTGGCTCTTTGGTTAGTTGGAAAAAAGAACCATTCAGGCAAAACTATAAAATAGTCTTCTCTTGAAAAGAAACTCGCCTTAATGTTCTAAAAAAAATTCCAGGAAACCTCTTTACCCAAAAGCTAAATCCATAGAGGTCTAAATCCCGAAAATTGCACCCCAACCAGTACTATGCCTAATTTATGAGATAAGCCTGTGATGTCAAAATTAATCGGAAGAAAATATTCGCATTTATGTTTTTATAGGTTTTCATGACCCCCTGTGTTACAATGACAAGCAAATTATACGTATACGTACAAAAAGTGGGAAGATGGTAATTTACTACTAGAAGTATTCACTTCTGATGGTGATTCGAAAATAACTCCCTCTATTCCATTTCCGCGATCCGGAAGATATGAATGAAACCGCAAGAGGCTCATCTCTCTCTGGCACCATCCCAAATCGTCCGATTTCGCTCGCTTAAATTAATTTATCTTTTCAAGGGAGTCCCCTTCCTGTGCACTTCTTCCGATTCGGGCTATTAAGAAGACGACAAGCTGTATGTGTAAGCCCTGTGCTGCTGCATTGTTGACTCATATGTCGCAGAGAGCGAGGGGGACAGTTAAATGCTTTTTAATGGGTGACTGACCTTAAGATTTCACGCGTTACTCATGCCGAGGAAGTGACTGGTCGCGTGCGATTCTTGGAATTCCGTTTTTTTTTATATTGTGCTCGTGGGAATAATGGTTATGCTTGCTTTGTGTGTCTTGGTCTGTGTTTCTTCAAAGAAAAGGTAGAGCTCATTGAAGCTAACTAACTGGGAACCGATTGCTTGTGTAGTTATAGTGTTTCCAACAAAGGGAATAAATAGAGTAGATAGTTTTGTGATTGAGTGCTTCTATGAGTCTGACAGCTAGTTTATAATGATCTACTGGTTTTTAAAGTGAGAGAGACAAAGGAAAACTCTCCATTCTTCCTTTTTCAAAGTGAGCATGATGCTTACTCAAACAAGGTGATATTTCCTTTTAGTCACATGCAACCTGTTCAGTAATTAATAATGATAAAGACATCAGACATAAACTCCCATAATATGACATTAATAATATGACTCCCATTATATGATATAACCCCCATAGTGACATTTATTAAAAAAATATGTACTTAACTATTAGTCTGGGGGAATCCTAACCCTTCAATACTCTTTTCATTGTCATTAGAAGTCATCCAATAAAGGACTTCCATTTTTCTCCCAAGTGTATTAAAACCTTCTATATCAGTAGTTTTTTCCTATGTATAATTAAGATACCTTTCTCTTAGCGGTTAAATGACTAATAAAATACATACTACTTTGCGTGATCGTGTTAATCGTGGTAATTGCCTTTTGTAATCTCATACAGATGCACCCGTAAGTAACTCTGTACTAATTAATGCTTAATCAATTTTACTAGGAGTTATCTTAGGCATTCAGTAAACAGAATATGTTTGACCAGACTGTCACCACCTTGTATTTCAAGCAAGCAAGGTGAGACTGCCGTTCGAGTATGATTGGAGACGTTCGAGGAGTAAAGAAATCTAGGAAAAGACAAGTTGCATATTCTTAAACTAGCCTCCTCACAAAAAAAGGCTTTGAAATTAAAGGCTGTTTTGTCTATAAAGGCCTAAAAATTGTTGCCATAATTATATTGAAATTAGTTCCTAAAGGTATGAATTAATCTGCGTCATCTTTTTTTTTCTTTCTTTTTTTAAAATATTACATTTAGATAAGCAAAATTTAGTAACATGTTCTATGAATTGACTGTGTGTGCGTTGGCTGTGCTGCCATTTTAAAGATAAAATACCGATAAAATGTTAGAATCACCCATTGCAAGTTGTTTCCTACGAGACCGCAAATTCACATTCGTTTGTTTGCTCATCTGGTTTTTACTACGTCGATTATGATCTCGTATATCCTGGTGATTCATTCTAAAAATGTTGGGGCATAAAGTTTTAAGTAATCTGTCCGTCCATGCGACGCTATGGTTTTCTATCTTTAGCAAGGATGAGAAGCGTATTAATCACACAAACATTTCTTTTATTCAACCTAATAAGGGGAACTGAAATGATATAACTAATTTAAAATGGGCACCTCTCCATTTTGAGTTTTCTCAGGATTGGCTCCCATGTTACTTCGGATGTCGTGTTTTTTGTTTTGTATTTTTAACCGTGATTGTGACAATTTATTTTTTACTTTTTTATTTATATTTTCCTGGAGACTTTTCTTAATAAATAATACAACAGGCCTAGCCCGGGGTAAGACATTAACTCAGATGAGTTAAAATTTGTCCAGTCAAGCTCTCTCAACGACTTTTCCAAACTGCCGTCTATCTTGTACTTGGTGACGAAGTGTGAGTACTCAGCTTCCAAGAAGAAATAATAGCGATTATATAGCGTCTTTTATCTCCGGCTGGAATTGCTTTCTCTGAATAATCGGATTTCTCTATTTCGTTTTCCTACTGCGACGTGTGCTGCGTGTTAAATCTCTTTTGGCCGGCCGGTCAAGAGAAATGATTGGAAAGAAAGTTTCCGTTCAGTTCAAAACGTCTCTGTTTTTAGTTTAAGTGAGGAATTATATCCAGAGAATAAAAGTATTGTTTTCGGATTGCAAGTACGTACTTATTAACAACTACTGGAGTATTTGACAGAAAACTTTTTCTGCCAAATAGTAGCCTTCGTTTCGTTTGCAGGTTGCAAAGGTTTGCAAAAGGTTTGGCAATGCATAGTTTGGATGCGTTTCGTATGCGTAACTATGGTCTGGCTGGTGTATGTGAAGTTGACTTGGAGAAAATTCCAAATTTTTTGTTCCAGTAGATTCAGTCTTAATTTTTCTATGTGGATTGTTTCAAATCCTACCAGTTGTACTGTTTTACAAAATTTATATATCGTCTAGTCTAGTTGAAACAGCGTTCACATCCTGTGAGTAGGGATGTTACGGTTCCACTGGAACAGTTCCATGGAACCTAATCCCAGCGTGGAACCGTCGGAACCGGTTCCACGAAGAACCGCTTAACGGTTCCACCCGGGAACCGATAAAGATCAATGACAAATCCAAATTTCTCTGCAATCCTATCTAACATTGAACGAGAACGCACTCAAATAAAGAGACGATTTCCAAGCTAAAAGATAAGCAATGCCCGCAAATCGCTACCGCAGAGATATTCTACAGCAAAAAAATGCAGCGAGGCAAAAACGCAACAATCTATTCGCACCATAGAGCACATCTGCCAAAAACTGAATCTATAATTAATCAATCCCTTTTCAAAACAAATATGCTCGTATCACCCTGAAAAACCGCAACTAGGGAAAGTAAATAAAAAAGAAAGACATCTGCCGCTTCAACGAAGGCGAAGAAAAAAAACGAATGATTGACAGCCGCCTGGACCAACCAGAAAGCTCCAACCTTGAGAAAGCTCCAACGCAGTTGATAGCTTTTATCCCTGCCGCCCGAAATTCCTATGGATTTTCCGTTGGAATGGGCCGGCTTCGTTAACACCCTTAGTTCCACGGATTATGGGGCTTTCATTACTGCCGCCCGAAATTCCTATGGATTTGCTGTCGAAACGGGCCGGGGCCGGCCTAGCTAGTAGTTCCACTGAGTCTTAACGGTTCTGAGGGAAATAAGTTCCAGTGACAGAACTCTTTACGGAAACTAATACGTTCCCAAAACGTTCTCGTGGAACTGTTTCGAGGGGATTAGTTATTCGCGTAACTGGAATGGAACCGGAACCTTTTACTCGATTAGAACGCTTTTGGAACTTATGACTGGCTAGAACTTGGGAGCTATTTTGGAACTTATAACTAGTTTTAGAACTTGGGAACTCTTTGGAACTGGTAAGGGAACTGGAACGTATAAGGTTTGTTTCTGTTTGGGCTTCGTTGGGAAGGGTCTGTCTGTGAGAATGAGAATTAAATCTGGAAATTCTTTTTAAGTTTCCTGTAGCTTGACCGCTGGTCAAGATGACTAAAATTCACTATAAAATAAATTTTGGAGTTGCCAATTTATCTTTTGCAATCCTTATTGTTATTACATGTGTCTTTGGTTACTGTTGACCATTGGTCAGTCCGGTCAACTTTTGCAACTTCTGTACTTTGGCACTGAAGTAGGTCATGTGGGGGCTCAAACCAAAATCCTTAAGGCGGGTAACATTTTGGTGTTGACCACTGGTCAAGATCTCTTGACCAGTGGTCATTCCACTTTTTCTTACTATATGTAACTTTTCTGAATTTCTCTTTTTGTCTCTTGGTTGTTTTGGAGGTCCTGGCCTTTGGTCAACCTCATTTGACCACTGGCCAAGATGACTAATATTCATCAAAAAAAATTTTGGAGTTGCTAATTGATATTTTGTAATCCTTATTGTTATAACATGTGTTTTTGGTTACGGTTGACCATTGGTCAGTCCGGTCAACTTTTTGTAACTTTTTTGCTTTGGCACTAAAGTAGGTCATGTGGGGTATCAAACCAAATGCCTTGAGACGGGTAACATTTTGGTGTTGACCACTGGTCAATATCTCTTGACCAGTGGGCAATCCATTTTTTCTGGCTATATGTAGCTTTTCTGACCTTATCTTTTTGTCTCGTGGTTGTTTTGGGGGTTCCTGACCTTTGGTCAACCCCATTTGACCACTGGTCAAGTTTTGAATTTTTTGACTTTATTGCTCCTTTTTGTCTCTGGGACCCTTGCGTTTTCTTTATATGAACGGTTTTAAGTTTGGAACCATTTGGAACTGGAACTGTTAAGGGAACCTAATCCCACCTTGGAACTGGAACTGTGGAACCGGTTCCACACTTTAACTAATACGTAACATCCCTACCTGTGAGGAGCTGTTTAATTTTGTTATAGTAATTTAAAAATTTTACTTTGGTCTTTGGTGATGTAACTTCTCTATTAACACGGAGGGTATGCTTCATTGAGAAGAGCTTCAAAGGCATCAAACATAGAAAAACGTTGCATGTTATTTTCTTAAAATAAAATCTCGAATGAGTCTGTCTTGAAAGAGGGAAGTATAGTATTATATTGTCAAATTCCTTTTAACTTATTGACGGGTGACTAAATAAATATTCTTTTTTACAGAGTTATTCTTTTTTGTGTTTTTACCGAATAATTTTTGTTATTTTATTCGTGATGGGAGGTAAAAGGACTTTTAAGTGAATCCTAACTTAAGAACTCACATCAAAACTATTTTTATCCTTAGTTTCATTTTATGTTTTCCATATTAAACTCAATAATTATTCCTTAATGAGGAACAGTCCCGATACACGCCACTAGTTAATGGTTTCGACTCAAGTGGACATTCAGAATAAAAGGTCACTTTGGTACGGTAAAAAAAACTGGTGACTAATTACTCGATTCAAGCAGTTAGATAGTTATCGTACGATCTCTGTACACTAAAAACTTTCTCCGTTAATGATTTCCCGCTCTCCAGGAACGTTACAATAAATGTAACAGACGGCGACAAGCTCAAGGTGAATTCGATTGAGAAGAAAAAGGAACCTAACAAAAAAAGGTCTCGATTCCTTCCATTCAACCCTTCCCCCTATCGGAATGCTGAGAGCGGACAGCGGAAAATATTTCCTCCTCGTCCCACTTCACTTTCAGAACTCGTTTTTCAAAAAGATTTCTCTCGGCGAGATGGCAACGCCGGCTGTTGGCGATTTTCACTTGCTTGGCAGGAGAACCATCAAACATGTGATTTTGCCCGCATTCTGTACTTTTTGATACTTTTATTTGCTTCTAGCAAATTTCATTTCTGGATAATTTTTTTCCTTTTGGGGGAGTATTTAGAAAACTCTCTTCTTGTATTGTAAGGGTTGTGAAAATATAAACCAAATAGGCAAGGAGTCACTTCCTAAAAAGTATAGTTTTTCAAAGTTTACTTAGATTCTTCTGAGCTTAAGCAAACGATAATGGGGCATAGAATCATCATATGATATGATTTGAGAAACCAAATCATTAACAATTTGTTTGAAGCTTGTTTTATTTGAGTTGATATTTTATTTAATTGACTAAAACAAAAAAAAAACAATCATACAAGATGGTCTTTATGTTATAAATATCTCTCCCGGTAAAGTTCTTGGTTAAGTTTGGAGCAGATTTGATACCACAGGCCCTCCACGACGAAAAGGGCGATGGTTGCCGTGCAGCACCTGTAAAAAATTTGTTCAAAAAGTTATAAGTACACCGAATAACTCTAAAAGATTCTATTACTTATATTCTTTGAAACCATCTCCCTTTTGTGAGTGAGCTGAAACTGACGAAATAAGCACAAAACTCGTGGTACTGTAGAAAACAAGTAGTATTTTATTTGTAAGCTGTTTTGAAAAAGAAATATCCTTAATGGGTGTTCTCCACAGAGTATCTCTTTTTTTCCCAATTGGATAAACTGGGTGTACATAGAAATCTTTTCTACCTCAATTTAATTTCAACTGAAGGAGAAAATATTCTAAACGAGTTTTCGAAACCTGAAAGAAATATTGTTTTCATACCCAGCTCTCGTCAAAAAAGAATGACAGTTACCAAGGGTTCGGTTACCTTTTTTTCTTCGTGTTCTGCCTGGCAACCCTGTGTCGGAAGAAGACGAGCAACAAGCGAGACTCTCCTTACCTTGATCCGATTAACGCCGAAATGGATCTCCTTTTGGGGACACCTATAGCTTGGAGACAACAACAGATTGATATATTTTGGGGGAATGGTCAGGTTTTGGGTGTGAATGAATGATGAGGTGGATGTGTGGTCGGTGGTGTTTTGGGATGCCGTCCTCGGGCCAATCCGTTCTCATTTCGATGCAAAACCACCACCTGTCTCGAAGGGAGGAGTTGCTTGATCGTGAAAATGTTTTCGCTCTTCATCTATCTCTTGGGGAGGAATTGGGGCGATATTCTTCCATGGGCCTAACCGCGATCGTGTCGCCTATAGTTCCTATCCACAATAGGCGATACGGAGTAGGCGACAAACATCTCTTTTCTTAGGCGATACGTGCATTTGGCCCGACCGCGAACCGGTTATCCACAAGGAATTTCTGGCGCACTTCGCTTTCGTGGGGAGAAGGGAGCTGGCCAATCAAAAGAGAGCAGCCTATTCGAAAACAGTGTAGCCATCCGCGCGATCCGATTGCTTTTACACTTTTTGTGGCCCGTTTTAATAGTTTAAAAGATCTAAAAAAGCTATTTATTACCAAAATAAGTCCTCAGACATTAATATATTACGAAAGTAAAGGACATCTAGTGCCTTACTTGTACTACTTGTGTTACAAGTAATTACTTGTCATGTTTCTTAACAGATGGCAGCACAAAGGAAGCTATGTGGAAACGATTGAATGAGCGGCTCATGAGATTTAATCGTTTGCGTTTCGTGTAGGTTCCAGGCATAATGATTAATGAAAAAGAGACTTCACATTAACTATCCAACTATTATCGACCAGACGCCTTGAGGTAAACAAAACACTACACCGCATCACTCCTCTACCCAAAGTAAACCGTGCGCATACATAGATAAATAGTTCTCACACAAAATACTTTAAAAAGTACAATAGAAGATTTTTAAGTATACTATAAAGTATGATAAGGTTAAAAACTTAAAATAACGCCATAATGGAATGAAATAGTAGCGAAAAAAACAATACATAACGTAAAGGACACTATGGACAAGAGCTTGGGGATAGCTCCCGAGGTATCCCTTCGTAGGGGAGGGCGAATCGGCAGTAGGCGATAGTTCTCTAACTAAGCGATAGCTTCGCGGTACGACCATTTGCCTAACTGTCGTTATGTGACGTCACGAGGTCGCCTAGACTGGTATCCTCTACTAGGCGATACGATCGCGGTTAGGCCCCATGGTTTGTTGCTGTGATTCAGTTGGAAGTGTATTGGGAAATA
This sequence comes from Tetragnatha versicolor, assembly GCA_024610705.1. Classification (NCBI taxonomy): domain Eukaryota; kingdom Metazoa; phylum Arthropoda; class Arachnida; order Araneae; family Tetragnathidae; genus Tetragnatha; species Tetragnatha versicolor. The sequence goes on along the minus strand of JANDEH010000004.1, from coordinate 47,251,835 downwards.
ACGTTTAGTTTAGAAGCTCCATTTTTAATTTGATTTGGTTATGGATCTCACGCTAGATATTTTTAATTAATTAATCATCAGTTTGGTTTGCCTGCTTCCGTTATCTCCTTGTCCGATCCTTAATCTGATGAATTTTGATTTTAAAGCATACAGGTTTTATAATAAGTACTGAATTTCGGTGTAAAGATTAGATAGTATTTTTAGATAGGTGATATTGAGATAAAATTAACTGTTATAACTGAAAAACATTATTTTGACTCATTTACTATTCACAAATGTCATCATTTATTAATCATATTGCTAAATGGCTAGCGGTAATTATAGTATTTTCAGCCATTTGTGCTCTTTTTATGGGTCTGGAAACGTTATCTTTCTAAAAATATATGGGACTAGTAAGATTATGCTAGAATGACCACCTAACCTGGACACATGCCTAACACCTTGCACCCCAGGGCCCCACGGTCACGAAAACGAAGATGGGCATCGTAGGCCTTGGCCCACTAGGGCTGTTGCGCCAATGAGTTTAGTTTAGTTGGTAAGATTATGCTAGGAAAGGACTTGGAATATACTATTTTAATACACTTGCGTCGCGTTTGATTGTTCATGTTGTACAAATCTCTAAAGTTGTATTATCAAATATGCGTCTTAATTTTAATTTTTCTTTAATTTCCTACTTTAATTGACTGTAGTATATGTTATGATATCTTATACTCGGCATATTAACATTCCTCTTCTAGCACGTAACTACAGATGACACGTGTAAAAATTCTGCAAAAGACAGGATCATACATATTCTCATTGAAATTTCATTCTGCTTTACTTCATTCTTTGAGCGCGCTTCGTCAAGCAGAACTGACCTGTTCTCTTTTTATTACCATGACAATTTTAGTGTGGTATTCAAGTTTGCTGCTCTGCTAGCCTCAATGAATAGATTTTTTAAGGACATTGAATATTTTACTACTGAAAAAATTAGTTATGTCTTGGAAGGTTATCAATTTACGTTTGATGGGTTCTAGCTCTGATTTTGACAAATCCTTTTAGTGATGGCTTGTGTGTTTGAATCTATAAAATCTTATGTATAACCTCTGGAATATTCTGAAGGGTAGTTGCTCTTTGACTTCCATAAGGTTATGGAAAATTGAAGCAATAACAACAGTAGCTAGCTAACTCCAACAGCTTTTACATTGGAGTTACTCGTATCTCGTTGGAAACGTCACAATTCTTTTAATTGCTGTATTTTAACTAATTTTAGCTGTATAGATATCATCACTTTTTTCCCTGGTCCACGGATAACTACGAAACCATAAAATCTTCTTATTAAAAAAAGTTTATACATAGTTTTTGAACACGGTGACTTGATTTCCTGATTTATAATATACTTCATTTGTAAACAATACTTTTTACTTAGAAATGGCCATTTATGACTGTTTGCATACCAACAAAACGTTGAGCACTTTTTGAATGTTTGGTGTGCTTCCCTTACCATTCTCTTCGCCAACAACTTTTCCAGGCATGACTCAACTCTTGAACTTTGGCCTTGTTTACCTGGGCTCAGTCTCTCATTTGAGGTGTCCAGAACGAGGATCTGTCTTTTTATCCTCGTTTGTTTTGTGTTATCTCGGTGAGATAATTTCGTTATTCTTCCGTATCTGCGTGGTTGCGCAACTTTGCTATAGAAGTTCCAAACTTTTTGAGTTTTTTTTGTAGCCTAGACTCTAAACCTTAAAAAAAGTATTAAAGAATAAAAATTATAGTAAAATAAATGTGAAGGAAATTGTGAATTATAAGTTTCCTCAATGCTCGAAAATTCGTTTTTTTAATCTGTGTAAAAAAATAATTTCATTTTGTTGCCTACTTATTGACCCCACAATCGTTATAAAGCTAAGTATGAAATTAATGCTTAAAACGTTTTCCTTTTTTCTAAACATTCAACAGAGATAACTAGCTGTGGTTTGATAGATAATAGTTTTATTTTTCTAATGTCTAAGAAAATTTTTCGTTGTTGTTTCAGGGCGTTAGTTTATGTGCTTACTTTATTAAAATCCCTGAAGTTTTAGTTAACTTATAAAGAATCCAAAGAAAAACGATATTTGGATGATAATATTTGGATTTGATATTTTTATATCAAATTTTTACCCTGTGTGATGACTTTGTCATATAAAGACCTCTTTAAAATTTCATGAATTCATGATTTCCACAAGGTAAATCTCATGTTTTTCCATTGAACGTATAAATTGTGCGGTAAAAAAAGCTTCCTTTTGATAGTGGGAATATAATAGAGAGCTTATAAAAACGCAGAGATAAAAGGAAATTGCATATTGTTTCCCAGAGGTTTAGCAAGCGATGCCAATCTTGGTTAAGCGAATTCCTGAATGATTTTATGAAAATCATGCAGAATTAGTTTTCCACATCCGTCAAAGCTTGTTCATTCATTAATTATGTCAGGCAAGCTTCAAGGTATTTAACCACAATCATTCCGTATCTAATTCGCACATTTCATCACTTTGTGGTTATAATACCGCATTTTTGAAATTTTTTTGGTAAATTTCACCTAATAAATAATTTCATTAACAAAATTCTAATATGTGGAATGATTATTTATATAGTAATAATCAATCACGTGTTTATGATACATATAAACCTACACACTGTATTAGAAATTGAATAATTTTATCTTGATTTTTAAACTTGTTTATAAAAGTAACTAGCTGATATGCCCGGCCTTGCACGGGTGGAGATGGACATTTTTTTCCATAAAATTTTTAATTCATTTTCTGCCTTCCAGGCGCGGATCCAAAGGGTAGCACTCTAGGCAGAGCCCCCCTTCGGAACCCAAAAAGGTTGTCAAAATTAGTAAAACCCTACTTTTACCGGTCTAATTTCCAATTTTTTTCTGGGAGAGGACCCCCATACCTCCCATAATTTTTAGGAAATCCCCAATATTTTGACATTTTGGGTGAAAAAGTAAAGGTAATAATGTTAAAAAGTGCCCCCCTTAGACTCAAAACATTTCTAAAAATGAGTTTAAACCCTATTTTTACACGTCAAATTAAAAAAAATTTCTGGGGGAGGACCCCCATACCATATGGTGCCAATGGGGATCTCTTCTGGAAAAGTGCCCCTCTCTTGGAGCCGTGCTGGATCCGCGCCTAGGTTTTGATGAGTGAAAGATGTCGAATCAAGCATTTTAAATTCTGAACGATTTCTGCATTTACCAAATTATATATTCCCATAAAAACAACAAAATATTAGAAAAATATTCTTCCAAAAATCACTTAAAATGCTCAATTAGAGCCCTTAATTAATCGTATTTTCATTATTTTATTATATCTTTGGTATAAAATTTAATAAAACATATTCCTGCAATTTAAGAAAAAATACAATATTAGGTTTTGAATATTAACTCTAGTTTTTTGGTCTGTTAACCAACTTTATTAAAAGCAACAATATGATCATCATTTGATTTTTTATCCTCGTTTCCATGGAGACTATTTTAACAACAATGCTATTCCATGAAACTTTTTATTTAAAAATTAAACTCAAATAAAAATATTTTGCACTATGCTTACCAGTTTTAAAATTTTAAATTTTGTTGAAGTATATTTTTAGATTATTAACATGATTTTTAAACAGCTTTAGATATAGCCTTTCTTTTGAAAACTTGTTATTTTGCATTATGCTTTTTTGTAACAATGGGGTCAGCATATCTCTTCTGGAGGAGAAATTAAGCTATTTCAGCAAAATGACCATAAATAGGGTCAAAAGAGGGTCAAGGGGTCGTTCTAGAACTTTGAAACATAGCCTATGTTTTTTCTGGGATTCTTTTACGTAGGTATACCAAGTTTGGCCCCGATCGGAAGAAAACTGTGGATTTGTATAGAAAACAAACAAACACACACACATTGAATTTTATTATATTAGACTAGCTGATATGCCCGGCCTTGCACGGGTGGAGAGTGTAAATTTATTATTTTTAAGTTTTCCCAAATACATTTCTAATTTTGTATAATCAGCATTTACCAATTATCCCGGTATCCCAGGCGTCTTTTTCATATTCTGGTGTTCCCGGTAACTTTTCCTATCCCGGTGTTCCTAGTAATTTTTCTTATCCCAGTGTTCCCAGATGGATTAAAATTCCTTCAGTTCTCAAGCAATATAATTTTTGAATGATTTCCACATTTACATGGAAAAATTAATCTAAAATGTATTTAAAATTGCTTAGATCCCTTGATTAATCATATCTTCAGGAATTAACGTTTTCGGTGAAATTAGTCAATAATTAAAGCTTATTCCATTTTGCAAATTAAGAAAAAAATCAATCTTCTCTAGTTGAAAGGGAGTTTAATAGTTTTTTATTTGTTAACCAACTTTCTTAAAAGCTAAAATATTATCACCTTTTAATATTACATCCTCGTTTCCACGGAGACTATTTTAACAATGGTATTCCATAAAGCTTTTAAAATATAAAAATTAGATAAAATCTCAAATAAAAATATGGTTAACTATACTTAAAACTTTTAAATTTCATGGAAATAGATTTTTAAATTAGTTATATAATTTTTGAATAGACTTGTACCTAGTGTTTCTGTTAAAAACTTGTTGCTTATCATTAAGTTTTCTTTGTAACAATGGAGTAAGCAGATCTCTTCTTGAGGAGAAATAAAGCTATTTCAGCAAAATGACCATAAAACAAAGCTATCAACCATACACTTAAGCAACGACGCTCCCATGGTAACAGCGGTCGCAACTTTCTGAGCGATCGCAGCGCCAATTTTTTGCAGCGATCGGACGGGGAGTGAGCCGATGACGGAGGGCGGCCGCCCGCGCATGCGTGTTAATACCTTCCTTAGCATTGTTTACCATTCCTTAAAATTTATTTTGTTTAGTCTTGTTGAAGAAAAATAAAATAAATTGGGCTTCCCATAAATTTGATAATTTTTTATTTTTAAAGTATCATTGCTGATTATAAAATATAATAAACATTGAAACATTTATAAAATCTGGTGTTATTTGTGTAAGAAAAAAACATTTTAATTTGAAATCATTTTATTTTAATTTCATCACATTAAATCATTAAAAGAATAAAATATTAAGACATAAAACATTAATTTTTTTTAATTATAAAAAAAACTAAAACTGCAATAGTATATTATGGTTTTGTTTAGCAACTTTATTTTGTTTTCACAGAATACATAAAACCGTTAATGATATTTAAAATTAAAAAATTAGGATTCTTATTGTACATTTTTATGTATCCAAATATTCTTAATAGGGTATTTCAGGGGTGCAGGAAATATTTCAGGCCCAAAAATTTCCCAAGAACACAATTGTTTCCTCCAAAATGAGATTTTATAGTAAAATAATACCAAGTTGATTCAATTATTGAAATTCTTTAAGATTCAACAATTTTCACATAATTCATTGATTAAAATTTTAATAAAATTATACCCTAATTTAGTCTTCCTTTCGTACCAAAAGCTTATCTTTTAAGTGAATATTTTCTTCAATTATTAATTAGATACAGGTATTTTTTTCTCGAATTTAGCTAGCTTAAAGCAAGATTGACGGTGTTGCATATGCAAATGTTTGGTCAGTCGACAATATCAAAATATGCCATCTCTAACTTCTAGTAAAAACATACTTTATTCTATAATCAATACCTAAATCCTTGCAAAAAAATTTAAAAATGTCCCTTTAAAGAAAACTGGAAAGTTATTTACAATATGTAGGATAATGGGGCAGATTTTACAAACACATTTTTAACACTCCAGTTTTGAAATAAGAAAAGAGTGAGTCTGTCTAGGATTTTTTTAAAACAACCTATTTTGGGAAAATTTAAATCAACTTGAAAAAAAATAAAATTCTAGTGAATAAATGAACATGAACATATACATAATCTTCAAAACATCAAAAAATCATCAGAATTTTAATTATAAAAATTAAATTTATCGTGTATAAATTAACATAAACATATACATAATCTTCAAAACATCAAAAAATAATCAGAATTTTGTTTAGAATTACTTATTAATTTTAAATATAGGATAAAACAGCTTATATCAGAGAACTTTCCTTAGAAATTTATTTTGTGATGGTACCAATAAAAGGTAGTAAATTTTCCTTGAACAGACACTTGGAGTAGCTTGTAAAACTTTAAAATTATATTTTATAATATGAACTAAATCTTGAAAAGAACCCTCAAATTACAAGAAGGTTCTGAACTGTAAAAAAGTTAGCACTACAAAAATTTATCAATTATTCAATGTTTATTCAATGACTTAAATATAGTTGGATTGTCACTATTTGATGGTCACAATTCTTAGGAGAAATATTTTTTTAAATTACTAAATACAGTAATCTGTTTTTCACTCTCAGAATGGTAATGTTATTGTCATCAAAAGATAACTCAAAAATGAAGAGAATTTATCACTAGAAAAAAATGTTTATTTGACTACATTACTCAACACTAATTTTTGAAATACATGACATTTATTAAATTACATCATTTTGAAATTCTTCACAATCTGCCCTTTTCAATATTTGTTTCATGGATTTACAAAGAACAGCATTTTATATGAAATAAAAATTAATAGCAAGCGATCACAATATCAAAATAGTAATTACAGGTAAAAATTTAACAGTATACTATTAATTATTGATATATTAAATAAAGCATTGAAATTTGAAATGTTAACTTATTTGCATTCAATGATATTTATTTTATCTTGGTGTAAATTTATAAATTTAATCTCCTGAGATAAAACTTTCATGCGAAAGAAAATAATACAGTACTTCTAGTTTAATAGAACACAAGCGAATAAGAATTCTTAAAATATGGGATTTCCTTATTCTAGAAAAATGAGTAATTTAGCTAAGTAAGAACGAGAAAAGCGATAAAAATAACAAATATTTTTCTCCCTGTTTCAATTAACAATAACAAGTATAATACGTAATTTATAACTATAGCAAAAAAATATCTTATACAAAATAATAAAAAAAATCTCTTCTTTTTTTTCTTACAACTGGAAAAACAATAAAAAGCTCCATTTAAACAAAGTAAACAATAGCTAATAAATATATAATTTGTCGAGTAAGATAACTTTCACTGGGATCTAAAAAAATTAAATATTTACCTTCGTAATTCCAATCTTGATATGGCCTGAGCTAGTCTATAATTGTTAATGTTGATTAATGATCAATCAAAACAATACTCGCCACCGTCGATTCAATTGATTGAGTGACATGGGGAAAAAATGGCGGCAAATTTTGAACTCTGAGATTTCTGTAGTTCCCCGCCCGTCCGCTAGAGGACGCCACTAGAAAAAAAGCGACTGGTCGTCCCATTGGATTGTCTTCGCTTAACTATATAACGCTTTGCCATAAAAAGGGTCGAAAGAGGATCAAGGGGTCATTAAAAGTTTTCGAAACATAGCCTATGTTTTTCCTTGGTTTTTTTACGTAGGTATATCAAGTTTGGTGCAGATCGGAAGTAAACTGTGGATTTGTATAGAAGACACACACATATACATTTTTGATTTTATTATATTAGATTGTTATTTGCAGTCTACAATATGGTACCTATTCTTGTTTTTAAAAAAGTTTCTATCGAAAGATACAGCGTTTAATCATACACAGAATAGATGCTTTTGTGCAAGATGTGTGCCCTTGTAACAAAACAACTTTTACAGTGATGTTTTTTGAGTACAGTGCTTCCCTGCTCTGCAAGGGGATGAGTAAGGAAACAAAACTTATAAAAAAAATAGATGATCTCAGTGGAAAACAATGATACTCGTGTTAATTCCAGACTTCACTGCATTTTTTGTACAAAATAGCATTCTAAACCTATGGTTTTAACATTTAAAAGTTATAATAAATAAGTATAATTCTAAAGTTAATTTTAATAGTTTAAAACCGCTTATTTAAATTTGGGTTCTAATTTTTCACAAAAATTCTTGATACTAACAGATTTAACGCTTACTATTCCAATAATTAAATTTCTGTCTTAGTATTTCCTCTCGAAAGAGATATTATCTCGTTTTTTACCCAATTCCTACGGATTCTCGTTTTTTACCCAATTCAAATTTTCTGTTTTCTCCTAATGCTATTTCTCAAACGAGTAGAAGAGAGCAATCAATACCCTCTGTTTTCAGTTTCAGTCACGCAATGATCATGTCAATATCATTCTGAACCTGTGTCAACAGCGACGAGGCACATCATACAATGCTCATGCGCAGTTACTGTTTTTTCTCCGGTTTTTGCAATTGCGTTTAGTCACACGAGGGGATTGTGTCAGCTAAAATTAGGAAATCCCCAGCGAAGCCGAAACCCTATTTAACCGCTGCTCTACGAAATACCCAGTTTCCTACGGATTCTGTGAATGCTGATGACGAGTATTAATCTGATGGGTTGAGTTTCTCTTTGAGGGTCTTGGGAAGGTTTTTTTTCTATGGGTGCTTTTTTAAAAATAGCCACTTTTTCTCACATCGATTTAGCTTATTTTGAAGCTTTAGGTTAAATGGGCCTTTGCTGTTGACGCATGTTTATAAGTTGAGGTTGCTTGTGGAAGTTGTCTTTCAGTATGTATAGTTCTTGGAGCGTGTTAATTTTTAAGTTTGTTTTAGGAAGTCGATGGTAAAGGTAGTTTTTTTACAGAGGGTCAAAGCTAGGAACAGTTAAGAGGAGAGATGTGTATCTGTTTTTCCTTTGTTCGATATTTTCTTTTCTTTTAGATTTAGAAGTCCAGTCCCTGGAATAGGCTGTTAAAAAATTCGCTATTTCGCTAACTACGAGTAACTTGTAATCTTAACTAAATTTGAATGTTTTTTATTTGTATTTAATTATGAACGCATGCTCTACTGCTCTCGCTATTTTTGTGTATGTTTTCAATATCATGATATAATTTCTCATTATCTCATTGTCATTACTTTGTGATAAGGTTTCCTATGATTCTCCCCTATCAACCTTTTATTTTGATGATCCAAGTTTTGAAGTAAATGATTGTGTTATATCGAATTGGATTACGTATTTATTCATTTTAAATTTAAAAGGTGGCGAGGTCGAATAGAAAAATATTAACGTAAAATTAGACTTAAAACATACCTGCTGAAACCTGTTTAAAAATACTTGTTGTCCTATCGTGCTATATTCCATTATAGAAGTCAATAAAATAATAGGTTAAACATTTTATTTTAATGATTGGCTATTTTAATGAGGTGACTTGCGTATGTAAATGTGCATTTATAAAACTCGAAATAAACTATCTTTCCTCTTTTCCATCTACGTACGGCTTAATAATTATCCCACTTATTAATTTTCCTTGAGCTCGTGGCCTAGCTCGCTCAGTCGAACAAACCGAAATCGTACGTGATTAATCTCAGCATCCATTCGAGTTTCTTCGAAGATAAGAGAGATATGTACATTCACGAAACATGATTTCTTGTGACGTTTTTTTAACACATGGACTGTGTATACATTGTGAAAGCGGACCGAATGGCAATGCGCACATTCTTCGGGACCTTCGTTATTATTGTATTGGTAGTTACTATCTGTCACACGATTGGCAGTCCGAATATCACAGCATGCTTCCATTCCGTATCGAGTTCGTTTGTTTCCCTTTCTATTGTTTCCAGAGATTCATTAACATAAGCAATCCTGTCGCTTCATTGTCTTCGGGATCCTCGGTAGTGGTGACATGGATTTTCTCCTTTCGAATGTATAACAATCCGGTCTTGTTGTGGCGTTTTCGATTGATTTGGTATCTGGATTAGTGAAATGAAACGGCAGAATTCCGTTATGGTGAGGAAAACGGCACTTTCTATGGGGAAGCCTATTTGGAGAATTTAAAGTTCATTAGTTCATTAATCCCGACTGACAAAGCATTGTTTCCTTGCCCACCACGATATCCTTATTTCAGTGGCGTAGCCAGGATTTTCCCATGGGGGGGGTCCAGTGCGAAAAATTTACCATTGGATATCAAAAAGTTTCTACAATTAGTGAAATAAAGTTATAATTTTCACTTTACTTTTAATTTCTTCTCTGTGTTAATTAATATAAATTAGTGTAATAATTCAGATTAAGTATTAATTCGATTGAAAGTTCTGATCCACATAATTTTTTTATTAAGTACAGAGACCGTTAAGAAACCGATTAAGAGTTTTCAGTAGCTCCATATTAAAAAGGGGGGTCCACCCCCAGAAAATTTTTGGAAATTTGATTTTGAAAAGGATGTTTTTTACTTCATTTATGAGGTAATAACCAAGGAGCACCGCTCCTTGTAAGCCAGATAATTTTTAAGGAAAAAATAGAAATCTGACGTTTCTGAGGCAGTAGTTGATCCAGGATTCGGTTTTGGGGAGAGCTAAAAATTATGAAAATCAAATTGAATCTTCTCAACGAATACAATATTAAAAAGGTTGAAAATAATTGTTTCGAATTACCTTAAGGGGTTTTGGGGGAACCTCCCCCAGATAATTTTTGGAAATTCAAGTCTAAAAAGCAGGTTTTCAACTCGTTTTGATACACCTAATCCTAATTTCGAACATTATATTTTCAGGAATTTTTTATTTGCTAGGAGTTTTGTATTTTGACGAACTCATCATAAAAAAATGTGTTTATAATAAAGTTCCAAGTCCCAAGGGGGGTCTGGGGGTACTCCCCCAAAATTTGTTGGAAATTTGACCCTAAAAACAGGGTTTGGTTTACTCGTTTAGTACCCTTTATCAACCCTCCCCTTATATCGTCCCTCAATTAATACGTTTGTTATGGGGAAACCGGGGGTTCCCCCGGAAAATTTTAGATTTTAACATGCAAAAAAGGTAGTTTTTAGATACTTTTAAGGGACATAGACGCCCTCTTTTGAGTAGGCACTGGAATATTTAACGCATAAAAATGGTTAAAAAATTTTGGGTTGGGCCCATGGAGGGGTCCGGACCCGGGGACCCCCCCCTTCGCTACGCCCCTGCCTTATTTCGCCCAAGGCGCAATTTTTAGGAAGGTTACTGAGAATCGCAGGTATTACACTGTAAGTTCATTAGCCATTACTGATTTCAAGGGCAGTATCAGCTGCTATCGTCATCAGGGGTCTGTCTAAGATTTTTAATGAGGTACCTATTTTGTGAAAATTTTCTATGATTTTGTGAAAAATTTTGTTCAAAATAACAAGTAAAACATTAATAAACACTAAAAACAAAAGAAAATGTAGTCTTGAATGGATAAAAATTTAACTATTAAGAGAACATAGCTTCCTAGATAACTTTCTTTCAAAAATATATGGTGTTAAAGTACCTTTTTAGCTAAAAGTGAATTTGTGAAAGTACCTTTTTATCAAATGGTGAAATTGTGAAGGTACCGAAAAACGGTAGTAAAATTGCCTTGGACAGACCACTGGTCATTAACGATAAGGGGTAGATACACAATTTTGGTTTGGTTAAAAATTTTTTACTATCAAACTTGACACAATTGCTCAGTAACAGTAAAAGGGAATTAGTTTATTGGAATAAGGTAATTAATTGATAGGTTATATCAGTAATCAGTTAAGTTCTAAGTTGTAGGGATTTGAGATCCGCCCATTCATTGTACTATTTATCGTATATTCATAAGTGCTGTTAAGGTGATTAATTTAGTGTTTTTTATAAAAGGAATGGTGTACCATTTTGTTTAAGTGAATGGGTAGTAGGGTGTCCCTTAAAAATCGAAATTCGGGGAAACTTTTGCGACACCCCCTAATTTTTTTCCTTTTGGTATCCTAAGAAAGTGTGCAAAATCTTAAATCGATCAGAAAATATTAACACGTGCCTCAAACGGCCTAAAGTTGAGAAATTTTGACATTTTTCTCATTTTTTCAAAAATTTTTAAAAATGCCTTAAAATATTATTTTGTCGAATAATAGGGCTTTTACACATCTAAATATTCATATTTGACCGTTTTTCATTCATAGCTAGGCGAAATTACCCAGTTTTTAGCCTGGTCATCAATCGGAAAATCATTAAATTTGCCCATTTTATACTGAGAATAGAGTATACAAAAGTCAGTGGGGAATGACTTATAACCACGTAATTCCATAACTAGGTACCATTTGTAGACGATATTGATATGTAGATAAATTATCTGGAGCTAAAATTAATTACTAGCATTTTAATTACAGGCGCCATATTGGATTGCATTACCCCTAAAAAAAGTTCTGGGATAAATTGTATGGGCATGTTTTGTATTTGGCAATGCGTATTTGAGTTTTCTAATCTCAGTTAATACTAATAAAATCCTTAAACCACTTTTTAAAGCTATTTACTCAATTCGAATGGCCAGCATATCTTTTATTACATAACTATAGATGATAAAATTCTAAATGCATAATAGGGGCAAGAGAAATTATAAAAAAAATATTGAAAAACTATACTTCAGTATATACAGAAGTATTGTATTGTTGAAAAGTTGAAGTTGATAGAAAATTAACACGATCTTCATAATGATTGAGCCTAATACACCCAGATTAATAAGACATTAATCATGTTTATAGATCTTGTATTTCATAATTTTATACATAAACATAATAACTTCCTGCAATTCAGCAAATTAGTAACATGAAAAGCCGATTAAACACTGGTATTTGGTCCGAGAATTTTAATTATAACTGCAGTTTCTGTAACTCTTCAACTTCTCTTAGTATTTTTTTCGCACTATGCAATTTTCATTTGGAATAGAATGGTCTAATCTGGCCCTTGTCCCATAAACCCCTCAATTTTCATTCGTGAACGTTCTTGAAGAAGAAATTAGGTTTCAAGTTGATTTTTTGATAAATTTGTTTATAAAATTAAATTATTTTAAACTCTCAGTATTTTTTATGAGTCTAAAATTTTTCAGAGTGAAAGTGTAGCTCTGACTTTAAAACTGACTTAAAAAAGGACTGGTTTCAGCAACCATTGTCAATATTTAACATAGTCTCATCACAATATCAGCATACTTGTATAATATACACGAACGCGCGAACGGCGTTCGCAGAAAATTTCGCCCTCTGCAGAAAATTTTCTGCAGGAAAACTACCAAAAAAATTTTTTTTCGGAAATTTTTCTGCAGAATTTATTTTTGATAAATTTTTCCATAAATGCTTCCATCCGCGGAATGGCGATTTTAGAAAGAATCGGAATCGGGAAATCGCAACTTCTCCCAGTTCCGTTTTTGCTCGCGGAGTTAACCGTTTCATCCGCGATGCTTTCTACGATGGCCGCGGACATAAGGTGAAGTCGGCTTCGTATCGCGTTGCTCGCAGAGTTTACCGTTTCATTCGCGATGCTTTCACGGCCGCAGACGTTAAGGTGAAGTCGGCTTCGTATCGCGTTGTTGTTGCGATGTAGAAAAACAACTTTTCCGTAGTTAGAAGCCAACAAGTCCGGAAGTAAAAAAAATAGCGATTTTTCGCGAAAGTTCTGTTTTTCTGGCTTATGAGGTTTTCTAAGTTGCAAAATTTTTGAAAGGCTACTTTGAGAAGCAACTTAAGAAAATAATTCAGTTTTTTTTAATCGTATTTTAGATTATAACCTGTATTACATATCTGATATGATTTGAGATTCTAATAATACTTTTAAAAATTCCTTTGACTTTTTTCTTCACTTAGCAAAAATTTTATTGGTAAAAAAATTAAGTTACTTAATTAAATTTAAAGTAATTAATAAATTATCCTTGTATTTAACTGATTTCCTAAATTTGCATCTGATTTTAGTTGCATTTTGGTTATTTTCCTGCAAATGAAGATAACGTGAAAAAAGACCTTTCTTTGTTTAAAGATATTTTTATCTAGTGTAGACTTAGACCAGTGGTTCCCAACCTTTTGTGGCCCATTGCCCCCTTTCTAGGGGTTGACTAACACCTATCGCCCCCTTTTCATTCTACTAATTGTATGTCTAATTTTAATTATAAGTAAAGTGTAAATAACAAAGCAATGTTATGTTCGGGGGTCCTCCCCCAGAAAGTTTTTGTAAATAAGACTCCAAAAAACAGGTTTTTAACTAGTTATGGTACACCTCTTCCGAATTTCGGACATATATTTTTAGGTAGGATTTTTATTTTGATGAACTAATTATAAAAAAAGCTTTGAAAAATTAAGTTCCAAGTACAAAAGGGGGTTTGGGGTTCTCCCCCCAAAATTTTTGGAAATTTGACCCTAAGAAACAGGGTTTTAACTTGTTTTGGTACTTTAAGTCTGAATACAGTCTGTCAGTACAGTACTATTTCATTTTCCCCCTTTGAATACTCATCGCCCCCCACTTATTTATCGCCCCCTTGATAACACAAATCGCCCACCTGGGGGCGATCGCCCCCAGGTTGGGAACCACTGACTTAGACTATCAATATTAATGACTAGTTAAATGCCAGTTTAAAGTTCTTAAAATCCTCCCAAGTATAACCCAGTTAAATTAAAATTTTTCTTGTTAAAATTATTTGTTTTACACATTAAACAAAATTATACATAACTAAGCTCACATGCTTTTTCCTCTTTAGATAAACTCCCCTGCAATTTGGGTATTTCAGTAATAATGTTTTTTTTAGAGAGATTTAAAAATGTGTAAATTCTTGCAGAAAATTTTTTGGAAAAAATTTAAGTTCGCAGAAAGGTTTTTATTTTATACAAGTATGAATATCAGTATCTAATCGGTTTTTCATGTTATAGGAATATTTTATGCTCTTATGTACTATAAAATCATGATGAAGCATAAAAACAGGCTTTAAACATAGTAAATGGCTTATATTCTGAATGCAGTAGGATCAATCATCATGAAGAGCAGGTTAATTTTGTTTGAACTTCAATTTTTCAACTAAGTTACAGAATACAATACTTCTGTATGTGCTGAAGTATAGTTTTTCAATATTTTTTTTATAATTTCTCTTGCCCCTATTATGCATTTAGAATTTTATCATCTATAGTTATGTAATAAAAGATATGCTGGCCATTCGAATTGAGTAAATAGCTTTAAAAAGTGGTTTAAGGATTTTATTAGTATTAACTGAGATTAGAAAACTCAAATACGCATTGCCAAATACAAAACATGCCCATACAATTTATCCCAGAACTTTTTTTAGGGGTAATGCAATCCAATATGGCGCCTGTAATTAAAATGCTAGTAATTAATTTTAGCTCCAGATAATTTATCTACATATCAATATCGTCTACAAATGGTACCTAGTTATGGAATTACGTGGTTATAAGTCATTCCCCACTGACTTTTGTATCATCTATTCTCAGTATAAAATGGGCAAATTTAATGATTTTCCGATTGATGACCAGGCTAAAAACTGGGTAATTTCGCCTAGCTATGAATGAAAAACGGTCAAATATGAATATTTAGATGTGTAAAAGCCCTATTATTCGACAAAATAATATTTTAAGGCATTTTTAAAAATTTTTGAAAAAATGAGAAAAATGTCAAAATTTTCCAACTTTAGGCCGTTTGAGGCACGTGTTAATATTTTCTGATCGATTTAAGATTTTGCACACTTTCTTAGGATACCAAAAGGAAAAAAATTAGGGGGTGTCGCAAAAGTTTCCCCGAATTTCGATTTTTAAGGGACACCCTAATGGGTAGTTAGTTATATCCAGTTAGTTGTAAATGAAACTCGGTTATAAATTTTTAAGTATTCTCGTATTCTCATCTCAAAGTCGACATACCTATTTCCTACGTTACAATTCAGAACTCTTTCCCATGTTTTAACAAAGTCTGATATGACAGGGGTGCAGAAAATGATACTAATTTCCTGGGGAAAATATATCCTCTACTTTTCCAAACCATTCATAAATACTTTTAGTGTTTTCTCGTATAGATTATGTGTAAGAAATGGCGTTATCTCGACTCTCGACAGGTGCGGTTCGTGTATGCGTTTTTAGATAAGGGCAGTAAAAACATGGTTTTCGATGATGCCTCCGATTTAGCCCGGAAGTTATGATAATGTGCATGAGAAACATAAAATATCTCGCTCTACTGCTTCATATTGTGTTGTATCTCCTGTTGGGCATTTTAATTTTTAATAAATGAAGATTTGTTCAATTCGTTTGATGTTGCTGCCATTTTACTGTATCCTTAACTTCTTGATTAAAGTCCCTAGATATATGCCAATGCCACTTCGTCATGGACACGACTCCAACCAACTAGCTCCTTGTTATGCATCATGTTTGTAAAGTTCACATATAGTGTGGCTAAACGGGCAATAAAAATCCATCTAAGCGACTTCAATTAAACAAAGATAGGAAATAAGCAGGTATACACCTTCTAGCCATGGTACACATGCCCCAACTGTTTACTTTTCCCTTACCATACAGATTTTTTAAAGCCCTTCAATGTATTTTTTCACTTGTATTAGTTGAAGCTGTGTTAAGATTATTTCATTGATTAAGAAGATGGACAGACCTCAAGTTAATCACGTTTACACTTTCTCATTTTACAACAAATCGTAACTGATGGCACCCTCGATCTATCGTCGTGTGAAAGCTAGGCATCATCTAACCGCATGTCAGTCCAAATCCACATTATTAGAATGAATCCACCGACGGGTAAATAAAAAAAACACTTTTTCCCTTCACCTGAAACAATCGCCTTCCTCGGTGCCTTAATCAAATACTACTGAGCCTCCTCCTTAACGAGACAAGAGATAACGCTCTGGGGAACTTACAATATAGTTCTCGCAAACCGGCTGTTCCGCTTGGGAAAGTAAAATTGGGAGAAGTGGCAGACAAAACCGATTCACGCCTAATCCTTCCCATCTCAGGAAATACCCATTTACCCGTCGGATGGTTCATTAACTCCGATGCTGCGTAAATGAAGATCACGAGGTTGGCCGTACCATGGTTCGTCCCCCTACCGTAGTAGGTGGTGATGATTGTGTGCCTAATTTGAGTGACAGGGTTTTAGTTTATGTGAATGGCTGAATGGTTATATTGTTGTATTAGTTCTCATTGATATGAGACTTGTGATGGGATGGGAACTAGGTGTATGTGATGGATTTATTGAAATGTCATAAGATCAATATGGTAAAGATGTTGCATGGTAATAAGGGGTCATCCATAAATTACGTGAGGTGTTTTTTCCAAATTCTGGACCCCCCCCCTCCCCCCTTGGTGAGATTTAGTGAGATTTTGCTGGACCCCCCCCCTCCCCCCCACGTGAGATTATTTAAAAATAATTTTTCTCCTTCCTTCTTATATATTCCTTTCTCATACTTAAAAAAGAAAGAAAATCGTATAATTTCTAACTTAAAAAGTTGACGTGAGATTTCAATCAACCCCCCCTCCCCCCTTGGTGAGATTTGGTGAGATTTTTCCAAACCCCTCCCCCCCCCTTTTTGACCTCACGTTATTTATGGATGACCCCTAAGCAACACATACTAGGAAGTATTTTATTGTGTTTTATGCCGTTAAACTAACTCAACAAAAAGTAGCCCTGAGATAAGAAAAATTGTGCGTTTTTCTCATTAGGGCGATCTTAATAGCTTTTAATCATTCTCTGTGTGATTTGAAAGGGGGAAAAGTGTTCTCAACTTAAACCTGCACAGAGAGGTTCTCTCATAAGCATCTTATGCAGTTTTTTAATGTTCATTCATAAATTGACTTCTTATTAAAATTTTCTATTAAAGAAATTGAGAATCTTGATGTATATCAAACATGGTGGGATTAGAGATGGGAATGGCCGGAAAAAAACCGGAAACTTTGGGAAAAAAACCGGTTTTTTTCAGGTTTTTTTCCGAAGGGTTTATTTCTTTCCGGAAAAATTGAAATGTTAATTTCAAATACTTTTTACAGAATTAATTAACCGATATCAATTAAAAATGTTTTAGATGATATTCTTATACAATACTTAAAAATGAAGTTTCAACCATATATTAAGCATTTTTTTTCCCAAAAAAGTTGTATTCCACTCGGGAAAATCTTAAAATTTTAAAGTTTGCAATAAAAAATTTTTTTCAGAAACATATTAGTTACTTTGCAATGCTTTTTCTTTAGATATTTAATGTCACACTTGAAAACATTTAACGTAAAAAGTGTAAGAGCTGCAAGTGATAAACTAATTTTAATGTACATCTAAGTATTACTTCCTATTTTTCTACATAAACAAAAATGTGCATTCAAAATTATATAGTTGAACACAGAACAGTTGCACAATTATGATAAATTTGTTAATTTTATGAACAATTATTAAATCCAGTACTTTAAAAATAAAATTTTAACCATATAATAACCCATGTTTTTTATGAAATGGGTTAATTTTTACTTGAAAAATTGAAATTCTATTTTGGAAGTACTATTATAATATAATTTTTAATGATTAATCTATAATTTTATTTATTATATTATATTTTATTTTATGAATGATTTATATATTATACAATGAATGATTATTTAGTAATCTATAATTTTATTTATTATATTATATTTTATTTTATGAATGATTTATATATTATACAATGAATGATTATTTAGTTTCCAAAAAATATGTATACAAAAACTGCTCTTTTCTATGCAAAATATGTCAATTTTTCCCACTTTTCCAATTTTTCCGGAAAAAAACCGGTTTTTTTCTGGTTTTTTTCCGCCTTCCCAAAATTTCCGGAAATTTTCCATCTCTAGGTGGGATTTAATTTGACTCCGAACTTTCGATGAAAATTATTTTCAATAATTAACTCTACCCTCTGGGAACTTCACGAACTTAACCCAGATCTCGTGTGATTGCTATTCCTGTTTGCTTCTCTTCTCATAGATCTGCATTTTCTTCTCGATTTTTGCCGAAGGCTCAAATTATTGTTCCCACCTGATGATTCTGTTGTACATTTCCTAATTTTGCTCCACCTTGCTCAGTTATTCATTTTGTCCAACTGGCGTTCACATCAGAATTGGCCGAGATTTCTTTACATCTTGATGTTTTTTTAGAATTTCAGCTTATTTCATAGGGTTATTATTGTGGAACTCTGATGTTACAAGTTTTTGGGACTGTTAATATTGTAATAGTTATATTTTATTACTAAAGAATTAGCCTTGGCAAATTTTTATTCAGGTTGAATAAGTGAAAATTCAAGACCAAAATTTGCTTGAAGTGTGGAAGATTTTAAGTTACCCTATATCCCTTTCATCATAACCACAAATGAAGCTTTAGTGACTGAAAAACTATACGATTCAAACACTTTCACTTGTACAACCAACCTTTTCTTTCTCTAAACCGCATAAAGAAATCTTGTGTTTTCTAATTGTGTAGTAAAAGTATGGGTATGGAATGAATATGAAATTCCTTGATTCACTATATTGGTCTCCTGAACTCAGTGGTAATTTTTAGCTGGATTTGTACGTTCAAGTTTTTCACTCCAGTTTTGTGCATTTCTATAATGGAATTTCTTACTGTATTATTTGGGTTAACTTCTTAAAAATCAAGCTTTCTTCTTCCTTATGAAAGGAATGCATTCTAAAACACAACATATTCTTTTTTTGGGTGATACTTTGAAGTTTTTTTTTATTTTTAACATGGTTATTTTTATACAAACGTAATATAAGACAATCCGACTTGTGAAATATTTAACAATAAAATTCCTACATTCTCATTTGATATGGTGTAACTACTTCCCATTACAACGACAATACATTGCAGGGGACAATTCCCCCCCTGAATGACCGATGCCTCGAAATAAACATAGGTCCTTGATAAACATCTGTTGACTCTTTAGAATTAATATTAACTAGTGATGTTCTGAAAGTTTTAATTAAGAGGAAGTGGTGATGAAAATCAGTTAAAGGGTAAGTTAGTGACATCCGTGGTTTAAGAGTGATAAGCCATCACATCCTTTACCTTTTTACTGCACCCTTGCGTTTCCTCTCCTTTTCTTTTTGAGACTTCGCAGCCATTTGAGAAGCAAGACTGTCTTCGTTTCATTTTTGCCATTATGATGGTGAATGAATCCAGATCGTGTATGTTTGACTCACTAAGGTGAAAGCGCCGCAATTGACCTTGGATAACAGTTTGCCCAGACATGTGACGTTCACGGCGTACTGGATATGCGACCTTCAGATTTGAATGAACCCTCGTGTTTCAAAGTCAATTAAAAGTTCAATTCTGAAAGGGATCAAACTGTTTTAAATATAGCGTTCAATTCGTTTTATTTTTTAAAATATACATAAATAGTATTAGATAAAACTTTTTAAAGTTTGTTTTTTTACGGTTCTCTAATAAATTTTCTTATTTTTCAGGACCAATACGACAATTTAGGGCAACACACACAAAAGGGAATAGATTTTCTAGAAAAATATGGTTCATTTATAAAAGAAAGGTGTTCAATAGAATCAGATTATGCATATAAACTAAGGTATATAAAATATTCATTTCAATATTTACTTTTTGTTTAATTTGTTCTGTTCCTACTAATTTCTTGCCATGGTATAATATCTTTCATTTTGTAAATGGTATTATAAAATCGCATCTTTTTAATATTTAAAATTATTAATTGTTATTTCATGTTTTTTAAACTTTTTACAGAAAACTTGTTAAAAATCACCAACCAAAAAAGAAAGATGAAGATGAAAATCAGTAAGTTAAGGTTTTATCAGTTGCATTACTTGTTTATCCTGGAAAATCCTTGAATTTAGTTACAGTCAATGTAACATATCTAATATCTATTATTATTTAAAGATATTTTAATGTAACCCTTCAAAAGCTTTTATCTGACCTGCCAAATATTCCTAATTGGTTTTCCAATAGTAATATAATTTTCTAGGTAAATCAAAGTATTCAAGACTCAATGTTTTGACCATCTGATTTTTAATAAATTAGTACAAAAATTCCCAGAGGCTCTTGATTGTCTGAAAACTTTTACCACTTTGGGAAAAATCTAATGACTGTTCATTTCATGGGAATTCCTTCCTCAAACTTTGTCGTGGTTATTTAGTTTGATGTTTCCTTTATAGATTTTCATCCTCCAAAGCTTTTGTTAGAATGTTAACAGAAATCAATGATATTGCTGGGCAACATGAGACGATATCAGAAATATATACTGGTCAGTTAATGAAAGAAATCACAGATTTAGTCAAGGAATTAAAAGATGAAAGAAAAAAGGTTGGTTCAAATTAGTTTTTCTCCCAAAAACATTGTGCATGATATGGATTAAAAATGAGCTTTAATTTTTATATTTGCATGGGTATTTTATATGCTGAATCAGTTGAAATTATAATTGCTATAATAAAAAGTTGTAAAATTGGTTTAACTGTATAAAAAGTACTAAAATTAGTTTTCCTTGAATTTCAGCATTTGCAAGATGGTTCTAGGTATCAAAGCAATCTACAAAATTCTAGGTATTCACTTGATAAGGTAAATATAAATGTTTATTATCGGCTAATTTTCAAAATTACTTTTTTCTTAATTAAATGTACAATAACGTTATTAATTTAGCGTCTTAAAACCCATAAAAAATATGATTTACTTGAATTCTGTTTGTCTTATTTCTTATGAATAATGTTTTATTTCCCCTTAGTATAAGAAAGCTTATGAAAAGTCATTCAAAGAAGCTGAAAAGGCTAATGATACCTTTGTAAAAATAGATGCAGATATTAATCTTTCCAGAGCTGATGTAGAAAAGGTAAAAATGTTACTAGTTTACATTGTAGTACAGTAAAACTCCAATTATCCTAATCAAATGGGATCATACCCCATTTGGATAATTGGATTTCTTCCTGAAAAAAGGGTCTATTTGAATAAACTACTGTATGTTAGTTAAAAAAAGGAAGAAAAAACGATATAATTCCTAGATATTTTTGATGCTTTTTCACATCAGGGATGAAAATTCGTAGTACCTGTTGATAAACAATTCCGCAGTCATCCAAGCCTTTTATCAGTTTTTTTTAATTCTGAAACAGATTTGGATAGTTGGAGTTTAGATAACTGGAGTTCTACTGTAATACTATCAATATAAAATTTTCTGCATTCAAATTTTGTTGTATTTAGAATTTTAAAACATCTTATTTATAATATTATCTGATTAAAATCGTATCTTATTTTAAAAAAATAAAAGATTTGTAGAGAGAGATATTTTTCTTGTTTCTGCCAATCTAAGTTAAAGCAGTTTGTTTATTTGTGCCCTTTTTCTGTAAAATTTTCTATTTTAGGCTAGAATACATTCTCAGTTAAAGAGCCGCAGCTGTGAAGATTGCAAAACTGATTATGCCAACCAATTACAGAAGACAAATGAACTTCAGAGGTTGCACTTCAATGACTTAATGCCAAATATATTCCAGGTAAATTAATGTCATTTAAATTTTAATTATAATGTTACTGTTCATATCTGTGTTCCTAGTAATATCCATCTTATTAAATTCTGTGTTGTGGTAAAGATTATTACTAGCATTATATTTTCTTATTTTTTAATTTACAGTAATACTTCTGCTCATGACATGAAACTTGTTTTTAAGGTACTAGTCAGACCAAAATTCATAATCGCTACTAGATTGAGACACTAATCTGAGAATATATGGTTTGATTGGGAGCATGAAATAAAGACAAATTTACTTGCAAACCTTGTGTATTTGTTTGCCGATTTCCTGTTTCTACTTATGTTAATCTATGCCTGTTGTTCCTAAAGTGGGTGCCATGAAGGAATGCCTAGTTTGGAGTAGGTAGTATTACTCTTTTTAAAATCTTGAACAAATTTTTAGCTTCTCCAAGACATGGAAGAGAGGAGGATAGCTTGTGTGCAAAATGTCATGCAGCGGACCGCTAGTGTTCACGCCCAGGTTTTACCTTATGTTCAGAAGTGCTTGGATGGGATAATCGAAGCTGCAAAGTCCGTTAATCCTAGAGAAGTAAGTATTACATCTTTTATGAAGATATAAGTTGTTTTAGTTCCCTAGTCTTTTTTCTGTCCCTTTTTTAATAATGCAATAACTCAAACATTACTAACATAAAGTATCTTGGCAGAAAGTAGTTTAATAGCACAGGCCACCCTGATAGGAACTTGAAATGTAAAATTTAGCAAGGTTTCACAATTAGGAAAGAGGAGTGAGTTTCAAATTGTACCATTCTGAAAGACCAGCTAAATATTTTTTTGACCAGACTTTTTTTAACAACTTATGTACTCCTATATTTTTAACAATTAAGATCTCAATATTTAATGAGAACTAAACTTGAATGTTTACTTTAAATCTATACCAATATTACTTAAGATTTCATTTGGCATGCCTTGTTAAAAAAAAAAGTTGTATATTTCTATTACAGTCGAGTCCGCTTAATGTGATCTCATTTGTACGAGACTAAACTGATAACATTATCCGATCGATAACAATAAGCGATCTCATATCAAAAAACAGTTAGTGTTACTAGATTGTTTGCTTTAAAATCATGTAATTGTAATAAATGTATTTAGAACTCTATTTTTAAACTAGGAAAAATTTTAAGGGGAAAATATAAGAGTAGTTTAGTTAATAAAATTAAAATAATCGCTTACTTTGTACTTTTATAGAAAGGTCTCTTTTTCCGCTCCATTATTTATCCTTTCACTCCAAAAACCACTTATTTATTACATAATCTAAATTTCATTAAACAAGGGAAAATCAAAATCTCTTATCAGAGACATCTGCAAAGCGTGGATCTTGGTGTTTCTTTATGGCTTCGGACCCCCACCCCATAACTGTTTTCTTTCAATATAATATACGGAATGATTTATTTTTCTTACCCATACTGAATTATAGAAAAAAGAAGCGCCAGATGTTCTTATGGAGAAGATGTTTACTTGTAAAAATTGACCTTCAAAATGAAACTCGAACCCAAAAGTGGTCGTTTTAAAGGGGATATGGACAAATTTTGATAATATTAAGCGGATTGATGATTCATAGTTGATCACATTAAACGATGTATTTTACATTAAATTAAATAGGAATGATCGGGACCTGTCGATTCCGATAACATTATCCGATTGATAACATTAACCGTGATCACATTAAGCGGATTCGACTGTATCAGTATTATTATTAACATAACTGTACTTCTGAACTTTAAATTATTGCATTTACAGAATTATTTATGTATTTTCTCTCAACTTTGAGGTACTTGTTCTAAACATTTTGAAATGCTTTCCTTTTCAGGATTCTCTCTTAGTTATAGAAAAGTTCAAATCTGGTTATGATCCACCTGAAGACATTCCATTTGAAGATTTAAGCAACCCTAGTAATGGGGTACTAAGTAATTCTTTATCATCAAGTAGATCCGATTCTTTGACTGTTAGAGGGACGTTAGGAGGAGGAAAACACAAGAAAAGAGGACGGATTTTGAATATTTTTTCAAATTCAAAGGTTTGCTTCATCCCATATCTTAATTAACCTTGAGTTTTTTCATTCATGACTTGTTTATGTTCATAATTTAACTTTAGAATTTTAATTTAGTCTTCTACATATAAATTTTTAACCCTTAATGTGTGTATTCATTAAAGTAATGTACACTTTGGACAATTCTAGGTAAAACTTCTTAACTGAATTTAAAATTCCAATGAATGGTAACTTGTTTATGAATGTATTTGTTATTTTGAAATCATTAGTGTGGATTTATCTAAAATATATGTTATACTAACTATCAATGTTAACGTACTATAAAATGTGTGCTCTTACTAATTTCATTTTTTCTTTCATCTTATTTTGCACCTTTCTCTAATTGCCTAACCTCTGGTGTCTGATGTATATTTTATGTAAGTATTAACATGGGTTTGGTGATCTGTTGCATGCTACTAACACTTTTCTCTTCTATTTCGTATAAAAAATCTGGGTTTGAATGATTTGTGTGTTAGTGATATGCATGAATGAGGAAGTTGCATGATTTTTTTTTTATTTTTTAATCGATTCCTCTTGCAAAAATAAGCAACTACCCAAAATTTGAGGCCGATCGAGAAATTTTTTGATTGCCAAAAAAATTAACAAAAATCCCCTTTTTAAAAGCGCGCGAAAACGCCAATAGTTTGGATGTGACGTCATCTTATACTAAACATTGTTGTAAAGCAATGGAGTTGATGGTATTATTGTTGACGTCATCTTATAGTTTAAACAATAAACGTTTTCAGTCACGTGTTTTTTTCTCGACTTTTAAATTAAAATATTTAATTACCTGTACATTTTTTTGAAAAACTGACTAGATATTTCATTTTACCATACAAAAAACCATACGGAACACTTGTTTGTTTTTGAAAATCTGACACATGCAACTTCCTTATTGTATATTTTTGAATGGGTTTAAATTGTCTTTATTATTTATTCTTTGATTTTTTTTTCATGATTTTACTTATGGTAGTTTAATATAAACAACAAATAAACTTTCATGATTAATTCAATGCACTCAGGAAAATTAAACTAAACTGGATTCAAACTGGATTTGCTAAGAAAATGGATAATAATATAATAAAGCTAAGAAAAATGTGTTAATCAACTTTATTGAAACCTGTAGTTTAAAATTTAAGAAAGCACTTAAATCAGAGAATTACTAAAAGCAACTTGGCTCTTATTATGTTGGCTTGGTAACTGTTTAACTTGGGAAATTAAATTAAACTAGATTTAAAATGTTCTAAATGATATGTGTTTTAAGAAAATGTGTTATAGACTAATGAAACATTGCAGTTTTAAAATTACTTGAAAAAAGAAAACTTTAAAACGTTTACAATTGGTAAAAACATTTTATTCTTGTGTCAAAACTGATGGCTTGGTTACTGTTATTGACACTTCAAATTACAAATTTATTACAATAAACAAAGTACAAAACACTGACAAAAAATAATGCTTTAAGTCAATGTTTTAAAATTTATAAAATATTGTTAGTATTCATTTTGTAAGTTATGTTTTATTTTATATCCATCAATCATTTAGTGTTAGATTTTATCCTCAAGTATCTAGTTTAAATTTGAAAGTAGTGAACATGGTTAAAATTACTGTTTTAAATGTTTAACACTTTTTCTCAAGTTTCACTAAACATATGTTTTCTTATCTAAACGTATTAAAAATCCTTCACAGAAATGCTTAGTTCCAAATTATGTATTTTTAAATTAAATAATGTATTTGTAGAATGTTGTTGATGAAACAAAGGAAGATTTTAGTGATTTACCTCCCATGCAAAGGAAGAAAAAACTACAGCAAAGAATTGATGATCTTGAATCAAAAATATCCCAAGAAACAAATGCTAGGTATGCAAGATAGTTGTAATTGAACATTATTTTCTATCTAAATTCAAACTACATCCCGTATTTACATAAAACTTTTAACATTTATAATTTTTTTCAGAGATGGATTAATGAAAATGAAGAGTGCTTATGAACAAAATCCTGCTATGGGGGATCCAGCTACTATTGAAGGGCAATTAACAGATAATGGATCGAAACTAGAGAAATTACAAAATGAACTGACAAAATACCAGGTTTGTTTTTATATTATATTGCATTCTTGGATGAAATTCGGTGCATGGGAGTACTTTATTCTCATTCATATATGTACGCTTATTTTTAATTGATTATTGAGATTGTGAGTTACTTTTTGGTTAAAAAATGAAGTTAAACTTTTTGTGAATTACAAGCCTTTTTATAATTATACCTCTTTAAAAACATTTATTCAAAATGTGTCAAGGATAGTGTTTCGATTTCTGTTTCTGAAAAGTTGTCAATGGTGTTTCTCTTTATTGAGATCAGGGAGTAAATATGGATATCCATGGCACCCATGCTTATCATACTAGTGCATGAAATAAATATTGTGAATGTTTCTTACAGGGGTACATGCAAGAAGCTGAAGGTCATGGTTCTGCTCTTAGTTTGTCTCGAGAGCATAGGAGTAGCATATCAGAAGATTCACTTTCTAGGAGTGCGTCTGATTCTAGTGTTTCTAATCCCCTTAGTTACAAACGGTCTGCACCTGGCACTCCCCAACAACTGCATGGGTAATCCTATTTTTACTTTTACTACTGAACAATACTATAAATATTAATATTGTTAAATTTTAACACTTAGAATTAACAGAATTTACACTCCTCCAGCTTGTTATCTTGATTTTAACATGAGTACTAGAAATTGTAAATCCTTTTTAGTATTAGTTTCCCATAATTTAATATGAATGTGTTAATATAAGTGTGTCAGGTAATTGAAAAAACAGATAGTTTAATTGGTAAAATTTCCTTTACTAAATCCCCAACTTTAAAGTATAAAATATTAGTGTCATTTTAAATTGTTACTGTTTAGCCATCCTTTTAAAAGTGATTTTTTTGCGAAATTCCCGAGTGCTTCATAGAAATTTTCATTAAATAATTTTTTTCTCTCACTTGTCGAATACACAGGAAACCCCACCCTTCAAAACCAAGTTACAGCTTCCCCAAGAAGCTGAAAATTTTCATTTCAGCTGTAAATAATTTATTAAAATTGACTTTTATTAATATTAGTGCTAAGCAGCAGTATAAAGTATAAGTATTTCAAGATATTATAAATTAAAGAGTACTTAAAAACTTTTGTGTGTGCTACATATAGAAACATTAACATCATTCACCAGGTCCTCTAATAGTCCTGAAAGTGGAATTGGAACAAGTCAGCCTAGTATAACCGACGAGGCTGAAAGTTATCCTGATCCTGAATTTGAAAACGAATACGAATATAATGATGAATTTGATGCAGTTTTAGGAACAGGAAAAGCTCTTTATCCATTTACAGGTAATTTGATCTTTTTGTAACACTGTTTAGTAAAATTCTTAATGTATATGTTTTAGTTTCTAGAATGACCGAAAAATTTTTTAGTCATTCAAAATGTACTTAGCGATTTCTTCAAACTTTTTTTAAATATACACTTTCGTTTCTCTCTTTACACCCTTCTCTCATTCCCTTCCTTCTTTCCATTTTTTAAGTCCAGAAGGGCACTTTTCCTGAGTCATTGAAACTTTTTCTTTCATTTGAAATATCTTTCTCTTTTTACCCCCTTCTCTTCCTTAAGTAGGCTACAAAAATATTTATATGCTAATTTGTGTTTTCTTTAAAGGGCAAAATGAAGGTTCCATTGATGTTAGTGAAGGAGAGGAATTCGACATAGTTGAACTAGACCAAGGTGATGGGTGGACCCGTGTGAGAAAGAGAAATTTCGAAGAAGGTTTTGTTCCAACATCATACATTGAAACCTATCTTTATAACAACTGCTGATTGTCAGCTAGGTAATGAATAATCCAAATTTTTCCTAATGCGGTATATCCTTACTCTTTAAACCTCAAAGTTAAAAAGAAATCAGAGAAATTATGTGTTCTTACAGGGGTTCATCTAGAAAAGGAAATGGGTCCACTTTAGGACCCTTCACAAAATTCCAATTCCTGAAAAGGGACCCTTCACAAGTTTCTAAAATCAAAAGTGGTTTAAAATTGTTCTTAAAATGAGTTTCCATCATTTTGGGATGGAATTTTTTTGGAATGGAATTTATCAAATTTTGGGCCAATTTCAAAAGTTATGAATGCTGTTGTTGTACTACAAGCCCTTCATTTTCACATAATTCCATTTTATTTTTCACAAAATTCTTAACAGGACCCTGACAGAAAAACCTGGATGAACCCCTGTCTTAAAGTCATTAGGAAAAAATATTTTTTATAGCCAATGTTTATGAGGCTTTATAAAGTTAAAAAGATAATATTCTATAAACAGCATATATATTTTTTTTACAAATTAACAATGTTCAAAACTTGTACAGTTTTCATTCTATTTTACCATTTTTGGAATATGTTTGTTTGCTTGAGTGCGGTTTTTCACCCATGAATATAATTAGTTCTTTTGAGATGATAAAAACCATCTATAATAAACCTGATAAGAAATCAAAACTTATTTAAATGCTTAATTGGCTGGAACTGTACTCTCATTAGATTTGATTTATTCGGATCAGATTTATTTAGGATGTCTCTCTTCAATTTTTTCTCCCTTTCTTATGTATTTTTTATATTTATTTTTTATATAACATGGTAATATTATGCAATTTTTGTAATATTTTTTTCATACACTATTGAATTAATAATTCCCTAGTGTAGGACTATATTTTTAATATTTTTGAAAACTTATAAACAAAATCAGCATTTTTTAATTTAATAAAAGAAAATATATTGTACTAAAGCCATAGGACATCTTAATCCCCATTTATTTTGTTAAAAGTTATAAAACAGTGTTTGTGTTGAATAATGCGATTTCCTTATTGTCATTTTATTTACATTCACAGGGAAAGATTTTTAGCTGCACTGAAGAATCACTTCTGAGTCACATGAATTTAAATGTGAAATTTTAGTGATTTTATTGATTGACATGGATTTGTTTTCCATATTCATCAGTTATGTTTCAAAAATGCTTGTAGATGAAACAAGACAAGACATCAAGACTGGTGGTTAATTTTATGTGATTAATCATAATTAAAATTTTTAATTAAAAAATACATAATTCATTGTTTTTTTACGAACTAGTTTTTAAGGTCTTTCTTTCATCAAAAAGTAACTAGACTAAACCATGCATTTTTGCCTGATGTAGCTAAAGTACAATTGTATTTAGACATGGCTTTTTAAATTAAATTAAAAATCGCTCAAAATTATTGATGGTAGTATTATTTTTTCTTTGCCTGCCATGTGTGTGAATAGCACTGTACACTATATTAGTGCTGCAGATTGCTTCTGTGTTACTATTGTGATAAATTAATTTCTCCATGTTTGACTATTTCAAACTATTTGTCTTAGTTTCAATTAATTTTTGTGTATATTGCTCAATACTGCATTGCCGTATCTGAATATGCAGAAGTATTGTATTTACAGTATCATATTTTTGTACATATTAATGATCATAACACAATGAATTTATGTTTTTATGGTCTTCTCTATTTTTCTTTTTTTTAATAAAATTTTTGAATTTAATTTCATGGTTTTGTAAAATGTAAAATATTTTTGTACTCCCAATCATATTACCCTTGTGAATCCGGTCAAATTAGTGCCTTTGGAGACTGTTGACAAATGCTTTTGATAATTTTAAGTAATATTTACATTTTATGATGATGTTTGTTTTTGAATGAATATTGTGTATGCCATATGTTTTGTACAAGAATATTAAGACTGTTCTATAGTTCCTGGTTGAGCATTTTACCAGACTTTTTAGTGCTTTTTCAGTGTTTGCAATTTAAATTCTACATCATGCATGCATTATACATGCTATTTAAGCCAAACTATTTTTATGCTAAATAAAGCTTTGATGCACTGAAAATCGTAACTTTTTTCCCCTTGCTTTCAGTTTTAAGCTATTTAATATTTTTCTAAACATAATTGAACTGCATAAAAATTACTGGATCTTTCTACGCCTGTTTTTCAGTTACTTATTAAGTGGCTAACAACACTAACACTTGCCATCTGTTTTTTTGTTTATTGAATACATTGAATTGTGTCAACCTTTAAATTTCTTCTTTACCTTTATTAACAATACAACTCAGCCACTTGTTTTGTCTGTTATCACTAACACTTGTTCAGGATTTGAGTGTTTTTTTCTTTTCCATTATATACTCATTGCCATAAAAAATAGCACACCAAGAAGAAAAAGGGATATCAGAGCCAAATTTATTTCCATGATCACCCATAGTATGAAGGTTAGTTGATATATAACAAATTCAGACCACGGATGCAGAATATGTCCAATCCGGCGATCTAGGATCGGGGAAATTTTGTGGATGAGTATAATATTTAATCCAATTTCAGTACAGTAATCAATATTTACGCGAGTTTCACCTTCATCACAAATCAAAGGTTCTGATTTCGTTTTTTGTTTCCGATCGTTATTTGTAAAGATGAATCGGAATTTTTGTAGGTCTTTATCACTTTTTAACTTTTAGGGGAAATTTTTGTATGGATTGGGGGAATCTTGGAAATAAAAAAATTTTTGCATCCCTGATTCAGACTTTGAAGTTAGGGGGCCGAGAAAATCTGTGATAAGAAGACCTGGAAAAAGTTGCAACCTTCCCCCGAACGTAACAAAATTTACCCAAGCCTTATGTATTGCTCCTATGGAGCTTGGCAGGGGCTTCCTCCGAACGAGGTTCGTAAACTTTTTCCTGGTTCGGTGATAAGGGTTGACTCTATAGGTGTCTATAACCCCTACCACACGCCATGACACTGAGTGAAAGGGGATCTAAATGGGCTTTTGGGGTTAGTAAGACCATGCTGCCTCCATGGAGTCAAAATGACGTTGCATACCAGGCTAGATGCTTTCTCCTTTTATTGACCGGTTTTGGTTTATAAACGTTGGTTCTGGAGAACAGGAGGGCTGGGGTAAAAATGCAATCTAGGGGAGTAAGAAGAAAGCTTGGACAATTGGCTAGTAAACACTTTTTCAAATTTAATTTTTACTAACAGATATTCATAAAAGAAAATCATGGGTGAAGAAATTTTTCAAATCTGATCATATTAGTTAATTTTTAAATAAATAAAAACTACATGCGCAGTAGCTCAGCGCATTACGTCAGAGTTGCGGAATAAGTCATCGTTCGGAAGCAGAGGGGGAAATTTGAGCAGCCGACTGGTTGGGGCAGTTCGAGCACCCACCTACTCCTTTGTGCTTCGCAACTGTGAAGTCAATTTTAGTCACGCCCAGTTTTGGAACTTTTAAATGAGGATTGCAAATTAATTAGTGTTTTAAAAAATCTGAAAAAAAAACTGGTTATTTAGAGCCTCTGTGATGATATACAATAGTCAAAATAATTTTTTTCACTAGGTGTTTACATCCCAATGCTGCATACCACAATGAAGTAGCTCTGGTTGATAAAAGTACTGGTAAATCGTATTCAGGAATAGAATTCAATACACGACCATTGTTACTCTGCATACAGAAAAAGTGTGTTGATTAGAAAATCAACAGGCGCGTCCACCCTTTCTCCATGGTCTCTTATACTCTTATCCAACCGTAGTGGTGCTGCAAACTGAAGCAGGATTCTCATAAATACAATATATCATGAAATTGTGATTTTCATTTCCTTATTTGGTGCACTATTGGAAACAGAAAGGGGCGCAAGTTCAGACTTGCGTATGCGCCAAGTTTTTAGCGTTAAAGATGACTAATATGGTAACCCTAACTCATGTTAAATGAATTATTTGGCTTCTAAATGTGGCGCAAAATGGACAATCCGCAGTGCTGCAAACGACATCCATTCCACTGCCCTTTGTCGTCAGTATGATCTACCTGTTACATTGACTAACCTGAGCCGCACAATGGAGGTTTTGCAGCCGGTTGTCCGTCCTGCGGACAAGTTTCAAGAGAAGTATGAAGCGGCAGAATTTTCAAGGGGCTGAGTAACAGACGTGAAAATTTTAGTTGGGGCTGGGGGTCCTTCCCCAGAAAATTTTTTGAAATTTAACCCTTAAAAGTAGTGTTTTAATTCCTTTTGAGTTCCACTCAACGATCTTTGTGGAATTTACAGAATTATCAAGGGACTTGCCGCGGCGCAAGTTTTTAGCGACAAAGATGACTAATATGGTAACCCTAACTCATGTTAAGTGAATTATTTGGCTTCTAAATGTGCCGCTAAACAGCCGAAATTCGCCAAGCATACGCAACTCTGAACTTGCGCCCTTGCCGCCATGGGCGTAGCCAGGGTTCAACTTGGGGGGCAAGGAGGGTCGACTTTTTTCATGTTTGTGGAGAACGAATTTAAAGCCCCATGAGAGAGGGCCGTCAAGTTTCAACGAGGGGTTTGGGGGTCCTCCCCCAGAAAATTTCGGAAATTTGCCCCTAAGAACAGGGTTGTAAACTGCTTTTTGGTTCGCGTAAACCCAATTTGGACTTACATTTTTAGCTAGAATTTTGATTTTAATGAAGTTATTTAAAAAAAAAAAGTGTCAATAATAAAGGTTTAAATACTACAGGGGGGTCTGGGGGTCCTCCCCCATAAAATTTTTTAAGATTTTACCCTAAAATACTGGGTATTAACTAACTAAAAGTAAAGTAAAAGTTAATTATTCGAGACTTAGGGGGGGGGCAGCTGCCCCCCTTGGCTACCCCCATGCTTGCCGCTACTTTTAACATAACGGTGAAAACGCTGAGGGGAGCGGTTACCTGCCCCCATAAATGATGCCCATGCCTAAAAATATACAGGATTTTTTTCAGGGAAGTGTTTCATAACTTCTAGGAGGAGTATAGAACACACCTAGACGGCTCAGAATCACATGGGAATGGGGGGTCGGAAATGCACCTCTAACGAGCTAGGGAGTTTATAAGGCGGAATGGGAGGTTGAATAACCACAGTGGAAATTGGCACGTAACCTTTTATGATTGGAAAACAAGCAAAATCGTTTGATTCCGACATTTGTTACATAAAAACCAATTAAGTAGCTGGTATTTTAGCTCTCTTTAATTTGATTGAATTTTGGTTACATATATTTTCCAATCTGTGTGCTTGATCTCAAATATCGGCTTTTAAACCTACGTCAAGTATCTTTAATTGGTTTTATGGAATAAATCCTTGAATCGATGGTTTAAATTCGATTTTAAAAGGTTATGTGTCAATTTCTACCGGGAATTTTACAACTTCCCATGCCTGCTTGTTAAAACCCTAGCTCATCGTTAGGGACAGGGGTGCATATCCGAACCCCTAGATAGAGATGTAAAGGCGGGAAAAAACCGGGTTTAATCCCGGGAATAAACCCCTTTTTTGGGTTTATTCCCGGGTATAATGCATGAGGTATATATGCTATATGCATGAGGTACAGCAGTATCAGTACTACTTACACCATAAAGTTGATAGAAATTGGACCACTTGCTAAACCATGGGGCGAGTTTTAAAACGCGCAGTATTAATCTTTTAGCCAAAGAATGGAGTTCCCTTAATGGTATTTAGAAAAAGGATGATCGGGGAAGGAATTTTCATACATTGATCATTGAAAATTCCTTCCCCGATCATCATTTTTCTAAATATCATTACACAGGGCTCGATTTCAGCCGGAACGCCGTTCCGGAACCTATTTTTCGGGGAAAAAAATTATATTCTATTTCAGGGGTCTCCTAACTATTGCTCGCGAGACCCATTCATCAGGCCAGCTGATACCTTTCTATGTACGAAAAAAAAGTCCTTAAATTAATTAAAACCCTGTTTTCATTGTCAAATTTCCAAAAGTTTTCGGGGGGAAAAACCCAAGACCCCCTTTTTGTACTTAGAACTCAACTTATCATATTTGTTTTCAGAAATTCATAACAGTAAGAATCATAGGAAGAATCCTACCAAAAAATATAAAAAAGGCATATTTCAAATTAAAAAAATATTTTTAATGCATTTTTTTCTTTTTTGCAAATAACAATATTTGTGATTCAATTGTAAGGTTCTTACTTAATTGTTCTTTTAAAACATGATTGTGAACCCCCATTTGAACTACCCATAATCCGCTCCTGGTGTTATTCTTTTTTATTTGAACAATCAGATTTGCCCGATCGCTGGGCAAATTTGCAAAGAAAATTTGCGACATCTTAAATTCTACCATTTAAGGACTTTAATTACGCATATTATATTCTTTAAATTGGCAAAATATACAACACTAATGGTTCATTGATATTGGTTCACTAATGATTGATGGTAGGTCTCACCTCCTACAAGAGGCACCCTGTTGGAAAAATAAGTATAACCCACTGAAAAAAAATGTGTATAAAGAATTCATCGTCTTATACAATTAATAATTAAGTTAGAACACGCTTCCTAATCTAGTAAAACACATTTGAATTTATTTTATAAATTTAAATTTGAAAATAAATGCTTAAGTTTTGGTATTACAGAGTATTTGCTTTTTCAGTTTTGATACCAATAATTTTACCGTTCCGGTACCTCTTTTTTTAGAAATCGAGCCCTGCCATTACACTAATTTAAAGGAACTCCATTCTTTGGCTAAAAGATTAATATTGCATGTTTTTAAACTCACCCCTCTGTTTAACAAGTGGTCCAATTTCTATCAATTTTATTATTTAAGTTAGTACGGATACTACTGTACCTCATGCAATAAATTTTTACATTTCATTTCATTATGTTTTTTTTTCGTTAAATGGGCCTTGGCAAAACGTCCTTTTGTAACGCTCTCGCACTACATTAGGTCCTAGCTCTTTTAACGGTGTAACTGCGCTGCGCTCCCCCCATTCCTATTCGAAATATGCTTGTCTAGGTCTCCTCTACCTACCCTACCCAGTTTATACCACGAATTTAGGACCACCCTGTATTTGGCACTGTATATTTGGACGGCCTTTTTTCAACTAAACTCTTCTATAATTTCCACGGCCCGGCGTTCCATTGGGTTCCATCACTAAGCGCCGAGACTGCTACGTAACCACGAGACCTACAGCGCATGCGCCACAGGCCATTTGGGCAGTCCAAATATACACTTCGCCTGTTGTATTTTTTATAGCGCAAAAGTTTCCAAACGGCCCGTGGCGCATGCGCTGTAGGTCTCGTGGTTACGTAGCAGTCTCGGCGCTTAGTGATGGAACCAATGGAACGCCGGGCCGTGGAAATTAGAGTAGCGTTTAGTTGAAAAAAGGCCGTCCAAATATACAGTGCCAAATTCGCAGATTAAAATAAAATCTTTGGGAAAAAGACTCCACTAGGATTCTACCTGATTGTCACAAAGCCTACCTAAATTTTAGTTCATAATTATCATAAGTGTGAATGGCAATGATTGTAAGTTTCTAAACGAGAACCAATTTATGATTGTGTACCGTCTGCTAAAATGCATAATCCGAGAAATATGTGACAAATTTGTTTGCCTCTGGTAGGTTATATTTTAAGGTTTCGAAAATGTTCGAGTTTAGATCGTAGAAGCAAGATCGTTGGGATTTCAGTTTCGATATGCCTGTTCTTTTGGATGATGCATCTAATATATTTGTGGATGATGAACCAGGTAAACAAAGTCATCTAGTATAAAATGAAAATGCACTTCTTTATAAAAGTAGGCTAAAAACCGAAGTCATTCGTTGTTTAGTGCTCAAATCAGCGCTTTTGCTTATTTAAACTTCTGCAATTGAATTTTAAAGCAATGGTTGTACTCGGGGCGTCATTTCAGTTTTTGGTTGGGGGCAAGGATTTTTTTAAGTGGGTCTGGGGACAACACTACAACTAGAATTTTTTCAACTTCACTCAGTGGCGGATCCAGGATTAGTTTTTTTGGGGGGGACTAAGAATTTTCATAACCCAATTGAATCTTCTTGTTAATGTCATTACAGAAAAGGGAGGGAATTATTCAGTTCCAACTACCCAAACAGGGTCTGGGGGTCCTCCCCCAGTAATTTTTGGAAATTTAAGTCAAAACCCCCACTTTTTTCAACTCGTTTTGGCAGGGTTGGCCGGTTTAAATCATTTGGTTTAAACCATTGGTTTAAACCATGGTTTTTTTACCATGGTTTTTTTATCAAAAAAACCACTTGGTTTTTTTGGTTTTTTTAGAAATTATAAAATATTTTCAGGATTTTTTAAAGAAAGTGTTATTAAGTATAATCTTTTGCACAAAATTAAAAGGTCAGATTTATAAAAAAATTGACATTTTAAGGTGATTAAAAATCAGAAATCTTTTAATTTAATGGTTTTAATTATTGAATTCTCTCTAAACTTAACCTTAAATGCTTAAGTTAAACTTATTATATTTTGCAAGAGATAGTTCATTTATTAATTTCCTTTAAAATGAAGCATTATTTCAAAGAGTAACTAAAGATACACAAAAGTTATCTGTTTTTCACTGATAAAATATGGCTTGGATTTTAATTAATTAATAAAACCAATTTGTCTTATTTGTCAGTCATAAAAACCAGTTGGTTTTTTTAGTAAATTAATAAAAACCGTTGATTTCTTTAATGATAAAAACTAAAAACCAGTTGGTTTGTTTATAAACAGATAAAAACCAGTTGGGTTTTTTTACTAAATTAATAAAAACCGTTAATTTCCTTAATCGGATTAATTATCTCAATCATTTATCCAATTTCAATTAACATTAGTTGCTTACATTTCCCTTTTATTTATTAAAAAAGTTAAATTTTCTCTTTCTAAAGAAATTTCTTAAGTTCATAAATAATCCATATAATTAATTTGATTATTTTACCATTTAATAATTAATCAAATTAATTATCTTTATCAATTATCCAATTTCAATTGACATTAGTTGTTTACATTTCACTTTTACTTCCCATTTAAAAAATAAAATTTTCTCTTTCTAAAGAAATTTCTTGAGTTCATAAATTAATCCATATATAATTAAGATAAATAATTTGATTATTTCAACCATTTATCCAAGATAAATTAACACTGATTTTTATTCACTACAATAATATTAGATATTCAAATTGGAATATTTTAGAAACAAAAATTTTTTTTAAACAAATTAATTTAATTTTAATTAATTAATTGAAATATACAAATCATTTATCAATTATAAACAACCCCTGAAATAAATGTCTCATTTACAACTCAATTTCAAACATCAATGCTAAAATAACTTATTCTGATAAAAAAAAATTCTAAAAAAACTTGGTTTAAACCAAAAAAACCTGGTTTAAACCAAAAAAAACCAAATAAACCCGGTTTTTTTGGTTTTTTTAAAAAAACCCGGTTTTTTGCCAACCCTGCGTTTTGGTACGCCTCATCCGAATTTCAGATATTGATTTTTTGTGGTTTGACAACCTTAATAAAATATAGTTGTAATCAGGGCTTAAATTGCATCGGAGCGCCTAAAATCGCGTTCGGGAAGACCAAAATTTACCCTTTGATGTTTTCTGATTTACTGAAAATTACAAGGGCCTTTCACCTCACTATCCCCAATGTGTACAGGTTTGAAAAAATACCCATCTGTTCCCCACACTTCTCTCAACACACGTAACATGGAGGTCCCTCTGTTCTCATCTTCTGAGAAGTGTTTGACAGGTTTTATGAATGAGTCGAGGTGTTGGTTTTTTTTATAAATTACACGTTGGGATACTGTCCTCGCATTACAAAAACGTGTAAATAAATTGCAGAGAGAGAGCTGCTTCAACCCCCTAAAAGTATAAACAACCATCTCCCCATATCCTCCTGTTAATGAAAAGGTATGCCACAGATTAACCAAGAGCACATAATCTCCTTTCCAGAAAAAGTAAAAACAAAAAAGACGGGAATATTTGTGAGAGGAGAAATGATGGCTCAAAACAATTATCATTCTCGGCAGTTGCTGTTCACGCGCCTAGTTCTCTTCTGTTATTTAATACTTTAAATTAGTTTCTAAATTCTAAATTAATTAGAGTAGTTGGTTTCAAGATAAAATCATCCAATACGGATGCGAGGACAAGTGGAATATTTACATCAAGTTAAAAAGGATGAATGATCAGGTGTGGTTTTTATTTCTTAAAGTATTTAAAATACTGGGATTATTTGCACTTGAATTTAAGTGTATTTCTCTAAAGCTCTTTTACTACTTTTATACAAAGTAAACTTTTATAAGTTTCAATTTCTGTTATTAAATTTTGCACTTCATTCTACATTTTTAAAAATTAGTTTTCTTAAAATTTATATGAAAATATGCGAATTCAAAACTACTACTACATAAATTTTATTTTAAATTATTAGTTTTATTTAATTTGGATTCTATCCAAAGAGGTTGTTAGGGGTTCAATCTTCCCTGAAATTCGGCTTTTTATAAAATATGTATTGTCCCCACTTGAAAATTCTGGTGGGTACATGGAGTGGTTCCCATTGTGTGTAAAAAAAGGTCCAAAACGTCCAAAAATGAGTTGAAGCACTACTTTTTAAGATCAAAAATTTTCGTGTCCCTGATGGCTTTGAAAACATGATTTTCCCCTATAAAAATGGAACTTTCTCAAAAAGTTGGGGGTGCGTTGCACCACCTTAAATCCGCCCATGGTTTTAGCTCATTTTAAGACCCTTTGGGCTGCATTCAAAGAGAACAGTTTCTTGCAAACCACAGAATTTTCTCGGGAAAAGAGTTGTAAATAAACTTCAACTTTTCAAGGGGGGCTGGGGTCCCCCTCAGAAAATTTTTAAAAAATTCCCTCTTTAAACAAGTGCTTTTATCTCTTTTTCAAACTCTTTGGGGAGCCTTTAAAGGGAATA
This sequence comes from Tetragnatha versicolor, assembly GCA_024610705.1. NCBI lineage: Eukaryota > Metazoa > Arthropoda > Arachnida > Araneae > Tetragnathidae > Tetragnatha > Tetragnatha versicolor. The sequence goes on along the minus strand of JANDEH010000004.1, from coordinate 47,212,768 downwards.
GCTTCTTGTAAGTGGCAGAATTCTAAAGGAAAAACTGTATAACTGACGAAAAAGTTTTAGAGGGCGCTAGGGGTCCTCCCCAGAAAGTTTTTGAAATTACCACTTTAAACTAGTGTTTATCTCTTTTTCAAACTCTTTTGGGAGCACTAAAAGGAAAAGATTCTTGGGAGCACTAAGAGGAAAAGAAAGACTAAAAGGAAAAGAAAGCAGAATTTTCAAGGGAAAACACTGAATAACAGACGTGAAAATTTTAGAGGGGGGCTGGGGGTCCTCTCTCAGCTAACTATTGTTGGATGCTCTGTTGAGCCATTCTTGTTCACAGAAGGGTAAATGTACCAAGAAGATGATTCTCATAGGCAAGGACGGATTAAGGGGGGGGCGGTGTGGGCGATCGCCCCCCCCCTTGCTCCGAGACGAAAAAAAATTTTATGGTTTCAAAAACAAAATTTTTTTCTTTATAAATTTCGAAGAAGTAAAAGAGCTGCTAGTAAAGCACGGAAGGGTCAATCCATATTAAGTGATCCAGAGAGAGGTGGTCCAAGTAATTTTTTGAGGGTTGATACTCACATCATTAGAGAGTCGATGTTTTACAAAAAGTGCTGATTTATGCGTTTGTAAGGGGTTACGTTAATTTTCGTTACTCTTTACTAGTTAAACTTATATTCATGCAACAAAAGCCATTTTACTCAGAAAGATACAGATACAGAAAGAAAGATACAGGAGAATCGTGTCCCAAATATCGTAAATTAGCCTTAAAGTTGAACTTCAAAAACGATGATTTTTCAATATTCGAAGGCTTAGTAATCCCAAAAGGTCTATATTTTCTAAATGTTTTTGAAAACAATGTGTAGCCACTTTACTGGACTATATTCTGAAAAAAATTCACCCCTGATATTTTGTTCTTTTTTGTAGTTATAGGCCTCCGAAGTTGAAATTTTTTTTAAAAAATCCAAACTTTAACCCTCTATAATATCTCTGTTGGAACAAAGTTTAAAAATCTGAAATTTTTACAGGTAAAGCCTCACTAGGGTATCATCCAACTGTAAAAATTTTACTTTTGGTAATTCCTTCTAAATTGAGTTTTGAACCTTCAAAATCTGACGATTTCAAAAAACTCATTTCTCTGGCGGAACAAAGTTTAAAAATTCGAAAACTTCACAGGTTACGCCTCACTTAAGTATCATCCTTCTGTAAAAATTTCCTCTTTGGTATTTAGTTTTATGTCAAGTTACAAGACCGTAAAAGTTATGTTTGAAGAAAATAGAGAACAGTAAGCTTAACACAGTGGCGGATCCAGGGGGGGGCAACAAGCCTTTTGCCCCCCCTTGGGCTCAGGTGCCTTATTTAAAAGTTACGGTAAGAAAAGGAAAAAACGAAAATCGGACATCCGAAATTCGGACAAGGTATACAAAATCAAGTTAAAACCCTGTTTTATTGGGTCAAATTTCCAAAAATTTTCTGGGGGAGGACCCCCAGACCCCCTTTTGTATTTGGAACTCAATTATTCACGACTTCTGCACATCAAAATGAAAATCCTATATTAAAATGAATACCTGAAATTCGGGCTTTAGGTACCAAAACTAGTTAAAAATCTGTTTTCAGAGTCAATTTTTCTAAAAAATCTTCTGGGGGAGGGCCTCCTGTCCCCCTTTGATACATCAAACTTAATAAATTATTCACAACTTGTCTCATTCTGACGCAAATTATACTTAAAATGTGTTACTAAGTTTCATTAAACCTATTTAATATGTATGGAAGAAATAATTTTGGGCCCCTCTCCTGAAATAAATTTCTATAGTATACGCCCCCGCCCCCATGACTGACCGCTCAATAAGGGTCTCTCTGGCTGGAAGGGTGGGACGTTAAAATGCTATCCCCCGATCCCATCTTAAATGTTCAAAAATGAGTCAAAAGACTACTTTTCAAGGTAAAATTTCAAAAAAAAATTCTGGGGGAGGACCGCCAGACCCCCTTTTCCCTGGGGCTTCATACAAGTATTTTCAATTATAGAATCAAACTTTCAAAATTTTTCTGGGGAAGAACCTACAACCATCTTAAAATGTGGTTGCCCCCAGTGGCGGATCTACGGGGGGGGCTTTCGGACTGAAGCCCCCCCCAAAACGTCTAATATTTTACTAAGTTTGCCAAACCCAAAAAATCTATATCCGAAATTCGGATGAGGCGTACCAAAACGACTTGAAAAAGCGGGGTTTTTGACTTAAATTTCCAAACATTTTCTGGGGGAGGACCCCCAGACCCCCCTTTTATTTGTTGGAGTTGGATAATTCACTACCTCCTCCGTATTACGATTAACAAGAAGATTCAATTGGATTAGGAAAATTTTTAGCCCCCCCCAAAACCAAATCCTGGATCCGCCACTGGTTGCCCCCCCTTAGGTCCAGGCTGGATCCGCCACTGGCTTAACAATGAGGTATCGTTACAGTTAATGTGTATTTTAATCATGCTCAACTAAGTTTTTACGGTCCTTGACTTAGAAGTAAATACCAAAGATGAAATTTTTACAGAAGGATGATACCTAAGTGAGGGGTAACCTGTAAATTTTTCAAATTTTTTAACTTTGTTCAGCCAGAGATATAGAGCAGGGGTCTCCAAATTACGGCCCGCGGGCCGGATGCTGCCCGCAAGGCCCTCTTATCCGGCCCGCGGATACCATTCTAGTTTCTTTCTATACGAAAGAAAATGGATATATATGGTGTACTCAATTAAATAAAATATTCAAGATCCCCCCCGAAATGAGTTAAATCCCTATTTTTTATGGTCAAATTTTCACAAATTTTCTGGGGGAGGACCCCCAGACCCCCCTTTTTGTACTTTTAACTCAATTGATCACATTGCTCTTCATATTAAGTTCATAGAAATGAAAATCTTACCTAAAACTGATTAAAAAATATTAAACCTATTATTATACGCATAAGAGGAGCTTAGGGGGAATTTTAGGTCTCTTATTCTTTGTTCTCTGGTGGAAAATCTAGCTTGGGACATGATAATGACTTAATTTTCTAAGAGGACATTTGGACCTCTCCCGAAATAGAGATCTATTTAAAACTGAGTTATTTTGAACGATACACCTGTCCTGTGCATATTTAAAATTTAAAAGTTTCTTAAATGCATATTTTTTCCTCTTTTGTAAATAATAATAAATGTGATTTACTTATAAGGTTGTTATACTTAATTGTTCTTTCAAAACATAATTGTGAACCCCATTGAACTACCCGCGAGCCGCCACTGGTTTTGATTCTTTTTAATTCGACCTTTCATAAAATAAAAATGACCCTAAAAAATCAGACCGCCCCCCCCCTTGAAAAGTTCCTTAATCCGTGCCTGCTCATAGGGAAGAAAAATTAGTTTTAGATTGTGAGCTCATTTTAGTTACAGGATGTCCCAAATCAATAATTAATTGCTCACACACATTTTAAAAATCAATAATTGATTACTTGAAAACTAAAAAAGATAAAATTACGCGATTTGTTGCATCCTACACCCAAGACTTCCAGGAACTCTAGGATGTAACAAACCGCGTATTTTTATATTTTTTAGTTTTCAAGTTAGGGGACATCCATAAATTACGTGAGGTGTTTTTTCCAAAATTTGGACCCCCCTCCCCCCTTGGTGAGATTTAGCTGGACCCCCCCTCCCCCACGTGAAATTTAACTACAACTTTAAAAATAATTTTCTATCATATTCGTTTACATTTTGTGCTTCATATATAGAAAATCGTATAATTTCTAACTTAAAAAGTTGACGTGTGATTTTAATCGACCCCCCTCCCCCCTTGGTCAGATTTGGTGAGATTTTTCCAAACCCCTCCCCCCATTTTTGACCTCACGTAATTTATGGATGTCCCCTTATTAGAGTCATTGATTTTTAAAATGTCAGTCTTTTTTTGGGACACCCTATATACTACTATAATGATTTTCATGGAGAATATAAAATTAAAAATTAATTTTACAAACAATTTTCATTTTAAAATTTAAGACTTATTTTACAAAGTTATCCAAATTCTCAGGAAACATGACATTCTTGGGCAAAACAGAGGTAATTTTTCAATTCAATGCATCAAAAAAACATAAAAAATAATGACCTGAATAATAAATTTAAATAAAAGATATGTGCATTTTTTAGAATACTCTCCTTTTGAATGAAAAATTGCCCTATTTGAAGTTGCTGAAAAATGTGGTGTCTTGAAATTACAAAGGGGTTATTTTCGGATTCAGGACACCAAACCACATCAAAAAATTATTTTCTGGTAAAGTTTAAGCTTAAAATGATTATATATATTTTGCTTGTACTTTCATTTTTCTGGAAAAATTGGCATTTTTATTTAAGTTGTCAAGAAAGGTGAAGTCCTATGATAAAACCGAGGCCAGTTTTAGATTCAGCTCATCAAAAAACTTTCAAAACCCGTTTCAAATCTTAAAATTTCCCCTTTGATTTTCAATTCTTAGTTTAATAAATTAGTTAATTAACTAAATGTTTTACAATAAAATTATTTTTCCATCATTTCTGAAATTTCCATGATAAGGAAACAGCCTTTTTAATGTTGGTAAAGTTTGTTATACGAATTAAAAAAAATGTTTTGGTTAAAAATGTAAATATTTAAAAAAATTTATTCTTCTTTTATTAGAATAGATAGAAACCAAATTTCAATACATTACACTTGTGTCCGAAAATTAGGGATAGTGAGATTGTTTGGAATAATGACAATAACTTTACTTATTAGTAAAAATAATGCCATAGGATAATTTAAGAGTGAGAATATGTGGTCTGGGATCAAATTACCTTAACAACATTTTAAGGCAGCGGTTCTCAAACTGTGCTCAGCGGAGCCCTTAGGGCTCCGCCAAGCATTTCCAGAGGCTCCGCGAAGAAATTTGAAATACATACGTTGATAATTTCTAATTTGCGTTGCTCTGAAATGTTATATAAATAACTTTCTGCTAGGTGTTTCTTGTTAAGAACTTACTTTTGCTCCTTCCTACCCATGTTTTTAGAGCTCTAAAATCACCCTTAAATTTAAATGGATTTGGTGTGGAGCCTCCAATGAAGTGAGCTCTGTTGATTATAGTTTTTTTCTGGTTTTTGTCTTTTTCAGGTCTTGTTTGGTTTACCAAAGCAAGTTAAAACCTTTCTGAGGGAGGAACCCCTGGGGTGGGACGATTCGGCGCTGGCCGTTTGGGCGCCGGCCCGTTTCGGCACCAAATTTTTCTTCTAATTTTTAGAAGAATTATGAAAGTTCTATTTACTTTCGTTTTATTTCTGCCGCTGAAACGGCCGCGCCCAAACGGCTCCGCGCCGAATAGTAGCACACCTAGGAGGAACCCCACTCCCCACCTCACAAATTTATTGCTCAGCACCTTTTTTATTAAGTTCAGCAAAATCATATACTACTACTTAAAAATGTATGTCCAAAATTCGGAGTAGATGTACCAAAACCAAGTGAAAACCAACCTGCCAAGTTAAATTTCCAACCCCCCATCTTTATAGCATTTGGAACTTAATTACTCAAAACGTTTCTTATATTAAGTTCTTTAAGGTGCGAATTCTGCCAAAAAATGTATAAAAAGCTACATTGATCCTATGGCATGGGAGGGGCTAAGGAATTATTTTGGGCATAAAATGAAATAAATGTGTAATAATGTGTAATAAGTACCTCTGACGTATGGTCTAGCAGCCCCCCCAAAAAACAGCTCTCGATTTCAAAAGAAGTAACTTTTAGGAAAACAAAATTTACATATATACAGATTTCTGTATGAATCCTTTGTTCATGCATCTCGGGCATAATGATTCAAAAGTGACAGCTTTAATATTCAGAAATTTAAAACAAAGATTTTCATTGTGCATCCAATGATAAAATATAATTGGTTAACAAAATATTCCATATATCCCGGGGTGTATATAGGAGGGGCGAGGGGGCCCTGCCTCTGCCTCCCCCCCGGAAATTTGGACCACGTATAACAAAACACAAAACATGTTAAACCATGTTATTTAGTGTCAAATTTCCGAAATTCTTCTGGGGGAGGACCCCCAAAACCCCTATTGTTCTTGAAACTTTATTATTGTCAATTTTTATAATAAGTTCGTTAAAATTAAAATCCTACCTAAAAATGAATGTCCAAAATTTGGACAATGATGTACCTAAAACGAGTAAAAAAACAGTTTTTAAGGATCACATTTCACAAAATCTTCTGGGGAGGAAGGACCCACAGACCCTTCTATTGTACTTGGATCTTAATTCGTCACAATTTTTCTTACAAATAAATTATCTTAGATGCAAATTATACCTAAAAATGTTTTTAAAAGCTACGTTAAACTGTTAAATATGCATGGGAGTGGCTGAGGAATAATTTTGGACCCCTCCCGAAATAAATTTCGATGTACACACACTACTGCATTTATTCCTTCAATTATAGAAGCAATGAGTTTTATGTAATTTGCTTTTTATACCTTGAAAATTTTATTTCGGAAAAGGGCTCCGCGATGAATTTGTCTCTTGAAAAGGGCTCCGCGACATAAAAAGTTTGGGAACCCCTGTTTTTTAAGGGATACAAGAAGCTCCATACACACATTCGGAAAAGTACCAGAAATGACCAGTGGCGGCTCGAAGGTAAAATTATAAGGGGTGCTGCTCCTGCGGTACCAAGTTGGAAACGTATTTTAAGCAATATAATGCCAAATTATATTTCTTTTAAACAAAAACATGAAAAAAATCAAATAGAAAATATGGGAACAATATAAAATTTCGATTTCCCACTTAATAATTAAGTATTCAAAAACTGTCACTTACCTATATATAGCTGATTATTACGAAGATCAGGTTATCCAGAGAATATGAACTAAAATCCACATTTCGAATTCAATTTGTTTATTATAAAAAGAAATAAAAACGCGTCTATAAAAAAGTAAACATAAATCTTTATTGACTTGCCGAAACATCAGAAAAGATTTTTCCCTCTGTTGAAAAGAAAAAAAGAAGCTATGAATAAATATTAAACCAGCGTTGGAGTGAGAAATAAGCTAAAAAGCCAATGTGATTTATTAGTAGAAGAAATCGTATATTTTTCTTCTTCCCTCAATTTTTTTACTGCTCTCTCAAGAGAAAAATATATCATTCTTTTGGTCGGGGCTGCTGAAAAGCAGCCCCTTTTCCCCTAACACAGTGGTGCCCAACCTTTTTTTCCACGAGGGCCAATTTGCTTATGAAGATTTATCTCGCGGGCCACATAAAGAAAATTTTTAAGGATTTTTCTAAACATAAAGAAAAATTACACACCTGTTTTCAATGAGAAGTTTGCATCTATTTGGAGGCTACCAGTTCTTGTAAATTCGACTCCAAATTTATAACACTTATCCTTAAATATGAATTAAGATGATTATCTGTATGTCGAGATCGAGCAGTTTTTGTTCTTTTCAGAACAGAGAATGTTTGTTCACTAACATATGTGAATGTGCTCGTGAAAGTGGAGATAGTAATTTTCATCCCGTGCTTACGCAGATTCGGGAACTTTTCAGCGGGGAGCCCTCCGAGTGAATCTTCAACTTTTTACGATCGGACATCTTTTCGAAGTTAGGTTCTAAAAAGATCCTTATAAACTGAATTCAAATGGCTAACTGATACTGAAAAATATTTATCCAATGGCGAATTCCCCGTATCTAGAAAAAACCTAAACAGAGAAGTAAAAAAAAAAATAAGTAAAAAAAGATTTTTTAAAAAACGCTTTTATTGAAGTGTTCTAAAAGGTCAAAAATAATTTTTTCGGTTTGACAAATAATTTATTGGAAAGTAGAAAATAACTTTTTGTTAAGTAAAAAAAACTGATTTTCTAATCACTAAAAATAAAAGCGTGGGAGCTAGTAATTTTTTAAACTTAAATTTTTTACAGGACAGTAACAGTAACATCCCTGACGAACGGGGATTCGAACCCCAGACGTACGGCTTTGCAGTTAGATGCTCTTACCACTAGGCCATTACGTCGGCATTTATGTATAACTTTATATAAATAAAAATACCTAAAAAGAATTTAAAGTGAATCCATCCCACTCAAAACTCATGAATGAGAAATTTGTAAATTTAACCTCATAGAACATAGAATAAAGAAGTTAGAATAAATAGGGAAAAAAGAATTACTAGCGCCCACGCTTTTATTTTTAGTGATTAGAAAATCAGTTTTTTTACTTAACAAAAAGTTATTTTCTACTTCCCAATAAATTATTTGTCAAACCGAAAAAATTATTTTTGACCTTTTAGAACACTTCAATAAAAGCGTTTTTTAAAAAATCTTTTTTTACTTATTTTATTTTCTACTTTTTAGTCATGGTAATTTTTAACAAAAACTCACAAGAAAAAATGTATTTATTTCAACCATATTTAATGTTATGTTAGGATGGAATTTTAGTTTCATGTTTAACAAAAATTTTTCACATATCTGACAAAGTAGAACAATCCTCTGACGACTCAGCAGGACAATCAACTCCAAAGTTAATTAAAATCTATTTAATATTGCTGGAACGTTATAATAACAGAGCTGAGCGGGAAAAATTCCTCTCACAAAGAAACGCATCCGCTATCACTGAGAGTTCACAGGACGTACTAGGCGATTTCTCAGCTTGGTCTATGATTGGCTGAATGGTATGACGTTGGGATAATAGTGATAAGTTACGCCCTGAAATTGACCAATCACGATTCGAGTTGGAAATCGCCTAGTACGTCCTGTGAACTTGCGCTATATCACTCGCCGATGAAATCCATCGATATCAAAAAGATTCACAATAAAAAGAAAGCATTCAATAAAATAAAAAAAAACAATCGTAAAAAACTCAGAATTAGTGTGTGTGTATCAAAGAGCAAACAGTACCATTCAGTCTTTTCAGTAGTCAATAAATTATAAAAAAAGAATATTTTTCTGCTCTCGACATTCCTCTGGATGGGACACCTATTTTCGGCGATTTCTCGCTCTTCTGGCGATTTTTCGGCGATTTCTCACTCTTCTGGCGATTTCTTTCTCGCGGTTATTATCTTAAATCGCTAATTATCTTAATTTTTAATTGGAAGGTAAAAAAACACGTTTTGAAGATTTAATATTGTAGTTATATACCTAGTATATTATCTTACAGGTTTTGGGAGCCATTGGCTTCACGGAAGTGTCTCAAATATGAATTAAAAGGATAACTAAAAACACTCGTTAATTACCTAAATTACGGAGGTTTTGACTATTTGATGATTGAATATTGCATTGTCATCGAGTTTCCACCACGGTGCAAAGTTTCAGAACTTTATATCGTTTGGAAGTGCCTGAAATATTATGTACAAGAATCCGGAAAGAAAAAAAGTGATTAATCGTCTATAATTATCGTAATTACTGGGCAATTCTCGTTTTGACTTTTGAATATGATGAAGTTATGCCTTATAAACAATTGTTCACGGTTTAGGGAGAATAGCCCCTTGGGAAAGGTCTCAAATTCTGGTTTTTCTGTTAATTAAAAATACTCGTTAATTAACTTAATCCTTTGGTTGTTTGACTAGATAATGGTTGGATATTGGAGTGTCATGAGGGTTACACCGATGTGTAAAGTTTCGGGGCCCTGACATATCGGGAAGTGCCCGAAAATCGAGTTTTAAAATTCCACCCGTAAAACGCCGCCAAAAGCAAGTAGAATAAAAGCGTTTAATTATTACCGGATATGGAAGAATTCCTTTTTATCATCTTTTTTTAGATGGAAGTGCCATAATGTCTAGTACGATGTCGTGATTTTCATGGAAAATTTCTGAAAGTGGTTTTTGTTTTTAAGATTAAATGAGTCAGCGGGCCACATGGATTAGCCTCGCGGGCCACATTTGGCCCGCGGGCCGTAGGTTGGGCACCACTGCTAACAGATTCGCATGCTAAATTCTTGATATTTTCATTTGATATGATAGAGATAGAGTTTTATACCACAATAGGTACATCTGAGGGGGCTGATCGACCCAGAAAGAAATATGTTGTCGAGACGGCATAGCAGAGAATTATTAATTGAAAAAGGATTATAAAGGACAAAGATTAAAGGGTGAAATATATAATTTTTTAAATATTGTAAAGCAAATAAAAATTGGAATTTCGGGAAATTTTGATTGGGGGTGCTGCAGCCCCGCAGCCCCTATGGACGAGCCGCCACTGGAAATGACCATGTTGAGAGTCATTCATTTAGCTAACAATTCCCTGTTATTTGTAGAGGATATGATATTTTTGAACTTTATTGTTGGATTTTTGCGTGTGGAATACCTTTGGATATGATGTTTTAGGTGATATTGAGTGACATCTGCTCGAAGTTCGTTATCAATATAGGGTCTCTGTACCCCCCTTGAAACTATATAATATACAATATTATTGTTAGGGAAATTGATCCCTAATTAAATATTCTCATTCTAGATGATCCTATGATATGAATTTAATTAATTGACAAAGGACTAAGATTTGTGTGAGGACAAGACGTTTGGCGCCCCCGAATGTCAACGTCCTTTCTCTTTCACTCATCTTTGGATGGTGATGAGATGTGCGGCGTTTTGGGAAGCCTGCCAAATTTGAGCATCGTTGGTCCTCCAATGCGTGTAAACAGGAAACTTCTCTGATCTCGTGCCATGTAATTGCTACATCCTGGTGCAAAATTTGATTATGAAATGAACCCTTGTAGATTCTAAACTACTCGATAGGAGGAATATATTGGTATTATACTAGACTCCAACGGTTACTTGACACTGGCTGAGAGCAAACAAAGAAAGTAGTTCCCAGCGCAGTCAAAGCGCAGTGTCTGAATTTCGAATGAAATAAAAGTTTCCGGTCAGAAGTCCAATCATGGACGTATATAAGGGGGGGTTTAGGGGGTCCGAACCCCCCCCCTTGGCCTGAACATCAATTTTTTTCAGTCGAATACCTATATTTTCAAATCTTGCGCACAGTCAAGCACAGGCACCAAAGCTTTTCATAGTGATTAAAGACTCATGATTCATATTCATGATTTTCACTTCATTAACCTTCCTACCCTCTTGAAAAAATAGTCACATATTCCCCTCGTGGGGTCTCTGAGGACCCCATGCGTAAAACATGCCTATGACTCTAATAAAGGTTAAAAATTCCTTAAATGGAGAAGAATTGTTTTTTTTTATTTCTAGAAAGATGCTTCAGAATAATTTATCCAATTTTTTTGGTATTTTTCTCATTTTTTTCGTCTTATTACGGCTTAATTGGGTTTCTTTTGATACACGTTTTTTTATAACATCTGGACCTTCAAACAAGAATTAAATTACAGAAATGAACTACATTGAAGTTGTTTTAAAATATTTATAATCACACTGTTTAAAGCATACTAGTTGATATACCCGGTCTTGCACGGGTAGAATTTAGTAGTTTATTTTAAACGATTTATGAAGCTGCATAGATTCTCTATTCTGCATTATCAGCTACCTGTCACCCCAGATTAATTTATTTAGTATTATGAAACATGTAAAGTTTGGATTCTTCTTTTTAAAATTGAAATAATACAAAAAAAATGATCGGTTCAGATTTCTTAGTGAAATCAGTATCTCGCTTGCTTATGTAAGTTTTAACATAAAATTGGTTTTTCTCTTGATAATTCTTCGAAATCACATTCTGGACTTCCGTAAACACTCATAAATATTTGAAAGCATTCTTATTTTTCAAAGAAGACTGAATATAAAAACCTATTTACAATCAACCATGAATTTATATTGTTTTTGTAAAGAATGTGTTCAACAGGAAGTAATGGCGACAGTTGTCTGAGTTTTTTTTGCTGCAACTGTTAGATACTCAAAAGATTTCTATAAATAGCATATTTTTCTTAGAATGTGAATAAAAAATTTAAGAAATAGCGAGTGATTCAATGTATTTAGCCGCAATCTTCTTTTTGTAAAAAAAATGACAATTTCTACGAAAATATCTTTCTAATATTTCTCCAAACGTTCTAAACAAACATGCAAACCTTTTTTTATCTATAATACAACAAAAAATAAAATACTAAACTTTATTTGATACTGTTTTACCGCCATTCATGGCTGGGGTCTCAGAAGACCCCAGAGGGGGAATATGTGACTATTTCTCCCAAGACACTTAAAAATGGAATAATAACTCCAAAATTTTTACCCATTGTAAAACTTTGCGTAATTAAGGAATAGTAGCATCGGAAATTGTCAAAACAAAAATGCATGGGAGATATCAAGCGTCAAAGTGCGTCTGGGGTCGAAAAAGACCCCAAAGGGGTAGGAAGGTTTAATGATTCATAGAGATAAATCTATCTTTTCCATAGACAGTAAATTCTTTCGTGGGTGGATTTAAGAGCTAGCGAAAGACTTCTGCCACATGGCCTCATGGCTAGGGATGTTACGGTTCCACTGGAACAGTTCCATGGAACCTAATCCCAGCGTGGAACCGTCGGAACCGGTTCCACGAAGAACCGCTTAACGGTTCCACCCTGGAACCGATAAAGATCAATGACAAATCCAAATTTCTCTGCAATCCTATCTAACATTGAACGAGAACGCACTCAAATAAAGAGACGATTTCCAAGCTAAAAGATAAGCAATGCCCGCAAATCGCTACCGCAGAGATATTCTACAGCAAAAAAATGCAGCGAGGCAAAAACGCAACAATCTATTCGCACCATAGAGCACATCTGCCAAAAACTGAATCTATAATTAATCAATCCCTTTTCAAAACAAATATGCTCGTATCACCCTGAAAAACCGCAACTAGGGAAAGTAAATAAAAAAGAAAGACATCTGCCGCTTCAACGAAGGCGAAGAAAAAAAACGAATGATTGACAGCCGCCTGGACCAACCAGAAAGCTCCAACCTTGAGAAAGCTCCAACGCAGTTGATAGCTTTTATCCCTGCCGCCCGAAATTCCTATGGATTTTCCGTTGGAATGGGCCGGCTTCGTTAACACCCTTAGTTCCACGGATTATGGGGCTTTCATTACTGCCGCCCGAAATTCCTATGGATTTGCTGTCGAAACGGGCCGGGGCCGGCCTAGCTAGTAGTTCCACTGAGTCTTAACGGTTCTGAGGGAAATAAGTTCCAGTGACAGAACTCTTTACGGAAACTAATACGTTCCCAAAACGTTCTCGTGGAACTGTTTCGAGGGGATTAGTTATTCGCGTAACTGGAATGGAACCGGAACCTTTTACTCGATTAGAACGCTTTTGGAACTTATGACTGGCTAGAACTTGGGAGCTATTTTGGAACTTATAACTAGTTTTAGAACTTGGGAACTCTTTGGAACTGGTAAGGGAACTGGAACGTATAAGGTTTGTTTCTGTTTGGGCTTCGTTGGGAAGGGTCTGTCTGTGAGAATGAGAATTAAATCTGGAAATTCTTTTTAAGTTTCCTGTAGCTTGACCGCTGGTCAAGATGACTAAAATTCACTATAAAATAAATTTTGGAGTTGCCAATTTATCTTTTGCAATCCTTATTGTTATTACATGTGTCTTTGGTTACTGTTGACCATTGGTCAGTCCGGTCAACTTTTGCAACTTCTGTACTTTGGCACTGAAGTAGGTCATGTGGGGGCTCAAACCAAAATCCTTAAGGCGGGTAACATTTTGGTGTTGACCACTGGTCAAGATCTCTTGACCAGTGGTCATTCCACTTTTTCTTACTATATGTAACTTTTCTGAATTTCTCTTTTTGTCTCTTGGTTGTTTTGGAGGTCCTGGCCTTTGGTCAACCTCATTTGACCACTGGCCAAGATGACTAATATTCATCAAAAAAAATTTTGGAGTTGCTAATTGATATTTTGTAATCCTTATTGTTATAACATGTGTTTTTGGTTACGGTTGACCATTGGTCAGTCCGGTCAACTTTTTGTAACTTTTTTGCTTTGGCACTAAAGTAGGTCATGTGGGGTATCAAACCAAATGCCTTGAGACGGGTAACATTTTGGTGTTGACCACTGGTCAATATCTCTTGACCAGTGGGCAATCCATTTTTTCTGGCTATATGTAGCTTTTCTGACCTTATCTTTTTGTCTCGTGGTTGTTTTGGGGGTTCCTGACCTTTGGTCAACCCCATTTGACCACTGGTCAAGTTTTGAATTTTTTGACTTTATTGCTCCTTTTTGTCTCTGGGACCCTTGCGTTTTCTTTATATGAACGGTTTTAAGTTTGGAACCATTTGGAACTGGAACTGTTAAGGGAACCTAATCCCACCTTGGAACTGGAACTGTGGAACCGGTTCCACACTTTAACTAATACGTAACATCCCTAGTCTACTGCAACCCCTGAACGAAGTTACTTATACTTAGTGGACTTGCTCTGATGAGTGTTCATCGGGACTTGGCGGTGCAATTGGATTCAGAAGAAATTAAAAATAAGTTAGCATCTAGGCGTAAAAGGCTAAATTTAGTACTTTAAAATAATTATTTTATTTATACTGTTTTAGCTTTGTTTTCTTTGTCATACATAAATATTTTACAAACCTTTATTATGTTTTATTGAAAGTTAGCAGCTTTGCTTGAGTGTCAAATGGATTTTAACATACGTTTATTTAATGTGTTTGCTTTTTTTTGCAAAATAAATTCTGGACCCCCCCCTTGTAAAAGCTATAGCTACGTCCGTGAGTCCAATTACAGTGTAGAAACTAAATTTAGTCTCCTTTTACATCACTTTTCCTTATTCTTTTTATTTGATTACTTCTGTACTATGTAGTCTAGATAAATATTAGAATCGAATCAATGGATAATCGGAAACGGGGAGAGAGTTTCCAGAAAAACAGCAAGGTAATAATAGGGCCAATAATATTTTTCTATCGGTAATGTTCAGTCAATTCAATTCTGATGATTCATGACATTTTTCTCTTCCCAATTCCTCTATTTGAAATTACTTTTAGAGGTAAATAACACGAAAAGCAATTCGATTTTTTTATAGTATTTTGATAATAATTTCTATTTTGCATAGTTTTGTTCTAGTTTTTTTTTGGTGTCGGTCAAACGTTGTGTATTTTTTCTTTTAAATTTTTTTCATTTCTAAGTAGTTGTAATTCTATTATGAAAATTAGATATTGAAAACTGAGTTCACAGTTTCCAGTTTCCCTCATCCATCCTTTTACTTTTTAAGGGGTTGCTATCAAAGTCGCGACTTTTTACTTTAAAAATATATCTATTCTAAAAATAAGGTTTTGGTGAACGGTTTCCAGAGAAAAACTTTTTAATCACTCATCCGCATACATTGCTGAGACATTTTTCTGTATGTAGTATCCTTATTATTTCATTGTTGTACGCATGTATCTTATATTGTTAATAATGTACCTGACATTTTCCCAGTTCCGTGCAGTCCCCGTTAAAGCAACTCAAATTACGATCAAATTAATTTTTCATGTTTGAGTATAGCAAATATTCTAAAATAACTTTCCAAACATTCTTCAGAACAACGCTTTCATGGAGATGACCCAAAGTTAATTTTTTATGAGGTCGTAAAATTTTATGGGCTTGGAACCCTATGTCCAATAGAGGTAATTATTTTAATAAACTGAGGTTTGCAAATGAAAATAGTTTTCATGGCCCTTTTTTATTACTGCAGAAAACTTCTTGTGTGGTTAGTGCTATTCTTAAAAAACTTTCACAGAGGTTATTTGTTTTCTATAGTTTATGGATATCGGCAGTATGAAATTTATATATTTTTACTTTTCAGAACTGCTTTAGAGGTTATTAAAGCGTTTCTTTTTGTATGAATTCTAATTATTTCATGAATTTCAAAATTTTCAAAACCTTACATTAATAAAGTATTTTTATCCATTTTGAATTCTTAATTAATAAGCATGGTGACTAGTTCATCGATTGAGCGGTGTTGATATTCCTCGCCTCAAAATTCGTCTACTATATACTGAGTTAGAGCCTCGTCTGCGGCATAGTTTGGGAGATGTAGTAACACCTATAATAACATTTTTTTTGTAGATAGATATCCCATACATTGTTCTGAGCAAAGGTATTTTATTTAAGTTATTTTCTTCAAGTACACAAAACGAGATTTGAATTTTTTCAGTGCATAAACGCTAGATTTTCAATAATTGGCTGATTGAGTCAACCAAGGAATCCAAATACGAATAAGGACCATATTATTTTAACCAAGTGAAAAGCCTGAAAGACTACCATCATTTATCAACATCAAAATAATTTGTTTCGTAAAACACGTAGTTATAAGGATTTTCCTCCGGTTCTTGCGCTGCTAAGCCTTGGACATCGGGCTTATCGTCATATGGCTGGGCACTTTTTTCTTCACCTTCATCATTTCCGTAATTTGGAGCTGAAATTCAATGAAATGTATGAATACTATAAAATCACTGTAAAATCCCCAATATTAACGCGGCATTTTGCGCCATAAAACAATAATTAAACCATTTATCTCGGCAATTTTTAGTGTATTTTGGTTTGAAAGAAATCTAATGGTTATTGATGGTACTTCTGAAACAATTCCAATTAGTTTTGGGAATTTTTATATAGGTATCTCCATCTCAGATTTTCTTTAATATGTGGAACGCATAAGGTGGGTTGGGGTAAAGTGGGTCATGGGGTAAAATGGCTCGGTTTTAATTAACTCGATATAAATCAAATTTAAATTGAAGTTTTTTTCACTAATTTTTTAAATTATATTCTTTAATCTGTTGGCAACCTTTTTCGACTGTCAAAAATTAAGATTTATGAATTTGAGGACTGAAAAAATATTTAATTTGAACCGTTAAATGATGTCATTGAAAAAACAGGGTTTACCAACTTCGAAATAACTATATATTGTAATAAATTACAGAAAACTTTTGCGATAGTTTTTCATAAAAAAAAGTCTGAGAGACATTTCAAGCCAATCAGCTTAGAAAAATATAAAATATTTTATCTTTTATAATGATGTTTTGTACTTGGGGTAAAATGAGTCATAGTTAGGAGGCCTTCTGTATTAAGTAAAAACAATGTTTTTAACTTATTTCCTTCAAATATACATTGAACTGTCAAACAAGTTTATTTTTTTCTCCAAATGAAGTATTTTAATTGCTACTTTTGAACAATGTTCATTAACTTAGGACTTTTACAATTTCACTTAAGTACAACTTAAAACAAATTTTTTCAGATAAAAACGGCTTAGAGCCGATTGCCTTTTTTCTTATTTTCATGTGTATTTAGAAATAAATATATTTTTGACATCTTTTTCCAATGAGACCCATTTTACCCCACATTGGGGTAAAATAGGTCACTACTTTTGATGCTAAGTTTAACCAACTTATAACTAAAAAATATTTGATAAAATTAGATGAAAATGTTCTAAAGGGTTGTAATGTCAAGATCCAATTGAAAGAAATCATTAAAAAGTAATAGTTTTGATGAAATAAAACTTAGAATGTGAAAGTACCTAAAAATTGACCCATTTTACCCCAACCCACCCTAGTTTTATATTGATATAGACTTGGAAAAATTCCGACTTTCATGAAAAAATATTAAGTCGATGTAAATTGTAAATGCGCAAAGTGGTTAAAAATAGGCCCAAGATGGACTAACATAAGTATATATAATGTATTTTATATATAGGGGAGACTACCTTCAGACAAAAATCACGTTTGGATTTTTCTAAGGCAGGTAAAATCACATTTCGACCACATCACATAACCAACCTATAGTCATAACTTTAGCAAATATGGCAATATTTTTTACTAGCTCAAATCTTAAAAATTGCATTTTTAATTAATTTTAATAACTTGACGAAATTTGTGTCCATAGGTACAACAAACTGCTATCCCTATGGACAGACCCAATAAGGAAGTTGCCTGTGTCAGATTTTCAAAAACAAAAGTGTTCCGTGTGGTCAAAATTTGAGGTAATAGTATCATTAATCATGCTGATTGATCTGATCGCTTCACTGATAAAAAATTCCATCGACGACACTTAGTTTATCCGTCATTTTATGGTAGTAACTTTGCCAAATCTTCGGTAAAAGTTTTAAGTTTTCGTTACCATAATACCGGAATGTAATTGTGGTGCTTAAGATTTTACACCATATTTCACATTAAATTCAAATAGAATAAAAATTTAAAAAAGTATTTCAGTTCACAAAATCTTTGATTTTTCATCTAAAAATTACTTGAAAATAATCGTTGACAAATATATAACCATTTAGAATTATTTTAACATGTATTTAAATGTATTCACTTTAATGAAACCAGGTTCAAAAACGACAACTAGCTACAGACACCAACAAGAACTTGTCCGTAGGTATAACACTCATGGTGTCCGAAGGTAAAACATCTGATGTTTTTGCATTAAAATCTATAAAAAAAATTGAGATATGACGACTTCTAATATCAAAACTAAAAAGTCTAAATCTTGGGGATTCACCCCTTATATCCCATTTTTATCATATCTATCATAATTGAAGAGGAAGAAAAATATTAGTGTAGTGAGGCACTAAAAAAACTTGAGCATCTTAAAAACAGTAAATTTATTATATTTACTTTAAATTTCAATTCAAAGAGCTGATTTCACGTTAGCCACTAGATAGCATTTTGTTTACATTCAATATCAACCACCAATTCAAGTTTCCATTCCCCCCCCGAATTTTAAAACGCGGTGTTCGAAGGTACAACTGTCCTTAGGTACAACAGTCTCCCCTATAGATTACTTTTCCAACTTGTTGTGCACCATTTAAAATGAAATTTAAAGTACTTGGAAATGACACCAATTTCATCTGTATAACCCAATTAAACGAGCCGCTAGAGCAATTAAAAAAACTCGTGTTGACCCTTGTTTTGACCATTTCGTGCATTTATAACTCCAGGACCTCTTTCCATGAATTAAAGTTGGTATTTTTCAAGTGTATATCACCAATAGAAAATGTGCACTAAATTTTAAGAAAATCCGAGATGGCGATGCCAAAAAAGTGTGCCGATTTGATATGGAATGGCTCCCACCTGTTTTGTTGACCGTAGTAATATTTAGCATTTAGCTTAGTTAGTTCAAACATTACGTAAGCACCAAATGGGAAGGGCCTTTGCTATAGGCTTATTTTTGCTTAAAAAGGGAAGGAGTAAATTAACTTAAACTGGTACTAGGTGGACAGAACAGAGTTGGTTAAAACACTATTCTCGATACAATTTCGTTATCTGCCCCTTTAAGAAACACAAAACTGTTTATAGCGCCAAATAATATTATTACTGTTATATTGATAAAATCAATAAAAATTAGCTACATTTCTGTTACTAGGCGCCCGGGACATATATCAGAACTGAATCCTTGAAGTAGAAATTTTTTTACCTAATTTGATTGCATGGAGGGGAAGATTTGGTGGTCATCTCCCAGGAGCAAAACATATGGACCTGCCGATGTGTACGCTGAATATCAAGATTAATATCAGATCAAAAAGGGTGGAAGAATAGGAGAAAAATTAATATTTTAATGGCCGAAAAATATTTCTGTATACGTTCTCTAAAAATGAAGATAAAATCTGATTTAAAAAGAAAAAGAAATTAATATATTATTGAATCTTACCAGGTTGGTTGAGAATACACACCAATCCTGCTACAAGAAGAAAGGCTAGTTTCATCGTGAAAATAGTTAGTGTATGTCAAAGAAGGTGGGGTATTTCCGTCTCTTTTATACTGACTTATGGGGAAATGAGACTTGAAATCCTTATCGATTTCAGTTATATTGCTGATATTAGATAAAACGATAAATTTATTCTCCTGAAACATTTAAGTTAATGAGGTTTTAGATACACATTTCTATATTTGTTTCAAATTCTATTATGAACAGTGACATAGGAAATACCGCTCCTTATTGCTGCATCTGCTTGAAATTGATTAGTAATCTGGGTTAGACCCTAGAATAATAAATATTTTAGCATTTATCGTAATGTCACAGTTATTGTGAAGGTTTCGTAGTTAAGTCACTGGTTTTCGTTGCTAGATGTTTTTTTAAGCGAAAGTTGATATTCATTCATTAGTATTTGGTGCTGCTGGAGATAAGCAGCCTACCGGGGTTGGTGAGCGATATAGCGCCCTTGTTAGTTTAAAATTTTGAAATATTTTTGTGGAGATTAAGCATCGAATTCCATGTAAAAACCACTGCTCAAAACTTTTTAAAAAGGTTTTGAAAAATTTAAAATTCAATTTTTGTCTAAAAAGAGGGATAGTTTAACTCTATTATTAATTAATTTTCAAAGTTTCGCTAGAAATCAAACAAAAAATATTATCTTTTATTTAGACTCTGAATATTAAGAAATATATTAATATTTTGGGAAAATATTGAAAAAAAAAGCATTATAGAGAAAAATGGGAATGTTGAACAAAGAATGAGAGTTGCTAGATTTCTAAAGCAACCGACAACTAAGGATTGTATCTCCGGTTCTATTTATGATAGAAATATAATTCAAACATCATTTGCAGAAAAAACTGGGTTACATTTTAAAAGCAAAATAAAGTTGTTTGAAAATTTGACGATTTTTGTGTCCCAGACCCTCTCAAGGACTAAAATACTTTGTGAAGGGTCCGTTTTTTAGGCAAAATATTTTGTGAAGGGTCTGCTTTTACAATGGAGCATTTTGTGAAGGGTCCAAAAGCGGACCCAAATTTCTTCTAAACAGATCATTGGTTATTAATTATGATTGTCAGTGCCTTATAAAAACTTCAACTTGTTTAAGTTGATAATTTTAAATGCGCCGAAAAAAAAATTCCATACTTTTTGGATCTTATTATCCCGTCGACCGTCAGTTTCAACGGCACAGTTTGGCTACGCCTTTTCGTTTTCAGCGGCATTGTCACCGGGGATAATAAGAAAGTACCCTTTTTTTAAATAAAAGATAATACTTGGAAAACGCCTCGTAAATTGTATCCTTGATCCTGAACCGCAGTCTACGGTCACACCATACTTTCATTTAAACAAACGTTAAAAAAATAACGCGAAATATCCAAACCGCAGCCTGACGTAACCGCAACTACCCCTACTTGTTGAACTCCCACACTTTTCCTGCCGATCTCTGCTTCACGGCAATGTCTCTTCCCCGCCAGCAGACCCTTTCGGCAGAAAAGCCGCCTTTCGGTGGGACTGTCTCAATCGATAGCGTTCACTCGCGCCCTCCCATTGGTCGGTCGCCGCCTATTCACATGCACTGACGTACGCTGGTTCTGCATGGCCGTCAATGGACTGTAGCACGCTCCTAGTACAAGCGCCAGGACGATGACTATGAAGATAAATGCCCTTGAGGAGGTAAATTGACCATGGACATATCTTGTCGATTCGAGTGTTTGTTATGTTGTCTTTCCCTGTCCTAGTATGCCATTGTCTTTATTTGCTTTACTCTAGTAGGGAGTTATGGATATTACACTGCAATACCTTGATTTATTACGGATTCCAGTATAACTCATTGCTTAGTTACTCGTACTGATCGATTAATATGTTGAATAAAAGTGTATGATTATATATTATATTGGGGAATCACAGTTATCACTAATCAGTCGAACGAATACCAGTTCAGTTAAACCGATAACGCGCCTATCGGAGAAAATGGGCTTTCAAACGCGTATTTTTACTATCCAATAATTGTACGAGTAAACTATGCTGAGATTTGTGACTGTCATTTCATACTTATGGTAATGGGAGTTGCGATAGGGCTTAGCTATCTACTTGTTTGTTCTTTAGGTAAGGGGCACTCTTAATTGTTGTCTTAAGATAATTATCATCAACAACTTCCAAAACATCTTTTTACTGAAGATTTCTTTGCTGTGTATAGCTGGGTTGTTCCATAATCATTGTCACTCCGATCTCCTTAACTTTTTTGTTACGTCATAGTTTCTTTAAAAAAATATGAAAATTTATTATAAACTTGTGAAGACGATTTTGTTATCAGCTGGCCAAGCTAACTTGTGAATAAGACCAACCTATTTAGTTGGAACCTGATGAGGTCAGTGGTGTTCTGTTGACACAATTTCAACTGATGGTTTCATTTTACTGGCGGGGACTGAGATCCCAAAAACTTAGTACCACCTTAATTTTTCCAAAACGAAGTTATTTTCTTTATCTTTAAAAAAGCCTTACTGTCACCTTTTTTTATAATTGAGTCAAGAGATTAAATTCAAAATAATGAAAAAATGTCTCATAATTTATGGAAATTAATTTAATCTCTTTGTGGCTTATAAGTTTATGGAGGACACCGTCCCATAACCATCTTTCCCAGATTTTGACCTTGACTTCTGTATACTATCATACACAGAATATGCATTTTCTGTTACAAATCATAAGTAGGATATTGCATTGCACTCTTTTACTTAGCATCTGAATTAGCAATTTAATACCTATTTGCAATCAACTAAAAAGCAAACATCATACTGTATTTCATAATATTATTGAGACTTCCTTGAACGCTCATATCAGACAAAAAATCAAATAAATAATGTTTATTAATTTTAAAGTTTCTTAACATCAAATTTCTCTTCCTCATTTCAAAATTTAGAAAATATCTGTCCTTGATTAACATCAACCAAAATCATGTATAGAGATTGCGATAAAAATCTTCAAGTCAGGTACTCGAATACGTCCTGAATTTCGTGAAATATAGTCCCGCTGTTTGTCTGGATAGATTGAGGGATCCCGCTGCCCGAATCTCCCGCTTTATGATAAAGTTTCGCAAAACGAGAATTATGTTAACTAGGTATATTTTTTATAAACGCTTTTATGGGTTCTGGTGAGTTATTTTCAGTTTAAGTCCTTCATCGATGTATTCGAATGTATTCCTCTATTAGTTGTTTTAAATTTAAAAATAATTGCAAATGTATCAGGAGGGTGGGGTTCAAACCTGTGACACTGTTATTGAATGTTATGTTCTTTGCATTTCGCGAATGTAAATAGTACTTTCTATATGGGTGGAAAAGAACTAAACAAAATTACGTTTGATTCATACTGCAACCGTTTTCCCCTCTCACTGAAATAGCGATTTAGCACGCGCCGGTTGCCAAGCTCACGGACAGATGCAAATCTAACTAGAGACCAACTGCCCGCATGTGTCATGTGCCTCGCCCAGCCCAACGACTTTTCCGTTCTTTGACCAATAATGTGGCTGTCGGAAAATGTAGGGATTTGAGACCAGACAATGGATAGAGTGATGTGTTAGTGTGGTTGAAGTCGGGCGATGTTGGAATAATTCGGTAGAATTTTAGATTTTCGTCCAAAGTTCTGGAAATTTCGTGTCTATCTTTAGTGTTGGTAAAATATTCAGGCACCGCAGCGCTCCTGTTTTTCCTATTTTTCCTATTTTTTTCACATTAGCTCCTTTTTTCCTATTTTTACGGTCCATTTTATTTTTCCTCCTTTTTTCAGCTTTTTTCTCCTTTTTTTCCTATTTTTTAATACCTTGGGATCGACTTTCTTCGTTTATGCCTTGTTGTGGGTAGGGATTGATGTCAATACTATCGGTCCGTTGTCAACGCTTTGGCATACGAAATGGAGTGATTCGTTTCCTTCCAGCGGGACGCGATGTGGCCGCCGCGGAGCTTCCTCTCCCGTTGAGGTAAAGCTGTCCTCCGTTGTTTCTTATAGAAGTTTTTTTCGACGGTTTTATGTTTTTGAGGGCGCTGATTACGAATCTGAAGTTTGCTCCCACGTGGGGGGTTGGCTTCATACCGAAAATCGCAAAAAAATTGATAATTTTTTTGCTATTTTTTCGATTCTTCGCTTATATTTCAAATACTATAAATTTCTCGAAGATAATTTCAATCACAAAGTTAAAGTAAACAAAATTTCCTACAAAATGCGCTAGTCAACTTTCATTTTCTGATGAGTGGTTTTGCCGCTAGAGCACGCTGAAAAACATCGATTTTTTGGCCTTTCCGCAAAAAATGGAAAACGCGCGCTTCTACCCTCTACAAAATGAAAACTATTTAAGTTATTAACAAAACTTTTATACCACGTGAAAGAACATTTAATTTTCTATAAATAACGTGCTTTCCATCATCATTGTTTGAGAAGGGGAGAGGGAGTGAATCAAAGATCGATAATAAAACTGTTGCGACTCGCAGACCAGACGGACTTTTGCGGTTGTTAATCTGCAATCTGCGCTTTATTTCCGGTATATTACCAATAAAATTAGTTGTTTTGGATAAATTGATGACTACCCATGCTTAAAAAAATAAATTTTTAAATTTATTTATGAAGTATTGGGTGTTTTAGGTGGAATTTAAAGATTTTTTTTAAATTCGTATATTAAATTATGGGAATATTTTAATAAACGAATTTATATGTTTTTTGCATCGCTAAATCCAAATTTCAAGGTTATTTTAATTTTGAAAGTCATCTTAACATCAAAAATTGCAAAAAATCTTAAATTAATGCTCTTTTTTTCGGTTTTTCATCGATTTTCTCAGCAAATATTCCTTTTACGGAAAATAGCATGAAACCAAATTAAATTACGTAAAATTTCCTATAAGATGCACTTGTTCATTTTTATTTTGCGAGGAGTGGTGTACATTTTATAGCATTTTGAAGAAAAGCAATTTTCATGTTTTTGTGTTAAGTCAGGAAACAACTCTAATTCAGCGCGCTCTAGCGTCAATACCTCTTATTATAAAATTAAAATTAAACAGTGCATTTTGTAGGAAATTAAATGTTCTTTCATTTGGTATAAGCTATTTCGAGAATTTATTTAAAGCTGTAGCTGTGGAAATCGTTCATCACTTTTTTGTAGAAAAGCAAAAAAAATATATCTTAATTTCAAAACGCTATAAAACGTACATCGCTCCTTGCAAAATAAAAAGGAACCAGTGCATCTTATAGGAAATTTTATGTACTTTAATTTTGTTTCATGCTATTTTTCGTAAAATTAATATTGTTTTAGAAAATCGATGAAAAACCGAAAAAAACCCACAAATTTTAGATTTTTTGCAATTTTTGATTTGAAGATTACTTTCAAACTAAAATAAACTTGAAATTCGGATTTAGCGGTGCAAAAAACATAAAAATTCGTTCATTAAAACACTCCCATAATTTAATATAGGAATTTTAAAAAAATTATTGAAATTTCGCCTAAAACACCCAATATTTCATAAATTTATTTTTAAAATTTATTTATTATTCCAATTCATCCAAAACAACCCATTTTATTGGTAATATACCGGAAATAAAGCGCATATTGCAGAAAAAAGCCGCGTTGTTTTGAATTTTGTAATTTTATATTATAATCTTAATTATTATTGTTATTTACCTAGTTTTTATATAATTTAAGTAGTCACCAGTACTGGCTCTGTTGCCTCTTGGTGACCAAATCTTATTTTTGTAGATGGTATTTTTAAAGCAGAAAATAAAAATGATTATTATTATTAAAAAGTCCGTTTGGTCTGCGAGCCACAATAGTTTTATTATCGATCTTTGCTTCACTTCCTCCCTCCTTCTCAAAATATGGTAATGGAAAGCACGTCATTTATATAAAATTAAATTCTCTTTAACGTGGTATAAAATTTTTGTTAATAACTTAAATAGTTTTCATTTTGTAGAGGGTAGAAGCGCGCGTTTTCCTTTTTTTGCGGAAAGGCCAAAAAATCGATGTTTTTCAGTGCGCTCTAGTGGCAAAACCACTCTTCAGAAAATCAAAGTTGAATAGCGCATTTTGTTGGAAATTTGGTGTACTTTAACTTTGTAATTGAAATTATCTTCGAGAAATTAAAAGTTTTTGAAATATAAGCGAAGAATCGAGAAAGGAGCAAAATATTATCGATTTTTTGCGGCATCGCGGGAGCACTCAATACGAATGGGCGTCGCCACAGATTGGCATCCGTGTTGTGTTATTTTAACTCTAATTTAAGAAAAATATTCCCTTTTTCTCCTATTTTTTTAGAAAAATATTCCTTTTTTCTCCTATTTTGTTTAGAAAAATAATCCTTTTTTTCTCCTATTTTTTCTTAAATTCTCCTATTTTTTTTACGAAAAATCGGCTGCGGTGCCTGAATATTCGTTTTGTTTGGTTTCCATGAGAAACTTTATTTCCTTATATTAAGAACTCTGCTCTTTTTTACTTCGGCAGAAAATTTTGTAAATTTTTTTGTTATATTCCGAAAAGGTTATGTGTCACTGATCTAGAGTAGACCTAAGTCAAATTTTAGTGTTAAATAAATTGTTTTGACAGCTTTATTTTGCTTATAAGAGGAACCGAAGCTGCCGGGATGCTATTATATGAACTGTCAGTTCAAAAAAGGAATGTCCAAAAAATAGCTAATTGACTTTTTGTGTTCGAAAAATATCTTCAAGCTTCCCTCTACACATGAGTAGAAAGAGGGGGGAAATAAGTATCCCCCAAGGCAGATATAGCCCATTGAATTTGGAGAAATCGATGTCTATTCATTTTATTTTTTGATTAAATTGAAACTTTAAGTTAATTTGTTTTCCTTTTCTTATTCTTTAACTAATCCAAAATAATTGTTTATTTAAATTAAAAAAAATATCAAACCTCAATCAATATATACCTCATCAATTTAAAATGCTAAGCATTGTTGAAAGTTAAGAAGTAAACATTTGGCGTTTAAAGGTAAAATATGTATACTATTCAGAGCTAGTTTCTAACATAAGAACAAATTCAACCTTATCCCATAACAATTTTAAATTTTAATTTATTAATCTTAATATATTTCACTTTTGTGTTGTGAACTAAGCAAAAATGCAATTTAAATGTCTATTTAAGTGATTTTTAAGATTTTTCTTCAGCTGAAATTTCATAAGGTTGGAAAAGGGAATAAGTTCATCAACTTTTTTCAATTGTAAAATATTTTTGAACGTACTTATATTTGTTTCGATGATTGTTCCGTATTCTAAATAGGGTCCTGTATGTCCAGTAAAAATTTGGTAAAAATTAGGTTATATACAACCTAAATTCCATTACTTTTACAGTTTTTTTTCTCAATTTCCTCAAAACTAGGTTTTAGCACTTATTCCCTTTTTCAGACTCACGATTAAATTTATATTTGCTTCATTTTAATCTTTGCCAACCTACGTGATGCAGCTTAGTGTAGGTTTATTGAGTTACTGAACTAATGTTCATGCATTTGCTTTTAGGAGATTTGGATGTGGAAGCATCTGGTTCTCATGAGTATAGGGAAATAATACTACAGCAAAGCGTCACAATGTTGGCATACATGGACCGGACAACCAACAGTACCACAGTTTCATCTGGTATAACTGAACCAAAAATGCTCCTAGGCTTCTCTGTAAATGATCTTACTATTATCATTGGTGCTGCTATAGGTTTGTACGAAATTCTATCATTTATTTCTGTTAAAAGTTTATAAACTTGATTTTTTCCCACAAAGGAGATCAGATACTTTAATAATGTATAATGTTAACTATACAGGGTTGAGTAAATCATATTTCTTCTTTCACCAATTTAAATCCAAACTATTTCATAGATCAATTATCTTATTTGTAGAAATAGTTATCAGCAATTTTTGTGTGCAGTTGAAATAGTAATGTATTTTTGTGCCTTAGGTGCAGCATCTTTGATTATTGTCATCATGTTAGCTCTAATTGTATGGCATTGCTGTAGAATTCAAAGAAGGCCTAGTAAAGCATATTGTAAGTTTCATTCTTTTGTTGAATTGAAAATATTAACATTTTCTTTGAGGATCTTTGGTTAAGTTTGAGCTTTTTTTTTCAATAGGTCTTGATAACTCTAGTCCAGAAGATGGCTCATTGAAACAAGGAAATGGATCTATGCACCACAGGTAGATCTCAATCCTTTTTATTCTAATTCTCATAGATTTACTTTCATATAAGTTTTCTACCTCAAGTGCAACATTGGTTTTCTTCGTACATGAGAATTTTGTCTTCAAGTTATGTTATTCTGTTACTTTGGGTTTTGTGCGATTATTGACTTTTTTTACTTGGACACCTATTAGTTAACTACCTTCTAGATTGTTTCATTAATTTTTTAGAATGCCTTAAATTTTGAGTTATGTGAAAGTTTATGCAATGAAAAATTTCTGTTTAGCAATCACGCCTAAACACTTGAGCAACTTTCTCCTCTCAATTCATCTTTTGATAATTTTAATAAAATTGTGTAAAAGATGCTAAAAAATTGAAATGATCTAACTTATCTCCATTGTTTTCTTCATAGTGATTCTGTTGTGTTTATGGGCACAAAAACCAATCAAGTCTCAACTCGCACAATCGGAATAAAAAATGACTTATGCCAATCAATCCTTACACGCTCACAGTCTGTACCTTTAAAAGAAGGCAAAGAAGTAAGAATTTAATAGACATCTGTTCAACTAAATAGAAAAGGATTATTAACTTAGCAATAAAGCTATCCCTTTGCATGGCATCTAGTGATCTGTTTAGCATTTAGATATTCTACTCTCTTTGAGCAGGTTTTTTTACTAGTAATCTATTTATATTTATGTTACGGGCAATGTGATAAATCGAGCATTGTTAGTAATGCCCGAATTGGAGGAGGGCAATGCAATTCAATGGCATTTACCAATGAAATTTTTCCCTCTGCCTGCCTCCCATCTGGGTATTATTAATAATGCCCAATTAATCACTTTGCCCGTAACATATGTAACAACGCTGATCTACCACTAAAACTGTAAATGAATTTGTTCTGAAGGAAAAAATAAATTCTACAACAGGGGTTTGGTAAAAAATTTTGCAAGTGACATATAACTATAGAAAACTACTTGTTGTATGTAAAGAATTTCACAAAAATGAGTTTTTGACTGTCATAAATGAGTTTAAAATTAAATCACAAATCCTTTTATATTAGGCTATGTAGCTTAAAGATAACAACTTAACCCATTTTTCAAGTAGATTACTACTTAAATAAAGGAGAGGTATTAGTCATTGTTCACATTGTAACAGAGCGTCAAATCCATTATTGAGCCCTGCATAATTCCTAGGTGCCAAAGCTGCAGACTGTCACCCGTCAGTTTTCTAAAAAGCGACCAGTCAGCCAGCCGGTTCATCTCCCCATTGCATTTCAATCTGGCTCCTACTCTCCTAAGAGAGCTCATTTGGTTCATCCTCACAACTACCGCCATTTGGATGACACGGATGCCTCCCTGGGACTGCCCAGCATTCCAGAGATGGCTTTCAGGGGGTCGGAGATGCCTCAGGATGCTCACCCGCAAAATCTGTATGCCTCATGCAATGGTGAGTAACTGTTCCTTGAGATAGGAGTTGCTTTTTACCCCTGGATTAATTTGGAGGATATGGTAGATTTAAGCAGGATATTTATGAACAACGTTTTTATACCACACAATAACAAGAAATAAAGCTCAGCAGGCAATTATTTCTGGAACAATTGTCTGCTAAGCTTTATTTCTTGTTATAGTGGATTAAAAACGTTGTTCATAAACATCTTGTCTAACATTCCACAAGTACTACCTGCCTATATGGTAAATTTACTTTCCAACATTTTATAACAAAGGTTGTTATGATAAGAAAAGCCTGTTAAGTTGAGCCCGAGGGGAAAACACAGATAGTGTTTGAATTTTAGTTATTCTTGAGATACAAGAGAAAAATTAGTTAATGATAAACTTTATAAAAACCTTTCATATTTTGTTTGTTTTCTTATAAGACAGGAACAGGTGACTTAAATGTTTTATCAAAAAATTCCATGTTAGGAAGTTTTCTATTATTAAAAAGTCACAAGGGTAATTTTTGTTTAGTTCAAGAATTTGAGCTACAAATAAAATTTAAAAAAATTAAGTTTGAACACTTTTTAATGTTTCTTTCATTGTTTCACATTTCTTTTACGTTTCATTTCAGCTTTGGATGGCCCATGTGTTTATAGTTCCTTGTATACTACAGTCAATACCAATACAACTATGAAAACCAGAAGTCTGCCCTTATGGGGCCGTGCAAAACCTAGACCTCTCTCTACTGAAGATGACTTAAATGAACTATATGCAAAGGTATGCAGCTCATTGTTTCCGTAAATTAGTTTTTAGACTTAAATAAATGTATTTATGGAGTAAGCTTTGAAAAACAGCTGTTATAAACTTATATGGTTTACTACAGGCCTGCACAGCTAATGACCCAGTAATTCTCATTTTGGGGCTACATTAGAAAATAAGTTTAAAGTAAAAATTATAGTAAAAAGTAACATCATTGTTGTTGAAACGTCCTTATGGGATAGTTTATGCGTCTTAGACCTTCGAACTGAAAAGTTATTTCATCCTAATAATCACTTAGAGGAGAAATAACATTTCCTGATAATGAAACACACTAAAGTGATTTTTTTTCTGTATTGAAAGGGTTAAGATACAAATTTGTACTGGCATAATTTACTATGCTAGATTCTTTCCTGTCAGTGATGTCACTGATGGACGTAAGATATTGCCATACTTTCTAACTACCTAATTGGCGAGTCAGATGATTCTCGTTGGCTCTGTCTTTTTCGCAGTTATATTTTGTTCATTTTGAACAGGCGCCTTAAAAATAGTGCTTTCCCCCACGGTAAAAGCGTAACCATAGTTACGCACTTTGCGCAGCCAATAGTAAGCCTTCTTTGTCACCTTGACGTTGCTAGGTGCCATGGTTACCGATTCAGTGGCGGGGGAAGGAAATGTACTCGAGGGCCTATTCAAAATGAATACAGAGGAAGCTAGAAAGTGGGACGTGTTCTTGCGTCACTGACAGCAAAAATTGCAATCTAGTATAGGATAAATGAGTAGTCTAGTTTCAAAACCGGATAGATCCATTTTGGCACAGATTCGGTAAGAGTCTACGCAGTCGCCAAATTACAAGTTGGCGAAGACAAGTTGGAAGATATACAGGAAGAAAAGTTGGAGTTATATCACGGCCAGTCGCCCGTTCCGACTGCCATGTTTTACAACGGCTCAAATGATCACACTTAAGTGCGTTATGAAATATAATTTTGTTCTTATTTTTAAATTAAATAATTACCGGGGATCAAAATATGCAAATCCCGTATGCAGAGCTAGCACCATACCGCACAGCCAGCGGGATATACTGAAATCGTAATAACTTGTTATAACATCCTTTTCTTGGGTTAATCTTCATTTGAGTCGTGGTAAAACATGGCGACCGGCCCTGATATAGCACCAACTAGTCTTCTATTTGGCGACTGTGAATCGGTCGCCAAATGGTCGACTCTTTTATCAAAGCTGTGTCAAAATGGATCTATTTAATTTTGAAACTAGACGACTCAAATATACTTTTGACAAAATATGCATTTTTAAATATTTTGCATCAACTATTGATCTACTCAGTTAAGATCTCTTAAATTTTGATATAAGTGCAATTATTTCATAAAAAAATAATCTTTTAAGTTTAAAAATTGTAATCCTGTTTATAATTCTTTTCAGGTGAGTTTTAGCAAAAAACGCAAAAATCGAATGCGAAGTGATAGTGCTGCTGCAATAGCTGTAAACAAAAGTCGTACATCTTACGTAACCATACCATTTGCACATAAGGATACAGACTCTTTGGTTGACAATGAAGCTGTTGTTGTTTATGATGAACGAACTGCTTTGTAGCAGTTGGGTTCCTCATTGCTATTCCGTCGCATCATTCTTCATTGAATTTTTGAATCTAAGGCTATGTGTGTAATTTCTCCTCAAGTAAATGCATTTATATACTTGTACGACAGGTAGCTTAATGTAACCTTAGAAAAGGTAGCATCGTAAATAAGGTACTAACATTATCAGCAATGAGCGCTTTTTGTATCTTATGAGTATCGTAAGTGTGGATGTTTTACTTATTTTTTCAAGTAAATTGTTTCTTAATACTTAATGTTGGCGAGTTTTTTACAAATAGTGTTTAAGTAAAGCCTAAAATGTGACTTAAAACTTTATAGTCCTTTTTTAAAACTGTATTTTAATACATGACTTGTATTAAATGGTGTAAGATAAAAATTTCTAGCATATATTTAGTAAAATAGTTTTTGATGTGAGTTTTTATTACCTATAC
Organism: Tetragnatha versicolor; assembly: GCA_024610705.1. NCBI lineage: Eukaryota > Metazoa > Arthropoda > Arachnida > Araneae > Tetragnathidae > Tetragnatha > Tetragnatha versicolor. The sequence goes on along the minus strand of JANDEH010000004.1, from coordinate 47,180,822 downwards.
TGTGTATTATATTTCTCTAAAGTCTAGTCATTTACAGTTTCTAGATAACAATCTGTGATAATGTAGCAAACATCAGTATAAAACTTTGGTTACATTTTTGAGCATTAGAATTGTTTGTTAACTTGTTTGTCTAAACTTTGATGAACTCAGTAAATCAAAATTTAAGATTAGTTAGAGCATACCCTAAACATATTAACACTGAAATTAGTTAACACATCTTTGTATAATACTATGTACATAGTTAGATAGAACGTGTTAATTCAGTCCACATTCTTCAATGGTCTTTGTGAAGTGCCGTTCTTATACTAACTTGCATATTTTACTCATAGGTAGTGCTTTAAGGGTTTTATATTTAACTGGTGTGTACTTAGTAGATTGATACTATTTAACATGCTTATATTTCCAATACGCATTGAAGGCTTACGGTTCAATCTACATTTTTACTTTAAGCTTTTCTAATCTTGTTTTAGTTTTTGGTTGTAGATCTGATTTTAAAAAATATTTTTAGTATGGTAGATCTGAAGATTATTTTAATTTACATTTTTTAAGTAAAAAAGGAAGCATTTACTCGTCTAAGTTTCTTTGATATGAGTGGAATCTTTAAGAAAGTGAGAATGTGTTTGTGTATAAATTATCAAAGTTTATGTTTAATGTTGATTAAAATATTCCTTAAAATCAAAATTAACTGAATGCAAGCTAAAGTAAAAAAATACTTATGTACTGTTAAAAGTTTGCCACATCAATAAAAATTAAATGATATACTGTTCAATCTCAATATGTGATGTTATGTAATTTTTTAGTATTTATTTGTAAGCATACGTTTCTTACTATGTACTTTTTAGGATTACTTTAACCATTTTAAATTTTGTTACCTTTCATGTTTTTATATTTTTGACATTTTGTATTACTTAGAAATAAAATATAAAAATGGGTATCTCCCCTTATCTCTTTGTACAATTCAAATTTAAAGCATCTTGCATGTAGAAAAATATTTTGAATGTAGTATGATTTAATCCAGGAAAAGCTTATTTTGGATATACTTATCCATAAGTCTTATAAATGTAAGTGCCATATATTTCTCCTTATATACCTAGGGTATGGTTTTTCCAACAAATAGTATAAAATTTTTACAATGAACATTCAATTCAACCCCTGAATTACAACAACAGGTAAGAAAAGTTCAGACTTTTTTTTATTATAATGCTAATTTAATTTGATATAACGTCCTTTCATTAAGAGGATTTTAAATGTTTGTCCAATTGGTTCTACTGTATAACCAAAAATTAAAAACCTGCCTTTAAGCAGAGTTAAAATTTTGAAAGACAGGTAACTATGATAACTACAGGTAACTAAAACTTTGCTATAAGATGTTAATAAATCTTTTGATTAGTTAATATCTTGTGTTCTCTGTGCTTATATGCTGTCTGCCCCTTCCACTGTAGGACTGACCAGGTAAGTGTCATTCTTGGGTAATTTGCTAAAACCCTAAGGCACCCAGTTTGGAAGAAATATAACAAGGTTTATTCAATTAAAGCATAATTGAATCGTCAGTTTGAAGAAGGGAATAAGTCCAAAAAATGACAAATTGACTTTTTGTGCTCAAAACAATCTCCAAGCTTTGCCCTACACATGGGTGAAAAGAGGGAAAATAACTAACCCCTATAGGGAGATATCACCCCTTGAAGTTGTGAAATCGATATCCATACAATGAAAATTCCATTACTTTTTTTCGATTTTCTCAAAACTTGATTTTTGGACTTATTCCCTTCTTCAAACTGATGATTCAATTATGCATATTTTTTTTGATAATTTTATGGTAAAGATTTCAGAATGCATATGTTATGGGCATTGATAAATTCTATGGAATTTATCAAGAGTATTTTTATCACTCTGCTCGAAATACATGGGCATTATTAATAATGTCCAGATTTATCACATTGCCTGTAACACATATACAATAATAGAAATTTAGAATTACATACCAGTTGAGGGAGAGCTTTGTTTACAATCTTTTAAGTCTTAAGAAAAGAAAATTTTCAAAATAATCTAGTTTTAATATTGTTGATTATTAAAAGAATGGTTGTGTATTTGTTAAATTCATTAAGGATCAGATTATCAAAAGAATACAATTAAATTCGATTGCAAATAGCAAAGTTAAGTGAAAATTCATATTTTTCTAATGAATGCATTTTTAATAAACCCAGTTATTTTTTATGTATTTTGATTTTACATCATAGTAGTTTTTCTACTTTGACTTTGAAAGCTACTTAATCCTTTATTCATGGGGTATAAATGAGGCAAAACACCAAATGTAACTGCAAAGTTAAATTTTAATACAAAGAATATTCAGGGTGATTATGAAATGTAAAATGCTTCTTTTTTATACACAACATTGCATAGAACCTGTAGAAACACTAGAAAAAAGCACCTGTCTAAAGGAAGCCATTTATACGAGCCTTATTCTATATCTTCAGGTCGAACTGGATGAGTTAATGGTATGACAGACTTTTTATTGACATCTCTGGATAGAGCTTTTCTCATGTCTGAAATAAAATTAAAATAAACTTCAATAAAGGAAATATCAAATATAGTTAAGACAATCTATTTTCTGTTATTAGAAAAATAGCTTAGAAATATTTTACAATCAAGTTTCATTTGAAACTAGCACTGACGTGCTAGACCTGGGCTTCGCCCGAATTTTTATTTTTTAATAAATATCACCTGGTGTGTTACAGAGGGGCCTTGTCAGTCCAAGTGTGCACTATGTGCTAGACCAGGGATTACCTGGACAAAATGTCCTGAAGGGTGAAAAATAAAATGGATAGATTTTTATGTTCATGCTACAACAATCGTTTTCAATCTACAACTACAACAATTAACGTTAAATCTTCTCTTATTATGTTTACAACTATGTGATTTTGCCATGAAGTTAGGTATGAAATGTTGATTTTCAAGCACAAAATGGACCAAAACAAAAAGTTGTTAGGAAGCTTCAATTAAAAATTTTTTTTTCAGAAATCTTCCCGACAGACAAACATTCATTTTTATATACATAGATAAATTTTTAATGCAATGCTTAAGTGCAATTAAGATCAGAAGTACTGGAATATAACTTAATAAACATAGAAAGAAATTTTTTTCATGCTTTTAAAGAAATTATGATCATTGAAATCCAATTCCCCAAACTAATCTAAATTATCAACATGATTAAATATTAAAACAAATTTGAAAGTTTGTTATTCTGATGGATACTCAAAGGTTTGTAGAATATAAGGTTGTCTCTTCCCATTGTTCTGAAAAAAGCTCCTGACGTCTCGTTTCCGCTGCCAGTGACATTCTCCATGCCTTTTTTACTGTTTGAATAACAAATTACTTTCACTTTGAGGTAGAGTTAGGGAAAGATACAGGTGGCGGGGGATTTTATGATTCAGGGGAAGGATATTTGATTGCTTGCTTGGTTTCAGATCGGCAAATAACTTCTTTTCAAAACCTTTTCTGAACCAAGAACTAATTAATAACCTTCTTTGCGGCGGCCTTTTACTAAACATTTTTTGAAACACGATTAATTTCAAACCGGGATTCTCAAATACATGATTTTCGGAAATAAAAACAAATTTTCAAAGTAATGTTTGTTTCGACAAAATGCTTACTTCTAATATTTTGATCTTTATTTTGGTTAGAACTCTTAACCTTTGTAAATATTATTTGCTACCAAAAAGGCAGAGAAAAAGATGTCTATCCAATCTACATTTCCCTTTTTACTAAATTTTCCCCCATTAAACCTGATTGGCTATACTTCACAGCAACTTAAGTTGAACCTACTACGTCACTAGGAAAGTAGTTCCCAGCGCGGTATCTGAATTTCGAGTGAAACAAAGATTGTCAATTTTAAAATATGTTTTTTTCGTTAAACCCATGTATAAATTGTGTCTTTTTATCGTGATTCGCATATTGAAATTCCTCCTATCAACCCAACAGGCTTTGTGTTAACTCACTCTCTCCTTCCGCGTAGTGACGTACTGGGTTCAGGAAACGTTGCTGTGAAGTATAGTAGAAGACACGTCATCAAGACAACCTCTTCCGCTGCCAGTGACATCACTGGTAGCAGTGTCTAATGGGCCCCCTTGTGGGTACTCATATACAAATGTTATACTCTTAAAAAAAAGAAATTACCACTTACCAAATGCATCTTCATCTGGATCTCCTGAATAATATTCCAGTACCCGCCTGTAAACACTATAACCCAACTGTTTGTACATTTCCACTGCAACTTTATTTGAAATTCTAACAAACAGATCAACAAAGTATGCCTTTTTCCTAAAATCATCAACATATTTATTACACTTCAAGCCAAGTTATAAAAATAAAAGGTTATTTAAAAGATACAAAGCACCAATTTCTAAAAAAAGGCACAACCAAAAGCAATTTTATATAATTCTTCAAAAACTTAAAATTTTGGATTGCAAATTATATATGAGCATAACATTAAATATTCTTTCTTAGAAAATTTGGTAAGTATTGGAGAATGAGGGATGTGGTCATTAATTGACCCTTTTTAAGTTAAAACTCAGTAATTTGTCACCATGAACCAACTGTGTAACCTTAAGACCATCAAAGTCTCATGCTTATCTCAGATGGACAAAACAGTTTTTGACATGTTGAAAACAATAATTCTTATTTAGGTGAGAATATTTTTCTATATCGGAAATAAGTGTTGTCTTTTGGACTTTAACCATGTTTTAGTATTTAGCAATTAAGTTATCAACAAAAACCAAAAGATCTTACTTCTCTGAAATACTTTCTAAGCCAGCCATTAATGTAGCAGCTAAACCTAAACGTCTATATTCAGGAGCCACTGTCAGGGCTGTAACATGGCCATGCCAGTTTTCACTATGGCCTTCTGCTTTTCCCATGACTAAAATAATAATTGTTTCAAAAATTAAGAGGATGTAATAAAACATCTTAATCTACATCTACATGCATTTTCGATCCTAAAAATAAGAGCTAATTAAATATCTATAAATATAGTAAATCTAAATACCTAGTAGAAAGAAATAATTAAATAAAATATTAACATACTGTAACCCATGATGTCCCCATTAGGAGCTTCTGCAACTTGAAAATATTCTGGCCAGTGAGCTAGATACTGAAGGTAAAATGATAGGCCATACTAGGAAGTGTTAAGAATAGTACAAATGAAATACTAAGCTCTTATACTGAAATTTAAATTTAAAGGTTTAATAACTAAAAAATGGATTTGATCCGAAACAAAAATGGGTACTTGCATATTATACCATCAACAAAAGTCACCATCATCAGTCGCTTGATTCAGCACCTGTACAGCTATAGATAAGTCAATGGGATTTGATAACGTTTTCAGATTCAGCGGCACGGTCGACAGTATAATATATAAGAACCTAAAAATGTTTAAGAGAAGTCACCTAAGAAAAAGAGTACTTTTTCTTAGGTGACTTAACTCTTAAATATTTTTGGGTTCTTATATATTATATTGTCAACCGTGCGGCTGAATCTGAAAACGTTATATAACCTAAAAAAAAATTAATGATTTAAAAAAGGATACTGTTTCAGTCAGTGGATCTAGGTTCCTAAAAGAAAAAAGAACATTTTATAAAAAGCTGAAAAATATAATTTTAACTTTGACAACAGTATACAATCTTGTTACTTTTCCCCTTTAAAACTACCAAGTTGTTTTACAAAATTAAATTATTGCCAAGTTGTCTTCAATAATCAGTTGATTCATAACCTTGGTGGTTAAAAATTTTGAGTGTTTGCATATTTGGTTCTTACGTATTATACTGTCGACTGTGCCGCTTAATCAAAAACGTTATCAAATCCCATTGACTTTTCTATTGATGTACCGTAGGGTGTATCGAAAAAAACTTTTTTCGATTTTGATGACGTAATAGTGCGGAAAAGTTGTCTAAGGTGCCAAAGAGTACCTGTGAATTTTTTCAGAATTTTTGGATAATTTCTTAAGGTGCCACATTGGCCCTGAAGTTCCCCATGTTAATCCAATGGGGCGCGCCACCAAAAAGGCCGAAAATCGGTTTTAATTTTCCCCCCTCATTTCTACCCTAATCACACGACAAATGTCTCGTCTCGAGTTATGGACTCTATATGATGTATGCTATCCGTCAAAAGTTTAATAATAGCCTAAATATCTATATTACGTTTTTTTGTATGCTCAAATTTCGTCAAAAATTTCGTATTTCCTCGTTCAAATCAGAGCCCACAATCAACATAATATAGTTAGAATCAACATATTCAAGTTTTTTCGGGTAGCATACATCATATAGAGTCCATAACTCCATAGAGTCCATTCATCGTGTGATTAGGGTAGAAATGAGGGGCGAAAAACCGATTTTCGGCCTCTTTGGCGGCGCGCCCCATTGGATTAACATGGGGAACTTCAGGGCCAATGTGGCACCTTAAGAAATTAACCCAAAATTCTGAAAAAATTCACAGGTACTCTCTGGCACCTTAGACAACTTTTCCGCACTATTACGTCATCAAAATCGAAAAAAAGTTTTTTTTGATACACCCTAATGTACCGCTAAATTAGAAGGCCACTGAACGGTCGACGGGATAATACGTAAGTACTGCATATTTTTATAATTTAATTTGCAATTTTCAGCGATATTTCACATTTAAAACAGGCGATTTTCAATATGAGAGGTAATAGAATTGAACCTAGCAACTATCCAAACAAACTTTATAGGCATTAAAAAATAATTTCATAAAAGAAAGACCAGATAAATATAAAAGATGGAAAAACGGTACAGCTTTAGAATAGGTCAACTTTTTTGCTGTCGCCAAGTTGGCGGTATTTCATTGCCGATCGGTTGCGCCGGCTGGGTTATCGGTTGCTTACGTCAGCGAGTCAGCTCATCGGTTGGTCATGTCAAGTAGATTGCTCAATCCGGCAGCCATGTTTATGCAAATTTATTTTTAGTTGGAAAATAATATACGCTAGTTATAGAGATCGAAACGGTAGAAAAATAAAAATTAAATGAATTCTCATTTTTATTTTATAATTTCGAGGTGAAATAATTCGTTACTCTTTTTGGTTGTTCCATCAGCTTTGAGTTTAATCTGCGGTCTTGTCATTCATTTGCCATTTGCGGCGGCCATGCATGACAGTATACGATGAATCCGCAGCGTGTTATTTCCGTAGGATCTCGTTAGATTTGATTAATTCAATTCAAATTTCTATTGAATAATAAGGTAAGATTGTTCTTTCCAGCTATTAGTGCTGGTAATTTAGAGTAAATGTCTATTTTGGTAGTTATTAAACTCCATGTTATCGGTTGTATTTATTGTTTCTGTTATTTATTTGGGCTTTGAGCCAGTGTAAACAAGATGGCGGCTGGTTTGCAAGGTTGCCGGATTTCTGGAAGTTCGGGTTGCAATGTTTCTAGTGACTGTTTCCAGCCGGCGCCAAGTTGGCGCCGGCTGGAAACAGTCGCCAAAAGTTGACCTATTCTAAAGCTGTTCCGGAAAAACTAAAAATGAGTATCTAAACTCTTTGTAAGGGAAATAATGTTGGAAAGAATTTAAAAAAAATTTTAGAACGTTTTTCTTTTAAGGAAATGTTAAAATAAAAATATTCAGACAAGGGGCAAGTTAACTATTATAATAAAAAAAGATTCGGAATCAGTACTTTAAAATGTTTTTATAAATAATCAAGAAATATTCTTATTTGAACAATGATTTATTTCTTTTTAAACAGAGAATCAGGATATCATAGAATGCAACATTTAGATTGAATTAACAAAGATCATGCATAAATAAAAATAATAAAAATATATTACACATTATTGTATCGAAAAAGATCCTCGCAAGTGAATGGTCGGATGGTAGTCATTTTTGTGCTTCGGAAAATAATAAATAAATGCAAAGAAAATTAAAAATGATTTTTTAAAGGAGCAATAGAGTACTCAAAACACCGCAGGACAACCCAAAATAAGTAAATAAATAAATGGTGATAATACTCATTGCCATTCTTGTATACTTTATTCTACAAATAATTGTTTTTGGTTAAAGACAAAATTCAAACCAACCAAGCCTAATTTTAGATTATGTATTATTTTAATTCGAAAGTATAATAAAATACTCAAAAATTCATTAATATTGCAAATATTTAATGATATTTCGGCGGAGGTGTGAAGTGTATGGTGAAGTGAGTGAACCAGAAAATCAAAGTTGAAGTTTTTTATAGCCAAACATGCTCTGCTGTGTTTATAAACAATCAGTTTCGTCAGAAGTTTGATTTTGTGACGGTGAAGACTAACCTTGTCTGAAAACATAATAACCAAGATCCAATACATCGTAAGACTAGTTTACTTATAGTTTTTTTAAGAACTACAAATTACCCCTCTCGTTACCCTCGTAAAATAGTACTTAAGGTGTTGCGTTGAACTCAATGCCCCCTTTTCTAATGCACTAATAAAAGGATTTGATATCTTGAGGTTTCCTTACAATTTTAAAATAGGAAAGGGAGTTGATAGTTATTTTGAAATTTTAAATGAATTTCTTTACACTTGAAAGACATAAAACAAAACAAAAAATCAGCTTACAAATCATCCCTTCAACAAGTTTAAATAGTTTTGTTTAAATTTTAACTCTCCTTTTTTTGTAAATATTAATGGTCTGCTATCCTTATAGAGCTTGTAAACCTTTGTGTTACAGGTATTTACTTATTATGGATGGTGATTCTGATAAAACAATAGATTCTGATGAACTTGAAGAATTGAAGGATTCACAAAAGAAATCCAGAAGTAGTCCTTCTAGCTCTAAAAGAAAATCTCCTGTAAAAGGTTCCAAAAAGAACTTGGGTCAGAATCGTGTGTCTGATTCTGCTTCAAGTGATGACAATTTGAAAAAGAAGAAGAGACAGTCACATAAAAGTTCAAATAATTCAGATACTGACAAAACCATGGACTCTGATGAGTTGGAAGATTTTATTGCTTCTTCTCAAAAGAAAGATAGTGTCTCTAAAAGTGATAAAAAAAGAAGATTAAAATTAGAAAAAATGTCTGATAGTGATGAAGAAGTAAGCAAGAAATCTGTCAAAAGTGTGTCCGATAAACCATCAAAGAAAGCTTTGCCTATGAAATCTCTTGGGTTGTGGTCTGATTCTGATTCTGAAAAAGAAATAAATAAGAAGAAAGTAAAAGAAAGAGTTTCTCGGAAAAAGTCTCAACCTATGCGTGAAGAAATCTCAGACTCCGATTCTTGCAGTGAAAATATAAGGAATAAGTGTAAGACTGCATTGACTGAGAAATCACAATCTGATCAAATGCAATCACTTGGACTGTGGTCAGACTCTGAAAATGAAATAGAAGGTGAGAAAAATGAAAGTTTTTCTGGTGCTAAAAGTAATGCCAAATTTAAAAATATCACCGATTCTAGCATGAGCTATGGAGTATCAAAGAAAAAAACTAATCTCTCATCAGGACTAACTACAAAGTTTGACTCCGATAACAAAGACTTTCAAAATAATTCAAATGCAATTTTTCCATCTACTTCTAAAGTATCTAACAGTGAGAAATTCAAGCATAATAATTTAAATATAAAGCAACCAAGTAGCTATAGTCAAATTTCTGACTCTGATTCAGAGGAAAAAATAATAAATACTGATAAATCCAATGAAAGAGCTTTAGGTAAGCGAACTCATTCAAAGTATAAAGAAATATCTGACTCGGATTCAGATAATGAAGTAGTTAGAAAAAAAGCCAACACTTCTGCAGTGTCGAATACTGTTGCCAAAGAGAAAAAAACTAGCAAAAATGTTTCGAGTCAACTATCTCATTCCAGGTATCTAGAACTCTCAGATTCTGACAATGAAGCAGTGCCAAATAATATCCAGAAAGACCTTGGTAGTAAAAAGGAAAAATGTAGGTATGGTAAAAACTGTTATAGAAAAAACCCTGACCACTTAAGAAACTTTGATCATGGGAGTGATACTGATGTATCTGTTGTAAAGAAAGGTGACAAAAAGATGAAAAATAGTCCTACAAACTCTTCCTCTAACAGACAGAATATTTCAAAGGGTAAGTTATACTTTTGAAAAACATTTCCCTGAAGAAAAGCTAGTACTGCTTATATACAGATTAAATATTAGTTTAGTTTAGTTAAGTTGAATTTATCATGGCTATGATAAAAATGAAGCCAGTGTGTTTTATTCTGTTTGTTCAAAAGGACTAATCCTTTTCGTCATGTTAAAAAAGTTATCTAAATTCCGATAATTTCATTCCATTATCTTAAGTTTCTATTTTATTTTAAAATGTTTTTAATTAAGTAATTCATGCAATTCTATGATGTTGCACAAAAGAACTAGATTGAAATTATTGCAATAATCAATGAAACTTGGAAAACAATTTATAGTAACTCAGGCATGTGATTTTTCTGCTGCGTGATTTTTCTGTGAATCTTATTATTTATCGTTTTATTTGCAGAATTCTGCTAATCAAATTCAAAAGTTTTAAGTTGCACTAAAAAATGTTCATTTCAGATGAGACCACGATTTAAGGGATATGACACGTCACTGAAGGCGCAAGAACCAGAACCGTTTTTTTTTCGTTTTGGTATCAAGGATGGGTTGGACAGGGTATAATTCCAGAAATAAGGACATGAATAAAAACAATTGAATTTGAGATGTAAATTTGTTTCATTATTTTATATTAATAGTTGAATTTTTATGTTTATATACTTACTGCAAATTCTATAATATAATATAATATAATATAACATATAATGTAAGTGAAAAAATATCACTTTCTAATTTTAATTTGCAAAAATTAATTTAAAATTTTAGTAATTGTAAAGCTGTTTATTGAGTTGTTGATGCCGGTTATATAAATGAAACTAACCAAACAAAAACTCTACCTAAAAATTTTCATCTAATTCCTACTCCAGCTATCACATGCCTGGTAACTTGACTGGACTAGTTATCTCTAAAACCTGTCTTACCTGTTTTTTGTTTTTGCTTTATTCTTGCTTTTTTATTTTAACACTTTTTTTTTCATTAATTCAGAAAATATAAAGAACAGTCCATCTACTAGCAAAGTAGAACCTTCCAAGGAAAAGTATGAATCTGGGAATGTAAATAAGCCAACCTCCCCAGGAAGTAAAGGTTTTGAATTTTATCTAACCAAAGTGAATGGTATTTCACAAAAGTATAATTCCTTGGCCTATGATATTAAAGGTAAGTTTTTAATAAACATGTTCTATATACCCAATTGAGACTTAGGTTGAGCCTGATGTCATGGCCACGAGGAAGAAAATCTGAGTAAACAGAAAGCCTGCTGGGTTGCTAGAAGCTCTTATTGGCTGGCAAGTTTGAGAGCGAGTTGTACTACTACGCGCTACGCCACTTTAAAAAATTATAATACTGAACATTTTATGCATATCGGGATGAAAAGATGCTTAATATACGTGGATTTAAAAAACTAATTATTATTCAAAATTGAAGCTCTAAATTTCACTCAAAATTCAGACACTGGACGTTGAACTATATTCTTTGGTTGCTCTCAGCATATTTCTACAGGCTCAAGTTAAGTTGCAACTGAGTATAGTAGGGCTTAGTTGATAAGAATTGGCTAATGACAAAAGCTTCAAAAGATGCCAGAAGTTAAAAATCTTTGCAGTTACCAGATTTTGTTGCATTGACAGTAGGGCTCGACCGATGGCATTTTCTTGGCCGATGGGCCGATGCCGATTGTTTGAAAATTTCCATCGGCAGGCCGATGGTAAAAAATGCAAACCCTTTGGCATTATTTTTTTAGAAAAGCATTAAAACCTATCGCTGATCCAGAAATTAAATATTTTTTTGTATAAATTTTTGGGCAATTGTTTTTCATTGAAAACGTTTTTACTTACAATGAGCAATCCTCTTCAGATATTGGGGTCAAAGGGTCTCAAAACGTGTTAAAACACTACTTTTGAGGGATAAACCCCCAACAAAATTTTGATGCCTGTTTTACATTGTTCTTTTCTTGAAACTTTTGCCAATTACAAAGTATTCGTTTGCTTTGGAGGATCTCCAGAAGTGTTTCAAAATAAGATAAAACTCTAGCTAAAAAATAGGAAATTTATAAACAATTCTAGCTCAAAACATCTAGCTTCATTCACAATTCTGATGTCTATTTGTTAACCTCGAAATTCATTGGTTTATTTACAAGGACGTCGCTTCAGGCGCAAAATGACATAACTGACATTTTGGCCATTTTGAGTTATGCATCAATCTTTATGCAAATCCCGGCCCCGGATCACCTGGCACCAACGATTTTGCGAAAAAATGACTCAAATCGCTGCAATCGTCAATTTTGTCATTTTAGCATAACTGCATTCGTAAGGCAAAATGACAAAATTGCGCGCCTTTCATTGATATTGTTAGGGACGCCGCCACAAAGAAGCGTTTCATCTCAATCCCCGGTCAAAAAGGCCTAAAATGAAGGTTTAAAACTATAATAATATTATTTTCTTTAATTAATAGCCAAACTGTTTTTTTCATCTCCTGCAAAATAGGGAAAATGCAGTTATGTCATTTTGCGCCTTAAGCGACGATGGAGCTGTTCTCCTTATATATTAGAATATTAAAAAAACAGAAATAAATTACCGTCTAAAGAGAAGATATATAAAATTCCCAAATTAAAATTAAGGGACTAAATTTAGCCAAATCCTCCCCTCTGGCTACGCCCCTGAAGAATTGGTATTATTTAAAAAGCTAGATAAAAAATGTCCGGTTCACTCATTGTATGGACTAAAATTGTGGAAATCAATAGGATTGCTTCTGGCCTAACATGAGTTCTTTTACAACGTAAGCTCCAGGTAAAAAAGGGGGGTCTGGATTGTCCCCCATAAAATTTTTGAAAATTTACCTTCTGAAGTAGTTTCAGCTTATTTTGAGACCCTTTGGGTTAGATCTTAAAAGAACAGCTCCCTGCAAACCACAAAATTTCCTAAGGCAAAACGTCATAGTTTCAAGGGGGCGGAGGTCCAAGTTAACATCGACCGCCGATGTCTAGGCCGATGGCTATTTTTTCAAACAATCGGCGCCGATGCATCGGTCGAGCCCTAATTGACAGACTATGCAACTTAATTAAAAACTTATGCATAAATGATGCATAAGTACCAAATTGGGACACAAAAAAAACTACAGATATAGTGATGAAAGTGGGGTCTAGGTATAGTAAAGTGACCATGCCCTATCTGATTTTACAAAGCCCTCTAGCGCAGGCATGGCCAACCCGCGGCCCGCGGGCCGCATGCGGCCCGCGGGACATTATCTTGCGGCCCGCGAGAAGTTTTGTATACTTTAAAAAACTTAAATTGCAGCAATAATTTTTACAAAAAAATCACAAAACTTTTTTGTTTTTCGATTATTGTAGCACCTTTTCACACATGGTGTCCGAGTCTATTCCTATTCCATTTCCGAGGCCGGATGTGGAAGGGGAATGTTCTTTCCTCTCCTGACCTGGGGGCAATTTTTCGGGGGCGGGGAGCTAGCTGAAAGAAAACTGATAAGCGTGGTATTCTCCACTCAGTAATTGGAGTTTTGCTCTTTTGATTTTGCCGAACATATCTTCGTTGCTCGAAAAAGCTCCATGTGGTCCAAGGGGCTGGTCAAGGGCAATAAAACTGTCCACTTTGTTTAAACAGGAAGTTTCAACAGGACGAGAGGGGTTGTTGTTGAAAGAAAAGACCCCCTACTGGTTTTATGGCTGTTTCAAAAGAAACGTTGGACTCAGGTGTTACTTTTGTCTCCACAAAGGGGTCGTTCCGAGAATTTATCTGTGAACTTCTCCGGTTTGCCAGAAGTCTTTCTTTCAACAGCCAATATAGAATCTCTTGTGTGTATATGTCTTGTGACCATCGCATTAAGTCAGTAGTTACTGAGTTTTAGTCTGGCTGAAGAGCTCTCCTCTATCGTGGATTTTATTATACGAATTGCTGCTATTATAGGTGAGTCACTTATTCTTACTTCTTTAGTATAAAATGCTTAAATGTGTTTATGGTGCGGGCAAAGGGATTAACCGGCAGGATATCATTAATAATGCCCCAAATGAGACAGGTAATACGATGAATTCAATGGCATTTATCAATGATTATTTTCAGCCCGACATTATTAATCATGCCCAAAATACGGGAGCATTATTAATGCACGGTGTATCACTTTGATCGTAACTTTTATATCAAAATATGTGTTTTTCTAGTAAAGGCATAAAACCCATGGTTTTCAATAAGGGAAATTATATGGCATATAAAATATAATTATTTTGCATTAATAAATATTTATTGCATCATGGTAATTTTATAATATTCTATTCAAATTTTTTCTAAAAGTTAAGTTTAATTCTGATTTTGTAGTGATAAAAAGTAAACGTGTTTTCCTTCTAATTTTTAGAATGAGTGGAAAAAAAAGAAAAATAGTTGATGAAAATAGAAAGTATTGTGAGGAATGGGAAGATAAATACTGTTTTATAATTCAAAACTCAAAATTAATCTGCTTGATTTGCCGTGAGACTGTCGGTGTATTCAAGGAATATAACGTTAAAAGACATTTTGAAACAAAACATAAAGATTATTTGAATTTGGATAAAGAAATAAAGCAATCGAAAATCAGGGATTTTAAATCTCAATTAAAGATCCAACAAAAAATGTTTAGTTCGGCATTGCAACAACCATCCAATATTGTCAAGGCAAGTTATTCTGTTTCGTATTTAATAGCAAAAAAAATGAAAACATTTTCGGATGGTGAATTCGTTAAAGAATGTATAGAGGCGGTTGTGAATGATGTTTTGCCTGATAAAAGTAAATTATTTTCAAACATAAGTCTATCTCGGCAAACTGTGTGTCGCCGAATAAATGACATTTCCAATGAAATTGTTGTACAACTTCGTGATCAAATTCAAGATTTTAAATACTTTTCCTTAGCATTCGATGAAAGTACAGATATTTCGAACACGGCTCAGCTTGTAGTATTCGTTCGAGGAGTTAATGAATCATTTCAAGTAACTGAAGAAATGCTAAATTTAATTAGTTTGAAAGGGACTACGACAGGGGAAGATATTTTTCAAGCTGTCAAAACTTGCTTAAGTGAAAACAACTTGATGCCGGAACTTTTGTCAGGAATATGTACTGATGGGGCACCCTCTATGATAGGGAAAGGAAAAGGAGCCATAAAGCTAATCATTGATGATATAGAAACCAACCACGGAAATGATAATTGCTTCAAAAGAGATGATGTAATAATTATCCATTGTTTGATCCATCAACAAAATCTGTGTGCCAAAGTATTATCAATGGATCATGTCATGAACATTGTTGTAAAAACGGTGAATTACATTCGATCCCATGCACTTTCCCACCGACAATTTAAAGAGTTTCTAAAAGAATTGGATTCCGAATATGGAGACGTTATTTACTTCAGTCGTGTCAGATGGCTAAGTCGTGGAAGTTGCTTGAAGCGATTTTATGAGTTACGGCAAGAAATTGAAATGTTTATGAATGACAAGGGAAAACCAGTGGAAGAATTAAAAAATGATGAGTGGTTATTAGATTTATGTTTCCTTGTGGATATAGTCGAAAAACTGAATCAATTAAACTTAGAGTTGCAGGGAAAGGATAATATAATAATAGACTCATTTAATCACATAAGGGCATTTCAAAAAAAGTTATCGCTATTTGAATCACAGTTAAAAAATAATAACGCTCAACATTTTCCTTTGTTAAAAGAACATAAAAGTTCGAAGCTAAATAACATTAAATATGCAAAAGAAATAAGTAAACTGAAAGCAGCGTTTGAGACTCGTTTCGAAAATATTGAGAAATACAGCGAAATGTTTGACATCTATTCATCTCCTTTTTATATTGATGTCGATTCAGCTCCAGAAAACCTCCAAATGGAATTAATTGACCTTCAAAGCAATAATGAATTAAAGCGGATTTTCGAAGCCTCAAACTCAAAAATAGATTTTTATAGCAGATATATTACAAAAGAAAAATTTCCGGATTTAAGGAACCTTGCCCAAAAGGTCGTGAGCGCATTTGGATCCACGTACACTTGCGAGGCTTTTTTTTCTAAAATGAAATTTGCTAAAAATAACTTTCGCACAAAATTAACAGATGAAAACTTACAAAATCAATTACGATGTGCAAATACGAGAATGAATATAGATATCCAAAAGCTTAGTGAAAGAGTTGAGAAACAGATATCGCACTAATTACCTTAATGTTTGTATTGTAATTTATATTTGAATGAATAAACGTAATAATTTGCACAAAGAAATGTAGAATCAATTTAATTTGTTTTTCACTTCCACTAATAATTTTTGTTTGTGACTTCGTGAGCTTCTCAAAATGACAGTATTGGGAGTTCACCTAACTTAGTAATTCATAGTTTTTCAATGGAGTGTTTAAAATGCAGTAGGCATTCTAAGCATACTTTAACTTTAAAAGATCAATTTTAATGAATGTTTTACTTAGGAAACTGTTACACTAAGGCTAAGCAAAGGATCTAAAAAAACCTCTTTATAATCTATACTTATTTTATACTTGTCAACTAACGTAATGTCATTCTGAGCAGCTTTTTATTTTATATGCGACAAAAATTTTATATGCGGCCCGCGGGAATATTCTGATTTTTCAAAGTGGCCCTCGAGATCATTTGGGTTGGCCACCCCTGCTCTAGCGGAAATGTTGGGAGCGAGTTATAATTTTTATTTTAAAAACTATTAGATTTGCTAAATTAGTCAATTAATAAGTTGTATAGCAGCATCAATTTAGAACGAAAAGACACATTGTGCTGAGTAATAAATAATAATAATGCCTTGAATAAAACCGCTAAAACGCACACTCGATTAGGTAGAATTTACGTAGTTTTTACGCCCTAAAATGCTCCTCATGAGGCGAAAATGAGAAATTTTCATTTTTATGACTTAGATAAATGACTCAAAGTATTCTTAGATCATAAAAATGAAAGCTTTTCATTTTTGCCTCATGAAGACCGTCTTTCTAACATTTCTTTTTTCTGTTGGTTATTAAGCTGCAATAATACAAGGTTCATTAAAATACAGTAAATTATTTAAAAATAACTCTGCTCTTAAGTATGTTTTAGGATTTATATTTTTGAATACTTATTTTTTAAAATGAAATTACAAAAAACATTTTTAAACATACTGTATACTTTTGTGTATAAGCCCATTTTTGGACAATCCAAAAATATGGCTTTTCTTCAAAAATTTACTTAAATTTCAAAACTTGTATATAAGCCAAGCAAAAATTTTGGTGAAGCACTCCTTTGAAATGCAATTGCTGTATTGAAATGTTGGGACAAACAAACATTCCTGATGAATTCTTAAAAACTTAAATCACTTTTTTAGATTTGCTGTCATTCAAAGATGGAACTTTAACATCTTCTGCCCAAGTAAGTAAAGTATATTTGTGTGAAAATAATAACATTCCTCTAACCCCTCCCCCCAAAAAATAACTGAATACTTATATGCTCTTGTAGAAGCTGCATAAATGACACATTGACATACTGTATCCATTTATTTCAACTAATCAAAATTTAACTTTCAAAAATTATCCTTGAGTGCTTTTAATTTCAATTCTATCCCTAACACAATATTTATTTAAAAATTGTGAGTCTTAGTTTTTTCACAGTGTAAGGAGTAAGAAAACAATCATTTTATAAAGAATCTAGGTCAGGCGTTCTCAAACTTTTCAACATTGCGACCCACTTATTATAAACAAACTCGAATGCAACCCACCTCATCTTCAGTTAATTTTCCCATACCCCTCTTAAAAGACGTCTTTAGCTTCTTTGTGGGATTTGTTCACCAACTATTTGTTTTAATAATAAAGTACATGCATGTATTAGAAGATTATATTAATTTTTTTAGAAAATTAAAAAGAAAGATTTGAATCTGATCGTATCTAATAGTTTGATTGTAGGCACAACAAAGACCTCCACAATAAAAAGGAGGGTGGATAAACTGCAGTTACAGCATCATTTCCTAAGAAGATTCTTAAATTCAAAATCTTGTCAGGACCCACCAAAAACTGACTTGGTGACCCACAGTTTGAGAACCTCTGATCTAGGTTATTAGATATTAATTACACTGCTTAAAACAATTAAAGGATATTTGCATTTTTTGGTGATTGATCTCCAATTCCAGTAAATCCGCCCATTTTTTTGACAGAACGTAAAGATTGTCTCAATTATGCAAAAATCCAAGTGTTTGATCAAGTCCCCGCTTACAAATTTTGTCCGTGACGTCAAAATCATCGACAGAGGGATAGCAAATAAAAACATGCAGTCAGTTAGCAGGGGGGAAATTACTAAAGGAAATGATTGTTTAACTTTGAGTTTTTTGATTTATTAAAAGCCATGTCTTTGCGTCAGGCCCGTAGCTACGGGGGGGCCAGGGGGGGCTGAGCCCCCCCTGGCATCTTCATTTGCCCCCCCTAGAAAATTTTCACAAATCCTATCCACAAGCACAGCCATGTTGCAGGGAGGGGCAAGCTGCCCCCTTCTTCTTGCCCTTCTTCTTCCCCCAACTTCTATATACCCTAGCACTGATTGAAAAGGGAGGTTAGGTTGACACCTTTTATAAAATTAAGTCTATTTAAAGGTTGACAAGAAGTGATCAAACTGGATTTTCGAGTTTTACTTTTCAATTTTGGAGCTTACATGGAGCAGTTACTTTTATACTTTAACCCAAAGAATCTAAAAATGGGCTAAAACTACTTTAAGCTTCAAATTTCTAAAATTTAAAAGAGGAAAATTTAAGAAAACAGAAAAGGTAAAACTAGAAAAATTTAGGACCTAACTTCTCCCGAAACAAAAGCCTTGTAACAGCTCCTCAGGCCTGAGGGTCTTATGGGTTTTGTCCCCTAGTCAAACAGTTAAACCTACGCCTATGATACCTCCTGAAAACTGAAAACCCCCTTGCCCCCTGAAAAAGTGGGCGCCCTACCAAAGGGAAATTCCTGGCTACGGGCCTGCTTTGCGTTAGCATCTATCTGAATCAGAAGTCTGAAGAATAATTGGTCGCCTAGAAGCTGGTCAAACTTAAGCCATTGTTGTGGAGTTCTTTGGGTTTATTTTTGTCTATGTCTGTTTAGCTATGCCTTTTTAATTTTGGTAGGTTCTTAAAATTAATGTGTTATTCTTGGTGATTGTAGTCTTTTATTTAATCATGAAACTTTTTTTGTTGGATTCATACATGGTTGCTGATAGTTTAAAAAATGGGGAGTTATATCTGAAGACTTATTAAATTTGTAGAGAGATAGAAATAATTTCATTTGTTTATATATTTGTATTGAAGAAAATGTGTTGAGGGGCATATTGTTCCATGTATTGGGGGCCATGTGATTTAAAAACAATTTTAAAAATTAAGGTAACATGAAATGATCAAGCATTTTATGTTTGTGTATGTGTATTTTTCAGTTCAACTACATGTTTGATGTACCATGGTTACTTCAGCAGTATCCAGAAAAATACAGGTTAGATATATTAAGAAAAACACTTTTGTGATACATTCTCTTTTCAGCCATATTTACCTGCATGTTTTCTTTTTACAGAAAATGTCCTTTAACCATTGTCCATGGAGAGCAAAAACAATCCAAAGCAGAATTAGAAAAAGTTTGTTCAGCATATCCAAATATCAAACTTTGCCAAGTAAGAATTTTTTTCAATTTACTTTAATTTCAAATTTAACTTATTAATTATAATTTGTTTCTCCTTTTTCAGGCTAAGTTAGACATTCCTTTTGGAACTCATCATACGTAAGTTGTCTCATATTAATTTTACTATAAAAATTTTTTAAAACCTCAGCTCTCATAAATATTTTTTGAAATTTCAAATACTTTTTTGTAAACAGTGTGCAATTATTTATTAATATTGTTTCTCTAGTAAAATGATGTTCCTCTTGTACAAAGAAGGGTTTAGGATAGTTATACACACTTCTAACATCGTTGACAGTGATTGGGGCCAGCGTACTCAAGGGTAATGAAGTTTTAATATTTCAACCATTGTTAATTTCCAATTATGCTTTACGAGTGGAAACAATATTTTAATTACTTCAATGATAATTTCACTTTGGTTCAGGTATCAAAAATGTTTAACTGAATATTGATGGTAGAATTTTATATTTTATTTTTAAAAAATAACTTTAGTTTTAATTGTTGTTTTATTAAATAAAAAATAAGAAACAAAACTAAAAGAATCTTGTTTTTGAAATCTTGTGATATGCAACAAAATTAGTTGCCTTAATGAATGTGTATTATATACAGGGTGTCCTAAGAAAAGTGGACACACCCTTTATCCTTTGAACCCCTACAGATATAGTCATGAAAGTGGGGTCTAGGTATAGTAAAGTGACCATGCCCTTTCCGATGAGACAACTTTTATTCTAGTTTTATTCTAGACAAATTATAACTCTAGTGCAGAGTTTCTCAAACTGTGGGTCGCAACCCACTGGTGAGTCGCCAGTCAGTTTTTGGTGGGTCGCGAGAAGATTTTTAATTTTTCCGCATAGAAAGTATCTTTTTATAATTTTTACAAACGTGGTTATTGATTTTTGAATTTTCAAACTATTATTTGAACTTTTGAAATTTATCAAATTACCATATCATAAAAAAGAATAAAAATTTGAGGAAAAACTATACTACTTGGTGTGGAACGGAAAAGGCAATTAATGTAAATACGTACTGTGTCACTTTAATGTGCCGGGTAAAGCAAATCTAGTCGGTTATTCAAATAAGATTTGAAAAAATATTCAGTGTTTCTCCCCATGCACACCGGGGGGAGCAATGCAAATTTTAAGGATTTTCTTAGGAAATGATGCAACTGCAATTTGTCCCATATTGCTAAAAAAACAAGTTAAAACACTGTTTTTAAGGGTAAAATTTTCTCTGTGGGGGAGACCCCCAGTACCCCCTTTTTTACTGTGGGGATCATTGTTAGTCAACAATTAAACTATTCAAATTCAAATATTTACTTTTAATTTTCTAAAAAGTTAATTTCTCTTTTAATACGTGCATGTAATAATTTATTGTTACGACTAAATAGTTGGTACACCCCCATTCAGAGAAGTTAAAATTCTGTGGGGGGATGAGATAATTACCTTAGTTCAGTTAATTATAATTAACTGAAGTCGGTGGGTCGCGTTAGATTTTGTTTCTCAAAAGTGGGTCGCGATGTTAAAAAGTTTGAGAACCGCTGCTCTAGTGGAAACTTTTGGAGTTATAATTTTTATTTAAAAAACTATTTGAGGTATGTAAAAAAAGTCAATGACTAAGTTGTAGAGCCGCATTGATTCAGTAGGGAAAAACCTTAAACAGAAAAATATCTTGAATAAAACTCCTAAAACGCACGCTCAATTAGGTTGAATTTACTTAGATTTTAGGTCTTAAATTGCTCCTTACGAGGCAAAAATGAGAAATTTTCAATTTAATGAACTAAAATTACTTACATCATAAAAATGAAAATTTATTATTTTCGCCTTGTGAGGAGCGTTTTAAGACACCTATCTGTAGGGGTTCAAAAGTTAAAGAGTGTGGCCACTTTTCTTGGGACACCCTGTAGATCTCTCTATGGGCTTTTATAACCCTGCCACAATCTTCTTTGGCCTTGATTAATAAAGTATTTGTTTTTATTTCATTTTTAAGTATGTTTTTTGTTTAAAAAATTAATAATTTGTAATTGAAATCAAAGTATTGTTAAACTAGTTCTACTTAGGAAAATCTTTGTCTTCTACATTTAAATTCATACCCAATTTTTGTTACTTATCTTCTTATTCTCAGGATGTGGATTAGCTCTTTACTTCCTGAAATGAAAAATCCATCGACCACTGAAGGAGAATCCCCAACAAATTTCAAGGAAGATTTATTGGAATACTTGGCAGCTTATAATGCTTCAGGATTAAATGAATGGATAGAGGTTATAAAGAAACACAACTTTTCCTCTGTGAGGTTAGCTAGCAATTTACTCTCAGCTTATTTTTCTTTGCGAACAAATATTCTGGCTACTTAATACTAACTCTTGACTTTTCTCTTCCTTTAACCCACCTGAAATACACACCAAACCAGATATCCAACTATGGAACTTGTAAATGTCTGTTTTACTGAGAAATGGCAATAAAACTATTTATAGTTAGTCTTTTGTTAGTTTTAAAAGATGGAGTGGGGGGAAAAGAGAGCTAAGTACTTGGTGAAATGATTGGCACTTGAAAATGTGAATCAGCTGACAGAGAGAATGGGTCTTAAGAAATAAAATCAAAAGCAACCTTACCACTTACAATGAAGGAGTCTTTCATGCATTTTAAATTTATGTAGTTCAGTTATTATACTATGAAATACATTTTCAGTGGCAGCTCAAAGGTAAAATTATAAGGGGTGCTGCTCCGGCGGTTCCAAGTTGGCAACGTATTTTAAGCGATGTAATGCCAAATGATATTTCTATTAAACAAAAACGTGGAAAAAATCAAATAGAAAAGGTGGGAACAATATAAAATTTCTATTTCACACTTAATAAGCATTCAAAAACTGTCACCTACCTATATTTAGCTGATTATTATGAAGATGAAGATTATCAAGCGAATATGAACTAAAATCTTCATTACGAATTCAATTTGTTCATTATAAAAAAATAAAAACGTGGCCACAAAAAATAAACAAATCTTTATTGACTTGCCGAAAATCCAAAAAGATTTTTTTCTCTGTTGAAAAGAAAAAAAAAGGAGCTATAAATAAAAAATTAAAACAGTGTTGGAGTGAGGAAAAGCTAAAAAGCCAATGTGATTTATTAGTAATAGAAATCGTGTATTTTTCTTCTTTTCTCAGTTGGTTTTTAACAGCTCTCTCAAGAGAAAAGGCTATCATTCTTTTGGTCAGGGCTGCTGAGACAGCAGCCCCTTTTCTCCTAACAGATTCGCATGCTAAATTCTTGATATTGTGATTTGATATGATAGAGCAGGGGTCGGCAAGTAATTTTACTTGGGGTCCAAATAACTTTGAAAATTTTCATGGAGGTCCGGAGAAAAAATAGGTTACTATTACTACTTTAAATTCTTATATTCAGAAACACATATATTTTTTACAAAGATGCAATTTGAGTACGCTACCTGC
Source organism: Tetragnatha versicolor (assembly GCA_024610705.1). NCBI lineage: Eukaryota > Metazoa > Arthropoda > Arachnida > Araneae > Tetragnathidae > Tetragnatha > Tetragnatha versicolor. The sequence continues at coordinate 47,157,665 of JANDEH010000004.1, read as the reverse complement.
TTATTTAAATTGTTAAATTTAATATTATTAGAAGTTTTTACATTAAAAATGAGTGTTTGGGGGTTTTCTCCAGGAAATTTCTTGTAATTTGACCCAAAAGCGGGTCAAACTAATTTTCGTAGCGCAAAAATACATATTAATTACTTTCAAAATGTTATGGCAGTCCAGAAAATAACTTCACGGGGTCCGGATGCGGACCGAGGTCCGCCAGTTGCCGACCCCTGTGATAGAGTGTTATACCACGTTTGGTATATTTGCGGGGGCTGATCGACCCGAAAAGAAATCTGTTGGCGTTGTTACAGAGAATAATAAATTGAAAAAGGATTATAAATGACAGCTAATAAAGGGGGGAAATAGATATTTTTTTAAATATTGTAAAGCAAATAAAAATTGGAATTTCAGGAAATTTTGGTTGGGGGTGCTGCAGCCCCGCAGACCCTATGGACGAGCCATCACTGTACATTTTATATTTTACGTTTTTGTCCAAAAAAAGCTGTAGTGTCAATATCGACCTTATAAAGTAACTCGCACATCACTGTCTGAGTCTGACCAGTTATCAATATTATCTTTCTGTTAATATTTCTAGTCATTTTAGACTCACTGTCTCTTTGCCAAATTTCAACAATAAATTTGATTTAATGTAAAGGGGTTTGGGAGACCCATGGGGAAAATGCGAAATTGCATTAAAACCAGAAAATGATTTAGGTGACAAAAAAAATCCAGGATTGTGGTTTTGGTTAGCAACTCTTAGAAGGTGCTAATAAGGGCAGGGAACATTTATTTGAATCACTTGTTTCTGAAACATGTCAAACGCCCCTTTTCTTGTTTTGAGATTAACAAGAAAAACTATATAGAAGCTCACTACATTTTTATGAAGATATTTAGTAATTTTTTTCTTTAAGTAGGCCTCATTTGGATATTTTACAGACAAAAAGAATGTTTAATATGCTTTTATTCTTTAAAAAATAATTATTGAAATATTTGCATTTGACAGGTCTCTGCAATAAAAAGAGCATTCAGGCATATTTTCATAGCTTAACTCTAATTTATTTAAGGATTTGGTAGTAAAAGTGGGAATATTAGTTGAAAATAACATTTCCTTATTAAATACTAACCCATAAAATTATTATAGAATTCTTATTTTTTTCTCTTTTGGTTAGTAGATGTATAAATACCTTTTTTATAAATGATTTCAACTCTAGACTCAAAAATAGTGGTCAGCCAATTCAAAATGTTAATATATACATCTTTGAAGTCAATTAGATAGTTGTTTAGATGTAACTTTGTGAACAGTAAAGCGATTTTGCTTTAAAAGCCTACAAAATTAGTTAATTTGTTCAATATTATGATATGGGGTATAGATTTGATATCCCCTTTTAATAAAATGATTCATAGATCCAAAATTTCAATCCCATGGATGTAATAAAGGGCTACAAGCATGGGAATTTTAAATATATGGCTACCAAAACGTCTTTTGTCTTAAGATTCCTACTAAAACTTTAAAAATATGGTTTTTCATGTTGTTTTTACTATGGCTTGATGGACCTAACCTCTGAAGAATGACTTTTCCAATCATCTATAGTTAACCAGCGATTACCTATAGTTAAGCGATTAACCAGCGATTAACCACCTATTGTTAACCAGCCTTAACCAGCAATAATGGTGAAATTCTCCGTTTATTCACCTATAGTGTTTGTATGCGATTTAATAAAAAACAGTTGTTCCAAGCAAGCTGCAGATGAGACGGCATGAACAAATATCCCTGCAGTTTAAGTGCAGAAACCTGTCAAACAACGTCGTTTGACAGTTTCTGCACTAAAGCTGAAATTCATCATGCTGGAAAACTATTTTAACTCATTAACGCCCAAATTATTTTTTGGGGGGCAAATTGGATAAAAATCATAAATCTGGTGTATTTTGCCTTCAATATGAATGTTAAGGTGGACACAAATTGGAGCCGAGTGGCGAAGGGAACTGCCACGAACACGCTCTGCGCAAGCGCCGCTCTTAGCGCCTCCGAGTTGCGCTTGCGCAGAGCGTGTTCGTGGCTGTTCCCTTCGCCGCTCAGCTCCAATTTGTGTCCACCTTTATAAACACATTTAGTCAAAACAGTCATTAGTTTCTTTAAAAAATGCTGATCTAAAAATAGATCACTGGGCGTTCAGAGGATATTTTTTGTCTTAGAGCTAAGTAATAGTTGAACTTCAAAAAATCTTAAAAATTATGAAATTTATGGAAATATTAGTATTTCTCTTTAAAAACGCATATTTATTCATAAATATGTGGAGAAAAATAATTAAATAGTAATAAAATTAAATAATTTACCCTCAAATACACAAATAGCCTATGTTAAAAGTAATTATAAGGGAAAAGGGGAAATTGAACCAAGAACTTTAAATTTATATAAGTATATTATAGAAAACATATCACTCATGACATTAAATTTTAACTATTACGTAAAATAAAATGCATTGAGCTATTTTTTTAAATTTTGTAGATTGGTTTTACCAAAAAATAATTATATCCATGAAATAAAATGTAACTTCTTACATGGCAATATTAAAAATTGCTGCTTGTTTGAGCTTTTTACCGACCTATTCTAATATACTGTATACTCTGCCCTCTGCTATAACTTCAATTTTATAAAGATATAAAGGCTGGATAACGGCGAATTTCAAAAAAAAATTGCATTCTCAATTTGAGATTTTTATAGCTCCTTGATAACCTTTAATTGTCTTATAATTTCCCCTATAAAGTATTTCAAATCTACTTGTATTGACTTGTGTTGTACAAAATAAGTTTATATGTGAATAAACACCAAAAATTTAAAACCGCTAGTTGCAATGCTGTGCTTTATAGGTAATGGATCATAATGGCATATACTCCATTTATTTAACAGAATATATTATAAATTTAATTAGAAATAATATAATGTTAAATTTCTTAAGAAAATCAACATTTGACTTCATCTTGAACATTACTGAGTATTCTCAGACTCATTTTTATCAATTTTTAGTGGAAAAACTAAATGATCGTTTTGTAAGCAACACAGAAAAAATGAAAGCCCAAACGCCCAGTGATCTATTTTTAGATCAGTGGTATTTGGACTTTATTTTTCACTAAATAAATTAATTTTGACAAAACTCTGCATTATATCCCAATAGCTACATCTATAAAGGTAAAATAAAACTGAAAAAGGATTCCTTAAGTGGTATACCTTTACTATTTTCTTGAAAAATGCGAATGAAGATGAAAAAACTGTAAAATGAAACCCCGAGACGAACTTTAGCCCATCCCTATCACAAAATAAATGAAGCAAACGCAAAAAACACAGGGTATTAGGATTGATTGATGTTTTCTCTTGCCATATGTGCAGTTTCGTTACTGTTGGGTGAATTTAAGGTAATTAAGGAGAGCATTTATGACACTATGTTTAGCGATCTAGAAATAGATCACTGGGCGCTAATGGGTTAAAATCATGTTATTATTATATTTTTTACTTTAAAATGTACGTTTACCCCCTACAGAATCCCATGACACCAATAACTCATTTTTGAAAAAAGTGGCGTTTGACACATTTCAGAATTAAGCAATTCATTTGTTTTTAGGGGTAGAAATGACTCCTTGAAAATGACTTGTGGTTTGTGAGACATGACCACAGTTAAAGGGTAACAAACTTGCCGAGGTTTTCTCTTCTATGTGTGTGTGTGTGTATAATTAAGAAAAAGTTTCCCCTTTCTTTTGTCTTCAAAGTGGATTAGAAATCAGTAAGCTATGTATCAAAACCCAGAAATTTGTTGACATAAAGTTTCGAAGTTTACAATTTTATCCACCATGTATATAAAATTCATCCTGCATTCATCATTTTTCACCTATTCATATGTTGTTGAATAAATACAAATTTAATATTCTTAGTTTTTTTAAAGTATTTTTGTTTGTTTTCTTTTAAATCTCTATATATAAAATCAATGTTTGTATGTATGTATGTCTGTATGTCCTTTATAGTTTTAAACTTTTCGAACTTACATTAACTATTAAACTATACCACGTTGATCTACTTGCTCCAAGGAAAGTTTCTGAATAAAAATAATTAAAAATCAAAGCATCCTAACAACTTTTTGGCCCATTTTATGCTTGAAAACCCATGTTTCATGCCTAACTTCATGGCAAAACCACATTGTTGTAAATATATTAAAAGAAGATGTAACTTTAATTGTTGTAAGCATGAAATCGATTGTTGCAGACTGAAATCGATTGTTGGAGTTTAAAATCCATTGTTGTAGCATAAACATAAAAAGTGGCTCCTTTATTTAACTATTTCCACATTATTTGGACTGGCGAAGCCCATCTGTAACACACCAGAATAAATTTAAAGAAAGAATGGACTGGCAAAGCCCATCTTTAACGCACCAAATGATATTTATTAAAAAAAGTGAAAAAAAAAAGTTAATGTCAATTTTCTTTTTAATGCTATAAATTATCTAATTTCTTGTAGAGTGGCGCTTATTGGTTCTGTTCCTGGCCGTTTTAACCATGCAAGAAAGACAGCATTTGGACATCTGAAACTAAGAAAAGTAAAAAATTTCCTTCACTTTGGAAACCTTACGAAACACATTCTCAAAATAATACTAATGAATGTAATTTATTTTTAAAGGAAAAATTTTATAAGCATTATTGCTTGATAGATAAGTTGACCTTTTGTATAAAATCTGAGGTAATGTTCATAACCTTGGGGGGCATTCACTCTAGATTACATGAAAAAGGTTAGCATAAAAGTTAAAATTCCTTGACTTTTCTACTTTTAATTTGAAGCATGCAGTTTCGTTATGTTTTTACAAAGCATCCTCTTCTAGTGTCTGGCATCCTTATCTGATATTTTATAAGAAGTTTTGATATGTTTTTTAAGTTTGATTTTTTGTAGAATATGGTTAATCAGGCTTCTTGGTAAATTTACATCATGCATAATTATGTAAGTTTCACTAGAAAAACACTTCTGTGTTTTTAGTTTCAATGCAAGTCTTTTATTCAAAGCACTTAATAGTACATGAAAAGTTATTGTAAATAAATATTTCATTAAAATTGCTTTTGTATGTGAATGAAATATGTTTTTGTGCATAACCTATTAACATTAAAAGATTTAAAAAGAGTATGTCAAAATCTGAACTTGATATTTTAGTAAGTTTACCGATGAAGTAGTTATCATAGCAGCAGGTTTTTAGGCAAACAGTAATAACCTTTTTTGTATATAGATGGGGAGAGCTGTCAAATAAAGATACCATATAGGTGGGGCAAGATGTAGACTATATACATGATATTGTCACAAAGAAATCTACAGCACTAGCTAAATAAACAGAACTTTATTAGGCGAAAATCCCCTCACACACAACGGTGGGCAGTATTTATAGGAAAAGGAAAAATATTAGTGACGTGTATGAATGCTAATTTACATATGAGAGGTGAATGCAAGTTGAGATGTGATTGCCTAATAATAAAACTCATTTCTCCTGGGCTCGAACCTATCACCCTGTTTAATACCACATCTTTGTAGCAATATTTTGACTCAGAGATGAAAGTTTAGATTTTTATCATGACTTTCAACTGATGTGCCAATACTTGAATTCCTTTTATTATGCCTTTAAAATATTGCAAATATATAATTGTATACATATAAAAATTAAATGTAGTATTTGAATAAATACTTGTCTTTATCATTGAGCCATTATTATCTTACTTAATTTAGAACATTTTATTTTTTTAAATGTATTAGTTAATGTAGCAGGTTGTTATAGAATCATGGTAGGCCAAATTCAGCTCTTTCAAGGCATTTCTGAAATTTGCTAGCAATTAAGTCATTGAACTGTGGTTTTTCTCTTTCCCTGATCCTGTTACCTAATTGGTGGTATTTAATTGAGTTTAATTAGCAATCCTAGAGGGGGATATTCTTAATTTCGCGTGAACTAAAATATGTATGTTGTATGCGGTGTTGTTGTTGAATTGTATCTATAAGTATGTAACAAAATTTTTGATTATATTTAAGTATAAATATATGAAATTTAGTTTTGTGTGCTTGTAATAATTATGAATATAATTACAACTAAAATATTTTAGGTATTGAATCTTCATGGTAGTTCGATGAACGTAGTACTTCCTAACTGGCCTCTTGTGTGTCAGTTTTCTAGCATTGGCTCCTTAGGTACAACACCTGTTCACTGGCTGACCAGTGAATTCTGTTCCAGTTTATCCACTGTTAAAGATTCATCTCTGTCATGTCAATCTAATATAAAACTTGTACGTATCAACCAATTCAAAAATTTATAATTTTAAAATAAATAAAAAATAAAATAAATAAATGAAATAAATAAAAAATAAATATGGGACATTGAAGTTACTGCACAGTGCAGCAAATGTCATTGTCATATATTTTTATATTTAGCTCCAAAACTGTGATGATTCAATTATTAAATTTTTCTCTTGTAAGACTTATAAATTGATTAATTAAATTTAAAGTCCAATGTATAATTTCTTCTCAGCAGAATTCGGGATTGTTGAACTGAATGTCATCAAAAATATTGTTTATAAATTTTGTTTAAAAATGTTATTAATAGATAGTGTCAGTAGAGTACTTTATAACTGGGTGTTTTTTTATAATATGTATTGACAGGATGATTGAAGTTTGTGATTTCTACTGTTTTTAATTTTAGAATATCTTTAAATAGTATGTGGGTAACTACTTTTTTGAAGTTTCAACAGAAAATATTTTCTTGAGTGACTTAATTTAAGTCCTCTAATGAAAAATATTTATCAGGGGTGATTGCAATCTGGAAGTGTCCTAGATTTCAATGCTTTCCACTGACCCTTCCTTGTTTTTCAAGATCTATTCTTGTGTTTTTACTTTTAGAAGTTTTTAACGTTCTGTGTTAATTGAGGTGGTTTCTTGCATTTTAACTCAGCATGCTATTCTGAACTCACGGTATATAAATGGTAATTTTCTAGGATTTCTGTGGTTTTCACTCTAGGTCATAAATACCTCTGATGATTTATACTAATATCTCATTAGATTATATTCTATGTTTTAGGTGTTCCCGACTGTGGAAAATGTTCGCAAAAGTTTACAAGGATACCCAGCTGGGGCATCCTTACCATACAGCATAAAAGTGGCTCAAAAACAACCTTATTTAAGGGATTTCATGCAGTAAGTTTTTTTAACTGTGTCTCCTCTTTTTACAAAGCATAATATAATTTCATTGATGACTTGTCTGAAACTATGTAGTACGTTTTACTAGAGGATTGAGAGAAAACATCAAGCTTACTTATCTTGCAATCTTAAATTCTTTATATCACCCTGTCTAAACTGATAATGTTTTGTCTTTAAAATTATTTGATAATTTTTGCTGTGGATCCTTTGTATTTTTCAATAACCTTTTTTTATAGTATAGTTTATTGTGAATGTTTTGTGATATTGTTAAATATTGCATATTTATTGTTGTGTTTTCCTTTTTCCTGGATTTTGTTATTTATAGATTTGAATAATTACTATGCTTTGTATTTTGTTAGTAGTTTTTTGAGTTAAGTGGTAATGGTGATGAAGTAGTCTGCGTGTTTGGCTACAAGCATTAAAGACCCAGGTTGAGGCCTTGCAGCTTCTGTTTGGGTAGCTGGTCATGGGTCAACTCAGCCCTTCATCCTCCTGAGGTCAATAAAATGAGCACCTAGCTCACTTAAGGAATCAACTGGGAGTCCAGTTTAGCTACTCAGCCTGGACACAAGCTAAGCCATTTGCACCCCAAGCCCGAAGGCTAATGAAGTGAAACAGAGATGGGCACCGCCTGATGGGAATTTGATTTGATTGATTTTTGAGTTATATGCATTAGGGTGGTCCTTATTTGTATGGTAAAAATTTTTTGGGTGAATTCCGTTGGTGACGCCCCCTAGTTTTGTGTCACTATAGAAAATAATAATGTATGCAAAATTTAAGCTCATTCGGATAATAATAACACGTGCCGCAAAAGCCTTGAAGTTTCATAAAAATACTGATTTTTTCACATAACATAAAAAAAACAAAGATTAAACACTCCCATCTTCTTCTTGATTTTTATAAGAATCTAATATAGTTATAGAAGGCTAGACTGGCGGCTGGAAACAGATGTTATTTTTCAATGATAAAGTTGTTTAAGTCCTCTCTGCTGTCAAGAAAGTTAAAACTAAAATTATATAAAACAATAGTCAGACCTATCGTTACATATGGAGCAGAAACTTGGACAACCACTCAGAATGAAGAGAAAAAACTAATTACATTTGAAAGAAAGATATTACGGAAAATATATGGACCAGTCAAAGATGGAGAGGTTTGGAGAATTAGGAGCAATTTAGAGTTAAGTGGACTGTATAAAGAAAAAGATATTGTCAATATTATAAAATCTAAAAGAATACAATGGCTTGGACATCTGGAGAGAATGAGTGACGAGAGAGCTACAAAGAAGGTCTACAGAGGAAAAATAGAGGGTAAGAGGAAGATCGGACGTTCTAGAAAGAGATGGCTGGACGAGGTTGAGGGAGATTTGAGAAAGATGAGGGTGAGAAATTGGAGGATAAAGGCCAGGGATCGGAGAAAGTGGAACTGTCTTGTGAGGGAGGCCAAGGTCCTACATGGACTGTAGAGCCAAGGAGGAAGGAAGGAATATAGTTATAGTTATAATGTTCCAGATTCCATTCTTCTATCACCCCTCTTTCGGTAGTAAAAATTTTTTAAAGTAAAAATAACTCTTGTAAAGTTGTTTGTCCTGCATTTTAAAACAGCTAATAACTCTAGAACTATACAACTTAAAAACCTGAAATTAGTGCCATTTTGTTTGTAATTTTATTATCTTTGTTTTGATGTGCAGCATAATTGCCTTTCTTAAAAATTTTTTTAAAAATTAAAAAAATTGTGAAAAAAATTAATTAAAAAAAATTCTGAAAAAAAAAATTAAGTAAATTTAAAGTCTTTCAACCCCCAAAATAAACATTTCTGCCAAATTTCAAGTTAAAAATAAAATTTCATCTTGTAGAAAAAAATAAAAATTTTCGAAATTTTGGCAAGTCCCTAAACATTCCATGTAATTTCACAAAAAAAGGGATTCACTCATGGGGAATTCAAAAACTCCCTTGAGGGTGTTCATAAGATTTGTACCATGCAAAAAAATTCACTTAAATTTCAGAAAATACAACTATTAGCCGATTTGGTACAAAATCTTACAGAGCTAGTTTCCAACTTAATTCACTGTGCCTAATTTCACCTGAATTTTCCTTAGAATTAAGTTTTTACGTAATTTATGATTTTATTTTATTCTTTTATCTTCAAACACTTTAAATTTCCTTTGATTTGACATGTTGGAAGTGAAAAAATTACGTAAAAACTTAATTCTAAGGAAAATTTAGGTGAAATTAGCACAGTGAATTAAGTTGGAAACAGCTCTGTAAGATTTTGTACCGATTCGGCTAATAGTTGTATTTTCTGAAATTTAAGTGAATTTTTTTGCATGGTACAAATCGTATGAACACCCTCAAGGGAGTTTTTGAATTCCCCATGAGTGAATCACTTTTTTTGTGAAATTACATGGAATGTTTAGGGACTTGCCAAAATTTCGAAAATTTTTATTTTTTTCTACATAATAAAATTTTATTTTTAACTTGAAATTTGGCAGAAATGTTTATTTTGGGGGTTGAAAAACCTTGAATTTACTTAATAAAAATTTTTTCAGAATTTTTTTTATTTAATTTTTTTCACATTTTTTTTATAATTTTAAAATAATTTTTTTAAGAAAGGGTCCGTTCAAATATTACGTAAGCTCCTAAGGGAGGAGGGGGGGTTTGCTCTTTGCTTATTTTTGCTGACAAGGGGGGAGGGGGGATATGAGTGATGCTTACGTAAGATGGTGCACTTTCGAAAATATCTTGTTTCTTGCACAAATAATTTCAAAATTCAACCAAAAATAAATGTAACAAAAAATTGAATTAGGAAATCTGACGCAAGCACTTTTTCTTGAGATGGACCACCCTAACATTTTGAAATTGTAACCCCGAAAAGTAGTATTTCTACTCATTTTTGAACCCTTAGGGTTACACCCAAAAAGGACAGCTCCTTGTACGAGTCACCTAATTTTCAAGGAAAATAAACAGTACTTATTAATAGGGATGTCAAAAGTTCAGGGGGGGGGTCCGGCAGTTTCTTACGTAATTATGGTGGGGGGGTTGAGGTTTGCTTATCTTTGCTGACAAGGGGGGAGGGGGTTAAAAATGACCAAAAAAGTGCTTACGTAATATTTGAACGGTCCCAAAGGCAGTTATGTTGCACATCAAAACAAAGATAATAAAATTACTCAGGTTTTCAGGTTTTCAATTTCAGGTTTTTAAGTTGTATAGTTCTAGAGTTATTAGCTATTTTAAAATGCAGGAAAAACAACTTTAGAAGAGTTATTTTTACTTTAAAAATTTCTACTACCGAAAGAGGGGTGATAGAGGAATGGAATCTGGAACATTATAACTATAACTATATTAGATTCTCATAAAAAAATCAAGAAGAATATGGGAGTGTTTAATCTTTGTTTTTTTTTATGTTTTGTGAAAAAATCAGTATTTTTTTGAAACTTTAAGGCTTTTGCAGCACGGGTTAAAATTTTTTGATTGAGCTAAAATTTTGCAAAAATCATTTATTTGTATGATGGAACGATTTAGGGGGGCGTCACATAAAGATTTCCAAACTTTAAAAATAAGGACCACCCTAATATGCATCCTGATTAATCGAGTGACTAGGTTTTAGGACTAGGTGATTAGTGACTAGGTGATTAGGGAAATGAGAGTTTAATAGTTTTCTACCAATTTATAGGAATAATTATTTGACCCTTAATTTGTTTGTAATTTATTCTTATGGAATTCTTCTATAATTGTATCAGATTAAATTAAAAAACTTTTTTTGTTGCTAAAATGTTATTTAAGTTTATATTTCTTTTCAGTCAATGGAAAAGTGATAAACTAGGGAGATCTGAAGCCTCACCTCACATAAAAACCTATTTACGCCTATCACCTGATAATTGTAACTTGGCTTGGTTTCTTCTTACTAGGTTAGTATGATTGAAACTTTTATCATTTGGTTTTTTCTAAATAATGACAGTTGAATAATCATTTTTTAAGACATTACTGTTTTGGTTGAGTCCTGATCATTCTAGAGAATATATTTGTGTTTCTTCCTGTTGGTTAATTAAATTAAGTAAATATCCATTTTGTTAATTAAATGTATTTGAATTGTTTATAAGAAAGTTGGATACATTTTCCCCCTCTAGTGCAAACCTGTCTAAAGCTGCATGGGGTTCCTTAGAAAAGAGAGGAACCCAGTTTATGATTCGGTCATATGAACTTGGAGTATTATTTTTACCAAAATTTTTTGTGAGTATGAGACAATTATTACTCATATTTTTCTTACATATAACTGTAAATGTTTTTTTGTGTTCATTGACTGCAACACTGTATCATGGTTTATAGCTCTAAGATAATTAAAAGAAAGTTAAATAATCCACATATTAAACACATCATAGTGAAATTAATTTTCTTTAATAAAATTAACTTAAAATTTTTCAAATCACATCGGACTGCATTTTCATGATTGGTGAACTAGTATTAACTCTAATATAATAATACTATTTACTAATATGAAAACCTCTTTTACAGGAATTAGAAATGTTTTCTACTCCATTTTCAGCCAAGAAGGATTTCACTTCAGTGTTTCCTATTCCTTATGATATTCCTTTAGAATCATATTCAAACGATGGTAAGAAAACTCATTTAAGGAACCATTTTTTAAAAAATTTTTTCGATTGAATTTATGCTTTTAAAAGATAATTTTGTTGCCTTAGAATCAAAACCTACTATCTCTAAAAATTCACGCAGCTTAGTCGTTCATTCTGCTCGTTTTGTTGGCGGTTTTGGCTTTGTTAAAGGGTTGCTGCTATCCATTGTTAATTCACTTCAGTCCTAGAAAGGGAAAATATTGAAACTTTGAATCTTAATAATTCTAAAACTAATTCGAATTTTTTAAAAAACGAAACGACAATATTTTTGTAAAAAATAATTGTATATATGTGTTTAAAATATTTTACTTCTACCACATGATTAGTTTTTCTTTTATAACGGAAAAAGAGTTCCAATTATTTCATTGGCTGCTGCGAAACGAGCTAGATTCAATGTTAATCTTGGCAGTCTGATATCGTAAGCAGGTTGCCATATCAGGGGCAATATTTTCTTCATCTTAAAATCAAATAATACTGCCTTCTGGTCTGGTTCGGAAATATTCGGAATTGCAAGCGAGAAAGCTCATTTCATTGGTTCGTAAGCTTGACATCATCGAGCTGGCAAAGTGCCAAACCAATCAAATGAGCGCCTGCAATGATCTGAAGTAATTATTATTATTTTTTGATTTAGTGGTATTTAATTGGTGGAATTTTTATGGGTAGTGGTTTGAATTGGCGTCTGATTTTAAGTAGCCAAGGATCGGGATCCCCGAAGTTTGCCGAACGGGGATTCTAAGGTGACGATTTACAAGAGATCATTCTATGCTAAAGATTAGCTGTCCCTTTAACTGTCAGAGAAATGTTATAAAATAGTTTTATATTGTTATATCATGCCAGTAGTATAGCTAAAAATTTTAATGGGTAGGGTTTTTCATAGGTAGGGGTAGCATATTTTCAGTGATTCAAGCACTTTTTTTGTTTCTTTTTAGATGAAATTTGGACCTGGGACATTCCTCATGTTCATGCTCCTGACCGATATGGAATGAAATGGTGTCCACCTGGATTAAAATAAGCCACATAAGACCTTTAAGGGTCTAATTGTAATATAATTTAATGCTGAATGACAAACTTATTTTTATCAATTTTTTCCTAGTACATAAATTTTTAAAATATTTTTAGGAGCTGAAAATTTCTTTTATATGTCGTACTACAGGAATATAAATAACACTGATTAATTTTTAAAAAAATATCTGTATAAATGATGAAGTTAGTTTGATTTTTAAAAGTTTGGGGGTCATTTGAATTATCTAAAGTTGTTTTTTTAACATTAAACATTCCTATGAAAAATAATTAGTATTTCACCCTCATAAAGTATTGGGAATTACATTTTTAAATTTAAGTACAGTAGAACTCCAATTATCTGAACTCCAACTATCCGAATCGCCGATTATCCGAATTGATTTCAGAATTAATAAAAAAAATTCCGCCGCGAATTTTGCCGTTTTTAATGTTCTTTTTCGTGTTCTATTTGACATTTCTATGTTCGCTTTGTTCTTTTTACAAACTGTATTCTGAAAACCACTTGTAAATACTTTTAGTATGTGAAATTCCTTTTCATTTAATTAATAAACAGCTCTTTTTCTTTAAATATAATTTTTTCCTCCTATTTTTAAACTTGCATACAGCAATTAATTATAGTAAACCCCTTTTTTTCGGAAAAAATCCAATTATCCGAATTTTTGATTATCCGAATGGGGTTCGGTCCCAATTGATTCGGATAATTGGAGTTCTACTGTATTTATCAATTACTAAATGAGATATTTTTGTACTAACTAAATTCAATTGAAATTATTGGTCAATTGAAATTTATTTTTGTTATTCCTCAATAGAAAGTTTGCATCTGCAATTGTAGCACTCCATTTTTAAGACTGAAGACAGAATCTGAAATAAAAATTATTTTTATGCTTTAATTTTGTTGGTCATTTATTTATGAGTGTGCAAGTAATACTTATCCTATTCAGTTGGAATTTTGAAATATTGACTTAAAATTTTTTCTTATACAGTATAACCTCTTTAAACCCCCCCCAATTTAACAACCCTTATGTTATTAAACTTTAATAAACACACCTATCATTTAATCATGGAGCAATTATATTCGTTGAAACATCTTTTAATTAAACAGCCTATGTTTTGGATTCTTTATAATTTACATAGTTATTTGATAGCCATATGTTGACTTCTCCTAAAACACATTATAAAACAAATCTATGTAAATTGTGGGCCTAGAAATAATTTTGTAAGTAATAAACTTATAATGTGAACTTCAGTAAGTGGACAGTTTTATATAGGTCAGTGTTTGGAAACTTTAAGCAGATTTGGGAAAATTCAATGAGTTGTCTTTAAAGATTATTTTTCAAAAATGCTTGGGAAGGGAGGAAGCAATTTATTATTAATAAGCATCTTAATTTAAAAGCTTTGTTTTCCATTTTATTTAATTCATGGTTTCCATTCCCAACTCACTCTTGGTAGGCAAATGTTAAAGCCTGGCTAGTTTGTTTCGTCTTAAAATATGTTCCTGGTAATTTTTCAGATTAATGATTACTGTGTAGAAAAGTCCAAGTGATATTGAGTCCTTTTTTATAAAAGATAATGTATATCAAGTGAAATTTGCAATAAAGATTCAGTCACATGTTGATTGTAAACACATCCGTTAGTGCAGATTGGGGGCAGCAAAGTTTGTTGTTCTCTAAAAACAAAACCACAATTTATAGCAAATAGGAATCGTAAAGGAATCATTTTAGTTTAATTGATAGTCGTAAATGCCATCTATCAATTAACTTAGTCTTCGGATATTAATAAAAAAAGGGTCTAATACAGTGGTTCCCAATTTTTTCGCTTATTAAAAAAGTAAACTTTAAAACTTCTTTCTCAAAGTTTTTTCATCAAAATTTTGGATTAAAAAACTAACTACCCCTCCTAACCATCTTTATGCAAGTTTTTTCATCACCAGAGTCAAAGACCATTGAAAAATGTAAAATTTATCTAAGTACACTACTAAGGACAAGAGGTGTAGAGATTGTCTTACAATGGATTCCCTTCCATTGTGGGATTTTTGGTAATGAAAAGCAGACGAGCTCGCTAAAAAGGGGACATATATTCTACAGTCGACCCAGCGAGAAATTCCACTGGGATCCGCAGTGAGACTGATTAAAAACAAATTAAAAATCATCTATGATAGACAAGTGGCTGATAGTACAAGGAATAAAAAGTGGATACAGGGTATCCTTGATATCCCGGATGGTCCACGATACATTGCGGTCGCGGCTTTTAGGCTCCTCACAGCGCATGATTGCCTGGCCAAAAATCTGCACCGTTTTGGCATTTTTGAAAGCCCGAACTGTGTCTTGTGTAGAAAGACTGTCGATATGGACGGTGACCACCTTTTAGAATGTGCGGCGCTCTCGGGAGGGGACGTCTATATCCGATATTGGAACTCCAGACGAATTATGAAGCAGCTGGACTTGTGAACTCCTTGTATTTCCTATTGTTTTTATGTTTCTAACTGCTACTTTTGTTTCTCATGTTTCTGACTTCATGTGTCACTGCGTGACACATGTAGCCAATGAATGTACTTGTTCAAGTTGCCTTGCAATTAAAAAAAAGTTTTTTTCATTTTATGATAAAATCAGCTAAACTCTTGATAAATTGAGCCATAACTGGAAAGCTTCTCTCATTTTTTTAAAATTTCAAATACTAAAACATTTCTTACCACATCGAATGTTACAAGATTTTATTAGTAGACAGTTAAATTGAGATGTGATAAATTATGTGCATGTGCAAGTTAAATGCTGTTATTTTAGAGACTGAAAATAATTTATTAAATATTCCACTGCTTCAAAACTATTGGATAATCAATTAACTGGGGGTCCTCCCCCAGAAAATGTTTGGAAATTTGACTCTAACTAACAGGTTTTTAACTCGTTTTGGTACACTAAGTCCGACTTTCAAGGGCTTTACCTTAAAACTTTAAATTTTGGCTTAAAAAATTAACAGGGGTTGGACACCCCTGTTCTAGACTATTTGTTCAGTAGAGTTCACGGCACATTTACACTTGACAAATCAACCAAACTGTAACAATTTGTTCCTTAAGAACTGAAGATGTTAGAAATGGAGACACACGTGAATTGGCGGCCATTTTGTATTTATGGCCACCCTCTTGGATTGAAGGTATTGCTTTATCTCAAAATTCAATCATAAAAAAAGTGTCGAATAAATTTGAAGTTTTCCTATTTATGATCTAAGGATACTTAAAAGTCATTTATCGAAGTCATAAAAATGAAGGTTTCACATTTTCACCTTATGAGGAGCGTTATAGTTGTTAAAAACTACGTAAATTCTACCTGATTAAGGGTGCGTTTTAAGGATTTTATTCAAGGCATTTCTCTGCACAAGGTGTCTTTTCCTACTAAATCGATGCTGCTCTATAACTTTGTAACTGACTAAATTAGCAAATATCTAAAAGTTTTTAAAATAAAAATAATTCCTAACATTGACGTTAGGGGGCGTTGAAAGTTGTCTGGCACTTTTATGATGATTAATATGAATTATATAAAAAGTTAAAGGGGGTAGACAGTTATTTTGGGACCCCCTGTATTAGAAATTACTTCTACTTTTCTGAACTCGTACTAAAAACAGTAAAATTACCAAAATCATTAATGCTGTTGTTTTGAGGACGCGGCTATGTTCTTTATAATTTGTGCAAATCGGCATAAGTCTGCAACATCTCCTTTCTAAGCATTATCTTCTTCCAGATTTTCACTTTTTCAAAAGTCCCCGATTGAAAAGACCATAAAGAAGGATTAAACCAAAGCGGCGATTTAAAATTCCTCTGAGATTTCTTAGAATTATTGCCCCAGACGTGAACTGTCAATAAAAGTGATGCCCTTAGAATAAAGGAAGCAAAGCTTGGAGCTATCTGAAACAACAAAAATAGAACTTGGAGATAAGCACGTTCTTAGATATTGTAATCGTTTTTACACTGCATAGCAAGCGGTTTTTCTCTAATATGATTTCCTTGAAGTGGTCCTCACTTGAAGGCCTTCAGGCTTCCAAAATATAAAACCAACTTGTAAAAAAATTATGTTTTTAAAATTTATTAATTGTAGAGATCTTAAAGCCTATACCTATTAGTTTTTCACATCACGAGATCTATAACTGAGTATTTATCAACAAAAATGATAAAATAGGCTCCTTTAGTTCTAGGTCTCTGGAAGATATCAGTAATAATATTACAGCTGGCGCTCATTTTTACGAACCTCTATTTTACGAACAGTTAGCAAATAAAATAACACGTTTGTCTGTTTGGACCCAATCGTTTAGTTTAAAAGAAAACAAAATTAAACAAAGTTTGGACTCAGTTTTGGAATTTATTTTCTTAATATTCCGAACTTCAGGGGGAGGGAATAGAATTTATCCAACATTCTCAAGATAAAGACAATTTAAGAGACTAATGATACATATGATATCGTAATTATTGTTTATAGCTTGAAGAATGAGAAAAAAGAAAGAAAGAGAAGGAGTATTATCAATTTCACTGCACATTCATTTTATTCACGGCTTGCTGCGTTAAACTAATTTTTTTTCGAAAGACCCTCTTTAAAGAAGCCTCGAAATTGTATAATTTTTCTTGTCTTCCCAGTGAGTGTGAGATTATAATCGCCTCTATACCCCCTCTACCAGAAATTAAGAAATTTTCTTTTTCTTCACGGACAGCAAAAAGTACCCCCATATGCTTCCCCCTGTAAAAAAAAGCTTCAACATCCCCTTCAAAATCATTTCCCCACCTACAAGAACTAATAACTAATTTCATTTAATTTAAAGGCAACTTCTTTTCTGATGAACTGCTCAGTCCATTCATCATTGACCAACGACACCTTTCGAGAACCCTTCTCCGGCCTATATCTCCGTTTTTCCCACCTTTATCCTCACAAGAGCAAGCCGGAACGAACCGGATCGGTCCGGAGCAAATCGTAAACAACAAAAGGAGGCACTTCTATATATAGGGCGGCCAGCACATATAAAAAGACATATTATGAGTGAGGTTTCTTTTCTTGTTATAGTAGCCGAGTAATGGCGGTTTTTACGCTTCGGTGCTCTCGGAAGACGATTCGCGCGCTTGTATCCCTACACTCGTGACGTGGTGTCACGTGACAGCGTAATGACGTCATCGGATACGTTCTTTAGAAAGACTATAAGAATTTCTTGTTTTCCCTTGCTTTCGACCGTTTTGCGGCCGGAGAGACGGTTCATATATTTTTTGGAGGACATCTTGAGATACGGTGTCAAATCGAGCGAAAACAAATGTTTCGTGGATTATTTTACAATTGGGAGTTATTGTGCTGCACTAGCGTTCAGGCATTGAACTTGTTTCCTATAGTTTTTAAAGGATCTTTTTTTCTGGAGAGGAAATGCAGGAGAATTTCGAGCAGAATAAACCCTTTTTTAATCAAAATAAATTATTTATTAGGTCATATAGAACGCGAATATTTGTAATCCAAGCGAATATACAAGTTCGATTGAAAAACAGAATTCTTGAACATTCAAACTTTTTAAAAGCTTGCTCTTTCAACTTTCACAATAGTAATAGTGCTGTGGAAGACGTTTCTCCATTGCTACGTTTTCTAGTGTAACATTAAATTGGGGAGTAGGTCGCCTGAAAAACGGTACAACTTATGGAAGGATGGATACAGAGAGGGTGCCTAATTCTTATTAATTTGTTTTGTCATCCATCAATATCTTCCTGAATTTAGTATAAATCATTTTTAGAAATTTAAAGAAAAGCAACGCAGTTATAAAAAGTAAAATCGTTTATGTGGCTCTGTCAACCTACTTATCTTTCAAGCATTGTTATTGTGTCTATCAAAATTACTAAATTTATAACAATTTTCTGAAATTTGTTTTATTTAAGTATCTAAATCACACGCCTACAATTAACACACAAAGGTTATAAACAACTAACATTAGGTAATAAAATATTGTATAAATTGACAACTCCTTACCACATCTTGAAAATTAATATTTCTTTTTTAAAATTATGTGTGTTTCGGGAAAAGTAATAAATTGGGTATTATTAATAATGCCTGAAGTGAGGTGGAAATGGGATCAATTCAATGGCATTTATTACTTTAATAATAAATAAATAGAAAATTTATTAATAAATAAACAGCATTTAGCACTTTGCCCGAAATACGGGGGCATTATTAATAATGGGCGGATTTATCACATCATAATTGGAGGGCTCAGAATTAAAATGGACCAAGTCCACTTTTTGTCATTTTTGAGTTAGCAACGCACCAACAGTTAGCAACGCATAACATGCACCAACTGTGTAAAATTTCAGTGCAATAATGAACCAAGTCCGAGTTCTGATAATATCTGCTTGGCAGCAGCAAGTTCTATTGCGTTTGCATGTAATTTTCCTATGAAGCTTTAACTTTAAACGTCTGTAGCTCAAAAGTAGCTAAAGTGGACTTGGTTCACTTCTATTCTGAACCCTCCAATTGTAACATGTACTGTACAAGTGTACATACTACATGGAAATAGCCAAAATCACTGATTCGTTACTATTTGGAATTAATATTTTAAAATCAGATATAAAGACAATAAGTACGAAATAATTGTACTGAGTTTAAATAAATCCTAACTGTTAACTAAAAAATTTTGTAAATAATAACTACAAATGCAAGCTTAGGTACAATACAGAAATCTTTCAAGGAATTTATCTCAAATAAACCAATAAAGCAAAAAAAGTTTGTAAAATCCAAAAGAACCGAAATTTTATCGTCTCCATGGGTAAAATAAAAATTTTGTTTCCATTTCCTCACGGAAGACATTCTTCCTCCAAAAAACCCCTCGATGCTTTTATGGCATCTAATTTGAGACAAAAGATGAAATAACCCAATAGAAGAACCAAGGGTAGAGAATTATTTAAGAAAAATCACAGGATCAGGGAGAGAAGTTTTAAGAACCTGTAGAGTAAATTTGCTTTTTAAGAATCTTACGCTTTTTAATTTTTTTTCAAAAGAAATATAAAAGCGTAAGTTTCCTATCGTTTCTATTACATTCACTGCTGTATACAAGGAAAAGTTAAATTATGTGTTGTATAGCAATTGAAATATTCACCCACTTCTTACATAAATAATGTGATGGACACGTCCGCACAATGCATGGAATTTTTTTTATAAATGTGCTTTTATTTAAATTGTTTAATTTCCAACATTTAAAAAAAAATTTGAAATCTTACCAACTCAAATGTCAAGAATAAGGTTGACCTGGAAACCCACCTTTAACTTTAAAGGAATTTCTTATTGTAACTGTACATAATTTAATAATAATATTGTTTATACCTATACCTACTAAACTATTTTAAAATCACTCAAATTATTAATTAAATTTAAATTAAATAATTTTAATAAGGGTTTCCCAAACTTTTTGATTGAAGCATTCTATCCATAGCAGAGAAAATCACTTCCATTATCATTTGCAATTTCAATTCCGTATTTTGCAGACTCTTAAAAATATAAACTGATTTTCCCTGCTGATTACTGACAGAATTTAACGAAATTTGGTTGTTTTCAGGGGGTTTTGGAGGTGTTCTATCTGAATATGCAATAGCTGAAGTTTTCTGTAGGAGGAAAAAGTGAAACGTTGCCCCCCCGCCGGCCAACATTGTCCTCCAGCGGAGAGTTACATTCAATGTAAACTCTCCGCTGTAATGTAAGGAATTCATATCCATAAATTTTATGGACATGAATTCTTAAGAGGTCTCAGGACTCTTTTAACTATGCAAAGGGTCGAACTAGTATTACACTAAAACTAATTTCTGTAGAAACTTTAAATTTTTACCCCATAATAACTATATATCAATACATAAATACCTAAAATTTCAAAAAGTTCTGATGGTTTTTATAGGAGTAATCAAAAAAGGAAAAAAAATTACTGCGCGCAAGATTTTTCAAAAACTCAAGTTATAAGCATGAAATTGAATACAAATACGTAATAAGGCATACATACTTTGTCAAGCAGAGTCGAAATAATTACGGCAGGCAAGCTAAGACCGAACGAATGACTTTATTATAACAGAATACACTATATATACAGGATTATTTACATAAGAGGTGTGGCCAAGGCCATACTTGGCAATCAAAGCATAAGTCAATTTGCCGTACCTCTCCCGTACGGCCCTACTGGAAAAGATTGGGCTCGATTCCTGACATACTTTTAAAAAAAAATATACTGTTAAAAGTATTTTAATCACTGTTTTTAAAAAAATAAAAATTATTTTTTAAATTTTTTTAAAAAACTGTGATTAAAAATACTTTTAACATTATCTTTTTTTTAAAAAAGTATGTATGCCTTATTAAGTACCCAAAGATACGTATTTGTACCCAATTTCATGATAACTTGAAGAGTTTTTGAAAAATCTTGCGCGCAGTGAAATTTTTTTTCCTTTTTTGATTACTCCTATAAAAACCATCAGAACTTTTTGAAATTTTGGGTATTTATGTATTGATATATAGTTATTATGCGGTAAAAATTTAAAGTTTCTACACAAATTAGTTTTAGTGTAATACTATTTTGACCCTTTGCATAGTTAAGAGTCCTGAGACCCCTTAAGTAAATCTTGTTTGTCATGGCATGGCAGACATGCACGCTAAGTTTAGCTGGAGGAGATTACTCTGTTAACCGTTGGACGAAAGTAAAGGATGCCGAATTTAAAATTTCTCTGCTGTATTTGAAAGTGGTGATTATAATAATTGTTAAAACATAAAACTGTAACAAAACCAACTAGGGTGAATGAACAGCTTACTTATAACCTCAAACAACCTAATAATAAATTTGATTGCTCAGGAGGCCCCCCAATAAAATTCAATAGTGGGATGCAGAAACATTTCGTAAATGACAACTAGAATTTTCCAGGAAAGTATTTAATTGATGCCAAAACTCATAAAAATCAGGAACATTTCTGAAATTTATGCGGAACGTCACTATTTTTTTACTGTGTGGTCACCCTGGGTTTCACTCAATTATGAAAATATAAATAAAAGTAACAAATACAAATTAAGTCGACCAACTACAGGCGTAAGCCCAGCAAGGTTGGTCCAGTCTTTCAAGTATTTCATTTTTATTCTTATTTTTATGAATAAGAAAATAATTCATCTTTTCTTCCTACATATGAACAGTTTTTTTTATTTTAAGTAAAAAATTAAGATAAAATTATTTCTTTACTGTAAGGTGTAAGTTAAAGAGATTTCACCTCTTCGAAATCAATGCGTGTACGTGTATGGAAGTTCCAATGTTTAAGAATTCTTTTTGTCTGACATTGAAGTTGGGAATTCTGGCTTTTAAACCTTAATATCTCGTATGTTATTCTACCATTATAGCTGTTTAAGATTTGTTCTTGTGTGTAGACTTTTCAGAGCTATGCTCTTTCTCTTTTGATATTATTTTTTTCGACCATCCCTCTATTTTAGATAAACTTTGATTAGTTTCACTGCATTACATAGTTTCCCCTGTAGAACGTGTTTTCCCTTTAAATAAGTGTGTTGGCAGTGAAACCAACAAGCGAAAACAAAACTTGCTTGGTGTTATTGGCTTCACTGCTTCTACGATGTACTAAAGGAAATGCAAGTTCTACAGGGGAAAAAACACGAAAGCATGTAACGCAGCGAAACCAATCTGGACCGATCCAAAATGGAGGACTTGACCTGGTTCAGTTCCACATCAAATGAACCAATTAAAACAGGAGTTCCCAAATTTTTCAAGTCGCAGAGCACTTTTTAAGAAAAAACTCATAGCTAAGCACTTTTTGAAGATGTTTTAAAAATCCTGGTGTTCCCCCAGAAGTCATGCCTGGATCCGCCCCTGCTCCTCAGAGTCCCTCCTTCCCTAATCCACCAATGATGTATTCAAATAAGAAAGATTCGAACGCTTGGTCCTTCCCCTCAGAAGATCCCTTCCGCCACCTGCTCGGATGGCCTACATCCGGAAACTTTTTCTCAAAGAAAGGAGAAAAAAAGAATAAAGGCACGCGTAAAAATTAGCGCCGTGAAGCGGGTGCTCCATCGATCAAAAACCAGAAAAGGGGACGAATTTGATATCCAGCCCGTTTATTTACGGCAGACAAATCTTTTGGCGACCTGCGCAGTATCGTTTGTCTCGGCTGACCCCATTCCGGGACAGCAGACGACAGTGGTTCCCTGGCGTCGCCACCCAGTCCCCCCTCCCCCAGTGGTGTTTGTTTCTTAAAAACCCACTCCGATGTCCCATCTCGACGAATATCTGGACAGATATATTTCCATTGCCGTCGTCGTTATTGCTAGATCGCCCTTCTGAGATTCTTGCTCACCAAAGAGCAGAGATTAATGTGTGCAGAGAGCGCTTGAAGGGCGAAAGGTGGGAAGAGTGCTCGAGAAAGTTGCTCTGGAGGAGAGTCTTTTTTTCTTCTCCCTATTAAAGGACTTTAATAGCAGTTTTTGTTGAAAGGGGGTTGATATCAATAAATTTTTAAGCTCGATATCTTTTACTGTAATGAGTTCTCACAAAATTTAGGTGATTTTCGTGGGAGGGTTTCTTGCTGATTCAATGTTCTACGTTTAAAATGCAGGGCATCCTTGACAGTGGTACAAAAATAATTTAAAACAACGAAAAGATCTTCTATATGTAATGTGTAAACTGGTCTAATTTTTACTAGTAACTTTTGATTCCGGTCTGAAAAATTTAATTTTTACGGGAATATTACATTTAAGGTTATTGAAATTAAAGTCTTAGCTACTAGAAAATAAAGAACCAGATGCATCTTCCAAAAAGTAAGTCAACCAAGTATACTAAAATGCGTCAACCAAATAAAAAAACTTAAGTTCGAGACGACGCGTTTTTTTTTGTAAACAAGGGGTTCAACTTTTGGGAGGCAAGTTGCTTATGTTACGTTAAAATCCAGTTTTCTTTTAGAATTATTGAAAATGAATTATTGAACATCTTGTATTCGGTTTCCACATTTTATTTCGTTTTTAAAAACTGTATTTGACCTAAAAGACTTTAAAAAAAAGTCAATTTCTTGATGATAAAAAAAACATTGTACAATAGGGTGGGTCATTTTCCTATGGCGAAAAAAAAATTTTACAAATTCTATCGGGCACAGCAAGAAAAGGGTGCCAAATGGTCTCAAACTAACATGTGTAAAATATTATTCCATTATAATAACTCTTTTTGCCTCCGGATTGGCCTCAAATAGAACAAAAATATGTAATTTTTCATATTTTTTTAAAATTTTATAAATTAAATTTTTTTGTCGATAACTTCTTAAAGCTCGCAAATAAGGGTCTTTAAAAGCAATTTTAATCATATTAGTCACCTTTATTTATTATCAATATTGAAACAACTGCCAAAGTGGCAATGTAATATGCTATCATATTAACAATAGTCGTAGAATAGGAGGATCTTTTTTTCCAACAAATAGTGGATTGTCAGTGGTACATATTTTAAATATTGGTAGTCCAGATACATTTTCCCTCAAATTTGGTTAGTACAAAGCGGTATTTTTAATTTTTAAAAGTAGAAATAGTTATATTTTTCATAAATATGCCGCGCTTTCAAAATTCAGCGGACAGTTATTTCACTGGCTGATCTTGGGATCCAAATATGATCGCAAAAATTTGTTGAAACAATTTTCGAATGATAGTTTGTTCATTAAGCAGTTAAGATTCGCCTCAGTCATGATTTACCTATTTTTTTGCTATAACAATAGACTGAAACCCAGGCCCATGAAATTATACTTCGTTGGAGGGAGGATTGACTCAAAATGGCTCCTTAGCATTCCCTTATGCGTTCATAAAAGTTAAAATATAGCAAATTTAACTGATTAAGAAATTACAAGTAAGTTTTGAAAAGTAATGTAGCTTATTTAAAAACTTAGGGGATAATACTGAGCTTTATGCTGAAAACGGGGATCTACTGCTCTTCTTAAGAAAATGTTTCAAAATTTGACTCTTAAAATGTGGTTTTAATTTATTTTTGGACATTAGTGACTCATATGGGGTCACTTGGGATGGAATATTCCTAATATGCCAAAGAAATTTCAAGGAAAACCCCAACTTTTAAACAACTATCCAAATGTTTTCCTTGGGGTTGAAATATAACCCAAAAAAGGTACCCACCTTCTGACATATCCATTTTTATTAAAAATTTAATGTTTTTAAAATCCTACTCAACCGGCAATTAGAGTTTCGCACATTTTTATGATTCCAGCAAGAAATTTTTGATTTCCAGTTCTAACCATTGAGATATTTTAAAATATGTTGTATTACAACTCAAGTATTTCAACTCTGGTTTCATTTATAATTATTTCATAGTCTTCAATGATGATTTTTATACCATTGTGCACATTTACATTCATGACGGATTCGTGAAATCGAGGTAAAAACATGATTTTCATTTGTCTATTTTTACATGAAATTACTATATTAATCGAAACTTTGAGGCCAATCCGGAGGCAAAAAGAGTTATTATAATCAAATAATATTTTGCACACGTCAGTTTGAGATCATTTGGCACCCTTTTGTCGCTGTGCCCCTGGGAAAATGTGAAAAAAATTTTTTTGACCCACCCTATTGTACAATGAGGAAGTTGCATGATTTTTTTTAATTTTTTAATCGATTCCTCTTGCAAAAATAAGCAACTACCCAAAATTTTAGGCCGATCGAGAAATTTTTTGATTGCCAAAAAAATTAACAAAAATCCCCTTTTTAAAAGCGCGCGAAAACGCCAAGAGTTTGGATGTGACGTCATCTTATACTAAACATTGTTGTAAAGCAATGGAGTTGATGGTATTATTGTTGACGTCATCTTATAGTTTAAACAATAAACGTTTTCAGTCACGTGTTTTTTTCTCGATTTTTAAATTAAAATATTTAATTACCTGTACATTTTTTTGAAAAACTGACTAGATATTTCATTTTACCATACAAAAAACCATACGGAACACTTGTTTGTTTTTGAAAATCTGACACATGCAACTTCCTTATTATAGTAATGATCCATAGTATTATAGTGTTATGGTAGTCATAAGGAATATCGAATTGTACTGGAATAAGTTCTAGGAAATGGCCCTATATAAGTGCCAGTTTATTTAATAATAGCCAATTCTTAGATTTTTTGGAAAGGACTGCAAGTAGAAAAGGTTTTCAGAATTTTAAGGGAAACGACTTTGTGGAAGCTTTTACGATAAACGGAAATACATCTCAACTCTGCATGATTATGTAACATAGTTTCGGTCACTTCCTAGAACGATTGATTGCTTCTTTGAAGGTATAAATGGTTTTCCACAGAATTAAACTATTTACAGTAAACGTTTTTGTTTTTCCTCGCTTCCAAGGAAACATTCTAACATTATACTTCATAAAATTAGCACTTCTTACCCTTCTTTTTATTTTTGGAAGTGCAGTTGTGAGTTACCTGTTTTTCATACAAGAATTATATTATGTGTGCTGTCTAAGAATTTTATATCAATTCATATTCTTTTATCTGTCACAAACCTAGTAGTACCTAATCCTTAACCAAGCTAGACTAGTGTTTCCCAGCCTTTTTTGGTCCATGCCCCCCCCAAAACCTTTCAAAATTTTTTCATGCCCTTCATATCTTCTTTAAAAAACCTTCTTGGAAGGTAAATTAAACCTGGTCATCCATGCCCCACCTGGGGGGCAATTTGAAAATTTTCCAAAAATTGCAGTTTAAAAAAATTATTTTCCGATGGGGATTATTAAAAAATTATATTAACTTAAATCTTAATCTTAAAATCTGTCATTACTAAAAGATTTTATGTAGTAAATACGCTCACAGAAACCCCAATAAAAATATTTCTTTGCAAGAAAATAATAATTAAGAATTTTCTAAGATCAAACCAAAATGTACTAAAAAAACAGTCTGGATAATTCAAAACCCGTATAATCTTAAGTAAAAACATTTTGTTTATTTCCTTTCGTTCATTATACAATTTTTGCTTGATGTGTTTTTAGATGTAATTGCTAACTGATATCCCAAATTGTTAGTATTTAAAAAATCCGAGTCCCATCGTTTTAAAAAGTAGAACGCATTTAATTTTTTTCTTTGTCTCAATTTATTCAATTTTTGAATTTCACATGAGAAAAAAGTGTATTGTCAATAAAAAGAAACAGGTTCTATTTTGTCCATTACTACTACTTTACTTCCCAGAGCCCTCAGCCATGATTATTATGCACTTTTTAACGCTTCAAACAAGCATTGAAGTTTGTGAAAGCAAATAATCATAATGTGTGATAAATACATACAGCAGCCACAGCAAAGAAAAAAAAATTGTCTTTTTGATTACGAGGATCCACACAAATCCAACCAGAAAAGGCACAATCTCCCGCTGTTCTGGCGGCGCCAGAGCCCAGAACCCTTTGGACTCAATTAATCACGATTCCTTTTGACTAGCCCAGAAAAACATTTTCGTTATGAGTGATAACTTAACGCTCGATCTTGGAGGAAAAGGAGAGGGTGAATAAATACTGAATTTCCTTTCAGCGAGTGGTTAGCTTTCAATCAGCACTCTCGTTCTTCAAAGGATTGTTAGCATTGTGCAACCGTTGGAAACTTTGTTGAGTAAAAATTTGAAAATAAAATGTTGCGTAAAATTATTAAGTGTTTTTAAGAGCAAATTAATTCGGTAACGAATAGAGGATTATCGTGTTTGCGTTGAGATGTTTTATAAAGACACTAATATTTAGCCTCGGAAAACTAATTGTTAGTTGCTGTCACAAATCAGTTTATGGAAGTTTCCGTTTTAAAAATTAAACGAAGTATCCAAAAGTTTTCACTTTTCAAATACACTTCTGAAAGGCTTGTTAAGTAGTTGAAGTATATGCGCTACGCATTTGTGAAAAAAATATTTTATATAAATTAGCTGCTTTCTTTAAAATGGTCAAAAGGTGATTGTGTGGCAAAAGTATAAATTTGATTAGATTCTTCTAAAAACTGCACAAACTATAAATTATAAATGAAGAGAAAGAAACTTTAATCTTTCCTGCCAAAAATCTTAACCTCTTTATTGGAAGGGGAGAAACAACAAAAAACAGTAAAAATGACAGAGTAGGAATGCCCCCCCAATTCAAGCAATTCCTACATACATTAAACTAACTTTTTAGGAAAAGCGTGTTAATTATTAACTTAAATATAACTTTAATTATAACATTATAAATTTCCCATAGCAGTAAGAATAAAACCACGGCTGAAATAATTAAGTGTTATGCCAAACGTTGATATCAGACAGAAGTATAAAAATGATGCTTCGAGTGTAAGCAAGCATGATAAGTTTGTGCATAAAATTACTGTATAGAAAAAAACATGTTACTACAGTTATAACAGAATCAATATAAGCAAGGTTTTTCTTCTGATGAATCCATACAATAAATAATAATATCGGGGGAAAATCCATTTAGGTATGCCTTTGGTTTTACAATCAGTGCTATTATGAGGACCTAGTGCTATTAAACCCTAAACCAAACAACCAACCAATCAGTGTGAAATGAATACTAGACTAGAAATACAATGATGAGGGGTATTGAAAATAGGGTAATGATTAATTTTTAGATGTGCTAGGGGGGTTTCTGTAGTACTAATTAAGCAAATAAAAAATTACTATTTTTTATATACAGGGTGTCCATAAAATAAGTAACCCGATTTAAGGCCCTCTAGCAACCAAACCATTCATCGGAATTGAAGGAAATTTTGGTGTAAGACGTTTTGAGGGATGGGGAGGAGAATGGTATGGGGTGGGACAGTTAAACTTTATCAGTTACGGTTAAAGTGAAAATTTTTTTTAAAATTCCCAATGTAACCCCCCCTTTTTTATTCGCGCTATGTGATCCCAGATGGGAAAAACACAAATAGCGTTGAAACGGTACCTCTAAGTTGTAAACTCGCTCCTAGAGGGACAAATGAAAACAGCTATGAAACTGTTATTTCTGTAGAAGCTAGACTAGTGAATGGTTTAGAAAATATGACTGGTGAGTCGGTAAATAACAATAAAAACTAGTAAAATTAAAGAATGCTAGTAAGTTCACTAGTTTTTATTGTTATTTACTGATTAATATTAAAAAGAGAAAGGAATCAAATTCTTGGAAAGGCGTTCAGGGGTTCAGGTCGCGAATTCTAAACTTTACACAACAAAACTAAAAACCAGAAAATAATTAATGAAAAAAAACCTTTTTAAAGAACAACGTTTTTAAAATGCACTAAAAAGTATAAAATAATTTTTTGTAACTCCTTGTAAAACGAAAAACGTGGGGATCATGCATTACGTATTTAATCCAACTTAATTTCATCATTCATTTAAATAATTTTTAACAGTGGATATAATGGTAAAGTGACAAGAGTAGTAGCTGTAAATATTATTGCATGATCCCCCATGATCCCCACGTTTTTCGTTTTACAAGGAGTTGCAAAAAATTATTTTATACTTTTTAGTGCATTTTAAAAACGTTGTTTTTCCGGGTTACTTATTTTATGGACACCCTGTATTTTAGGCCTCTTTGAGGCACGGTTTAAAGGGCTGCCCAGATTAATTTAGAATTTTACACACATCCAATAAAAATAGCAAAAGAAAAATAGGTGTATCGCAAAATCTCATCCAAATATTTGATTTAAGAGATACTCTACTAACAGGCATATGATGTGTTTTGATTATATTTTATCAACTGAGAAGAATATAGGAGCTTTCATTCTGCCAGTCTTTCATATTATTCTAAGTAGTTAAAACATAAACTATGTCCATTTAAAATAATAGTAAAGAAAACAAATTTAAAGTTCATTGACTTTAAACACTACTTCGAATCATGATTCATTTTTACGCAGTTCAAATATTTAACATAGAAAGACATTGTAAACATCAGAAAATAATCTAATTAATTGACGAAACTTTCTAGAAACCGTCAGCTTTGGAATTATCAATCCAACTAATGAACTAGAAAGGTCACATAATGAGTAATTAATTGCAAATCGTTTCTGCTGAAAGTACAAAACAAAATTTAACTTAAATGCAAAGGTTGTGTGGAGTATTTCCAGATCTCTAGGAAATTTCATTAGGACTCATTATTTCAGAATTATCTCTTGGAATCACAACAGCTATAGAGTAACTCACATAGAATTGAATGCAACCTTAATCAATTTCAATAAGTTAAGTTCAGTGTAATTTGTTTTTAGTTTCAATTCCGCTAAATATCGCCATGGTCTTTTAGTCACCAAAAAGTAAAAATATCGACACAAATTTTTGATTCTCATTGCTTAACTGGACACTCCTTCGCTAAAAACTTTAATGTATGAATTTGAAATTATTTAGCAATATTTCTACTTTTTTTGTGTTCAAAAGAGCATGGCGATCTTTATCGTGAATGTTAACGGAATTGAACTTTTTTATGTATTCTAGGATGAAATAAAGTATATAAAGGAAAAATATAAAGTATTTTTTGGAAAAGTTATAGAATGATGAGAATTTAATGGAATTGAATAAATTTTCTATTGATAAATATGGTTACATGAAAAAAAATCACTTCATTCCGTTTACCCCACTTATTAGGGATTCCCAAAAATATCTTACGCATTGAATATAAAAATTAGACGAAATATGTTTATAAAAAGTTTCTGAAGCCATTTTTTGTTGGATATTGTAGTTGTATACTATATTATGAAATATGAAAATAGAATGAAATATGAGGAATTGGGGAGAGATAATTGCCTAATTTAAGCACCTTAAGATTAGCCGAGTGCAAGTGTAAACTGTTCTGATAAAACGCCAAAACAATCAGTTATTAAATTAAAAAATTAAAATATCTAAACAAGTAGCCTTGCTATTAATTTTTAAATAATATAACTTAAAAAACCCGTCGCTAATAAAATACGATTGATGAAATTTGCGTCCGGCTAATCCAAAAAATTATAGAAAACCATCCAGAAACACCAAATTTCATTAAAAAAATATGGTAATGATAAAACCTCCGCTTAAACGGTAATCCACTTTAAACGAACTTTTAGAAAAGGATGAGATACAATTCATAAACACCCCAGAAGCCGAAATAAATTTTAATCTGTCATGGTATTGATGATCCACTCACAGAGTCAACAAGCCATTTACGATATGTAAGGCGACCAAGGAGCTTCAGGAATCGTTGTGTAACTCCTCTGATCAGGAGAAACTTGAAGAAGTGATTTCTTTCTTGAGCTGTCAGTCTTAGCGTCCTGTGTCTTGGATTTAGAGGATTTTTGGTTTCCTTTGGAGGTGTTTTTTATAATTTTTCCTTGCTTCGTTTTCTTTCTCATGTTCTTCTGAGTTTTCTTCTGAGGGCTGCTTCTGGTAGACTTCTTTGGTGTCTTTTTACTTGGTGCCTTTTTCTTTAAGGTTGACTTTCGATTGGATTTTGCAGCCTTAGGCATTTTGTTAAGGAACTCTGAGGTGTGGACTTGCAAAAAGTTGACTTATTGGGTTAAAAAAAGACTATTTAAAATGAAACAACAGTAACTAACTTGATTGAAAAATAATTTTGATGACTGAAAACTTTAATGCGTGCGAAATTACAATAATGCGATGGATTTTCCTAATTTTAGTTGTTATGGCTAACGCTAGACTTGTACATTATATTAAAATTATAAAAATATTTTTAAAAATATTTTTTAAATAATGAAGTCAAATAAAGTAAAATAATTTGATTTCAGTATTTTCCTTTTTATTAAGTTTTTTGAAATTTGTTATCCCTGTAAAGAGGGT
This sequence comes from Tetragnatha versicolor, assembly GCA_024610705.1. Taxonomy (NCBI): domain Eukaryota; kingdom Metazoa; phylum Arthropoda; class Arachnida; order Araneae; family Tetragnathidae; genus Tetragnatha; species Tetragnatha versicolor. The sequence goes on along the minus strand of JANDEH010000004.1, from coordinate 47,126,069 downwards.
TTTCCTCATATTACCTCGTTATTTTTTAGAGTAAGACCAAGACTATCTATAGATGTATGTATTTACGATTTTCCTAAAAAAACAAACAAGCCCAATCAACTTCCGGAATGTCTGATTATCCCATTCATTTCTCATCTTAAGGTGTTGCCTCACAGATAAATTTTATTTCAAAACATCTTAAATTTACAACGAAATTTACGACAAAAACATTATAAATTTATATTTATTAAATAATAAAAGTTATCAGAAAATTAAAATAACTAATTCGAAATATTATTTACTTTTATTTAAGATCTTAAATGAGCTATGTCAACTAGTAATCGGAGAGCAGATATTCCGGAAGTTGAAACCGGGTGAAATGATTTGTTTGTTTATTTAGGAAAATCGTGAATGGTAATATCTAAAAGGGTCTTTGGTACCAATAATTCCCCCCCCCCAAAAAGGAAAGTTGCATATAGAGTGTTTTCAGGTGACGTCACGACCAGTTATTTTCTTCCTTGCTGTAGGTCCAAAAGTCTGTTGCTAAGGCCGTTGCTAGGTCCGAGTCATGTGATTGAAAATGCTCTATTGACAACTATTTTTTAATCAAATTAATAAAGATTGTGGATTTAAAAATTGGCCATGTAATTCAAATGTTTAAAAAATAATTTCTTCTTTTCAAAAACAGCCGATAATTGTTTAAATTCTTAACACTTAAAGAGGAATGACTCCATTCCTTTTGAACAAAATTTTTTCAAAACCACCGATTATATTTAATTTTTTGAAAAACTTTTGCTTTTAGTACCTTGAAGATTCTGATTTACTTACAGTTATGGCTCTGGAACCTGAAGTATCAATTCAAGTATGCCATTTCTTAATTAAGCCATAAAATTTGATTGTTCATCAACATATCCTGTCATGTAAATTTAAATGATTTTAAAAGCGTAATTGTGTCAAAGCCTGGGACATAATATTAATTTTAAGTACTATTTACGAAATAAATTTTTGAAAGCATCGTTTTTGTGAACTCATTTTTAGTCTTTTCACATTTCACCCGGCTCAACCAACGTCAAAAAACGATGAAAAAGGTTTTTTTTTCGTTATGAAAATATTTTAAGAAATTCTGGGCAACGCAAGGTGGATGTCTTTATTTGGCAAAGGAATTTCATTTGAATGTTTATTTACACCAAGAATATTAAATAGGGAACAGGTGTATTTGGCTGAACGGTAGTTCATTGCTCATTTTTTCTGGATTACTCAATCTGTGAGTTCTCTTTAGTTTGCTTGATTTTTCATCATTCATTCTATGTGTAAGCTTAAAAAAAATCAATTTTTATGTATTGAAACTACTATAATGTAATTTTAATTGTTTTTGTTATAAGTACTAGGGAGCTACCGCCCCCTGCTCGCTATCGCTCGTCAACCCCCGTAAACTGCTAACGCAGGACCTTTTGGAATTGCTTCGCAATTTCCACAAATTCCAACTCGCTGAACTTAATACACTTTATAAAACAATTAAACAATTTACAGAAAAAACGTCAACCAACTTTCCAAAAATACTTCACCAAATCATCTCCATGAATAAATCTCCCTTAAAAGTTTGAATATATAATAACTCGAACTTATCAAAAATTTAAACAAAATGTTTTAAAAATATTCATCTTAATTATTTTTAATCTATGATTCTAAAAATAACTAATTATAATTGTATATCAATATTCAGACCATACAAAAACCATTATTTTAAAGTAACTCGTTAGTATAATATGCCCAGTGTTTATCATTCATATTTTTTTAAACCCAGATTTGTTAAACAATACCGTAAGCAATTGAAAATAATAAGAGACATAACATCACTCTATGTTTACAATTAATTTCGATAAAATCAGACTAAAAAATTATAAATATTGGACAAAAAGTATGAAATTTTACTATAAAATGGCGTTTATGTAAGTTTTTAGAATATGTTTTTATCGGTCTTTGAGTGATATTTCATCAAGAAAGTACTTTTTTAAAAGGTGAAAAAACATGTTTCATCTTAAAATATAGCGTCAATCGATCGTTGTGATTGGATGCATAATAATTTGAATGACAGTACTTGCTTTGTAACTGCGACCTTATCCGTTATCTAAAAAAATGGAAATATTTTAAAATTGAGAATTTTTTGAAAAATCGAAGGGCCTACTCGGAAATCCGGAAAGAATCCGGACATTTTGATACCATATATGTGTCTTTCGGTTCAGTAATTAAAAAGCCTTTCTCTGGAAACCGTTCACTAAAAACTTTTTTTTTAGAATAGAGAGATACACAAAAACATTGTTGGCAACGTCATGAAGAACTCACAGAAAAAAAATTCATGAATATATCGTGAATATTCGCGGAGATATTAGCATGTGAAAATAGCACTTTTTCAGACATCAAAAAAGAAAAGCTTCTCAAATATGCAATTTTTTAAAATTTTTTGATTAAATTTTGCCTTCATTCAACTAAAAAACCCAAAACTACACAATAACACTAACAAATTTGCAAATTTACGAAATTTTTCTTTTTTGAGGTCTGAAAAGTGCTAATTTCACATGCTAATATCTCCACGAATATTCACGAATTTTTTTTCAGTGAGTTTTTATAACGTTGCCAACAATACTATCATTGAGGTTTTTGCTGCTAGGAGAAAGTTTTGCTGCTAGGAGAAGGTTTTGCAATTATTTTTTTAACTTGTTTATTTTGCCGCTAGGAGTACTGTAAGTCATTTAAATGGATTCTCCAGGGTCACTTACCTAGTGGTAGACCTTACTTCTGTGACACTAGGACACGTTGGTTCCAAATAAAAGCCACGAAACGGACTTTTGAAACACCCCGTATACTTTATATATTGATAATTTTCATTTAGTTAGAATAGAATATAAAATTGCAACCTGATTCCGTAGTAGTAGGCATTTTAACCTTAATAAAAGTTTTATTTTGTAAAACACTCAAAATTTTACGTATCAATATTTATACCACATTCAAATGTTTCTCTATTTTACAAACTCTTTTAGCATACGCCCAACGCGTTCATAAACTGTACATCGTTCCTCTATACTGCATATATATCGTAAGTAAACCGGCTCTATCGATGTATCGAACAAGCCTTTCTTTCGCGAGTCCCTCTCTCACAAATCACACGGGCGAGAACAAATCTCCGATAACACCCCGAGTGATCTCCTCGGCTCACTCACCCGCACCCAATGGAACAATCAATGGTCTCCCATCGCATGTGTCGTCCCCAGCACCAGGTGTCTCTGGTCGCTGGGGGAGGAGCACCGGGAGCACATCCCGTTGCTATGGCTCCGTGGCCACAACAACTTCCGCACGTGCTGAGGAGAAGCCGACGGTTTTTTGGGAGGGATGACCGTGTGACTGACTCGCTCTGGATGTAGTGCTTCGTTTCCCTAGTGGTGTTATGTAGTCGCCTGTTGTTTGTGTCTGCACATCAAAGGATATTGGAAGTCTATCTGTATCGTGAGTTACGGAATTTGAATGGAAGTGTGCGGTTAAGAAGATGGTGTGGGTCTGTACTTGGAAGATTGATGAAAATCGAGATTTCCTACTGTTGGGAATGGTGAAAGTGTCTGAGAAATAATAAGATACGCTTGGGAAAGTTTGTAACTCAAAGGATATTGAAACAACCAAGCTGTGTAGTTAGTTTGTTGGATTAAGCTGTTGAGGGAATTTATGTCTTTTACGAACAATTTGGTATAAGGTTGATATTATTTGCGAATAAAACAAAATAGTTATACAGAGTTAAATGGTTTGCTGTTTAGTGTGAAAAGCGCAAGGCAAGGCATGAGTTTGCTGTCCGAAAAGTAATCTTTATTGGAAAATGATTGTTTGATTTGGTAAAAAAATTGTGGTCAACGAAGAAGCATTTGGCATGAATTTAAAATGATTTCAATTTATCAAAAACAAAATATTGTCTCTTAGTAATTCCAGTCTGCTCGAGGTGAAAGTTTCAACAAAAATTATTTCCCTCCAATAAAATATCATAAGAATTAAACACCATTCTATACGAAAAAAAGAGTTCCGAAACATTTCCATTTATCCAACTATGCATTTGACTTAAGCCCAGATGAATTCTTTTTCATCGGCCGGGAAGCGTTAATGCTGCTGTTTGTGAGATAAGATAGCATCTTAACGGACGCACCAGTGATACCCCCTGCAAATGATCGACGAACTGGCTAACAGCCAGTATTTGGACAGCGACGCCAGAAGTCTGAGATTCGAAATGGCTTAATAGTCAAGCTTTTCCGAGATACAACTAACACGGTTTTCTGAGTTGCAACATTGCTGCCTCTGGTTTGTTTCCTACATTAATTCTATTTTCAGTTCCTACCAGATAATAAAAAAAGGAATATTTTTTCTCACACCAGTGGAAAACGATTTTATTTAGCTTGAGAATCCCGCTAAATTCATTGGAGTTAAATGTTCTACAAGATATTAGGGTTACGAATTCTAGTTTAGTCATATCTTTACATTAATCACAGGTTTAATATTAGATTTATTACAGAATCCATAAAAAAGAAACGAGTTTTAAAATACTATACTGTTTATCTCTCGTGCCTTTCAATAACTTAAAAAGAAACGATACATATACTGTGAATTATATATTCATGCTTAGAAACTAAAGTATGTAATAGAGTACATTAGATTAATATATATTTATTACAGACAACATTATATAACAAATAACTATTATAAAATGTTTTTAAAGTCACTATTCAATAACGAATAAATAAAAATTTTATGTCTACTATTAACTGAAACTTAAGTATTTTTATCTGAACTTGTATAAGTGGGGTTATAAATATAGTTAAAATCTAAACTGTGTAACCAAATGTTATCCTTTCAGGGTAAGATATACTGGTAGTTTTACGTAAAGAAAAAAAATTGTAAGAGGTATTATAAATTCATAAACAGTGATAATAATTTTATAGTACCAAAGAATATAGTTGTATGAAATAGGTGCATGAAATAAGATATATTTGCAGATAAATTGCTTATTTTTACCTGAAACAATGCCTAATAATGAATGAAAAAGTGCATTAAATAGCCTTATCAAGCTTTAACTGAATTTGATATATTTACAGAAATAGTTTTTATCGAATTTTGAAAACTATTTTGTGCAAATATAATTAGCATCGAAACGCCATTATAAGCTGCTTCCTTACAATAGCAAATTAGTCAAGAGCTTAATAGTTTTTTATCAAACTTCTGCATACTTGTGTACAGTTTGCTGGCCGCTTAGATGTATGTACTTTTTACAAAGATTTTTACTTAGGCAATTTGCTACAGTAACTTTTGCAAGTATATTTTCCAGAATGTAATTTTTATTACGGTATAAATTCTTTAAATTCTTTCGCTAGGAAAAAGTATAAAAAATATGCATGTGTATAATATTTTATGAAATAGTTAAAAACTCTTTTAACTAATGCTCCATAATAGGTATTGCTAGTTAGTTCTTTAATTAAATTATTCTTCTAATTGATATTTCAAAAGTTTTGAACTTCCTGTGAAATTGAATCCTAATTTTTAAGTGAAAAATCCTTTTTCGGAACGAAGTCAGATAGTTTTTAAACTTACAACAGAAAAAGATATGTGTGATTTAGATTGTTATTCTTATACTAAATGTGAGATAAGGGTTTTGAAACCATTAGGTGTATATTTAGCAATTATTAACTTGTAAACAAACTTAATGATATTATTTACCATAAAAGTTTTCGCTTTCTTATGCACTTAAAAGTACTTAATTTCATACCTTCACCGACTTGATTGTTTATTTCCTTAAAGTGTAATTTCTTATCACCACTTAGCAATAAACATTAACTTAACAACTTCTATAAATATTTTTTGTTAACTTTTGGAATTTGTTTTAATATATTTGAAAATGTTATATTTTTATTTCTACATTGCTGTAGGTAATTCACAAAGCAATAGCAATAGTTTTAAATAAGATATTTGTGCTCACACTCTACTATTATCTGCCATAATCTACACTAGAACTTTATTGAAACATCGAAAGGAACATAGTATTATATACTTCACTCATAGTTAGTATCTAGTTGGTGAGAAGACCGCATGAAAAAATTTCCCTACCATCAAAAGACCAAATACAATATGACAACGGATTTTTTTGAATTCACGATCAAAAGACGAATGAAAATCTTTTCATACACTATTCATACACTCAAGAACGTTCTAAGATAATTCTGATCTAATACGTACGTTATAACCATTAACTTCATTACTTTCTGTAGTAGTGTAGTTCATACGCTTGTTAATATCATGTCTCCCTTGTAATATCACATCTCCCTTTATCCATTACTTAGTGAAACAGCATGACAATCATTATTTCGTTTGTGCACGTTTTTTATGATTAATATATCATGAGAACATTTAAACTTACTTCTACAGCATCTGAATAAAACAATTCTTACAAGTACCATCATAATTTATATTGTGTGAGAAAATATGTTACTCCTTTCGTACTTGCAACAAACTCCTGCTCAGTCCAAACTTGTGTGAATTGGGTTTTAGTGCAATAAAATAACCATTGTGTATAGGGTTACTGCTGAAACACAGGGACTGATATTTACAAAAGATTGAAATCTTACTTTGAAGATTGAATATAATAAAATATATGTATAGTGCAACGAATATATATAATGTTTATAACTTATCATAAGAATGAATCCTAATAGTTTAAGGAAGAATATGCTGATATACATTCGTCCAAAATCATATAAAGATGCACAATGAGTGATTATCCTATTACACTTGTTCTGAAGACTTCTGTGTAAGATTCTATATCATGAAATAATATCATTCCAAAATCACAAACATAGACTTGTGTAGGAATCAAAAGCTAAATCAAGCTCATATTCTTGAAGACGTTTTACTTCATTGCTTTTGTTTATAAAAGCCATGAAAACAAACTGCAAAAAACTATTTAATTTAAATTAATAATTTCCCTGTGGTCTGTGAAAGTGTTTCAAAATCCATTGATTCGACGGCACAATCTTTAAAATGGATGTTAGAATACCTAAACCAAAATACTGTATAGTGTTTCCTTACTACCAAGTTGATGCGTGATTCATATACGTTCATTCCTTTTAGAGAATCTCAGGAATTTTACTAATATTTCAGTTCTGTGTGACTACTTGTGAAAAATAATAATTTCGAAAGGATGTGAAGGTAAAGTTTTAATAAGAATGATATTTAAACAGCATTCTCCGTTTATTTACTTAATATCTTGACCACTTGTTGTGTGAATATTTTTGTAGTGATCCCACAAGAACAGGAGGAACTAAAAACTATACTTAGATCCACGATATATAACAGTGACAGTTGAAAGTTTTGGGACTTGAACGGGCCCTTGTCAGGATAATTAGTTCATTAATTAGTGCCACTATCTTAAAACTGTATCAAAACTAAAGATATACCATTGGTTCACCAGGAGCATCTAATGTGGGCCCACATTAGCATAAAGAGACACTAGTAATTCTGCAGGACAAGGCTATTACTTGTACTCTCCTCAATTCTTGAGATTGTGTGAGACCAAAGTATTTGTGTGTGCTCCTATAGACAGACTCTCAACACAACTTCTATTATTTTCTCTTCCCACTACTGTGAACCAAGACCATCCTATTAGTATAAGTTCTCATTGCCGGACTACTCAATTTCCACTATTTATTCCTTCCAGTACTGCCATATTACTGCCTGATCACATAATTTCACACTGATTGTAAAGAAACAAAATATTCATCTACGCAATCCGTATTTAAATATTTCACTTACAACCGGTGTGTACCGATATCATTCAGCTATTGTGTGCTCCCATAGACGGATGGATAGAGAAGTGAATAATTCCTCTTTGTGATCCACAAACGTATTTCTCTCAGATAACCATCGTGTTCTGAGATCATCTTACTTGTGCGTTCTTCCATAGCCTTACTCTAAAAAGAGAAACGAACTACTTGGCTTTCCTCTACCTAACTACAACGTTTTACTATTATCATTACTGTGTGCCAAAAACCTCCTACCGGTGTATGCTCCTATAGAGGTTTAGTATAAAGAAATGAGCAATTTCTCCCTTATGTGATCCTCAAACATATTTCTCTCAGCTATCCATTGTGTTCTGGGACCATCTTACTAGTCACATTTCTAGTGTATGTGTGTTCTCCCATAGAGAAACTGGCTCCTCTACTCGACTACATATTATTCTCACTACTGTGTGCCAAAACTACCCTACCAGTGTGCAATCCCATAGATGATCTCTTAGAAAAATAATTCATCTCTACCTCACATACACAAAAATATCTATCAGTAACCATTGCGTTCTGTGACCACTTTACAAGTGAGTTCTTTCATAGCCTTGCTCTCGTATAGAGAAACGCAATACTTGGCTCATCTACTACTTACTTTTCTCATTACAGTGTGCCAAAACTCAAGCTTAAACTCAACAACCCTTCAAGTGCGCACTAGAAAATCTCATAGAGAAACAAAACAATTCCTCTACCCGATTCACAAACGTCTTACTCAGTAACCACTGTGTTCCGAGACCCCCTTTCTAGTGTGTGCTCTCATAGCCATACAACTATATAGAAAAACAAACTACTCGACTCATTTCCTAGTTACTTTTAGACGGCCTGGAACTCGCTTTCCCTACGGTGTGCCAAAACCTACTCTACCAATGTGTGCTCCAATAGACGATCTCGCACTAATAAGAAAGAAATACCGACCCAACACTGTAACTTTCTCTTCAGATTTCTAGTCAGTTCAGTTTCCTAACAAACCATCGCTGTTTATTAAGGGGAAAGACAATTGGGTACTGGGGCAAATTTACTAGTGTGTGCTCCCCTAGAGATCTCATACACAACGAAACGAACAACTCCACCAAGGTCTCGGCACAACAAGGCGGATGATAGCTGATCCCTTTAGTCCATTCCACTATTAGCTCCACCCACCGCGTGAGAGAGAGAGAGATCGCCTGAAGCCGAGCATGTGGTCGTTGTGAGGCCGCCCCATGAGCCGCGGGGGCAAGGGCTGCTGCCGCCTTCTTCACCTGCACGAGGACAACACGCGTTTCCTGCTGCTGGGGCTGGTGATGCTGGGCTACATGGCGGCGGGCGCGTGGCTCTTTCAGTGGCTGGAGCACGAGAACGAGGCGGACGACCGCCGCCGCTATTGGGCCACCTACCGCCGCTTCCTAGCCAAGTACAACGGCACCGTGGACCCGGCCGACGTGGAGGCCCTGCTCTGGGAGTACGGAAACGCCTCAGCGTCAGGCATCATACACAAGCGCCCGCGATGGGACTACCCGGGAGCCTTCTACTTCGTCGGCACTGTTGTCTCCACCATAGGTGAGTAGCCCTATTCTTATAGAGTGAGGATAGAGTTTTAGGTAAGGATAAGAGATCCTAAGGGGACCTTCCTCACCTCCGTTCAAGAAGGTGTTTCTTTTGTTCCCTAATGGGCAATTCCAGTATTTTATTATTCGATAGAGGTACCCAAGAGAGGAATATACGCGCAAAATTTTTTTAATTACCATGATTAATTATTTTAAAAAAATTAATTTCAAAGTTTGACTTTATAAAAAAGGGGCGCGAAAACGTCAAATTTCAAAATGGGACGTACTTACAAACTTACATCCTTATACATTGATTTTAAGCAATGCATATTCCGGGATAGATGCCGTGTTTGTTAGAATGAATTTATTTCCATACGTTTCACTCTCTTCTTCGGAGAGCATCATCAGTGGCGAAAAGATCAACTACTAAAAATTGAAAACTAAATAACAAACAATTACAGCGTGAATGCTAAGAGTAAAAACGTGGTATGCATATGAGATCAGATACTAATAGCACTATTGTTGTGATGACTTGATCCGGCATTTCTCAAGAGCCGGGTGGCTGACGCTAGGTATGGAAACACCCTCTTCTATCCCATTCTCACAAAACAATTTCAATAGGGAAGAGGAGGGTGTTTCAATTGTTTAAAACAAATCAAAGTCATTGTTGGTTTTCACCATAAAGTAAGGCCGAATCAGATGTGACGTACTTCAATCCAAAACAAAGACAAAGTGAGTGTCGATATTTATTTTAAAATATTGAATTAACTAAATTTTTTTGAAACTTTTCATGTCGATTTTTGAATTTAGATCTGTTTCCTTTAATGCAACTATTTCTGTTTTTAATAAATGCCAGTATTTCCCATTGACCGCAAGTGGCCTGCGGAGTATTTTTTCTTCCCTATAGCGGACCATAAAACTGAGGGTTGTAAAAGTATATCCTCACTCATAATAGGGTGCGTTTAGACTTTTAAAGTATACGGTTTTATGGCCCTTCAGATAAAATGATAAAGAACAGAACACAATGAAAAGTGTAGGAGCTCTTTGTGGGGGGGGTTTCCCCCGAACACTCCTGTGTGAGAAGGGGCTTAATTTGTTGAGTAATTGTGCCGGACATACCGCCGGAGCAATAAAACCAAAGTCTAAAAGGACCCATAGCAATTGTTCTCAAAAATATGCCCCTTACCCGGATTTGATTTGTATCCATACCCCTTTTTTTATTGAAGACACAGTGGAAAGATTTGATTTTGGTTCAATTTTAACCCCCTTGGATAGGGCCCTGCAGTATTTTTATGTCACATACATTGTTCATTACTAAGAACGGGTTATTAAAGGCGCGGAAGGAAGTGTCTTTATCGAAATCCCGTAGACGGCTTTTAAATGTCTTGGAATAGTTTTTAACTCGTTAACTTCATTTAATTGAATTTCTGTGCTGCTCACATACATCTTTAAGCCTAAAATTATTGTGTTTTCTAACTGAGAGATAAGCAGTTGAACATTACAAGGAGTTAAAACTGAAACTATTATCGTTAAGTATATTGTAGTATACTTAGGGGAGAGCCGGGGAGGGATGGGAGATTTTTTACAAGAATATTTTTAAAAAAATTAGTTTTCCTTGTACAAATTTGAAACTTTCTAACATGTTTTTAAAATATTAGGGGGGTTTCAAAAGTCCGTTTCGCGGCTTTTATTTGGAGCCAACGTGTCCTAGGGTCTTAGAAGGGGTAGTAAGGTCTAGGCTTAGGGGTAGTAAGGTCTACCCCTAGGTACGTGACCCTGGAGAATCTATTGAGATGACTTACAGCACCGTAGCAGCGAAATAAAAAAGTTAAAAAAAATTAATTTAAAAACTATTGGAGATCACCTCATATAGAGTAGAGTAGAGAAAAACCTCATATAGAGTATTGTTGCCAACGTTATAAAGAACTCACAGAAAAAAGTTTCATGAAAATAAATTGAATATGGGTGGAGATATTAGCATGTAGTGTTTTAGGACGTAAAATCTACGTAAATTCAACCTAATTGAGGGTGCATTTTATGGGTTTTATTCGAGATATTTTTCTGCTTAAGGTGTCTTTTCCTACTGAATCAATGCTGATCTACAACTTAGTCATTGACTTTTTTCACATACCTCAAATAGTTTTTTTTTAATTACAACTCCTAAAGTTTCCGCTGCAGGGCATTGAAAGTTGTCTCATCGGATAGGGCATGACCATTTTACTATACCTAGACCCCACTTTCATGACTATATCTAGGGGTTCAAAAGTTAAAGGGGTTGGACCATTTTTCGTGGGACACCCTGTATATAGGTCATAAAATTGAAACATTTTAAGGTTCTTACGTTTTTTGTCATCGACCGTGCCGATGAATTCGAACACGTTATCAAAGCCCATTGACTGTTATATAGCTGTGTCGCTGAACTAGACGGCTGCTGAACGGTTGACGAAATAATACGTAATTACAAGTTTAAATTTGAAATTTTAAAAACTTATGAAGACATCAAGTGGGTAGATCTTGAAAAGGATCTTGAAAAATAGTGTCTCTGACAACAATGAAGCTCTCTTCCAAATTCAGTAAACTTTTTAAGGAATCAACCCAGTAACTTTAAATTATAGATTGTCCAGAAGAGTGAAAAAAGCGTATATTCACATAAGATTTTATAACTTCTTTGCCATCTTCAAATAATAATTATAAATTTAGTATAATTAATTTAAATAAAATTTTCTACCCGTATAAAAATTTATAATTTTAGTCATTTTATATGATTAATGCCTTTAAAAAATAAAGAATTAAGAACTTTTTTTAAATTTTCATTGAAGACAGGAAACGGTTTAGATAGTTTAATTTTATCAAGTTAAAATTAATTGCAAACTACTACTTTTATTTTGATTCAATTATTTATAGTGCCCATATTATTATTAAATTGCAATTAGTAGTATTATTTATAGTACTACTAATTGCTGTGCGGGAAATGGTAAAGGAATTCCAAAACAAATAATAAAGTAAGTACCAATATAATTTTAAACTAATTATACTTTTGCTATTGAGTAATCTTTAACATATTCTACATAATATTCTCCCTTATTCTGAAATAAACTTTCTTCAATAAATCCCTATCCTTAAATGCATCTTTTTGTAACAGGCTGCTGTTTTTTTCACATATAAATTTGTATTAGATCTGCATCTGGAATAAAGTTATTTGGGAGATAAAATTTGTTTGAAGAGAGTACTATTCGGTTTAAGTAATACCTTCATATAACTTAATTGTATATTTGTTACTGTGTTTAACAGGGAAACGAAGCAATTACATAGTGCTTATAAAAAGAATGAGCTATTGCAATTTTCAAATAATAAATATATTGTTAAATGAATTACAGCTACCCCACAAAATTTATTTACTTTTTCTGTAAATCACATAGAGAATGCTCAAAATTTTTTTTATCAAAATTTGGTAAGGTGACAACTTTTATCTAAACTATTGATGCATGCATTGAAGAATGAAAATCCTGTTTCTTAAATATCCAGGGTTCTCAACTGGAAAAAAAGTGCTGCAAAGTACTTTTTAGGAGAGGGGCATAATGATTTTTAAAAGAATTCTGAAGATGTTTTAAATATGAGAGAAACCATCTTCATATCATTATGGAAGTTTCCCATATTCTAAAAAAGTTTCCAATAATTTTAATTTACTAAAAGTTGTCTATATATTTTATCAGCACAGATAAATCCTTGTTAAAGAAGATTATCAAACGTAAAAATTTTTTGGTTCAGCTTTTCTGTCCCCTTTCGATTAGGTGTCGACTACCAACTTATCTTCTGACTAATTGGCAATGTGGTAGGTGGAATATTTTTATTCTAAGGTCAGGATTTGACGTATGTTTATTTTCCTACCTATTTTAAAACTGCATCGGTGGTCTGCATTTATTCTTGACAGTTGAAGCACAGATGGCTTGATCCTTGTTTAACTTCGATTACAAAGTGACACGTGATGGAGACGACATTTTTTCCTCTACTAGGGTATAATTATAATCCTTACATATGATTATTTGTTAACATAGTTCCCTGTGCAATCATTACATAGTTTTTCATGTTACACACGTTTAGAAAAAAGTATTGATACTTTCGCTCACTTCCATGCATTCTATGTATATCTCAAGGCATTTGACATCATTACATTTTGGTTCTTGGAAATACCCCCCTGCCTAAACCAAAAAAATGTCGAGGCTATGGGTACTTTCCTTCAGGTGATAGGCAATGGAGGCAAAAGCCGGCATCAAACTTTTTGGAGCGCTGTCAATATCTGTGGTGGCATCATGAATAATTCTGGGATTCCTGAGGAGGCGATGGGCCGGGCTTCTTAATTAATCGCTGGTCTTTGTGCGGCCCACAAAGGGACGGAATGCCAGCCCTTAATGACGTCAGCAGGTCATGAGAGGGGCGGGCCGGTGTTTTCTATGACCCCGGAAAACTAATGGAGGCGACCTGTTCTCTGGATTGTTGCTTTGCTCTCATCATTTACCATTATTCAACAAGAAACAAAAAAGATGCTACTTTACTTCGGAGACTCTTCATTCAAGAATATCGAACCCGCCACATGTAGTCTCACAACATCTATCCAATTTGGTATTGAGCATTTAGGATTTTGAGTGGTCTGCAGTACTAAATAACATGTGAGGGGTTTTGTGCAAATTACTTGTAATTACTTCAGATATTTACTTAATTATAATCATTTCACTGATTTAATTTTCATATCGGTTCTTCAAATAAAAATAGTAACTTTTGACCCTATCATTTTCAGTGACAAACACATAATCGGTAACATCCTTTGCTTGATAGTCTTTGGTGAGTCCTGTCCTTCTTTATAGTCTACTTTCTGTCTAGAATTTTACCTCGACTCTTTTTTTGCCTTAACGTGGAGAAAGTCCTTGCCTCTTTTCCGATATCCCCTTTGATCTTCCAGAAAAAACAGTTGCATTTAAGATACTGCTCGCTGTTCGTCCGTTATTCATTATCAAAAGATGAGATCTCCAACTCATTCTACTAAGATTAATGAATTTAAAATTATCAACATATTCATTACTATTTAAAACATTTAAAAATGCTTATTTTAAGCCAGGTTTCTTAAACGAGTCCTTTAAAGATCGCCAAAGCTTTCTTTTCCCCCCTCCTTTTTACGCATGGGATGGACCCCCAAACACGCATAAAGCACTCCAATTCAAAACACATATATCCAAATACTCCCGTTTTTACTCAATAGCAGCTCTAAACAAAATCATCACCATCACTTGGCACCCACAAAAAACGACAGAATATCCCAGTTTTTACTCAATAGCAGCCCTATCAAAGTCATCACTTTGGAATAACAAACAAAAATACACGCATAGAGCACTCCAACACAAAACACACACACCCGAATATTCCCCTTTTTTACGCAATAGCAGCTCCATCGAAGTGATCCCGCCACTTGACACCAACAATTATTTGCACAGCACCAGATACCCCTCCCTCTCCTCTTCAACAAAAATCATTCTCAATCCCCGACATAAGAAACTTTCACCCCCAACTCAAGATCTCTTTGTTTCCCACTCAATAAACCTCTCCCCATCCTCAACACTGAGCGTGGCCTCAAGCCACTTAACCCCTAAAGAATCCCAGTATCTCCCATCTTCCCCGCTATCTTTGACCATTCCCCTCCCTCGAGTGTTTCAAATATGACAGTTTTTCCCGGGGAAGTCGCTTTTAAATAGATTTTCCAAAAGTCTATAGATGAGAGCGTGTTCGAGGGACTTTATTTTACTTGCAAATGACTTGTTTACGCGATAGGCCTTGGCGCCAGGCTTTTGCCCCGCTTGCCGAATTTTGTCTGGGGTTCCTCTTGTGTGTGGTGTGGGGCCTGTTTTTCATTTACCATGCATCTGGGTTACTCCTAATTGGAGCGGTTGGCCTCTTTTCTTTTGGGAGTGGTTTATGAAAGTATGCTCGCGTTATTTAATAAGTCTGAAATGAAGTTTCGGTCTTTTTGACCATTAGGGAATTTCTGAACTTATCGGCGAGTTGGATATTTGTAATATTTTTATGTATAATAATTTATAAAGTAAACATTGCAAAGGATGAACAATAGAACGACTCGTTTTTTAATGAAACTGAAATTGAATAAAAACAAACTTCTTTACAAAATACTTTCACGTGCATACAAATTTATACACGTGCGAAACTAGTTGTAGTGAATATTTCTTTTTTTCATTTAACATAAAATTATATACTTTAACACTCTCCCTTGTTAAAAGAAAAAAAATTTAAATGTTAGAGTTACTCTTACTATTAACTTTACTTAACTGAATAAGATAAATAAATCAAGTGAAGTTCAAACTAATCCAATGTTCTCATTTAAAACTGAAAGTCTTGGTCCAAACAATGGTTTAGTAAACAGGTCTGCAAGTTGCATTTCTGTAGAAACCTGCTCCACCATAATATCTTCACTCTGCACCATCTCCCTAACGAAGAAGTGTCTAATCCGAATGTGCTTGGTGCGCTTGTGGCATTCTCCTTGGTTCTGAGAAAGTCTGATAGCTGCCTCGTTGTCAATTCGAAGTACAGGTATTGCTTTTAATGTGATGATCTCACTAAAAAGTCTCTTTATCCACATAATCTTCCTCGCTGCTTCACTGGCTGCAACTATTTCTGCCTCCGTAGTAGACAGAGCAACAGTAGGCTGTCTTTGGCTTAGCCATGATACTGCTCCTCCACCATAGATGCATACGACTCCTGTAGTAGAGCGACCAGTCATGTTGTCTCCACCGTGATCAGCATCACTGTAGCTTTCGAGAATTCTTTTATTGTAATTTGGCTGGTAGACTATTCCTTTATCAATGGTGCCCTTTAGATAGCGTAGTATTCTCTTGACCTTTTGCCAATCTTCATCTTTTGGATCTTCTAAGGTTCTGGATACTACACCTATAGCATAGGCTAAATCAGGTCTGGTACCTGTCATCAAGTGCATCAGTGCTCCGACGGCTTGTCTGTAAGGAAATGTTCTTTCCGTTTCCGAAACTCTCCCTGCTTGAATATCTTCCTTGATGATTGGTGTTAGTATAGGCTTGCAATTACTCATCCCAAATCTTTCGAGAACTTTCTTTGCATAAGAAGCTTGAGATATCTTAATTGAACCATCCTCTTGATGTTGAATCTCTAATCCTAAATAGCATGATGCTTGCTTGGTTGTAATCTTGAATTCCCTCTTCAGATCTTTAAGAAAGTCTTCTAATTGAGCCTTATCTGAAGATGCCACTAAGCCATCATCGACATAAAGCACTAATATGAGTAATTCTGAATTTTTCTTTCTTATAAATAAACAGGGATCTGCTTCACTTCTTTTGAAGCCTAGGTTGAGAAGATAATCTCCAAAACGCTGGTTCCAGCACCTGGGTGCCTGCTTTAATCCATAAAGGCTTCTCTTCAAGTGACATACCCTATCAGTTCCATCTTCGAAACCTTCGGGTTGATCCATGAAAATTTCATCATCCAAATTTCCATATAAAAATGCTGTTGATACATCAAACTGCATCAAATTCATCTTTTCACTTGCAGCAATACTAATCAAGGTTCTTATAGTGCTTGCTCTTGCAACTGGACTAAAAATTTCATTATAGTCTGTACCTTTACGTTGAGCAAATCCTTTTACAACAAGTCTCGCTTTATACTTGTCTAAACTGCCATCTGGATTCCTTTTAACTTTGTATACCCATTTGCATGGTATGGACTTGAATCCTTTAGGTAGTTCGGTCAGCTCCCATGTTTGATTTTCTTTTAATGAAGACATTTCTCCTTCCATGGCCTTTGTCCAGTTTTTGTGTTCTTGACTTTTCAATGCCTCTTGATAGGTTTTAGGATTTTCTTCAATAACAAATGATTCCACTTCCAAAACATAATCATCAAATCTTGCTGGTTTCTTGATTTGTGATCTGTCTCTCAAGTGCATCTGGTGAGAAAGATGCGACTTCATCTCTTCATCTTCACAATCTTCTTCGACTTGAGATGGAATAGGTATCTCGTTTTCCAATTCTTTTTCCTGGTTAGGTTTTTCTCTTTCTCTGTTTGAATCTACTTGGTCTTCACAAATTTTTGTTCTTTCTTGAAAAATGACATCTCTGGAAACAATAACGTTTCTTGTTCCTGGTAACCATATTCTGTACCTTTCATCTTTGTCGTATCCTAAGAGAACACCTTTGATGGCTTTCTTGTCCATTTTTCTTCTTTTCTGGGATGGAACATGACTGTAGCATTGCGATCCAATTATACGCATATGCTTTATCCTGGGGTTTCTTTCAAACCATAATCTATATGGACTAATACCTTTTTCTGAGGAAACTCCAGTTCTATTTAAGATGTAAGCGGCAGTGTTGACCAGCTCTGCCCAAAGAAATGATGGAAATTCAGCTTCTGATTTAGAGTACTTTAAGGTACGAGCCATTTCAACCACTGTTCTAATATCACGCTCACTTGTTCCATTCTGTTGAGGTGTATATGGAGCTGTGAGTCTCTGGACAATTCCCTTTTCTTCCAATATTCCTTTTACAGCTTGGCAGTCGAATTCCCCACCATTATCACTTAAGATTTCTTTGATGGAATGACCTAAATTTTCTGCTTCTGCCAAAAACAACTTCAATGCAGACACAACTTCTGATTTTTTTCTTAAGAAATAAATAAATCTGTACTTTGAAAAATGATCCTTGAAAATGACAAAGTATCGAAACTTGCGGCTTGACTCATCAAAGGGACCACAAACGTCTGTTGATACAAGCTCGCCTACTTTTGTTGTTTTGGGTTTTGTACCAAATTGTAGCCTCTTAGCTTTTCCATAAATACATGGTTCACAAGTATCTCTTTTTAACGTAGTCTTGATACCCATCTCTTGTTCTAAAAGGGATTGTATGTGCTTCTTGTCCTGGTGACCAAAACGTTCATGATATAACTGCAAAATGGTATCGCTCGTTGTAGCAGTACATACTTCAACTGGCTGTTTTGGAACTATAACTTTCAAATGTGCTTTGTACAAGCCTCCACCTAAACTTCGAGTTCCACACAAGACATCCTCTCCGCCTATCTCCAATCTGCACTCTTTAGCGGTAGATCGAAAGACGCTGCCTGGATTTCTATCTTGTGCCGCCAAAACTGAAAATAGATTTTTGTTGATCTCTGGTACGTACCACACGTCACGAAGAGTCTTGTTCTTCTGTTTACCTTTTACGAAAGTGATGATTTGCAGTGTACCTTTTCCTACAGCTGACAGGATCTTTCCATTTGCTGCCTTCACACCATGAGGAGCTTCAAACTTCTCAAATTCAACAAAGCAATGGATCTCATTGGTTAGATGCCTTGATGCACCGTTGTCAATGTACCATTCATTTGAATTTGCTTCACCGACTAGTGCTTCCTCATGAACGACCAGCATGGAATTTTCTGTTCCACCAGCCTCTCCTCGCTTAGGTTTTCCATCTGCGATCCATTTTCTGCACTTTCGTACCCAGTGACCTTTCTGTTTGCAGTAGTTACAGGTATCATACTTTTTCTTGTCCTTTGCTGTGTTTCTTTTTCCTGTTCTCAGTGAGCTTGAATTTGCAAAGAGGGCTTCTTGGGGAACTTTGGAACTGCTGCCGTCTCCCATTTCCCTTTCAAATGCACATAGTTGGGCTGTCAGTTCATCTATGGTTCTCTTCTCTTCACTTAGAAGAAGCCAACTTGATTTAAAATGCCGAAAAGAAGCCGGAAGAGTATCAAGAATCTTACAGGCGAGCAATAAATCTGGTAACTTTGCCTGTTTCTTCATCTCCAGACCTTCGTTCAACTCGTTCCACAGATTTTTGAGTGAAGACAAATGTGATGCAATGTCTCCTTCCACCCACTTCTTTTGAAAAAATTTCATACAAACTGTGTAAAGTTGACTTTCTGAAGAAGCTTCAAATAAATTCTTAAGTTCCTCCCAAACATCTCTGGCATTTGTGAAACGCATCACCTTCCTAAGAGTTTCCTCACTCATGGAACTTGTAAGAGTCAACATAGCTATGTTATTTGCCTTTTTGTACTTTTCATCCTTTTGCAATTCAGCGGCTGTGGGTGTCGCAGAAAGTATTGGTTTTTGAAATCGTCCTTCTACGAGATCAAGCACGTCAGGATTCATGTCTAATAAAAATTTAATCCTATACTTCCAGACTGTCCATTCCTTCTCCGCCGATAGCTTTGGAATAGCTATTCTGTTTCCTGACTCCATATTAAAAAAAATATATGCGCTTAGCCCAACGTCAAAAAATCGCACTAACTTTTAATTCTCCTTCTCACTGACATCGAAGACGTGTCGGACCATAACCTGTAATATTTTTATGTATAATAATTTATAAAGTAAACATTGCAAAGGATGAACAATAGAACGACTCGTTTTTTAATGAAACTGAAATTGAATAAAAACAAACTTCTTTACAAAATACTTTCACGTGCATACAAATTTATACACGTGCGAAACTAGTTGTAGTGAATATTTCTTTTTTTCATTTAACATAAAATTATATACTTTAACAATATTTTCTACTGGGTTTCGAATTATTAGGTTATTATGTTGTAAAATTAAATTACTGCAATAACGATAAAGAATGGAAAATCTATTTTGTTGATAATGCTTTTTGTATAAATTGATCAATTACAGTCGTTCCACTTTTTTTAGCCCGATGGGACCACCAGCTTTTACTCGTTGAATCAAAGTTTTAGTTATAACCGGGTTTAAATATTCATTTAGCACATGGTTTTGCGCCAACTATTTGATTCTGCATTACTCACTAAAACCTTGTTTTCTTTTTAACTGCGTTTGCTGTAAGTTCGATTTTTATACATTTTAGAAATATAAAAATAAAAGTTATTTTAAATCGGGGGATACTAGAAAGGTGTAAAAGGCAGTATAAAGAAGTAGGAAGATAAAAGAAGTATTACTTGTGTTAATTTTATGGGGAAAAGAAATTTACTTATTGACTAAGGTATCCCATTGCATTCAGAATATTACTTCTCATCGTATCAATAAAATTATTTGAGTTTCCCCTTTTTGATTATACAGGGTGTCCCACGAGAAATGGCCCAACCCTTTAACTTTTGAACCCCTACAGATATAGTCATGAAAGTGGGGTCTAGGTATAGTAAAGTGACCATGCCCTATCCGATGAGATAACTTTCAACGCCCTCTAGCGGAAAATTTAGGAGTTATAATTTTTATTTTAAAAACTGTGTGAGGTATGTGAAGTTGTAGAGCATCATCGATTTAGTAGGAAAAGACACCTTAAGCAGAAAAATATCTTGAATAAAACCCCTAAAACGCAAGCTCAATTAGGTTGAATTCACGTAGTTTTTACGTCTTAAGACGCTCCTCACGAGGTGAAAATGAGAAATTTTTATTTTTATGATTTAAGTAAATGACTAAAAGCATTCTTAGTTCATTAAATTGAAAATTTCTCATTTTCGCCTCATGAGGAGCGTTTTAAGATGTAAAATCTACGTAAATTCAACCTATTTGAGCATGCGTTTTAGGGATTTTATTCAAGATATTTTTCTGCTTAAGGTGTCTTTTCCTACTAAATCGATGATGCTCTACAACTTAGTCATTGACTTTTTTCACATACCTCACACAGTTTTTAAAATAAAAATTATAACTCCTAAATTTTCCGCTAGAGGGCGTTGAAAGTTATCTCATCGGATAGGGCATGGTCACTTTACTATACCTAGACCCCACTTTCATGACTATATCTGTAGGGGTTCAAAAGTTAAAGGGTTGGGCCACTTCTCGTGGGACACCCTGTATTTTCCTTACCGTGATAAAAAGAAAGATGCGAGTTAGGTAATATTTTTGGAACAGACGGTAAGCTTTACGGTGCAAAATTCATATTCATCTTCATCTCAAAGTATGAAGAACCCTCCAGTTTGGGAATGAAGGGACTTTTTAATAAATTCCTTTAAAATTACTAGGAGAGGAAGATCTTCTCATCACTTAGGCATTAACATTTTCCTCGGCTCCAGAAGTAGATCGAATTCTTTCGAAGCTAATAATTAACATTCTTATAAGAATTGAAGTGTATTGGATTCCTGTCAGGGAGAATAGGATAACTTATATGAGTATGCGAGAGCCCACTAACTGCCATCTTTCTAAACTCTGAGTTTAATAAGTTTGTTTCTCATTAAATATGAACTTTTATAAAGTGTGAGGATGATGTTAAGAACATTGAGAGGTTTTTATGTTGATATTTTATGATTCAAAAGTTTTAGGTGTGTCAGAGTTCTGTGATCTTAAAGATAAATTTGGTTATCCTATAAAAACTGTATGAGAAGAAAAAGTGAAATCCGTGAGTCTAGCTTTTTAGGAAGTACAAATTTAAATGACAGCAACATAGATTTGGCACAGAACTTTTTTCAGTTCCAAAGGAATTACAATCACCCTAAAAATTCTGTTGAATAATCCCTTTCCATTTCCCTAACAACTCCCTTGACATTATATGATATCAAAAGTTTTTCTCGTGCCGGTCAGACAGTGTGTTCTGTGAGATTTTAACTTCTTGAACTAGTTCCCCGGTTGTGTAAAATAATTGTACTGTGTGTATTTTTCTTATGTAATTAATAAGTTTTTGATTATATTTTATGTAAATCAATCCATGATGTATGAAATAACACAGCTTCCGTAAAATTAGTTGGTGAATCCTTTAAACTTACTAAACGCTTGCAAAATAAAAAGCTGTAAATTTTAAAAGTCAATACTTTTTAACTAGCCTAGCTATTCAATATTTGTCAGCCTGAATGAAAACATAATAAAAATATTGCCTCATAAGGTGCATATGACATTACTTAATTTTTTTAACTTTTCCAGAGAAGAAAAAATTAGTTCTTTTTAACAAGCACTTTAGTGAATAATGTGATAACAAAAAAAACCTAGAAATACCGAGTGGTTTTTAAAAGTTCGTCTTTTTACTCTAAATTTTCTATTGTTTTTGACAAAATTTTCCCATATTTGTAAGAAAACTTTTCTTTTCTGTGAAAATTTTTCCATAAAGAGAATTTAGATTTAATAAAATCACCATTAAAAGAATAAATTTTTAAAGCAAGTAGATATGAACAGAACAAGTCGTAATTTTTCGTGATTATCTAATGTCTAATGGAAAGGATTCCAATATTCTATTAGCTAGGGGTGTAATACTGTAATATGTTTACCTGTGATTATGAAATTTTTTATACTTATATGTTGATTGTTATAAAAAAAACCTCCTGTAACTAATCAACTGAAAGTTTCCCTTGACAGAAAAGAAAAGCATACAGGGCGTTTCATAAGTCCTTTTCTCGGCTTTTATTTGAAACCAAAGTCTCCTAGGGTCATGGAAGTAAGGTCTATCCCTAAGTAAGTGACCCTAAAGAATCCATTCAGATGACTTACAGCGCCCCTAGAGGCGAAATAAAAAAATTAAAAATTAATTACAAAACTAAAGGAGATAAGCAAAAACCTCAGTGAGAGTATTATTGCCATCGTTCCACCCGCACTGAAAACAATTTCAAGAAAATATCGCAAATATTCACGGAGATATTAGCATGAGAATAGGCATCAAAAATAAGCATTTTTCAGGCATCAAAAAAGAAAAAGTTTGAAAATGTGCAAGTATTTTAAATATTTTGATTAAATTTTGTCTTTATTTAACTAAAATAACATAAAACTCCATAATACAACCGAAATATTTGCAATTTTTTTCGTTTTTGATGCCTGATAAAGTGCTATTTTCACATGCTAATATCTCCGTGAATATGTGTGATATTTTCATTAAATTTCGTTCAGTAATTTATTATAAAGGTGGTAACAATACTATCACTGAGGTTTTTGTTCTATCTTCTTTAATTTTGTAATTAATTTTTTTATTTTGCTGCTAGGGGTGCTGTAAGCCATCTGAATAGATTTTCCAGGATTTCAGGGTCACTTACCTAGGGGTAATCCTAACTTCCATACAAGGGGTAATTCCTAACTTCCATTAATTACCTAGGGGACTTTGGTTTCAAATAAAAGCCGCGAAACGGACTTTTGAAACACCCTGTATATTTTCACAAAGAACAGAAATTAACAGGTTACAATGCATACCGGATAATTTTCGTTGTTTAAAGAAGTAATTTTCACTGTGTGGCGTCAAGTTTTGAATTAGTGATGAACTGATTAATGTAGCCGAAAATTGAGTATGCAGTTGTTAGATGACTCACAAAAATATACTCCGGCAATAAATATTAAACTTAAGTTAAAAATCTATATACATTTTTACTTGCAAACAAATTACCGAAAACTTCTTACTCACAGCATACACAATTTTTTGTTTCAAATAACTCTAAAATTCTAAATTCTATTATTTTAAAACAATGTCAACTTTGGAAAAATAACCTTAAATTAGTTATCTATTAAAGTAATAATTCAGAATTAAAATTAGCTCACTATTTTCACAAGTTATCACATTGTTGTGTTGGTTAGCTAGTCCTTTTACTAATAGTTGTGCGCCTTAGAGACCTTATCATATCCCTTTCTCCAATATTCACTTCTAAATCAATAAATGAAAAATGACCACCCGATTCGCACAGTAATTCCAAAAAGTAGGAAACCCGTCATCTACATTTCCCCTTCCCCGTCATAATTTAACGACCATTAAACACCGATATTGCCCTCTCCCTCCCCCGGAACGCATTTCGTCCCTGACCACTGTGGCCAAGATAGTTCCCGAGTTTTAATTGCGACGCATTTCGGAAAGTAAAAAAATAATAAACCAAAAACCGGAAAGCTTTTAAGGGTCGACGGAGGCATAAAAGTGTGGTCTCGGCGCAAAGTGAATATATCGCATGGCTGATAAAAATCTACAGGCTGCCGGGAGAAAAAAACCTCCAGCTCTCCCGATGCAGGCTGCGACAATAAAACTGCCGTTAGCACAGCGAAATGGCGACGGGCGCGTTCCGTTAAATAGTCCTGAATTTTGATAAATATTTATGCTGGCCCGGATCTGGAGTTGCTAAATAGGGGTACAGCTCACTTGGGGTGGCCGCTTTTGAGTTAGTATTGTTTTAAGGCAGGGAAGAACTAATTCTTTTTGTTTCTTGACCCACTTGTGAGTACACTCGGGTCCAAAAAATTAAAATTTTTTTTGGCTGCGTGTTGTGAGCGGACATCTAAAAATCGTGTTATGAGCGGACATTGATAAAAAATCAAGATTTAAAATCGAGAACGAATCGGTAAGTTAGTGATTTTGTATGCTATTTGTATTAATATTAGCTATTTCAATGCTCTTTTGCAGGAAAACTAGTGGAAACTATAGGGGCGGGCTGTGCCACCCATACTGTTACCACAAAAATACATTTGACATGATTAAAATTATGCAAGATTTAATAAATTTAAACATTATTTTCACCCCCACATTATGTTTACCCTCAAACCCCCCTGCCCTAACTATAACCAAACTAGTTTTGGATGTAATCAGTAACAGTGACGATTCAGAAAAAAGGGGGCTCGGTACTCTTTAATGTTACAAGAAACACTCAAATCACACAAAAAGAGCATTAAAATAGCCAATATTAATATAAATAGCGTAAATTACCGATTCGATCTCGATTTTTCATCTATGTCCGCTCAGAGCACGATGTTTAGATGTCCGCTCCCAACACGTCCGCTCAGGGCTCGGCACCTTTTTTTTCGAAATACTGACACAAATATTAGTTTTTGTAATGTAATTTTCAGGGTCCCAAGACATACGTCGAAACAAACACAGAAGCATAAAAAATAAGGTAAACCACCCAGAAATATTTAGGTGCTCAAATCCACCTAAGATGAAGATTGAGGAGTTGTCACTTACTATCGTTAAATAGCATACTTTAAGATATTCCACACACTAAAAATCCCGCATTGAATTTAGAAATGGCGTACCCTTTACAAATTACAGATGATTTTTTTGCTAAATGTCTTTCACATGAAAGTTTCTGTTACCGTTCCGAATATGTACTGAACTCCATTATTAATGAAGGACCTCTGTACCCCTTTAAACTATTTTTAGGGTATCATCAATTGAAAAACAACGTTTATTTTTACACAATTTATAAAATTTTTTAAAACTGTAGACAATGAGGAAGTTTCATATTTTTTTTTATTTTTTAAATCGATCCAACCTTACGAGAAACCCTAAAACCGAGATATTTTTTTAATTCTGATCATTATTTATTTTTTTATTGCGGCTTAAAGTTTGCGCTCTGGAAAAGGCGGGAAAAACAGCAATTTCAGATTCGTGATGTCACTCGGCATCTCAAAACGTCTACAACTCGCATCTCCTCCTAAACTACGCAGCCGGCGTAGACAAAACTCGTTATATAGACGTATCTCGAGGCGAGGACGATCACTACCAAGTTTTCCAAGTTCGAAAATCGAATATTTACAAGTAATTAACGATTTTATGGCTAAAAACGCTTATTTCTCCATTTCTCTACTAGAGTGGATCTGCTTGACTCACTATTTTAAATATGAAAACCTCAGGATTAAATATTTTTATTAAGAAAAGCTCTATAATTGCCAATTTAAAAGTTAAATCAGATATGAAAACACCAAAATAAATTCAAATAATTAATTTTAAAACATTACATTCTTATATTTTAAGATTAACTATTTATTAAGATTATATTTTAAGATTTAAATATTTTTTATTAAGTGGGACTAAATCCCCATCTGGTCGAGTCAAACTAGACCAAATCCATGAGGTCATAAAGACCTTTTATTTTAATAATGAATAAACATCAACAATGCCTTTTGTTTGGTGTCGAGTGACGTCATATTTGATTTTTGGATTTTTGAGCGTTTGCGATTGCATCATTTGTTTACGACTTTTTTCAACTTTTATTTCTTCTCCATCTCAGTAAATAAATTTTTGAGGAAAATTTGGATTGCAGATTTGGATTTTTCACATCTTATATTGTATTAATATACCCCAAAATCGAAAATTTAAAAAATATGCAACTTCCTCATTGTTTCGGGGATCAATGGATCCCCTTCTTCAGTACCACGGCTAGACTGGATTAACTGTGTTTATATACGGCTTGCGCAATTACGCGAAAAGGTAGGTTCAAGAAACTGGGATCTACGATGTTAGCGCCATCTATCTGTCAATCATGGCATTCCACTGGAAAATAATTATTGGTTGGTTGATTTCATACGATTCAAAGATATGCTTAAAAGGAGCCACAGATGAGCAACTTGGTCATCAACCGGGTTGATTATTTTTCCATGGATCGTGAACCTGGTTGAATGTGACCTGCTCGTCTGTGGGGTCGTGGCTAGTTCACAGGGTTGGTAGTATGGTGAAGAATAAAAAAATCATAAATTTCATGATCACAATAATGAATCACAATCATGAAAAATCATAAATTTGTATTTTTATGACTTAGGTAAATGACTAAAAGTGTTCTTACAAGGAAACATTCTCAGGATGAACTCACAGAATTGGACGAAAATTTTACAGGGGTTAGTATATGACTTAAAACACCTTCTGTAAAAAAATTAGCTGCTGAATTACAGTAGAACAGCTGTAAAAAATTATTGAAAATTGTCATATTTAACGCCAAATGTAACCCTACAAGGCGAGAAACGCAGAGAGAACGCCAAATGCTAGAATGAACAGGCCGCGTTTTCTCTGTTGCCACTTATAAATGAGCGAATGAAAAAAAGTTCATCAAATGCAAAACAGGAATAAAAATTAATTAAAGAAGGAAAATTAAAATATATAACGCATGAAGCAATACAAAATTATATGCAAATTAAAAAGAATCCAGCATCTATTTAGCATTTAATTTTTAGGAGTTATCTGTTTGCCGCATATTTTTTAAAAATGCATTGGAAACTATATATTTTATGGCACTGTCTAAATCCACGAAAGTAACAACTCAACTCTAACAAATTTCGCTAATACTTTAGCACGGGCCAACTTTCGTGGATTTAGACACTTCGAATCAAATTTCTCATTCCATCCGATTGGAAAGTCGCCAAGTGGTGCTAAATGAATGTGTTTGGCAACTCAGAACCCAAATTTCAAATTTAAATAACTCCTCTCCTATTGAAATTCAGCAGCTAATTTTTTCACAGTAAGTGTTTTGAGTCATCTTCTTATGCCTGTAAAATTTTCGTGCATTTCTGTGAGTTCACCCTAAGAATGTTTCCTTGTTAGAACGTAAAAACAAAAATTATACGACAAAAAATATATATAATATAATTATATATCGCCTCTCCCGTGCAAGACTCACACAATTGCAAAAGTTGAAAGTTTTACTATACGGGAGCTTGGCGCGGAAGGACTTCTAGATAGGTTGCCAAGTTGATAGTCGAAGCTAGAGTTTAATCTTTGGTGATTATTTCAATTGGCGCTAAGATAAATCGCCAAACAAGGCTTTTTATGTTTTAACGCGTGAATCATGGCTCATTCTTAACTCAAGTTAAGCACCTTCAGCCACAGTCAGTACTTTGGAGGGTGACCACCAAGTATTGGCACGTTCTTTTCCCCTTTCTCGATCTCATATTTGCCTACGTTTCTGGAAAGGACCTATACTTGACATTGAAATTATTCTGCCCGTAATAATGAATGTGTATAATAAAATGCACAGTTTACTTTTTTAAATACTTGGATTTTATCAGAAATATTTAATTTTTCTTGAGATTCTTAAGCAAAATAGGAAAAGTATGAACCCTTTTTTTTTCAATTTAATTAAATGGACAACCCGACAGGTGAGATCTTCAGGGGTCAGTGTTATATTTCTTTTTTTTTCAATTATTAAACCTCATTTAAAGCTAAAACTATTTCCAACTTAAAAATAATCTTTAAATTTTAAATAAGTTGGTTGACTTTCTGTATTTTATAATCTTATTTTGATGGATTGTGTGACCCATGCTTCCTAACATTCTCAGCATTACCACCATCGGTTTGTTCTTTCTACCTATGCTCATACCTAAATTTTGCCTACTTTTCAGGAGAGTATTGATACCTATTATATCGGCTCTCCCGTGCAAGACTCACACAATTGCATAAGTTGAAATATTTACTCTACGGGAGCTTGGCGCGGAAGGACTTCTAGATAGGTTGCCAAGTCGATAAAGTCGAAGCTAGAGTTTAATCTTTGATGATTATTTCAATTGGCGCTAAGATAAATCGCCAAACAAGGCTTTTTATGTTTTAACGAGTGAATCATGGCTCATTCTTAACTCAAGTTAAGCACCTTCAGCCACAGTCAGTACTTTGGAGGGTGACCACCAAGTATTGGCACGTTCTTTTCCCCTTTCTCGATCTCATATTTGCCTACGTTTCTGGAAAGGACCTATACTTGTCATTGAAATTATTCTGCCCGTAATAATGAATGTGTATAATAAAATGCACAATTTAATTTTTAAAATACTTGGATCTTATCAGAAATATTTAATTTTTCTTGAGATTCTTAAACAAAATAGGAAAAGTGTTATATTTCTTTTTTTTTCAATTATTAAACCTCATTTAAAGCTAAAACTATTTCCAACTTAAAAATAATCTATAAATTTTAAATAAGTTGGTTGAATTTCTGTATTTTATAAAATATGTAATTTATTACTATTTTTAAGAAATTAGAAACATTTCTCTTAGTACGTGAGATCTTTAAACAATAACTGATCAAGTAAATAGCTATTGACGGTGCAACAACGTAATGTTACATTTGAAGAGTATACGCTATAACCAGTCAACAGTGATTATTTAAATCGGGTCCAAAATAAGTCTCTGAAAATGGCTCTGCAGGATTTTAAATACTTAGTCTAACATTTTGACTCTGAAGACGAATATTCGTCTTCAGTTAAGCACCTTTGGCGCGGGCAGTTCTCGGGAGGGTGGTGACCACCACCTTCCGAGGTTTTTGTTTAAATCCATATATTTTGGGCAGACTTTGGTGAACCCAGTGATGTTATGGAACTTAGATCGTTGTCTTGTGTCCTAGATACAGAGGTCCCTCAGTCAAAAGTAATCACGTAATTTTAGCTACTGCAATCATAATTAAAGATGAAAAATGCAGTCTTAATTAAAAGCAGATCCATTTCAATCTGTATTAAAAGTAATCATGACTACTTCTGGCTAAATTAAAAGTAATTATTTTCGATCCAGTTAGTAGTTGATAACGAGCAAATCTTATTTTGATGGATTGTGTGACCCATGCCTCCTAACATTCTCAGCATTACCACTTACTTTTCAGGAGAGTATCGATACCTATTACATGCCCCGTGTTAAGTAAAATACAGGTAATTTTGTAATCACCTTTTTTAATGAATTAAACATTTTCTCTGATTGCCAGAGTTTAATTTTAAAGACTGGTTGTTGTTTCAGTGCAACCAAAAGGTATTTCATGACCATGTAGCATAATTCTCACGAGGAATGCACAGATAGTCGATTAAAAAAAGGTTTTTCATGATAATTTGCTCAGGAAATAAAGTCTACCTATGAAATCGGCTATAAAAGAAACGTAATTTAATTAAAAATGTAAATATATTTCTATGATCATTTATTATTTAGGGCACAATATTCTGATAACAGGTAGATCCTTTCCTGAAAAATAAAAGCAAATGTGCGCAAGGAAAGAGAAAAACGCAGCTATGCTTGATTTGGTCAGTGGTCACCCACCCAAATACTGACTGCACCCGAAGGTGCTTAAATTCAGTGAAGAAATTTCGATGTTCGATGGGCGCAAGTTCAGAGGTGCGGATGCGCCAAGTTTTTAGCAGTAAACATGACTAATATGGTATGTTAAAAGAGTCATTTGGCTTCTAAATATGGCGTCAAATAGCCAAAATTCGCCAATCATCCGCACCTCTGAACTTGCGCCGTTCGATGTGCCAGCTAAACCACGATTTTAGATTCAAGCACATAAAGCCGTTTTTGGGGATTTTTTTAGCGCCAATGGAAATAATCCCCAAAGATCACACTTTTGACTCTATTTTTTCGACTTGGCGACCAATAAAGAAGTCCTTCCACGCCAAGCTCCCGTAAAGTAGACATTTCAACTTTTGCAATTGTGTGAGTCTTGCACGGGAGAGGCGATATGCCCCGTGTAAAGTAAAATGCACGTAATTTTGTAATCACCTTTTTTAACACTAGAAGCTCCGGGGCGGTCATTTTGACCGTTTTGCATTTTTAAAACGCGTTCTCTTCTAAAATATTTGGATTACGCACTTCTACTATTGTGACTTTTCCTAACTTTTGCTGCTATTATTGCTGTCCAAATTTGGTTTAGTTTGCAAAACGGGTTCCGGAGATAATTAAAGAACTACCTAGAACCCTCAAAAACAGTCATTTTGACCGCTGAGTATTTAACGTTCTTATTTCAACTCTATCGCTTAAATTTTGTTATCTTTCGGTTCTACGTGGTACCTAAGAGGGTTCTTCCACAAAATTGAAAAAATTGTATGGTTTTGACTCCAGAAAATCATAAAATACATCATTATTTTGTTGCAAATCCCTTAGGAGAGCTTTTTATAATTCCCACGCCAGGTTTATCATTTTGTGAACGAAAGATTTATTATTTCCTTCATTTGAAGATGAAAATATTCAAGGCCTAATCGATTTATTATGTTTCAAAAGCTTTTTATGAGTGAAAATAAAGATACATGTCAAATATCTTTCATGATACATCATTTTATAATAAGCAGATGGTTGATTTCCATTGAAACGCATTTGAAACTTGAAACAGGGTTATTAGAAATGTTTTTAGAAGAGCATATGAGTGTGCTCAGAAAACGGTTCGACTCAAAATAAGTATTTTATACGCGATTATGCCGAAAATAAAACGACTAGGATACGCACAGCAAATGCCGGATTTGGACAATGCAGGTGAGAATTTTTTGTACCTAAGCATAGTTATACTGTGTATTTAGGTTGGAGATGAAATTAAAATTAGTAAAATAAATGGTAAAAATCAATTTGCATTCGAATTGAAAAAGAAATAGGGGATATAAAGTCTATTATTTTTTCTTATATAACATGAGTTAGTGACGTCATAGAGTCGTCCCCATAGGGTCGAAATGCAAAGTATGGACAGTACCAACCTTCTGATACATGCAAAAATTATTAAAAGTATGTGTAGTAAACGTTCTTTGACTTTACTAAGGCTTTTATAGGTATGTTAAAATGGTGTAAAATAGTGGATTTTCCGTAATTTTCCACAAAATTGGTATTTAAAAATATCAATGTTCTTTACGATGTCTATGACCATCACATGCAAATTTCTGGCTTTAAAGGTTATTTTCGGTGAAAAAAGCCTAGCGGTCAAAATGACTGTATTTGAGGGTTCTAGGTATGAGGCACTAGCCGGAGCTTCTAGTGAATGAATTAAAATTTTCTCTGATCGTCAGAGTTTAACTTCAAAGACTGGTTATTGTTTCAGTGCAACCAAAAGGTATTTCATGATCATGTAGCATAATTCTCACGAGGAATACACAGATAGTCGATTAAGAAAAGGTTTTTCATGATAATTTGTTCGGGAAATAAAGTCTACCTATGAAATCGGCTATAAAAGAAACGTAATTTAATTAAAAATGTAAATATATTTCTATGATCATTTATTATTTAGTGCAGAATATTCTGATAACAGGTAGATCCTTTCTGAAAAATAAAAGCAAATGTGTGTAAGGAAAGAGAAAAACGCAGCTATGCTTGATTTGGTCAGTGGTCACCCACCCAAATACTGACTGCACCCGAAGGTGCTTAAATTCCGTGAAGAAATTTCGATGTTCGATATGCCAGCTAAACCACGATTTTAGATTCAAACACATCAAGCCGTTTTTGGCGATTTTTTTAGCGCCAATAGAAATAATCCCCAAAGATCACACTTTTGACTCTACTTTTTCGACTTGGCGACCAATAAAGAAGTCCTTCCATGCCAAGCTCCTGTAAAGTAGACATTTCAACTTTTGCAATTGTGTGAGTCTTGCACGGAAGAGGCGATATTATAAAAAAAATAATACGCCCTCCAATCCTTCCAGAATTTGAAAATATCGTTTTGGAACCTGTGTTCTGATTTTTCTGTGTACTGCGTATTTTGAAGAGCCGAAGCAAACCAACCAACCAACCCTAACGAGCCACTACGCGCGGTACCCCCTCAAGCGGTAAAAACTGGAAACTTCCGGCTCCGTCGGCCGTGCGTCGGCTCTTTTGATCTTTTGGATAGTGGATAAGCCGTATAACCTACGGTCGCGATCAAGTTTAGCCGTGTCAGTACAAACAGACGAAAATAAACATCAAATCAATAATTTAAACATAACATGAAGGCAAAAAGTTACAGTTTAAGTGAAAATACAATAGATGGAAAACAGTTTGAGTTAAAAATACAAAAGCATGGTTAAATTACAAAATCAATACAAAGGTAACCAGATGGGTGAGAAATAAGGAATGCTATTTAAATCATTAACAAGGAAATCTGAAAATTTATTTTTATAAAACGATTAAAAAAATCAAGGTCACTAGGTATATTACAATTTTTAATAATGGTAGCAGATGAATGCAGATGTTATGTTTAAATTATTGATTTGATGTTTATTTTCGTCTGTTTGTACTGAAGAAGGGGATCCATTGATCCCCGAAACAATTGTCTACAGTTTTAAAAAATTTTATAAATTGTGTAAAAATAAACGTTGTTTTTCAATTGATGTTAACATTTGCACAAGATTCTTTTCGCTATTGTTAGGGTAATTTGAGATCCCGGACTAGATATTCCCACTCTTAGGAGATCCTAATATGTAGCATATATTTGTTCAATAAGAAAAAAATATGACTCTTATCATTATATCCAAAATAAAATTATCCTTATAATTTTTGTACACAAGTGCAGTTTCTAGCAGCATTCAAATCTACAGAAGCTACTCTGATTCTCTAATTTTTTAACTGCTGTATATTATTTAAAGGATATATGGAGTTTATAGGATAATTTTACGTTGGATTGATGTCTTTTATTGATGGAACATATAGTTTTATCAATAGCTTTGAAGGTCTGCGATGTGTCTCTTAAGTCATTACTAGATGTCTCATAAGGATATATCTCCTATAAAAAATACGTATCCTAGTGTTGAGCCATAGGAGACGAATAGTCTTATTAGATTTGTGTTGGGAAAGCTGTCCGAAGAAGACCCAGAGTCAGACAGGAGATTATTAGGGATTTGATTGCTATCCCTAAGCACGTGAGAAAAGGAATGCTTGGAAGAATCCGAATCTATTAAGAGATTGCATAATATGGTATGCTAGTAGCTTTATTTCAACATTATAATCCGCATATCTGAATCTTTTTTTAAAAGAAATTGTAAAAGGTTTTTGGAACTTCTAAAACTTGAAGAAACCCTTACTATACTTATTAGTGACAAGGATTGAAGGTTAAAGATGTAATGTTTAACATGTGAATGCGGTGAGATAAGTGATAAGAAATCAACTGTTTTGATAAATTAGAGATCTTTTGTATTGGATATAAATAGTTTGCAATACATTTAGGTTTATCCCTAACTTTTATGTCAAAATTATAAATAATTAAATTAAAATTAATAAAGAATGAAAAATAGTAATGAATTGGCAAAAATTATAATTAAAAATACTAAAACTAAAGCACATGTGTATTTTACCTGACTTATTTAAATATTTCTCCAATGGTATTACACGCTGATTTAGTAAGAAATTTTATTCAAATACTTAAAAAATTGACGGAAATAGAATTTTTTAAAAAAAATGCCTCTTTTATTCACTTTTCTTAGTTTTATACTGTGACTGAAACAATTAACGAAAGGATTCTTATGAATATACTTTTATTTCTACTACATATTATGATAATAAAGGGAGTACTTTATCCAAATAAGGAATTTTTAAAAATGTTTGTTGTAATTATTTTAAATAATTAGCAAATCATACAAGTTAATATGTATACAAAAACTATTTTACTTACTCAATCGAAGCAAAAATTAAAAATCTACGTACGTTAGTATAAACAAATAAATGATGGTAGGATTTGTATATGGAGTAAAGGATGGACTACTTGTATTTAATTCCAAAACATTACGCTAACCGTTTGTTATAACGAATATATTCAATCCAGTGACTTCACAATACACGGTTTAGTTTCTTTAGAAACTACTATCCCTAAATCCTCTGGGACGTAAAACAACTTTTTTCTTCCATGCGTTACTGCTAAAGAGAAATAAAAAACCCTCAAATTTATTTCCCCCCTCCGAATAAAACATTATACAATCCCACGGATTCCGGAACGGGACAGCAAATACCCCAGCGTTTCCCTCCGGTTTGCGGAGCCATAATTGTCTTAATAGATTCGGGCCGAAATTTAAAATTGGAACTGTAAAAGGGGGAGGAGAAACCTAACAGACGATCCCTACTTTCGCCGTTAGCATCGGCCGTAGACTAAATCGATGTTCCTGGCGGCACAAATGTCACTCGAATCTATTGTCCCGGCAAAAAGAAGGCTCGTTCCAAATTGATGACGTCCTTGAAGCATTAGGCGAAACGTCAAATCGTCCGTGGGCCCCAGATTACTACCACGCTACGAAACAAAAAATAACGGAGGGGGATGTGGGGGAATACCGAACCCGATTGTTTAACTCTCTCTTTCCCCCCTCGTGGATTGATAGTTTTATTCAAATACTATTCGTTATTGTTTCTTTCGATGGGGTTTTTCGGAAGGTTTTAGTGTATTCAGTCTGGGGTTGATGTAATTTGTAGATTGAAGGTTAATTCAATTTTTATTGTATTGTGAAACGAAGGGGGGTCATTTTTTTTACTTAAGTTTGCTAAGGGTACAATGGACGTTTAAAATCACTTAAAATATTTTTCTTTACTTTTGAAGCTATCACTCTGAAATTTTTACAGTATTCGTGCTTGATATCCTAAACAACATAAAAAAATTTCAGAAAAATCCATTGATAAATTTTTAATTTTTTTCAAAAAATTTAAAATATTTTTACAAATTTTAAAATGTTCCAAGCGTCATAAATTTTATTATAACTAAAATTTTCTTGGTGTTTCAAATAGGTATTTTAGTGCCATTTAATGTTTTGTATAATTTAAACATTTGTGACTGTTAGATTTTAATATAGATCAAATTAAAGAAATTTTTTCATGATTTTGTTATTAAAAATTTAGTATTTTTAGATTTTTTAGCAAAAATAATTAGCATATGATAATAAAATATACAAAATATTAAATGGCACTGAAATACCTATTTGAAACATCAAGAAAAATTTAGTTGTAATAAAATTTATGACGCCTGGAACATTTCAAAATTTTAAAAAAAATTTTACATTTTTTTGAAAAAAAAGTTAACAATTTATCAATGGATTTTTCTGAAAAAATTTTTATGTTGTTTGGGATATCAATCAAGAATACTGTAAAAATTTTAGAGCAATAGCTTCAAAATTAAAGAAAAATATTTAAAGGGATTTTAAAGGTCCATTGTACCCTTAATTGTTTTTTTAGTTTTTTCATTTTCACCAAAAAATATGCGGGAGGTAAAGATGTGTATAATGTATCTCATAATAATTTTTGTGATTAAAACTATTTTCAAGAGAAATAAATGTAGCAAAAATGTGTACAAATTAATGCCTTCATAATTTTTTTTGAAAATCATCTAAAAACTTATTAATATTTAAAAGACTTGTTTTTAATTTGTGTATTTGAAATTAAAATAATATTTTTTACCCCAAAACATTTAGAGGTTTAGTACCTAGATTACTTGTCATTTGAAATTTGTCTATTTTAGACTCGTGTTTGATGCTATTAAAATCAGAGCAAATGGAAGATTTTATTTTAAAAATTAAGGATTTAAGTTAACTTGCTGGAAAACTACTTTACTTTCCATTTGGTTAGACTTAGTACATTGTTCTTATAATAAGAATGATTTACCTAAAGAAACACATTTGAAAAAATTCAGCCAATGGACTATTTCCGTCTTGACGTCACATTTTACCCATCATGGGATCTACTGAGCTTGCAATTGGTTACCACAGACATAGTTTGTAGTGAGATATGATTTGAGTTTGTTTTTCCCCCATCACGTGATTAATATATGAGGGTAGACGAATAGTCCATTTCCATTTCATCTCTAACGAAATGTTCACAAATTTTAACGTGACATAAACAGACACTTAACAAAATAAAATAAAAAAATCCGCATAAAAACACCAAAAGGACATAAAATGAAAAATTGATTAACATAACTTATGATAGTTAAAAAGTTTCATTTTAAATTTAATTCTCCTACCCAAGTTTTCAATTTATTTATTTTGTTTACGATAGCAGCAACTTAAAGTAATGTGTTTTTTAGGTTTGGAACCCACGTTGTTTTGATCTACTCCTGTAATGAACTCTTGTTGCGTCATGTTTTTTTCCTTCTTCCTCCCACATTCAAGCCTTAAAACAAATCACATAAGTATTGTTTTAGTTTGCTACGAAGTACTTGATTAAATTTATAGAGGCTTTTGTTATAATTGAAATAAAGCGGGATAACTATAGCAAATATTGAAAAACACTTTTTTATAGGGAAAATAGGTAGGGGAGAACGGGGCACATTCGCACAAAAAGTGCTTTTCGGCATATTTCTCTGGATCTAGATGAGATATTGAAACAAACTCGGATTCAAATGAAAGTTAAGACCGTTCCCGATATTTTAGAATCAGAGTTGGTCGCATTCATCGAGAATTTATAACATATATCATCAATAAAAGTGCCCCATGGGTGGGGCAGTTTCGCACACGTGTGGGGCACATTCGTACACAAGCAAAAAAATTACACAATAATTATTTTTACAAACTAAAAAGTTTATGGAACTTTAAAGTAAGATAATTAAACGAAATATTTGGCACTTTTACATATTTTTCCACTAAATTGAAGATTTTTTTACAAAAAGAAAACAGTTTCAGAAAATATTGAACATCTAATTTTTTTATGAGGAAAAAATTGTAGTAATGAAGAGTACATTGCACATTGACATACTTCACATAATATAATTAGCTAGAAAAAGTCCAAACAATATTTTAACTGTCAGGTTTTATTCGAAAAGAAAAGTTAACCAACAGCTCGCATATTAACTGACGGTTGCGGAACTTTTAATACGATATTATCTTTTTGTATGAATGTTGAATCATTACTTACTGGGAAAATAAAAGATTTGTCATTAATTTTAAAGTTTTTAAAGTTTTTCATCATTAACTTTAAAAAGCATCATTTAATTCAAAATTTTTTTACTTGACCAACATAACAAAATTTTCTTTTTAGTAGCAAATTCTAATAGAATAAAATCACTTAAGTCCAAGTCAATTGGTATCAAATAATTATCAGGGACATTTATTTCTTCAATATTTAAATCTGGGTCTAAATTCCTTAAAACTAAAGCTTTCTTTAAGGTGTTATTTTCTATTATCACCGAGTTTTGAAACAATTACAATAAAAAACAATTAAGCTTCAAGTTATTAAATATACTGCACTTATAAACATATAAATCACTTTCATAATCAAAAATGGGAAGGATGAGGAACATTCGCACTGTCCGAATCTGCCCCATCTTTTGGTGTCCAATGTGCCCCATCTACCAGTTCAAGCTTACCACTTCCTAACAAGATATTTATAATTAAAGCAGGGAAATAAAACCTTTCTAGAAACTTACTTTAGTAGATCCTCTACTGAATAAAATTCTGAATGTCCACTTGAGAGTTATTTTTGATTGATATTTTACGCCAACAAAATGACAAGAAAATTTACTTTGTTGCTTCTAACGCTAGCAAATTTTTAGTACGTATACAACAAAATGGATCAGGGCTTTGAAAATTCATGCAGGAGTTGGTAGTCATGCTTCCATCTACTGGTATTTTTTTCAGATTTCTGAATTAATAATTACTAGGGGAAATGCCGTCTGTCCGAATGTGCCCCATGTGCGAAATAGCCCCACTCTCTCCTAATGCTAAATTTAGAGCTATACAGGATGTCCCAAGATAAGAGTCCACCTCTTTTAACTTTTTTTTCTCTAAATTGCAACTAATTCCATATTTTTCTCCTTAAAAGATCTGCCTTTTTTATCCATCAAATACAATAAACTTACAATGCATGAAAATTCTATCTACTCTTAAAATTCAGAACTTCTTTATTATTTAGTTTACACAAGATATTTTACACAAAACAAAAAAAATACCAAGAAAAATTATGAAATCAAAACAGACAAAGTCAAAAAAGTAGTTTTAAGTTTTAGATATGATTTAAGGGACATAGACCCATATGGGTAACCCTAAAATATTAACTCATAAATAATTAACTTACAAAGTAAAAAAATAATTTTCAATGAATAGGTAGGTATGTACATTAGGGCGGAGCGAAAAAACGATATTTTTTATTTTGATTATGGCCTAGTGCGGAAAAGTTGTGTACTGGTGAGTTAACCACGTGTGCAAAATTTCGGGGAAAACAAAAAATATCTTCCGTCTTTAAAATGGCCTTGAAGTTTCAAAAAAGTGGTGTTTTTTTTACAAAACAACTAAAAACACAAAGATTAAACTCTCAAATACTGTTCATGATTTTTTTATGAAGAACTAATATAGTTATAGACATAATCTTTCAGGTTCCATTCTTCTATCACTCTTTTTTCGTTAGATATAATTTTTTAATGTTCAAAGAAATCTTTTAAAGTTGTTTTTTCTGCATTTTTAAAAAGCTAATAACTCTAGAACTATACAACTTAAAAACCTGAAATTAGTCCCATTCAGTTCGTAAAGTTTTTGTCTTTGATTTGATGTGCATCATGACCATAATTTTCTAAAAAATGTTTTTCAAAATTTAAAAAAAGTGAAAAAAATTAATGAAAAAAAATTTTTTTTGGAAAATTTTTTTGAAAAAAATTTAAAAGCCTTTTGATTCATAAATGAACAGTACTACCAAATTTCAAGTTGAAAATAAAATTTAATCATGTATAAAAAAATTAAAAAATTCGAAATTTAGGCAAGTCCCTAAACAATCCCCAAAATTATACAGCAAGAGCAATTCACTCATAGAAAATTCATAAACTCGCTTGAGGGTGTTCATATGACTTTAAAACATGTAAAAAATGTCACAAAATGTTCTGGAAATACGACAATTAACAAATTCGGTACAAAACCTTACAGAGCTAATTTTCAACTTTAAGTTAATTCAATTTGCATGCTTTACTCCTGAAAATTCCTAAGAATTGTTTATATCTAATTGTTTTTACTTTTAACAAATCAAATCAAAGTAAATTAAAAATTTTAGAACATAAAAAACTGGATATAAACACATTTCTTAGGAATATTGAGTTAAAATTCATGCAAATTGAATTAACTTAAAGTTGAAAATTAGCTCTGTAAGGTTATGTACCGAATTTGTTAATTGTCGTATTTCCAGAACATTTTGTGACATTTTTTACATGTTTTAAGTCATATGAACACCCTCAAGCGAGTTTATGAATTTTCCATGAGTGAATTTCTCTTGCTGTATAATTTTGGGGATTGTTTAGGGACTTGCCTAAATTTCGAATTTTTAAATTTTTTTATACATGATTAAATTTTATTTTCAACTTGAAATTTGGGGGTACTGTTCATTTATGAATCAAAAGGCTTTTAAATTTTTTTCAAAAAAATTTTCCAAAAAAAATTTTTTTTCCATTAATTTGTTTCACTTTTTTTAAATTTTGAAAAACATTTTTTAGAAAATTATGGTCATGATGCACATCAAATCAAAGACAAAAAATTTACGAACTGAATGGGACTAATTTCAGGTTTTTAAGTTGTATAGTTCTAGAGTTATTAGCTTTTTAAAAGTGCAGAAAAAACAACTTTACAAGATTTCTTTGAACATTAAAAAATTATATCTAACGAAAAAAGAGTGATAGAAGAATGGAACTTGAAAGATTATGTCTATAACTATATTAGTTCTTCATAAAAAATCATGAACAGTATTTGAGAGTTTAATCTTTGGGTTTTTAGTTGTTTTGTAAAAAAATCACCACTTTTTTGAAACTTCAAGGCCATTTTAAAGACGGAAGGTATTTTTTGTTTTCCCTGAAATTTTGCACACGTGGTTAACTCACCAGTACACAACTTTTCCGCACTAGGCCATAATCAAAATAAAAAATATCGTTTTTTCGCTCCGCCCTAATGTACATACTACATGAAAATAAAATGTAATAATAAGAGATAATGCAAGTAAGACTAGATGAGCTCCAGAGTAAAATTTATATTAAAAAACGAAAAGGGTGTTTTTGGAAAATAAAAACTAAAATAATTTTTTAAACTTAAAATGGGTAGACTTTATATTTTCAGGTAAGGTATTATAAATTTTAGGTGATAAATAAGTTATTCTTAGGTGTAGAATTTCCTTTCTTGATTTCGGTACTTAATGATATAACTTTTTGTAAACGAAAAATGTAATTTAAATTTCGTATATCAGAGCTATTTTCTTGTCTAGTAAAACGTGTTATATATAACTTTAAGGAAAATAAGGTAATGAAGTAGTAAGATATTTAGTTTTCTGTAGAGTTTAAATAAAGGGAATTAAATACAACTGCCTAAAAATTATAATCAATAATGTGAGAAGGTGGGACATTTTAATCACTTAACATGTCAAACGCCACTTTTCTTGTTTTGAGAAAAACGAGAAAAACTGTACAAAAGCTCACAACATTTTTATGAAGGTGTTTAGTAATTTTTTTCTTAAAATAGACCTTATTTGAATATTTTACGGACAAAAAAATTTTATTAAAAAAATTATCCTTTGTGAAAAAAATTATTGGAATTTTTGCATTTGACAGGTTTCTGTGTTCAAGAGAGTGTTCAAGCCAACTTTCATAGCTTAACTCTAAATTTTTTAAGGATTTGGTAATGAAAATGGGAATATTAGTTGAAAGTTACATTCTTTTTAAATACTGACCTAATAAATTTTGATATTTTTTTCTCTTTAGGTTCCTAAATGTATAAATACTTATTTTTATAAATTATTTCAACTCCAGACTCAAAAATAGTGGCCAGTTAATTCAAAATGTTAGTATAGAAATCTTCGAAATCAATCAGATAGTGTTTAGATGTAACTTCGTGGATAGAAAAAGGATTTTGCTTTAAAAGCCAACAAAATTAGAGTACTATTATGATCTGGGGTATAGATTTGGACTTGATGCCCCCTTTTAATAATGTGATTCATACTTGTAGATCCAAAATCTCAATCCCATGAATGCAAGAAATTGCCAAAAATCATTATTATTATTATTGTTATTATTATTTACTTCCAAAACGTCCTTAGTCTTAATATTCGTACAAATTCTTTAAAAAAGAGGTTTTTACTATGGCCCCTGATGTATCAAACTTCAGAAGAATGAACATTTCCAATAGCAGATACTTTTTGCATACAATAAAATAAAAAAAGCACCCAAACACTTTTCAGATCAGCTGGAATGAACGAAATTATCAGCAGTTTAGTGCAGAAACCAGACAAGCGACGTCGCTTGACATGTTTCTGCACTAAAGCTGAATTCAACATCTTGAGACATTATTTTAAAATCAAGTTATTTTTATTATTATTACACTTAAATATGCGTTCACCCCTACAGGATCCTATGACACCAATAACTCATTTTTGAAAAAAATGGCGTTTAATATGTTTCAGAAATAAGTGATTCAATTATACATTTAATATTAATACAATCGGTGAGATGGTAAAAGAGACAGACGCTCAGAAAGCCCGTAAATATTAAAATTGATATTTATCGTTTCAATTATATATTTATCGATAGCTTATTATCATTATCATCTTTGTCATCATCATTCTCATCATCATTACTATTGTTATTATTAATTATGATGATAAATAGTGGATATAATAAGAATAAATTGAATCCCCCTAAGATTTAATGTTTAAGAAATTCGCCTGTATTTCTTTCCACAATATATTCTGCCTTCATTTCTATAGACTCAGTTTCATATGATTAAGAGGGCGTAAAGTTTTACATATTTAGCGTTGGTGATTACAGATTTATCATGACAGTGTAATGTTTATGAAAAAAATTATTTTACATTTTATAGCAGGAGAATATTAAGTTATGTGGATTTTTTTATCTAGTAAGTATTTCACACGCGGAGAATGAAAT
This sequence comes from Tetragnatha versicolor, assembly GCA_024610705.1. NCBI lineage: Eukaryota > Metazoa > Arthropoda > Arachnida > Araneae > Tetragnathidae > Tetragnatha > Tetragnatha versicolor. The sequence continues at coordinate 47,083,507 of JANDEH010000004.1, read as the reverse complement.
ATTTTTCAAACGTTTACGGTTATTCAATTTTTAACCACCCCGATTCGATAAATACTTCTTCATAACTCATTACATGTTTTATGGTATTTTTTACGGCAGTATAGTAGATTGATATCTACTGAAGTCATAAAACCGCTATATTGATTGGTTTTTTTAATTTAGTGATATTCTTGATAAAGTTAACTGTTATTTGAAGTTTTATGTTGAAAGTTTTTTAATAAGTCTTACGCCATGTGATAAGCATAATAATTTATTCAGACCTGTTAAAGAATGAACTTGCATTTAAAAAGATAACCAGATTACGTCTTTTAATTCAGTTGCAAGATTTGTATCAGTTCATGATCATTTTCATTTTATACAGAGTAATTTATTGATCATAAATCTAAAATAAGTGTTTTCAAAGTGTTTTTGGAATAATAGATTATATTAATATAAACCCGTCCCACCATCTCATGCAGTCACTTGGGGGTGTAACTGTACAATTTTGTTGTAAAATAGGTATTCTTGCAAACTTAAATTGTGGCTTGAAAAATAAATACAATAGAACTACTTCTTAACCCTTTATTCACTAAATTATTTTCCTCATCCTCATCCAAAATATGTCAAGGCCAAACTAAATTTGGCCTTACATGACGAAAATTGGACGAATTTGGAACATTGGGAAGTGGGTCTTACAAGTCCCGTCGTTACAAGTGTTATGTAAATTGAAAAAAATGTTTGATTTTTATGATGTTTTTATCTATTTTAAATGTTATAAATGCTAATTCATCTACATCCCAATTATACAATTACTTACTTGTACAAGATTTATAAGAGTGCACAATACTTGATTGGCATTTTGCGTGTAAAACCTACTCTTTGTTCCTTCATAATTTTAGAGATAGCGAATCCTTTTACAGTATTTCCGTATTTTGAAAGGCCTGATTACTTTTTCTTGATTGCAATTTAATTTTAATTTAAGGATACATCAAAATATTCTGACTTTTCCCTTTCCTCCTACAAATTAAAAATGGAATATTTTATGATAGTTTTTCAGTTATTTCAATCAAATGTTTGTTAAAAACTATTTTATGGTCCCATTTTATTAATAAAACCTATCTTAACGGTTGTTTCAACTTAAAACCTTTTCCAATTATTCAAATTTGCACTTGAAATGAGCTGAGTAGGTAGAGAAAAAAATTACTTCAAATATCTATCCACCCACTTACTTGTACGTAGAAATTGGAAGCTTAGAGTTATCTTGGGTTCTCAATGAAGTCAAAGGAATAGTCAGTCAGCTTTCATCACAAATAGATAATATAATTACTTACCATTTCTCAATGAGGTTCAACATTAGTACAGGACACATGAAAAGGAAATAAATATCAAAAGAGCATGGTTGGTTAAAGATAAATTAAGGAAGTTTAAACCAACTTTTCAAGATAATAACCATTAAGTTGTAAGATAATTTCAACAAATTCTTTTCTGACATCTATGGTGATTATTTTTGTACGTTGATACAAGTCTATATTTAGAAATAGAAGTGTTTAATACAAATACATTTACTTAATAAATGCGTATTTATAGTCAGACAATTAAGTCATGGAAGGTGGAAGATTAAACGAAAACCTTAAAAGTGCCTAAATTACAAAATTACTTGAATGAGTGTAAACTCACAACTTTCAAGTGAGTTTACACTTATTGTCCGCTAACAAGCGATATTGGTGAAATACTCCTTTCATTATTACTTGAATGGTTTAATAAATTGACTAGGGTGGCTTTTTTAGTTTTAGACAATGAGGTCTTGGTGGTAGTGTTAGACTTACGGCCGTATTCACCGGTAACCTGACCGGCGCGGCGGTCAGGTCAGGAAACCATGGTTACAGCCTCTGATTGGTGGAAAAATAATTCAATATTTTCCTTCCACCAATCAGAGGCTGTAACCATGGTTTCCTGACCTGACCGCCGGTCAAGTTACCGGTGAATACGGCCGTTAGTTGATCAACAACAAAAAAATATTGTTGCACTACAGAGACGTGGGGCTCATAAATCTGTTTTGTCTTATTATTGTGCATGAAATGTTTGTAAATCCTTGGTTGCTTTTCCCACACGTTTTTCCAACTTTACTTAAAATCTTGTTTTTATGTTAGTTAGTTTTTCCGAGATGTCTGAAATTTAATTTTCTCTCTATGAGGGGGAAAGAATTCCCTTAAAGGGGGAAATAATTGGAAAATCCTCGATAGCCATGTTTTGAAGCAGAAAGTTTTTTGTTCTAGACACCCTGGTGGTGTATGTTGATAATGTTTTTATCCTTTAAAGTTTTAATGCTGCTGCAGTTATTTTTTTCTGTTGCCCTACTTTACCTCGTAGAAGTAAAAATTGCATAAAAATTAAAGAATACACAGGATTACCAAATCAATCACAATGTTTTTCGCCACTTTATAGCAACGGTAAGATTTTCCTTTGTATACAGTAGTTATTTTAATGCGTGAGGGCAAGATATCCTGATCATGTTTTTTCTGTGCTACACATAATGTTATTTCATAATTTATTTAAGTTTACATCACTTTTTGGGTGCGTTTTTAGAGGAAATTTAAACCTTTCAATTAAAATTAGTATTAGAGAATTATACTGCTTATAAAAATCCAAATAGATACGCCTTAACGTATATTAGTTAAAAGACTTAAAAATATACCTTATATAATATTTTCTTGAATCAGTTGACAAATCATAATTATGTCCGTTGGTTTGAATATAACTATAAATCAATAGGAAAAACATCATATCATTAGGTTTTCCTAAAAAATTTAAAGTTTTTAACCGAACAAATGACAACAGAGATAAAAGCCAAATTTATGAGAGTCGCTTCGTCACAGTTGAATCTTCCAGTTTTATGTCCCCTTTTTTAAACTCAAATTATACTTCACAGCAACGTTTCCTGAACCCAGCACGTCACTACGCTGAAGGAGAAAGTCAGTAAACACAAAGCCTGTTGGGTTGCTAGGAGGAGTTTCGATACGCGAATCGTTATAAAAAAGACACTATATACACATGGTTTTAACGAAAATCTTCTTTTAAAATTGACGTTCTTCGTTTCACTCGAAATACAGACACCACAATGGGAACTACTTTGTTTGTTAGTGACGTAGTAGGTTCAACTTAAGTTGCTGTCTAGTTTATTCGTAAAAGTTTAATTGATGACCTTACACTTACTACAAACAAAATAAACGAAATCCATTTTCCCTGAATGAACGTACTCTTAAAAGTATTCACAGATGACTCTAACGCAGTGGTTCCCAACTCAAATATGTCTGCGGACCACTTCACTTAAATTTGAACCTCCGCGGACCATCTCTAACTGTATCTTCAAAATTTTAACCTTTTTCAGTGCATTCATTCCTCATGGAGGGTCTAAAATTTTGAGTTTTTTCTGAAGAAAGGGAAACGGAGTCTTACAATGTTACTAAATAGAACTTAGAAAATCAAATAATCTATTAATCTTAAAAGAAAAATTAACATTACATTAATTTTATATCAAAATTTGAAAATTTAAAATAATCATTTTTATCAAGCCTTTTTATCTATTAACCCTGGACTGGTTCACAACTACACATAAGTTACAGGTTTAAAAAAACAGTATAAAATAGTAATTTTTCTTTTTCATAACCAACAAATAAGGTAATATATTATTAGAAGATTTAAATTTGAAAGAAGCTTTAAATTAAACTGCAGGATGAATGAGATAACCAGGAATTCTGTTGATAACAAAAAACTGGACATGCACTAATTGTGAGTTGTGGCAGAGGAAATTCTATAGGCGAGGCGGGCGAGGCTGATGTTCTCCCGAAAGAAACCGTGTCAAAAGTCAATAATTATTTCAAAGGAGCGATTAAAATAGAAAATAATTTATGTGTTCAAAAACTTTCGTATTTTCGGCAGTAAGTTTTTCTCATTTCTTCGAACTAACCTATTTCACGTGTATCTCAGAAATTTCCTCTTTTCATACCACGATTTCTCGAAGACCCTCTGTCGGACCATAGCATCCCAGTTTGAAGTATCTTTCAACACTTCCACGCTTCGATTCGTATCGAACCAAGTATAAGTCCGATCATTCGATTCTTTATTAGCCCCACCCCGACGCCTCTCAGTTTTAATTAATCTGATGCAATACTTCTCCACTTCTCCACATCATCACATTTCGTTTCTGCTCTGTAATAAACTACTGTTGAATAAACTGTGCAAAATAATAGAAATAAACAAATGATTCATAGGAGAGAAAAAGAACATAATTTTACTTATTTATGAGACGTATGATTTTTTACTTATGTTTTTGTATTTGTAGTGTTTTTACTATTTCCTGGAATGTGTGATTAGGAAAACTATTTTTTAAAACTTTTCCACACATTTTTTGGATAAGTTATTTAAAAACCTTCTCACGGACCACCTCTGAAGGCCTCACGGACCACCAGTGGTCCGCGGACCACCTGTTGGGAACCACTGCTCTAACGAAAGAAAACATCTAATTCATGCTTTTTTATTGGTTATTATAGGCATTTCCGTACTCTCATCACCCAACTTCCTTTGCTCCTCAGAGTGACCACTGAAACTCGCGTCTCGTGCAATTAATGCAACTTCCTTGTATAACAGGATTTGCTGGCATTAGTACTCCATTATTGAGTTTGCCCCTTTTTCTAGATCCGAGGAGCAAACTGAGGGCCTGAAATCAGAAAGACAAACTTTCCCCAACTTTTTGCTTACAGAAAGTTTCATTCCACAAATGCTTCTATTGTTTCAGATAGCCTTTCACACACTTAAGCATTTGGGATATTGAACTGGCCAGTTCAAGTTCTCCCACTCGAATCTGCTATTTTTGGTCAAGTAACACTTGGCCTTTTAGATTTTGAAACATTTAGGCACTCTGGAAACTGAATTAGATTTCCGTTTCTAACTTTTCTTGTGGTTTGATTTAATAAAAGTAATGTATAGGTCTCGTAAGTTTTTTTAACGTGTGAAGTCTAAGGGAGAATAGGAGTTGTTTGACACAGATTTGGATTTTTGATTAATTTAAATGGTTGCGAAAATTGCTGAAACTAATCTGTAAGTTTCGGTCACTGTTAACTTCAATCTGAATTAATTTGTTCTCTACATTTCAATAAAATGGGTTAATTTTAATTTATAAAATTTAATTAGTACATCCAGATAACATATAAACATTAGGTTTAAAGGTGGATTCTGCTAATGTTGGAAATACTTTATATTATATTTTAGAGACAAAACTTTTATAAAATTTTTATTTATTTTTGAGGATTAGTCTTTATTCAAATACTTAAAAAGTAATTCCTTTTATTTTTTATATTCCTTAGGTATTGACTACACATATTTTTTATTTTATCAAAATCTTACTACAATTTATGTTTTTAAATTGTAAAAAATCATATTTTTTTTATTTCAAGTGTAACACCCTGTTCCTTGCCAGAACTCCAGAGAACAGAAAGGTTAAAACGAAAGTTTCCATAAAAAAACAAAGGAACCCAATACTGAATAATGTCTGGGCTAATCGCTTTGAGGTATTAAAAAGTTTCATTTTCAAAATTTTCATAATAAAAACCTTGAAATCAAACTACAAATATTTTATAATATTTTTTAAAAGCTTAAAAGTTTTATATTACTAGAACTGCTTCTATTATATCTATTCGAATTTCAGCATAGTATTTCCAAAATTTTATATGTTGATGTACTAATGCAGTAATTATTCTTCATGGGAAACTCCTTTTCTGTCTTATTTTTCAAGTAAAATAAATGACATATTTTAACTTAGGTGATAACTTTTATAACTACGTATAACAATAGTAGTTTTTATATTCAAAGAGGGGAGCATATACATACAGTAGTAATTTCCATAAACTTTTATGCCATGTTACTGCAATACATTTTGGTGTAATTGAATTAATAAATGAAAATAAGAGTAGAAGTTTTTTTTTCGCATTAATTAAATTTACTTTCGGCTTACAAAAGAAACTACACATTTTGTTAACGTGAGAAACTTTTCTAGTCTCCTCTTATTCGGTTAGATGATGATTTGAAATGAACAATTAGTGAACATCAACCTCCTAAATCCATTTGATTTAATACTTCATATGTGAAGGCCGTGTCAAACGGCAAAGCTAAAACTGCGCTTAACCTGTATGAGACGAAGATGATGATGATGATGATGAATGAACGGAATTTCCCAAACTACCGGAATGCGAAGGACATCTCGGCATTGCTTGGCCACCTATAAATGAAAATCGTTATCGTTCTTCGCTGCCGGCCTATATTATTCGCAGACTTAAATATTCCTTTATCCACCGAATAGGCATTCCTCACCGACGGTCAGCATTGCACTCCAATTTCACTCGGGGGAAAACTTCTGGGAATGAGATGGAGGGGGTATTATTATTCGTTTTGCCCCTTTCCCGGGGTTTTATGGACTGGCATTTGATTCGTGTTTACTCAAGTCCCTTTATTTGGGCATCGTTTCGCTCACTACGAGGATAACTTAAGATACTTTGGGTCTGGCATTTTCATCTTTGTAACTTGTTGGTTGTTGATGTGTTTTTGCGTGAATTTAAACAGTTATTTACGTATCCCAAGCAGATGAGTTGTTTTTCCTCCCTCAAATATTATTTTAACCCATTAGCGCCCCCCCGTGATCTATTTCTAGATCGCTAAATATAAAGTCATTTAAATGCTCTCTTAAATTACCTTAAATTCACCCAACAGTAACGAAACTGCACGTATGGCAAGAGAAAACATCCTTCAATCCTAATACCCTGTGTTTTTTGCGTTTGCTTCATTTATTTTGTAATAGGGATGGGCTAAAGTTCGAGTTTTCTTCTTTGATCGAAAATAATTTGGGCGTTAATGGGTTAAGAACGTCATTATTATTGGTTATACTCGGTTGCAACTCTACTTGAGCCTGTCCGTGTGGTGTCGGAATTTTGAGTGGAAATAAGATATTCAATTTTAATATATAATTATTTTTTTAAATCTACGTATAATAAGCGTATTTTCATCCCGATTTGCAAAATGTTGAGTATTATCCAGCCAATAAGAGCTCACAAAGCCCTGCAAGCTCTCTGTTTACTCAGATTTTCTTTCGCGCGGCCATGACGTCAGGCTCAACTTAAGTTGCAATCGAGTATAGGATCTAAACATGTGTAGAAACAAACTTTTTGTTTATGAGTAACGTAGTCAATAAGTAAATATGTTGGGATTCAAAATTTTATAAATGTTTGCATTATAGTATATCTTCATTTGAAATAAATTAAAATACCTTTAAATATTTTAATCATAGAAGTATTGGCATTTAACAAATTATTTATGGCTGAATAACTTTATTTCTATTCATTGACTTTTAATTGAAACTTTATGTTTTTCAGTAGATGATTCTTATAAAAATCTCTGAATTTAAGGAATTCAAAGTTTAAATTTTAATTTACATTGCCAAGTGCAATCTCTGAAAATGCCGAGAAAATGAAAAAAGCCACTTTAATATTATTAAATATTACTGCATTCATCTTACATTTTTATCCATTATGGATCCAAGAGAATTACTAGGGGAAAAAGTAGGGGCTAATGGGACATTTTTTAAATAATGGCTATTAAAAAAGCATAAATGAAGTTATAGATTTGATGATTTAAAAATGATTTTAAATTTAGGTTTATAAAAATATTTTCGGAAAGTAAAACTATTATTCATCTATGTGTTACCTTAAATTTGTAATTTAATACTACTGTCCGATGCCCCCATACTTGGGGTCTATTGGGACCCAATGTAGAGCTAACGGGGCATGCTATAGAATTCAAAAATAAAAAAGTAATTTATTAAATTTAAATGCCTTTTTAGTTAAAATATTATGCTACTATATTGAAAACGTAAATTGTTGTGGATGAAATTTCAGCATCGAACATTTTATTTCCCTAATGCAGTGTTAAGTTTCGCTAATCCATGGTTTCATAGCTGTCCTACATTTCTACATTTTTAACTCCTGTCCTATATTTACTGTGTTTTTCTACTATGGTGCATTTTCGAAAATCTCTTGTTTCTTGCATAAATAATTTCAAAATTCAACCAAAAATAAATGTAACAAAAAAATGAATTAGGAAATCTGACGTAAGCACTTTTTTCTGGAGATGGACCATCCTAACATTTTGAAATTGTAACCCGGAAAATCTTTCGACTCATTTTTGAACCTTTAGGGTTACACCCAATAAGAGCAGCTCCTTGTACGAGTCACCTAATTTTCAAGGAAAAAAAAACAGTACTTAGTAATAGGGATGTCAAAATTTCGGGGGGGGGTCCGGCAATATCTTACTTATTTATGGTGGGGGTTAAGGTTTGCTTATCTTTGCTGACAAGGGGGGAGGGGGGGGTTAAAAATGAACAAAAAAGTGCTTACGTAATATTTAAACAGCCCCAAAATTAATGATGAAAAACTTTAAAATTAATGACGAAACTTTTATTTTCCCAGTAAGTAATGATTCAACATTCATACAAAAAGATAATATCGTATTAAAAAGTTCCCCAACCGTCAGTTTCAAGAGTTAATAAGCGAGCTATTGGTTCACTTTTCTTTTCGAATAAAACCTGACGGTTAAAATATTGGTTGAACTTTTTCTAACTAATTATATTATGTGAAGTATGTCAATGTGCAATATAATCTTCATTAATACAATTGTTTTCCTCATCAAAAACTTAGATGTTGAATATTTTCTGAAGCTTTTTTCTTTTTGTAAAAAAATAATATTCAATTTAGAGTAAAAATATGTAAAAGTGCCAAATATTTCGTTTAATTATCCTTACTTTAAAGTTCAATAAACTTTTTAGTTTGTAAAAATAATTATTGTACAATTTTTGCATGTGTGCGAATGTGCCCCACACGTGTGCGAAACTGCCCCACCCATGGGGCACATACGCACGAAATTTCTCGTTTTTTAGATTGATTATATAGGTTAGAAATTCTAGATGATTTCGACCAATTATCGTTCTAAAATATCGGGAAAGGTCTTAACTTTCATTTGAATCCGAGTTTGTTTCAATATCTCATCTAGATCCAGAGAAATATGCCGAAATGCACTTTTTGTGCGAATGTGCCCCACTCTCCCCTATTTACTATTTCTTCATTAGTTGAATTATCCTACTAGAATAATTCTAGACATGATTAGTCTGCTTAAAAATATATTAAGAAATTTTGAAGAATAATTAAAATACTAATTTGTTTGTCTGAAATGTTAAAATTTGTCCAATTAAAAAACTATTTATAGTTATTTTTAGTTTTACATTTTGTTAATGACTGTATAATTATGTTTCCATCCAACTTTATAAAGTATGTCAAATAAACACTAAAATGTTATATTAAAGAAATAGTCAGCCACATAAAGTTGTCCCATTAGCCCCCACAATGTGAAAATTTACCATTCTAGAGCTAGTTCTTTACATGCACGATCCAATACTTTTTCAGTGTTATTTCTAATCCTCCAGTATTTGTATAATCTAAAACCGTCTTTAAATAAGAGTGAAACTAGCAAAATTTTATGCTTGTTATGGCTTGATAAAAACAAACTTGGCATTTTTCTGCGCAGCAAAAAACTTTCATGACAGATATTCCATGCTGCAAATATTATCTAGATCTGTTACCACCAATAAGTGATGTATATATTTTTTCTAAAATATTTATACTATGGAAAAATCCATTTTTCCCTTTATCTCCCACTTCTCCCTATATTTCATTAAATTATTTTAATATACCTGGGGAGATTACCAAAGTGTTGTTTAAAAATATCACACGAATAAATAAAACCTGTTAAAATAATAACAAATTTATTTAAAAAAAACCCCAAAGGTTTAGAATTGTAAAGATCAGAAAGGGAGAGTGCATAAAAGTAAACAATATTTATCTGGTATTAACAGTTAAAGACACAGTTACTTAAACTTTAGATTAAGGCTAAGCGCGCACTAGAGACAGTTAATACGGCGACTGAGACAAAATTATCACCTTGGCTTATTGCAAGAAGCTAGAGCGAGCGCATTAGGCGACGAAACTCTTGGCCGATTACCCAGATCTCCCCATAGAGATGCATTGCTCTCGAGTGACCTTGTGTTATAGTCACCGTGAAAAAAGTATCTAGTGCGTGCTTAGCCTAAGATTACATGTATAATATAGCTTGACATATAAGTTCGATTACTGTAGATGTGTAGATCATAGTTCATTACGCCACATACCTAAGTAGAATAACATAGGAACTGCAAATTTGAATGTATTTTTTACAAACATGGAAATAATTCCCTATCATATTTAAGAATTTTGTCAAATGTCTGAGTATTAGCATAGTTTAAAAATAAAGAAAAGCTATATAATGTTCAAAACATTAAGAGGAATAACACTACACTATTTAATAATGTAGGGGATCTAATCAAATACCTTAAAATAACTTATGCGATTCAAATTAGAAAATATTGTAGTTAAATGTGAAGTTTTGATTTCCGTTTGCAGAAAAATGAGGGAAAACCCCACTAGTTTTTAGTTAAAAGAGTGAACCATTGCCCACACCCGTAAATCAAAGATCTTCCTGGAAACCCCTTGAATAATAAGCACTGTTGCTTAGGGCACACGTTCCAGAAACCAGATAGCAGAATAATTGGATGTCAGCCTTCCCCCATCCAAGAAAATGGGAGTTAATGTCCCTGTCTTTGGTTTCATCCTCTAGAAATAGAAAGTTAATGATAAATATGATTAAGATGCTTTGAAAGAACCGGTGATTGGTTCTGCTTTCTCGATATTAATAGTCTAGATTTGCTATTAGTAGTTTGTTTGATCAAATACAGCTTGATTTTGCTTTCGATTTGCTGATGGAAAAGTTTATGGATGACTTTTTCTTTTGAGGAATTTATTGGAAAATTTTTACCTGCCTCTAAAACTGTAAGGAAATGTGGCTCTTTTGGAAGTCGACATAATTTTTTTTGCCTCGATTTTTCTTCTACAATAGATCGTATTGATATTAATTAGCAAAAAACTTTTATTTAAATTTTAGTAATTTGAATCAAATATTGGTAAAAATAGAGTCGTTCTTTTAATATTACCTGACAGTTTCAATAATTCCAAATGAAAAACTATTACAGGATTTTTATGAAGTTTAAAACTGCTTGTATATTTCTTGAAAAAAAAACTTGTTTCTTATTTGTTAGGTTTGATTATATTTCATTATAAATGTTCCAAATATGGAGATCGTATTCAAATACTTTTTACATAAAGGTTAAAATTATTTATTTAACATTTAAACATCTCCTTTATGTTTATAAAAGGATTTTAAGCGCAGCATTTAATTTTTTTAAATTAGAAAGTTAAACTTAAATATTTAAGAATTTAAAGAATCTTTTAAATCTATAAATATATACTTCTCTTTAATTAGTAATCACTTAAATGATTAATATTATATGGTTATTTCCCAATGCACAACTTTTTATGAAAGAATTGGTTTTGGTGTATTTAGATTTACAATTTGAAAATATTTTTTGGGAATTTGTATAAAAATGTTTAAAGTTATCCTTATTAGATCTTACTTATAGGGATTACATGCTTATTAGTTTTCCACTTTTCAAAAGTTTGAACTTATCTTTGGAGTTGAGTCCATATTTTTAAAACGTATTTTACAATGAAAAAAGTTTTCGTTAAATTGAGTCTTAATTGCAATACGTCTAAGCTCCCATATTTATACAGTACGTTCAATGCGTTGTCTTTAAATGCATCAATTTTAAAAGTTACTAATTCAGTTAACCTGCTTGATACTGTTCTTCCAACATACCGTGAATTTTTCAATATAAGTCAATTCCAGGGAGGCTCGACGACACTGCTACTGGTGACGTCACTTGCAGCCAAAGAGGTTGCCTCGATGACGTGCCTAAGCTTCCAGTAGCCAATCAGGCTTGCTTAGGCAGAACAGGCTTTCATAGTAAAAATTCATGGGGGGAAAATTTAGAAAAAGGGGAAATTAGGATTGGAAAGACATGTTCTCTGCATTTTCGATAGCAAATAATATTAACAAAGGTTAAGATCTCTTCAAAAATAAAGAATAAAAAATATTAGAAGCAGTTTTTGTTGAAACAATCATCACTTGAAAATTTGCTTTTATTCCCGAAGATCTAATATTTGAGAATCTTTTGAAATTAATGGTGTTTTTAAAATAATATTTAGTAAAGGAGCCGCAGAGAAGGAGGTTATTTATTAGTTCTTGGTTCAGAAAATGTTTTGAAGAGAAGTTATTTGCCAATGAAACCAAGTAAGCAACCAAATTTCCTTCCTCTGAATTATAAAATTCCCCCCCACCTGTATCTTTCCTGAACTCCACCTTATCCTAATCTAAGTGAAAGGGATTGGTTGATCAAACAGTAAGAAGGCATCAAGAATGATATCACTGGCAGAGCGGAAACGAGATGACAAGATCTTTTTTCATTTCTATGGGAAGGTCCAAGAAATGAAACCTTGGTCCAACCTTTTGTTCTATAAACCTTGAGCCAATTTATAACGTTTCATTCTCCAATACGACATCCGAGCGCAAAACCCCCTTCATCCAAACCGAAATAAAAGTTTCCACAATCCCTTCCCTGAGAAGATATGGTGAGATTTGATGACGTAATTAAATAAACTGAGAAGTGAGGCCTAATATACAGAGAGGTGGGTCTCGGTGTAAAACGGGCCGCAAGGATCCGATATCCCAAACAGAATTATTATCCCGTTCCATAATTAGGGTGGCAACAAAGCTGCTGACGTCACCACAGCTGTCATCCATCAAGTCCGCGGGAAAAACAAAACACCCGCAAGACTACGATAAGGCCGACTCTTCAACTTTGACCTTCCGCGCGATTTCTTGGGCCGCATCGGGGCGAATTCGAATCGCCGCTGTACCTCCTTGGGAATTTTGGAGGGAAAAAATCACAGAAATCTTATGATTCTGATCTATGAAAGGTTATAAGACTTGCGTCGAGTAGTTCGTTTTAAAAAATCATCAACAGACCATCGGTGTGTTTTATTTACCAGTGAAAATGACACACTGAAAAAACATTATTTACCAGTGAAAAAAGTTCGTTTTTTACATTAAATTTTCCATTTTTTTCCCGAAAATGTTCATTATTCTTATAAAACGTGCCTTTTCCGTTAATTTTTCCACAAGGATAATTTAGATTTAATAAAATCACCCCTAAAAGAATAAATTTTAAAAGCAAGTTTATGTACCAGTCAAAATTTCTTGTGATTATTTAGTTAAAACGAGTCCAATCTTACCAGCCATCTGAACATAATTTCAAATGACTTATACTTTTGAGTTAATAGTACTCAGATTTAGTTGTAGTCTTGATAAAGAACGGATAATTTAAAGTATCACGACAGATAACAAACTATTTTTCAATAAGAATTAGCGGATTAAATACACTAAAAACTATTCGCAAGATATTTTGAATTAAAAAAATTATTAAAGAACCAAAATGTGTTTCCTAAAAATATAACAAGCAAAATATAACAAAAATTCTAAGAATGAATAAATATAAGAATGAAATAAAAATAATATAAAAATGAAATAGGGTCACTTGGGGTAAGTGGGACCTCTTTTTGTCTTAGTACATTTTTGGAGCTTTATAGAAAATATTTGAAAGGTTTTATTTTGTATTTGTTGACTAATTTCGTTAAAGAGTCTATCGATAAACAAAAATGTATCAGTAGTTTCTAAAATAAAGCTTTACATTTTTCTTAACTGGTCTTTTCATCAATAATGAGATGGGTGACCCACTTACCCCAAGAGATGGGGTAAGTGGGTCACCCCCTTTTATTTATATTTAAAGCAGGGGTTCCCAAACTTTTTTGGCCCGTGGACCCCCTGACGACATTTTTTGTACCCCGTGGACCCCCTGTTATAGGGACCGTTCAAAAAGTAGCTAAAAATCTTATGTTTAGAATATATTTCTAAACCACGCATAAATTTTGTGATTTTTTAAGTGTTGATAAAAAGTTGTTTCAAGTTTTTCAAGTGAGATTTTTAATGAAACTATAAAAATCAAACATTTAAAATGTTTGAAACTAAAAACAAATCGAAACTTTTAATATCTTTACATTTCAAGGCACAAAAACTTTTAGCTTTAATAAATTTTTGGTCGCAAACTTGTCAAAGTTAATTGTTTTTAAACGCTTTTATTCTACTTGCTTTTGGCGGCGTTTTACGCGTGGAATTTTAAAACTCGATTTTCGGGCACTTCCCGATATGTCAGGGCCCCGAAACTTTACACATCGGTGTAACCCTCATGACACTCAAATATCCAACCATTATCTAGTCAAACAACCAAAGGATTAAGTTAATTAACGAGTATTTTTAATTAACAGAAAAACCAGAATTTGATACCTTTCCCAAGGGGCTATTCTCCCTAAACCGTGCACAATTGTTTATAAGGCATAACTTCATCATATTCAAAAGTCAAAACGAGAATTGCCCAGTAATTACGATAATTATAGACGAATAATCACTTTTTTCTTTCTGGATGCTTGTACATAATATTTCAGGCACTTCCAAACGATATAAAGTTCTGAAACTTTGCACCGTGGTGGAAACTCGATGACAATGCAATATTCAATCATCAACTAGTCAAAACCTCCGTAATTTAGGTAATTAACGAGTGTTTTTAGTTATCCTTTTAATTCATATTTGAGACACTTCCGTGAAGCCAATGGCTCCCAAAACCTGTAAGATAATATACTAAGTATATAACTACAATATTTAATCTTCAAAACGTGATTTTTTACCTTCCAATTAACAATTAAGATAGTAATTAGCGATTTAAGATAATAACCGCGAGAAAGAAATCGCCAGAAGAGCGAGAAATCGCCGAAAATATCGCCGAAAATCGCCGAGAAGAAAAATATGTTCTTTTATAATTTATTGACTACTGAAAAGACTGGATGACTGGATGGTACTGTTTGCTCCTTGATACACACACACTAATTCTGAGTTTCTTACGATTGTTTTTTTTTATTTTATTGAATGCTTTCTTTTTATTGTGAATCTTTTTGATATCGATGGATTTCATCGGTCATTGAGCGGATGCGAGGAATATATTCTTTGTGCGAGGTATTTTTCTTGCTCAGCTCTGTTATTATAACGTACCCAGCAAAATTAAATAGATTTTAAAATTAACTTTGGAGTTGATTGTCCTGCTGAGTCGTCAGAGGATTGTTC
The DNA here is from genome assembly GCA_024610705.1 of Tetragnatha versicolor. Lineage (NCBI taxonomy): Eukaryota > Metazoa > Arthropoda > Arachnida > Araneae > Tetragnathidae > Tetragnatha > Tetragnatha versicolor. The sequence goes on along the minus strand of JANDEH010000004.1, from coordinate 47,068,270 downwards.
TACTTTGTCAGATATGTGAAAATTTTTTGTTATACATGAAACTAAAATTCCATCCTAACATAACATTAAATATGGTTGAAATAAATACATTTTTTCTTGTGAGTTTTTGTTAAAAAGTACCATGACTAAAAAGTAGAAAATAAAATAAGTAAAAAAAAGATTTTTTAAAAAACGCTTTTATTGAAGTGTTCTAAAAGGTCAAAAATAATTTTTTCGGTTTGACAAATAATTTATTGGGAAGTAGAAAATAACTTTTTGGTAAGTAAAAAAACTGATTTTCTAATCACTAAAAATAAAAGCGTGGGCGCTAGTCATTCTTAATTCACTATATATTCTAACTTCTTTATTCTATGTTCTATGACGTTAGATTTACAAATTTCTCATTCATGAGTTTTGAGTGGGATGGATTCACTTTAAATTCTCTGTTAGGTATTTTTATTCATATAAAATTATACATAAATGCCGACGTAATGGCCTGGTCGTTAGAGCATCTGACTGATGCAAAGCCGTACGTCTGGGGTTCGAATCCCCGTTTGGCAAGGATGTTAGTGTCACTGTCCCGTAAAAAAAATTAAATTTAAAAAATATTAAAAATTACTAGCGCCCACGCTTTTATTTTTAGTGATTAGAAAATCAGTTTTCTTTACTTACCAAAAAGTTATTTTCTACTTCCCAATAAATTATTTGTCAAACCGAAAAAATTATTTTTGACCTTTTAGAACACTTCAATAAAAGCGTTTTTTAAAAAATCTTTTTTTTACTTACTTTTTGAGTGAGTTATTCATTCACCAAATCATAAAAAGAAATAATTAAAATTAATACAGGCCATGTTCACAAACAACGTTCAACTATGAAAAGAAATCAAATTACACATATATGTAAAATGAAATTGAATTGAAAATTGAAATGAAATTGAAAAAAAAAGTTTTTGAAATAAAGAAATATGGGTTGCTTTTTATAAACACATTAAAAATTTAATCATTTACATACGATTGAACAGCATTTATAAATTTTGAAAGCAATTTCATGAGTTTTCCATAGAAGAAAGAAATACTGATAGTTAAGTTTCACCGAAAGGAGAACCAAAATGAAAAAAATTCAATTATAAAAAGCGATTTTAACATTAAAAAATAACAAACTTATATTTAAATTTTAAAAATTAGGTACTTTAGGATTAGCTGGGTTCAAATCTTGAAAACACGCCTTTATTATTGACGTTTAACAAGTTACATACGAGAAAATGACCACCAAGGCTAAATGTGACAGAAGTCAAATGCTAGTGTTGGTTTTCATGTTTTATTTTTTTTAATTGACATTGATTAATTAACATTTAATTTTTGACAATTTACCATAGAACTTTCCGCTAACTCCCGGTTAATCATAAAATATAAAAAAATTTCAAAATTTTTGAAATGTAAAAACGTATTGCCTAAGCACCTTTTGTTCATAAAAACCCTCCTTAAAAATTTATTGCTAGAAACAAGTAATAAAATCCACATTTCAATTTTAACTCATTGAACAATTATTTATAAAAATAAAAGTAGGGAAAAGGAATTATGTGAAGATACTATAAAATATACAGAGAGGGAAAACTGGAATATTCCAACATACTTTCAATGGAAGGGATGAACCTGGTGCTTTGACATTAGCTTTTTAACATTAGGTGTTAACGACTGAGGTTCTCAAATCCTCCTGTTTGGGGGCTCTCCCCTGCGATGGAAAGGATTCCATTGCCCCTGCTCGCGTTGCGAGGACTCGGTGGTAACCAAATTTTCATATTACTAAAATTTGATTTTTAAAAAGACCATATATTTTAAGCTTATCAAAATTCTTTTTTATTTCAATGAATTTTTTCCCGTGGACCCGAATTTTTTCCGTGGACCCCCTAGAAGTCGCTGTGGACCCCCAATTTTCATTTTCATGCCTGTGGACCCCCTGGAAGTCGCTGTGGACCCCTGGGGGTCCATATGGACCACTTTGGGAACCGCTGATTTAAAGCAAGCAAAACTTAAATGGAAGTAAGTGGGTCTTACTTGATAAAGTACAGTAAATTTCATTATAAATTATTTTATTGTAACTGTATCCATGAGTGAGAAATATACTCACATCAAAATCAATATGACAAGGTAAGAATAGAATGGAAAGCAAAATAAATATTTTGAAGAATGTTTCGAAAGGCCAAAGGGATGTTTTACTTTAGCATATAAAATAGTGTTGAAAAAACATAATAAGGTTGATTAAGATTTATTTTGGCACTTTAATACACATTGTAAGATAAAAAGAAATCGGACACACTAAATGAGAATGAACACTATTGATGAGTTATTTCACTTTACTCACAATAACTTAAATTAAAACGCAAATTTGATATAAAATGTCGATCAAACTATTTATTAATTTTAATGAATTTTGAAGTGGTGAGTAAAAGCTCTTGCTACTAAAAATCGAAATTTTCTGAAAATATTGGGGGAAATTGTCCCTATAACCCCCCTGAAATCCGCCCATGTCTTCAGTAACAGTTCCAATACCATAAGGGAACCTCTAGGTTTAGAACTAATAAGGGGTCTCACGTACTAAATAAAGAGGGGTCCCACTTACCCCAACCATGCTAAAACTATGGGGTGAGTGGGACACCCCTCTTAAACACTTCAAAATTAAACATTTTGAAAAATTTCAAATTGTAGTATGTATTTTAGGTCAAACTCTGCAAAACAGTTCAATAAACATTAAAATGTAATGAAAACTTACCTGGAAATACTTCTTTGAAAAATGCGTCTTGAACTCTCCAAAAAATCCATTCTGGAAATCCATTTTAAATTAGTTCAAAAATCTTAAAAATAAATTAAACAAATTTCAAATAGGGTTACTTGGGGTAAGTGGGTCACTGGGTTAAGTGGGTCACCCCCCTAAAACTATAATATGTACAGGAAATTTCACACTTACTCGCATTGATTATGTTACAGCTTGTCACACCGATGAGTTTTGCAAATATTTGAGATTTGTTTAATTTATTTTTAAGATTATAGAACTAATTTAAAATATAAATTCCCAGAATGGATTTTTTGGAGAGTTCAAGACGTATTTTTCAAAGAAGTATTTCTAGGTAAGTTTTCATTACATTTTAATGTTTATTGAACTGTTTTGCAGAGTTTGACCTAAATTACATACGGCAATTTGAAATTTAACAGGGGGTCCCACTTACCCTATAGTTTTTGCATGGTTGGGGTAAGTGGGACCCCTCAGTGTGGGGTAAGTGGGACCCTTTATTATGATATAACTGGTTCTAGAGGGTCCCATATGATATAGGAACTACTTCTGAAGACATGGGTGGATTTTAAGGGGGTTATTTCCCCCCAATATTTCCAGAAAATTTCGATTTATAGTAGCAAGTAGCAAGACCTTTTACTCACCACTTCAAAATTCATTAAAATTTATAAATAGTTTGATCGACATTTTATATCAAATTTGCGTTTTAATTTAAGGTATGGTGAGTAAAGTGAAATATCTCATCAATAGTGTTCATTCTCATTTATTGTGTCCGATTTCTTTTTTATCTTACAATGTGTATTAAAGTGCTAAAATAAATCTTAATCAACCTTATTATGTTTTTTAAACACTATTTTATATGCTAAAGTAAAACATATCCCTCCTTTGGCCTTTCAAAATATTCTTTAAAATACTTATTTTGCTTTTCATTCTATTCTTACCTTGTCATATTGATTTTGATGTGAGTATATTTCTCACTCATGGACACAATTACAATAAAATATTTTGTATTGAAATTTACTGTACTTTATCAAGTAAGACCCCACTTACTTCCTTTTAAGTTTTGATTTCTTTAAATATAAATAAAGAGGGGGTGACCCACTTACCCCATCTCTTGGGGTAAGTGGGTCACCCATCTCATTTTTGATAAAAAGACCAGTTAAGAAAAATATAAAGCTTTATTTTAGAAACTACTGATAAATTTTTGTTTATCGATAGACTCTTTAACGAAATTAGTCAACAAGTACAAGATAAACCTTTTCAAATTTTTTCTATAAAGCTCCAAAAATGTACTAGGCCAAAAAGGGGTCCCACTTACCCCAAGTGACCCTATATGCAAAACTCATCGGTGTGACAAGCTGTAACATAATCAATGCGAGTAAGTGTGAAATTTCCTGTGCATATTATAGTTTTAGGGGGGTGACCCACTTACCCCAGTGACCCACTTACCCCAAGTAACCCTATAAAAGATGAATAAATATAAGAATGAATTATAAAAGATGAATAAATATAAGAATTTCTAGTTTTCTCCCCAATATTGATAAAAGCTTCTATCCGAATTAAATCTTTTGGAGGGCCAGATAACGGCCACAAGCCTCATTTTTGTACCCATAATTTTAGCAGTTATTAATGAAATTACCATACCTACAACTGCTATTAATATTGAGATTTAAACTAAAACAAAATTACACTGCCTCATAAATCTATTCTTTAACATTTACACAAGCTTTTATGAATTTCGAAGTATTAAATTAGTAAATACGAATACAAACTTTTATTAATTTGGAAGAAATGCAGGTTTTTTTATAGACGAAGAACGGTAAGGAATAAATTATATTTGTTAGTAGACTTTTGCCAAGAAGCCTCATCACATATGTACGTGTCACATTAAAAAAGAAAATCATTACATAAGTAAACAGAATTCTTTGTTACACTTAGCATAAAGGATAAATAAAGGTCATATGTTATCACATAGTTTTCTTATAAGAAATGTCGATGCAATGTATTATAAGGTGCTTTTACTTATAACATTGACTGTGTGATAATTTCGTTAATAGTGAATGTAAACTTTCAAAACTGTTAAATTTTGTTTAAATACACTCTGATACTATAAAGTTAAACTACATGATATAGTATGAACTATATAAATTTTTTAAAAACAGTTTCTGATATTTTCATTCAGATTTAGTTTTAACAAGTTGATGCACTAATGCGTAAAACAAAAGAGCAAAACAAAGTCTAAGTAGCATTTAATTTAAAGTTACATTGTTTTCAGATTGAATCAATAATACATTAATTAATTACATTAATTACTTAGTTTGTTCAGTAGTTTAACTCTCATTTTAAAAGTTGTTGTGCATTTATTTTATTTCAGTTTTGAAATAAATTAAAATGATGTTGAGAAAAACTGACTTGCAAGGAAACGAAATTTTTCTAACCTTCTTTCACGTAAAATCGAGAAAAAAATATTAATACATATCAAATTTCATCACACAAACTTAAATATTCCCCTCAAAAAATGCATTTTTCTAACAGTTCTAAGAGAATTACTAAGTAATAAATTCCCAGCTTTCCCTTCTCGTGCCATCTATTCCTTCCCTGGGTATATTAAATGAACACCTACAATAAGCCGACGTTAAAAACTTAATTCAACGATAAAAGCTTGATTTAAAAGTTTTTATTCTGTGTGAAGAAAGAATTAAGGGTGCAATAAAGCTAAAAAAACTCAATTTTCCGCGCGCAATGCAAGAATTTCTCGCTGTTCCAGAGATAAAAGGTATTTATAATTCGGCTTAGCTCACTCAACAGATGTTGGGAGCTTTCTTTTTCTTTGGAGCCGTCATTTTCGACTGGATTTCTCGGGGTCTTCTTTTTAATCCCTTTTATTTCCCTCTTCTTTATACTTTTTTCCATTTTCGTTCCACGTTTGTCACCCAGAGTTTGGAAGATTCGTGGATTGTGTTTTTGAATTGGTTAATTAAACCTCGTGTATATTTCATCATATTTAAAAGCAAGTAGTTTGCATTTAATACATACACTTTGTAAAAAATAAGATTACAAAAATATGGATTTGGTTCTATAACACAAAAGGCAGTCAAACATGGCCGCATTTTCCTTTTTTCATTGCCTTATTGGTATATGTGTGACTATATTCCTGTTATTTACGATCGTTGGCCATCGTATCAGGTTTTAAATCACTCGTTTCATTATCCTGTTTACAAGTTCAGAAATAGGCTTAGCCATGTGTTTCATGTCTGTTGAAATGCTTGATTTAGCCGGATATTGAGAGAAGAGACTATACAAAGAAGCATTGAAGAGGAACATTTTTAAGGAACAATAAATATCACCTAATTTTTTTATAAAATCAACATTGAAATTATTAGTTTAACTGTATAATGCTAATTAGTTTGCTTATTATGTATAGTACTAATAATGCTAAATAAATGCTAATTATGCTTTAACTTATTGGGTATGGTTCTAATAAATTCCAAGTTAGCAAAAGCATTGATTATTTTTGTTTCAGTATTTTTTTAATGAACCTAGATTTTTTGTAAAAGTTATAAAAAGTAATATTTTAACATTAGTTTACATTTATAACTATATATTTTCAAATAATAAAATATTCCACAAAAAGTTTTAGTATTCCTACATGAAGTAGTTTCCTATAGCTATCTCTTTACTGCTTTTTTTGTAAAATATTTAATTAAAAAACATAGGGATTGGAAAATTTCAGTGAGATAGATTGTGTAAAATGTTTATTATCCTATTAAAAATTTAAGCTCTTAATTTCTTAAAAGTATTTTTAAAACCAATGATATTGGAAATTCTTAGTTGTGTATACTTTCTTAAAGTTACTAACAAGTGCCAGAATTGCCTAGAGGTCTAAGTGAACTCTTGTTTAATACTCTTAAAATAGTTTACAGGTGCTATCCCTTGTGTTAAGCAACCTGACAGGAGGCTAATTTCCTGACTTGTAGGTCTATCTAAGATTGAATATATGTTGATTACAATTAATTAAGGGCATCTCATCAGAGATCACTTCAGTGGAATGTCTTGACAATTACGAGATCTCTTGACAGAAATCTTAACCCTTGTTTGAACACTTATACCTACAATTCTAGTTGGTTATAAAAATAATCATTAGTATACATTGATTTTGATTCACATTTTATTTAAGAAAATCGTAATAGATAAGTTCAATTTGTTCAGTTTCATTCAATTTTCATTTAAATCCTGGTATAAACGTTCATAATATTCGTTTTAAATTATATTTGATCATTTTAATATTTTCTTTTCTTACTTTATTCTTTTACTATAAAAAGTTTTCAATTAAAAAAAACTTTTAATGCTTGATGTGTTTGAAATTGATTACTCTACTATAAGAAGGCTTTAAAAATGTAATCATATAAATTTGTGGTTCAGTTGTATTTCTGAGACAAATCACAGCATTAAAGCAACTTATTCGGGTCACTGCTCAATGTGGGTTTTTCCCATACGTTTGTTTTAACCTTATGATTTTATCTGATTAAAAAGGTTTTGGGGACTCATTCCTATTTTATAAAACTGACAAGATTAATTCATATAATCTCTCGATATGAATCTGAGTTTAGAGTATTCGAGAGCTTATTATTTTAAAAACGACACCAGTCTTATTTGTAGGATGTTGTTTTATAAAGGACTACTACCCTACTTCTATACTTTTAAAGGACTTTTATACTAGATTACAACGTTTCCTGTGTGTGACTGTACGAGTTGACGTTGGAGTAAGAAGAAGCCACACTTTCTAGTTACCTAACTGACAAAAAAGACGGAGCGAGCGAGAGTCATTTCTGACTCGCCAATTAGTTAGCTAGAAAGTGCGGCGTCTTCTTACGTCAACCCGTGACGTCACTAAAAGGAAACGTTGTAATCTAGTATAGTATGTTTTCTGTGAAATTACAACCACAAAAAATTAAAAACATTTATTCACCTGCATAACTGTTTTTCTGACTTAAAAAGTACTATACTTTTCATAAAAAGTACTTAGTAAAGTAGTTTTAAAGGTTTTCTTAACCAGTCTTTATTTTAAATGTGAAACAGTTATCTCAAAACGACCTCCAATGTTTAAACATTTTCTAAGTCCAAGGGTTTCAGTATTCTTTCATTCTTTACCAAATCCGTAAAAAAGTTGTAACCAAAAATCCCCATCAATTAAATGTACCTATCTCTCTTCATTGCGCCTACATCTATTGCATTGTAGGTTCGAAACTTTACTGATGCTTTGAGGTGAATGACATTTTCTGCTTGGACCAAAGTGAGACAAAGCTTAATTGAGTTTTCACTCAGTTTCCTTTTGTCTTTAATTGCTTTTGCTTAGTTGGTTTGTTCTGAAATCGATTAAATTATGGCTGCTTAAAATAAAGTTATCCGGCTGAGTATATTAACGAAATGAATTAAATATTCAAAAGATGTATGCTGGTGTAACACTCTACAGATAGATATTATGGATGATTTTTTTTATTTTAAGAAGTTAAATTGTCTTTCAACATTCTAAAAAAAGCAATCAATATTATTATTAACACATCAGCGTTGAATTATTTAATTAGTAAATACCAAATATTTTATTAATATTTATAATTACAATACTTAAAAGTTCATGATTTTAATATTTTTTAAAACGTAAAAAATGTACACACTTTAACAAAATTAGCATAACAATAAAATTTGTGTACATTACAATACTAAACAAATTATTTTTTCATGCTATTGAGTATAGAATTACACTCTATTCATTTTGAATTGGCGCCTGAGTACATTTCCTTCCCCACCACTGAATCGGTAACCATGGCAACTATCAACGTCAAAGTGGCGAAGAAGGCTTACTATTGGCTGCGAGAAAAGCGTAACCATGATTACGCTTTTACTGAGGGGGAAAGCATTATTTCTCAGGCACCTATTCAAAATGAACAGCGTATAATACTGATAACCAATGATAACAATAATTAAACCATTTAAGAAACATAGTTGTATTATAGAGAGAACCGGAGTTTTAAAACTCCCCAAATCATTCGTTTTACTACAACTGTTCCTTACTTTCACTGAAAGAAAATATTGAATATTTTGCGGGATTCTTTAAAATTTAACACCTAATAAAACAAATCAATCAATTCCCCTTAAGAAAAAATACCTATATACAACAATTACATTTTGTTTCAATGGTGTGTGAGAGCATGGAGGAATTCTCCCTTATCCAACACACTTTTTAATGTTCAAAAAATGAAAAACATTAGCTAGAGTTGAGCCTCTTTTAAAGCGAAAGCTTTTCTTTTTGTTTAAGCTACTACATTTTAACTTCCTCCTTTAAGCCCTCGTTAAAAATACTGAAAGGGAAACTGACCCCCAAACTCCGCTTCCTCTTCCATTGCATTTGCAATTCAAACGATCAATACCAACTGCAATTGAATACAGTCTAAAAAGTGGGGGAAGTTGTTCGAAGTCCCATTAGTGGCGTTAGGCTATTAAAGCCTCCTGTCTGAGAACAGGTGGGTGCAAAACTATCTGCATTATTTATGCCTCTTTTACATAGGGGAGATAATATCCCTCAGCAGAGGTTGCTAATCCTCCTGGCATCGCGTCGTTCTTTTTTTCTTTTTGGTTTTGTGTGAAGGACACTCTCCTTGTGGTCTCAGTTAATGTGGTTTGTTGCAAACGAGTTTTCGGAATATTTGAGGATAGAGAGGTGAAGGTTATAGAATTTTCTGTTTGAATTTGCTTGTCGGCATGTCGGCAGGAAGAGGCAGAGAAATCTTTAAGGGTAAGTTTTAAAATTAGGGAACTGGTGTTGTTATACCGACAGTGAAAGTTCAGTCAGTTTTGCTTTCAATTAAGTTTAATGAGAACCTGGAATCGACAGATAGATTATTTAAATTTTAATTAACATGAAATTATTTGCCAGAAAGTGAAATTAAAAATTAAATGCGATGTTTCATGTTGTAATATAATAATAGCCCTAAGACTAACTAATCCAAAGGAACTTCATAAACAACCAAGAAGTAAGCAATCAAGATAAGAGTAAGAGATAAAACATAAGTACAGAATCACACCTTATATACCATATTAAATAGGGACGGTTACATTTATCCCGCTCCGCTGTTATCATAGTTAGCTTATAATAACTCATAAACAAATTAAATAACGCACTTCAGTTATCATTACACATGTAATTCTTTTGATGTTCAATAAATGCATATTGCTTTTTATTATTTTTTATATTTTACAGCATCAATCTAGGACTTTTTTTTAACTTTTTAGGTTATTTCGTTATGAAATTAAAGTTCGTTACTAAATGAAGTTATCTTGAACTAAACCTTTTTTATAGTCATTATGGTATACCGTGTGATAATCTTTAATGATTTTTAGTTGTATTTTGGTTAGATTCTAACACTGATATCGGTTGATAATTAGTTGATTTCTTCTTGAAGGTTCAATTCGTTGGTCTATTTTATTTCCGTTATTATACCGTAACTAGTTTGCATTTTTCCACTTTGAGTGATTGCTTTTGACACTTTTTGAATTATTTTTCCCTTCAATTCTTTTATTCGTGATTGATATTCCTTACATTCCTAAATTGAAAGTATACACTTAGTTTACAAAGCAAACTGATTTGTAAAAAAAATTAAGAGAGAAAGGAATTCTAGAACAGACACGAGTCTCATCAGGATAGTTTTAATCAGTTGAAAAACTAAACGTCCACTGTAAAATTTATGACCTCCTTTATGACTTAATTCGTTCTCCCCCATGGCAACAAACAAAAACATATAAACTCCAGCAATTCATCACAAGGGCAAAAGGACGAAGCATGGCTTGACCCTTCCCTTTGTAGTCCAAGAACCCTGACTGGGCCCCGGCTTTAATTTATTTCTCTTTTCTGTGGGTTTTTGAAAAGGCCTTCCTGTTTTCATCCGGAACTCTGCAAATGGACTCCATCGATCTCCGGCCACAGGGGAACTCGGACATTCATCTGGAAAACAATTCCGGAAATTGTCCACTCATCTGCGTTGCTTTAAGGTTCTCTTACCGACCCATCATTTTCGGCCTCTTTCTCGTTAAGTAGCCGGATCTGTTTTTTATGGATGTCCTGTGGGATGCTTGCTGCCGAGTTGGGCACGCTCCCCGGGCTTTGGCACGACTGCGATTGGATGCTATCGGTTAATTGTTGTTGCTGATTGGTGGCTTTTGTTGATTCACGATGGGGATATTTATTTTTTCATACATTTTTATTAAGCTCATTTTGCGTGTAATCGATATAGTAGTTTAGGTAGCACTACTAATGCATTTCGTAATATATCTAATAGAAACACTTCTTTCTTAGGTTACAACTCTAAAAACTAATAAATAAAAAATTTTATTGTAGATGTGACAAAGAGAAAATAGTAAAGAAAGTGATGTTGCATTACTTTTAGATGCTGGCAGTCATTGCAGTTTCTTTCGTAGTGACTGTATGCAACATAACATAAAAGTGTGAAAATTTTAAAAATAAAATTTAATTTAAAAAGAAAATTGCTTCAATTTGACGAAAAAATCACGATTTAATCAAAGTTTAAACGATTAACTTTTCTTTGGTTGAAAACAACTATTTCCTCAAAGTATTTTGTAACATTAATTTATATGAGTCTGAAGATCACTCGAATTCTAGGAAATTATTATAAACATATGGTGTTTATTCAAAAATTAAAAATCACATTCTATATCAAGATTTTTTTTTATCATAGCACGCAAAAAAGTATGATTTAATCACTTTTATTATGTCCGTCGTTGAAATCAGGAAACAAAGTAAAGCATAAGCTTTTCGTTAACAATATATAATTTCAGAAACGTTCTAACATTATTCCACAACATGGTGCGATTAAAATCTTCAACTTTTCCGTTGTTTCAAAGCTGCCGTTACATAAAAAAGGGGCTCATTCGTCATACTTCCTTATTGTCACTAGAAAATTCGATAAAAAACAATAAAGTCAACAGAGAAAAGTTTAATTGTTCCCATACTGATAAACGCTTTTAAAAGCCATTGAAAACGGAGACCGGAAGTAAGATGGGAGACGACGAAAGCGCCACAGGAAGTGAGGCGATTCAAAAGTGAGTCGAAACGATTTGTCATCAGTTTTCGTAAATGATGCAGACAACTGAAGAAAACTCTGCCATTTTACCAATGGGAGGATTACAAGTGTTGGACCTTTAGAAACAGATTGCTTCATCAGTAGAACGGATATTTAATCAAAGGCTGACTGTGGTTAAAAGCTGTTTACAATTACAATTCAAACAATATAGAAATATCGTATGCAATCAAGGAAATTGGGCTTTACAAAAGAGCATTTTGTATACTAATTAATAGTTCCATTTTACTGTAGAAAATATTTTTCCGTTTAAAGATAGAAAAGACAATCATCATAAATTACTATTTTAGAAGCTTAGAATTTGTATTAAATGAAATTATTTAGTTTTTACAGTTTAAATTGCAACTACAAATAGAGCAAACTTTTTATGTGTAGTTGAAACTATCTTTTTTTTCGCAAGTTTTTAAATCCTGTTCCGTAAAATAGATAAATTTTAAAACATTCCTTAATATCAAGAAAAATAATTATACCTTAATGAAATTTTATTATTACGTAGAATGATTTTTTTCTTCTACTGTGTAATTAAATATAAATTTTGGTGAAATAAATACAACAAAATATAACACCTCAATATTTTGCATCAGTCTAGGATGCGTTAAGTTTAAAAGAACGATAATAAGTCAAAATCGAACTCCAAATGTATGTTATAAAATTTACATTAAAAAAGGCGCACATAATATAAAACGAGTAAATAATTAAAATAACATCATTCAAAGTTTTATTAATTGAAGTCGCATGGGCTCCCTTACTCATTTTATAAAACAACCGAAAACACCGCAGTAATTATGATCTCATGCTGACTTCTCAAATTTTCAGTGATCCATAAATGAAATTCAATGCATGACACCACCCCAATCATCAGATAAAATATTTCACACTAAACTCTAATATGCCAATATACGGACGGCAATTTATCATCACCCGACAAAAACCACCCACAATAAAAAAAATCGAAAACAAATTACACCATTAGTCACCCTTAAACCTCTCCCTTCTTGATGCACCCCTAAAAAGAAGGTATTTAATACCCCCACCCCAAACTTCCCAATCCAACAGGCGGGTATTGAACTCAAAAATGATAAATAAGAGCCAAGAATGAGGTCTGAAAAATCGAGAGAGAAAAACCATCACTGAAAGGGACCCATCGGCCTTGAAACCACCCCCTTCCTCGAAGGAATGCGGACTTCCATTCTTGAGCGAGCATTCTTGGACCACTAATTAAAGCCCTTTCTACCTTCCCAGATTAAAATTATGCTCTTCGTAAATCATTGGACATTTAAATTTGGCGCCGCTCCCCCATTAATGCCTGTGTAATTAGATGTGCCCGTCTTCGTTGAATAAGGGAAGATTGCTCTGGAATTGAAAAATATTAAAGTTGGTGAGGTGTTTTTTTATTTATTTATTCTAGACGTGTTCGTCTGTGAGTGAGAGGTTTAATTAACATCAACTTTCCTGTGGGGAGTAGTAGAAATCAATGATAAATCCATTAGATATACCACATCTATTCATCAGAAGTGTTAGTTGGGACCACGAATTTAGATACTATAGGTACAGATACAGGCTAACCGAGATACGGAAATCATTATAAATATGTATAGATGGCAATAGCTATAACGTCTGGCATAGCACTAAATCTGTATAAAACCAATGGTATATACGTTATGGGTCCTGTAGGTGGTGATCCTTCCTAGCGGGAAGTTTTTCATAATTCGAAATTCGGCTAGCCTGTGTGCCTGTATAGTATCTAGTAAGCTGTGGTTTGGACAATAATGATGGTGTTGAATGGGCCAAACTATCTCATAGGGTTTCTGATGTACCAAGAACTCGGTTTTGGAAACGAATTCTATAAATACCTATACTAGTAGACTACAACGTTTCTTGACAATGGAGAAATGAGCTGAGAGAAAACGAAGGAAGTAGATATCCAAATTTTGAGAGAAACTAGGCATTTTAGAAATATTATGATTAGTTTGTTAAATGAGGTATTCTCACGTTTTGAGATTAAATTTTATTAAAATAGTAGATAAAAAACTATTAAGAATGACGTTTACATCAAGTATTTTCGTAGCCTAGTTTCTGAGATTTAAATTTTTGTTTCGTTTTTTTTTTTCGTTTTTTGTTTGGGCTCGAAAACACTTTCGAATCACAAATCATGCGCTGTGAGGTCACATCCAATAAAAGCCCGTTTTCTGATAACGTGACTTTTCTGACGTTTTGGCAAAAATAAAATTGAATTTTAAATTATTTAAAACACATTTTTGAACTTAAAAATCAGAAATTTGGGAGTTTTAGACCATAATGTATCGAAAAAGTATAAAATCAAGCAAATCCCTCACTCATGCAAATACCTCATTCTGTTGAATACATTGCATTTGTAAGCTATAATTTTCGTAAAATGACTTTTAATCTCATCGTGTTTGTTTAAGCAAGTGCAACTATGTTTATTTCTGAGATGTTTTCTTTTTTGAATGCGTCGAAAGTACACAAAAACTGGACTGTTGAAAAATAGATAGACAAATAAATAAAAGGAGAGGGATGGGAAAGAATCGTGGGGTTTTATTAAGTTGAGTTTTTACTACACAAATTCTTCTTATAATTATTCACTGTTCAGCTTCTTTTATATGATTGCTGTTGTATGTTAATGGTAATTTGTAAGTCTAGCAGAAGATGTTCTTTTTATCATCAATACCAAATGTTTATATCATTATATGGGTAACTATACTAGACAGCAACGTTAGTTGACCCTACGACGTCACACTAACAAACAAAATAGTTTCCATCGCGGTGTTTGAATTTCGAGTGAAACGAAGAACGTCAATTTTAAAATGCGATTATTTCGTTAAACCCATGTATATGTTAGGTCATCCCGAAAGTTTTGTCGCTCTTGAGAGCATCTGTATATAAGATATTTTTGACACTTTTCCATTATGTGATACCAATATAGACTGTAACTTTATCTACCGTCAACTTGGCATCTTGGCTTGATTTTGGCGACTGATCGACAATTAGGCTTTCCTTAAATCCATGATAACATGTTACTTCATTTCTTTTCTGCTCAAACTTTTGCGTTTTTCCAAAAGTTAAGATTTTAAAATTAAAATTAACTGGCTACTTCCATAAAAAAGTTTTAAGTATTTTTAACAAGTGTGGAAAATTTAACTTAGATTTTTTCTGGGGCATCCGGAGAGTTTGATCACAATCCTTCATATTAAATTGCTGGATTGCTACTCCTAACCATCTATTAGGAAAGATCCTGATAATCATTTGCAGGAATCTAGATCGCCGGAAATTCTACCGCCGCTCTTCAAAAAAGTATAAAATGAGTTTCGATTTATGAAATAAACAAGATCTTCGGTAAAATCTTTATATGACTTAAAATTTAAGTTAAATTCCTTTGAATTTTAATTTTGAAAGTTTTCAATTAATGGCAACTTGAAGCAAACAAAACCTTATTAATCGTAAAAACTGGGAATGCTGGAAAAGTGAGCCAGAAAAAAAAGAGCCAAAATTCGCCAAATTGGCTTTAGATAGAAGTAGAAGTACTTTACTGGTTTACCGTAATGGAAAAGTACCAAAAAATACATTGTATACAGATGCTCCAAAGAGCGACAAAACTTTCGGGATGACCTAATAGTATAGTGTCTTTTTATCACGATTTACGTACCGAAACTCCATCTAGAAACCCAACAAGCTTTGTGTTTACCCACTTTCTCCTCCCACGTAGTGACGTACTCGAACAGAAAACTTTGCTGTCGAGTATATTTACTGTAAGGTGACTATTAATTTATGCCATTTTATGTGAAATTTCATCTCAAATAACCATAGTCATGATATATTCATGAAGTTACTAAGATAGTTTTTTCGTAATTTAACCCAAATACCTCTGTCAGAAAGATTAACATCAGTGAGTCCATGCCCTAATATCTATTTAGTAGAAATGTTATAAAATTTTAATATAAATTTTTTCATAAACATGATGTTTGGCACCCGATTGTTCTATTGAAAGTGTTTCAAAGCAATCTGCCAATTTTGCTTGGTCTAAGTTAAAATCGAGATCCATTTTCTAAGCCGTTTAATAACTAAAGGTATGAAAATAAAAATGAGAAACTGCAATAAATTTTCACCAATGTAAAAAAGAGAAAAATTCATTCTAAAAGAAATTTATTTCCCCTGTTGTTATCAATTCTATAAGCCTACAAGTAAATTCACCATTGACTTCAATCACAAGTCGTAACGTCACAAGTCGTTTACGTTGATGCTCTCACAGAAATCAAGACAAGGTTGAACATCCTTTTTCTCACATTCTTGAATGGGCCTTACATGGAAAGATTCTCAATAATCTGAAAGCTTAAGAGCATGGCCAGACTTTCAGGAAGCAAATCATCTGTATCTATGTCGCCCTTGCTTCCATCTTTAATTCATAGACTGTTTCTTTCGACTGGAGAGAAGAATACAAAAGAAAGAGGGCATTCTTGTATCGGACTTCTCAGACCGTCAAAAAATGTCAAACATTCGCTTTTATAATCCTTGAAAATATATGAAAGAATATTTATGCCTTGGGTTGTACTTTTGTGGAAATCCAGATTCTGTGGTGTAAACCCCTAACTATACTACATATATGCTGGTATTCTGACAATTATCTTAGTGATTTCTAATAGGATTTTCGGAATCAGTGTTTATTTCCATGAGCTAGTTGAATCTAAACTACTTAAAGAAGTAATTTCTGTTGGTTGAAAGCCTATTAATAGCAAGTGGGTTTTTTGTGGGAAGTTGGAAAATATTTAAAGTGTGAATAATTTTTTAAGTGTGCATTAGTACGAGGGTTGTTTTTTAATTAACTTCCGTTTTTCTCCTGAAAAAAAAGTAGAAGGAATTTCGAAACAATTTTGGTGCTGGTAGTTAGATACATCCTTCAGGTTCAATTTGCCACCTTACTGAATAAAATCGGACATTTTTTCTATTTTTTTATCGATTTTACAAGCGCGCTCCTCGAACTATTTTCCCGACAACCCATAGAGAATTCGGCTTTTTTTCTCCTTTCTCTCCGTCCGCGATCACCTGCCCACCCATTGTTTAATGTTAATGCCTGCTCACGGACGGAGCGAAGGGAGAAAAAAAAGTCGAATTCTCTATGGGTTGGCGGGAAAATAGTTCGAGGAGCGCGCTTGTAAAATCGATAAAAAATAGAAAAAATGTCCGATTTTATTCAGTAAGGTGGCAAATTGAACCTGAAGGATGTATCTAACTACCAGCACCAAAATTGTTTCGAAATTCCTACTACTTTTTTTCAGGAGAAAAACGGAAGTTAATTAAAAAACAACCCTCGTAATATGTGGTTAAAAAATTGAAGATGTTTTGGAAACTATGCGAGGAAAAACTGAAGGATGGGTAAAATGTTTTTCAAATATATTTTTATTAAATAAAAAGATTCAATCTTTGCAGATTGGTGTTTCCTCTCTTAATTGTTATTTTGAATCTACTCTAATTAACCTCACTAATCTATTATATACTTTGCACAAAAAAGCAGAACACTTTAACCCATACTGTAAGATGAACAAAGAGGTGTTATTTAGATGTTTTTAACTAATGACCTCATGGATAAAGAACATAATTTACATTTTAAGATGAATAAATTGTTCAATATGTTGTAGTTATATTTATAAATGCTAATATTGTTATTTTTTTCTCTCCAAGGAGTGTGGCCATGGTTCATCTAACATCGGAGGTAAAATTTTTCATAAACCCCGAGGTCTTTATTTTTTAACACTACTTTTATTCTTAAAATAATATCTCGGAAAATATAGTAGAGAAAAACCACGTTATTCGAAGTGATTAAAGAAAGTATAGTTTCTATTTAAAATCCCAAATTCAAAACATTCGAGTCTCTAAATGTTCTCATTCGTTAAAGTAAAAAAAAACCTCCCGGAAGAGAATCACATAGACATTAAATGTTAAATCTCGAAAATATTCACAAACTAACTGATGAACAATTTAGCTTTTTAGGAAATATACCCGACAAATATGACAGTTCTGAGAACAAGGGTTGCATTTCTGGCGGGAAATAAAACATTTACGGCTGCATAAAGATTCACGGTACTTGGAATTCAGAGATGTGGGCAACTACGACTTTTCCGAGTGGGCACCAGTATCCCGTATAAAGCAACGTGGGTGTAATTCCTTAGTGAGAAAGGCATACCTTACGACGTCCCTTTTATTGATTTTTCCAGATAAAGAGATCTTCATATTCTATTGCCCATCCATGCCTAGCTTGTTGATCAACTTTGTTAAGGCTTATCTGATTCGTTATTTGCTGGAAGTAATATGGCTGATCGGGTGAATGAAGTTTTGGGATATTTAAACTATTTACATCACCAAATTTGTTTCGAATAAATAGAAACTGTTTTTTCGTTAACTAAAACGTATAGTATTAAGAATTTTATGGAAATGGAAGGATAAATCCAGATGATTGAAAAGGAAATTTTATTTAAATATCTGATACTTAAAAAATAATAAACTAAGAAATGTGTTTAAAGCATACTCTGCGATTACCTTAAATAAATTTTATGTTAGTTCGAATAGGAATAAAAGTTTTGCTTTAAATACTCTATTAAGTAAAAATTTATTTTAAAAAAGCAGCTAAAAATATCTAATTGTAATCCACTTTGTTATAGACTACAAGTAATACTTGCATTACCTTTAAAATTATTTTTTTTCAAACTTCGTTGGTAAAACGTAATTCTATTTTCCTACATTTTTAGAGAAAAAAATCTATTTAGTGATATTTTAATTAAATTATTTTTAAAGGCAATTTTAAATGTTAAATTCTTTTGAATTCCGCTTTTTAACATTAATTAATCTCGTTTAGTCCGTACAATGAAATCTTTCAATTAACATACTATTCCTACATACTTATCCATATTCATAATTACGTTTTCGTGGGTAAATTTTAAATGAATGTGTCCTATTTTCATAATATTAAACTGAAAGCTAGATTTAATACACACTTTGTTATGATTGTATGTTATGATTGTTGTATTCCTGTATGGGTTGTATTGATATGTTTGTTGTTTTTCCTGCAGTAATCTAAGTACCTGTAAAAGTGTTTTGTTACAAGTAGAGTTTGTATACAGTGAAGCTAACTTTCATATATCTAATGTTAAATATGTGGGCTTCACGGCATTATAACAATGCAATGAAACTATTTCTATAGATACGTATTATGATCTAAAGGTTTAAAGGGCTTTTATTGAAGTTATGAAAATTTGTAATATTTTTAAAATATTAATCTATTAAATTCTCTCCCCTGTTAGAGCAATATAACACAATAATTTTTTTAAGTAAATGTTTTCTTAATTTTTTTTTGAAATTTTGTTTAAATCTTAATGATTTCTATCCCTAAATTATTTCAAATAATTTTCCTTAATGCTGTTAAATTAACTAATTGTATCTTGAAATGTATTTGAAAATTTCAAACACAAATAGTTTTTCGGTTCAATATATATTTCAAAATATATCTTAATATTATTAAATACTTAATTGTATTAATGTAATGCTGGCAAAATCTTAATTTCTCAAATTTCACATCTTAACCTTTTGGTATAAGAATTTAAATTGGATATTATAATAATAATAATAATAATAATAATAATAATAATAATAATAATAATAATAATAATAATAATAATAATAATAATAATAATAATAATAATAATAATAATAATAATAATAATAATAATAATAATAATAATAATAATAATAATAATAATAATAATAATAATAATAATAATAATAATAATAATAATAATAATAATAATAATAATAATAATAATAATAATAATAATAATAATAATAATTTGTAATTTTTTTTAAATATTTTATAATTATTTGTAATTTTAAAGTTTTTCGATAGTTATTACGCTGATTGTCTCTACAAAATATCTGAAGCTTTCTTTGAAATAATGAAAACTACATCACATATTAACTAGCAATAATGTTTAAATCTAAATGCAGCGCTGAAAGACAATATAAATTACCTCCGGAAGTGTTGCTCACCGAATTGCAAATAAATTTTGAGGTTGTGTGCTAATCCGTCAATAAAGGTTATTTATGCCTCTTCTTTTATTTGTGTAATGTGACAAAATGGGTCTCTAGTGGATACGTTCATCTCTTTTCTTATTGTGGGTTCAATTATTATCAGATAAGGCAGTGTCAGATTGTTTTGAAAAAATTCTGAACACTTATATCAATACCTTTAGTCATGAGTTTTTTGGGTTTTTGAAGCGGATAATTAAATATAATAATTATGAAAGTATTACATATTTCCCTACATAATAATGGTTAGTTAAAGGTGCGGATACTTTTTATTTATTCAAATTTAGCAAAAATACCATTTAACCTATAAACATAATTTAAAGAACACTCCATGTAATTTCTGGTTTTATAACAATATTTTAATTTAAATATATTACTGCAATAAGCTATGAACATGAAAAAAACATTTTACTATCGTTCTATATATCTCCAAAACTTTGTGCATCCTGAAAGATTTCATAAAACAACTTTGCTAACTACAGCAGAAAGAGACTAGTCCTGCAGAAATGAACGTCACGGCAACGTAAAAGGTTTGGTTGTTGCCATCGTAAACATTAATTTGTTAAATTTTTTTAACTGCTTTCTACTTAAACTTATGTTTTTTGGGGTGGAAAAAAATTTAATTCGGTATTAACTTCTTAAATACCAATACCCAAAAACATTTTTGTGATACATAAACTTAGAATAAAAAATAAATGAATTATTTGTATCTTATTTCCCATACAGCAAACGGCTTGATTTACTATAGTAACTGTACAGAGTATAAACGATTTGATATCTCTCTTTTAGAAGCCTTACAAGTCTTAAACTGTGAAAAGTGATATGATCATATAAAAGTAGAGATAAAACTATGAAAAATTATTTCTAAAATGACCCGTCATCACATATCATGTTCACACAAATGTTGGATTAAAGTTCCTGGAGACTTTATAACCTATGAATAGACGGTGATCGTCTTTTCTCATATTCCCAATCACCGAATGAAATTGAGTTTTTCGATTTGCAGATAAAAAGACATGATAAGATGTAACCAAGAAAATATGCTTTAGAAAGAATCGGTAAATTTTCTGTTCTATGAAAAGATATTGTGAAAACGGTTTTTGCAAGGTGGCATTTAAGAGAGCTTACTATCTGATAAGAAAAAAAATGAGTATTTTCGTTTTCCTTTGAACTGTCGAAGTTATTTTGATAAATAAATTACTGGACGCTGACAAAAAGTACAAAAAGTTTTCTATTTTCACATTGAAAGGAATCGATAATATCTTGATAATGATTAAGGTTAAAAAAAAGATTAAAAACTACTTCGAAACTTCTTTTAAAATAGCATAAACAACTTTTTGTATTAAACGTAGGACGGGTTTAAAAATTATTTATCAGGTAATTAATTTGGGTATGTTGTGTCTACTGTCATGACATTTCATGCTTAAAACATTTAATTTTAAAAGAACAGAGTAAAACTTTACAAATCCTCTAAAGCAATTAATTTTATGTAGCAAACTAATATAAAATGTTTAAGGACATTTTGGTAAATCTGGACATTAATTGTTACGACCGGAAAATTTTAAATTTGTTCTTACTAAAAGCTAAACAGGAATTTTGTTTTAAAACGAACGTAAAGAATACCTTCTTTATATTCATGTAAATCTTTCGTTCGTTTTTTTTTAAATATTTAAAGATTTTGAAACTGAATTGTAAATATTAAAATTGCAACACACACTTATATTGAATTCCCTCCTTCGACCGGGCAATTTGATAATTATTAATGTACCACAGAATTTAGCCCATTGCTCGTATTAATAAAAGAGCAACAGACGTAGTTTTTACAATACAGAGAATTGGTGAGGCCTCATCTTGAATATGCTGTGCAATTTTGGTCTCCATACTTGAAAAAGATATTGATTCAATTAAAATGGTTCAGCATAGGGCTACTAAAATGGTCAAGAGTACATCCAGTTTATGCTATGAGGGGCAATTAAAGAAATTAATTATGTTTACTCAATATGAAAGAAGGATTACAGGGGATTTGATTCAACTTTTTAAAATGATAAAGCAAGGGGACACAGAGTGACTTGATTTAATAAGGGTAATAGAACGAGAGGTCACAGATTCAAATGAATCAAATTTTAATCGGTATTGTAGAAAGCATTATTTTTAACAGGGTAGTGGATAGATGGAATGCGTTACCTGAAACGATTTTAAATTCAAGTGGGGTAAACGAGTTCAAGAAAAAAAATTGACAGGTACTGGGAATCCAGTAGTTTGGGTTAAATAGACCGGAGCTGGGCAAGCCTGTATAGTTGGTCTACTTTATTTGTGTTTGTATTTGTATTTGTGGGAGGTTTCCAGTCATAACTGTTTTGACTTATTATGACTGTAAATGCTTGGAATTATAGCTAAGGAAACATTGCTTTTTTCTATGGTTCTAATTTCATTGAATGTTTCATTACAAACAACATAAGTAATTTAGAAACAAACTGATTGAATTTATTGTTAAATATTCCCTATCATCTCAATTATTACTACTAGATAAACCGGATTCACTGATGTTTAAAATTGATATATCTATCGGATCTATTTGCGAAAAAATGCTTTCCCCCAACTTCAGTCATTTGGATGATGCATTTCCCGTTCTTCATTAGAGTGGATAGATAAACCAACGACTTTTTTACGATGATGTATGTTATCCGATTCGATAGTTTCCAGGCTCTGGCGGTCAGCCAGAGTCCATGTAACATGGATCTTCCATGGCGTGTGTCATAAAAGGAGTGATGCCAGTTCACAAAGTAAAACAGTTCAACTAAAAAGGAAGTCAGAGCAGTTTTCATTATAGGAAGTACCACATTTCGAAATGGAAGAGTAAGCAATGAGATATAAAAATGGCCTCATATCAATGAAAAAATGTCTAAACTAATTTACTGAGATAGTTAAATGTTGTTTATGGCAGTTTTGTCTTGATACAATCGAAAATATGACTTTATTTCTATTTCGATTCTTTTAAGATCAAACCAGTTATGCACTTATTTTCATTGGGTGTATTTTTTACTAGGATTTTGTTTTGCCATGTGTTAAGTTTTTAAAATATTTTCTGATATAAAAAATAAAGAAACGGCATGTTACAATTTTAGAAACATTTCAAGCTCTCCTTGTTTGTGGAGCATACGAAATGTAACTAAATCAAACAGATACTTAGAAGTTTAAAGAATTTTTATGACATTTAAAGTTTCTAAAATGCTTGAAATCTCTAACCTTTAAGAAAGATCAAATTTTATTTCAGCCTATAGCTTTATCATTAGAATAACGTTAACGTAGGTATCTTGAACCACAAAATGTTATCTTAAATATTTTATATTTGTAAAATAGATTCTTTAAAATATGCAGTTCAAGGTAAATACTGTTCGTATTAAGTTCTAAAAAATTATTAGTTACTCGTAACATAAACATAACTAAACCGTTAGAAATAACTAACCTTTAGATTTGATAATTATTATCAAAGTAACTGTTTCTAACGGTACAGCATATTATCAGATAATATGCTGTTAGAGATAATGAATTACGTTTATTTTAATTACATCCGCTTACTTAGGATAACTTGCATTATTACATATTATTGTAAAAGTATATTTTAAATCTTATTCCTCAGTGTGAGTATTTTACTTTTTAAACAAGCAACTAATCATGGAAGTAAAATTTGAAATGCTATTAGTTATCGACTAAGTTTGATACATTTTTATTTAAATATTAAATTCAAAGCTTAACTTTGTTTCAAAATAACCCCACAACCTTTTTTCTTTAAATTCTGTTCCACACTTCTTCAACAAGAGGTCTTCTCTAGATGTCGCCACGACTAGTGAAACAGTTTATAACTTTATAATTATATTGTACCATTCTCATAACTTTATTACAATTGTATGAAAGATTGAATATTAAGAGATAACAGAGGAGTAATAGAAGAATAAGGTATCCCAATTTTAAATTGTTTTTTAATCATTACAATCTTGAAAAGAAAACTTATGTCTTAAGAAACAGGAGAAGGAAACTTGCCAATTGAGATGAACAGGGTGTTTTGGGGCCGGAATATTTTCCTATTTTATATTAATTTGATGCCATGGGCGTATGCAGCGAGGGGCAGGGGGGGCAGCTGCCCCCCTCTAGAAAACTGGATTTTTTTATTTAATCAGAGTAAAAAGAAAAGGCAAAGATTTCTGACCCAATTTGTGTTTGGGAGTAACTCAAACTAACCTTGGTAACTAACCCAAAGGGTCTCAATATGAGTTAAAACACTACTTTTGAGGGTCAAATATCAAAATTTTTTCTTGAACCCCTCTCCTCTTTTACAGTGGCTTTTCCTTGTAAATTCTGCCGCTTAAAAGTTGCTGTTTTCTTTGAGTGTTTCATCAAAGAGGAGAGGTTTCAAAATGATATAAAGCACTACTTTAAAGGGGCAAATATCAAAAATTCTTTTGTGGAGGATTCCTAGACTTCACGAAATTTTGACGTCTCTTTAAAATATTTTCCCCTAGAAAAATCGGCAGTTTACAAGAAGCTGTTATCTTCAGATGGAACCTAAATGGTCTCAAAATGGAGCTATAATGCAATTTTTCGAGGCGAATTTTCAAAATTTTTCTGGGGAAAACCCCCAGACCCCCCTGTATTTACTTTAATTTCGCATTCAAATATTTTTTTCATTAAAGATATCTTAAACTTAGCATATTACCCAATCACGGAATTCAAACCTATCCACCTAAGGGGGCAATAGTTTTTTGAGTACTCCAAATAAATTTTTTCTAAATTTATGACCTGCCCCCCTCTAAATCAGATCCTGCATACGCCCTTGTTTGATGCCATAAATTATAAAAGTGTCATAAATTTTCACCTCTATGAAATTAAATATTTTAAATACATTTTTATTTTTTTTGCTCAAGCCCAAAACCAACGAATCATTGCATTTCGAAAGCTTTTTGTGTTATTCTAGTTAATTTTCCTGGAATAACTGCATAGAAGACTAAATGTAACTATAGAAAGAAGAAATAAAAGTAACAAAACCACACGCGCACACTTAAATTTTAATTTTAAATTAGTTTTACAGCTGGAGAAAATAGACTTATAACATTTAAAAGACCTTAAAGCTAAAAATAATAAATAAAACAGAACCAAAAATGTAGATATATTAGGAAAAACGTATTTTATATTTAGATTTAGCACCTGGAAATTAAAATCAGTTATTAGATCCTGATATAAAAAACATTATTTGTTTGTAATCTTAAATAATAGTACTAACTTCTCCAAATACAATGATGAAATCAGATCAGTATGGTTTAACTGTTTGGTAAATGTTTTTCTTTATACTTGTTACTGAATCCATCTAGCTTCTTCCCTATACTTTAAATGTTTAAATAGTACTCTACTTTAAAATTAGCATATACTTCTTGCTTCTTCTATTTTTCCTTGGAGTTAAAACCAGGGTTGGCAAAAACCCGGGTTTTTTTGAAAAAACCCAAGTGGGTTGGGTTTTTTCGGGTTTTTTCAATAAAACCCTGAAAAAACCCATTAAAACTGGGTTTTTTCGGAAAAAGTATGGGTTTTTTCAAAATTAAGTGGTTTTCTCCTAGAAAGTAAGTGTTTTTTTTTTTCAAATTTTAGTTTCTTTCTAAGTTAAATGTGTTCTGTGAAAATAATGTCAGTTTTTCCACAGTTAAGTGGGTTTTTCAAAGTTTTTATACTTTGAAAAAACCCACTGAAATTTTAAAAACACCCCTTATTTACTGAAACCTGGTTTAAATTTTGAAAAAAAAACACTAAAATTTAAAAAATAACCTAAACTTTGAAAAAACCCATTCAATATTGAAAGAAATCTATTGAACTTTGAAAAAACCCACTGAAATTTAAAAAATCTTCTTAATTTTTCATATCTAGTTTGAACTTAAAACGTCCTTAATTTTGAAAAAAAAAATTCAATAATGAAAAAACCCACTGAATAATGAAAGAACCTATTTAACTTTTATAAAAAACTGCCTGAAATTGAAAAGACACCATTTAATTCTTAAAACCTATAGTTTAAATTTTGAAAAAAACCCATTAAAATTTTAAAAATATCCTAAACTTTGAAAAAAACCACTTTAAATTTTGAAGGAACTGCCAAAATCTTGATTTTTCTTGAAAAAACCCAAAAATGGGTCCAAAATGTGGGTTTTTTCACATGGGTTTTTTTGAAAAACCCATTGGGTCCAACCCAATTGGGTCCAATGCAGCCAACCCTGGTTAAAACTCAACATACACAAGAAAACATAATGAAATGGTGATGGACTTCCATTTGTAAATATTTAAAACTTTTTAAGTCCTATATGTTTTAAATGGTAAATTGAAACTTGACTTATTCTCATTTTTGTTTTAAGTTAATAATGTGAATATTAAGTAAATGAAACACTAAAACTTAAATTCAAGCTTTTTAATACTATCCAAAGGTGATAATTTTACATTTTACTGAAATTCTCTCCCGGATTGCCATCACTTACTGAACTCGTGAAGTAATAACCCAACTTTCGGCTCAGTTAAATTATTCTACTGCGTATTTTGTCTAACCAGGAGCCCTTTTAAAACATATGATTCCACCCAAATTCAAAGACTCTCCATCTGGAAACAATACGGCTGAAAGCCATCCAAAAAGGTTCCCGATTCAAAAATCCCCCCATGGTTGTGTAGCAAAAGCGAATGCGGAAAATCGAAAGGCCGTTAGGGGCCTTGACGGCTCACCCCGTGTTACCATTCGAAACAATGTTCTTGGTTTTGAAATAAAAGGCGAAAATATAAAGACCCGAGCCTCAGCCCCAAAGGAAGTGTTAGAATTGCAGAACCTAATTAAAGCGAAACGACCGCGGCGGAAGTGGCGGACGATATTTTCCCCTAGCGGTGATCGTCGAGTTGTTGCCAGATACTTGGCGCCAGACTAATGACTCTCAAAATCGCATATTAAGTTCCACGAGTTCGGCAACGCTTTATCGTCTTTCGGTACATCTTTCAGAGGGAAAACATTCCGAGCGCTTTGCCTTTCTTTTTAGCTGGTGTTCTACGGCAAGAACATTCTGTTTACTGTTCTTCACGGTGTTCTTTTATGACTAGTTGGTGGTGGCAATTCTTATCAGGGAGAGAGGAAATTTACCTACTCTCTAAGTAACAACGCTTCAAAAATGTTCTAAACTTTTAGATTCTCAGAAAAATGTTATTGACGCAATGATGTATAAAAACTGAAAAATAACTAGATCCGCAGTTATTTTTATAAATTAAAAACCTAATATTAAAAAAATAAAACGCTAATAAGAGGAAGCATTTACATTCATAAGAGTCATACAGCACAGCTTATTTGATGGGGTTCTATATTCTGTGACTCATTCTATCAAAATAGAGCTTTGTTACACCTAGATAAAATAGTTTTTTTAAATTTAGGAAGTATAAATATGGGAGAGTGGCTCAAAGCGGGTATGCTAACTTTGAATGCTCAAAAATCTTATTTATTGTTTGGTTAAAATTACAAATTTGATTTTGGGCCGGATGCAACTACGTTATGCGGCGATTTCGGGACCGGTCGAATCCTACTTCCAAACAACTCAACTATCGTTGTCCTGAGTCATTTTTCCAGCATGCCACTGATTGGTTTTCAAGAACGTCACGAACTACGTCATTGAACCACGTGCATTTGATTGTACCCTGCCTTTCCAGCGCTCTGCGCGTCTTGCTACGTAACGGAACCCTTCAACCAATCAGGAGGAAAACGATAGCCCGATCGTCGTAGAACGCCACCTCCTGAGCAGGCGTTCTTGGGCAATCATTATTAGGTGATATACGGTTCTTTAGCACGTCGCAGAACGTAGTTGCATCCGGCCCTTTAAATGATATCGAGCTATAAAATAAGAGTGCAATATAACGTCGGATTAATCCAAATAACAATTTATTACTTAAAACGAAGTATTCGTCAAAAATAAAGATTGTTGAATACAGGGCCTAAAGGGGCTCTAATACAGGGTAAGCACTACAAACGATGTTCTATCGGAGTGGATGGAAACTCGGGAGTGTTCGCTTAATTTACACACTTTGACACTCGGGATTCATCTGAGGGTTTACGAGCGCCTACCCGCTATGGGCGACAAACCCACTTTGATCCCCTAATTTGGTGATTTAAAGGAGAAAAAGTAAAATAAAGGTATTTGCTAGCATTGGGAGCACCTAGAGAGCCTGTATACGAGAGAGAGAGAGAGGCGACAACTCGCTTAAAAGCGTCTCTGCGCATCCAATTCTGTACAAACTGTATCATGCCGCTTGTCTCGCGTCCCATTCTAATCATATGGAGGGAAACCTAACTCCGCCTGTGGCGAACAGAAAACCGATTTACCGATCTGCGCGCGCTATACTGAGTTGTCGCATCTCTCTCGTATATAGGCTCTCTAGGAGCACCCAGAAACACTCACACATCATTATCTTCGAGAAATGAAAAGACCTTGCTGAAACCTTTTTGGTTTCGTTACAAATCTTACAGTTAAATTCCATAATAAGGAAACAAAAACAAACAAGTTCCGTATGGTTTTTTGTATGGTTAAATGAAATAAATATCTAGTCAATTTTTAAAAAAAATGTATAGATAATTAAATATTTTAATTTAAAAGTCGAAAAAAAAACACGTGACTGAAAACGTTTATTGTTTAAAAAGTAACGATGAGATCAACAATCATACCATCAACTCCATTGCTTTCCAAAATACTTTTCGTACGATGACGTCACATCCCAAACTCTTGGCGTTTTCACGCGCTTTTAAAAAGGGGATTTTTGTTAATTTTTTTTGGCAATCAAAAAATTTCTCGATCGGCCTCAAATTTTGGGTAGTTGCTTATTTTAGCAAGAAGAATCGATTAAAAAAAATTTAAAAAATCATGCAACCTCCTCATTATATGCTTAAATTCTACCCATTAGAAAGTCATCTACAGGAAATATTTTGAGTAATTTTAAGGTTAACTTTTTATTCATCTTTCCGTGTTTTATGTGTAAATTATAAAAATATATGTCACATTTAACTGCGTACAACTACGTGTTAAACTGGTAGCTGTAACTTTTGCGATATTTTTTAAGTACCTCCCAAACTTATACGACCCTTCTATTCTTAAAATTTGGTCTCCCTAAATTAGTTTTTTCTAACATTTGAAACAGGTAAAAAACTAATTGATCTCCGCAAAACTTTCAAATTCTTCAGTGTGTAAATGTTGCGTCACTTCCACAAAATAACGGCTTTTATGTCCTCTGTAACAATCAATGCAAAGTAGGTCATCGTTATGTGGTCTGATGACATAATAATTTCTCCTTTAGAAGGTTTCGTTGGAAAATTTATCGATTTTCAGAGATTCATCCATGGATAGTTATCATCGTTTGGAAAGTTTTAGTTAGGGATATTTTTGAAGTATGAATCTTTGTTTAAAAGGCGGATTTTTTATTAATTAGAAATATTGCCAGTTAACTATTGGTATTGAATTAAAACCAATGAAACTCACAAATGCATTCGATGCAAGGTATCTTGGGAATACTTGTTAAATTGATGGTTAAATTGAATCACTTATTTCTGAAACATGTTGAACGCCACTTTTTTGAAAAATGAGTTAGTGGTGTCGTGGGATTCTGTAAAGGTAACCGCATATTTTAGTATAGGACTAATAAAAATAACGTGATTTTAGTATTATTTTCCAACATTTTAAATTACAGCATTAGAGTGCAGAAACAAGTCTACCGACGTTGCTTGTCTGGTTTTTGCACTAAACCGCGGGGAATTTTATTTATTCCGGCTCACCTGCAAGTTGTTCGGAGACTACTGTTTTTTATTTTATTACATGAAAACAGAAACGCGATTGGAAAAGTTCATTCTTTTGAGGTTTGGTCCATCAGTCCATAGTAAAACCCCCCTTTTAAAAGGTTTTGAACAAATCTCAAGATTAAGGACGTTTTGGTAGTAATATATTCAAAATTTCCATGCTTATGACCATTTATTACTTCCATGTGATTGATATTTGGATCTAGGAATCACTTTATTAAAAGGATCCATCAAATCCATACCCCAGATCATAATATTATACTAATTTTGTAGGAATTTAAAGCAAAATCGTTTAAGTATCCACATTTACATGTAAAACTATCTAATTGACTTCGAAGATTTCTATATTAACATTTTGAATTAGCTGGCCACTAATTTTGAGTCTAGTGTTGAAATCCTTCAAAAAATAAGTATTTATTTATACACCTACTAACCAAAAGAGAAAAATAAGAACTTAAATAGTTTTATCGGTTTGTGGTTAGTATTTCAAAATAAAATGTTATTTTCAACCTAATATGCCCATTTTTATTACAAAATCCTTAAAACTTTAGAGTTGTTATGAAAATAGTCTTGACACACTGTCAATTGCATAAACCTGTCAAATGCAAAAATTTGAATAATTTATTTCACAAAGGATAAATTTTTTAGGAAAAATTTTTTGTATGTAAAATATCCAAACAAGGTCTACTTCAAGAAAAAGACTACTAAACACTTTATAAAAATGTAGTGAGCTTCTATACAGTTTTTAACTTCTTTCTGAAAACATGAAAAGTGGCGGTTGACATGTTTCTGAAATAAAAAAGGTGATTAAATAAAGTTAAATTGATGGACCAAATATAATTAATGAGTTATTTACGTTATTTTACAGTGACTATCAGTTGAATAAATATAAATATTTTAACATATCTCCGCTGACTAATATCTGAAGGAAATACTTAGAATTTTAACCACAGCTATCAACTATGATTTTATTCTTACACTTGATAGATAATTAGATAATAATAATTCACCTACTAATACAGAAGATAAATTAATTTTTCTTACTAACCTGTTAAATACGATTTCCCTTTTATCTTTTATCATATGTATTCAGAAACCTTAAAAAATGGATTTAAACTGTCAAATTTTTATCATGATATTATTACTGAGAGGTTTATAAAATTCTTCATTGAGTAAATTTTCTATCTGAAGTCTTATCATTTTTACAGGTTAACGTTTTTAGCATTGAGTGAAATTTTTAAGAAAATTTTTATAAGTATTATATTTTATTACGTTTTTACTAACTCTAAAAAAAGACATGAAGATAAGACTTAATTTTCAAAATGAAGTTTGATACTTGTTTCACATTTAATTTGTATTACAACTTACTGTTCGGTTGGTAAATTTCACTACAGTATTGTGCATGGGCGTCATTTGGGGGGCAACCCCCCCCCCAAGGTTTCCACTGCTATGTGAAAAATAGCTGCAAGTCCCTTGAAAATTCTGTAACTTCCATGAGGAGCTTTGGGTGTAACCCAAAAACTCTCAAAAGGAGTTAAAACACTACTTTTTAAGGTTAAATTCCAAAATATTTTCTGGGGAGGACCCCCAGCCCCCCTCTAAAATTTTAATGTCTGTTATTCAGTGTTTTCCCACTTGAAATTTCTGCTGCTTGCAAGAAGCTTTTCCTTTTTAGTGCTCCCCAAAGAGTTTGAAAATGAGATAAAACACTAGTTTAAAGGGGTAATTTCAAAAAACTTAACGGGGTAGGATCCCCAGCTCCCCTCTAAAAACATTTTAACTTCGGTTATACAGTGTTTTTTCCTTTAGACTTATGCCACTTACAAGAAGCTTTTCCCTTTAGGAGCTCCCATAAAGTTTGAAGAAAGAGATAAAATACTAGTTTAAAGGTGAAATTTCAAACAATTTTCCGGGGGAGGACCCCCAGCCCCCTCTAAAATTTTTACAACGGTTAAATACAGTATTTTTGCCTTGAAAATTCTGCCACTTACAAGAAGTTTTTCTCATTCGGAGCTCCCCAAAATGTTTGAGAAAGAGATAAAACACGTTTTAAAGGCAAATTTTCTGGGGCAAATTTAGAGGCAAAACCCCTAGCCCCCCTTGAAACTTTGACGTCTTTTAACAACTTTTTTCCAAGAAAATTAAGTGGTTTACACAAGAAACTGTTCTCTTTGAAATGTTCTCAAAGGGTCTTAAAATATGAGTTAAAACACTACTTTAAGAGGCTAATTGATTATGATGTACTATCGAAGAATTGATTATGATGAAATTGATTATGATGTACCCAAATTGACCATAAACTTTAAGAAACTTTATGAATATTTAAACACATACAAGTATGATTGGAAAGAACAGGACTCTCTTGATCAGCAATATCAATCTTTCGTTTTTAAACTAACTAACATTAAAAATAATTTCAAAAACCCAATCATATTGTTAAAAAAACCTAAAAGTAATTGGATAACAAATAGTATTCTGATTTTAATTCGTAGAAAAGAAAAGTTGTTTAGGAAAATAAAAAGGTATCCTAGTGATATTATTTATACAACTGCCTATCGAAGTATAGTTGCCGAATTAAAACAAACAATAAAAGCTGCTAAATCAGACTACTTTAAAGACAAATTTTTGAACTGTAAGGCTAAGCGCGCACTAAGAGACTTCTGTCTCGGCGACTTAAAACACTAGTCACTCGAGAGCAATGCATTTCTATGAGGAAATTCTTGGCCTAGTGATCTTGGTCTAGTCGCCATGTGCGCGCACTCTAGCTTCTTGCAATAGCCAGGGAAGCAATTTTGTCTTTTCTCCGAGAGCAATTTTGTCTTTGTCTCCTAGTGCGCGCTTAGCCTTACTCTGCTAAACAAAAATGGGATCTCGTAAACTACATAATTGGTAAACAAATTAAGCCTTCTGCCTTACCTGATTGTTTCAATAACCCTTGCTCGGTTATACAATTTAATAATATCTTTAATAGTGTTAAGGCGACTGCCTACGTTGGTAGAAGGTTTTTAAAAAACATTATATGTAACTTGTTTACATATATTTTCTTAACCAATGTAGTTTAAATAACTAATATATGTAAAAACTACCCAAATTTTATAAAAAATATTTTTAAAAATAACAATTTGTACTAAAATTTGGCGGAAATTTAAAATTACGCCAACACCTCTATAGGTAAATATATAAAAGTTTTTTTGAAAATTCTTGAAATCACATGTTCCTTCGATAAATACCTGTGCAATGACCTAAAAGCTAAGCAAAATTTTGAAAATTAAAGGAGCTATGCTATTTATCGTAAAATTAACCTTTGTTTTTTAGATATTTTTTAAACAAATTTTACGATAAATAGCATAGCTCCTTTAATTTTCAAAATTTTGCTTAGCTTTTAGGTCATTGCACAGGTATTTATCTACGGAACATGTGATTTCAAGAATTTTCAAAAAAACTTTTATGTATTTACCTATAGAGGTGTTGGCGTAATTTTAAATTTCCGCCAAATTTTAGTATAAATTGTTATTTTTAAAAATATTTTTTATAAAATTTGGGTAGTTTTTACATATATTAGTCATTTAAACTACATTGGTTAAGAAAATATATGTAAACAAGTTACATATAATGTTTTTTAAAAACCTTCTCCCAACGTAGGCAGTCGCCTTAACCAGAATTACTTAAATCAGGACATAACTAGACTTGAACCTTATACAAGGTGTCCCATAAATAATGGGTCACACTTCTAGGGGGGACAGGGATCATGTTGCGGCCCGGGTTTTTGGACAATATTTTATGACTCCTTATTAAAGTTGGATTTCCCGTCAACCTGGTTACGGAGCATGCTGTAATAAATTTAAAAAAAAAAAACTTCTAGGGGGGATAGTAGACACCTAGACGAGTCAGATTCACATAGGATTTGGGGGTCCCAGACCAAATCCCAGGGAGTTAAAAATGGAGCGACACCACAAAAAAATTATTGAAAAATTCAATTTGTAGAAGAACTACTATTGGTAAAAATTTAATTATGGTCTCAAAAATTGTGGTTTAATATGATCTTTAAAACTATCGTAAAAGTTTTCAGTTTAAAATTTTTTTATTACGAAAAAAGTTTAAAAACCGCAAAAAAATGTGAAAACTCTGCCAAAACTTTATTTTGTGTTTCGAAATCCTTTCTTTTGATTTAATAATCTGAAAGATCATAGTTGTAAACCCTTAAGTCCAAAGTTTCACGTAAAAACCATCAATATTAAACGCTTGAGATCATGTTAAAGTTCGTTTTTAGCGTGCGCAAACGTGTTTCCTACAGCCGTTTCCAAAACGGCAGTTTGCGGACCCAAAAAACTGACTTAAACCATGCTTTAACAGGATCTCAAGCATTTAATATTGAAGGTTTTTACGTGACACTTTGGACTTAAGGGTTTTCAACTATGATCTTTCAGATTATTAAATCAAAAGAAAGGATTTCGAAATACAAAATAAAGTTTTGGCAGAGTTTTCACATTTTTTTGTGGTTTTTAAACTTTTTTTATAATAAAAAAATTTTAAACTGAAAACTTTTAAGATAGTTTTAAAGATCATATTAAAACACAATTTTTGAGATCATAATTAAATTTTTACCAATAGTAGTTCCTCTACAAATTGAATTTTTCAATAATTTTTTTGGGGTGTCGCTCCATTTTTAACTCCCTGGGATTTGGTCTGGGACCCCCTAATCCTATGTAATTCTGACTCGTCTATGTGTTTACTATCCCCCCTAGAAGTGTGACCCATTATTTATGGGACACCCTGTATGTTTCCAAACATTAACTCTTTTGTTTACTTTGAATACAGTAACTCTGAAATGTTAAATTTGATTAATGCCTTCACTAAGTTAGACAGCTATGATTATGATGGGATAAATATTAAACTAATAAAAATATTTGTAAATCATAATATTTCTTTTATCACTACTTTTGTAAATACCTCAATCATTAAAGCTGAATTTCCCCAATCACTGAAAAAAGCTACCATAACCCCTATCTTCAAGTCTGGTGATAAATCCTCCTTTTCAAATTATAGACCTATTTCAATTCTTCCCACCTTTGGTAAAATTATTGAAAAATCCCTTTCAAACAGAATGTACGATTATTTACATAAAATAAAATTTTTTGCGGACAATCAATATGGTTTTATTAAAGGGCGAAATGCCGAAAGTGCACTATTGCAATTTTCAAAATTCATCTACAAGAGTATAGACAGTAATAAAAAAACAGTAGCGATCTTCCTGGATATATCAAAAGCATTTGATAATGTCAATCATAATTTATTAATAAAAAAACTAGATTTTGCCGGTTTTCGTGGAAATATTCTTAATTGGTTCAAAACATATTTATCAAATAGGGAACAGCGTGTTAAAATTCAAAACAATTTCAGTAATTTTATTATTTCAAATCGTGGCGTTCCTCAAGGCTCAATTTTAGGTCCTTTGTTATTTCTTATTTTTATAAATTATTTGTGTAAACTACAGTTATATGGCAAAATGTTAACATATGCCGATGATTCTGTCTTGTTATATTCATGTTCTGATATTAATACACTTCTGCTACAAATAGAATCGGATCTGACTGAAATAAGAAAATGGTTTACTACAAATGATTTATGCCTAAATTTAAATAAAACAAAATATATTTATTTCAACTTAATACAGTCTGAAACAAATCTTAATATTAAATTTCATTCCTCTTATTGTAATAAAAATAATTCTAACTGTCAGTGCCCCGTTCTGAAATCCGTCTCTACAATTAAATACCTTGGTTTACATATTGACTCTAACTTAAAGTGGAAAACTCATGTAAATGAACTAAGTAAAAAATTACGTTTTATGTTAGTTTTAAGTTTCACCACTTAAAAAATAAAATTGATGCAAATTTTTTAAAAACACTTTATTATTCTTGGTTCTACTCATTGTTAAATTATGGCATTATTATTTGGGGAGGTGATTATAAATATAATTTACTACCACTAATTTCGATCCAGAACAAGTGTTTCAAAATTTTAAACCCCTATCATTCACATGCTTATAGTTTTAGAAATTTGAACTTACTACCTTTTAAGTATGACTTCTTATTTCGTGTAGTTCTTTTTTTGTACCGAAATAAATCAATGTGTGAATTAAAATTAAATGTATCTCAAAGAAGACCTAATGAAATTTATAAAATTCCTCATTTTTCTAAAGAAATATTTCGGAAGCATTTCTACTTTTTAGGACCTAAAATCTATAACCATGTGCCTTCTTATCTTCAAAATATAAAGACATATTCAACATTTAAACGTGAACTTTTTAATTTCATCATAAATTTGGACGACATAGACCGTTATTTTCAGATTTAAAACGAAGCAACTATAACTAAAATAACCAGACTTTTGCCAACTTTGTCTATTATTAAATCTATATTATTTGCTTTTCATTTTTTTTCAATTTTCTAATTTAAAATTACGCCTTCAATTATTTAATTTTTTTATTGTCTTTTATGTACGACTGTAAATTTTGTAACCTTGTTTTCAATTTTTTATATTTTTTTGTTTGTTTTTTAGTTCCTTTTGCTTTTCAGTGTGTGTGTGTGTGTTTTATATATATGTATCTTAAATTTATTTTCATTAAGTTAAAGTTTATGTATATTATTTATATTCAAGTTTATCTGTCACCTGAACGGGACAAAGTCCCCTTGGTGACAAATATGTTACCTTATTTTTTGTACTTATATGTTGTGTGATAATAAAGCTTATGTTATAATTCTCAAAATTTTCCTGGGGGTGAACCCCAGACCCAACTTTCCTCCCTTTTTTTCACGTTGACAAATTTTGACATTACAATTAATATCATTCAAATACTACTTTTCAGTGCTCGTATATAAATAAGCTCGTTAGGGGATACCTTAAAAATGAAGTTGTAACAACCCCCCAAAAAAAGGTATTGTTACTGTGTGGGGGTCCAGGCCCACTTAAAAAATCCTTGACCCCCCAACCAAAAACTGTAATGACGCCCCTGGTATTGTGCTATTTTTAACTTCCAAATCACGTGTCTAATCCCCTTTTCTTAATCTGGTTTTGGAATTTATTTTTGAAGTAACTTCAAGTTGAAGGTAGAAAATCGATTCTGAATACACTTATCCACATGGTATTTTTCATAGCTATCTCTAAAGGAAAGAAAATTTCTAACAGTAAATCACCAAATTGTTCGGAAGACTTACTTCTCCAGTGGAATTTTAAATACCTATGTATTAAAGTTATATTAAACTATCCCAATAAAAATAACCCAAATACAAAATATTTTTTAAAAGGATTAACTAAGTAGAGCTGAAGCCGATATTAGGTATATATTACTCGAGATTCTTTCAAGTAAAACATTAATATTCCATTTGTTTTTAATTGTTTTTAAATTCAATTTTTGTTTTTTAATATTAAATTTCTGTTATACTTTTTGTGATGGTTAAAGTAGTTTTTGTTCCCAAAAATTAAGTTGATTTTTTCATTACTATATTTACTGTGTATAATGATTAATAGTTTTTAATAATTTTTCCTAAAATATGGAATGTTACAGGTAGTTTCATAGTTGTGTAATTTTGTGTTTTTGTATGAGTCTTATTTATTGCAATTGAGTTTTGGATAATAGTACAGCTTTATGTTAAGTATATCTTATACAGGGTGTCCCACGAGAAGTGGCCCAACCCTTTAACTTTTGAACCCCTACAGATATAGTCATGAAAGTGGGGTCTAGGTATAGTAAAGTGACCATGCCCTATCCGATGAGATAACTTTCAACGCCCTCTAGCGGAAAATTTAGGAGTTATAATTTTTATTTTAAAAACTGTGTGAGGTATGTGAAAAAAGTCAATGACTAAGTTGTAGAGCATCATCGATTTAGTAGGAAAAGACACCTTAAGCAGAAAAATATCTTGAATAAAACCCCTAAAACGCAAGCTCAATTAGGTTGAATTCACGTAGTTTTTACGTCTTAAGACGCCCCTCACGAGGTGAAAATGAGAAATTTTTATTTTTATGATTTAAGTAAATGACTAAAAGCATTCTTAGTTCATTAAATTGAAAATTTCTCATTTTCGCCTCATGAGGAGCGTTTTAAGACGTAAAATCTACGTAAATTCAACCTATTTGAGCGTGCGTTTTAGGGATTTTATTCAAGATATTTTTCTGCTTAAGGTGTCTTTTCCTACTAAATCGATGATGCTCTACAACTTAGTCATTGACTTTTTTCACATACCTCACACAGTTTTTAAAATAAAAATTATAACTCCTAAATTTTCCTCTAGAGAGCGTTGAAAGTTATCTCATCGGATAGGGCATGGTCACTTTACTATACCTAGACCCCACTTTCATGACTATATCTGTAGGGGTTCAAAAGTTAAAGGGTTGGGCCACTTCTCGTGGGACACCCTGTATATTAAAATAATTGGGTTTTTCTTTCGGCCGGCCGCCAGGCCGAACCCCCCAACCGATTTCGACAAACTCGGTCTCTATCGAAAGCTTTCCACCCCTAGATGAGCCAGTTTTAGGTCGCATCCCTCCAAAACCTTCCATTTTAAAATTATGCGTTATTTTCACTTTTCTGTAATGTTAAGTCTATGGAGAGGTTCCTTTCGGCCGGCCGCCAGGCCCAACCCCCGATCCGATTTGGACAAACTTGGTCTTAAACTGAAGCTTTTCACCCCTAGATGAGCCAGTTTTAGGTCGCATTCCTCCAAAACCTTCCATTTTAAAATTGTGCGTTCTTTTCACTTTTCTGTAATGTTATCTCTATGGAGAGGTTTCGTTCCGCCGGCCGCCAGGCCGAACCCCTGAACCGATTTTGACAAACTTGGCCTTGACCGAAAGCTTTCCACCCCTAGATGAGCCCATTTTAGGTTGCGTTTCTCCAAAACCTTCCATTTTGAAATTATGCGTTCTTTTTACTTTTCCCTAATGTTAACTCTATGAGGGAGCTTTCCCCCGACCCCCAGCCCGAACCACTCAACCGATTTGGACAAACTTGGTCTTAAACGAAAGTTTTTCACCCCTAGATGAGCCATATTTAGGTGTATTTCCTCCAAAACCTTCCATTTTAAAATTATGCGTTCTTTTCGTTTTGCTGTAATGTTAAGTCAATGGGGAGGTTCCGTTCCGCCGGCCGCCAGGCCGAACCCCTGAACCGATTTGGACAAACTTGGCCTTGATCGAAAGCTTTCCATCCCTAGATGAGCCCATTTTAGGTCGCGTTTCTCCAAAACCTTCCAATTTAAAATTATGCGTTCTTTTCGTTCTGCTGTAATGTTAACTCTATGGAGAGGTTTCGTTCCGCCGGCCGCCAGGCCGAACCCCTGAACCGATTTGGACGAACTTGGCCTTCATCGAAAGCTTTCCACCCCTAGATGAGCCCATTTTAGGTCGCGTTTTTCCAAAGTATTCCACTTTTTAATTACAAATTTATTTCAATTTGCCCCATTGTTTTTAGTCAATATTTTTACCAACACAGACAAAACGTCCTTGAAAGAGCGTGAAGAAAATCTACATTGAAATTAAATTTCAAAGTTTTGACGGTTCACTAGATTTATCCCAACGGGATACTAGAGCCATATTGAATTTATAAAAAATTATGTTTGATTGAAGTATTTCTTCTTTCCCTTTATAGTTGGGTGGTTTATTACAAAAAAACTGCAAAATGTGATACTTTCATGAAACTTTCAGGGATGTTAGACAATCATATAAGAACTAAAAAATCGATGGGAGCCCAAAATTTTAGGGCGTAGTTTGACCGTTATGACGTCATAACAAGATGGCGACCAAGGGCCTATATTGGGTTCTTTTAATGACAGAAAGACATTTTTGGGGTCAAATACTATGTTTTAAGGGTCAAAAAACATGATTCTGATGACAAAACGTGCAATTTGTTTTGAAAAGTAACTAAAATTCAATAAAAGCACGAAATAATAATACAGTCTATCGCCAGTTGCGCCAAAAAAAATTTGTAAAAAAATTAATTTTTTCTACGGTTTTATATGTTTTTTGGGGTGCTGATTCTAAATATTTAGTTCACTTCCACGTGGAAGGTCGGCTTCATATCAAAAAACGCAAAAATATGCGAAAAAATCGCAAAATTTTTACTCTTTCTTCGGATTTTCGCTTATATTTTAAAAAATATTAGTTTCTCGAAAATTATTTAAATTACAAAGTTGGAGTAGATAAAATTTCCTACAAAATGGATTATTTAATTTTTGTTTTCCGAAGAATAGTTTTGACGTTATAACGCATTGAAAAACAGATAATTTTAACACAGCATAATTTAA
The DNA here is from genome assembly GCA_024610705.1 of Tetragnatha versicolor. Classification (NCBI taxonomy): domain Eukaryota; kingdom Metazoa; phylum Arthropoda; class Arachnida; order Araneae; family Tetragnathidae; genus Tetragnatha; species Tetragnatha versicolor. Next base: position 47,028,113 of record JANDEH010000004.1, on the reverse strand, counting down.
ACAGAGGATGTTTGTTTCTCTGTTTTTCAGTGTGTTATAAAGTCTAAACTATTCTTCAGAAAACAAAAATTAAACAGTGCATTTTGTAGTAAATTTTATCTACTCCAACTTTGTAATTTAAATAATTTTCGAGAAACTAATATTTTTTAAAATATAAGCGAAAATCCGAAGAAAGAGTAAAAATTTGGCGATTTTTTCACATATTTTTGCGTTTTTTGATAGGAAGCTGACCTTCTACGTGGAAGTGAACTAAATATTTAGAATCAGCACCCCAAAAAACATATAAAACCGTCGAAAAAAATAATTTTTTTACAAATTTTTTTTGGCGCAACTGGCGATAGACTGTATTATTATTTCGTGCTTTTATTAAATTTTAGTAACTTTTTAAAAAAAATTGCACGTTTTGTCATCAGAATCATGTTTTTTAACCCTTAAAACATAATATTTGTCCCCAAAAATGTCTTTCTGTCATTAAAAGAACCGAATATAGGCCCTTGGTCGCCATCTTGTTATGACGTCATAACGGTCAAACCACGCCCCAAAATTTTGGGCTCCCATCGATTTTTTAGTTCTTATATGATTATCTAACATCCCTGAAAGTTTCATGAAAGTATCACATTTTGCAGTTTCAGGGCATTTTTATGTAATAAGCCACCTAACTATTAAACAGAAGGGGATAAACATTTAACTTCAAACAATGAAACAAATAAAAATCAAATAATAATTTAAAGTGGAAAGTTTTGGGAGGATGCCACTTAAAATGGAGTTATAAGGGTAGTAAGATTTCATTTAAGAACAGGTTTGTACAGATCCGGTTCGGTGGATTGGGCTGACGACCGGTCAAAATAAAATGACAATTACTTCAATGTAATAAATTTGTGGCAATGCCATGTGAAATCGGAGACAAAACCCCTTTCGAAGATAATTAATTAAAACTGCATAGTTAATGATAGGGAATGAATAAATACGAAAGGTAGTAACGAGTGAATCTCGCATCAGCGCCAAAGATGGCTAGCTGTAAAACCCGGCTTTGCCGGGTTGAAACAGCTAGTTTCATTTTAAAATAATGATTAAAAGTCATTTAAGTTTCATAGTTTGATAATAGGATTACCCTCACACTCTTGCATCGCTATTTTTTTAAAGACTTTCATTAACAAAAATCACTAAAAAACAATAAGAATACTTAGCTATCTTCACTATCAAAGAAACTGAAAGAAATAATAATAATAATAATAATAATAATAATAATAATAATAATAATAATAATAATAATAATAATAATAATAATAATAATAATAATAATAATAATAATAATAATAATAATAATAATAATAATAATAATAATAAATTAATAATAATAATAATAATAATAATAATAATAATAATAATAATAATAATAATAATAATAATAATAATAATAATAATAATAATAATAATAATAATAATAATAATAATAATAATAATAATAATAATAATAATAATAATAATAATAATAATAATAATAATAATCATAATAATAATAATAATAATAATCATAATAATAATAATAATAATAATAATAATAATAATAATAATAATAATAATAATAATAATAATAATAATAATAATAATAATAATAATAATAATAATAATAATGATAATATTAATAATATTGATCGTTTTTTAAACAACAGAATATAAAATGATTCTGAGGTTCCCAATAAAAGGTTTGCTTCATAATGATAAATGAATTTTTATTGAATCTTCCCTGTACGGGCATTTATAAAACCATTAAGGCAATAACTATTTATGACATTTTCAAATTATTAATGTGGAATTGTATTACCTTATTGTGTTTTTAAAAAGTAAAACATTAATTTCCTCTTACAATTTCAAATACAGGTATAATTACCACCTGTAATGGCAATAAGCATCGAGCTGCCCCAAAGAGGGTAAGAAATCCAGCAACCACCGCTACTGTTATCTACTTTCAAAAACAGCTCCAAACAAGAAAACAAAATAACTCCTTTTATTGCTGGCCCAGGCCGTTTAAAAGTTAATCACTCTGACATTCCACTAGGTATAGTTGCTGGGAGATTCCCAATATCGGGACTACCTGATGACGCGATTAAAAATAATTAAAAGAACGCTGTTGAGGATAAATTAATTCACACTGCTCCCAATAAGACCCACGAAGGTTGGGGAAAAAAAGCTACCCCAATTTTAAGTGCAAAATCTTTTGTTGAAACACTTCGGCACCGTTCTTTAATTACGTGTTTTTAATGCGGAGTTTTAGAGACTCTTAATTTTTTATTGAATCTTCTTTTAGACGTAAGACTTACCTTTCTTTTAATGCATCAAATTTGTTAGAATGTACCGGAAATTTTCGAAGACACGAATAAATGCAAAACATTGTGTGTGATTAACATGTAAACCTATCATTGAGAAAAACCATAAGTGAATATAAATAAAATATCCTTAAAACAAGTCACAAACTAAACGGGAAATTTTAAACTGCGTGTTACAAATATTTTCCCAATATAAAATAAATAAAATTTTTTAATTCTTAGGTGCCTATTTTATTTAGTTTTAAAAGCTTTTTCAAATATTTTTGGATCTAGAAAGTTTTTTTAACTTTTATTATAAATTTTTCTTTAATAAATAATGTCCTTTAAAACTTTCCTTTTATGATGTCCTTTGAAAATATTTTTAGGATCATGTAATATGATCCTAAAGATGAAGATAAGATCAGGGATTTAACCATAGGGGAAAATTTAGGAGAAATTGATCATAGAAATATTAGGTTTAGAATAAATTTCCAGCATAAAGCAGTTTGTAATACAAGGATTATTCCAAACTTTAAGAGAGCTAATTTTCAAACTATAAGGGATGAATTAAAGGGGGCATTTAGTAAGGGTTTAAAAGAAGTACAATCCTGCCAACAATGGGAAGAATTTAAGGGTGTTTTAAATAAGGTGATTGAAAATAATGTTACATTTAGGCAAAAAGGAATAGCGCGTAAATTGACACCCATGTGGTTTTCATGGGAAACGAGAAAGGCATTGAAGTTGAAACAAAAAACCTTTAAATTGTACAAACGTACTGGGAAGGACAGTGATAGGGGGGCTTATTTAAAGGCTAGGAAAGACTTCAAAAATATCAGTTGGAGGCAGAAGAGGGCTTTAGAGGAAAAACTGGCTAGGAATATCATTAAAAACCCAAAAGAATTTTATGCTTATGCAGGGGAGAACAATAAGTTAAGCTCTACCTTGGGGCCATTAAAATTAGGAGAGGACACATTTATTCAGGATGATATACTTATGGCAAAGGTGTTAAATGATTTTTTCATGGAGGTATTTAATAAGAATTTTAAATTAACGGGGGACTATGCATTAGAATATAATGGAAGGGTGGAAATTCTGGACTGTTGTTTTAATAGGGAGGAGATAATACATCTTTTAAGAAGCATAAAGCCATCTAAAGCTCCAGGACCGGATGATGTTTATCCAAAAGTGCTTGTGGAATGCGCAGAGGAATTAGGGGACATAATAATGACAATATTTAAATCAACATACGATTCGGGTTTGGTGCCAATAGATTGGAAATTGGCTATTGTAACTCCAATATATAAGAAGGGACCGAAATGGGATCCGGGCAATTATAGACCAGTAAGCTTAACATCAGTCATTTGTAAGACTTTCGAAACCATACTTAAAATGCATATAATGTTATACTTGGAGGAGGGTAACTTACTTTCAGACAATCAGTTTGGATTCAGGAAGGGTAGATCCTGTCAAACTAATCTTTTAAAGTTCTATGACAAAGTAACAAAAGAGTTGGATCAAAAACATAGTAGACATATTTTACATCGATTTTCAAAAGGCATTTGATAAGGTTCCACACGAGGCATTGCTAATCAAATTGGAAAAATTGGGTATCAGAGGTAAAACACTATTGTGGATTAGGAATTGGTTGATAGGTAGGAAACAGAGGGTGCAAGTCAAGGGTAAATATTCTCAGCGGCAAGAGGTCATGAGTGGGGTGCCACAGGGGTCAGTATTGGGGCCAATTCTCTTTATAATATTCATTAACGATATTAGTCAGGACATTAGGAACAAAATCAGCATATTTGCTGATGACTTAAAAATTTGGGGGAGGGTAGATACTCAGGAGCAGGTACAAAATTTACAAAGCGATCTAGATATCATATCACAATGGGCTGAAAAATGGGGTATGTCCTTTAACATAAGTAAATGTCAGGTACTTCATATGGGTCGGGGGAATGGTAGGGCAGAATTTTGTCTGCAAGGGAACAAAGTTAAAGAAGGTAATATGTTCAAAGATTTAGGGGTGATAGTAAATGAGGACTTTAAATGGGTTCATCAGTGTTTATCTGCTAGTAAAAAGGCTAATAGGATATTGGGATACATTAAAAAAACTGTTTCTTCAAGGTCCGAGGATATTATTTTGCCACTATACAGAGGCTTGGTGAGACCTCATCTAGAGTATGCTGTTCAGTTTTGGTCTCCATACTTAAAAAAAAGATATTGATGCAATTGAAAGGGTTCAGCATAGGGCTACTAAAATGGTCAAGGGTATATCCAGTTTAAGTTATGAGGGAAGATTAAAGAAGCTAAATATGTTCACTCCAGAGAGAAGAAGGATTAGAGGGGATTTGATTCAACTATTTAAAATGGTAAAGCAAGGGGACACAGAGGGACTAGATTTCAATACGGGTAATAGAACAAGGGGTCACAATTTCAAATTGAATAAAGTAAAATTTAAGACGGATTGTAGAAAGCATTATTTCTTTAATAGGGTAGTGGATAGATGGAATGCGTTGCCTGAAACAATTGTAAATTCAAGTGGGGTAAACGAGTTCAAGGGGAAAATTGACAGATACTGGGATTCTGGTAGTTTGGGTTAAAAAGACTGGACCAACCTTGCTGGGCTTACGCCTGTAGTTGGTCGACTTAATTTGTATTTGTATTTGTAATTTTTATAGATAATAACATTCTTCATCATCATTAACTTTTCATTATGCAGCAACATACTTTACTTAATAAATTAAATTTACAATTTTTTCAAAAATTAAATAAATGACATTGTTCTCAATTTTGTTCTTCTATTATTGCTTTGCTCATTCAAATTCTTACATCGCACCGTCGCGTCGTTTAGAGGTGCATCATGATCTTACACAATTTCCCCCAACTTTTCAATGGAAAGAAATAATATATTAAAAACATTAATGCAGCGGTATTCGCAAAAGCACTAGTATAAATTTTCAATTAAAATATACAGGGTGTCCCAAAAAAGACTGACACATTTTAAAAATCAATAACTCAAAAACTAAAAAAGATAAAAATGTGCGGTTTCTTGCCCCATTCTTCTCAGACCAAAGAATTTTCATCCCAGAATTTTTATTTTAGTTCTAAATTTTTCACTAGATGGCAGCACGAGAATTTTTGAGGGACTAAAGGGAAAAAGTATTGGAATAATCCCTGTTAGTTAACTTGTGATAGGAAAACCTAAGTTAGGGTAAAAGATCGATTCATTGAATCGAATGTTGTTCGATTCTGAAAGAATCTTTTTCAATTCTGGGAAGATTTAAGAATTGATCGAAGGAAAGCAGCAAGATTTGGATTACGCTTTGAATTAGTTTTGACAACTAAACCTAACTGAAATCTTTCCGTAAGACAGGTCTCGCATTTCAGCGAATGTTTTACAAATTACTGAATTTGATTTTGTTTTATCCTGATGGTGGATCATGCGCCATGAAACGCCAACTAATTAATTTTGTTTAATATACGCATTAAGTTCTTCTAATAAGTGGAAATCCAAATCTATCCTTTAAACGTTTTTATTGCGGGAATAAAAAGTTTAGATGATGTGCTTTGGAAATCAATTTAGATTATGTGCATTTGAGGATCTCCATTCTGAATCCGTTGTGTATCACTTGTAATTTATCGGATTTTACCGATATCGAGGGTTTTACTCTTAGTCACGGCGATCACTCCTTGTACTTTTATTTAAGGAGTGCTCAAGTGTTTTTAGGACCTGAAGATAAGGGGGTGTCGGGGCTGTAAGGAAGATGGTGAGTCGCCGGCTACTGAAAATGGGGGGAGCTCAAGGATTTTTGATTCCTCAACAGAGGGATTTTACAAAATCATGATTATCTACCCTTAAAAAATCTTATATTTCGCTTAAAGGTTTAATAATGCCCAGTGATTTTAAGGTGGTTTTGTGAATCAATTAATAAACTTTCACTTCAAGTTTTTGGGAATTGCTTTTAACTTTCAACTAAAAAGGGAGGTCTGGGGGGGGGTCCTGTCCCCGAAAATTTTTTGAAATTTGACCTCTTAAAACAGGGTCAAACTCATTTTAGTGCTTTATGATTAGACAATTTCAAAATCAAATTACTATGCTTCAATCAGTGATGTAGCTGGATTTTTTTCTGGGATAAGGGCTCGCCGTATTATTACGCACTTTTTTCTTCAATTTTTTTATTGAAAAATGTCCCCCAAACTCAGCTCTGGCCATTGGCTTTAACCAATTCTAAATAACAGTGTTTTAAATCATGGGCAGTCCGTCGTCCTTTTTATGCGGCCCTCTTATGTTAGGTGCCATGGTAAACTGGCACCATCCTTTATGATTGAATGTTGGAAAAGCATATTCATAAAACTTTATGTCTTTCCTCAAAAGTTAAAAATAAAGTTTTTATAAACAATGTTTCTAATTATTGAGGTGGGGGATGCTTCCGCCCCCGGGAACGACGACCGGGGGGACGTTATGTTTGTTGAAAGAGATTGTGTTTTGTTCAGGGTTTTACTTATAAAATATATGTGTCTTAATTTCCACATGAAGTTTGTTTTTTATTGCTTAAAATACTTTTTGAACGTTTAGGTATTACAAAAACTGAAGTTAGCCAAAAGTTAGCGTAACGCAAAGTTAACCATTTCTCATTGGCTCAGTGCTTAAGAATTTCCACACTTTCACCCAAATTCTTGCTTAATTCATATATTTCTTAAATACCTTACATAAATGCAGTTTCAATATACTGTAACTTAGTCTTTAGTCTAATTGGATCAATACTCAAACACAAAGTCGAAATTGAATATTCCCTCTATTGCATGTTATCTGAAAGATTCTAAAATTTCGATTTTTCCTTAAAAACTTAAAAATATTTTTTTACATCCTCTGACAAAAAAGCAGAAAAACCCCGTTTCACAAAGAAATTTTCAATAAAAAGTTTCCGTTGACTTAAAATGTGTAAAATCCCCTAGTTTAATTAAACCATTAATGGCGCAGCCTTGGCCAGAAATCATGTGTACGATATAATCCTTTTCATGACATTCCTTAAAAATAATTTCCATTTGGCAATAGAAGTTCGATTTCCCGATCATCTGATTATTTAGTAATAACTCCTAACAATATCTCCTCTGTGCCATAAAAAATCAATCAAACAACCAACCAGCTAAAGCATTTCAATCTAATTCGATTCTGAAATCGATTCTATCTCTCAACTTCGATTTTCCTATCACGAGACAATAGGGATTCCGCTGATAGTTTATACCTAAATTTCAGAAAAAGTTCTCGTGCTGCCATCTACTAATGTATTTATGAACTAAAATTTTGAAATTTTGGGAGCAAAAATTCTTTGCCCCCTTAAGAAGGATGCAAAAGACCGCATATTTTTATCTTTTTTAGTTTTCGAGTTATTGATTTTTAAAATGTGTCAGTCTTTTTTGGGACACCCTGTATATGCAAAATAAAAAATTTAACCAGAAATCGAGCTGATGATGAGAATGATGCAGCTTAAGCGAGGATTCAGGATGAATAGGATCTAGTCTACTTCAACGCACATGAAATAATAAGTGGTTTTTACGTCGGACTAAAATATGTCTATCAAAATCGAAAGAAGGTAAAATGCCCACTCCAAAGAAATAAAAGGCTTTACGACTGCAAAAAATCATTTGAATCGGGAAAATCTTCCAGACTGGGGATAGGTCATTGACCCAGGTTAACGACCAATAAAATAGTTGCACAACTCCCCACCCCTAACCGAAACAAAAAGCTAACAAACAAAAAAACTAGAACCCTTCCATTGAAAAGGAGTGGAGTCCGAACTTTTCAAAGCGTCCGCATTCTTGAGGGCTTTCTTCGGACTAGGCAATGAGGAAGAAGGCAGGAATTCCCGCCATCCATTCTTGAAAAAGGGAAGAAATATTAAGATGAAATGCTGCAGGATCATAAATGTTCAGAACGGAATTTTCTGGCTTTTTCACTTTTTATCCGCCTTTCAGGAGAGAGGTCAAGGACGAATAGAGGACGTGACGTCAGCTCAGGTTCTCATTGGTCGAGGAAAACAAACTTTATGAGAGCTCTGGAATTCCAAGTCTCTGTCAATCATTATTTTCGCTTTCTCGTTTAACCTCGCATACCATTGCTATGGACGTTTTTTTCTTCTTCCTTCCTCTCGTATTCTTTGTGTCTGGCTTTTATTTTTGTTGTCATTATTATCAGAAGTAGTTTTCGGTGTGAAGAGTGGAGATTTATTCTTTGAATTTGATGTTCAGTAGACTTCCAGTTCAATCAGAGATTTATCAGTCTTACTTCTTCATATTTTTTGAGGATTTATAATTAACAACTTAAATAATGCCTACTATTATGCGAAACGTTGTTTCTAAAGGATCGAAAAAAATGACAGAATATTTACCGAGTATTAATGAATGTAAATAATCTTTTTGTTTTAAAATTATTTACCCTAAACTCAAATCCCATTCCAGAAAGTCATCAGGAAAGATTCTAAAATAATATAAATCCGAAACACAGATTAAATCACAGAAATTCAGCTCTAGAAAAGTTTTTGAAACTGGTAATTGTTTTTCGATATCTACTTTTGTTCTAATATAGTCAACAATAAACGTAGGTCTTATATAACTTTGTTATGAATCTTTCACATCAAAATTTTAAATATTTCACTGCTTTAAAAGTATTCCTACATAATTTATAGTTACAATTTTAAATACGGGGACTCGGCACCTTACAAACATTTCCCCCCCCATTTGTATTTTAAGTTTTAGTTTTTGCACTATTCTATTGCTTTGTCTTTACAAATAAAATTTTACTACAAAAAAACCCAACTTTTAAATCACAATTTTAAAAATTTAATTTTTTTTAAAAAAATTAAGCATTTTTAAAAATTCATCCTCTCATTTAAAACTTAGAGTATCGGCTTGATTTTTTTTTCACAGTTTTATTACATTAATGTAAAAACTTTTATGCATTGAATTCAATGTAAGTAAAATACTTCCAGAGAAAAAAAAATAAAATCAAAAATCATAAAAGAAAATCCGCAGATATAACTGTGTTTACTAATATTTAATTTTTTAAAAATAAAACTACCTAAGATATTCTTAAAACAATGCATAAATTTGTTACATATAGTTTCAGGACTATGTGAAAAAAAAACCAGCCCAATACACACAAAAATAAAAAAGCCTTTGCACTTTGAATCAGAAGAAATGTTAAAAAACAAAGTAGGAGAAAACAGCGTTTAAAGTTTTAAGTGAAGTTTATCTCCTCTAATATTTCATATACTATTTTGGTCACTGCGAGCCTAATTATGGACCGATTTTGATGCGGTTTGTTTTAAAATGCTCTAAACAGTCTAAATAAATTTTTAAAAATTAATTTGAAAAATCTATTTTTTGAAGGTTCAAAGGTGCTAACTCCCCTTAAATACTTTATATAATAAAACCATAAGGATCGTAACTTTTTTCTCTTTTCAATAATTCTATTTTTGAATAAACTAATATTGGAATGTCATTGGTTTTTTGTTTTTGGTTATACCTTTGTTATGAATCTTTCACATCAAAATTTTATATATTTCACTGCTTTAAAAGTATTCCTACATAATTTATAGTTACAATTTTAAATACTTTATATAATAAAACCATAAGGATCGTAACTTTTTTCTCTTTTCAATAATTCTATTTTTGAATAAACTAATATTGGAATATGTCATTGGTTTTTTGTTTATGTAAATTTGAAAAACATTAATCGTTAAAATAGTCACGGGAGAGAGGATTTCTTAAACGGGAAAAAGTTTTGTTGGGCCTTAAGAAAAAAAATTACAAATAAACTATTTAGATAGGACGGTGCAATATAAAAGCTCAAATAAAGAACACTCAATTTCTATTTTTTTCCTCGTTCAAATCACCATTTTTCTAATCTAGCTATCAAAGTAAAACATTACCACCATAATAACACTATGAATCATTAAAATTAATCCTTTACAAACTCATAAAAACCAATTAATTATAATACAATACCAACACACATTTTGACTTTTTCTCCAACAACATAAAAATAACCTCCAACACCCATTTCACTTTTATTATTCTTCGAAAATTCTCGTCGAGTAAGAAAAACTTACTCTTTCAACACAGCACACTCGATTGTTCGAAATATTCTTTCGACTGATTTGATGGACTTTGTGGATCACTTAAGACTGTGATGTCAATGCGGCCGAAACTGCGAAGAAAGGAGCGGCCATTCTTTTGTGAACCAGATTTATGGTCTTGGAAACCGCCATAAATTTGGCAGACGAAGCTCTTTTGGCACCCGACATGACATTCTTACAGATCATTTTTTACGAGAGACAAAGCAGGTCCATAAAACAGATTTAGCCACTGGTACACAACGCGTTTCAGTTGAAATGGGGCGGGCGGTATTTATGGTTTGTTTAGTCTCAGGTTTAAGAATCACTCTAAATTAGCTGGATAATCTTGGTGTGAGATTTTGTAAAAGAAATTATTGTCCATGCAGATCAATATTAATTAATCATAAGCTACCATCAGGCATGTAGTAAAGCATACGGAACGCGGGCCGCATATGGCCCGCTACCCTTATTTTTGTTCCCCTCCATATCTAGAATCCTTTTTAAAATAAAAAATTTTAAAACTATTAATAGATGTAATTTCATTAGAAATATGCGTATTTTGTAAGTTTTTAAAAAGGAAAATTGTTAAACTGTTTATTTCACTGATTTAGAAATGAAAAAGTAGCTTTAAAAATTTACGTAAAACCTTAAATGCTATAAAATAAAAATATCATATAAATTGTAAAGAACAAACTTGAAATAAGTTTCAAACATACATTATAATTTATACCTTTTTCTTTATCTTTAAGCTATAGTACATAAGTTTATTGATGGTTAGCTAAATAGATCACTCCATATCAAATATTTGGTTTACATCAAACTTAAAGTTGTGCAGCCCTGAGATACCTTTAGGATCGGAGTCTACCATATTTCTTAATTTAATCAAATATTGACTTTTCTTAATATGCAGACCCAAACTATACTCACTCAATTTTATCCATTAAAGAAACCTCTTGAGAAGGTAATATTAAATTGAGGCCCTTGCAGTGAAAACCTCTCAACAACCAGCTAACTCCAATGATTGGAGTTAGCTGGTTGCTTTACATTAAAGTTGGGAACAGCTTTACATTGGAGTTCAATGTAAAGCTTCTGAAGATATAGGTTTGCTTATTGTTGCTGCAAAAGCTTCTCAATTCCTTATTGATGATGACATTAAAATATGTAATTGTAAGCTGCTGATTATCTTGTCTTTTAAATTTGAGATAAGGCTCGATGCTTAGAAAGTGTTTAATATCTGAGAAATAGAATTTCAATATTGTTTTTTTCTAATGGGCGAGTAAGTTTTATATTATTCATACAAATCTAAGAAAAACTGAAAAATATCCATCTAAGAGAGAGAAAAAAAGAAAAACCATTAAATAAATTTTTGGGTACACCTTTCTTGAATTTTTTTGAGAATATTTGTATGGTTCCACTAGGATATAGATGCACCATTTACACCACAGTTTCCAGCCCCCTCAACTTTACTACCTTAAAAGTTTATAGATGTCAGCAAATCCATAGTAAGTCACCATGTCCATATGACATAGTATGCAAATAATAAATTGAAAAGTACACTGCTGTTCAAAAATTAAGGACGGAACGGTTTTTTCAACATAACACCTAGAAGAATTATTGTTCATCCATGAAAATCAAACCAAAAGATGTTTATTGGGTGAGAATACAGGGCCCGAGAACAAATTTCCCCTGTCAATATTTTAAGGGGGTAAATGGACCCTCCATTGATAACGGAGTTCCATTACACATTTGGGGCAGTGGCAGAAATGTCTATGTAAGAGGTATTTAACCAAGAAGTTTAAACTTTTTGCAATGAATATGATTATTCCTGAACTCAATGCATATTTTTAAACGTTTGTGTTGCCTTTTAAAGGTATTTTTTTAGGTTTTATTGAGAGATATCGGTCTAATCATCATTTTTGGCAAGTTTTAGCTTCTGGGTCATTTTTGGTAAGTGGTATCTTAGCGTTAACCATGTTTTTAGTCGGTCTCACATGTGCCTAATTGCATTTGGGTCTGGGGATCTGAAAATTAGCTTTAGTCTTTCAATATCGTTACTTATGAACAACTTTGAGATAGTGAAATTGTGATTTTCTGCAGCTTTTTAACTAATAAAGAGAAATATTTCACCCGAGAGGTCATCTTAAGGATGTAAAAGGGACATGAGAACACAGGTACGCAATTGCAGATATCAGTGAAATTTTCTGTGCTGTCTAAGGGGTGCTGAAACGGCACAAAAAAATGCATGGTTTCACAGAAAGGACATCTGTTATTAACGTTTAAAAAAAAGAAGTATTTTTAGTGTTTATGGACTTATACATGTCTGAAAAGAAAGATATAGGTATCTGTAAAAATATTTCCATTATCTTTAAAATGAAGTTTAAAGAGATCGAATTTTCCCTGATGTCTGCAATTGCATACCTGTATTCTCATGGGCCATTTGCTTCTTTTAGAAAACATTTCGGGTCAAATATTTTTCTTTATTAGTCAAAAAGCTGCAGAAAATCCCAATTTCACTATCTCAAAGTTGTTCATAAGTAACGATATTGAAGGAAAAAGTTACTTTTCAGGTCCCCAGACCCAAAAGCAATTAGGCACATGTGAGACCGACTAAAAACATGGTTAACGCTAAGATACCACTTACCAAAAGTGACCCAGAAGCTAAAACTTGCCAAAAATGATGATTAGACCGATATCTCTCAATAAAACCTAAAAAAATACCATTAAAAGGCGGCAGCACAAACGTTTAAAAATATGCATTGAGTTCAGGAATAATCATATTCATTGCAAAAAGTTTAAACTTCTTGGTTAAATACCTCTTACATAGACATTTCTGCCACTGCTCCAAATGTGTAATGGAACTCCGTTATCAATGGAGGGTCCATTTACCCCCTTAAAATATTGACAGGGGAAATTTGTTCTCGGGCCCTGTATTCTCACCCAATAAACATCTTTTGGTATGATTTTCATGGATGAACAATAATTCTTCTAGGTGTTATGTTGAAAAAACCGTTCCGTCCTTAATTTTTGAACAGCAGTGTAGCATACAAGCAATAGACATGCAAGCAAATAGAAATACCTAAATAATTTGTTTAATGCATATAAATGAAAACAGTCGATTACTAAAGAAGTGATTGGCTATTGGTGCATTTACCCTATGATGTGCGAACCAGTTAGTAACACAAGTTATGCACCTTATTATTTCTTTCTAAAAATATATTTTGCATACTTCAGAAGATTTGTGAAATTCTTAAATTTGTATTAACTTCCAGGATTTGGAATGACGACTCCAAAGACGGTGGCAGGCCGAATCATCGTTATTTTCTATGGATTCTTCGGCTGCTCCGGTGCCATCCTGTTCTTCAACCTCTTCTTAGAAAGGATAATTACTTTCCTGGCTTACGTATTAAGACTCTTGCATGAGAGGGAGCTCAAGAAAAAGGGCTTTTACGAAGGAAGGAGAGATTCGCAGCTGTCTTTCGATTACAACTTGGACGAGTGGAAGCCTTCGGTGAGTTTTAATGGGACTCTGAAAGTTTTCTTGTTGATTTTAACCAGGATGTATGCCTGGAAATTATCGGATGTTTGATTTGATTTCATAGGTTTCCAGGTGAAAGCTAAGATTTTACAGTTAAAATTTTATAATTTCAGTTACATAAAGATATAGGTTTATCTTTTATGTTTGTTATTGGGGCAAAAAAAAGACAACAGTTTAAAAAAGCTCTTTAAAATTAAACTTTTTTTATTGCAAAGTTACCAAAAATAATATCTTTCATCGATGGAATGTTAATACCAAAAAGATTAAACCTGTCATAAAATTTGCTAATTTTTATATTTATTCTTTCTTATTTAGTCTTTATAATGCCTAAAGTTGACAAAGATATCCTTTTAAAGCAGTAATAATATTTTAAGTAGTATCATATAATAAAAATTTTTCAATTAAATATTCGAAAAAGTAACTAAGTTTATAGTTAGTGTAAACTCACAACTCTCAAGCGTCACCTCCAACCGTGGACAGGTTTCGTCTTTGTTAGGACTCATCAGCACGGTATAGGAAAGTAACGCAAGAGAGCGGAGGGCAAGTACTAGTCTAGCCGACAATAACTGAAAATAATAACCATTGATTAGTCCTCCACTAATCTGCTGGAATGACAATGGCATTCCTAGGACAGATTTAATTCCAAAAAGGCAAGGTACATGAAAGGAGAATTTCACTATTTATCGCTGGTTAAGCGGACAATAAGTGTAAACTCACAACTCTCAAGCGTTACTTATTGCCCGCTTAACCAGCGATAAATGGTGAAATTCTCCTTTCAAGTTTATAGTTCCTGAAGTTTTATATTGGCATTTATAATAGTATCCCTTGATATTTAAAAAATATTTTCTATAAAGAAAATAATTTCATCATTGGTTGCTATTTAATAAGTAATGCGGTAAAAGCAACAATTTACCTGTAAAAGTGGTTTTTCCTTTAGAGTTCATTTGTTGTAGTAAAAAAAAGCTTACTCTACCTGTAAACACCAATCTCTCTCTCCATCTATCTAAATTTTAGTAATACTTAAAGTGAATATAAAATAGTTCACTTTCATTTACCGCATACATATTTTTGAATTTTGGTTTTGTTTCACAAAATATCAGTGGAGAATTTTACCTACTTTTAAAAGGGATTCGTAGGATTGGTGAAGTATAACGTAAACAGTTTCTAAAAATATTAATGTAATCTTTTAGTCAAATAAATTAGCATTATAACATTTTAAAGCCTGAATTATAGTTTTAAATAACATTTAACCTAAAAATTATGTTTTTAACAGGCAGTAAAAATGCATCTCATTTAAAATTATTTAGTCAAAATTTGAAAAATATCAGTTTAATTTAAAAAACCATAGGTATTTTATTTTGTTTTAAGCTTATTTATTTCATGTTAAAAAATTATACATTTTGGTGTTTGGAAAATTTAATATCGAGTTAAGGAACATAAATTATTATAAATACTTGTTTTACAGTCGTGTGTCTGAAATTATGTTCTTTAGAACTTTTGACAGTATTTTTAAAAGTAAATATAAGAAGAGATTGAAGCAGGGATAACACGTTTTACTGAATTAAAAACTAAATTTTTCAAAAACGAACTTTATTTTGACTGTTAATTCTAGCTTTTTTTTTCAAGATAGAGAAAATATAAAAATCTGAGTTTTTTCTGTTGATTAAATATGATTTTTACATAATTATATATCCCCTTATTTTATCTAATAAAATTACTTTTTTTCTTTCCTAAAAAAAGGAATAGCTGCACGGGAAGGACTAACTTTTAGAACTACTTTTTCTAAAATCAATATAGGATGAAACTACTCAGTATTTGATAATACATTTTATTTTATTAGTAAATAATAGGAATACTTCATTGAGGTATATGATTTTTATTATGTGGTTATTTTTATTTTGTGGTTTCTCTGTTTTTATTTATTTTATACATTATGATCTACATAGTTTATGCTTCGAATAAAAGTTCTACTGTTGAATGGACCGTAGATTTTATTAAGGTCGACGGACTATGGGACTTGGTGATTGAGGATAAAAAAGAATATTTGGTACCTTATCTTTTTTAACTTTGAATTCTATTTAACAGTAAAGATCTTTAATAAGCATTATTTAAGGGGGAAAGCATTGTAAAGAAGAATATATGCCCTCAATCATTTTACTTTTTGATTCCTGAAGGAGGAGATGTTCAATTCCTTCCTTGGTTGTCACCAGTGTTATTCCTAGGATTTTTTTGGAGGAGTAAAAATACTCTGGTCTCTTTTAGGAGGAGAGATAAACGGAAATAGCATAAACTACAAATACAGAAAATTTTCTATAAAACCGCTTACTTTTTAAGGGACAAAATGAAAAAGAAAAAAATGGGAATGCTATTTGGTTTTAACAATTAAAGAAAATGCTAAATATTAATAGAAAATGTTAAACAAATTAGAAACAATTTAAACAAATGAAAAACGAAACAATCCAAACATAATTAGTAGAAAATATTTAAGTTGGGCTTTTTTGAGTAGAAAAACAGTTTTTGGTGGGGCGCCGAGCAATTTTTCAAGCTTTATTGAAAATTCAAAGCGTGAAAATACTCTTGGCTAGTTTTTAAAGCGTGAAATACGCTCTCAATGACGTTCTGTTTGTCACAAACATTGATTACTTCCTCTCAATCTCATACCAGGTGTACTGGGTGATGCTCTACTTGTTCATCGCCACCATCGGCATCGCTACGACCGCCTCATTCCTGTACAGCCCGATGGAAGGGTGGACGTACTTCGACTGCCTCTACTTCTGCTTCGTGACCTTCTCGACCATCGGCTTCGGGGACCTGGTCACCTCGCAAGAGGCGCAGTACCCGCACGTGCCGCTCTACCGGCTGGCCAACTTCGTGTTCATCGTGTGCGGATGCTGTTGCATCTACAGCCTCTTCAACGTCACGTCCATCGTCATCAAGCAGTTCCTCAACTGGCTCATGAAGACGCTGGACTGTAAGTGCCAGTGCCGGCCCAAGAAGCCGCCCGGAAGGCCGCAACTGCTGGCGAGGGGGCGCAGGAACGCCATTACGCCATATCACTTGAGACACCAAGTGAGGGCTCCTCTTTTTAAACTACCACCTGCTTCCATTTGTCTGTTCGAAGTACTTTTGGTAAATTTTAAGAATCCGGGCCATGGCGACTGCTTGGCGAAATGCTTTCTCGCCAAGCAATTTGCGGAACGAACATTGTAATAGAATTTAGGGTTGCTGCACTAAGCATTGTGAACTAGAAAGATCCACTTATCGTCTAACTTTTTCCAACCCTTCGTGATTGGCCTGGATTGTTAAAATAAACCGTACTTTTTTTGAGTATGGTGAATTTTTTATTTCGTAAAATCAGTTATAACAGAGTTAGATCATTACGTCGAATTGAGAGAGATATGGGGATACAGAAGAAGCTCTAAAAAAACATCTGTCTCACCTTTCGAATGGGTTCGAGTTGGTGAAGGTCCCTAGTAGTCACCAAATTGGCACTCTTTTATTACTAATGAAGATTTGAGATTTTTCTTAAACAACAGATCGGCTTTAAAATAGCGCCAACTTGGCTACCGCCGAGGTAGCCAAACGTTGGTGATCTTTTCCAAAAACTAATATTTTTCAAAAGATGGGACAGCTGGTTTTTATAAGAGCTTCTACTGTACATTTGTTTGTAATTGTGGTCGAAAAAAAATTTCGGAGTTTTGGGGATAAGTCTAAACTCAAATTCTCCCCTTCGGCAACGTCCGGATATGAATAATTATATATTTACCCTATAGTTTATAGGGGACTTTTTTTAAATTTAACAAAGAGTTTGTTTAAAGATGTTGTGTTTGAGAGGACTCTTACGGCCGTAGTGCCGGTCACTTAAACGGCGGGCGGTTAACCAGGAGTCAATCATCTGATTGGCGGAAAACTAGGTTCCTTTCTTTAACTGTTTATCAGAAGTTTGACTGTTGTTTAACCTACGGTCAAATTACCAGTGAATATGGGAGTTAACAGCCATATTCATAGCCATTAGTTTTGGTGTTAATCAGCAGCTAAAGAAAGAAAATTTAGCTTTTCGCTGACTCTGTGGGAATCCTTCTTTGACCAAATATTAGACAACAATACTGACTGCTGGGAATATGGCTATTATTATAGTACTGTGTATCTCGTATACAGTTGAGATGGAGTTGAGAGGTATTTTATAGAGTTATAGTATAAAGTGTAGAGTTATAGTTATGTTGAGAAGTATAATAGAGTTGAGAGGTAAACAACTTTTCCTCTATATTATACCACTTTTCTTGGAGTTGTTTAGATAAATGGATCTACTTTGTTTTTACAGCCTTTAACTTTCTCGTCCTACTCAGAGCAGCGAACCTTCGTAAACCTAAACCCCTTCCCTTGTTTCTTCCACAGGCTCGTAATATGGGTAAGGGAGCCGACACCAGCGATAACGATTCCACGTACGACAGCGATGGTGAGCGCCGCAACTCCGGGGAGATGATCTCGATGGCGGACCTGCTAAAAGCGAATAAGGTCTCGCTGGCGGTGATGCAGAAGGAACTGCACGAGTCCGCACAGCGGGGACAGGCCATCCTCCTGCCGTCCAGGCTGGCTGCCCAGGAGAACAGCTTCAAGCCGGGGGCCGTCGGACCCCTGGCCATTGTCTCCAAGAAGCTAGGCGACGACGACACGTAGGCCGTAATAGCGCTGTTATAGAGAACAAGTTGTCCTCGGGTTGGGGGTCATGGGTGTCCAACTCATGAGAGTATCTGCTGTGAAGAGCTGGAGTGACCAAACTGAACTCTCTGAAGTTCTGTAATTCCGTTGTATTATCTATGAGATAGTCTGGTTAAGTTCTTGGGTTTGTTAAGTTTTTCCCGTTTGAAAGTAATTTCTGTTGTACGGAAGTTTATTGTAATGATTACCCAAGCATGCAAAAACGTTCAAAATTCATCCAATTTTTGTCATGTATGGCCCAATTCCGTTTACTTCTAGTTGCAGTTACGTAAAGTTGACATATTTGATATGAGTTGTGCTATTGACGATGTTGTTTCGTTGTCCGTTTGTTATAAAGCAGTTGGAATCTATTATTTATGATATTACTAATATAGAAGGAACGAAGGATTTATGTAGAGTAATTTAGAACTTGGTATCTAACAGGGCGAGAAGGCAAAAACGTGTTGAGAAGGCCTTGGCCTGTCCTAGGCTGTAGTGCCGAGGAGGAAGAAGAAGAATTTAGAACTGTATTAGGAGATCATATATAAACTGTGAGAGAGCTTATATGAAGTTAATAAAAATCAGATAAACGCAACTGAAATTCCTTGAAAGATGGTATCTAATTTCATCGAACAGTAATTTAACGATCCAGTTCTTAGAATAAATTGCAAAATTTGCGTTTTTAACAAAAATTACTCAAATTTACTGAAGAAGATTTAAAATAAAAAACAACATTTATAACTCATATTGTACATTTATTTTTATTTAATTACTGTGAGAGGGGAATATTCTGTTAACACAAACCTAGCTTTACGAGTCAGTTCTATGCAAATTAATCATTAGAAATTGAATGGTTGGACACCCAATTAAGAAAACTGGGTAACGGTTGACATATCGGGCGATCAAGACAAGGAAATTGTCACAAGGGTTTCGAGCTTCGTTCGTTATTCTTGGTGTAATGGAACGAAGCATGGAATGAACGTTCGTCCTAAGAAAACTTAAATCTATATTTTACGAAGGCACTGCTAATCAAAAACCAGAATTAATGACGGTGGTCTGTTGAAACTGAAGCATTATGATGTGAAGCCTTAAAACCTGTGAAATGCATGAGACGAAAAAGCTTCAAGACTTTGTTGGATATCTCTGTTAATAGATTTGAGGCTCTCTGGAGGTTGGATAAAACGCATGTTTTAAATGTGATAGACATTATTTTAATTGGTTTTAAGAATAAAAACAATGAAGCATTTAGGATCTTTGTTTCAAGGATTCTCCCTTAATACAATCCTAGTACTGTAGACATAGTATAAGTACCTATTAATTCGACCCTTAAAGTTCCTTTTGTGAAACGGATGAAGTGTAATATCATTAGATGTAAGACAATGTCAGAGATTGTTTTCATGTGAAGTAAGATGAGTTAAGAAAACAAGTGCCAAAATTCTGGGCTTGACAAATCTTTCACATAAAAAGCCCAAGAATGAAGTCAAAATATAGAGTAGATTAGATAGGCATATTTGATACAGAACATTCCTTATTACATTTAAGGGTATTCAAAAACGCTAGACCAATAGTATCTTTCCTTAAATATTGCCTTTAGACACATTACAAAATTTCGTAAAAAAGGTATATGATATTTTAAGTTGCGATGCAACCGAAGAGGTTTGCCTGTAAAATCAAATTTCCAATTTTAAATGGTTTTTTATTAATTTCCGAATAAAACACAAAAAAAAATTATTTCTATATCTGTAAGATCATTAAGGTAATAAATTCGAAATTATCAACATTTATTAGTATTGAATTAATGTAGGATGTAATCATCACAATTGGATGTAGGTAATTTATGTAATCATTACATCAATTACCTCTGTTAGTTTTACAGATATCTAAATTGAATTTTTATGTTTTATTCAGAAATAAGTATGGTAAATACTTAATTAGAAATTTTAAAATGCGGAGGTTATAAAAATCCTAATGATATTTTGAAATAGGAGGTTAATACGGCAATATTTAAGGCTTTAAGACTATTGATAAAGTCTTTTGAAATATCCTGTATGTAGTCCATATTGCAGAAACAAGTGTAACATTCCAAAATCATCTGGAAACCATTTTAAACGATATGAAGATAGTTGTGAAGTTATATGAAAACAATTATTTTCAGCAAACTTAGACTACTTTGAATGAATTTTGCCGTTTAGATACTTAGCTGCTTCCAATTTTCAAGCGAAGTAAAATTTGTATGCTCTCATAGTACCAAACATAGTGATTGTGATCGATCTATTTTTTAATCTTTTGATTGTCCATGAACAAAACTATTTTATGCTAGTTTCTTTTATTAGGTTTACAACAAGATAGGGTAACAATGTATGTTTCGCAATTTCCGTAACACTTCAATTACTCTTGTAGCTATACGTTATTTCCAAATTGAAACTTTCTGTGAATACTATGCAATTAGTTTTTAGAGTAGATAGAACTTTCTGGATTTTACGTTCATTGAAATTTCTAGATATTAAAGGCTGATCTAATAGGAAAAATACGGATTAAGTACTGAGTTAGAGTATTCATTTTACCTAATTTAATTTAAATCTTCAATAAATGCAACCACAGTAACAATAAATACCTAGTTTTATTTAATTCAAATTCTTCAGAACTACATTATGGAAATTTATGCAAATTATAAAGATGTAACCGTTAAATAACAGAAAAACCTTATATTAAAACATAGTTTATTTTTTAAATGTAATTGGAAAATGCTGCTCCTACTAACAATTTTAAAACGTTAGGATTTTAAAAACATAATATTCTTAAAGCTTTTTAGTTTTAAAAACTTATCCCTTCATCAATCCATCTTGTTATAGTGATTCCATTTAGTCTTTACGTGAAACTTATAAGCCTGTATTTTTCTTCTTTGTTATTAAGGTTTCACCATTTGCTGCATACTGCTTGATAAACGCCCTTATAACTATAAATTATAAAAAAATATTTAAAATATTTTCTGTATACATTTAACTTTTGATTCAAACTTATGTATTAAACAAGTACAGAACATTTTCAGTACAGAATTCGTTTCAGGTCAAGTTTCTCTGATATGACCAATGACAATAACATTGTGCATTCAACAAATATATTTTTCGTAAACACAAGCAAAGCATAAAAATATTTTTCTTCAACAGGAAAGGCACAATTAGAGTTTCCATACATTTATAAATAATGAACAGTCCGATTTAACAAGTTATATTATAATGTAATAAAGCTTTGGCTACGCTTTAAGTTAGTTGTGTATAAGGCATTTGTAATAATTAAGTTTGTGCATTTTTAATTTAGTATCAGTATATATGTAGTGACTATAAAATGTTTTTGTTCACGTTTTGATGGTGCTATTGTAGTTGATACAATGCTCACTGTGAATACATAATAAAGTTTGAAAAAACGTTAAAATTTTTGTCATCATGTTATTAAATGTTTTTCCTGTTCATATAATTATCACTAAATACTTTTTTAATAATGAATATCAAATTTCAGAACAACTTTATTTAAAAAAAAACTTAAAAAGAGTAAATAAGGCGGGTGATTCAAAACAAATTAGTATAAAACTGATTGTGGTGTAGACTACCCACAAAAGATATTCAGAACCACCTTGACCTTTTCGGTGTTTTCACAAATTTTGAACCCATCCCTCCTCCTTGGAGATATAAGGATATTTTTTGCTGACACCCTAATGAATATCCCCTAACACTATTAAAATATGTGACTTCATGAACATGTTTATTTTAGTCTTACTCGCAGACCAGAAATTCAGACACTGAAAATGCAATGCAGAAATACTGGCCGTATCATTAAAACACTACATATTTATTCAGGGTAATAAATATTTACAATTTAACTTGCTATTTTGTGACACAATTTAACCCTACAGTGCATACTGTTGCCATTTGGCAACACGACATTTCCCCCATTTTCTACTCGAACTTCCATTTTCAAACGGCAACACCATGCAATAAGTACAATAGATATAACATTTCATTGTATTAGCACTTTAGACTGCCAGTAGATCACAGCAGGGGTACTATTTTGAGACATTTGTTAGTAGCTAGTGAGACGAAATTCAAGACACAGACAACGCCAAAATAAAAGGACCATATAAATTAAAAATTTTACCAGCTTGAAAAGAAATTGTTTTGAAAAGATAAGTTGTTTTTTATATTTTTAGAGCATTTGGTTTTATTTCACTTCACAATTAATTTCACAAGGGACACAAATTAATTTCACAATGACGAAGTTTTTTGTCAATTAAAAGTAGAAAAAAATTAAATTAATTTTTTTTTCAGTATTTTTTTTACTAATTTACACCATAATAGAAGACACATCAATGATTTTCAAGTGAATTTAAAAAATCATGCATTTAGGGTTAAACACTATTATACATGATGTTCGTATTTATTATGAAAATAAAATTTTAAAAAAGTTTTTTCTTATTTAAACCAAATTGAGGGTTTTTTATTAAAAGGATAATTAGTCCATTTTCCATAGTAGAGAGAAAACCTTTCTTAGAAATTAGGCAATTCACAGCGTTTAGAAAATGGAAGAATTAGAAGGTTTTAGTGTTTTTCAGGAATAAAAGTTTTGTTGAATTAGCTCGTATCCAAAGAAGAGGTTTGGAGTTCTTTCCTCAAGAGGAAAGGAAATATTAATTTTTAAAATTGAGTTGTATAAATTTATAGACATTCAACTAAAAGTATGTAATGAACATTTTTGAAAATATATCTGAAAAAATGAAATGTTATCTATCATCAAATTTTAATTAGCCATCTACTGATTTGATAGCTCATTTCTTTTTTATGTATAGGGGAGGGGGAGGGGGCACATTCGCATAAAAAAGTACTTTTTTGACTACTTATTCATATATACTTATTATATTCATATATCTATAAGATAATGAAACAAAAACTGATTTATTCATAAGTTTAAAGCATTCCTGAAATTTTAGTACCTTCATTATATAGTAGATCCACTTATCAAAAATTTCCTCCTTAAGGCTAAGCGCGCACTAGAGACTTCTGTCACGGTGACTTATAAGCTTATAACGCTAGTCACTCGAGAGCAATGCATTTCTATGGAGATATTTTTGGCAATCGGCCCAAGAGTCTCGTCGCCTGTGCGCGCGCTCTAGCTTCTTGCAATAGCCAGGGTGATAATTTTGTCTCTGTCGCTGTGACAAAAGTATCTAGTGCGCGCTTAGCCTAAATAATCGTTCGAAACATAGAGAAATTATGTGCGAATGTGCCCCAGAGGAGAATCAATGTTGTTGGGTTGAGAAGGTATGTTGTTGGGTTTCGGCTTTTTTGGACCCACGGTTACGATCAAGTTAGGCCTTGGTCATGTAAAGCAGTGGTCCCCAACCTTTTTACCACCACGGACCGGTCAACGCTAGATAATTTTACCGCGGCCCACAGGGGGGGGGAGTTGATTGTTTACATTATAGATTTTCTTATTTATTAATTTTAATTAAATTGTCTTTAAACATGCTTTCAAAATAAAATACAGAATCAATTTTTAGAACCTACCAAATTGATTGTACATGATTGAAGTTTAAATTTACAGCAACCAATTAAGCTGGATATTTGGTACTTTTACGTTTTTTTTTGCACTTAAAAAATATCATCGAAATTTTAGTGTAGATTACGTTTTTGATAAGGAAAAGAGAACTTTGTAAGAAAACTCATAATGAATATATTGTATACTAAAATAAAATCAAAATGAGAACAAATTGACAAAAAAATTTTTTTCAGTTTATAAGGAAAGTGAGATAGCTAGAGCATTCAATATCAATACCCATCTCCAGAAATCTATGGTTTGGATATTTTTAGTAGACTATCATGGTAAATAGATAAAGGATGTTTTGCAAGGATTTTCCTTTCATTCTTTAGTTCATTTTTACTTAATTTTTCAAATCATAGCCTAAAGCTATTCCTTTATAAGCTAGTCATTTAAAGCTTTACTACAAAGCTTTAAACTACCTAAATCAAACTATGGGGTATGTGGAAATTTATAGGTAAAATGAATAAAAAAGTTTCCTAATAGTGTACCTAGTAAGCAAATATTTTTCAACTAGTTTTAAAAGGGCTTACAAAAATAAAATGCATAAAAACTTGACTAATATTAAGGAACATTAAATGAAAACATATTTTAGACGGAAAACAACAGTTTTCTAAAAATCTTAT
Organism: Tetragnatha versicolor; assembly: GCA_024610705.1. NCBI lineage: Eukaryota > Metazoa > Arthropoda > Arachnida > Araneae > Tetragnathidae > Tetragnatha > Tetragnatha versicolor. The sequence goes on along the minus strand of JANDEH010000004.1, from coordinate 47,003,242 downwards.
CCAACTTCTATTATTATAAGTTAAAAATAAAAAAATCCTAAAAGCTTTGAATTTTAAGTTCAATACTAAAAATAGTTAAACTAATTAAATTTTATAAGTACCTTAAAATACTATGATTTTGAAATTAAGAAAAGGAATTAGAAAGGATTTTAGAACTGTTCGAATGTGCCTCAGCTTTCTGTTGCTTTTTGCTTTTTTTAGAAGTTTTTTTGTGTTTCAATGCTATTTTCTTTTTATAGTTAAAAAATTTTTTTCAACACTTTTAAAGTTTGCGTTACTTCTGCACATTTTTAGCTAATATATTACAAAGGATAACCAAGTGTTTTTTTATTTCTTAAATCTTTTTTAATAAATAACCTAACCCATATGGTTTTATCCTCCAAAATTCTGCGCAGTAGAAGGAGCGATCATTTTTGGATGTCCCCAAAACAGTGCTTTTATAAGAATACATTTCTAAAATTTTTCTGAGGGAGGACCCCTCTAATCAAAGCGGCTTCGACCTCTTTTATTGTACACTAAAATGTTTTTAGTTTAGTGATTGAAGTTCAAGATTCAATTTTTAAGTGTTCAAAGGTACAATGTTATCCAAAGGTGTTAGAAACACCACACTCAGTCTATTAAGTGGCAATTTAGAAATAAAATATTTAGTTACAGGCTTGATTTGCTAGCTTGAAAAAAATTTGGGTGTTCATGGGTGGCATTTCTAGATTTTGCCTCGTACTGGTTAAATCTACCGCACGGCCCTGATCCAAGGCAGGCAATTTGCTACCTATTAGTATTTTTTCAGATTTTTAGATTGAACTTAACATAGAGATAAATGGCTTGTCCGTTGTGCGAACATGCCCCCCTCTCCTCTACTTTTCAAGGGAAAACTTTTTGAAGTCACCTTCAATTGGATGAATGATAATGCCTCAAATGGTGTTATAAATACACTATTACCCCTCCAACTTCAAAAACTGAATTCTGGTAGATTTCTTAATAGCCTAATATTATTTGTAAAAAGTAGAATTTTTACCGATTCCATTTTAATAGCTTGTTTAAATTTTAAGCAAAATCACTTTAACCCTTTATCTACTGACAGTACTTAAGTCCAGACAACTTTAATATTACATATAGAATAACGAATAACCAAAACTATCCTTACGAAAATACTGACGATACTTTGCAGGAACTCTCTTTTCTTCCTCTTCCAGGAAAAAGTCAGTACGGGTTCTGTGATGAGTACTTTAGCGGAAAATGCGAATAGATTTATAACTAGAGTTGCTATTTCGGCTGCTATTTCGATCTTTTCCCATGATTGTCATTTTCGTTCCCTCAAAAGTTGTTAAAGTCAAAGGGAAGTTCAAAAGGGTATTTTTAAGACTTAAAACTGTGATAAAAAGCCACATGTTTTTTTTGTGTGACAGAATACTCAAACCACAGTGACGGTACTCAAAAGTATAAATTTAATTAATTACCTCTAGCACGGATTAAATTTTCCAAAGATAATTATTTTATTTGTGTATATTCCTTAATTGGATATTCCTAAAAGGTTTTGGAAACATGATTTTCCCTTATAAAAACGAAATTTTCTCAAAAAGTTGGAAGGGCATTTTTTCCGGGCGGATTTAGATGGTGAACTCTGGGGGTGCACGCTGCAGTGGAGTAAGACAGAGTGGGTGCAACGGGTCTTTTGCACCCCCCAAGCTCCAAACTTTTTTCTTTGTGAAATTAAATATGTCAGAATTTCTTTTATTCCCCTATTCCCGAAATTCGGATTAGGTACACCAAAACAAGTTAAAAACCAGTTTTTTAGGTTCACATTTTCAAAAATTTTATGGGAGAGGACCCCTTCCCCTAGACCCCCTCGGTACTTGTAACTATTATTACAACTCTATTTTATATTAAATTTTTTAAAAAGTAGAAATTCTACCACAAAACCTGTATCCGAAATTCGGATGAGGCGTACCAAAACGAGTTGAAAAAAATGGGGTTTTTTGACTTAAATTTCCAAACATTTTCTGGGGGAGGACCCCCAGACTCCATTTTAAATAGTTGGAGCATGATTATTCCATATTAAGATCCTATTTTTAATATAACCTTCCTGCTTCCTCATAACCTTTTCCATATTAAGATCATCAAGAGGTTTCCATTGGATTATGAAAATTCTTAGTCCCCCATAAAAACAAATCCTGGATCCACCCCTGCTTATATTTATGATTTTAAGTTAATAAAATGTTCTCATTGACACATTTCATTTATGAGTGTGTTGATGAAATATTTCGTTCAAGCTTGTTGTTAACAATGGTTTCTTTGTTTCATGATTAAAATACACCATTAATTTCTTTTAATATTAAGTTATTCATTCAGTGAGAAAAAAATTAGTGTACATTAAAACCTTAATTATTTCTTTCATTTCAATATCATCATGCACCCCCAAAAAATAATTTCTGGCTACGCCACTGGCAAGCTGTCCTTGATGACTTTGAAAACATAATTTTCGCCTATAAAAATGGAATTTTCTCAAAAAGTTGGGGGTGCTTTGCACCCCCATGTACCCCCTTAAATCCGCCCATGCGCCATGACCCCTTTTAATTTGTTCATGCCTGTTTTTCAAAATATTATGAGAAAAATTAAGAATGGTCGTTTCATGTGGTGCATGCAACATGCAACTGTGCTAACAGCTGGGGGGAGTAAAAGAAGATGGAAACTATGGAAATCTCTCTATTTCCGCGTAGACACACACTTCGATAAGGTTCGAAGCGGTTTCGGCCAAGGTTAATAGAGTACTAAAGGTTGGCTCATAAAATATCGCTACGTCACAACATACCGGAAGTTGGTCTCCCAATGTTAATCTTATGAGAAACTGTGCATAAAAACCGACGAAAATAACTAACTTCTACTAATTTAATTTGTCTTTTGGCGCTTGTTACTGATAGATGATAGTTCAAAATAATTTTTAAAAATGAAATAATAGATATAACTAGATTAATTTAGTTTTTATAGGGTTTTAATTTTTACTAATATCCATTTATTCACAGTGGGAAAATCTCATTCACAGCTGTTATCTAAGCATTGTCTATAGACTGTTTGAATTAGTTAAGATTATAAATTTTAAAATTTATCATTTCTGTCACATTTTTCATGCATAATATCATCTTATTTTACCTTTAATAAATAGATTGGTTTAGTCTAAATTACCATAAGTTTCATCTTTGGAATATCGTGAATTTCACAATAATCGTTTGCAAATTTTCTAAACAAATTAATAGTTATTTTTTCATTTCATATTGTTTTCTTATAAAATGCTTTATTAATTGTAAAACAAATTATTTAAAAATGCCAAAAGGTAACGGATCTTGGTGTGCGGTCTCAGGTTGTACCTATAGACCCAAATTTCATCAAGTTATAAAAAGCAATTAAAAATCAAATTTTTAAGATTTGAGCTAATAAAAAATATCCCCCTACTTATTAAGGTTAGTAAGGCACTTTAAATTGTCTAAATGGCATTTTATCTGTATGTATTAGAAATAATGAATGTATAGTTTCAATATGTTTATAACTTTCTGTGTTTTTTTTCATATATGCAATATTTCTTCTTTGGAAATCTAGATAATTAATGGTATAAACTGTAAAAAGAAAATGTTATAAGTGAAGATGTATACTCAAGTTGATAAAGTCATGAAAAAATATGTTATACAAATAATTAAAAAATGCTGGATAGTAAACTTCTTATTTATACTATTTTGATTTTCTAATAGAAATGTGATATTAAAAAAATTTTAAGATTCTATCTATCATATGAATACTGAACTTGAAATGATAGCTCGATATGAAACTAAAATATAATGTAGGAAAATTGAATTAAGTAGTAATTTAGATAGGCTTACCATACGTCCGGGTTTACCCCGGACAGTCCGGGGTTTTTAGTGCTGTCCGGGGAAATGTCCGGGGTCGCAATATGTCCGGGGTTTTCATACTTTTACGATTTGCCAGACATTTTTGTGAAAAATCGTGAAAAAACTCTTAAAAACTGCGTTGTTTCACAGTATCTAACATCTGTATTAATTTGGAGAACTTACTTTCAGTGAATTTTATAATAAAATTAAGTCAATCAAACAATTTTTGAAAAAATAATGTCGAATAAAGAAATAAAATTTTATATTTCTGTTCAATGTTTATAACTTTGAATGTTTTTTTCTTAGTTTTTAATCTTTGATGATTTGATACGGTACTAATTAAGAAATTTCAAAAATATGTCCTGGGTTGGACCCAAGAAAATATGGTAAGCCTAAATTTAGACTAAACCAATCTATTTATTAAAGGTAAAATAATATGATATTATGCATGAAAAATGTGACAGAAATGATAAATTTTAAAATTTATAATCTTAACTAATTCAAACAGTCAATAGTTATTTCAACAATGCTTAGATAACAGCCGTGAATGAGATTTTCCCACTGTGAATAAATGGATATTAGTAAAAATTAAAACCTTATAAAAACTAAATTAATCTAGTTATATCTATTATTTCATTTTTAAAAATTATTTTGAACTATCATTTATCAGTAACAAGCGCCAAAAGACAAATTAAATTAGTAGAAGTTAGTTATTTTCGTCGGTTTTTTATGCACAGTTTCTCATAGGATTAATATTGGGAGACCAACTTCCGGTATGTTGTTGGGTTTCGGCTTTTTTGGACCCACGGTTACGATCAAGTTAGGCCTTGGTCATGTAATGTAAAGAAATCCAAATTTTGTTTATTCACCGTATTCCAGCTGGCTCCCTTAACTTCCGGTTTGAACCGGAAGTGATTTGGTTTGTTTACATATTTTAGTTATGATGACTGTTATTGGTTATTGTGACGATCGGCTAGAACTACACGTTCGTCGTTGACGTCAGAGACAATTCGCTTAACTGCGCAAGCTCCGGAACTTCGTCTCACGGAGCTTGAAGGAACGTGAACTGGAGCAAGTTGTTGATGTTGACAAATAAACAAGAAAATTCTGATTTTCTTACTATTGATAATCGTAATAAATCATTTGGTTTTGAAGGAAAAGGTAAGTTAAAAATCACTATGTTCCCTGAGGTTTCCTAAATAAAAAAATTCATTGATTGAAATGCAATTTTTTCTGAAGTAGCCTAAATAAAGCTTTCATTGACTGAAATGCAATTTTTTTCAGATTGATGTGCCACAAAAATGGAATCCATAATATTTGAGAATTGTGGAAAGAGTTTCAAAGCCAAGTACTCTGCTGAAATTCACAAATTAAATTGTTTGGATGTATCAGAAAGTCTCTTCACATGTGAGTGTGGTAAAAAGTTTGCCAGCAAGACTCACTGTTAATTACGCTCACAAATGAGTGTGCCAGGATCACATCAAAAATTATTTGGAGCAGATAAATGATGTTTTACAGTATGATTGCCTAGAAGACTGTTTCTTCAAAACAACAACACAGAAAGAATCAGTTGTATAGTATAAATGAAATTAGGGTTCACGTTCATTAAACTGTCGCAATAAATAGGTATTTTCTTACTCATTAAATAATTTTTTTTCTCAAAACATTTTGGTTCAATTCCGTTAAAGGTCCCACTAAATACAGCCATGCTCTTTTGGTCATCCAAAAGTAGAAATATTGCTAAATAATTTCAAACTAATAGATAAATATGTTTAGTTAGATCAATAACTATCAATAAAAATCAGAAAAATTTGTCGATATTTGAATATATGGAGCTCATAAAAACTTGGTGATATTTAGCGCGGGACCTTTAACTGAATTGAACCAACATTTTCTATGTTTGCAAATGGGTCGCTGTCTTAATGCTCAGTTAGTACCTGCAAGAATTTACAGTAGAAAGAGTGTGATAAGACTTGCTCAAAATGAAAAACAAATTAGAGATGTAAGTCCTGATAATTTTTACTCTTGGAAAAATCTGAATTTAAGGTTTTTTAGCCAGTATTGTAATAATTGCCTTGTTATTCTTACTGAATTATGTGGGATTTCAGAAAGAACACATAAAACTGGGTGAGGTTTGTTTTTGAATGATTCTTTGGAACATCCAATAACAAACTTTTCTCGGTTAAGTCATTGTTGCTGATTGTGTCATCATTAGAAGAGTGCCCAACTGAAACATCATTGTGTTAATGTTTGGCGATACACTCAAACCTGTTTTTGTGCAAACCTTTTATGTATGTTGGTATTTTTATGTTAAACCGGTATATCAAACCAGGCTTATGCCTGTAGTTGGTCGACTTAATTTGTATTTGTATGATTTAGTTGAATAGAACTCTGTCAGACTTTGTTGCACTGGTATGCATGTAATCGGGAATATCCACTTTGTTTATCAGAGGACAGATATATTGTGCAATACACCAGTTGCTTCAAAACCTTCAAGGTGGAAAGATGTCCATCCTCTAAGTAAAACTGAATTACCTCACAATAGTACAGTTTTATTATTATTTTAAGTATCACATGCGAAAACTTTAAAGCGCTCTAGTGAAAAATATTCATTTTGCATATATGGCAGTTTGATTTCACAGCGACGACAAGTCTTAAATTTCTGTGAGGTTAATAACCTGTAGGTATTTATTTTGTATGTTATTATAACTAATAATTAATTAATGTTCATTAATAATTTGCCTATTAAGAATTTGCTCCATGAAATATTTTTCAAATAGTCTGATTGTCAGTCTTAAACTTAAAGACAGGATAATGTTTTTTCATGTGTATGCTTTAGTACTTATTTAAAGTATTTGAAGATATTTTAAGGCAAAAATTCGTTGGGTAATTAAATTATGTATATATTGTAAATAATATTCTTTTCACTCTAACTTGACGTATTTGTATATAGTAGTTTTTTCATTGATACACTGTATACAGGGTGTTTCGAAACACCGTGGAAAACTTTGAGGTGTGGTAGAGGGGGTTTCGAATAGGAATGGGGGGGTCGTAGATACACCTATTTTTAAATATGCTTGTCTAGGTCCCCTCTACCACCCCTCAAAGTTTTCCACAGTGTTTCCGAACACCCTGTGTAATATTATGTTCATCTGTATATAAGTATGTAGTAATACTTCGTAATTAGAGCGAATGTTATTCCGAGTTCATGGTGGACAAAGCATTTAAGGGGCCATTCATTAATTACGTAAGGATGATTTGGCAGTTTTTGACCCCCCTACCCCCATGTGAGGGTACGTAAAATTTTTGAAATCCCTCCCCCTATTCTTACGTAAGATTCCATTTTGTTTTTCAAAATAATAAAATGTTAGAAAAGCATCAGTTACACTAAAACTCTCTGTTTGACGCAAAAAATAAAGTTGAAACCAAAAAAATTAAAGCTTCGATAATATACCGAGATCGTCAGTATTTATAAGTTTTTCTGGGGGATTAGAATAATTGGAATTTCTTTACATTAACTTGGAAAATCTTACATAAGAATGAGTTTAACCCCCCCCACTCCCGAAGTAAGGGTATGTAGAGATTTTTCCAACCCCCCCTCCCCCTCGGGACCCTTACGTAATTAATGAATGACTCCTAAACTGATTGGATAGTATTGGTGAATTTCAATGTACACACATAATGTATATTAATTTCCTCGCTCATTTGCATATAAATTTTTCCATCAATGTAATTTGCTTTCCTTTCAAAATTTGTGTTAATTCAAGTTGCTCTATAAGGGCATTCAAACAATAAATTTTATTTTTGTGCTTTTTCTTGATTTTTATTGCATTAGTTTTTGTTTTTTGACATCACTAAATACTGATTAATTAATTTATTTAAAGGATTTTTAAATAAAATAAAGGATAATGAAATAAAAACAACTTTTTAGTAAACCACGGAAGCATAAATTGCGCATTTCATGTTAGAATAGTATAGAAAGTGAAAACAATGTCTGATAAGAGTGCAGCTGGTTTCCTTTTTTTTCTTTTTACTGTCAAAAGGTTATAAAATATTCAATATTTGTTATTTTGCGAGTTTTTGTTTTGAGTACTCTTTTTTTTTAATTTTAAATCATAACGTTTTTGAAACAATTTTAAAATAAAAATTTAGGAATACAATTGAAAAATAAAATTGTGTTTAAATTACATCAAACTAGATAAAGAAATTATTTGTGAAGTATTTTTAAAATTAAAACATTAATTGCTCATTATTTATAGAAGAGAAATTAGTACATTTAAAGAGAAATAGAGTGGGTTTTTATGGAGGTAGTTGGATACTTTAAAATAAAATTTTGCAAAACCTGTGTGCATTTAAAATAAGTTTTTTTAACTCAACAATAAAATTCAATCATGCATTGAAAATAAGTTTGATGATTTTTCTGTATATTATATATTATCTCTATAATATATTATCTATATAATATAATATATTATCTTCAAAAATCGGATCGTGTTCTTTCAAGCTACGTGAGACCAAGTTCCGGAGCTTGCGCAGTTAAGCGAATTGTCTCTGACGTCAACGACGAACGTGTAGTTCTAGCCGATCGTGTTATTGTGACTGTTATGAACACATGAATCCGAGATGAATCGTGCGCACGTGTAAGAGAATGGGAGAAGCACATTCCGGAAGTTGAGAAAGCCTGTGAATGGTATGAGCTATTCTACTAGAGAATAAAACCAACAAAACTAAAGTTTTTGAGAAATTTAAATATAACCATTTATATATAAATAAACTTATTCCCCTTTAAAAGTGTTTTGAAAATTATTATTTTACAGAGGGGCAAATTTTTCTTACTTACACTGCAGATGTCGTTATTGCGAACATCCTGATGGCAACGATTGATTTCAGCAGAAGTGAATGTTATTATTGTGTTAAAAGTTTTCTCTGTTTTTTCTTCTAATTTATTAATTTTTCCTGCTGTAGGTAAGTTTTTAATGTCTTTTTGAACCTATTTTATTAGTCTACATTTTAAAATCCTAATCCTCCGAATGGAATCCTATTTTTGATATGCTCATTATATTTATCAAATAATCGTTTAAAGATCCTCCTCCTGACATTAGTTACTCCCATTTGACATTGTTTTGTTTTCTCTTCTACCATATTGCGTGTATATATTTTGTGTTGTTTCCTATTCCATTTATAAATTCCCTAATATTTTATTTTGTACGAATTTTGGTTTCTAAATCTGCCTTAATTTATATCCTATTAATGTATTATTATGAAGCAACAGATGTTAGGTTCATAATTATAGATCTATGACCTTCTCTCAAATTCTGTTCGGAAGTAATTATTGATGACAATTTACTATAAATATCTCCATAAGATTTCTGTTATAAATCAATTCTTAACTAATAATTCTGTGACGCAGGTTAGAATTCACATCCGCCTAACCTGGTATGTCATTATGCCAAATGTCTATAAGTAGTTGGATAAAACCAAAAACTTTCAACGCATTCAAAAGTAAAGTAAAATAATTTTTTCAGGTTATGATGTTAGACCCAGGGTTCATAGCAAAACATAGTGCCAAAAGTATAGGAGGTGCTGTATTACTACGTGATGCATACATGTGATTCTTCCACCAATAGACAATATGCATGATTTTCAAATTCATTTTAAAAAGAAAGAGCATGAAAAATTATGATGAAAAATGCTAATTAAACTGCAATTTGATCAAATAAATTCGATTTAAAACGCATTTAAAGTTGCTCTGACGTCACTATTAACAAAAAACTTCAGTGCTTGTGCTTGACAATTCTGACTTCTGACGTCATACTTCAGTAGTTCAAATTACGCGCGAAAGTCATCCATTGAAAAGCAATGGTGTTTGCATTTATGTTGGGGTTTTTTGGTAGCCTGTAGTTTCTTATTTCGGCAGCTATTCCTCTCCTCTTTTTCATCTTTAGACAAACTCATCCCTGAGTTCAGAGACCTTGGATTTTTATGTATCTGAAATAAAACTTTCTTGGAAGGAATAAAAAAATTTCATTCAAATTCTATAATATAGAATCATTCCAGGAACTCGTGCTGCACCAGAAGTGGTTTCGAAAATTGTCCGAATTGTAATTTTATTAGAGGTTTTAAAACAAAAGTGAAATTCTAAAAGCTTTGTACAAAAAAATGCGAAGATAAAATAGAATATTATTTTTTTTCTGAAAAAGAGGTTCCGGAACACCATTTTGGACCGCTCCGTCTCAAATCCAGCCCTGCTTATTACTATTAATACTACTTGGAGCTATATTACTCTTAACATAATCCATTAAAGCTTGTGGTAATATAGGCGCCTGAAACAGGATCAAAAACACATAATAACGCTCATCACGCAACTTCAGTGACCGATTCTTTTACAGTAATTTAACTACTTTTTTATGCTACGTTGTCATCCCACAAGAAGAACTTTTCAATGATAATAATAATTTCATTAGTAACTGCTTCTAATACCTATTCTAAATAGTACCTATAGTTACCTACTTATGGCCTCTTTAGCAGTAAAAGTATAGTTAGCTACTTATTAGCAAAATTCTGCATGCAAGATCCAAACAAAACTAAACCTTACCCCCAATCTTTTTACCTTTCTTCAAAGCCGAAAAGGTTAAATTTGCCTTCTTTAAAAGTTTGAATCAGATTCAAAGTTAGAAAGTTTTTATAAGTTTTTGGGTCAGATTTCAGATTACTTTGCAAAAGCTGGGTGTTTTTTCCCGATTTAACATTGATGTAAATCGCAAGTAATTTAACTTGGAGTCCAAATAATTTTGAAAATTTTCTTCGAGGTCCAGAGAAAAAAATAGGTCACTAGTACTTTCTATTAGTTTAAATTGTTATCTTTAGATACATATATTTTACATAGAGATGTAATTTGAGTTCACCACCAGTTTAATTAAATTGTTAAATTTAATGATACAGTCGAATCCGCTTAATGTGATCACGGTTAATGTTATCAATCGGATAATGTTATCGAAATCGCCAAGTCCCGATTATTCCTATTTAATTTAATGTAAAATGTGTCGTTTAATGTGATCAACTATGGATCAACACGCCGCTTAATATTATCAAAATTTGTCCATATCCCCTAAAAAACGTCTGCTTTCGGGTTTCATTTTGAAGATCAATTTTTACAAGTAATCATCTGCCCCACCCTAGAGAATCTGGTGCTTCTTTATTCTGAAACTCATGATTAAGAAAAAGAAAACATTCCTCATCAATTAAAAGAAAACGGTTAAAGGGAGGGGGTCCAAATCCATGCTTGTGGTTAAGAAAAACCATCGGCGTCTTGCAGAGATGTTTCTGATAAGAGATTTTGATTTTCCCGGAATTCCGATTATAAAGTGGTTTATCCATAGAGTTGGTTTATTGGATTGGAAGGATATAATGCTGTGCATAAAAATACAAAGCGATTATTTTATTTTTATTAATTGAACGATCATATTTTCCCCTAAAAATTTTAAGTTGCCAAATACATAGTGTAAAATTGATTTAAGTACATTAGTTACGATCACGTATTTTTGATTTTAAAGCAAACAATCTAGTTACACTGTGTTTGCTGCTTTTTAATATAAAATCGCTTATTGTTATCAATCGGATAATGTTATCAGTTTCATCTCGGACAAATGCGATCACATTAAGCGGATTCGACTGTATTAGAAGTTGATTAATTAAATTTAATATTTATTAGAATGTGGGTCTAGGGGTTTACCCCAGGAAATTTTTTGTAATTTGACTTATAAAAATCGGGTCAAAACTAATTTTTGTGGCATAAAACTACTAATTATTTCCAAAATGTTATGTCGGTCCAGGAAATAACCTCACACGGTCCGGATGTGGACCGTGGTCCGCCAGTTGCCGACCCCTGATCTATCATGAGTGTTTATATTTAAACTATTAGGTGTATGATTACTTTATTGGCTGCATGAATTATGTTTTTTGAATTTATCTACTTTTAAAAATGTTACAAATTAGCAATGTACGCATTATTCTGATGTTTCTGAGATTTACAAACTGGGAGGTATAGTGTGTTGTTTTTATTGAATCAGTTTTTATAATTTCTTCTTTTACTTCAATAAACTTACTTTTCAATTTTGTTTTTTATTTCAGAAAAGACTGAGAAAATGGCTAACGGAATGTCTGAGCTTGAGGTCTATCAAATGAAGGCCGACACAGTCACTGATGAGGTAAGTTATCTTAATATTCAAATATGTTTTAGTTGACCTAGACAGTGTCCCAAAATTTACTATATAATTGGAATAATTATTGAAAATCTGTAAAAAAATGAAAATACAGGGAAATTTAAGTTTAGCTTTTGAGAAAGAGGTTACATGTTTTTCCAGATTTAGGAAAGTAAAAGTTAAAAGCAAGTTTTTAAAATTTAGTTCTTAGCAGTTTTACTACAAAATTAAATCTTAAACAAGCTGTAGTATTATATTATTTTAAATTTATGCTTAGATTATTATAGTTGCAGTTATTTTTTAAAAATATTTAAGGTAAACATATCAACAGATTAAAAATTTATATTTTTTATAGTCTTTGGAAAGTACAAGACGGATGCTTCAAATGGCTGAAGAGGTAAAGTTGCTTGCATTTATTTTGACCTGAATCTTAAATATTTAGGCCTGCTAATTGTGTAAGAATATTTCTTCTTTAAACTTTTGTTAATTTTAACAATCCCAGCTAATCGCCAAGAGTTGGCGAAAGTTAGATGATAAGTGGTTCTTTCTAGTTACAATGCTTAGTACAGCAACCCTAAATTCTATTTCGATGTTCGTTCTGCGAAGTATTTGGCGAGAAAGCATTTCGGCAGGAAGTTGCCATGGCCCAGATTCTTAAAATTTACCAAGCTTTTTACATACCTGCATATACACTGTAAAAAATAATCCTGCAAAAAAACAGAAAATTTCTGGCAGCAAAAGTTGCCAGAAAAAATCTGTAGGTTGAAAAATCCTGTAAACAGAAAAAAGCTGTAACCTACAGGTAAATGCTGTAAAAAGGAACTTTCTGTCATTTCTGTTTCAGATTTTCTGTTGCCTCTCAGTAATTTTCTGCTTGTGCGCATGCACTTATTTTAGTAGAGTTTTTTTAATTTTAATTAATTGATATCCGGGAATAGAACCCGCGACCTACCGCATGCTAAGCACGCACGCTATCCACTGAACCAAAGAAGATTCAGTATACCGTTGCCAATAGCTGTATTGGTTTTCAATGCAGTAAGTTTCTGTTTAAGTACAGATAAGCTAAAAAACTAGGTAAAAGCTGTTATTTTACATAAAATAAATAGAAGTGCGGTGGGAATGTTACATGACAGAATATCTCTGTAAACATAAAGTCACTGTTATTGAAATTTCTGTTTTTCTACAGTTTTTTTTACAGTGTACTCTTATTGAATAAAATTTTATAGTTTTGTACAATATTGTTTTAAAGAAAGTATTTTTGCGTTTTAAAATTATATAGAACAAACTTTTTGAGTGTTTTACACAGGGTTGCTTGATTTAAATCACAATTTAAATCACTTGATTTTTTAAAAAAATCATTGATTTAAATCAAAAATTTTAATATTCCACAATTTAAATAAAAATTAGTTGTGCATGCTTTAAAATGGTTTGCAAGATTATTTGCAATTTACAATTTTTTAAAATTCTGCTAGATATGTAACTGGGAGATAGGTTTAGGTTACTCTACATAAAATTGCCTGCAATTTCAAGAACAAATTTTACTACCAATAACAAAAATATTTATGACAAAAAGGGGTAAGTGTCTAAGTCTAAAATGTCTAAACAAATATGTAATGTAAAACTAAGTCTAAACAAATGTCTAAGGAAAATTTTACAAATCTATTGGCCCTATACAATATCTAATGTCCAACTGTACAGCCAAACAAGACAAATGCCCCTTCAAAATACCATACGAAGTAGACGATGGAAGTGGGTCGGCCATGTGCTTAGAATGCCACCACACAGAATACCAGCAGTTGCCCTCACTTGGGCACCGGAAGGTAGAAGATCTCGTGGTAGACCCAAATTAACATGGAGGAGACTGGTGGAAACAGAACGTAGCCAGGCAGGGTGGGCAGGCTGGGCAGAAGCAAGATCCGTTGCCCAAGACCGTAGGGAATGGCGTCGTAAACTGAAGGCCTTATGTGCCATTGGGCACGAAGCAGAATGATGATGATGATGATGTGAATTATTTTTATCGTAAGCTTGCTTTTATAGTTAGTCATGTTTTCCAAACTATTGTTTTCTTTTACATAGCTACAGCGAATAGAGCTCTATTCTCTATGTACATGACTGTCAATAAGTTGTTTATTTAATTTTATTTTAATTACTAAATATATTTTAAAGAAATAAGTATACATAATACTTTTATTAAAATTATTTAACTGAATTATTATAATTCAAAGATTGATTAAAATTTTTACATAAAAATGAGGCATAGATTTTTTAGAAATCATTGTCACAATTTCTTTTGAAGCTATTATTGATTTCACAATTGGGCAAAAATAGTTATAGAGAGGATAAAAATTTTAGAAACTGATAGTATAATTGTTCATTCACCATTTTAGGATGGGCTTGGGCATTTCACCATGAAATGGCAGCAAACTACTCCCCTTAATTCAATTAATTAATGCATAAAATAGATCAAAATTGGGATATTAAGTAATGCTAAATTATTATATCACATTGAAATTACAATATCAGTATATTATTAACCAGTTTCGGGAAGTTCAGAGCTAGTTATTCATTTAAATAAAAAAAAATATAATTTAAATAAAAAAATCCGATTTAAATCAAATAAATCCGATTTTTTTGATTTTTTTAAATAAAAAAAATCAGTGATAAAGGTATTTTAATTATCAACTTTTTAAATTCTAAATTGTTTTACTTTATATCTGGATACTTTTACACTTTTTTTAGACCCCCAAAAATAAAATTGATCACAATTTTATTCCACCACCTTCAATTTAATGATGTATAAATAAACAAAAAAGCTTGTGTCACCTGAAGTTTTTAAAAAGTTTACTCTTAGCAAAACTGTTACTTATTATCCGCAAATAATTTTTTGGAAATACTATACTTATACTATACCAAAGTGTGTGAGGATCAGCTTATATTTCACTACTATAAGGAAGTGGCTGGCAGACAAGTGTGTGCAATATTTAGATTGTTAAATATCTCAACCAATAAATAAGTTGGAAATTTTTTATTGTATGAAAAAACTAATTATAACAGGAATGAGTTAAGGAATCTTGAAATTAACAAATTATAGGTAAAAAGGGAGTTAATATCCTTCATAGTAATTTTCAAATCAAATCAGACTTATAAAAGTGGGATAATTTGCTTAATGACTTATTAGTTTGATTAGGAGGAATTTTTTGAGTAAAACCTCTATAATTTGGAAAGAATGGAATTAAACCATCCATTTACTTTTTTTAAAACCACCAGATCTAATAGAACTTTGGGTGGCCAGGACTGAAAGGGTTAAATTGCACTGTGTAAAAAATTATTGTTGGATTCTTGAATTTTTATTTTGTGTTTAGTGATTGTCACTTCTTTATTTATACCTACCTCTTTAACACTAGAACCGCCGGAGCAGTCATTTTGATTGTTTTGCGTTTTCGAATGTAATTATTTTCAAAAGTATTGAGCTTTTGTGACTTTCTCTAACTTGTGGTTCTGTTTAAGCCATCCAAATTTCATTCATTTTTTAATACAAGGTCCGGAGATATTAAATGGTCTACCTAGAACTGCCACAGCAGTCATTTTGACTGGTGAAGAATCAGAGCGTTTCTTTCGTCTGTAATCACTTAAATTATGACATAAATGATTTCCAAGGGGTTCCTTAAGCAAAATATACAATATTTTTCTGGTTTTGACACCTTTAAATGATCAATACATAATTTTATTCTCAGAAATTCAGATAAAACCACTCGCTAAAACTTGAACATTTCCCACGCCTTTTTTATTATTTTCCTTGAAAGATTTATTATTTTCTGTTTGAGAGAAGAAACAAATTCATTTTGCTCAACTGTTATGCTTTTGAAAAGATGTTATGAATTTATTCCATAATTCAGTCAAAATACTTCTTCAGATTGGCATTAGTATGGTTGATTCATAGAAACAAAGTTAGATATAGTTTTTGGTTCATTATTTAGATTTTAGAGTTGTTTGAAATGTGTTTGGTGAAGGAAGATATCATTTCGGAAGTGATTCCGTTCAAACAGAGCTTTTTGTATCAGTTTATACCCCATATGAAATGACTAGGCATATGCACAGTAAACACGAAATTTTGAAGAGTGCAGGTAAGAACTTTGTGCACATATTATACGTAGGTAGAATGTATATTTAAGTTGCATATAGAGATGGAAAATTTCCGGAAATTTTGGGAAGGCGGAAAAAAACCGGTTTTTTTCCGGAAAAATTGGAAAAGTCGGAAAAATTGACCTTTTTGCTCAGAAAAGAGCGATTTTTCAATACATATTTTTTTAGAAGCTAAATAATCATTCGTTGTATAAAAAATCATTAGTCATTATATATTATAAGTTATTAAAAATTAATTAAAAATAATTCTCCTGAAATAAAAATATGCAGCATTTTACGAGTAATTTAAAAAAAACAAACTAGTTTTTATAATTGTAAAATAATATATGCAATATAAATATAAAGCATGTGATTGTAATAAATAACATTAATGTAATATTTATCTATTTTAAAAATTATATATTTTTTTTAAATTCAGATAAAGCAGAGAAACTTGAAAAAGTATTAGTAAGTCATTTCATATGCTTATGATTGTTAGACAATCTGATTTAATGGTTAAAATACTTTTAAAGTGCTGCATTTTATAATTAATATATAAGAATACCAAATTTAAATTTCTTCTAATCCTAATTGGTATTATTGATATTAATTTGCATTGCATAATTATTTTTGTTTTTAGAGAGTAAAATAAATAACACTTGGAGGTTAAAATAATTTATCTTGCAGCTTACTTTTTCCAAATTTGTGTTTTCATGTGAAATATTGAGTATAAAAAATATCAAATGAGAAAACATTAGAATGTGAATGTAGAAAATTTTTAAATGCACACAATTTTTCCCGAGTGGAATACACCTTTTTTGGGAAAAAAATGCTTATTATATGGTTAAAACTTAATTCTTAAGTACTTTATTGGATAAGATTATCATCTAAATAATCTTTTAATTGATATTGGTTATAAAATAAAAAAAATCGGTTATAAATTATATTCTAAATAAAGTATTTTAAATTAACATTTTCAATTTTTCCGGAAAGAAATAAACCCTTCGGAAAAAAACTGGAAAAAAACCGGTTTTTTTCCCAAAGTTTCCGGTTTTTTTCCGGCCATTCCCATCTCTAGTTGCATATAAGAAGAAAACTAATTAAATAACTGGTAGACATCAATTCATATTTAAATTGAGAAAATTTGGGGGATCTAAGGTATGAACTTGTCTTAGTATTGACGTCATAAAAACGTCCATAGGGTCAAAATGCAGAGTATGGATAGTTTTAAGTTACAATTATAAAAAGTAAGAGTTTGAAGAAGGTTGTAAATTTTTTTGAGGTTTTTTACTTGTGTGCAAAAAAAAGTGTAATGTTATCTATTTTCAGGTATTTATAAACAAAACCAATGTTTAAAATTATAAAAAATATTTTCAAATAATGTATAGTGTATCAGCTCACGGTATCTTAAAATATTACATGCAATTTCTTGTTTAATAGATAGTTTTTGCCGTAAAAAGTCTACCAGTCAAAATGACTGCCTCCAGGGGTTCTAGGTATGAGGCAGTAGCCGGCGGTTCTAATGTTTAACTACTTAGCATTTTAAAAATTGCAAAATATTCCTAAATAATTTATAAAAATTTGATATTCTATTTCTACCCTTTTATGTGTGATGGAATTTACCTTTTTTTATTGAAATACCTCATTCTGGTGTTTAACATTGGTATTATTGTTATTGTGCTGCTGGTAGAGCAAGGACACAGGCATCCAAACTTTGGTTGCCCTTGATGAGCAAGGAGGTAAGAAAAATTCACCTCAGAATATGAAAAAGTTATTTTTATTATTGCACTGCGTTTGTGAGCATCAAGAGGTAGTAAGTGTGACTAGAAAAAGTATACATGCTCCTAAAAAAGGTTTAACCATACCAGATTATGCTGATTTTTTATGTGCTGTTTATCTGATCAAGACTATCTTCTTCAACTTGAACTATTGAAAACGGGAAAACATTGCCAAACCTTAAAAATCAAGATTCATTTTTTAAACCCTTATTTTATTTTTCTATCAATTCATTCAAATAATGAGTTGATATTTTAGTTTTTTTTTATTTCTTAAATTTTCATTAGTTATTTATGTAATTTTGTTAAGTTTCTTTCCTTAAACTAAAAAAAATATTTACTTAGTTTTCATTGTCGAAATTATAATTTTATTTTTAGACTGAAGATGTCGGTATGAAAACAATAATTATGCTGAATGATCAAGGGGGTAAGGAATGTTATTTTCTGTTGAACAGAATATTGTTTACAAATTTTTAGAATTCTTTTATTTAGAACATTTTTCACTCTTCAGTTTATTTTGTTTGCATTTCATTTCTTTTACACTTATTATATAACTGTTAATCTTTAAAAAATAATTGCACCACAAAGTGTAATTAAAAAGGTAATTTTGACATTAATGGATTTTAACTTATTTGATGCATCTAAGTCAGCTATTTAGATGGGATGAAACTGTGGGCAGATTTTGTAGAGAATGCTCAAGACAGACTGAACTTTGACAGTCTGCTGTTTTAAGATAAATCAGTGTATTTGCTATTATTAAGAAACTATAACTATGTCACTTTAAAAGAATTGCTGTGGCCAGGTTTATTGCTGATCTAAGTAGTAAAACTTGAATGAAACGAAGCATTTAAACTTCAATGAAACATTTAAAAAATTTCTTGTTGAATTCAATTCCAGTACAGGGTATATTACCTGACTGCATTTGGAGGTTAGGGACTCCATCAATCTCTTTATTCTCAACTTATGAGGCATTTTCATCACTGCCCAATCAATTTTTGGCAGTGTGATTTCCTAAAAGTTTTTATCTTAAAGCTAAGTTATAAGCACCCCAGGCCCAAAGGGTAAGATGGGAACTGCCTGATAGGCCACTAGGTCAGGGCAGTATTTAATTAATTTTTTAAAAGTTTTTATTTGGTATGCTGCTATATTAAGTAATAAAGTTAAGAATTAACTACATGTATTTTCTGAATAATGTTCATTCTTCAATATTTAGAGCAATTGGATCGGATTGAAGAAGATATGGATGTCATTCATTCCGACATTCGTGAAGCTGAAAAAAATCTGACTGGAATGGAGAAGTGTTGTGGTCTTTGTATCTGTCCCTGCTTTAAGTAATTTACGGTTTTTGTTGTTGAATTAACTCCCTTTTAATGTTAAAAAATATGTTGCTAATAAAGCCATCTCAAAAAGTTTAAAAAATTATATAATAAATAAATGATAGCAGAAATACATTGTTGATTATACTATATTTACTTTTATTAAGACTTATTTTCTCATGGCTTCTTTTGCTTTTTTCAGGGGAGCTAAAGGTTTTAATACAGATTCCCAAGCATGGAGAAATAACGAAGATGGAAAAGTTGTCAATTCTCAGCCTCAGAGAGTTGTTGATAACAGAAATGGTGCTGGCCCTGTGGGTCCTGGAGGCTTTGTACAGAAGTAAGATTGCCATCACTCAACAAATTTTTTAAATGCTGGATATGTGAATCTAAGTTCTCTGGGGTTAACCATATATTACCAGAATCAGTTTATATAAGAAGGTGTTTTGTTTGTGTAAGAGGTTTACAGAATTTTAACTGTTCTTTAACCATTTTCGTGCACTTCATGGAAGGTCTCAATTATATAAGTCTCCAACAAGAAATAGTGTTTACCGATATTAGCTTCTTGATGGTAGGTCCTATTCCACCAATGATACCAGTTTTTTGGAATAGTGTTAACTAGTGTTTAGAACTAGTGTTAGTCCGAAAACCCGTAGGAACCAGTTTTCAAGCACAATTGAGAGAAATCATTCATAAGATATCTTCAGAAAAAGTATTTTCTCAGATGGCTTATATACAATTAAAATTATAAACAGTTGAAGTTTATATACAGCTTTCCTGTCTTCCAGGCCATTGCAAATATTAATGTCAAGATATTTTGCATTTTATTTCTTGTAGTTTTTTTATAATTTAAGTATTTTTTATTCATAATGGTTTGGCGATATTAATTTAATTCATATATAGTTTTGCTTATTTTTCAAAGGGTGTTTGTATTTTATTAATTAATGCCACAGATGTAGGAGCAAAAGTGCTAGTTTAAAAGCAATGTCTAAAGCTGTGTGGGTATTCACACCTGTTTGAACAAGGTCAATGTGGGGTCTTGTGCAAGTTATTAACCAGAGTTTATTATTAAGTATTAACTAAGACTTAAATCATTGTTAGTATTTTAACATCTTTTTGTAGACTTGCCACTGTTTTGTTTGTTCTTGTTAACATTTGTGGCCTTGAAATTTTACTGGGCTTAGTTAAAACTATTTCATTTTTTAAAATTTTTGTAAAGAAGTTAAAACAATTGTATGGTACTGCTTAAAATACTTTTTCAACAAATAGTGGAGGGGTTATCAACTTTCACTGAACTTGTAAGTGCAAAAACTTCTGTATTTAAGATCAAATTTATATGTTGCTTGATAGTGTTATCTTGTTTAACCTTTTCTAACCATTCAGCAAATAGCTTTCATTAGAAATTTTCAAATTTTTTTTTAGAAATTTCAAATAAACTTCATTAGAAATTTATTATCTTATTCTCATTTATAAAACAGTTAGATATGTTTTAGTGTCTAATTATGTTATAAGTTTACAAATCATTGTTAAAAAGATCTTCATACCTATTTTGTATGTTAATTATTATAGAATTACCCATGATGCCCGTGAAGATGAAATGGAAGATAATATGCAACAGGTTAGCTCAATAATTGGAAACTTGAAAAACATGGCTATTGACATGGGAAGTGAAATAGATTCTCAGAACAGACAGATCGATCAGATTAACATGAAGGTATGTTCAATTCTTAATTTATAACTTACATTCCAAATCTGTCAGATCAGTTGTGAAAAGACCCATTAGCATATGTGCTGAATTGCCAAATATACTAAAAAACATCTACAAATCTACATCTTACCCAAAATTGTAATCCTATGTAAAACCTATTCGATATTAAATACTAGATGAAAGTATTAGCTTCTAAAACTTCAAAAAGATGAAAAATTGAGTAAAGTTGAATTTGCTATTTCTAAATATATGTCAAAACTTCTGAAATACCATTAACACTACACAAAAACATTAGGTACCATGCTTTTTTTAAATCACTTTCTTCTCCAAGGGTCATACATGAATACCTGCCTTTGACTTAACCAAAATTATCTTAACAGCTAAATTAAGTTTTTTTTATTGGAGATTTATAAGTAAAGTTGTTAGTGATAAAAGGTTGTTGCTAATTCAATTGTTGGTTATAGGGACAATCAAATGAAACTCACATCCTCAACGCAAATGCAAGGGCTTCCAAGCTTCTGGGCAAGAATAATCAATAAATTATTTTAAATTATGTTAAGCGATATTTGTATGGAACCAGAGAGTTTGCAAGAGCAAGGTATATGTTGAACAAAGTAATCTACCGTCAAATATAGGCTCAAACAAAAAGCCTTCTTTCGACGGTAGATTTGAAAGATTTATTGTTTCCTGTTATATGTTACAAAATCATGTTTGGTATTGATTTCTGAGGCACAACCATCTTGTAATATCAATTGCATTTTAATGTTATCCGTCACCAGTACTTATTTTTCACTGATTATCTTATTGGAGCTTATTTATCGCAGTGTTGCTAGCAACCCTCTAAAACTTTCTGTTTCTATCACCATGTGTTGAAGATAGTAAGGTAGAACTTCTGTAATATTCATTTTACTTACTATCCTGATGCACAGATTTCATTTGCTCTGGTGTGCTGTGGTGTTTTATGAGTGGAAGGTGTTTAATTTATATAAATGGTTATGTAAATTCCTTCGATTCTGTGCTATTTGTAACATGGTGCCTCATGTTCCTACATACTTAGAAACGTCAATCCCTGTATATTTAATTACCTTATCTTGTCTGTTTTATGTTGGAAACCTTGTTGAAGTTGAAATTGATTGATGTTTTTAAAGAGTATGAAATTGTATTCATGTCTCATATATTCAGATTGTCTGACTTGCCAAGGAGTTTTTAAAATGATATATCCCCTTAACAAATGAAATCCTATATTTTTAAAGTTTGTTAAACTTTCAAAAAAGAGATATTACTTCTAACATTCATGTGACCATTGTGTTCAAATGGTCCACATTGAAATGTGTTTTAACTAATAAGAAACAATCTCTGAAGACCAATTTTTGACTTTGTATTTTTTGTAATTTTTAAACATAAATTATTTGTATATGTAAATATTTATGGTAAAGAAATTGATTTCCCCAAAAAATTTTGTATGAAATAAATTGTTCTGTGGATCTTATTTTATGGGGATAGTTTTTATATAATGCATCTTGTACATGGTATGGAAATTGAAATTATTGCTATGAGCTTACAAAAGAATTTCTTATTAATCATAATGTTTTGGTAATTAAAAATTTTATTTAAATAATTGATATTTATCTATATTAGGTCTTTACAGTAGAACCTCCATTTTCCAACTTTTAAATAAACCAATAGCTCAAATTATCAATCATAGGACTGAGCTCCAATCACTGCATTATTGATAGATTTTCTTCAGAAATAAAAGCAAAAATTATTTAACATAAATTATGAATCGGTTTTCAGCATCTAAAATGTTCTTATTTACTTTCTCTTTCATATACTTGTACTTTTTTAAACTTAATTTTAATTTATTACATTGCTTTGAGCTCTCTAAATGACTTGTTTACTTAATCTCTGATTATCCTACCTTTTTAGCTTTCTGTCTACTAAAAGTGACGGCTTATCAAGGTTCTACTGTGAATATTTAAACATAGTACTATTATCATTCTAAAGAAATACATAATTTTTTGAGTAATTTTTCAAATCAATTAATGTTTTTAGGGTATATAAACTATGAAAATTCTTCCCACTGATTTAAAAATAGTTTAAGCTGTAAAATTTTGTTCAAATGAATATCATATATGAAAATAAGTAAAAAAGTTTTTTAGTAGCTATTTTATTTTTTTTTTATGAAAAATTTATAGATTTTATAAAATCTAAAGATTTCATTCTTAAGTGTTAAAATATTGTTTACAGGATTTTTCAAAAATCATGTGTATAATATTTTTCTTGATAATGATGAAAAAAATACTTTTACTGTTTGAATTATTTTGATTAAATGTGGATATGATAATGTAATATTTGCAGAATCTTTAGATACATGCATAGAACTATATTTATACCCGTAAGATTGAATACACCAAACATCTTTCTTAATTCATCAATATTTAATGCACCACTATTCATTAGCTTTTTGATTTACTGTAATAATCTTAAAACAGTGTTGAAAGTATCTCATTGAAATTTATGCTTCTGTAGTATGTGTATTTTTTCTTTAGTAAAAGTTTACTGGTATTGAAATCCATGATTTGTTTAAATCCTTTTTTGTTATCTCATAGCGAATAAAGTCTAATGTTTCAAATTATATTATTTAACTATTTTATTTTTATCATCCTGTGTTGAACTTTCGTCTAAAACTAAGTTTTTATGTTTAAAACTTACATAAAAAGCTTTCAACACTGGTTCTTTAGGGTCCATGCCTTAAAAATATATTTAAGAATTTTTGGAGTTTTAAATAAGAACTCCAGCTACATCTATAAAATGAGAAAACCAAATTATCTAGAGCTTTGTTTTTAAATTCAGTGTTTTATTGTAAGTAATTTAAATTTATATCATGTTTTAAAGGGAAAATTTTAAATGCATAAAATTATCTCTTAAAAAAGTATCCTATCTTTTTTTAATTTCTTGAATTTTTCCTAAACAGGATGAAAATGGAAATTTTGTTGCATCTTTAACATATTTGTAAAAAATGGATTAAAACGTGTAATATTTTTGCAATGCCTTTTTAAGGTTAAAAAACTAAAACATTTTCCTTTTAAGTTTTTTACTTTTGCATGACAATGTCTCCACAATTCGCCCACAAGACTTTCTATTAAAAACATTTTAGTATGATATTCCTTCAGAGATCATTATAATCCAGATTAATGTTATAAGAATTAATGCTGGTCGCACTTCTGCTGTAAAGGCTGCCAGTGAATTCTATGATGTAAAAATAATGTAATTTTTTTATTGAATAATTAAGATTTTCTAAAAGCTAGATTTGTATTACTATTTTGATACTACGTTTTTAGTACATTTTGACCAAGGACGTATTTAGGGATGTACCATAGCACAATACAGCAAATCAGCTTGTGAAAATCATGTTAAATTTTTCTATGAAACTTATTATTTTTATGAAGTGTTCGACTCTTTATCACTTGCATGTTCTTTCCTCTATAATTGTTTTTTTTTCAGAAAGGGATTATATCTTAAACCTTTTAGCTTCTTCTAAGAAAAGAAATCCATTCTCAACACTTAAGTTGCTTATTTTCAAAGCATTAAATAATTTAGAATGTGTATTTTATTAATTTAATGCTCTTCATCACCTTTATATTTTTAAATAATATTTCTTTCACCATAATCAGCTGTTCTCTGTGTTAAAGTTTTTATGTTTGAGGGAAAATATTAAGCAAGAGGGGCAAAAAATGTATATAATTCTGATGGTCACAAACCCTAAATATGGACCTGAATTTCATTGATGGTGCTAAAATCTACTTATAAAAGCTTTTACTTTACTAGCAGGGTTGAAGCCCTATATTTTTCAATATGGAGAACATAAAAACGTTGCATGTTAAAATGCTTCTGATAGTTGCAGTGTTGCAGCATATTGAGTTTTTTTCGTAAATCTTTATTAGTTAACTCTTCCCCCAATAAGGAACACAAATTTATTTTACCTAAGAAATTTAAGATAAATTTATATCTTAAACCCCTGCTGTGATTATCACCTGCAAGATAATCTCAGTTTTATATACTTTATTTCATAAATTCAGGTTTACTAAGCCGTTTTAGTATAAATATTTTTCACATTTTCTAAAAATATATGTGAAATAGAAATGCTTCCATTATGAAGTTTGTTGTAAATTTTAATATTCTATAAAGAAAATTTTTAGAAATGTAACTGCTAAGGTTATAAGAAATTAACAAATTTAACATATAAATATATCTTCTTAAATGCATATTTTAAGAGTTTTTGAACTGAAATTTTGTATGCATCTGTAAATTGTAAACATGTAATCTTACAGAACTCAGTATGGTAAAAAATGCCAATAGTGTGTTTCCTTGAGTGATTGTGTTAACACCTCTGAAACTTCACAACTGAGATAATTATTTGCTATTGTCAAAGTAAATGCCTATTGCTCAATGCCATAAAATATTTATGCCTCAAAAAGAAAAACATTTTAAAATATATTGGAAGTTAAAATTTTTCCAACCAATTTGATAAAGGTCCTGTATCTGATGTTGTGTTGGGAAAAGGGTAGATGAAGCACATGAATTTAAAAGGCTATCTTCAACTAGCAAATCAATATTATTTTAATGCACTATTTACTGGGTTATTTAAAATGGAACTTGGAAATAAATTGTAAATTCAAATTAATTTTTATTCATAATAAGCACTCAACTAATTGACTTTTTAGGATGAGATATTAATTTTCCATTTAGTTCTTACAGTTATACTTGAAATTTATATTTTGTTTTTGTATTTCATTTACCTACAGATATGTTTACTTAGTTTACTATTTTCTTGTGTCAATTCACTATAATATGTAGAGTAAGGTGTTAGGGTTTAGGGCAAGTGAAACAAACTAAATATATAGCTTGGGAGGTTAGACTAAATCTTTTCTTTCAGAATGGTGTACCAGTAAAAGTTTTTCATATTTGTGTTTAATCCATATTCGGGGAAAATTATTAGGCGTGTAGACTACCTGAAGATAATTCAGAATCATCTGAAAAGGGGGTCCCTAAAGCTATCCTAAGAGGCTAGAGCAGTGTTTCCCAACCTTTTTCGGTCCATGCCCCACCAAAGATTTTCTAAATTTTCTATGCCCCCGGTCTCAGTAGCATATATAGAAATATAGTTTGAGAGGGAGCCAAAATTATTTCTTAGCTCCTCCCTCCTATGTATATTTAATAAGTCTAATGAAGCTTTTCAGAACATTTTTAGGTAGAATGTGCATGCTAAAGAACTAAATCAAATTAGCAGGTTTTTAACTAGTTTGGTACCCCTAGTTTGGAAATTTTGGATATAAATTTTTAGGTAAGATTTGCATTTTGATGAACCTAATGTAAAAAAAAGTTTCAAATACAAGCGTTCTAAAAACAAAGATATCTTGGGTCATCCCCCAGAAAAGGTTTGGAAATTAGACTCTAAAAACAGGGTTTCAACTTGGTTTTGATACATACTGGTCCAGATTTCAGACATACATTCTCAGATAGGATAATAGGATCAGATTTTGATAAACTTCTTTTTTAAAAGTTTTTTTAATTTTCCCCCTGGATTAGCCCCACCTGGGGGGCAATTTGGTTGAAAATTTTCAAATTGCCCCCGGTGGGGCGTGCGCCCCACGTTGGGAAACGCTGGGCTAGAGCATTGACAAAATGTTGCCGGAAGCAATGAAAAATGGATTATTGTGGGGAACTGTTTGAGGTAAGAAAAAAATTTCATTGCCCATTACAAAACATAATTGGCACTAAAACTTTATTTCTATCCCTGACCGTTTGCGCACAACTGTCTACACCGCCTAGAATTTTTACCCATGAGTTTTGAATCATACTTTGTTATCAGTTTTTCCCTGTCTTTCTCCCAATATGTTTTTTGTTCCTAGCTTTTATGTTCATAGTGCCTACTATTGGTAGCCTTATTATTTGTTTCTAATGCAGGTATGTAACATGATGCATTTTGTTTTCCCATCTTCGTCAAGTGTTTCATAACGTGTTTCTTGCCTTGTCTTTTCTTCTCAGAAGAAACTGAAAAAGAATACACATTTATTTTGATATTAAACTGCTCCAAGCATCGATTCATTACCTGACTACAGTATTATTGAATTGATTTTTAACATCTACATCACAGATGAAGTGATTGGTATATTCATTCCAAGATCTATGGATGTACCTGTGATTGGAAAACTTAGCCTTGTGCTAACTAAAGATCCCAGGTTCAACTGAGCCTCTAGACACTCATTAGATCCAAATGTTTAGAAAGAATATTTTAAGCTTGTATTTTTGACACTTCATAGTTGTTCATTTGAAAGGGGAAATGTATCTGTTTTTTTCTTGTAAACTTTTTCTTATCTTTGTTATAGTCGGGGTCTCCATTGAAGTTAATTGGCACGATATCACAGCTTAACATAAATTAAAATCTTGGTATAACTCCTAAACAGGAAAGATAAACACAAAACAGAATCACATAGGAAAAATCCTGCCTTGATCTACTGATTGGAGGAAATAATGAGAACTAACAACTTAATGACTGATTGGAAAATTTGTACTAGGTCACAATGCTTACAAGTTAATATTTGGTTCAAGTAATTATAAGTTTTTACATCTGATAATATGAGCAGTTCACTAGAATGATATGGCAGCTATTTTCTGGTTCTGACAAAAATAGAGGGAATTTTGTAGCTTTCATAGAATTCTGTTGGAATGTTGCCAGTGTGCTGATGATAGAACCATGTCAAATTGAGGACATCATTGGTCAAATACTTGAGTAGTTTAAATTGTGCATACACTAAGGAAAACGCTTTAGTATAATTTCATAAAAATTTTATGCCTAAAATGCGGCCATTTCTGAACTCATTCCTCTACCAGATGATAAGGTTGATGTCACCATGTTCTGCTTTCTTATGTGATTGTGATTTCTGCCGTGTGTAATCACTCGCTGTTGAAGGTCAGATAACTAACTTATAAAGAATTGGAGAATTTGGAGGTTAATAAACATAAGAGGTAAAAAATTACACTTTCTTGACAGATCGAAGAAAGGATTTGAAACTAAGTAGCAAAATTTACACATAGATCTAAATTTAAACAAATTTCACTTTTTTGTCCTATTTATTATAAACACTACCAACTTATTTTTCCAGCCCTAGATAAATTATCTACCAATTATTGGGATTGCTTTACTTATTAAAATTTTCACAGGGGACATAGTGTCAAAAAAAAACCCCTTTTGTTTAGGGAATGTAAGAAAACAATAATTTACTATTTTACAGTTTTGGTAAAATTGTTCTTATTGTGTTCAAAATTTTACTTTGCAAAAAAAGGCCGGTCTATTAAAAGCAACATCATAATCTGGCCTTCTATTATATTTAGATTTATTAATGTTAAAGGTTCAGGTTTTTTCCAAGTTCTCAAAATTAACACAATAGATGGAGACCCTTAATTTCTAGTATTACAATTCATTGAGAAGGTTACTTTCCCCACCACCTTGAGAAGTAGATTTAGTTTCTTGGATGTCAAACTATGGCACAAATGAATAGTTAAATAGTATGGATCAGTGTTACGGTGTTCAATCAGATGTGTGTTTGTAGAACTTGATGTATTGGTGCTGTTTTAATTGAAAAAAAAACTATTGCATGTTTGTTTTGCCTGAAATTTAAAGCCATACTTGTTATTCCCATGAACATTCCTAACATAATGGTTCTCAAACAGAGGATGCATCTCTTGAAATAAGCCTATACATTTCCATGTGTCAACAGTTAATAGAATAACCTAAGAAAAATGTAATAGTAAGGTATTAATTTGTAAAATGTAAATAAGGTTGTAATTTTTTCTATTTGTCTGTTCTAATCTGTCATGTGTTTAAAATTATTTGAATTGTGATTGGTTTAAGTTGAATTTTTGTGTGCAAAAATAATAACATTGTAAAAGGATTCAGTTTTATAGTATCAACATTTACCCATATCTATTATCAAGTTCTTCCCTTTCCCTTCCTGATGCATCCTTTGTCTTTAAAAATTTTAGGCACCGTAATCCACCAATTTGACTCAATAGTGCATGATTGTAATAACATATATACTTGTCAAAAGCTAGTTACGATGTTGACATAAAAATTAGTAAAAGATCAGTATTTGTAGACTATCATCTTTAAATTGAGCAGCTAAGTAATAGCTATACAATAGACTTACTTATTAGTTATAGCTATAATTCTGAGACATTTTAATTTTGTAGTTGAGAACCATTATGATTTAGATTGATCCTAAATGTCATTGCTTTACAACTTAGCTGTTAGTGTGCATCTTTAGGATAAAAAATATTCCTCAAACACAGTTTTCATTCAAAATGTTGATCTGTATATTTATTTCCTAACACTCTTCTTTTAGTTAATCACAACTTGGTTAATCCTGAATGCCGGGGAAAATTGGCATAAATCTCGGATCAGGAATGCATTTTCCTTGCACTCAAAAGGTATTTGCCCTTTAAAGGTAGTACATACCCTTCAAATAATTATGCCACTGCTCCATTCTTCATGCTTGGCGATTTTGTAAGCTGCAATTTCCTAAGTAGATTTAGATTTTCTGTTTTTTTGGGGGGTTTCCAGCTCATATCTTTTTACATATTATTGAATTGATGATTTTCCTGTATGCTTTTTAACCTGAACTATTCAACTGTACCTTATTTGGACAAGCCCTTTGCACAACTATTTTCCATTTTGCTAAAATTCATAGGTGAAGGAATTCATCCCCAAACCGTCCGCTTTTAAAATGCCTTACTGTTTAATTTTTTTTCCTTTTATTAGCTTTTTCTATTAGTAGTTACCAAGTTTTTATTGCCCTCTCCAGCAGAAAGTATAGCTATGAAATACATTCTATTAATACACTTTTTTGTTATCCATAAAAATGACTGTTTCAGTTTCTGTATTGTATTAATATAGTACAATCTTACTCATTTTTTAATAGAGCTAACCTAACCCAGTCCATTGGATAAATAAAAAAAGCCAACACTTGGCTTAACTCATAAGAAAGTTGAAAGAACTATTTATAAGAATTCTTATTTCTTAAGTCTTTCTATTTTTTAAGTAAGAGATACAATAAAATCTTAGCTCCAAAAATGCTAGACAGAAATTGGAAATTATCCATTTAAAAAAATTTTTGATGAGAAAAAAAGAGGTCGAACCCATGAAACCATTCTATTATTAAGACTTCTAGATAGTTAAAGTTAGATTATAAAGTTTGAAATGATACAATACTCCTAATATTTTAGATCATGACTATGAGAATAAATTAAAGATGTGAAATGCTTTCTGCCTGGAAGTTAATAATTTACTTAAATGTGGTAAAAAAGAGCTGGCAACCCGCTAAAAATTAAGTTACTCTTATACCAAATGGGACCATGTTTTATATTGGGATTTTTCATGGAAGGAATTTATTTTACATAAGGAGTTACTAATAAATATAAAAAACTTCAGTTATATATCAAGTTTTTATTGAATGAATGAATGAAATGTTTAAACTGGAAAGTATTAGCTTTCAAGATTTAAACACCAATGGCTCAATGAGAGAATTTCAATTTGTGAACTTTACACAGTTTAATATTTTAATATTTAATACATATTTATAATGATAGGCTTTGCATAATTTTCACATAGTTTTAACAAGAAAGAGCTGATAATAGTTTTTCACTGTATCAATAAACACAGAACTTTTCCGCACAATTTAGCAAGTGAAGGAAAACACTTTGTGACAGTTTTTTGGCAATTCTTTTTAGAATAAAAATGCAAGCAATTTTAACAATATTTGCACTTATTTTGCATTAGATAATGCAAGATTTGAGTCTATTTTACTCTACTTTTGCACATATATTTTATATTACAACAGTGTGATTGACTCAGAGCTGGAAGACAAAGGTAAACATACACAAGGTTGTTTCTTTGTAGGGAAAAATGTTGAATGGTTTGTTGTGTTAATGATTATTAAGAAGGAGGGAAATTATGTAATATAAAATAAGTGCTTTTTGTTGAAAAGTAAAATTAACTATGTTTTTCCATACAAGATGTTATAAATTTTACAACAGCTTTAATGTGTATTCAAATGTGTCATTTACTTTTTTCTTACTTCCGACAAAAAAAATTAACTAAAAGAAAATGTAAAGCAAGTTTTTAAAATTTGTCTTTATTGCTTATGATTTAAATGTTTAAGGATAAAATAAATTAAAGTTTGCTTTTCTACACCTAAATGGTGTTTTAATATTTACTCTTTCTGTGGTTGATTAATAAGTGTAAAAAATACAGCTTTCCATCAAGCAAACTGAAATATTTTTTGAGTAAGATGTTGAATATTTTCTGGGTGCTGGTTTTTTAAATACAGTAATCTCTCAACTTCTGCTACTCTGACTTCTATTATTTCTAAATTGTATTTTGAAATTTCACAAAATATCTATTTGGCGAAAGCTCATTTTTCTCACCAGTGAGACACAGACCCTGGTCAGATTCGAATTAAAGAAATTGTCAATCTAGTCTAACTCTGGGTTAAATTTAAAAGCAGACTGAAGGTTCCATGACTGGGATCGGTACTATCAGAGCTGAAACTTGTAAAAATGTGTATGATACCCTACTTATCTGAAAAATTGATAAAAGAAGGTTTATCAACTGTTTTAAAAAGAAAAAACCGCTTTTCTACAGGAAAAAAACAGGGGTGTTATTAGCATGCAGCAAAGATATTTAGTAGGACAAATCTTTTATCCGTCAATGGATTTTAAGGTTTTATACCTCAAAAAAAGTTGGATAATTTTTTTACGTATAAGTACTATAGCATATAATAATGTTCTATTATCATAGAATTAAATGCACACAATTCTTTTAAATTTTTGTTTTCTTCGGTCCTTGGTTTTAACAAACATAATTTAAAGCAGTATTGTTCCTGATTAAATTAAATTTTATTTACACTGTTGTCACTTAGTCCCCAACTATTATTGCAGAAGGTCAGGGTATTCT
The DNA here is from genome assembly GCA_024610705.1 of Tetragnatha versicolor. NCBI lineage: Eukaryota > Metazoa > Arthropoda > Arachnida > Araneae > Tetragnathidae > Tetragnatha > Tetragnatha versicolor. Next base: position 46,971,228 of record JANDEH010000004.1, on the reverse strand, counting down.
GTGTTTAAAAACTAGTACATACTTGAAAAGTTTATACGTATTGAAATATGAAAATATGCATATCAAATTAGTCTTCCTTCATGTCATTCATGTTTCATATACTTACTTTATTACACTCTTATGTTTGATTATTCGACATTACTTTGTAATCTTCTGTTAATTCATGAAATATGATTTTATAATGTTGCAAGGTAAGTTTTCTTCTTTCTATTATAAGTCAAGTTGTGAGAATTTATGAACTATTGTTGGGAGTCTATAAGCTTTTTCTTGTGGTTTGAATACAGTTTTAAAGTTTTATGAACACTGTAAACTTGTCGCTTTAAAAATGTCTGCTAAACTGTGCCAATATTTTACTACTATTTTATCATGGCAAAAGCAAATTTTTCTGCAGTGTTTGTAAATAAGTTCATATAACATATTTATTTTCTCTGTATTCTAGAAACCCAGTGATTCATATCAGTGGGATGTTTTTTAATATTTGTAATGTGCTGTTCTAAGATAAGGTTATGGAATATGATATGAAAAAATATGTGAAATTATATAATTTTTGCTAAAAATTATGATATTTTATACATTTCTAATTTCATACAAGTATACAAATGTAAATCATACTTGTAACCAAATGTATGCCTTGTAAATCTATCTGTATGCTGCCTTTGTGTATATGTGTATTGCTGGGACTGAATTCAATGTTATATGCATGTCTTAAAAGCTATATGAATAAACAATACTGTGATAGCAGTTTACTGATTGATTATTTAGTTTTTAAAAATAATTGAAGCTAGATCCTCTCTATATTCAGTGTTTCATTATTTGACCCTTACAACTAGTGTATGTTTTTATTAAATGACCTAATTGAATTAATACTTAAATTAAAATTAATTTTTAAGTTTTTCATAAATTTATTATAAGCTTTTATCAAAGTTTTATGAAAATAGTTTCCATAACCAACTTGGAATCATAGGGAACATAACTCTGGCATCATCAGATAACCTCGTATAATCAGAGTCGGGATAGATACAGTATAAGTGAGCGAGATTCATTTCCTTGACTAAGACGGTTTTTAGCGGTCGACAGGTGGGGGTGCATTCTCCCTTAATTAAGAAGACCAAATAAATTTTTTCGGCACCTTGACAACTAGACTAGTTTGGGAAGGAAGAGGGATTTGAAAGATGGCAACTGTCGTTGATATGTAGATTACACGAGATGTTCTGATGCTACTCAGTATTTGAAGAGGTTTTTAAATGTGGCTTTCTTTCCTACTGGGGTAAGTTTTTTTCATTATTTCAGTGAAATTCCTGTTGTGTGTTTTCTTAAAGGTTTTTACTTAAACTTTTTTTTTTATCTGGGATGGCCCTTGGGGATTTATAAATGATTTACATGTTCGATTTATATATATGCCACACTTTTTAAAAAGAGACTGGAGCAATTCAACTGCGTACGTTCTGTTCACGACATAGTTCTGATTACCTTTTAGAAGCTGCCTTATAACCATAAGGCAGCTATTTGTTGGATATTAATATAAATTCTTGTGTATTGAAAAAAAGTCATTTTAGATCATTCTTATCTAATATAACAAATTTATTGTAAAAAGATCTATCTGTACAGAGATTTTATAGTAAGATTCAAGAAGATAAACCAGTGATTAATATAAAATACATTTAATCTGAAAACTAGAAATTTATGGAAAATGTGATGTATCTCTTCCAAAAAGCAAGGTTTTTAACCAATCCATTGGAACTTGCATTCTCAATCTCCATGATCCTAAGCGGGTTAAATAGGCAGATCTCCATAGTAACCATGATGTGAAACCTGTAATAAAATATCATTGAACAGCATTTTTTATTTCCAATGAGTTTGCTAAGTAATATCTTCTATTTGATTCTATGACATAATATTGTTAAAGTTAAATTACATTCAATAGCTACTGCAAGGAAACTAAATATTCAAAACTATTGGTATAGTAATATTTAAAAAGGCCAATGGTGATATAAAATGAATTTAAACTTTTTCTGTTAGGCTGGCTTTTTTAATGTTTTTTACAAACAAAAAAAATTCACTCTACTTTCTGTAAAAAGTGTGAATAATACAGCAAAATGTTTACCTTGTGCCTTTAGATCAGGTAAATCTGTCAAAGCTTTATAATCACCAATATATGCTAACATTCCTGATGATTGAAAATGGAATGGATTTATTTTTTGTCCTTTCTCTAAAGAGTTTAAGGATTGGGCTAGATACCTACCCTCTCTTTCAGCTACCTGAAAACAAAATACATAAAGATGAACATTCTGTTATTAAACAAAGTTAATTCCTCAAAGAAAATTTTAAAATAAAAATAAGGCTTGCAGGAATTTTAAAAGTACCAATTAAGCAAATTCATTCTTGAAAACGACTAGCTGCAGCTGAAAGAACTGTGGTACAAACTTGAGTTAGAACCAAGTAATCTGTTGGTAACTCCACTTTTTGCTTATGACCCTGTAAACCTGTATCTGTTTAAAAGTTGGGAGTTTGTGAAATTTTTATTCCAAATATTTAACCTAGATACGGGGGATGGATTTCTTCCGCTAACAATAAGTACTTAATTACATAAAAAAGTAACATTGAACCTCTTTTAAAGAGACAGAAAGCAATTTAAGTTGAGAGTACATTCAAATGGTAGGTAATATGAAATTTTTAAGGAAGGATGCAAATTCAATTTTTCATAGCTGTTATTTGCAGCTCTGCTCTGTTCTATTTGCTTATTAAACTGGTAAAAATATATAGAAATTTACTATCAATATCTTGAAGTATACTTAAAAAAGCTTCATGTTTCAAATATTTAAAAAAGCCTATGTGACTTTCTAAAAATATAGTATAAACAAAAATGGTTAAAACTAGACTTAATTTAAGTCTTAACAACCTAAGACTTTTATATTTAAGAAAAAAAACTTAGTTAGCAGCATTAAACATCTAAAATAAAATCCATTTCTTTCTTAGAGAACATAAAAATTATCACCTGAGCAGTACAAGGCAAAGGACTACTATCTATTTCACCACAGTCTCCAACTGCATAAACATTACCAGATGGATCTCCAATAACTCTAAGGTAATCATCGGTAAGTATCTGAAACAAACCATTGCATTTCATTCCTTAATTTGTTGCTGTTGTTTTTAAAAGTATATCTGTTATACTCATTCTTTAGAAGCTTTAAACCTCCCAAGCCTCATTTCCCAACGTTAAGGAAATGACTGTAAAGAACTAGTTTGTCTATAAGAAAAGTTCAATTACTTTACACTGTTTAATATTACTTTTTAAAATGTTACAAGGTTACAAATGCTATTTATATTGGTGCTTGCTTTGACCACTGCAATTTCAATCAGGGAGCATAATTAAAGACAATGGGCTATTATAATGTTCAAATAATTATTAATATCCTTTAAACTATTTTTGGAATGTTCTGCTCTAAAATATTACTTCACCTTTGAGGTAAACAACTGTCAGAATGGGACAATTCGGCGCGGCCATTTGGGCACAGGACAATTTAGGGCCAGCCCGTTTTGGCTCGAAAAAAATTTTTTATTCTAATTTTTCAAATGATTATGAATGAGTTCTATTTACTTTCATTTCATTTCTTGCGCCGAGTCGTCCTCGCACCAAAACGTAGCAGTAGACCGAACAACTGCATCCCTCATATTTATGATAAATAGTTATGAGATGGTATTAATTTAACTATCTTTTTCCTTAACAATATTTTTAATGGAAAATTTTCACTTTAAAAAGTAAAAGCAAGTAAATGATTGTGCAAGATTTTACTGACCTGTCCTCTGTCATTTTTAGGAACATCAAGTGTTTTTGTAAATTCTTGAGGACTTAATCCAGTGCTCCATACAACTAAACCACAGGGGATCTTGGTACCATCCTTCAAAATCACACAATCCTTTTTGACTTCTAAAAAAAATATTATATAAAAATTACATATAAATGCTTGAAAAACTAAGAAATGAAAGTATCATTAAAATGCTACAAATAAATCAAGAAATGATAATTTATACAGGAATAAACTGAGCCTCTAATACTTATTTCTTAACGGTATAAATATTTATCAATATTATATAATATTTTCAAGTAAGAAAAGTTAAATGAACTTAATTTGTTTTATTTTAATCAGTTAGAAATACAAACTATTAACTAAGAAAAATATAGGTACCACAAAAAACTATTGTGTGGTAAAAAGTGCACAACATTCATGACCATGGTTATCATTTTACATTATAGATTGAAATATGGGTTCAATTACTTTATCTGTCCCATTTAAAAATATCTAAAATATTTTAGGCACCAAATATAAAAAAATTATTGCTTTGTCATTGTTTTTATCTATATATTTAAATAAATTTTTAGAGATACTGTTTCTTATATTTGTGTGTGGCATTCAAAACAGCTTGGCGATATTAAACAGGGCAGACAACAAGATTGAACCAAAATAGTTTCACATTTAAAAGGTTCCACAAGAATTGAAAGTTACCTACAACAGAAGTTTTCAATAAAGAGAAATTTCTCCTTTCTTTTAGTTTCTTTTCAGCATAGGTTCTTAATTTCTTATCAAAACTTCCTAAAATATTTGAAGCTTCAATTAAAGTCACCTTAAATCTCTCTTCAGAACTTTGATATAATCTTTTCATATCCTGGAAAATATTAATTGATCAATATAATTAATAAGGCATTAAATGGAGCAATAAAACCAATATCAATAACTAAACAAAGTTTAAAACAGATTATTTAGCTTTCTGTCTGCAGAATAGTGTTTATCATCTAATTTCTTAGCTATTAAATCTTTCAACTAGATAAGTTAAAAAGTATGAAGCATAAGAAAAATTAGTTCAAATTCAATATTAATTATACAAAACTCCAACATTTCTTGGCATTGAATATATAAGCTGAGAGCAAACGAAGAAAGTAGTTCCCAGCACAATGTCCGATTGTCACGTGAAATAAGGTACTTTATTTTAAAAATACGGTTAGTATGTTTAATCCATGCAAATATTATGTTTTGGGGTTATAATTTTCACAACATGCTAAGTATTTTTGATTTAGCTGCATTTAGCACATTCATTTAGAACTGAACATGGCAGCCAATGAGAGCTCACAGATTATCTGTTAACTCAGTTTTTCTTCCACTTGTTGTGACATCATTGTCCAGAAAGGTTGTAACCTAAATCTAATATACATGGGCAGATTTAAATGGTGAACCCTGGGGGTGCATACTGGAAAACTTGGGGGTGCAAGCTGTCCCTGATGGCTTTAAAAACATGATTTTCCCCTATAAAAATGGAATTTTCTCAAAAAGTTGGGGGTATTGCACCCCCATCAATCCGCCCATGCTAATATAGTATAAATGTACCTAAATAAACTAATCTGCAAAGGTATAATGCTGCAATGGTATAATAGGGGTGCTACTTCTCTGGTGTAACTTCTGGAATCCATTTTTTTAACGGCATAAATCCGGGTTTTATCAAAACCTCAAAAATCTGGAGCTCAACGAGAAAGCACTAAATTAGGTCATCTAATAAAAACATCTGTAAACGTCCCAGGTTTTGGATCATTACGAAATTTGGGAATAGAAATTTACGAAATTTGGACCAGATAAAAGGCCTGTTACTCTTAATAGTTTGCCAGGATTTCAAGTTACAGTAACACCCTTAGTTAATTTCTTCTTTTAAGAGTGTGACTGGCTGTCCAAAGTAGTGTCAAAGTTAACTGGTTACTCATATTTAGTGATGGGCAGGTATTGATACCAAATACTTAAGTACTCGATACCTAAAAGTATCGAGTGTATTCGATACCCAAAAAAGTATCGATACTTTATTGACATATTTCGTTTTAAATTTTTCAATGAAATAATCTTTAAAATACCTACTGTAGATCAAACGCAGCCTGTTTCTGTTTTCATTTTGCAACGCTCAAACCCGAGTCGTTAATCATCCGCGAGAGAAATTTGACGAGGCCAGGTTTTTCTCCCGCCAAATCCTTCGCCTCTATCCACCTCTCGACTCGACTCTTCCCACATTGACTCACTTTGTATATGAGTACCAGTATCAGTATGAGTATCAGTATCAAGTTCGAACTTGGTTACTGATACTGATACCCATACTGTTACTGATACTCATATGATACTATACTCATACTGATACTCATATGATAATATACTCATACTGATACTTTTTTCGAGATCAGTAATTTTGTTATCAAAGCTGCGGGTAGTTTTTCCGATATCAGTACTTAAGTAATCGAATCTTATAATCAATTACTTGCTGTTGACATAAGATTTGATTATAAGATTGCTTGCTTACTGAATATTTTTAAACGAATAGTCCATATTTTGTTTGCACCAATTAATGGTTAATTAGAATAGTCACCAGTATTTGTTAGGCTTTGTAAATATAATAATACATTGTTTTAACGATTATAATTTACATGGTGTAATTAACATCTATAATACTATTGTTATGCAATTACTAATTGAATTCGTTAATTAACCACCTATGTATATAGGCAACCATAAAATAAACTATATTCAAATTAATTATAGGTAATTTAGGTTCTATATTTATGTATTCATTTCATTACTATTTACTGGTGAGTATGTATTTCGATGATTTTGAAATTAGATTACCAATTTTATTTGTAAAGCAAAAAGGAGTAAAAATTATATTTTAGGCAGGAACTGTTTATGAAGTTCCATATAAGTTAATAGAATTTGTGTAGAAGGAAGTTTTCTAGAAATATCTCATTTTAAAAAAAAGTAGAGATAAGAGGATATCTGGAGGGTGCAAAACAAATGTGACATAATTTTCCCATAACTATTGGATAGATCCGTATTGCATTTAGTATAAATCATTCGGACAGGGTTTAAGTTTATAAAACTCATCTTTTGACCCAAGTTTTAAAATTTCATTTATATTTTTATTTATGAATTTTTTTAGGATTTTATGCATTCCCAAGAAAAGTCTTTCAATATGTTATTGCTTTAATAAAATATTATCAGCAAAGTAAAAAGTATTTAATATTAAATTTAGTACTCAAAAGTCCTAAACTTTAAACACAGGAATGAATTAAAATAAGTTATAAATAAATTATTAAATTAAATAGTGGTGACTTCACTTATTCCGCACAATGTATTATTATTCTTTTTTGATGGATCGCTTCCAGTTTTTTTAAATTTCAGATCGAGTATGGATAAACCTTAGAAAAAATGGTGAATTCAGGTTCATTTCCCAAAATTGAAAAAAAAGTACTCGATACCTATAAGTATTCGATACCTAAAATTATCGATTTTGCCCATCACTACTCATATTATTAGTTATTTTTATTATAGAAAATATAATATAATTCTCAATATGCATCATCACCTGTACTTTAAAATCATACAGCTCAGCCCCAAACTCAATTCCAGTTGGGCCACCTCCAACTATTACAGTATGCAACAGCCTCTCATTTTCTTCACTTGAAAGCGTAGGTGACAAAGCCTTTTCACAGTTGGAGAGAATGCAACTTCTAATGCGACGTGCATCAGTTATTTCCTATTAAAAACACAGTAGTATATACTTTGAATATTTCAGAATATCAAAAGTAAAGGCAATATACCAAGATCAATTTGAAGAAAGCTTAGACATCTACAAGAAACTATAAAATTTTTTTGGTGTTTTAGGAGCACAAAACTATCTAATCAAACTATATTAGCGGTCTTTTTATATTTTAACATAAAAACTTCACAAAACTTTTGAATATCAGGAATATCTATTTGAATATCAGGTGATTTAGGACTGAAAGGGTTAAAGAAATACTGAGTTGAAGTATTCTAATAAAATGTTTAATTTTTATATTTGGTTATTTTTGGTGATTTGGCATAAAACCCAATGCTTGAGCACAACTTATCCTAAAATACCAATTTTTACTTTATCTGCCAGCTTCAAACTCTATACTAATTTTGGTATTTACGCATCATACCGTCGACTGTTCAACAGCCGTTAAATTCAGCAACAGAGCTATACAACAGTCAGTGGACTTTGATAACGTTTTCGAATTCTGCGGGACTGTCGACAGGACAATACAAAAGAACCCTAATTTTATTCTATGATAAAAGCTTATGGCTTAGATTTTAAAAACCATGATAAAAACTGTGTTCTACTGAAATTCTAAAGAGGTAGATTATAAAGGTTAAATGCTCTTTAAAATATTCAATTTTTTAAATTAAAAAGCAATACTATGTATTTTCAAAGTTGAAGGAACTACCTAACATTGAATTCAATTTTATTTTATGGAATGAAGCAAGATGAGCAAATAACATTTCCAAATTATTTCAATTCCGTTAATGTTCCCGCTAAATATCGTCAAGCTGTTTAGAACACAATATATTTAAATATGACAAATTTTTCTCATTTTTATTGATAAACTGAACAGTTATTGGTTGGTTGGTTATTTGAATTTTTATGGCACAAGATGAACAGTTATTGATCTAACTAAACATTTTAATCTATGAGTTTGAAATTATTTAGCAATATTTCCACTTTTTGGTGTCTAAAAGAGCATGGTAGTGATTTACGGGAAAGTCGGGAAGGTTAACAGCATTAAACTGCTAAATGAATTGAAAAATTAAATCACTATACACTCTTACTTTTAGAAATGTTGCATATTCTTTAACTCCAGGCACTCCAAAAGTATTGCCTACACAACCAACACCAATGATGAGTTTGTCATAGAATAAACTGTAGGGGAAACTAGGGAGGTTTGACCCGCTTTTTGCTAAAATGGCTGCATTTTTATTTAAAGCATAATTAAAAGTCCAATTTTGTGTCAGTTGGTAGCTTAAACAGTTTTGCATCACTTTACATTATTATTTTCAATTTAAATTTAGTACTACTTGCTCCATTGGATATTTTTGTAGACTGTCTCAACTGGGTCAAACCTCCCTACGCAAGGGAGGTTTGACCCACTACAGGGGAGGTTTGACCCATAGAATTTAGAAGTGCAAAAATTAAGCAGCATTAATTTTATTTCCTTACAATTGATGTTATAAGCATGTAAAGAAGTAAAAAACATTGATAAACAATGAGAAAAGAAATAACTATTGAAAAGAACGCTGAAATAAACAAATAAACTTAAATTCTATCAATACAGGTTCTGATAGTCGGAAATGTTAAAGTTAAATTTCATCTTTAAGGCAACTCTTTCAGGCCGCCACTACTCATTGGATGAGGGACTTTGATCACATCATCTCTGCTAACTGTAGCAATCTCTGCTTTCTCAGAATAAATAAAATTTGAGCTGAATGGATCCGATCGTCTAAGAAAGTTAACTGTTAAATCTTCTTCATTAACTTTTAAGACGAGTTAACTATTTAAGACGAGTTACACGACCGAGCGCAATGTGTCAAATAGTAATATTATGATGAAAACCAAACAAAACAAAGCGCGCAAATTTAATGAATTGGTTGGCGCCATACATCCGGTAAAGATAGGAGACTAGCAAAAATTTCAGACTTATAACCCCCAAAATAACGGAAAGGAGAACGAAAATGTATGAGGTGTGCAAAAAAGTACAGTTACGACCGACGGAGGGTTAAATGTTGCAATACAAGACAATTTTCTACCATAAAATAAAATTATAGGGAGATTTGACCCGGGTCACACCTCCCCAGAATGATGTGGGTCAAACCTCCCCTACTAGTAACTTTTTTAAAATAATTTTTCAAAAATCAATTTCAAAACAAAAGTAATAAATAAGAACACTGTCTATGAGAATATAAACTAAAAAATATTAACAAACAACTTAATTCTTTGTATGTTAAAGACAAATAGTACAGGAGAGAAGAACTTGCAACAAAAAATTTTACTTTCTTTACTGAAAAAGTGATCACACAAGAATGCCTCTTAAATATGCAAGAAATTGGCAAACAAATAAGAACTACTTCTGTTTTCACTCAAAACCAAGCTGCTATCTAGTGGTTATCAGTTAAAACCATGTGCATTAATGAGAAACATAGGGTGGGTCAAACCTCCCCTATGGTCAAACCTCCCTAGTTTCCCCTACTCAGACATTTCATCCAGTACGTTTCGACATGACAACTTTTTACTTGAAAAATCAACATTTACAGCATGGGCAAGCATGAAATCTCTAGGATCTTTGAAGCCAATATTTCGAATAGGTTCAATAATGGATCTGTAAAGATTTTTTGTAGGTAATAAAAGTGAGGGTTCAATACCATTAACGTTCCCGCTAAAAACCACCATGCTATTTTGGACACCAAATAGTTGAAATATTGCTAAATAATTTCAAGCTTATAGATTAATATGTTTATTTAGATCAATAACTTTTCAGTTTATCAATAAAAATCGTAAAATTTGTTGATAATTAAATATATAGTGTCTAAAGTAGCATTGGCTTTTAGCGGGAACAAACCAAAGTGAGATATAGAAATTAAGAATGATAATGACGAAGAAATTTAAATTTTATGGGAAAGAAATTTTAATAGGCTATCAAGACTACCAAAAGTAAATTGATTGAAATAAATTTTAAATTAATGAAAATGTATTTTCACCTAAACTCCAGAGTGCCAACGGCAGTGCTACAAAGTAAAGGGGTAAACAAAAAATGATTTCTTGGCGTTACTACTTTAACATTAAACAAATCTCGATTTAAATTTTTCAACACACTGTAGCTACCCCATCCACTGCCCAATATAATTATCCTTTTTTTGAGTGGACTTGAAACAAAGTTAGCGGCAGTTCTTAGAACAGGAAGGACTTTCATTTTTGAAAGAATATCAAGGGGAATTATGAGGAAAATTGAGTGATTCTATGATTTAAGGACCTATGACACAAAGTGGAATATGGATAGTCGATGAAACATAAAACCTATGCATGGATTTGAACCATGGAACTAGGAAGATAGGGAACTGCCGTAATACACTTGGCCACGCGCCAGTGGAGAGACAAATAGAGGGCGCCACGTGCGCGGTTGGTTGGATTGGTTAAACCGCGGCTTCGTCTTCTTGAAATAAAACAGCAGAAAAAGTGAAATCACTAAGTAAAAAATATGCTGAAACATGTAACTAACTTAGGAACGCGCGTGAGATCGTTTCCTCCACTGAGCTGTTTCCTCCTCCGCTCCGCATTTAAACTTATCAACCAAGCAGCATGAAAAAACTAAGACAAAGCGGCTTTTAGTGAGCAAACATATGTCTCTACCCATCGACTTCTCTCCTCTGATCAACCAAATATGCACACGTAGCTCCCTCTATGTGTCTCACTTTTGGCGGATGTGAAATACATTGGAGAGATAGACCACGGCAGTTCCCTATATTCCTAATTCCATGATTTGAACCCATGGAATTAGGAATATAGGGAACTGCCGTGGTCTATCTCTCCAATGTATTTCACATCCGCCAAAAGTGAGACACATAGAGGGAGCTACGTGTGCATATTTGGTTGATCAGAGGAGAGAAGTCGATGGGTAGAGACATATGCTTGCTCACTAAAAGCCGCTTTGTCTTAGTTTTTTCATGGTGCTTGGTTGATAAGTTTACATGCGGAGCGGAAGAGGAAACAGCTCAGTGGAGGAAACGATCTCACGCGCGTTCCTAAGTTAGTACATGTTTCAGCATATTTTTTACTTAGCGATTTCACTTTTTCTGCTGTTTTATTTCAAGAAGACGAAGCCGCGGTTTAACCAATCCAACCAACCAACCGCGCACGTGGCGCCCTCTATTTGTCTCTCCACTGGCGCGTGGCCAAGTGTATTACGGCAGTTCCCTATCTTCCTAGTTCCATGTTTGAACCATTCATTACTCGATAAATGTTTATTTACATTCTTACAGTTGTAATGGTTGTTTTTACCTCTGTGATTTTACCTCTGCTTGCTTTAACTGAAGAATGAATTTTTTGATAATGTCATACGAATTGAAAATTAGATTTTAAATTATTATTATTGATCGAAATAACAACGGGTATCCTCAAAGTAATTTTTACATTAAAATTAAAACTTTCTGATACAATTATAATATTTTTTTTATATTAATTATTTTCTACTCAACTCAACTTATACTTCTACAACTCAGCTCTGAGCTCACTAAATTCGCGGGTTTTAATCAAAACAAAAACATTGTCACTTGGTTCATCGTTGCAAAATTTGTCTTTAAAAAACTACAATTTTAAGCTTATTTTATCAAAATGTCTCAAGAAGATATTGAAATGAGTGAAGCAATTGAGGAAAATTCAGATAATGTGGCTTCCACATCTTCTAAAGAAAAGAATAAAAGCCATATTCCATGGTAAAGCAAGCGAAATAAAATTTACGAAAATTTATTAATCTATACATAGTTCTAATTAGCTGTTTCTTACAAACAACTCTTTAAATTTCATATTTTATCTTTACTGTCTCTAAATATAATGAACTTATTGTATTTTAATCTGAAATTCGATTTTATTCATTCATTCTTATTTTAACTTTCTTCATTTCAGGGTTGAAAAATATAGACCAAAAACGTTTCCTGAAATAGTAGGAAATGATGAAGCTGTGCAACGGTTTGAAGTAAAATTTTATATAGAAATAATTTTGAATCATCCATCCATATGTGATTGTAGATTTCTGGGTAATCCAAAGAATTTGGGTCTGGTGCCAAAAATTGGCAATAAAATAGCGAATTCTGGCAACCCACTTCTATAAAAGTTGAATCCAGGCCTGGATTGTTTGGATTTACAGTAGAACTCTAATTTTCTGAACGACTATCCGAATCACTGATTATCCTAATCCAGGGGTCGGCAACCTTTTGAAACGGAAGATCCAAAAGTTACAACTTACAAAATTTCCCAGTTTTTAAAGAGCCACTGATTTTTGTTTCAATTTTATAGTACATCTACTTTTTATATATTTGATTTTAGATTGGGAGAGAGATTTTAGTTGGAGAGGTTGACCCAACATTTTTTTCTGAGGTACCTCCTTTCGGGTACTTTTTTTACATTAAGATTTAGATAACTTAATTTTAGTGTAAATTAATTTTAGTGAACCTAATATAAAAATTTTTTAAACAATGTGAATTCCAAGAAAAATTGGAGGGTCTGGGGGTCCTCCCCCAGAAAATTGTTTGGAAATTTCCCCTTCAAAATAGCATTTTAGCTCATTTTTAGGCCTTTTTGGATTGCACCCTAAGAGCACCGCTCATAACAGGGATGAGATTGACAAAACAGCAAAAAGTCTGAAAACCTGCGTGAACAACAATTTCAATATTGTTTTACAATATATCTTAAGTAGAATTAGCATGTTAATGAACTTAATATAAAAAAATTGAAAAATAGAGTTCCAAGTACTAAAATGGGGGGTTTGGGGGTCCTCCCCCAGAAAATTATAAAAAATTTGACCAGAATAATCAAGATTTTAGCTAATTTTTAACACCTTGTCTGAATTTTTTTGTAATGGGAGATTTGAGGAAAAAATCGGAAAATCCGACAAAAATCGGAATAATCTCAAGGAAATTTATTCATTTTTTAGGACTTCTTCAATAGACCATATGAGGATCACTTCTCATACGTCGTAGAATCTTCAAGGGAAAACAGTACATATATTACATTCCAAAATTTTGAGGGGTATTTGGGGGTTCTAACCCCAAAAAAATTTTTTGGAGTTTTTACCCTTAAAAGTAGTGTTTTGACTCATCTTAAAAACTTTGGGTTACACTACACTGCTAATTGTGAGTCACATTGATTTGATTATATAATTATGGGTTTTGAAAATATATTATAAATTTGTTTCATATGGAACTTGAGAGCCGCAACTTTACATCAAAAGGGCCGCATGCGGCTCGCCGAACCCTGTCCTAATCAGTTTCAGAATTCAAACCTACGCTTTTAAATTTTATGTCAGTGCTTGGAAACAAAGAAGATGAAAGTTTTTATAAGCAAATCAATGAAGGCAGAAACAAACAAATATTTAGGAGATATGTATTGTTAAGTGGTTCTTGCAAAAAAAGTTTTATGGGAAACATAATTCTGGGTTTGATTCTTAAGTGTAAAAATTAATAGGTATCTTAGTTTAGATGCTTGGTTCATCTTTTAAAGCAAGTGACTGGTTGAACTGTTTAACTGGTTAAAGTGCTGAAAGGGGTCCCCTCCCAATTGATTCGGATAATTGGAGTTCTCTACTGTACCTAAATTTTCATAAATAGAAGAACTACTTCGGAGATTAGAGTGATCAAATAAGGTGCCAGTATTTAGTTGTGGCCGCGGTGGTGCAGTGGTTAGCGTGTCTGGCTACGAGCATTACCGACCCAGGTTCGATGCCTCGCGGCTCCTGCTTGGGTAGCTGGTCATGGGTCAACTCAGCCCTTCATCCTTCCGGGGTCGATAAATGAGGACCAAGCTTGCTTGGGGAATCAACTGGGGGTCCAGCGTCGGGCTAGCCACTCGGCATGGACACACGCTAGTAATTAGCACCCCAGGCCCAAAAGGCTACAGAAACGGAGATGGGCACGCACCGCCTGATGGGCCACTAGGCCCGGGCAGACTTTGATTTGATTCCATTAGTTGGCCACTTTAACTTAAAAAGTGGTATTTTAAAACAACTCTTTTTGCTGTAACTCCAGATTCTGTGATTTTCAGATATACTTTTTAACAATTCTAAATATATATGTATAATTTTCAAAAAATTGAAGTTGTTTTTAAAACTTTTTAATATCAAAAATCATGAAAATAAATGTTTTTCCTGGGCATAGTCAAACTTTATATCAAATTAAAGCTTGTAAAATATCTTTAAAACCAGGGTTGGCCGGTTTAAACCATTTGGTTTAAACCATTGGTTTAAACCATGGTTTTTTTACCATGGTTTTTTTACCAAAAAAACCACTTGGTTTTTTTGTTTTTTTTAGAAATTATAAAATATTTTCAGGATTTTTTAAAGAAAGTGTTATTAAGTATAATCTTTTGCACAAAATTAAAAGGTCAGATTTATAAAAAAATTGACATTTTAAGGTGATTAAAAATCAGAAATCTTTTAATTTAATGGTTTTAATTATTGAATTCACTCTAAACTTAACCTTAAATGCTTAAGTTAAACTTATTATATTTTGCAAGAGATAGTTCATTTATTAATTTCCTTTAAAATGAAGCATTATTTCAAAGAGTAACTAAACATACACAAAAGTTATCTGTTTTTCACTGATAAAATATGGCTTGGATTTTAATTAATTAATAAAACCAATTTGTCTTATTTGTCAGTCATAAAAACCAGTTGGTTTTTTTAGTAAATTAATAAAAACCGTTGAGTTCTTTAATGATAAAAACTAAAAACCAGTTGGTTTGTTTATAAACAGATAAAAACCAGTTGGGTTTTTTTACCAAATTAATAAAAACCGTTAATTTCCTTAATCGGATTAATTATCTCAATCATTTATCCAATTTCAATTAACATTAGTTGCTTACATTTCCCTTTTATTTAAAAAAAAGTTAAATTTTCTCTTTCTAAAGAAATTTCTTAAGTTCATAAATAATCCATATAATTAATTTGATTATTTTACCATTTAATAATTAATCAAATTAATTATCTTTATCAATTATCCAATTTCAATTAACATTAGTTGTTTACATTTCACTTTTACTTCTCATTTAAAAAATAAAATTTTCTCTTTCTAAAGAAATTTCTTAAGTTCATAAATTAATCCATATATAATTAAGATAAATAATTTGATTATTTCAACCATTTATCCAAGATAAATTAACACTGATTTTTATTCACTACAATAATATTAGATATTCAAATTGGAATATTTTAGAAACAAAAATTATTTTTAAAACAAATTAATTTAATTTTAATTAATTAATTGAAATATACAAATCATTTATCAATTATAAACAACCCCTGAAATAAATGTCTCATTTACAACTCAATTTCAAACATCAATGCTAAAATAACTTATTCTGATAAAAAAAATTCTAAAAAAACTTGGTTTAAACCAAAAAAACCAAATAAACCCGGTTTTTTTGGTTTTTTTAAAAAAACCCGGTTTTTTGCCAACCCTGTTTAAAACGAAGGGTCATAGATTTTTCTCGAACAAGTATAACTGTAGATATGATACATTAAAGAGCCAAAAATTGCGTTTTCTTCCTTTTTTAAAAAAATTTTTAATAAAAAAAGTTACTGATTAAATTGAATGTTAAAAACATTTTCTCATTTATATCATAGTAGAGAACAATTCCTGAAAGATTCATTGAAATCTGAGAGAATCAGGTTGAGTGGCTTGTTGATTTGACATGGAATGACCCCTTCATCTTCAAATTATTAAGCATAAAATTTCCTAATGCCTAGCCTGAGTGTGTGGGTCTTAAATATTGAACCCCACTATCATCCCTTCTTGTCTGGCCTGCATTCGCATTAAATATGTGCCTTGTTTTAAATGTGAACAAAAATGTGAGAATCAAGATATGCTATTACTGGTACTGCCTGCGTTTGGTGATTATTTGGTGCTACTCTTAGCATGTTATTATACTATTGCATGATATAAGCTAAACTGTCAGAAAAAAAATTATCCCTTGAGTTGGTGGTGCCAAAACAAAGTGGTACTCATTTGTTAAAGTGTTGTGTTTGTGGTAGAATTCCTGGCTAAAATCTAGAAGTGGGTTCAAACGCCAAGCGAAGTAGTAGCGCCTAAGTATCAAAGTGAAGTTGGCAACTAAGAATTCGCCAAAAGGAGCCAACCTGAACCCACTTCTAGATTTTTACCCCCTTCCTTTCAGTCAGAATTTAATATTATTTATGTTTATTTAGTACTTAAATAAAGAGTAGGTTTGAAAAGTGTAATTCCAGTCTAATAAGAAATCTATCCAAATAAGAAATTGAGTTTTTTCAAGAAAAAGAAAAAAGTTTGAAATATTCAGTAACATTTAATATATACCTAGTATTATTATTACCTAGTTAGAGTTTTTAACAATTTTTAGTAGAAAAATATCATTAATACCAGATAAGCACTGAACCATTCCTTGCATGTATTACGTAAAAATTTGGTACTCTTCCAGAATACCGGCACAAATCTCGCCAAGCATATTTTTTTGCGACAGCTCACACATGACCTTCCAAAACAGAAACAAACGGTGATATTTGGTTTGGAGCTGGTTGCATCATTATTAGCGACTTTATCGCTTGCTTTGGGATTTTGGAAGAGTACCAAAAATTTTAATGTCCAATAAGTATTTAATTATTTCATTTAATATTTAAATATTAAATTTTATGGCACACTTCCCATTGGATATATCTACTCCATGCAAGGAACCTGGCTGTGCATAGTTTACCCATACTTGTTGAAATACACTATGTATAATTACCATCTAGCTCTGCCAAATTTAAGCATATTTTTTTTCTTCTAGGTTTTCTCAAAGGAAGGAAATATTCCCAATGTTATCTTAGCAGTAAGTTCTTAAAAATTTACGTAAGCCTAATTAATGGTTTTGTCAGATCCTTCCGATTCTAGATAAGCTTGTGCCAGTGGCGAATCCAGGATTTTTGTCTGGGGGGGCTGATTTTCACAAATAACTTAATTGCTATTATGGGCTGTTAAAACATAAATGTAAGCAACTGAAAGGGGGAGTGGGGGTTGCCAGTTCCCTAGCCATATTTTGGTTTAGGGGGTTACTCAACATCTTTTATGAGGTGTAATCTTAGGAATTCTAAGTTTTATGTGGGATGACTTCGTAAGGTTTTAATTTTGGTGCACTAAGTTTCAAAATTGTGTAAAAATGTCAACTCCAAGTAAAAGGGGGGTCTGGGGGTCCTCCCCCAGAAAATATTTGAAAATTTGCCAATTAAAATATTGTTTTAGCTCATTTTGAAGCCTTTTAGATTCCACCCAAAGAGCACCACTCATTGTAAGCGGCAGTATTTTCAAGGGGTTTAGAGGTTCCTATTCCGTACTTATTAGATTCCAAAATTTCGAGGGGGTTTGGGGGTCTTCCCCCAGAAAAATTTTGGAATTTTTACCCTTAAAAGTAGGGTTCCGATTCATTTTGAGACCCTTTGGGTAACACCATCGAATGTCCGCAACGTGTTGAAATTTCTTTTTTGGCTTTATTGCTATTGCCAAAACTTGAATGTCTTATTCCTGGGGGGGGCTGCAGCCCCACAGCCCCCCCTATTGGATTCGACACTGGTTTGTGCGCATGCCCTAAGTAGGAATTTAGCAACACATTTTTGGCAAAGGAATCGCTACTTGGAGAAGCTCTTATCCCAGTTTCAAGTTTTAAATTATGCAGTATATTTTTGGTTTGGATCGTAGGTTTTCTAAATATATTTTCCATTTCTCAGGGGTCAAAGTTGTCCTATATATCCTATATTTTAAAAAAATTGCCAAAAACGGCCTATATTGCCTATATTTTAACAACTGTCATATATTTCCTATATTTTCGTTTTGTGTCCTATGCAATTTTTTTAATACTTAAAAAACACTATTCTAATGGTTATTTTTGCATATAATGCTCGGATTCCGCGGTAATTCGTTGTTATTTTAAGTTACCGGGTGTTCCAAGTATGTACTAAAGTGATTGGCTACAGTGATGTGACGTCGTTTCTAGTGGGTGGAGTTAACCCATTAGTGCCCCCCCAGTGATCTATTTCTAGATCGCTAAATATAAAGTCATAAATGCTCTCTTAAATTACCATAAATTCACCCAACAGTAACGAAACTGCACACATGGCAAGAGAAAACATCCCTCAATCCTAATACCCTGTGTTTTTTGCGTTTGCTTCATTTATTTTGTAATAGGGATGGGCTAAAGTTCGAGTTTTCTTCTTTGATCGAAAATAACTTGGGCGTTGATGGGTTAAAGGCTGTCGTTAGAGATTTCAATTTTCTGTTTGGCAACAGTTTTCCTTTCTTCTGTTTTGCTTTGGGTTTGGTTTTCTTGGTCTTGTGTTTGAATTTGAAATCAGGATAAAACCGAAATGGCTACATCTCGTCATCGTGGAACGAAATTTGGTGCGGATTGGCTAGACCACGTGGATGTAACTGGAACAAATGTTATGAAATAAATATTAATAAAATAATATTAAAATTAAATATATGTTACAAAGGAAATGATTCAATTGTATAAAGATGCATACTCAAACTACAAAAGTAAAAAAGAACTGCTGTGAAAGAAAGTAATAAATTAAAGGCAAAAGAAAAAGTCCCTCCACCTTCAAAATCATATCATGGAGCTGAAAGATAAAATTAATTCTGCTCAATCTATGATTGACGAAGGTAATCAACGATTAAAAGATGGAGTGAAACGTTAGAGCATGCAAGAAATAGAAACTGCTCAAACTCTTATTGATGCAGGGAACAAAAAAACTCAAACTTGCTAAAGATGAGTTGGAAAAGTGTTAAGTAAAGGCCATTTCAAAATTTTGTAATAAAGAATTGTAGTTAAAATAAGAATTAAAAAAATTAATTATATGCCTATATTTTTCATGGAAAATGTCCTATATTTTAGAAGTTGACCACTTCTACCCCTGATTTCTAAATATAATAGTGTCCGTATGTTTTATGTTTTACGTAGGATTTAAATAACACTCTTTCAATGCTCTTTTGCAGGAAAACTCAATAAAATAAGTTCTGAAATAGAAAATAAATTCTTTAATTAAATTAAGTAATATTATCAAATTAAATAACTAAAAATAAGAACACCAAACTATCAAAATTTGATTTATTCAAATCATAACTACATAACTTTTCTCAAAATCTATAAAAATCTAATAAAAATAATTATAACACTTATCTAAATTAAACCATAAAAAATCTAACAAAATAATTATAACATTAATTTAAATTTTAAAAAATTATCTTTAATTTTTTAAGTTAAAAATAATAAAAATTTAAAGAGAGTATTCCTGGGATTCGAACCCCGGACCTTCTGCTAAACAAGCGCTTACTCAACCATCTGCTCCATTGGGACTCACGGATAATGAAGCAATTTAATAATTTAAAGTCAGCTGCCTCCAAAGAAGCCAAAATCTTCCGCCAAATCTCTGGTTGCCAACACGTTGATGCCGTGATTTCGCCAAACTCGAAAGTGGGAAAAACCACAAAATAGGCATATGTAAAAATTTAAGGTAGTATCATGGGATATGGTATTGGTAATACATTGTCTTGTGTAAATTCTGAGTTATGTGGTTTTCAAATTTTCACAACAAATTAAATATCATCTGTCGAGATTACAGTCCATAAAAGCAAGAAACTGTCCATATTTTGTAACTCAGGCAGAACAACTGCCTGATCCAGATTTTAATGGATTTTTATATATTTTATCCCACCATAGTGAAATAATTTAGTAATGTTGATAAAAAGATCTTAAATATCTTACAACCAAAACCTAATTACTTTTAAATGCAAGGAATTGAAGAATTTGTTAAGTGTGTTGAATTATTATTTTGAAATTGGAAGGCAGTGTTGAGTTGGTATGTGTGCTTTGCTGCAGGTATCAACCCGGCTTCGACACTATTGTTCCTCTGTTATGGTTTTTTTACGTTTTAATGGAATCAACCATAATTAGGAATTTTTCTAGAGCTTTTTGTTTCTTGTAGTTGTTTGATTTGTAGTCCAAAACCAGTTCTTCTGTTAATGGATCTGGGGCAGTAGCTTCTAGCAGTTCCGTTCTAGCCGCATAATAAACAGGGCAGTGGCACAGAATATGCTTCCTATCTTCCACCTCTCCACAAATACAATTGGGAGAATTGATTATGTTGAAGCGGTATAAGAGATTATTAGTTATCAACATGTTTGTACTGTATCGTGCTAGAAGTACATCTCTTTTCCTGCTTGATGAGTGTTTTCTAATTTGTGGGGTCAGGTCATTTAGGTAATGGAAGTCTTGAAAGTATTTTGTGATCCTCCACTGATCTTCTTCTTCCATCCAAAGGTCTTTTTTGATGGTTTGGACCAGGTCCTCCATGCATACTACTTCATCTAATGGGGTATTGGCATTACAGGAGACTGCAATACTGTCCGCTTTCTCGTTTGGAGCTATTCCTCTATGACCTGGCACCCAGACCAGCTCAATTTTGTCGGCTATTTCTATTGCTTGGTTTAGGTATTTTTGGAGTTCGGTTATGACGGTGTGACTCTTTGGATTAATGAGGCAGTGTTAAGTTTGCTTAAAAAAATTAAAGAGTGGAAAAGTTCTAAATTTTTTGAAAACATGAGACTCAATAAAAACTGCATTTCTGGTACAAAGCAGGAAATTAAATAAATTTAGGTACTTGCATATTATCCCGTCGACTGTTCAGCAGCCGTCTAATTCAGTGACACCTATAGAAAAGTTGGTACTTACGTATTATACCATCGACCGTTAAACAGCCGTTAAATTCAGCGGTACAGCTATAGTATAGAACAGTCAATAGGATTTTATAATGTTTTCGAATTCAGCTGCACGATTGACAGCGTAATACGTAAGAACCGAAAAGTCAATGGGTTTTGTGATAAAGCCTATTCTGTCGAATAAATTTGGATTAGTTTTTGTTGTGCATAAAAATGTTAAACAAGCTGTAAATAGTCTAAAATTGAAATTTAAAACATTTTATTTTAAACTATTTCCAGTGTTTTGTCCCAGTTATTTTTTTATGCATGTGCCAGTTATTTTTTTATTCATGTGCAAAATCATGTCACTAAAAACATCATTTTTGCTCTGTTCATTGTTGTGTACACCAATATATATCATTAATGATTATTCCAAAAATAGACCATATTTGTTGGTGCATATCCTAACCAATACCAATAGTATTGTTAAATCACATAACAAAAGTTCACTAAAATATTTCATTCTACAAAATATTTTATGCTTGAGTCCATTTTTTTCAAACTACATCAAAGTAATTAACATTAATTTTATTTTAGAATAATTTCCTAAGCAGGGGTTCATCCAGGTTTTTCTGTCAGGGTCCTATTTTAGGAATTTTGTGAAAAGTTGAATGGAATTTTGTGAACAATCAAATGAAGGGCCTGTAGCCACAGCACATTATAACTTTTAAAATGGGTCCAAAATCTAGCAAATTTCATTGTAAGACGATAAACATTTTGAAAACAATTTTCAAACCTTTTTTGATCTTTGGAGTTTTGTTAAAAGCCTGTTTTTGGTGATTAGAATTTTGTGAAGGGTCCAAAATTGGACCCATTTTCTCTCTAGATGAACCCTTGCTAAGGTATTTTGAATTTCTAGGGGCCTCCTGGTGTTGGAAAAACTACTACTATTTTATGCTTAGCAAAGATTATGCTTGGCCCCTGTTTCAAAGATGCTGTATTGGAATTGAATGCTTCTAATGAAAGGTAGGGCCTCAACACTTTTTGCTATGAATGAACAATGAATTATGTTAGAAATTTGTTTTTAATCCTAATAGTTTATCCTTTTAATGGGAGTGCTCTTTATATGAACCAAAAACACAGGTAAATGCCGAGCAAAACTTAATTTTACCTCCACTTCTCTTTTACAATGGAAAAAATGCATACTGAAGTGTGAAGATATTTTTGAACAGTGTTTGTGTTTCTCCTGGTTAAAATGGATTTTTTCCCCAGGGGTATTGATGTAGTTCGAAACAAAATAAAGATGTTTGCCCAACAGAAAGTAACTCTACCTAAAGGAAAGCATAAGATTATTATTTTAGATGAAGCTGACAGGTAAACTATTTAGTAATAATAAATGTATCATTTAATTAGTACAATTCATTGTTCCTGTTTTATCTATAGTTGTATGTAATATTTATTGAAATTTTGGTGATTATGTTCTGTGCTATTAAAATATTTTATGATTTTGTACACAAGTCCATACAAATTATAACTTAGGTATCAAAGATTGCAAAAACTAAGTATTTATAGTAGGGGGGAGTTGAACAAATCTATATTAAAAAATGTGCAAGTAGAAAAGGAAATAATTTTAAAACACTGATGGATTTTATGTAATACATAATTGACAACTCTTCCATTTTAACCGGAAAATAAACTAGTGTGTAAACTGTGGTAGGGAAGTAACTGTGGTAGGTAGCCTTGACTTAGGTGAAGAAAAAAATGCCATGGGTATCTTGATTTTTAAAATCTTTCTTTTTTATAACCACAATGTAGGCAGGTGTGGTAATAAAATTTATATTTTATGTAGATATTTTGATTGTTTTATTTAATATTTTATTTTTTACTCCTCTTTATTTATTTTTATTTTTAAAATAGAATTAGTAAATTACTTTGCTTATAATAAAAATTATAATTGCTTATTGCTTATAATAAAAGCTTACTTTGCTTTTACAAATAAAGTGATAAATAATACAATTTTTTAGTTATTCTAAATTTAGCTTGAGTCTTATGCTATCAAAAGGTCAACTGCACTATGTAGTAACTTGTGGTGAATCCCCACTTGACACGTAATAACTCAGTCTTTACTAAAAGATCACTATAATTTCATTAATGTTAAACAAATTACCCAAAAGTCAAAATGAAAAGTAAATATGAGATAAATATCAATAAGTCTTCGGTGTCATTGTCGAATTCTTGTATAAGCTCTTCCTTTATCAGAAGTTTGAAAAAAAAATAGAATTTTTTTTTAAAATACTGGACTTTATTTTGAAGAAAATCAAATTAGAAGAAAACTTCATCATTAACAACAATAGTGATGTTTTAAATTTTCTTGAATCGAACCAAATTTGAATATGTATGTATACCTTCGACTTTGAAAATCTGTACACCAATCTGCCTCATGAGAAATTATTGGATGTTTGTCGATACTTATATGAAAATTACCTAACAGATTATGTTTTGGAAAGGAGTTTCTGGAATAATTTATGTAAATTTTGAATTATGGAGAACTATCTATTTAATGGCATATTTTTTGTAGACAGGTTAGAGAGGAATACCAATGGGTGCCTCCTTTTCTTGAGCATTGGCTAACATTTTTTTGCATTGTTATGAGGCAAAGGTTATCAAAAATAACTTAATTAATGGATATAGATATATTGATGATTTGCTAATTTTAAATGAAGAAAATATAAATACTATTATTAATTGTTATCCTGAGGATCTGGTATTAAACAGAACTAATGAAGATACACAGAGTTGTACCTTTTTGGACTTGAGTTTGAGGGTGTAGGATGGAAATATTGCTGTTGGGGTTTTTGACAAAAGAGACAGTTTTCAATTTAACGTAATAAAGTTGTGTAATTTTGAAACGAAGTTAAGTAAAAAGGTTTTAAAGAATGTAATCTTTGCACAGGCAAAAAGGATCAAGAGAACATGCAATAATAAGAAATCTTACTTGGAAGCCACAAGAGCCTTAATTCTAAACCTATATGATAATTATTACCCAACTAATTACTGCAACATAGAATTTATGATAAAGGAGCTACAGCTCGATTACGGGGAAATTAATTTGTGAATTTTGTTTTTCTGGTTTGGCAACGGAGATAAAAAAAAAGGGGCATGGATTTTATTTGATTGTAGATATTACTGTTTGTTCTTTGGTGAGTTGACTGTTTTTTGTGGTGGTCTAATCGTTTCTAGTCCTTTTTAATGTTGTTTCGTTTTTTTGGGGTCTTCGGGTCTTGGCAGTTTTTGAACTTCGGTTCTACTGCTACAGAAAAGGCCCCGGTCAACTCGGCTAGGGGTGACCCCTGAAGAAGTCCTCAGTCGGGTTGTCCATTAAAAGTTTAAAAATCCAGGTTTTGAATTTTGAATTTTAATCTTAGTTTATATCTTTAATAAAAGTATTTTCTAAGATTAAAATTCAAAATTCAAAACCTGGATTTTTAAACTTTTAATGGTCAACCCGACTGAGGACTTCTTCAGGGGTCACCCCTAGCGGAGTTGACCGGGGCCTTTTCTGTAGCAGTAGAACCGAAGTTCAAAAACTGCCCCACTGTGTTATCACTTATATTGACCTCTATCTCAGGAGTCGGCAAGTAATTTTTCTTGGGGTCCAAATAATTTTGAAAATTTTCATCGAGGTCTGAAGAAAAATTAGGTTACTATTACTACTTCAAATTCTGACCTTCAGGATACACTTATATTTTTACAAAGATGCAATTTGAGTATGCTACCTTAGGGTGGTCACAAAAAATCAACTTTCGAAATCCTTAGGTCTCACCCCCCTAAAATGTGCCAATAGGCTAAATAATGAGATTGGCCAAGTTTCAGCTCAATCCGATAATATTAACCCGTGCCTCATCGAGGTCAAAGTTCAGAAAAACAGCGATTTTTAACAAAAATTGGTAGTTTTCGCCCCATAAAACTAAAACCGTTTGTCCCAAAAACCCGGTTAAGGTATCATTTAATAGGTAATTTTATGCACTTTAACTTTGATATAATCAGATTTTATTTACTAAAACGTAGGGCTCGACCGATGGCATTTTTTTGGCCGATGGGCCGATGCCGATTGTTTGAAAATTTCCATCGGCAGGCCGATGGTAATTATTTGGCCGATGCCGATGGCTGATGCTTAAGGCCGATGGTAAAAAATGCAAACCCTTTGGCAATATTTTTTTAGAAAAGCATTAAAACCTATCGCAAAGCCAGAAATGAAAATTTTTTTTGTATAAATTATTTTTGGGTAATTTTTGTCCTTGAAAACTTTTTTACTTACGAATAGCAATCCTCTTCGGATGGGGGGGTTAAAGGGTTTCAAAATGAATTAATACACTACTTTTGAGGGATGAACCCCCAACAAAATTTTGACGCCTGTTTCACATTGTTCTTTTCTTAAAACTTCTTCCAAATAAAAAGTATTGGTTTGCTTTGAGGTATCTCCAGAAGTGTTTTAAAATAAGATAAAACACTAGCTTAAAAGTAGAAAATTTATAAATAATTCTAGCTCAAAACATGTAGCTCCCCTCAAAATTCTGACGTCAGTACAAAAATTTATGTCAAAAATTCAGGAGGTTGAACTGTGCCAACCGCTTAAGCAGTTCATCAGGTTCACTTGCTCATGTTCAGAAGGTGGCTTAAATAAGAAGGAAGACTTTGGATAAAACTTAACAATTTATTTGAACATTAAAAATCAAGGTTATAGCTGTGCCGGCACGGCAACAAGAAGAGAAGGCAAGAAGAACGATTAACAACAGTGATCGCCTTTTATAAGATAGGGGATGTGTTGCCACACCCATGTACTAAATTTCATAACAGTTCATTTGCATACAATTACACTGGAAGTTACAGAACATTAGAAGTGGGACTCGAACCGTGGTCGAACCACACTGGAGGTTACAGAACGTTAGCAGTGGGACTCGAACCGTAGTCGAACTTTAGCCGCCACAGAACCCCTAAATTCCCCTTGAATACGGCCCTGAGTTGAGGGGTTTAAGTACAACTGAATTTATTATGGAATTTAAGGAGATGGGGGGTTGGGGGTTCTCCCTAAGAAAAATTTTGAATTTTGAACAATAAAAGTAGGGGTTTTATGCATTTTAAGACGAATTTTTAAGGAAAAACTGAAAAATTTACGTAAAAAATTGTTTTTTTGGTGGGGGTTGAACCCCCAAAACCCCCCCTTTGATATGGCCCTGCCCTAAATAACACCCATGCTGGAGCATTTCAACTTAAAACTAAATTTGGAGCAAGATGGAGCAGAATCACACTTCTTTGTCTATCGCTTGATGTTATTCTGTTTTCTGCGAAATACATCGGCCAAACATCGGCTTTTAGATGTTTTTTTAGGCCGATGGGCCGATTTTTTCTCAAGTTAACATCGGCCGCCGATGTCTAGGCCGATGGCTATTTTTTCAAACAATCGGCGCCGATGCATCGGCCAAACCGATGCATCGGTCGAGCCCTACTAAAACGGATAAGGTGCTATTTAGCATTTTCATAATGAAGATCCTCGAAAGTGAATTTCCTTGCAAGAACCCTAGAACATTACGGAGTCACAAAAAACTTTCTTTCCGGTCTTTCCCTACTCATTTTGGCTCCAATAGATAGTAAATGAGTTTTTTAACCCCCTAAGAGAATTCTAGGGTATAATTTCACCCCCCCTAAATTTCGGAAAAAAGAGAAAAATATATTTTTTACAATTTTTTTTATTGTTAATGTGTTACAGTTGGTTCAAATACATTATTAACAGTAAAAGACCAATGATTAAGGGGAGTAACCTTTTGTTATAACCCCTATAATCAAAGCGAAAGAAGCGCGACTGTGAGAGGTTTTGCTAAAACCCATTAATACCCATTAAAGTGATAAAAATAGCTAAATTACAAATTTTTTCATAAAAACATCTAGAGAGATGTCAATAGGTGTTAAAAATGATGTTTGAGATTATTTATATGTGTTATAAAATTATAATAATAGCGCCCTTCTTGACTCTAATTTAAAAAAAAGCATTTCTACCAAATTTACTTTCTTCCAGCTAATTGAACTGAACATATGCTCTTAGAAAAATGTATAAATCAATTTAATATTTGTAATATATACTTCAGTTTTCATTTGACTATCGTTCCAAAAAATTCTCTTTTAAATGCATAACAATTTAGTGTATGAATTTATCATCAAAAGTTTTCTTTCTGTACATTACACATGTTTTCATATTTCTACTTAAATGCGTAGTGTGCATAAAGAAAATTATTTTCTTTAAAAAAGTAATTTTCAAAAAAATAGTCTCAAAATTGTTTGATAATTATAATAAGGTTTTTCTTTAAAAACTATGCTTATCCACTTTACGGTTAGGACTATAACTTAGATGTTGCTTTTAGTAATCCAGCGGAAGCTTAAAAGTGATATACTGTTGGAGTTTCTCAACCATAGTATTTTTCAGAGAAACCTTGTTTCCAATTTATATCAAATATCATGGGAAACAATACTTTTTACTGAATATATGAAAATATTTTGAATATTTCCCATTTTACGCGCTATTTTTGTCTCCTTCAACACAGGTGTGAATATAATTGGCGACTAAAGAATAAAATATTAAGTTATTTGATTATAGATCAAACATATGTAATGAAACTTTTTCACACCTATTAAAAAATTAGTTTTCCTCGCATGGTAGGCAAAAGAAACCCCTGAGGTATATTTATTGAAAATAAATCAATTTATACATCTTTCTAATATCATACTTTTAGGTTAATTAGCTGAAAACGAGCAACTTTGGTAGAAATAGGGTTTCTTAAAATTTAAAGTCGGTAAGGGTGCTATTATAGACATAAATCACCAAATGACATCTCTCTAGAGGTTTTTGCTGAAAAAATTTGTATATTAGACCTTTCGATAACTTTAATGAATGTTAAAGCCTTTTTTAGCAAAACCTCTCACAGTGGCGCTTCTTTCGCTTAGATTATAGAGGTTATAACGAAAGGTTAATCCCCCTTATCATTGGTCTTCTACCTAATTAAACTATTAATAATGTATTTGAACCAACTTTAACACATTAAAAATCAAAAAAATTTGTAAAAAAATATACACATTTTTATCTTTTTTCCTAAACCTAGGGGGTTGAAATTATACCCTAGAATTCTCTTAGGGGGTCTAAAAGCTCATTTACTATCTATTGGAGCCAAAATGAATAGAGAAAGACCGGAAAGAAAGTTTTTGGTGACTTCGTAATGTTCTAGGGTTCTTGCAAGGAAATTCGATTTCGAGGACCTTCACTATGAAAATGCTAAATAGCGCCCTATCCATTTTAACAAATAAAATATGATTATACCATAGTTAAAGTGTACAAAATTACCTATTAAATGACACCCTAACCGGGTTTCTAGGAGAAACGGTTCTAGCTTTATGGGGCAAAAACTACCAATTTTTGTTAAAAATCGCTGTTTTTCTGAACTTTGACCTCGATGAGGCACGGGTTAATATTATCGGATTGAGCTGAAACTTGGCCAATCTCATTTTTTAGCCTATTGGCACATTTTAGGGGGGTGAGACCTAAAAAAAGTCGAAAAAAATTTTTCCCCATGTTACTTGTGACCACCCTAATGCTACCTGCTTAATTAAATTGCTAAATTTAATATTATTAGTAGTTTTTAAATTAAAAATGGGGGTCTGGGGGTTTTCCCCAGAAATTTTTTTGAAAATGGACCCTTAAAAAGCTTGTCAAACTAATTTTGTTGCGTTAAAATACATATTTATTATTATCGAAATGCTATGGCGGTCCAGGAAATAACCTCACGTGGTCCGGATGCGGACTGCGGTCCACCAGTTGCTGACCCCTGGTCTATCTAATCTCCACAAACTTGTAATTTGAAGAATTTTTTAAACCTTCATCACTTAATTTGTGCAACCTTTTTTCAGTATGACAGAAGGAGCTCAACAAGCTTTGAGAAGAACTATGGAAATCTATTCTAAAACAACTCGATTTGCTTTAGCATGTAATGCATCTGATAAAATCATTGGTGAGATAGTGTTTATCGAAACAAATTATAATTGCAAATCCTGCTTTCTATATTATTTATAAAAACTTATAAATTAACTTAAGGATTTTATTTTAGAAAAAAATGTTATGCAATTTTTTTAAATCTTAGGCCTTAACCTTATTTTCTATCCACCATCAACATATACTGTTTGCACAAATTACATGCAATAGTTAACTTTAGATTGTTAAACCATGAATGGCATTTAAATCAAAGACAAATATATTTTCTAAAAATCAATAATTTTTTTATCTATCCCTCTCAATCTTTTACAGATATAAATAAAAACTAAACATTCAAAACCTTTGTCATAAAATTCTACTAGAAAGTCCATATTTATTTTGTGTTTCAAATTTAGAGCCAATCCAGTCTCGATGTGCCATGGTCCGTTTCGGCAAACTCTCAGATCTACAAATTCTCTCTAAGATAATGGATGTTTGCAAAGCTGAAAATGTGAGCTTCACTGATGATGGCCTTGAAGCTTTGATATTTACTGCACAAGGAGACATGCGACAGGTTTATATTTCTACAATTCTTTCATAGGTTTTGTGAACCATGTCTGGGACGATTCAAATATTACGTAAGCACGTTATTGGTAATTTTTGACCCCCTGCTTCTGTAATATTTGAATATCCACTCTTTAATTTTCAATTAAGTATCAGAATTAACAAAGTATATTCCTACTTACTGTAGTTATATACATAACTACATCCAAATATAGTTCTAATTCCAAATATTGTTTTACTGAGTGTTCCTCATCGTGTTATTTAAATAAAATGTTTTTTAATTTAACTTTAGTTTTCGATGCATATAAAGTTTTATGCATAAGATCTAAGCAACTGAGCTCAGATATGCCTACTTAACTCAAAAACAATAACTTTTTTACTTTATGATATTTATGCATTGTTGGTCTTTTATTAAATTGCTTCTATTGCAAATTATTATTTTCTCACTTAAAACACTTTTATAGGCTTTGAACAATTTGCAGTCAACCCACTCTGGCTTTGGACATGTTAGCAGTGAATATGTATTTAAGGTAACTACACTCATCATTTTGAAAAATTTGTTTAAAATATTCAATTGCAAGATGTGGAAGATTTCCCCCTAACCCCCCAATTGTTATTTTTTACCCGGGGACAAATTCACATAATCAATGATTACAAACTTTCATTTAAATAACCTTTTCATAGGTATTATGGTGTATTTATGTTGATAAATAAAATAGTTCCCTTCTTCCTTCCTTCTTCCTTCTAATCAGAAAGCTTTTAGTTTGTCACCTTTATTTTTACCCATTGAAATTACTTGCTTATAGATTTCGTTGTAAATTTAAAAAAAATTAAGATATTCAATTTTAGGTGTGTGACGAGCCTCATCCTTTACTGATAAAAGATATGCTAAAGCATTGTGCTGAATCCAAGCTTGATGAGGCCTACAAGATTTTATCACACCTCTGGAAATTGGGATATGCTTGTGAAGATATTATTGCAAATATATTTAGAGTTTGTAAAACTCATGATATGCCTGAGTATTTAAAATTGGAATTTATAAAGGTAATTATCCATCAATTGTATCTAATTATTTTATTTTCGTACATATTAAGGGGAGTTCTAATATCTTTCCATAAGAAACATTGCTCTTTTCGGATATAAGGAAATTTAAAATTTTTTATTGTTAGTTTCCACAGCATGTTTGGGGCAAGATTTAACTAAGATTCTTGTAAAGAAATTATGGTTCTTACGTATTATGCCGTCGACCGTGCCACTGAATCTGAAAACCTCATCAAATCCTATTGGCTTTTCTATAGCTGTACTGTTGAACGGTCAATGGTATAATACATATGTACCAAAATTATAATATACGTACCATAAAACGGGATGAATTGGATCACTTATGAACTGCTGCCAAAAATTTACTGCAAAAGATTTTTATATGCTTTAAAAAGAATATTTCGAAGCCCAATCAATTATTTTAGTACTTGTTGAAAAAATTAAATTCCTTGAATAGTTGATTTTATAGATATTTTTAAGTGCCGTGATCCGATTCACCCTCGATGCAGGGTGAATAGGATCACTGCAAGTTTCTGATGAAAAAATGGCTATTTTAACTGATCTAGGATCCTAAAATTAGGCTGTAACTAGTCTAATAAGGTAAAATGGATACATTTTACTAAAACTAATGAACTTTTTTTTATAAAAATACATGCATCTTAAGAACAATGCTTCTCCTATACAAAATACTAAATATATAAATTAGGGAAAGATATTAATGAGGGGAAATATGCTCCCTCATGGCCCCTATTATATCAAATTTTGACTAGGTGCTGATAATAACCAATGGAAACCAGAAAGCGGACTAAAGGTGGAAAACCAAGCATTTTTATGAGTGATCCGATTCCCCTAGCATGGCAGTCGGAATGGACTTCTTTTACTAAAAAATTCAGCAAAAATCGGAATAACAATTTATTTTAAATTTGATTGCAAATAAATCTTTGAAAGAATTAGGGGCCCAAGGGAAATACCTAAAAAGGAGAAAAGAAAGTTATTTCATTCGTGTAATTAGCAAAGTTTTGACAACCAAGTTTTTATGACCTTTTTTGGATTCAACTTCAAAGCCACGGTGGACCTAAGATAGTATTGAAAAATAATTTTTGATCACTGAAACAACTTCTTAACAATGTGTAGAATAAGTCAGAATTTATTCTGATTCAATTACTCTAACACAATTGGTGCTATGATGGTTTAAATTTTAAAAAATTTTCAGAAGTGATTTGATTCACCCCGTTTTACGGTATTTAAATTAAGCACATTGTTTCTTCACATTTTAAATGTGTTAATTTTATGTCTATCTCGGGAAAAATATTTTTAGACTTTATCTGTGCCTGTTTAACAAAGAAAACAAGAAATTATTCTTATTTTGTTTTGTCATCAAGGTCTAAACTGCATTCATAATAATTAATTTTTTTTGCAGGAAATTGGTTTGACACATCTCAGAATTGTTCAAGGTGTGCAGTCTCTTTTACAACTTTCAGGTTTACTTGCTAGGTTGTGCAAGAAGGCTAAGGCTGTACCTTCATAAGCAGTAGTATTAAGTATATTGTAAAAAGCTTTACTGTTCTTTTTTTTAATAAAAGTACTAATTTTCTTAAGAATTCATTTTTTAACTCCCATTTTCCTTAAACACTATCAGGGTTAGTATAGTGCTTAAAAACCTTAAAAAGTGCTTATGTTTTGTATTCTTTTATAAGGCCCTTATAAAGTGCTTAAAAAGTACTTAATTTTTACAATAGTTCTTAGTTTTTTCTCAAAACATTAGTAATTAAAAAGTGCTTATTTGTATACAAAAACAGTCAAATTTTCTGGTGCTTCCATCAAATGTGTGATCTTAATTTTTCTTCAGTAACTTTAATTTCAACTAGTGCATTCCACTTAAGGAACTCAACTCGAGTAAATGTTTTTTCAGTCCTTCATAAATTGAAAAAGAAGGTTAAAAAAATTGCGTTAAAATTTTTTTTTGCAGTTATTAATTTTACAATGATAGTTAATTTCTAATATGCAAGCTCGTTAATGTTATCTCTATTTTAGAGACCAAAATATATTCAAAAATTCCTGAAAACTCATTGACAACATTATATTGACATTTTGAAATGTATACAAGTAGGTCCTTAAAACGTCTAAAAAAATCCTTTGAAAGTCCTTAAAAAGTGCTTAATTTTACTCTTCTTCTGAACAAACCATGACTATGATTTTGAATAATATATTCTAAATTAACTCATTTTTTCACTCCTGATATCTATGTTAGTAGTAATAATTTAGGGCAAATAATTGTAAGGTTCCAAAATTAATTATTACCAGTTATGAAATCAACACTTTAAATTTAAAGCTGGAAAATAAAATAAAATGCAAGTATTATTTAATGGTCAGTAAAAATAGTTTGCAGAATTCAGATCTGAAGCAACAAAATTGGGCAAAGGTTGAAAACAAGTTTCTAATGTTTGGCTAAAAGATTTTTATTTTATTGTGTATAATAGAAAATTTCAAAGCATAATACATATAAAAATAATTTCAATTTGCAAGGCACTGTGCATATAGTTTATAAATAGTCAGGCACATATTTAGAATTTTTGCTGCCCTCCCATCTTTTTCTTTTTAGAAGAAGCTAATATTTAGCCATGATCCTTGTCAGAAGGCAGCATTTTTGATTGAACTGATTTTAGACAAAAAATCTACAAAATTAGCAAAATTTTTTTCTACAAAATTAGCAGTTAGATTTTCTTAGACTAAGAAAAAAAACCCATCTGTTTGGAGGCCCTAGACTAGACTTTGGTTTAGGGGGGGTTGGCCAACTATTACTTTTAAACTCACCTACTTATAATAGAGTGAAGGAAGCTTTCCAGAAGAGATGTGGCACAACATCAACATTTTCTATTAAAAAGTTGTTAACCCTTCATCCACTGACGGTACTTACAAGTCCGACCTACTTAAAATTACATGAAATAACCCTCCTTATGAATATACTAACAATAATTTGCAGGAACACTTTTAGTTTCCATCTTCCAGGATAAAAGGCAGCACGGGTTTTTTGATGTGTATTTTGGCGGGAAATAAGAATAGATTTTAAATTGAAGTTGTGCTTTCATTGCTGTGATCGGATTCCCATGATTGTCTTTTTTTGTTCCCTCAAAAGTAGTTAAAGTCAAAAGTAAATTAAATTATTTTTTAAGACTTAAAACTTTGATAAAAAGTAATGTTTTTTTTTGCATTGTGACTGAGAATATTTTAGCTCTCTGTACTGACAGTACTCAAAATTATCAATTTAATTAATTAGCTCCGGTGGATTAAATCTCCCATAGATGATTATTTTGTTTATATGCCTTAATGTTCAATTTAGTGACCCCAAAAAATATTTGCTCGGAAAAAATTGACGAAAATCAATGCAGTAGATAAAGGGTTAAATTTAGAAGCTGGGCAGATAACTCTGAGTTTTGAGGGAGCTTGGGGATTTACCCCCAGAAAATTGACTAATAAAACCCATTTTTGGACATTCTAAGACTCTTGGGGGATGGCCTCCACCTCCCCTTGCTACAACACTATTGAATTGTTAATAAAATATCCAGTTATGTTTAAATACAGTAAATATGTAAAAGGTACATATACAGAGACTCCAACTTTCAAAGATGGTTGTCAGTAGTCCTTATGAGCAAGGAAATTTTTTTTGGAAGTTGATCCTAAAAACAGGGTTGTTTTATACACCTAGTCCGATTTTTTTAGAGTGGATCCCCTGCACGCCCCCTTGATGTCATAGCTAACAAGATTTTTAAAAATACTGCATTAAGCTTCAGAGTGATCTATCAGTAAAAATTTACAACTTGGGAAATCCTTAAGGGAACCAGGACGTTCTCAGCCATGCAAAATATGCTAATTTAACAATATTTCGAGACCCAAAATTATATAGTAAAAGTTATTCAAATACTATAAAAATTGGTTGTGCTAACTAACAGTCTTTTGTCATCCTAAAATGACAAAAATTAATTATATATTATCATATAATTTTTTTAAATAGGAAGTCGAAAAAGTATATTACTCTACGAGTCTTCCGATGGATGGGGTAAGAAAGGTTAGCATATAAAAAATTCTATGTTGTTTTTTACCAAAACAAATAGTTTTCCATGTTGAGAAATGTATATTCAATTTAGTGAACTAATTTTTGAAACAATTTAATTATTATTTTTTAAATAAAAAAATTTTGAACTTAAAATTTTAAAATGCAGCAAAAAACAGCAAATTTTTCTCCTATTTTTGCTTAATTAAAAAAATTATTACAACATAAACTGTATAAAATGAAATTCACTGAATGCACTTATATAAAACGAATAATTGTACCAAGTTTCATGCATAGCTGCCAACCTGATGGAGGAAAAAATAGGAGTACTTTCATGGACTACACATGGAAGCATACCCACCTTTTTTTCAGTCACAATTTAAAATTTAAGCCGCCTTTTTTTCAGTCACAATTTAAAATTTAAGCCGCCTTTTTAGTTCATAGTGGAACTACGAAGCACTAATAATTTAGATAAAACCCTAAAACGATGTCTATGAAAAAACAAAAACACCCCCCTTAAAGTAGATGAAAACAAAATCATCCATAAGTTACAACCAAAGGCGTCCAAAACGATTAATCATGGTTCCTGCTCTATAACCAAAATAGAAATTAATGCTTTTTTTTTGGGAAAAATACAACTTTAAAAAGAAAATGTACTATTTAATTAATATATTTCACTCATCTTACTCTTAAAAACACCTTACTTATGATTGAAACATAGGGGTTTTTTAAATCGGAGTTTTTAGGGAAAAATCGGATTACCGGAGAAGAAACCAAAAATAGGAGTAACTCCGATAAAATCGGAGTACTTGGCAGCTATGTTCATGTAATTTCATTGATTAGAATTTTGTACATGCTAACCTGAAGTTCAAAAAAACAGGTTTTGAGAAAAATGCAAAAGAAATAAAAATGGAACATTAGTGGTAGTGATTGTTTACATCTTGTACCCCCATTTTCTGGGGGATATCGGTCCTAAAAGTATATGTATCATATATTTTTGGAATCTTCATGAAACCTACTATTTTATCAAATACAAAATAAAAAATCGAATTTTTGAAGGTTTCGGACGTCCTGGTTCCCTTAAGAAGAATTAGTTGAAAACACTGACTAAAATCGATATAAACGCGATCTGAGAGGTATCGCTGGACTTATTAGGCTCCTCTGGTCATGCTTTAATTATTCCTACAGAGTAATTACAATGTGAAAAGAAGCCAGCTTCAACTACGCGCCGGAAAAACGGCACTTACGCGAAAAATCGCTGTTTTTCGACTTTTCCGCCGAATGCGGTCTTAAACACCGGACGACGGCTTCTAACCACTATAAAGATGTTTTTTCCACATCGCACTAACAACACAAGAAGAAGCCGATTTCAACTTGGCACCCGCCGCTGCGCCGTCCGAAAAAAGTCGAGGGAAGAACGGAATACCGAATACCCCACATGCAACACGAAACCCAATCGCTTGTCACCCTGTTTTATGAAGACTGAAAATATCCTAAAAATAGAGAATAATTGGGAAAAAACTTGCGCTTCTAAGTGCTTTTTATGATAGATTTCAGATTTTCCGTAGCTTTTTCGATGTTATCCGTAGTCCGTAGTTTAACGACGGCATCCGTAGAAACTACGGAGAATCCGTAGTAGTTGGAGTCTCTGCATATAGTATTGTATGTGCTTTAAAAGGCATTGCTCTTTGACTTAACACTAGATTTCAAACTGAAACAATCAAATTTACATATCTATGACTATCAAAAGAAATAAGCATATGAATTTTTTAAATACTTAAAAATGCAGTGGGACAAGAAAGAAACGAGTATCTTCAATATGCAGTGCATAAGAAGTTTTTTAGCAGTACATACAAGACAACCTAGTAAGCTTGCCTTCTTTTAACCCTTTCGCGACAGGCGACTCTAGCACTGAGCCGCTCTCACGGGACGGCACATGAGTAGAAAGAAATTTCCCCATGGGACGGGCACTTTACGAGTTGAACATCAGAAAAAAATCGCAGAAATTAAAATTTCGGTCCGAAATGTCTAATTTTTGGCATATAATCAGCTGAAACCCTTTGAAGTAAGTGCTAAAAAATTTATAGTGTTATCGCTCTATTTTCTTTTAAAATTTAATAAAACAAGTAATATTTAAATAATACCCCTTCCACTTACTCAAGATGAATAAAACTGGGGGAAAATATCATAAAATGAAGAGATTTAATCTCAAGGAACTTATTCATAAAGATAAATTCAACATTATAGGAACAAACCCCACTTTATTTCTTTTTTACCTGAAGCGCATTGTGCGCAACTAATCTTGTTAATTCTAAGATTGTTAATTCTGCTAATAATTTATCTATTTCAATCTCCATTTCATTAAGCTTCTCAAACATGTCCATTTTTTTTGTTTAAGCAATAAATAATTCCATCTGAATGCAATCCAAATCTAAAAGAAATAAATAGTCATAACTGTCATAATAAATACTTCAACTACACCCTGATATCCAATAAAAGAAAAAGTTTCTGAAACTGGGAAAACACGTGTTGAAGTTTTTATGGTGTGCCTGTCATTTCGCCCACAAAAATATTTCCATCCCCCCCTGCCTTCTTTTTCTTCTTTCCCTATCGGGATATTTGTGGGCGAAATGACAGTCGAATCGACTCCCCTAAAATCGATGCGTTAAAAACTAATATTGTTAAGAATCGATTCTCCAGAATAAGGAATATGATTCGAGTTCCGTTTAAACGGCTTTCTAGTTTGGACAAGTTTTTAAAGAAATAAAAATAATGCGTCGCTGAAAACAGCAAAAGAACAAATTAAAGAATTAAACATTGAAAATAAAATTAAACCTTTACAATTAGATTAAGATTTTTAAAATTTCTTTAACAAAAATTCATTCTAATAAACCAAAAGAATCATTCACTGTAATAAACCAAAAGAATCTTATTTAGGCCTGGAATGCTATATTAGGTAATTAGTAACTTAGGGGCTATTAGTAGCTTTACGCTTCCTTTTTTCACATATTTGTTGTAATTTTTTTGTTTGTATCAACTTCCTCAAATCAACTCCAAAGTTCATTATGTCGGTACTATTCCAAACCGCCTCGTTCTGAAAAACCCTTCTACAGTGTCGGTTTGTTGAAAAAACTGGACTGGTCACTTCTGGGAGCTTGCTTATACTGCCCCACTAAAATAAACCAACTCCCTCAAATCAACTCCAAAGTTCACAATGTCGGTACTATTCCAAACCGCCTCGTTCTGAAAAACCCTTCTACAGTGTCGGTTTATTGAAAAAACTGGACTG
The DNA here is from genome assembly GCA_024610705.1 of Tetragnatha versicolor. NCBI lineage: Eukaryota > Metazoa > Arthropoda > Arachnida > Araneae > Tetragnathidae > Tetragnatha > Tetragnatha versicolor. The sequence continues at coordinate 46,932,979 of JANDEH010000004.1, read as the reverse complement.
GTCACTTCTGGGAGCTTGCTTATACTGCCCCACTAAAATAAACCAACTCCCTCAAATCAACTCCAAAGTTCACAATGTCGGTACTATTCCAAACCGCCTCGTTCTGAAAAACCCTTCTGCAGTGTCGGTTTGTTGAAAAAACTGGACTGGTCACTCACTGGAGAATTTTACATTTTCGCTTATAAAACCCCCCAGCTCATTAGGGGTTCATTTTCAATCCCCATTCCTGTGTGATTTTGAGTCATCTTGGTGTGCTCTACCCCTCTTAGAAGTTTTAAAATACTTATCTGAAACACACTTTATGTAATATATTATAATAATGTATATTTAAAGATTCTCTATTATACAATTTGAGAGTTAGCTACTATGAGTCCAAAATTATGTAAATTTCTTATACTTCTCTAAAATATTATTTCACAAAACAAAAATTCCATGAGACGCACAATAGCAATACTAAAACATTTTTCAAAATACTGAAGGAAATGATGAAATGAATAATAATCATTAAATAAATACTTGTGCTTGTCATTGTTAGCTCATTTTACGCACACTGTCATCAATCCCTCTTAACAATTACGAAGCGTAGGATATATTTAAGAAAAGTCAAAAACGCATATCTGAAAATTTTGATATTTATGTAATATTTTCAAAATTGCAAGGAATAGTATTAAGTTTAAATTAAAAGAGCAACACACACACATATATCGAATTTTTTATTAACCAGGGAACCAGGAATTATGTGATAGGGGGGCCTTTCCAAAAAACGATTCGGTTGTGCAGGAGAGAATCGCTCAAAAACCATTTAAATAATTTTTTTTCAGGTCGGAAACCTTTGACCTTTTATTACATTTCCATAACTCTCAGAATCTGAAATTTCGGGAATTTAGGATAAAAATTAGATTCCCTGGATCCGTACGTAAATTGCACTAAATTTGCAATATTTTAGAAAAATAGATAAACGATAACATGTTTTAGACCTTTAAATCTTAAAATATACCCTTCCATATAACTCATATTCGATTTTGTTGAAAATAAGTTGGTAATTAAGGCAGTAATTGGATTTTTAACAAAAATTCAGATTTCGACGAAAAAACACAAGTCCAAAGAAAGCTTATAAATCCGAAAATATCAATATTAATTTTTTATAATTTTTTTTCATAGAAGCTAATTGTTATGGCAAAGTTTTTACAGAATTACGGGTTTCCGTGGTGATTTTTACGCGTCATACTGGATTTTTAAAACGAGACCGGAGCTTACTTATATTCAATGCCAAACACTCCATTTTTTGAGGCAAGTCGTGTAAGTAGAGTTTCGGAAAAAATTCGACCCCACCCCAAGTGCTTTACACGGATAAATCGGGAATTTTTCACAGATTACGAATATATAAATCATTAAGGTGCGTCATAATTATTTCGGTAATTTTCCGGGAAAACCGATATTCCAAGAACTACGTTTTTCCCGGATTACACCCGAACCGCTTGCTCTAGGCTTCTAAAATTTCGCTATATTTTCACCCTTAAACTAAGAAATCGAACCATGTATCACATTAAAGGATAGGTTAAAATTAAAAATCCTACTTTTTTCCCGCCAAATGCTCCCGGATTATTGGCTCCTTTTCCAGGACCCTCCGGGTAATGCAGTAACACTTTTCTGGAGCAATCAACTTTCTTTGTACTAGTTGAATATCTTTGAAATTTTAGTATGTCTTTTGCCTTTATTAGGAAATAAAAATGGTATATTACATTAAGGTTTCGCTTCGTAAGAAGGACCTCAGATTGTGTCCGAAGGTTGTCCATAATATCTCTTAAAAACCTTATAATATATAATAAATCGATCAATAGTCAACGGTATATTGTAGTATACTACCAGACAGACAACATAGTAAAATTTCTTTAAAATCGCGCAATAAATTAAATACTTTTTAAGAGTTTGAAAGAAAAAATCTTTCTACTTGAAAAAAAGACAAGTCTGTAAATCGCTAATAAATCGGTAATTATTATTTTTTTAAAAATTCTGAAACTATTTATGAGTAAAGGACACTTGTGGCAATGTTTTCCCGGAATTTCGGGTTTCCATGATGATTCTGACGTCATCCAGGATTTTTTAAAACAGAATGGAATCTACTGGTCCTTAATTGAAATGACCCAATAAAATTTCACAGATTTGAGTTCTCGGTCTTTTTACTTTTTAACTTTGACTAAAGTGCCTTATATCATTAGAAAGCTTATCAAAAGCGGTTTCAGGAATTGAAACTTTTTAGGGGACCATCTCCATATTGCGTTCATAATTTAGGGTCAAATAATTTTCAATTTACTTCAAATTTTCTTCAAAAATAATGCCAATAATTTGAGATTTTAATATGTTTGAGGAATCATTCAGACAAAGAGTTTTATGCATTTCATTAAGGATTTTGATAATTAGTTCTCGATTTATAAATTATTCAAGATTTTTACATGTTTTGATACTAAACAGCCCCCTAATTGTCTAAGGACTCAAAATTTTAATATGTTATATAGACTATAGTAACAACATATTAAAGTTTCAAATCAATAGGTCTGCAGGAAGTCCTCATTTAAGTCCGCATCCGGTGTTTTTAAAATTAAAAATAAATCCAGTTTGAAAACCCGTCTAACGATTTCGATAAAATTTTAGTATGTTGTAGTACTCCATGAGATGCTTCGAACGCCGTATAGCACTAATCCGTGCATTGAAATTTTCTCAACACCTTGAACGGTTTTTATTTGTATACGACCCCTTAAAACCAGAGCTACACTATAATTATAAGACACTATGAGTTAACAAAAATAAATATTCTTTCTTCCTGCATCCCATCCGGGAAATTAAACTTTTTAATGATCTTGTTCGAAATGATTTCAATTAGCAGTAGCCCAATGAATTACTTTTCAAATGAACATATTGCGATTAAATTGCAAAGAGCTGGACATCCACACATTAACATTTATAATTTCATAGAACTCATCAGAGGTTTGCAAATGGAAAATGAGGGGATTATGAGGATGCTTCAGGCTGGAACAATTGCACTTCCCAGAAGAAGAAAGGTTTATGAAAGAATAAACCAGAAGCTCAGAGACTTAAAGAGAAAACTTCTATCCAACAGTATCACCTTAGAAGCATATGTTGATGCTATCGGTTATTTCCTTCATTTAGGAAACTAATGATTATAATTCGGAAGATTTTGTATGATAAGTTATTTCCACATTTTTGATAACAATAGGTCTGTGCCAACCGCTTAAGCAGTTCATCAGGTTCACTTGCTCATGTTCAGAAGGTGGCTTAAATAAGAAGGCAGATTGGATAAAACTTAACAAGTTTATTTGAACATTAAAAATCAAGGTAAAGGCTGTGCCGGCACGGCAACAAGAAGAGAAGGCAAGAAGAACGATTAACAACAGTGATCGCCTTTTATAAGATAGGGGATGTGTTGCCACACCCATGTACTAAATTTCATAACAGTTCATTTGCATAAATTACACTGGAATTTACAGAACATTAGAAGTGGGACTCGAACCGTAGTCGAACTTCAGCCGCCACAGGTCAAACCTTATATCCCCCTACTATTATAACAGTTTCATTTCAACAAAGCGTTGTATGCCAGACTGACCGATATATTCGTATTCAGGAGGTCTTAAGCTTTTTTCGAATGACGAAAGATTTACGTCTACGTTTTTCCGGTTGAAATCTGATGTCTATCTTGGACTATCAACAATTACAAGAAAATCCTTAAAGTCAATTTCAGGTTCTATGAATTTTCGCTCCCCTTTTAAAAGCCAAACTTTAAAACTAAATAAAAAATAAATTACAGTTGCATAATTCAAACATTTTTACCCATTTATACCTCCTTTTATATCTCTATCTAATAAAAAAAGTGTGGAACTAGCTTCAAAAAAAAGTGGGTCAAACTGATTTTTGTACTGTTAAATACATAAAATGTTTGTTTACTCTCTGATTTTATTAGTATCTAATGTAATAAAATTCTTTGTGCTTATGTATTTGTCTTAAATACAAATCCACAGTTTTTATCCTATCGGTACCAAAATACATAAATGGTGTTTCAGATAAGTATTTTAAAACTTCTAAGAGGGGTAGAGCACACCTAGATGACTCAAAATCACACAGGAATGGGGATTGAAAATGAACCCCTAATGAGCTGGGGGGTTTTATAAGTGGGAATGTAAAATTCTCCAGAAGTGACCAGTCCAGTTTTTTCAACAAACCGACACTGCAGAAGGGTTTTTCAGAACGAGGCGGTTTGGAAAAGTACCGACATTGTGAACTTTGGAGTTGATTTGAGGGAGTTGGTTTATTTTAGTGGGTCAGTATAAGCAAGCTCCCAGAAGTGACCAGTCCAGTTTTTTCAACAAACCGACACTGCAGAAGGGTTTTTCAGAACGAGGCGGTTTCGGATATAAATTTTATGGTAGAATTTTCGCAATTTGGAAAACTTAATATAAAATATAGCTGTAATAATAATGTTACAAGTACTAAGGGGGTTCTAGGGGCCTACTCCAGTGGTGTAGCCAGGAAAAAATTTCAGGGGAGAGATATTGAAATTTTGGGGGGGATATGAGGTAAATTTGGTCCTTTTCCATGGTCAAAAAAGGAAAATTTCTGAATTTCGAGGGGATATATCCCCAAATCCCCCCTGGATACGCCACTGGCCCATTCCAAGAAAATATAAGTAAAAACATATTTTTTTCCAACTCAGTTTGGTACGCCTCATTCAAATTTAGGAAATGCATTTTATGGTTGAATTTTTGCGATTTGTCGAACTTTTAATAAAAAACAATGTTGTAATAATAGAGTTACAAGTACCAAGGGGTCTGGGGATCCTCCCCTAGAAAATTTGACATTAAATAACAGGGTTTTAAATCATTTTGGTGCATAAAATTCAGTATTACATCGCGTAAAGCTCTTTGGGCGGTTTAAATTGTAAAAGCTACAAGAAAAAATGAAATAAATTGAAGCTTTAATTTTTCTTAATTTTTTTTCGAAACCCCTCCCATAGATCCCCCACTGAACTACATTATCAATAGAGGGCCTATTTACCCCCTTAAAATATTGATAGAGAAATTTTTTTTCTCGGGCCCTATATTCTGACCTGCTTAACAGCTTTTGTAAAAATCCAAAGAATCGGTTCGGAAATAATTAAAACCAAATTTTTTAAAATTTAGTATACCAAAAGTGAACTACATAAAATCAGTAGACAAAATTCACGAAAACCTTTCTTGGACATTGGATAGTCCATTTCATCAAAGCGTAGCATTCGATTCCTATTATTTCCGAACCGATTCTTTGGATTTTTACAACGATTCTTTAAGAGGAGAATCGATTTGAAAACGGAAGAGAGGTTGGGGAATTAAGGGAAAAACAGAAGCAATAATGCTGGGGAATTTAGGGAATATATTATGGACGGGGGGTAGGCATTTATTTTGTGGGCGAATCGCTGTACCACCGTTTTTATTAGTTTAGTAAGAGAAAAAAACCACTTCTGATTCACATTACTTATGTTGTTGATGCATAATGCATAAATCTTGGCATATTTCCCAAACCAAACGTCAGAAATTAAAAATATTTTATGGGAATGAAGGTCATGATGTTCTCTTTGGAATAATTTCATAGTACCAAGCATGGGGCGATATCTAGTGAGAATAAAAAATACTAATGTAAAGTTTTAACCGTGTATCATATGAGACGCCCATCATATGAGACGCCCGTCCTCTGGTGCTTTCACAGCAGGCGTCTCACCCGTGAGAAGCACTTCACTCCTGTCTCACGGGTGAGACGCCCGTCCCGAAAGGGTTAAATACACAATTTTACAGAGAGAAAAAAAATTTCTGAAGCAGAAAAGTTCAAAAATGTTTTTTTACCAAATAGTTTCAAACATACATTAGGAAAGATTCCAACATTCATAGTTTCTTTATAAGTATGTTTTATGTAAATTAAGACTAGATAAACATTTAGAGGAAATACCCACATGTTTTAAAAATATAAAATGCAAAATGACTAGAAGGATCACATATTAATTTTTTGTTGTAAAAAACATTAAAATCAATCAAAATTTCAAACCAAAACTGTATGTGGAATATGTTAGTAATTCCATTTTATATACAAAACTGACCCAGAACTGAAAATAAAATTTATAATCAATTAAAAGTGCAGAGCCAGCTGAACCTTATTCTTAAGGTTTGACTAGAAACCCAAGTTTTGATTTTTACTCTAATAACTGATAGCACATAATCACATATACAGTCGAGTCCGCTTAATGTGATCGCAATTGTCCGAGATAAAACTGATTTTATCTGATTGATTACAATAAGCGATTTCATATCAACAACCAGTAAAGAGTGTAACTAGATTGTTTGCTTTAAAATCAAAATTATGTTATTGTAATTAATGTATTTAAACTGATTTTCACTTAGATAGTAACTTAAAATTTTAGGGGAAATATAAGAGTAGTTAAATTAAAAACAAAATAATCGCTTACTTTGTATTTTAATTTAAGTAAAAAGGTCTATCTTTTTGCACTGCATTATATCCTTCCACTCCTATACACCACCTAAATTAATCTGAATTCCTGAAAACCAAATAACTTATCACAAAAACATCTGCAAGGCGCCGAAGGTTCGTTAACAAATCTCAAGCATGAATTTGTATCCCCCCTTTAATGGTTTTCTTTCTATGTGCGGAGGAGCATCGAAAATTTTCTTTTTCTTGCAATCAAAGGAAAGAACCATAACTGTGCCCAACGGTGCAACTGTAACTCATATACCTACTGAGTTTTAGAAAAAAAGAAGCGCCAGAAGCTCTAGGGTTGGGTTGGGCAGATGCGTTGACTTGTAAAAATTTCAAAACGAATTTTGAAAGTAGACGTTTTTTAGGGGATATGAACAAATTTTGATAACATTAAGCGGTGTGTGCTGTGCTTACTGATCACATTAAATGATGTATTTTATATTAAATAGGAATAAACATTATCCAATTGATAACATTAACCGTGATCACATTAAGTGGACTCAAATGTATATAAGTACAAGTTAACATTTGGTTCAATTCCGTATGCTGAATATTGCCAAGCTGTTCGCCAAATTTTTATGTCTCATTGATACAGGGGCCTGTCTAGGTTTTTTTAAGCTGAGGTACCTATTTTGTGAAAATTTAGGGGGGTAATTTGGGCGCAAGTTCAGAGGTGCGGATGCGCCAAGTTGTTAGCAGTAAAGATGACTAATATGGTAACCCTAACTAATGTTAAGTGAATGATTTGGCTTCTAAATGTGCCGCTAAACAGCCAAAATTCGCCAAGCATCCGCACGTCTGAACTTGCGCCGTAATTTGTTAGTTAATTAGTGAAAATTTAAGCATCACGTGTGTGTATGTTAGTAGATAATTTTTAAACATTAAAAATATAAGAAAATTCAGTCTAGAATGGCTAAAAAGTTAACTATTAAGAGAATATAGCATCCTAGAGAACTTTCTATCAAAAATGTATTTTGTAAAGGTACCTTTTTTACTAAAACGGAATTTGTGAAAGTACCAATTTATCAAATAGAGAATTTGTGAAGGTACCCCTAAACTGTTGTAAAATTGCCTTGGACAGACCACTGTGATAAAACTATATTTTAATTTATTAGTTTTCAATTACGTATTACCAATATCTGATATTTGGCATATATAACACCTCTTGGTGATATCTAGTAGGGTAGTTAATGGAATTGAACCTAACATTTATCTGCACTGTCAGAATATATCACAAGTTAAAATATTTCTTCTAGATTCTCATGTAAGAAACTAAGATATGGCCTTTATCCATCCTCCAGAAGCATTTCAATTACATGGATCGAATAAGATGAAAATAGTGCTTACATTATGAAACTATCAACCATTCAAATGTACTTTATATACAAGGTGCTGTGACAAAATGACATATCCTTATTGCATTTTAAAAGTTAAAATGAAATTAATAAAGAGAATAAACCAGGTATTCGGGAAAAAGAGTGACCCTCTTCCATACATGAAAGGGTAAAAGAAGTCTGATGGTAAATTGGCTTTTATAGAAGGAACTTTAGGATAGAGGGTTATGGCAGGCTCAGTAGTATCAAAGAAAGAAACAGATGTGGATAGTATTAATTTTGACGTATCTGATAAATCTACAGCTATGGGTTTAGAATAATGATAACCCACACCTAAAATTTTATATTGTGGATTTACTACAGTCCCAACTGCTGCATAGGCTATGTTTATTTTAAGACTTGTGATCAAATAACAGGTTTCATCACTGAATACAATTTCATTATCTTCATGATAGGCTTCAAGCCAATCATCAAAATTGCTGCTGTTTGCATTGCCAAAAACTCCTATGAAAACCTGAGTGTTGCTTGAGTCTAAAAGAAAATCAAATATTCTTTCCTGAAGTCTTTTGCAATCTAATTTGGAAAACTTAAAAATACAACTAGTTTTTAAGTTTTTTCCGAATTTGACCACTGTTCTTTGGGTCTGGCTACACAAACTGCCTGAAATGCTACCTAAAACGCTCAACCCATCAGGTTTTATTTCAATATCAAATAAATCTGTTTCAAGTACAGAATTATTTGTTCCCACTAGTATAGGAAGACCTACTTGATAACCAGGATTACCACTCCTTTTAACGGAATCAGAAAAATTATACCACTTATAAGTTACCGCAAAATTTTGAACAACTATTGGGTTTTCACCAGTTACATTAATGTATTCAAAAGCAGTTTCAATAGAGTGAATGCCATTAAAACCATTATGAATAACAGTAAAATGGATTCCTTTAACTACATTTAGACAAGAATTCTTTATGTATGTGGGCAAAAGACTACTTTTTTCACTACAGACATGGGTACTGTTTTCATGCATGGAATATGTAGTTTTACTATGAGCAATTAAATCATTCAAATTAGAATAAATATCAGGAGATAAGCTTCTCAAACTGATGCAAAAGTTTGAGTAATAATCAGCAGATAAAACTGTCAGTGGTCTGCATTCCAATTTTAAATTTGAAACTATTCGATTACAAGATGACTTGAAATCTTCAAGATAAAGTATGTCCTCGTTGCATGAACAAACCCTGGAAATACATGAAGAAGGCAGTCCTGAAAATATATAATGTAAGCAAAAAATTATTTCTAATAAAAAACACAATCAACAATGAGTAGATAAACAGAACAACTAAGATTGGGTATCAAGAATAACTTTAAGTAGTGATTAAAGTAGAATTTGTTTAAAAACCAAAAACTACTTCCTAAATAGCAACAATAAACAGATCCTTCCAAAACTAGAGTTGACATGTGTTTTTGGCAGGGCTGTAACCAAAATTTTTATCCCTATTTGTTTCTTAAAGCTTCCTTTTGAGAATATTATAAGTCATTTGTCAACTTAGAGCCTCATTGGGTGAAACTCAAAGAGGATCTCTTTATTGAACTCCAGAATTTTCAAGGGAAAAATTAGTTCATAAATGGTCATGAGAATCTCACGAGGTGAACTCCCTACCCTCTTGGATACAGCCCTGGTTTTGTTTAACAGTAATGCACAATTTTTCAGTGAAAAAAAGAAAGGTGGATAACACTTAGGGTCAGGGGTATAGCCAGGATTTTCCTTTGGGGGTTCCATTGTAAAAAAGTCAATTTTGTGTATCAAACATTTTCAATAATGATAGGAATAAATTTATAATTTTCTCATAACATTTCAAGGTTAATTAATAATTAGTATATAACAAATCTTACTTCTTAATATCTTAAACTAATTCTCATCACTATAAGACAAATATTTTCATGTAGTACAAAGAAAGGCGATCAAAACAAAAAGTAGGAGCTTGTGTATAAATTATCAATGGCTCCATATTGAAAAGGGGGCCTGGGGAAATTTTTTGAAAATTCTCTCATTGAAAACAATTTTAAACTCATTTTTCGTGCATAGCCTGTAACCAGAGTTCTGCTTCAAGAAAGGGGTTTTCGAGTTAACATTATTAACAAGGCATCCCTTACCAGAACTTTTATATTAATGATTAACGATGCAAGAGTTAAGTACAGATAGGGGGATCTGGGAGTCTCCCCCTCCAGAAAAAGTTTGGAAATTTAATCATTAAAGTGTTTTTGATATTATTTTAGTTACATCTGACGAGGATCGTTCCTTGTTAAGCCACAGAATTTTTAAGGAAATAGATAGAGGGGTCAAAATTTCAAAGCTGGGTTTGGGGGTCCTCCCTTATAACTTTCTTGAAATTTGACCCATAAAAGTGGTGTTTTAACTCACTTTGAGATCCTCAGGGTTACAATGGAAAAGGACCCCCTGTGAACTGCAGGAATTTTAAATAAAAAACAGTATAAAAATGTACATCAAATTTTAGGAAGGCACTCCCAAAACATTAGCCCTTATATATTACCCTTGATATGGTGATATGCTAGGAGCATTAATTAATTCAACGTAGAATTCAAATTTTTTTTGCTTCATCCATGGCTGTAGTTAGAAAAAATATTTTAAGGACTTGCAAGCAAAAAATTTTGTCAGGATGGGCCAAATATTACAAGGGATCCATTAGCACAGGCTTTCAACTTATACTTGAAGGTTCAACCAACACTTTGAAGGGGTCAAGCCTCCACGGGCAAATGTATAAGTAAAGACATTCACCATTGCTCTCGCTGTAAAATTACTGGTTCAAATTGCTTCAATCTAAGATTAGAGAGACAGACAAATAAGTGGATTTGGAGGTCCACTCCCTGACTCCCTCAATAGTTAAAAGTTACAAACAGTTAAGTCTTTAATAAGTGTGGTGTGCTTCCCCAGTATCACCTTCTCTGTGTTTGTAGCTAAAGATACATGTGTACAACTAGCCAGCCTGCTTGCAATCCGGTTGTCTATGCCAACCAACCCTTCAATTATTACTTTCTAATGGGGGTCGGGGGTTCCCCTGAAAAAATTTGGAGCTTTAGCATTCTGCAAAAGTGTTTTTAATTAAGGGGATAGAGGCCATAAACATCCTCTCTAAAAAAAGTGGTAATCATGGCATTTAACATTGGGTCTAAAACATTTTAGGTCTGTTATGTATTGGCTGAGATGAGGGGTTGACCTTTTTAAGTATTTATTTTATTGTAACAGAGTGTTTAGTAACTGTTATTGTGATGTCTGTAAATTCGTATTTAAGAGTGTGTTTGTATTTTGTGCGTTGACTTTTATCCCGACTGTGTACTTGAATAAAGCCTATTTTGGTTATGGAGTTGTGATTGCTGAGACTTAATACTGGCGACGGTGCGAACCCGATTTTCCTTCATGCTGGAGTGATTGATTGCCTTACGATGACGCTCGGGAAGTTGGAGGAATTTTCTATTGGAAACACTTCCTGGACTGAGTATAAGGAGCGACTAGACTTTTATTTCGAAGCCAACGGCATTAGACAAGATGGAAGAAAGCGTGCCATATTTCTTAGTGTGGCGGGTCCAGCCCTGTATTCCCTGCTGCGCTCGCTGTGTACACCGATGGCTCCAAGTGAGAAACCCTTTGATGACTTATTGGCAATCCTGACTGATCATTTCGCTCCAAGGCCTTCGGAGATCCTATCCCGCTACAAGTTTCATAGGCGAAATCAGCAACCAGAAGAAACAATCGCACAATTTATGGCAGAATTACGTAGGCTAACGGAGCACTGCAACTTCGGTGAGCAGCTTGACTCGATGCTGCGTGACCGTTTGGTTTGCGGCATGATTGATGAGGACCTGCAGCGTAAACTTCTGGCCGACGGCCAGCTTACCCTTGAGTCTGCAATGGCTGCCGCTTTGGCTGGGGAGGCGGCTGTGAGGCAAGCGGTGGAGATTCGGGGTTGCAACTCTGGTTCTGTTAACCACTTCAAACAACAAAGGACTAGTGGTGCGGGGAGCGTTGATGGTCGTTCGGGGGCTGGAGACGGATCGGGGAGTAAAGGCAAAAAATCTTGTTTCAGATGTGGAGGTTTTCATCGATTCGGGGATTGTAGATTTTCTAGGGCTACCTGCCACGCCTGTGGAAAGGTAGGACATATTGCTCGAATGTGCAACAGTAGGAGTGTGAGAGGCGATGGTCAGGGAGGTTCCCGGGTCCAGAACATCGGAAACTTGGAAGTGGGTGAGCCTGACGAGTGTTATTCTATCATTAATTCCATAAATTCGGTCAGTACCGGCCCAGAGTTCCCTCCTCATGATATCATTGTTCACTTGAATGGACTGGAGCACACCATGGAAGTCGACTCGGGATCACTGCATTCCGTTATGAGTTCTGATACCTTTGTAAAACTATGGCCAGTTGATCCTCCGGAGCTTAAGCCCTTGAGGGATCAGTGTTTGAGAACTTGGAATGCAGCGCGATTGGAAGTAAGAGGTTATTTTGATGTAGAGGTAGCGTATAACGCGCATGATACAACTTTGCCCCTAGTGGTCCTTGAGGGACGGGGCAAGTCTCTATTGGGTAGATGTTGGTTTAGGGCACTGGGTATTGGTCTGAATACAGGGGCCGTTGTTAACAGAATTTCTGTTCTGACATTGGAGGGGATTTTGTCGGAATGTCGGGAAATTTTTGAGGAGTCCCTTGGTAGGTTTTCCGGCCCACCGGTGTCAATTAAAGTTGATGATAAAGTTTCACCTAGATTTTTGAAGGCCAGAAATGTACCTTTTGCATTAAGGGAAAAGGTAACTAAGGAAATAGAGGACATGGTGGGTAAGGGTATATTAGAGCCCGTGTCATATTCAGATTGGGCCACCCCAGTTGTACCTGTTGTTAAAAAGAATGGGAAAATTAGATTGTGTGGTGATTATCGCAGTACTGTTAACAGGGCGGTTAGGCAGTTTTCATACCCTTTGCCAACTGTGAATGAGGTTCTTGCTACTATGACTGGGGGAACTATTTTTTCCAAATTGGACCTTTCTGAAGCTTATTTACAGTTACCGGTAGACGAACCAACTTCTAGAATTTTGACCTTGAATACTCATAAGGGATTATTTAGAGTAAAAAGACTACCTTTCGGGGTTTCAGTGGCAGTGGCAATTTTTCAAAAGCGGATGGAGGAGGTACTTGCGGGTGTTCAGGGTGTTTTGCCCTATCTGGATGACATTTTTGTTCAGGGGAAGACCATGGAGGATCACAATTATAAACTTAAGAGTGTTTTGGAGCTTCTTAGGACATCGGGAATCCATTTAAAAAAAGACAAATGTCGATTTGCCGTGCCTGAAATTGAGTTGTTGGGGTTTAGAGTGAGCAAGAGGGGAATTCAACCCAGTCCGGACAAAGTTAAGGCCATTCATGATGCCCCTATTCCTAAGAATAAAACTGAACTTCAAGCTTTTCTTGGGTTGCTAAATTTTTATGGGTGTTTCCTTAAGAACAGATCGGATGTCTTAGAGCCCTTACACACACTTCTTCGTGAGGGGGACATGGTCCATAAGAGTTGGCGGTGGACGACAGAGCATACCCAGGCTTATAGAGCCTGCAAGGAACTTTTAAAGAGAGATATAACTTTGTCTCACTTTGACGAAAAATTGCCGGTAGTCTTAACGTGCGATGCGTCATCATATGGGGTAGGGGCGGTTTTGAGTCATCATCTGCCTAACGGGACCGAGGGACCCATTGCCTATTATTCCCGCACCCTTACCAAGGCCGAAAGAAACTATAGTCAAACGGATCGTGAGGCTTTGTCCGTAGTATCTGCAGTTAAAAAATTTAACCAATATTTGCAAGGTAGGAAGTTTAGGATTGTAACGGACCACAAGCCCCTTTTGGGTCTGTTCAACCCAGATAAGCCTTTGCCCCAGGTTGTTTCACCTAGAGTCCTTAGATGGAGCCTGTTATTGGCGTCTTATAATTATAACTTGGAATATAGGAAGGGACGGGATATTGGCAATGCGGATGCTTTAAGCCGATTGCCTTTGCAATCTCCGGAGTTTAGTTGCCCGTCTCCATCAGATATCTTATTATTGGAGAGTGCCCCCGTGACTCAACTGGACTCTGGGTTGATAGCTGACGGCACTAAGAAGGATTCCGTCTTGTCAAGAATTCTTATGATGATTCTGAATGGCTGGCCATCGAAAATTGACGATGAAAGATTTCGACCTTATTTTATTAGAAGGGATTCATTAAGTACCCACCAGAGTTGCATCTTGTGGGGTAGCAGAGTTGTGATACCCCCCTTGCTCCGAAGGGACGTCTTAAATATCCTCCACAGTGGTCATCCTGGAATAGTTCGGATGAAGGGGCTTGCACGTAGCTATGTCTGGTGGCCGAATATGGATAAAGAAATTGAACACACCGTGAAAGGTTGTTTACTCTGCCAAGAAAACCAGCGTGCCCCAGCAAAAGCACCTGTCCACCCATGGGAATGGACGGATAGACCTTGGTCCAGACTCCATGTGGACTTTGCTGGACCTTTCCAAGGTCAAACATTTTTTCTGCTCGTTGACTCCCACTCAAAGTGGCTGGAGGTGGTGCCGGTATCATCCATGTCCGCTTTGACGACCATCGACCACCTTCGTCTAATATTTGCCACTCATGGGCTACCAGATTCTATTGTATCTGATAATGGCCCCACCTTTCGTTCTGAGGAATTCAAGCAGTTTCTGGCCCAGAATCAGATAAGGCAAATTTTCGTTGCTCCATATCACCCATCGTCAAACGGACAAGCTGAGAGGATGGTGGCTATTGCCAAGCAGGCATTGAGACGTGTTATTCGCGGTAGCTGGAGGGTTCGTCTGGCTAGGTTTTTGTTTTCTCAACATGTGTTGCCGTGTACCACGACAGGTAAATCTCCGGCAGAGTTACTAATGAATAGACGACTGACTTCTCTTTTAGACAGACTACACCCGGACCTTAATTTGGAAATGAAATTCAGAAAGGAGCAGCAGATGAGCGAGAACGAGGGAAAGCGCCTCCGAGTGTTTGAAAAAGATGACCCGGTCTACATCCGAAACTATTCTACTGGTCCCCCTTGGGTTCCTGCAACTATTTTGGAGTCAACCGGTCCGGTTTCATACAGAGCTCAGTGTATGAATTCGGGGGATGTTGTGAGGCGGCATGTGGATCAGGTAAGAGCTCGACTACCTGATGGGACTGTGGACAGCGCAGTTGAGGAGGACGGGGGTTCAGCTTCAGGACCCTCAGACCCGGCGGCGGAGGTAGCGGGGACCCGTCGCTCTGGTCGGTTGAGTGTTGCACCGAGGTATCTTGAGGATTACGTGTATCAAGCTTAGGGGGGAAGAGTGTTATGTATTGGCTGAGATGAGGGGTTGACCTTTTTAAGTATTTATTTTATTGTAACAGAGTGTTTAGTAACTGTTATTGTGATGTCTGTAAATTCGTATTTAAGAGTGTGTTTGTATTTTGTGCGTTGACTTTTATCCCGACTGTGTACTTGAATAAAGCCTATTTTGGTTATGGAGTTGTGATTACTGAGACTTAATAAGGTCCTTCCCAAAGGGGGAGTCCAGACCCGGGACCCCTTTGGCTACGCCCCTGCTTAGGGAGATGTTTTTATAGAAGTAAACCTTTACTCTTCTGTCAAAATATTTAAAACAATACATGCTAGTATCAGGGGTGCATCTAGAAAGAAATTGGGGCCAAAAATGGCCCCTTCACAAAATTCCGACCCTCATAAATGGCCTCTTCACAAAATTCCGATCCTCAAAAACGGCCCCTTCACAAAATTCCGGTTCCCAAAAACGGACTTTAATCAAGCTATATGCACTCGCTAAGTGTAATTTTATTAAAAAAATAATATATTTACAGAAATAGGACCTTACTTTAGAATGAAAAATTATTTTCACAAAATTCAATTCCGTTTTTCACAAAATTCCCAAAAACGGCCCCTGGCAAAAAATCCTGGTTGCACCCCTGCTAGTATACTACAGTAAAATTCTGTTACAACGAACTTCACGGGACCATAAAATTTCTTCGTTTGTAACCGTACTTTCACTAATTCAAATAAAAACGGTTAGGGACTTTCTGGACTTTCGTAATAACGGGATTTTCATTGTACAGGTATTCATTGTAACGGGATTTCACTGTAGTACTAACACAGACTAAAAAACCTTTTTTATACTTTAATTACCAAATGAAAAACCTTACAATAAATAACTTACTCCAATTAGTGCTAATTTTTTTCTTAGTGGCATGAGAAAGATAATCAATATAAACTGGATTTCCTGCTCTTGTATCACCCCACTCAGATATCTCCTTTTTTTCTTCACTATCCCAAGAGTAAATATCCTTTAATTGATACTTTAAAATCAAGTCCAAATCTCGATGAGATTTTATTAGGGGTATGTCCTTGTACCTCAAATGAATTTTTAAGTTATCATGAACAATGCAAAACAAAGAACTCTCTGGATCTTTAATCATTTTATAAATTGTATTATTTTTAAAGATGATATCTGTTTGGTAGCAGTAGTTTTTATCAGGTGTCAAAACTTGAGAATAACATTCTGAAAAAACTTTCATATCTTCTTCACTGCAGTCAGGATCACAGCAGCAATTGATGTCACAATTGTTTGCATGAAGATCACAGGAGCAGATATCTTCATCAGGGGTTGTAAATAACAAATATTTTTTGTTGCCTTGTCCTTCAGAATATTCCCAATTCTCGTTAACAACATGGTCGATTTCAGTGAAGTTAGTATCAATAGCATCAGAAATATTTAGCGGTTCTAAACTTAAATCAAGGGTAGTTACTTCAGATGTGTAATTATTAATGTTACTGTCATAGTCATAATTAGAATCTGAGGAGTTATCAAATGATTCATTTGTGAAGTTGCATAAAACGAAGTGAAAATTCAAAATAAGTATCAATTGAAAAATGTACCCTATCTTATTTTTCTCAAAAAATGGAATTTCTTTGTTTAAAAAAAGCATTTTAAGCGGATAATTTCAGTTGAGTCAGTTAAGTTAAATTAAGATTAAATCCCCTTTTCCTATGAAACTATGGATGTATCGAAGGGAAGTACCAATTTTGTCATGTAGTTTTTAGTTTTTAGCAGTTTTTAGATTTTAGCTTGTTTGTAAACAAAATTTTTTTTGCAAGCACAGTTCCAGTCGGTTCCAGTGAATGAAATACTAATTTCGGTTTCAAGAAGGATTTCTAAAGGAAAAAAATAATTTCACGATTAGAATAGTATTATTAGTTTAATTTTAATAAATTAATGATAAATTTGAGAGAAATACGAGATCCATCCAACTTTTCGATTTAAATTAGCGCCTATGGCCACTGACACGGACTCTCTGTTATATTTATAAAGGGAAATTTATTCAAAATATCTGGCAACTATTAACAGACTAGCACTAGACTAGAATCATTTGTTTACTTACGAATTGTGAGAGTGTGAGAGAGAGTGAATTTTAAAAAATAATTCGAAGAATTTTGTCATTCATTTATTTAATATATGAAGTATCTAAGTGTCTAAAGACCACCATCTAATAAGGTCCAGATTCATTTTCTTTTTCCATTTTTGTTAATGTTTTGAAGTTAAATATTCGTTCGATATTTTTACGTTCTACTTGAATAAAAAATGTATTATCAACCGTCATTTTCTCTTCTCGCTTTGTTTCGGTTTTTTCAAGACAATAAATGCATTCATTAATTCAATAAACTAGGTGCTAAATATTTCTTACCTAAAAGTTAGTGTGTACAAAATGTAAAAAACACCTAATTTTTGACTTCTCTAAGTTAAATGAAATTAATACAATGTTCAGTGAGACCATAATGGGAGCAGCAAATTCTCTTAAGTTTTCTTTCTCCGGGAGGAATTTAGTTCATCGAAGGGTAAATCCACATATTAGGGCCTTGGGAACTTTCTATTTAGTCAATGGAGGTATGAGTGAGAGAAGGAGGGGAAACGTTGAAGTCGGAGTGAAGTTTTCACTGTAACTGGTCGACCACATTGGTGCTACCAAAAACGCTCCTCGCCCGTAGATTTCTATGTAAATTCCTCATGTAGTTTTAAGCCGATATTTAAACGAATTTTCACTTTTGTTTCGTGTACAGATGTGTCTAACAGTCATATATCAAGCTAAAATAATATAGTTTCTGAAGTTCAGAGATTGTAACTCACTCAGGAATTTCGTGAACTTTTAACGGTGAACGAAATTTCAGAAAAATCGGGGAATTTTAGAAAATCTGATAATTATCAGGGAAATTTTGGGAATCCGCATAGCTTCAACAAAAAATTCAATATTTTTCTGATTACCAAGTCTTTAAAATGTGTGCATTTCCATTCTCTTACAAAATAAAATCTCCAATCCATATATATTAGTACAATTGCAAATGTTCAAAAAAGGCTTCGTAAGGATGCATGTGAAAAAAGTCTTAAAATAATATTTTATATTCCTATCTAAATCTTGTTTATGTTATTTCTCCTGATTTCTGCAATTTTTACAGTCATTCTCTGGTTTCCTAGATGAGCGAAATGAACTATATTTATAAAATATCAGAAATAATTCTACCTGATTATCAGGAAAAACCTGGAATTGTTAGGGAATTTTGAAATAAGTTTTCTGTGGTAATCCTGTAATAACAATGTTATTAATTGTATTTAGATTCACTATAACATAGAGGTATATTGAGATTTCATAAAACATTTTATTTTCTTCACTTTTCTAATGTGTGTCTGGCAGACCTGGGAAAAGTGCCCGAACCTACGAACCTGGTTCGGGGGAAGCCCTTGCCAGCTCCATAGGAGCAATACATAAGATTTGGGGAAATTGCATTAGGTTCGGGGGAAGGTTACAACTTTTTCCAGGTCCGGTGTCTGGAGATTTTTACTTAAGATCTTTTTATTTTAGTTTCAGAAAGGATATTTTGGTGTTTCCTTCAAGTCTGTCTGTAATTGTTTTGTAAGTATATACTTTACATTTTAAATACTACTATAGTAATTTTCTACTACAGTCGAGTCCGCTTAATGTGATCGCAATTGTCCGAGACTAAACTGATAACATTATCCGATCGATAACAATAAGCGATCTCATATCAAAAAGCAGCAAACAGTGTAACTAGATTGTTTACTTTAAAATCATGTAATCGTAATATAATAAATGTATTCAAAACACTATTTTTAAACTAGGTAAAATTTTAAGGGGGAAATACAGGTGTAGTTCAATTAATAAAAGTAAAATAAGCGCTAACTTTGTATTTTTATTTGTATAGAAAGATTTCTCTTTTTTCCACTCCAATAAACCACTTATTTATTAAGTGAAATGAATTCCAGTAAACAAGGCAAAATTCAAATATCTTATCAGATACATCTGCAAAGCGTCGATCTTGGTGGTTTCTTTTATCAATCACTAACATTGATTCGGACTTCATCATAACCGTTTTCTTCGTTTCTTTCAATACTTATATGCAGAATATTTTCTTTTTCTTACTGATACTGAGTTTCAGAAAAAAAGAAGCACCAGATGATCTCATGGGGCAGATGTTTACTAGTAAAAATTGACCTTCAAAATGAAACACAAACTCAAAAGCGGTCGTTTTAAAGGGGATATGGACAAATTTTGATAACATTAAGCGGAGTAATGATACATAGTTGATCACATTAAACGATGTATTTTACATTAAATTAAATAGGAATGATCGGGACCTGTTGATTTCGATAACATTATCCGATTGATAACATTAACCGTGATCACATTAAGCGGATTTGACTGTATATACTTTACATTTGTGTTTTTTCTCTGTAAAATAATAAAAAATGTTCTTAGTCAACATGATGCTAATATCCTATACAAAATTATTATAAAAAGGCTTTTTAAGTTGGTACAGCTTTAGGAAAAAGTCCTCCAGCTGCCATGTTTACCCACAGCTCAAATGATGACTGACAACCATAGCAGGGCTCCCATAGGCGACTATTGCTACAATTTTCAAGGCTGGGCGACTATAGCGACTATTTTAAGCAAAAAAGGGCCAAAAGCAACTATTTTCAATGATTTTCAAAGATTTTGGCTACTTTTTTTTAGTTTGGGCGACTATTTCCGGGTTTTTTTGTGTTTTTTTAATCAATAATTGGAATTGTCAATTCGGCTCCTGCGCCATTTTCAGGGATTACTACTACGGATTCTTCGTAGTTTCTACGGATGCCGTCGTTAAACTACGGACTACGGATAACATTGAAAAAGCTATGGAAAATCGGAAATCTATCATAAAAAGCACTTCGAAGCGCAAGTTTTTCCCAATTGTGCTCTATTTTTAGGATATTTTCAGTCTACATAAAACAGGGTGCGAGCAATCGGGTTCCGTGTTGCTTGCGGGGTATTCCGTTCTTCCCTGGACTTCTTTCTTGGACGGACAGCGGGTGCCAAGTTGAAGTCGGCTTCTTGCGTTGTTAGTGTGATGTGGAAAAAACAAGTTTATAATGGTTAGAAGCCGTCGTTCGGTGTTTAGGATCGCATTCTGGGAAAAAGTTGAAAAATAGCGATTTTACGTGCAAGTATCGTTTTTCCTGCACGTTGTTGAAGATGGCTTCTTTTCACATAGCTGCCAAGTTTACGGATTGTCTGTAAAATTTACAGATTTGCACCAAAATTTACGGTTTTACGGATCGACCCAAATATTTACGGAATTTAGGGCTTTTTTTTGCATTTTTCCTGCGCGAAAACGTTAACAAATCTGCCTTTGCTAGGCATTTGGAAACGGGTAAATCGCGGAAAAGGCCGCGATTTTTTGCGAAAGTTTCGTTTTTTGCGCCGCGTGTTCCATTCCTTCCGCGACTACTTTCGACGGCCGCGAACACCAAGTTGAAGTCGGCTTCATCTCGTGTCAATATTAGAATGCAGGAAAAACTACTTTAACGTGGTCAAAGGCAACATGTCCGATGGTTAGAATCAGGGTTGGCATGGTTGAAACCATTTGGTTTAAACCAAATGGTTTTTTTGCAGAAAATCTGCAATTTTTTTAAGAAAAACTTTTTGGGTTTATTAAAGTAATTTATTTATTAAAATATTGTCTCTTAATATATTATTTTTTTTCATAAATACAAATATATTTATTATATTAAATATATATATATATATATTATTAATAGATTAAAAAAATAACTTGTTTTTTTCATGCTTTGAAAAGAAATTCCATGGTGTTATTCAATAAAAACCATGTATGGTTTTTTTAATTTCTTAAAAACAAGAAATTTTATTGCACCTTGCACTATAAAAACCAATTACCTTAACTAATGCACACGCTCTCTCTTCTCGCAATAGCCAGGGTGATAATTTTGTCTCAGTCAACGTGACAAAAGAATCTAGTGCGCACTTTGTCTTATAAGGGAATTTTCTCTAACTAAATTATATACAAGTCCTGAATAATTATTCTTTAATTTATTTGGCAAGCCAAATTATTGAATTTGAATATATATTGTTGGTGAATGTCCTTTTGAATAGATGTTCTAAATCAGGGAGCAAAATTTCCGCTCGCCAACTTGCCATTGGTGACCAAAAATTTAAGGCTGGCAAGAAAGTTCTTTACCCTGAAAAAAATGTTGAGTTTAAAATAAAAAATGTCCAAATCAAGGAACCTCAATCGAGCGGCTCGCCTAGAATTTTAAAATTAAGCAACCAGCGGTTGGAGAGAAGCCGGCAAACGCAAGATTGCTCTTGTACGCGAGTTTCGTTTTCGGGTTAGACCCTTTCTTTTCGGCTAAGTTAAACTAGGTTTGTTTGTGGTAATATCGAAATATTGGTGTACGAAGGTGGAGCGAAATATTGATTCCTATTTTACTAGGGATAATGAAAGTGAACCCAAACGCAAGAGATGATGCAAAGTGGATCTGCTATCAGCATTATTCCATCATAACAGAAATTTTTCATGGATGGCTAAGGGGTTTTGTAACAACTTCTAAGACCTGATATCAAATATAGTTAGTTTTATTATTTTTTGCAGTGTATATTAATGTTACATTCTTTTAAAGTTTTACTTTCCATAATGTTTCTGGAAACAGTATTTTTAAAAAAAATATGAATCCAAAGTAGTGGCGAGTAAAAATTTTAGTCTGGTTAGTACCTTTAGAGCTGAAATTTCATGCCCTGTTCTAAATATGAGTTCATTGTTGCTGTTTCATGGTAGGCATTTTACTGGAAAAATGTTGTGCACTACTCGGGAGAAAAGAGCCAATGCTGGCAATAAGATGGCTGAACTTTTAGAGAATGAAGATGATGATGACTTCTATCAGAGTGCTTATGGAGGTTTTCTAGATGTAAGTAAAATATTTTTCGCATTTACTGTAACTGTAATCATACAATGTAAAAAATTAGGTTACTTTTAAAATAGTTGAATACATAACATGTTAAACTCATCAATAGCCTTAGATTTAATTATTGTAAAATTCGTTTAACACCTCTTTGGTTTATCTTACTAAATTAAGTATGTTCTTCTAAATGTGATTTAAAAAACTGCCACCTACTTTGTATATTTGAATTTATGTTTTAATTTTATTTCATTCGGAAGAATTATCTTGTAGCATTCTCAGGACTCAGTAGGTTATTAATAACCTTTATATCATAAAACTCCTACCAAGAAATCAGACATTGCACTGATATTTTCATTTTTTAACTGAAATCCTCTCTATAGGGATATTTTGCTTGTTCTTCATGGAATTTACTTTTTGAACTATTTACTGTACTGCTATTTGAGGATTTGTTATACACCATACTTAAGCTTTGCCTGTTGTCATCTGGGTCTTTCATTTTCATCCTGCCATAAGATTCAGGAGAGCAAAATATGTGTCAATTTTTCTCAGCATTCTTAACACAATCTGCTTATTGCCACCTTCTTTTGCTAATTCTGTCTTTTATTGCTGTGATAATTACTCTTTCCAAAATTGATGAACTAATTATTTTTTTAAGATAAATATTCTTAAAACAAAATTAGTGGAGAAATCAATATCTAATATAAATTTCATTAACAACTTTTGGTTAAATTAATTTCTTTGATAAGCTATTGTGTTTCCTCCACCTTGTTATAAATAATTAAAACTGAATGTTTAGGAAGCAGATGATAATAATTATTCTGAAGATGAAGAAGAAGATGTAGAGAGCGACACTGATTCTGATATATCTATCGATGAAAATGATGAACCTATATCGGATCACGAAGAGGAAGATGGAAAAGGTCGCAAGCGAAGAGTCGTTACTAAAGCTTACATTGTAAGTATTTTAGATGTTTAGATTATCTGAATTAGGAATATATTTTCATAATCTCACCAAAATGGGACCTTTCACTAAAAGTCTGGACAGGGCCCCTGCTCCGAATTATAATAAAATTAATGAATTTATCAAATACTTCTAATCTGAAAGAATGAAAACTGGTAGTCCATAGGAACTGTTCATAAATGATGTCACACTTTTTCTCTCCATCATTTTTAACCCCCTCCACTCATGTCACAATTTCTTACCAACAATACTTTTTTTAGTAGACTATTACTACAGACAAGGATAATTTTTAATGGTTGCACAGAACAGCAAATGTTTAAATTAAATATACATGTTGAATCTCTCAATATTATCCAATATTGTTAGAGGCTTGGAGATTGCCAACGAGGTCTGCCCGCTCTGCGGGCATACTAGGATGGATAGGGGGTCACCAGGGCCAGTGCCCTGCACTGTACCATCACCCGACTGACAATATCGTCGGTCGTTACTGGGAGGCTCGGCATCAGATGGCCGAAAGGCCAAGGATGGGCGTAGGCTAAAGTATAAAGTAATATTGTTAGAACTTGACATATATTATTGTTTTATCATACACTCATAGTAATATCGAGGCTTTATGGAAATCACCCCTTTTAAAAAAGGAAACACCCCCTAACCCTTTTGCGACAGACTACTTAACCACTGAGCCTCTCTCGGGACAGGGAGTAGAAATCTTTCCCCAGTGGGCGCACATCGATCTTCTGTAAAAAAATCTTAGAAAATTAAAAATGTGGTCCAAAATATCTAATTTTTTACCATATGATCAGCAAAACCTCTTTGGAGTAAATGCTAAAAATATATATTTAATGTTATCCTTCTATTTTCATTGAAAATTTTATAAAACATGTAATGTAACGTTTAAATTAAGCATTTTCTCGTACTTAAAGTAACTGGGAAAATATCATGAAGATATATTTAATCATATTGAAATCAAAACCTGCTTTATTTCTCTATTACTTAAGCGCTCAACTAATCTAACCCCTAGAAGTCGTTGAAACATTGCCAATTCAGAGAAAATATCAAATAATTTATCCATTTTAATGTCCGTGTTATTTATACACTCAAAAATATAGATAATTTCTGTTTAACCCTTTGACTGAGCATCCTGCAATTTCCACTGGATTGTGTTTTCCTTCTTTTATTGAGGATCGCATCAGGTATAGGGAATTAGCGATGAATCTGATCATGATTCAATAAACTTGCTCAATACGCTAAATAGAAATTAATAACTAAAATTCCATTGAAATTTGTTTTTAAAAAATATTTTTGCTGATAACATCTGAAATGGGTGTTTCTGGTTACTTAGTTTCACATGATAAAAATCTATATAAAAAATCTTTTCCAGAAAGAATAAATGCATTTTCCAATTCCCCAATATATAGATTTAAAATATACAATAAAAAATTACACAATTTTTGAAGCGTTTTCGGTTTACAAATTGAGCAGTCTGAGGGTTTAGTAATAAATAATTCCATATGAACAGATAGGAAATCTAAAAAAAATAAAAAGCAAATCCACCATCAAAAACTATGAAGTATCCCATTTATCCTTCAAATGAAAATCAAAAAGTATATTGAAACCTATGAAACACACATGTGTTTATTTGAGGTTATGTTAGCTGAGAAAGTGAAGGAGAACACTCTAAATTCACATAACTTATGTTCTCAATGCATCATTCCAGGTGTGAGATTCTTCCAATTTTTGTCGGATTTTCCGATTTTTCTGAGAATTTTCCGATTTTTTCCTCAAACCTCCACCGCAAAAAATTCAGACATGGTAAAAACAAGCTAAAACCTTGAATGATAAAATTTCTAAAACTTTTTTGGGGGAGTACCCCCAAACCCTCCTTTTAGTACTTGGAACTCTATTTTCACATTTTTTATATTAAGTTCATTAACATGCAAATTCTACCTAAAAATATAATGGAAGACCAATATTGAAAATGTCGTTCACGCAGTTTTTCAGACTTTGCTTTTTGTCAATCTCGTCCCTGATCATTCATAAATATTGATAACTTCCAAAAAAACTTATAAAAAGTACAAAATATTTTATGGGTATGATGATCAAGGTTTGTATTTTCACTTTTACAGACATAGGACGACACCTAATGAGAGTAAAAGTTACTAATATAAAGTTTTAAGCGAGTATTATATATGAGACGCCCCTCTTCTGGTCCTCTCAAAGCAGGCATCTCACCTGTGAGGGTAGGCCGGTAGAGTCACTTCACTGGCTTCTCACCGGTGAGAGAGTAGTCCCGAAAAGGTTAAGGGATTGCTCGCACTGATCTTTCAAAACCCCTCAATAGCCGACATCTTCAGTATTCAGGGGCCAATATAGAGAACACAGCTGTGGTAGTAAAGGGGTGACAACAAGTCCATTGATAACCCTAAACATTATCCTATATTTTTTGAATGTGGCAGGTTTTTTTTTCATTATATAGATTTGGGGAGACATCAATACCCTATGAAAATAAAACCTTTGTGCAAAATGAAACCCCTATTAGTAAACCATAATCTTTAATCTATGTTATCCTTTTAGCATTCAACAATGTTTAACCCATTTTCCAGTTACTAGCTAGCTTCACTTACCATTTGAAAGCAGACTTCCCTCTTTTCTGATTGTCTGATATCAGAAAAGGTGAGTGAAACAGAGGTGCCAAGTATTACGATTTGACCGTAATAGTTACGGATTCGATAGAAAATTACGGTGTTACGGACATCGATTAAAAATGACGGATTTTTGAAGTCTTGAAAATTTCTGCGTTTTAAAAATGTATTTGCTTCCCTTTTTTCCATGCAAAGTACGATTTTTCAGGGTTTCCTCAACTACTCATAGCCTGGATGACAAACTGGGGAAACTTTCATATCGTTTCCATCAATGTTGAGTGGAATTTGGGCCTGCTATTGGTCTATGGTTTTGTTTCAGGGAGGTCAGAATGTTGAACCTTTCTTCCAGGCATGAGTTTCTTCGGCAGAAAATCGCAATGTCCCGTTTTTTCATTGATTCGCGATCCGCAAACTAATTGTAATTCAGAAAGTCCCTGCTTATTTTTTATTTTCCATATTATTTTCAAAAAAAATCCCGAGTTATCTCGGAAATCGTGATTTCTCATGAAAATTTCATTTTCGTTCATAGCGGAGTGTACCATATCACTCCTCCCGGGATCCTTTCGTGGAAAGCCCCGGACGTCAGGTTTAAGTCAACCTCTTCTCGCGTTGTAATTGCGATGTAGGAAAAATAACTTGACCGTGGTCCGGCGTTATTAAATTGCAGGGTTGCCAACTACTCCGAAACTTCGGGAGTTTTTCCGTTAGAGTACTGAAAATCCGCGAATCCGCAATAAGTGTTAAATACTCCGGAAATACCCTTTCCATGTTTAATGCTTTATAATCTGTTACGATGGTAAGCCCTACTGGAACGCTAAATGGCATTGCAATGGTTAAGGCTCAAAATAGTATTGAGTTCTTTCCTTTCTTCGATAAAATTGACCGCAAAAGACATGGCTAGTGTTTCCAAGTCGGGTTACAAACCATGGTTGGCTTTAAAACGATTGAAAAAATTTAGCGGTCATGCTTTCTGCAATATTTATACCGTTTTGGTGGTTCCGGAGATAGCAGTTTCGCACTACTCCTGAAGTAGCATAAGAAATCCGGAATTTTTTTCCCTGGGCTCCTGAAGCTTTCTGGAAAAGGTTGGCAACCCTGAAATTGTACAACAGCTCTGGTTACAGAAAGCTTTTTTTGAAACTTGGCACCCCTGGTGAAATGTAAAAATGAGTTTCTTAAGAAAGGGAAAAAAATGTTTTTTTGTTTTCAGTAGGAATCAAACTAAGCATTATGTCCATGGCACTTTTTTAAGAACATGCTTACTGTTTGTAAAATCGAGGCTTGTAAAAATGTGCTTCAGCCTAATTATATATCATTTTAAAAGTCTTAATCATGTATCATTTTAGGAACCAGTAAAGAAAAAAATAAAGACAGAGATTAAGAAACAAGTTCCAAGACCCACCTCTAGCTCTAGACCTAATGTAGTCATTAACATTGGTAATACCTTTTATATAATGTTTTCTTAGTTTTAATGTTTTATAGATATTTTAAATGTATATGAAACTGTCTGTTAACTAGAATATGTTAATCTAAGTTTTGTAAAAAATGTTTCTTTATCAGAGAGAAAGCGTATGAGGGAATCAACAACCCAGAAATCATTAGAAGTGAAACAAAGAATCCAAGCTGCAGTAAAAAATCAAGATCAAAATAAAAGAAAATCTGTTGAAAGCTCTACTCTCACCCAAGAGCAACTTTTAGAAGAAGCTAAAGTAACAGAACTGAAAAATTTAAAATCGTTGGGTAAGTTTTGTTTATTTGCTATAAAAAATGAAGTGATTAAGAAAACATCAGAAATATCAGTCTTGCTCTTTTCTTGCAGAAATGTTTCAACGACTTGAGCTAGAAAAGAAAAAAACTAAAATTGCCAAACGACCATATAGTGGTCCTATGATTCGGTATCATTCAGTTGCAATGCCTATGATTGATGTTATTGAAGGAGAAAATGGGTAATAATAAATATTCTATTTTCAAATTGTTAGTGTCAGTCAGTCCTATAAGGAAAAAAGAGCTTTTGCGTTTAAACAAATAGTTAGTTTTTTACTATGCTAATAAATGTAAAGGTTGGCCGCGGTGGTGCAGTGGTTAGCGTGTCTGGCTACGAGCATTACCGACCCAGGTTCGATGCCTCGCGGCTCCTGCTTGGGTAGCTGGTCATGGGTCAACTCAGCCCTTCATCCTTCCGGGGTCGATAAATGAGGACCAAGCTTGCTTGGGGAATCAACTGGGGGTCCAGCGTCAGGCTAGCCACTCGGCCTGGACACACGCTAGTAATTAGCACCCCAGGCCCAAAAAGGCTACAGAAACGGAGATGGGCACCGCCTGATGGACCACTAGGCCCGGGCAGACTTTGATTTTGATTGAATAAATGTAAAGGAGGAAATTATTTATTGTTATCACACACACCTCGAGATAAGGAAAAGGTTCACCTAAGTTGCTCAAATGTCAAAAAATAAGTTGAAACATTATTTGATTCGTGTTTCAAAAACATTTTCCAGGCCTCCCTCTTTTATGTCAAAAAGTAATGTTATCCACTAAGTTTAACAAGACAAACCTTTTCAAAGTTTTAAAAAGCTACATTCAACCTATCATGCATACATAAAGTTAGTGTTGTTACTAATCCCAATTGGTCTAATAAAAATTAGACCAATTCCAGGAGTCCATGAACTTTCAAGAAGTCTAGAAATAAAAATCTGTTAAAAAGAACCACGCCTAGTTTAAAATCGGTACAGATTAAAACATGCTCAGGCGATGCCTGGGCAGTTCTGCACTTCGTGCTGAGTGTAAAGACCTTCTGTCTGTTCAAATTGGAGGCATCTCAAGTGTCCGCTGACAAACCTAGAGAAATAAAGTTAGTGTTAAAATAATTGTTGACCACCACTATTCTCCCAACACAAAAGTCAAGTTACAGCCCTGTGACTCCCAGAACTACCCCCTTCTATTCTGAAATGACTAATAAAAAAAGTATTTAAAGGAATTAATTGTAATTTGATGTAATAGTTTAAATACTTATTAAAAATTAAATTTTTACTTATATTACTGAGAGGTAGCTAAAGAATGTGTATTGCTTACACTTATTCCATGTAGATTTCTATAAACAGGTAATTTTGTCCTTCAGGAAGGAAGAGAGCAAAACAGTTGGTCGATGTACCAGAAACTTTGTCATTTATCCTGATGAGAGTACTATGCAAGAGTTTTTCAACTTTGAGAAGCCAAAACCTGTGACCCGAAGTTCTTGCATAGTTACTAGACTCCCAGCTAGGTATTATGATCCCTTGACGAAGCAGCCCTCAGCGAATCTCACTGAGTTCCGAATCATCCGTGAAGCCTACTTCACTCAGCTGGAGAAAAAGTTGGACCCTAAACAGCCACATGTTGCCAAGTGGCTTGAGTGGCGGAAGCAAGTGCGAGCGGCTAAGCAAAATTCAAAAGTAGTTAAAGCACAATAATCTCAACACCATTTTGTATATAGTTATGTTATTTTTTTAATAAAATGTTTTTTGTTTGTACTTTGTATTGAGTTTTGTTTATGTTCTAAATTGAAAGAACTTTAAATTATTTTTAATGGAAAGAAAGTATTTTTCAGGAAGGAATTTAGAGAAGCAGATATTTCACTGAGTACAATAAATCTCTGGTGTGTGATTTTAACGGCTGCCTAAGAAAAGCTTATATTTTTGAGTTAATTCATAAAGTTTGAGCGCTCAATACATGTAAATTTAACTAGAAAGATATATTTCTAAATAACCATTATATAAAATACAGTGAAATCCCGTTACAACAAATACCGATACAGTGAAAAATCCTGTTATTACGAAAGTCCCCAACCGTTTTCATTTGAATTAGCGACAGTACGGTTACAACGAAATTTCTGTTACAATGAAGAAATTTTATGGTCCCTTGAAGTTTATTATAACGGGATTTT
This sequence comes from Tetragnatha versicolor, assembly GCA_024610705.1. Classification (NCBI taxonomy): domain Eukaryota; kingdom Metazoa; phylum Arthropoda; class Arachnida; order Araneae; family Tetragnathidae; genus Tetragnatha; species Tetragnatha versicolor. The sequence continues at coordinate 46,903,237 of JANDEH010000004.1, read as the reverse complement.
ACTGTACCTTTCTAAGGCAAGGGTTCTCAAACTTTTTCAGCCGCGGCACCCCTAGCAAGCTAAAAAAAATTCGGGGCACCCCCCTAAAAAATGGTTAAAATTTTTAGAAAAAGGTGTCCCCATAAGAAGTCTCCAGCAGTGTACTATGAAATTTATTTCAAGAGGGGCCCAAAATTAGCCCAACCCTTCCATGTATATTAAATAGGTCCAATGTAGTTTCTTTCACTTTTTTTAGGTATAATTTATTTGTGTTTTAAAAGAATTTTTATATAAGAAAGGTTGTAATAAAGCTCAAAGTATTAAAGGGGGATCTGGGGGTCCTCCCCCAGAACATTTTTTGAAAGTTGACTGTAAAAGACAGGTTTTTAAGTAGTTTTAGCACACCTTTTCCAAAATTTAAATTTTTGGCAGGTTTCGCATTTTGATGAACTTAATATAATATAAAAAAAGTTGTGAATAATAAAGTTCCAAGTAAAAAAGGGGATTTGGAGGTCATCTCCTAAAAATGTTTTGAAATTTTATCCCAAAAACAGGGATCTCCTTGGTTTTGATGTACACAAACTCTGAATTTCGGGTATATATTTTTAGGTATAGGATTTTGATTAACTAATAAAAAGTTTTGAATACTAAAGGGGTTTGGTGGGTTCTCCCCCAGAAATTGATGCTGAAAATCAGGGGGTTTCAACTTGTTTTGGTAGACCAAGTTGGGAGTTTCGGTGGAACAGGGTACTCTCGGTCCCCATTTACGCCTTTCCGTACTCTTTTTCATTTCCAACAATTTTTTTGTTACTTCTGTACAGCTGCAGTTTCACCAAATGAAAAAGAAAATAAAAGTGTATTTGTCCCTTTTTCTGTGAAAACCAGTGTTTTTGATTGTTTTTTTTGTGTGTAAGTTATAAAAAAGATACATGGCATTCTACTAATGCAAGAATGAAAGGAAAAAAAAGAGTGAAAAAGTTGGATAATATTCACTGTTTTCACCCCCATAAACAGTTAAGGCGATTAGTTCCATATTTAAAATTCCGTAATTTTTTCCAACTTTTCTTGTTTATTGTCGCGGCACCCCTGGAATACCCTCGCGGCACCCCAGGGTGCCGCGGCACACAGTTTGAGAACCTCTGTTCTAAGGAATTAAAATTCATAAAACTTTTTTTATATGCTTGATAAATGACAACTAAATTGTATTTATATATCCATACATGTATTTAGATAATTTTTCAAGCAATATATTGTCTACATTTGCAGCTGAAACTCATTTACATTGCTATTAAGTTCTACTTGGTTTCTCTCTAATACGATTATTCTTTCTGTATGAGAGTTGTGCCAAATAGAATATGAAGTCAGAACTTATTAAAATCCCTTTCAGTCATGGCCTTGGGTGAAAGCACAGAGTAGAGCTAACATAGGATCCAAGTGGCAGTTTTCCTCTTTTGGTACTTAATTTAATTCAAGCCAATCAGAAGAAGCGAAAGTGATTCCTGATTGGATATGGAACTCCTATCAGGCATTGCATTTTAATTTCATTGGCACTATTTTTTCCCTAAAGTAGTTAAATTATCCCCGGCGGAAATGAAAGTTTGCCTCTTTTCAAACTTTGATTGTTTATTTTTCGTTTTAATGAAAGCTTTTCCCCTCTTCCGATTTGAGTGACTGACATAGCAGGAGGCAGTCCAAAGTTTCTATGGGAAAATCAATGCTTAAAAAGTTGCCATTAGCGTCTATGGAGATGGACCCTCTGTTAAGCTCTTTACTCTGTGGGTGAAAGGTATATAGGATTTTCAGGACAATGGGGTCAATTCATCGCCATAAGGTGTTAGTATTAATTGTCATGTGATAGCTTTACAAAAACAAAGTGAATCGATACTATGCTGCTATACTCAGTTGCAACTTAACTGGAGCCTGTAGAAATATGCTGAGAGCAACCAAAGAAAGTTAGTTCCCTGCGAGGTGTCTGAATTTTGAGGGTAATTTAAAGCTTCAATTTTGATTGAATAATGATTAGTTTTTTAAATCCACATATATTAAGCATCTTTTCATCCTGATATGCATAAAATGTTCAGTATTATTATTTTTTAAAGTGGCGTAACGCATAGTAGTACAACTCGACAGCCAATAAGAGCTTCTAGCAACCCAGCAGGCTTCCTGTTTACTCAGATTTTCTTCCGCATGGCCATGACGTCAGGCTCAACTTAAGTTGCATTCGAGTATAGTAAACAAAGCTAGAAATGTAGCTATCATGTGATCCCTGACGTCACATGAATTGAGTCCATTGGATTAAGCTTTTTTATTGAAACCAGCTTTTATTTTTTGATTACCTGTGGGATAATTTTTCTGTTCCAAAGAAAGTTTTTAGAATGGATCTACATCACTAGATAGAAAACTTGTAATCTCATGGTCCTGGCCACTTCTAATTTTCTATAAACTTAATTGCAATTTCAGGTGGTCTAGAATTGAAAGAGTTAAGCTATATACTCATGAATTTGGATCAGCTAACTTGTACTTAAAAAGCATGTGGTAAGTAGTTTTATAAGTTAAAAACTATAACCAACCTTTGCAAAATATTTCATTACTTACTTTTTTTATTATAGTGACTAATAAAAGATATGGAATTAATTTTCTGTTTATTCCTAAGAAACTAAGTGACTTTTCAGGCTGTTTCTCAATCTACATTATGCTAAATCATTGATTTTTAAATTAATAATTGAGACACTTGTTACTAATCCTCTATAATATCCGACAGAAGTCAGACAAGCTCCAAAATTCCATCACAATCAAAGAGTCAGATGTTAGGTCCTGCTTTTTGAGTCCAAGACACTGCAGGACGTGCTCAGGCAACGTCATTACACTTCCAGGGGTAGCAGTGACATTTCAAAAGAATATAGGATTTTTAAAAATAAAATAAAAGTGTGAAAAAATCTTGTTTGCGATCACTTTCCAGGGAATATGATTGACCAAAAAACATAGAAGAGGAAATCAAAAACGATAACTTTTTGGTTTTAATTTTAAGATTTAGCATAATATTTAAAAAAAAGTGCTGAATCATAAAGTTCCAAGTTGTGTAATAAAGGGAGGTCTGGGGGTCCTCCCCCAGAAAAATGTTTAAAAATTGACCCTAAAAAACAGGGTTTTAACTTGTTTTGGACACCTGGTCCTATTTTTTGGGGGAGCCTTTTATCCCCCTTGATATCATATTTGAATCGGGTTATAATCAAACAAGATTTTAAAAAACACTGCATTATTATCAAAGTGATCTATCAATAAAAATTTACAACTTAGGAAATCCTTAATAAAAATTAGTTGAAAACACTGACTAAAACGCGATCTGAGAGGTATCACTACTTATTGGGCTCCTCTGTCTACGCTTAAGTTTTTTCTGCATTGTAATTACATTGTGAAAAGAAGCCAGCTTCAACTATAGGTGCCGGAAAAACCACTGTTAAGTTGTTTTTTCCACAATGCAGAAGAAGCCGACTTCAACTTGGCACCGTCCAAGAAAGAAGTCGCGGGAAGAACAGAACACTCCGCAAGCAACACGAAACTTGCGTAAAAATCATGATTTTCCCCACTTTAAATCGTCAATTTTCCTGGAAATTATTTACAAAGTAAAAAAATCTAGGGATTATGGGAGAAACTTATCCGTTCTTTAAGGAATGGAACGTTTTCAGTGCGAAATTTAGCACGGTGAGCAAAAATATAGGAGGTTTTTTACCAATTTTTCGAAATTATAGGATGTCTGCGACCCCTGCAAGTCTGGTATGTTTTTGATCCGTCCACGAAGGAGAGACACTTTATATGTCCGCTGGCAAATCTAGCCAAGGTGGTTTGCGAACTTTTTTCACATTTGATGTTTGGTAGAGTGCCAGGATTTTTTCTGCATTACCAGTGATGCCTGGGTGGAATGCGCCATGAAGTATTGAGTTTTTGTTTTTCATTGGAGTAGAGTTCTTGATATGTTAGTAAAATAGTTTTGAGACACTTGTACCAATGATAAACTAACTAGAACAAACAGCTTTCTTAACATTGGTGTTTTTTTAAGTGCATTAGTTGGATGATAGCATTTAAAGCTATTAACCAACTGAGACATATACACAACACACATGATAATTTACCTTAAAAGTGTTAAAAAATAAGGTATGTTACTGTTAAAAAAATCATTGCATATCAGGAATTCTTATATTTTTTCAATCAAAAGTTCACAATTTTTTCATAAATATAAATAAGTTAAGCTTAAATATTTGTATTTTTTAGGGAAATATTTTGCATAACTTAAAAATAGTTAAAATAAGAGATTAAACATATCTAAAAGTAACTTGTGAAATAAAAAGTCATGTACCTGCATTGAAATAACTAATAAAAAGTTTTTATGTAATTTTATTTTAAATTAAAGTCCAACATTTCAAATATGGCACACAGTGAATAAAGATAAAACAAAGAGAAATCGCTAAAATCAAAATATCAATGCATAGTAGACATCACATGCATGAAAATGTGCATCTAATAATAAATTCGATTAGTTTTGAAATTTACCCAAGCTTGGTAAATCTGGGATGTTTCTAAGTGGCTCTAAATTGAAGGGTTGCAAAGGGGATGGTAAGCTAGTCAAAAGAAATTACAGTAGCAATTGAAAGTAAACCTTAAGTCTTGTAAATGTGAATAATTAAATTGCTAGGAGGTGCCACTGACTTTAACTCAAAATCTTGGAAAACTGTTAGAGTAACAAACCTTTTATCCAGAATCTCAAATGTAATTCTCAAAAACCCAGAACATTTACAGATGTAATCATGCTTAGAACCATTGGTAGGACCACATTCTTCATGAAAGATGTTGTTAAGTTCCCAGCCCTACACTAATTTTTTTAATTGGGGCTAATTTTTCACTCTTGTTGAGCTCCAAATTTTTTAGGAAAAAAACAATTTCGGGATTCTTGCAGTTGAAAAAATGGATATCCGGGGGGTACCCCAGAGAAGTAGCACCTCCGAAATTGTGAGTTTGAATATATTTTGAGTAAATAAAATATAGTTCAAACTTCAAAACTGCATTTATAATGTGAATGGAATACAAGTTAATGGATCTTATAGTAGGTACACCATTTTATGTTAGTTTAAGTGTACAAATTTTAGCAATTATGATCATCCCTTGTTATAAGATTTTATACCAACAAAATGTGATTATTTTCTCATGCAAATTCACCTTTTAATTTTACACAAAACAATTAATAATACAAAAATAAGAATTTGTTTTTATAAATGACTAATAAAAAATACTGGTTCTGACATATTATCTTGTCATCAATCAGTTGCAGTGGCACATTTACTGGGTTTTGGCTATGCATTTTCATTTTCAGCAGCTCGGTTGACAGGATAATTTGGAAGAACCTAAATACTTATCAACAACTAAATTGGACACAGACAATAATGGTATGGACGAAAAAAAATTACAGTTGTTGAAATTTGAGTGAGAAGTATTTGTTGTTAAAAAAAGGATTACTTTAAAGCAGCGTAAGAACTTGGGAAAAAATCCACTGGTCCTGCAGACAAGTGCTTTACCAATCTTAGTGGTCAGCAACAAAAATTACTGGTCCGACAAATTAAAAAGGATCAGTTTAAATATTATTATAAAGTAACTATTGCACTGAATGTGAGTACCAAATAGTAATATTAAAAATTAATACAAATTCAATAATAAGTAACCAGCTGTAAATATGATATTTATATAAAATAAGTAATACAGTAAAGCACCGTTTATACGTCTTTCAAGGGACCGACGTAAAACGACGTATAAATGAAAAGACGTATAATTGAAAACAATTTTGATTATTTGAATGAATTGGGACTTAGAGAAAACGACGTATAAATGTAAAAGACGTATAAAAGGTGCTTTACTGTAAATAAATTTATGAGAAATAAGCAATAGCTCCAAATAATTGGTAAAATCCTAGGAGAGCCCACACCCTTGGGGAAAAACAAAATAAAGCGCCAAACTAGAACAAGATGGCGCCAAGGGCAATCTAGTGTATTAAAGTAGGGTTACCAAGATGGCGGAATTATCGCCAACTTTGGCAAGGGTGTGGGCTCTGCTAGGATCCAACCCAAATAATCAATTATTTTAAAAATATCTTATTAATTAAATATCTTTCTTGATTAAATAATATTTCACTAACTGACATTACAAATTGAATACAATTGCACTAATTGGCAAAAAAATAAGAACTTTTCTTGAATAAATGATATTGCACACATATTAATACATACTTCGAATTACTTTTACATTGTTAGTTGACAAACTGGTTTATTTAATGACATTATTTTTTTTGCCTTTCTCCCCTGATTCCAAGGAAAGAGAAATTGTAGGCTAAAACTGAAGGGGAGGGGGAAATTTTTTCACCACTGGTCCAGCGGACCAGATTTTCTGATTCCACTGGTCTGAGCCGTGTTGTCCTGGACCAGCAATCCAGTACAATTTCAAATGCTGCTTTAAAGAATTTTATTTTTTTTAAGGAAAGGAAAGAAAAAAGGATTTCCTGAAATGGTCCCCTTGTTTCAAACATTTTTTACTTAATTTTTCTTAATATTAAAAATGGGTTCTTATGTATTATCCTGTTAACTGTGCCGCTGAATTTGAAAACGTTATCAAAGCCCATTGACTGATCCAGCTGTGATGCTGAACAGGTGATGGGATAATTACCTAGAATTGTATTGAATGTAAAAGTAAGATTGATTCAAGTTTAAAAAAATTAAAGCTGTACACAGGAAAAGGGAAAAACTGAGTTTAAAAACAGTCCCACCTTTTCATTTCAATAAGGTTTGATTGGATTTAAATGTGTTAACTAGAAAATAATTATTACTTTCTCATCAGAGCAAGAGATCAGTCACAATTTTAAATTTTCAAAGATCCTTTTTGACGAAGGCTTGAGGCACTGCTTAATTGAAACATCCAGTTTACTATTTAACAGTATTACAAGGTTCAATGTGATCCACCCCATCAACAACACTGACTTGAGACACGCTTTGATCAGAAGTAGCATCATCTCCCAAAGACAAACTACTGTTCAGCAAGTCTTCCAACCCTCCTGAGAAGTCCTCTTCCAACTCTTCCTCTATGCTCTCTTCCGAGTTGATTTGTTTGTCACTGGATTCTTCATTTGATTCAGGGTCTTGGTTCTTTTTGGATGCATCGTTAAAATCTATTTTTTCATCAGTTGACTTACTTGATGGTGGAAGAGGCTTGTCAGAGTCTAAGCTAGGTAATGTCTTTGGCAAATCTCTACTAAGTGTCCAGTCTGTGCTTTTGTTGGAGGTCAGGGATGGCAAATCTTTCAGTGAGGTCAAGGTACTTTTTTCGGCTCCAAATAAATTGGCAGTACTTTCAATAAGAGATTCTTCCTTTCTAGAGCTGTTGGACCCTTTTTCTTTTGGAAGATTGAAAAGATTTGGCTTTTCAGATGGCAGTGGCTCATCAAAGAATGGATCATGATCAAGTTTGGAGGAACTCATGATTTCTTTTAAAATATCACTCGCACCTGGCTTATCATTGCCAAAAATATCACTGATCTTTGTTTCTTCTTTCGAATCTAATCTACCAAACTCGTTTTTTAAGCTTTCTATCATTGGAGTATGATTTTTAGAAATATTTGGTGGGAGAACACTGGGCTCAAAACTAGATTTTTTTCTAGACTTGTCATTTTCGGTAGTCTCTTTGAGTGTGAAGGTGGAAGATAGGGATACATCACCATCCTCTTTCATCATAAAAGTCTCATTAAGGCTTTTTTCTTTCACAGGAAAATCTTCAGATATAGTTTCTAGGGACTTAGTAATGGAGGCAGATACATAACCGACATGGGATCCAGAATTCTGATTTATACTTTGCTTTCCAGTTTCAGGAGCTAGCTTCGATTTTAACAAGGCAGATATTATTGGACCATCTACATCTGAATTTTCAAGGTTAAGTTTTGTACAAAGTTCAGATCGACTCAAACACGGCGAATCATTAGCAACTTCAGGGTCGAAAACAGAAAGTGTGAAATTCAGATTGAAAAACTCTAAAAACTCACGGACTAGTGACAAAATTATCTTCCCGTTGGATGTTTCAACGAAATCATCAAAATTTTTATTGAAGAGGGGAATTTTCTTTCGCAAACTACCTTCCTCTTCAAAAGCAAGGAATACTCCAGCTCGAAGTTCGGCTTTAATTTTATTTAAGAAACCAGATGATTCTAGGCTTTGAACAATCAAACTACGCAATTCAGTATCACTTTCAGCATACATTTTTAGGGTGGATTATTAGGACAATAATTGTAAACTAACGCAAAATTGTATAAAAAGACCTAAACAACAAAACACCAACACTTTGTTTATATTTACAATTTACATAGGAATTTTCCCCTTTTCAGTTCAGTTCAAATATTTTATAAGAAAAGTTAAGGAAAATCCGGTAAAAAAATAAAAAAATTCCTCAAAAGTAGTTGCAAAGTTAACTAAATAAAAAAACTTTAAGAAAAGCCAAGGCGTAAACAAATTACTAATATGAATCTTCCTGAGTTTTGAAATTTGATTGTCATTGTCGTTTAGCTTTTTTAAAGTGGAGCGGCTAGAGCTTTTTATTTGACCAATTACTTTGTCCGACTCCTTTCCTGTTCTCCTATTGGTTAAATACTTTGTAACTTTTGCTCTTTTTTGCTATTAAATTGTTAAGTACGTGTCTAGTGGCACCGAGACTTGCGTGTAAATATTTGCATTTTTTAATATTTTCACGGCCGAAAAATTTAGCTTACGATTGTAAGTAGTATCAAAAACTTTCTTGTGTTGGTTAAAGGATTTCAGTGAAAAGGTTCACGATCTGTCAGTTTTCTTCTTGTCAACAAGTTTTGAACTTGGACAAATTTATATTTAACTTTTAATTTTGAGAATAGACGTATGATTACTGATTAAGTTTTTTAAACATCAAGGCTATTCATCTTAATATTTTGAGCTCCTTAAATATTTCCTCTATCATATACCGGTTTAGGTTTAGAAGTAAATGCTCAATTACGACTGAGGAATTTTATCATTTAAGATTCGTATCTTCATTAAATTTATAGAGGATTAGTAGGTTTTATTTGTGAATCACTGTGGTATACCATTAAAAATACTGTGCTCGAACCCGTTTGTGTTATGTATTTTTTAGTTTCTTCCAAAACTATTCACTATTGTCATAAATTATGTCATATTACATAAATTTTCTAAATTATAATAATGCTAAATTGCTTGAGTGTGATGTACAATTGTACAGACCCTAGATCTCCGGAACGGCTTGTGATATAAAGACAAATAAGGTATAATTTTTCATAATTTGAAGTATTCTATATACAGAAAATTTTTCAAGTTCTTAGGGGGTCGTCTTCATATTAAAAGAAGCACCAACTTTCGTTTTTCCTATGGGTGACATCAAAGATTATTCCAGATTCTAAAAGAGCACCCTCTTAAACCCCCCAAAACCAGTTTTCATGTCATTTGGTCCCCAAATAAAGCCAGGAGTGGAGGTTGAAGTTCGTCGAATTTACGTTGAAATCTCGTTTTTTACGTTGAATTCTCGATTTTGATCCTTTCAACCATCAACCCCGCAGGATCAAAATCGAGAATTCAAGGTAAAAAACGAGATTTCAACGTAAATTCGACGAACTTCAACTTCCACTACTGGCTTTATTTGGGGACCAAATTACATGAAAACTGGTTTTAGGGGGTGCTCTTTCAGAATCTGGAATAATCTTTGATGTCACCCATAGGAAAAACGAAAGTTGGTGCTTCTTTTAATATGAAGACGACCCCCTTAGAACTTGAAAAATTTTCTGTATATAGAATACTTCAAATCATGAAAAATGATACCTTATTTGTCTTTATATCACAAGGGTCCGAGTCGATTTTTTTTTCAGTATTGTACATTTTTTAGGAATCAATTTTTAAGGTGCAGTGGCGGGGCTAGACCATGAGAAGGCGTCGGCGAGCATATTTGCGAGGCCCTTTTTATCTCTCTCAGCTCAGGGCCGTAATTTAATTAGACTTTTAATTTGTGGGGGGTGGCAAAAAATGTTCTTGAAACTATAGTTCGATTTTGTTGGTGACCAATGTAGGTAAACAGCTAAGGATCCAGGATTTGGTTTTTATGGGTGGGCTAAGAATTTTGAATAAAAAATTGTCTTCTAATGGGGGGTCTGGGGGTCCTCCCCCAGAAAATTTTGGGAAATTTAAGACTAAGTAATAGATTTTCAACTAGTTTTGGTGCAGTTAATCCGGATTTCTGAAAAAAATTTTCAGGAATTTAATTTCCATTTAGGTTGAATTTGTGCTTTTTGACGATTTTTTTGTAAAAGTTGTTAGTAATAGAGAACCAAAGGGGGGTATGGGGGTCCTCCCCCAGAAAATATATGGAAATTTGACCCTAAAAACAGGATTTTAAATCGTTTTGGAGTCGCTTTTCCCTTTTTTTACACCCCAGAGTTCCCACTTCCCCTCTTTCTCACTGTTAGTGCTTATTCCTATTGTTGGGGTTAAAGCAACCCGAAGAGGACCACCCCTTGTAAGTTCCAAAATTTTCAAGGAACGACTGTAATAATATATTTCAAAATTTCAAAGGGGGTTTGGGGCTCTTCCCCAAAAAAATTTAGAATTTTGAACCTTAAAAGTAGAGGTTTTATGTATTTTAAGACGAATATATTTCTACATTTTTTCACAAACTAAATAAAATGCTGAAAAATATATGGATTTCAGTACAAAAACAGGCTATCTTTTTTTCCATTGTATACAGTTATTTTTCTTGTAAAACTTGTTCAATTAGCATTTTATGATGAAATTTTCATACATATTTTAATCATTGACAGGGTTCAAGGTTGAAATAAAATACATATAATAATAATATTACCATAAAATCAATTTCAAAAGTTCAATTGAAATACACCCTGACAGCAAGTAGAATTTTTTAAAAACAGATTCCTAATAACTCATTTTGTTTATTCCTGTTTGTTTGTATTGTCTGCCAACAATATTTTTTAGGTGAAAAATTTTAGTGTCGTTTTTTAGTCCTTTTATTCATGGTGAGTTGCTACTATTAATGATTCAATTTACTAAAATTAACTAATTGAAAAAGACAAAAACAATTCTTATTACCAACACTACAGAAACTCTAATTGATAACTTGGGAACACCGAACACACAGGATACATAAAAACTTTAACGCGAAAAATTTACACCAAGAAAGAAATTATTTTCTATCGTACGATTCTCTCTCTCTGAAACGCGAAACTCTGATTCCAAAAAATCCATATCTCCCATTTTCAGGAAACAAGGACCAGATGTCCAAGGAGTGGAAGGGGCAGCAGTGATGGTCAACTGCTAAGTCCCCCCCCACTACAAGTCTCGGAATTTGTTAAGTTTTGTTTTCTCTGATTTTGGTGATTCTTGGGGGAAAAGGTGGAAATTTTTAACTCGGAGACAAACCAACTTGACAAAAAAAATTCTTACGAGGCTCCGCGCGAGGCCTCTCTTGGGCGCGAGGCCGTCGGCGATCGCCGACGCCTAGCCCCGCCACTGTTAAGGTGCCCCAATGTTTTATAGTTGAGAAAATTATTGTTTTCTGAAAAATATTCCTTCATTTTTAACAGTTGAGCATTTAATTTTATAATTTTTTTATGTTTCATTTGGAAAAGTTGCCTAAATCATGTAGTCTACACACTGCTTTTCTCTTTTAGTTACAGGAAAAAATAAGGTAATTATAAGAAGTATAACCTTAATTTACTGAAATTTAACATATAATCTGAAGGGTTTGAGTGGGTGTGATAATTCCTCATAAAACATAAACATAAAACAATCATGTCTGGAAGGAAATAAGGCAGAGATAAATGCAATCAATAGAGGAAAAGGATGTAATGAACTCTGAATAAGATTAGTTAGCAGTCGGCTTTTGAAAATGAGATTTAAACAATGCTCTTGGCCCAACCTTAAAAGACTGCTTTGGTAAGAGCCTAGTGATTGTCAATTGCACTAGTTTATAACCATTCCCTTTGCTTTCTCGCCTGCCATATTAAAAGAATGCTCCTGTCAGAAAACATTGGTTATTACTACCAGGGGTCCAAGGCTATCTTTTTAAACTGTGTCATTATTTTTGGTTCAATTCCTTAAAAGTTCCTGCTAAGAACCACCATGCTGATTTGGGACAACAAAAAGTAAAAATATTGCTTAATAATTTCAAACTCATAGATTAAAATGTTTATGTAAATCAATAACTATTCAGTTAATAACCTAACTGGTTCTAATACTAGTTCCATTCACAGATTTAGAAATCAGCTGGCTATTCATTATTTTTTGCTAACCAAAAGTTTATAATTTTCTTTAAATTACATATAAAACGGTTTAATTTTGTTAATATTCCCGCTAAATACTGCCATGTTTTTTTGGAGACCAAAAAATTAAAATAGTAATTTCTAATTCATAGGTTAAAATGTCAGGGCTCGTACATGTCCTGATATTCCTTAATTTCCTGAAATCTTAAAAAGCGTCCTGAAAAGTCCTGAAAAAACAGAATTTACCCCGATTTTCCTGATATTTTTTTGAAAGTCTAAATATCAATTGTATACCTAGACTTATTTTCGATTTTCTTTTGGTTAACCGACTAGCGAAAAAAAGCACGTGCAGAATTTCATTTATTTTGATTAAGACTAGAATTAATCTGAATGCTTAGAGTGCAATATCTATTGTAAGCTATTGTTTTGTGATAATATTGTGCAATTGGGGTATATAACCAAGAGATTTTCATTTTTTTTCTTCCATGTGTTTTGATATAATGGGAAGATGTTAATGATCACATCATTTCTAAGAATCTTAACATTGGATTGAAAGAACTTTACTTTCTTCTTGCGTAGAGTTAATTGTTCAAGATCTATATGTTTATCAGGAATTTTATGTGATATTTTAAACACATTATGGAGTGCATAACCTAATGCTTAGTAAGTAACTGGCAGAAAAAAACTTAAGTTTATTAATATTTGTTTTGAAGGAAAAGTACTCAAGTTTTATGTTGGTGATTTTATAATCAAGATTGAAATAAAAAAACTCCTTTGTGCAAAAAAGAATTCTAATTTTGTTAGTTATGTAGTTCTTGTTAATAATTTTGTTTACAGAGGCCTGGGTGCGAATTTATGGCGAGCTCAGTTGAGCTGACAGGTCCTTAGGGTTGAAATTAATACATTCTCAAAAGGGTAGGGGTTTCAGTGGGTTTCCTCATCTTAAGACCCTGCTTGCTTTGTTTGTCATGGCTTGCCATAAAACTTACCAGCTTCCAAAGTAAGTCTGGAGTGTACTTTGAACTAACTCTAAATATTACTTTTAAAATTAAGAGAGTTTAGGTAGTTTTTAATTTTACACACATGATGGATAACAGTCTGGTTAAGGAAAAAGTAAATGCTACATTATAATACCCAAAATGTCCTGAAATTTTGTCCTGAATTTTTTATAAAAATGTGTCCTGAAATTTTTTGAGGGTCTGTACGAGGCCTGAAATGTTTAGTTCAATCAATAAACTGTTCTGTTAATTAATAATAATCTGAATATTTGTCTATAATAGAATATATGGAGTTTTTAAAAACTTGGCGATTCTTAGTGGGAACTTTAAAATAATTGCATTATTTTAAAAAAAATTAGTGACAACTTTTGGCTATATTGTGTCAGTATAATAAAAAAGGAATCTTGGGCAAAAAGAAGACAAAATCTTTTATAAAATTACACAAGATATGTTTCTTTGTATAAATAATATAATTAAAGTAATTCAAAACGCAGCATGGTTGTAAATTTAATTCTTAACATTAGTTTTCATACCAAGTATGAATGTTGTAGTAGTTATAGTAATGAAGAATAGTTAGGTGGACTTTTTTTTATAGAAATAGCAGAGAAGTACTCACACTATCCCCCTAAAGTGGTATATACCATCAATTCTAAAAAACTTAACTTAAATTTATTGTTAAAAATATCATATATTTCGAAAAAAAATTATTTGAACTAATTATAACTGAATAAGATATTATATGCCATCTTTAATTGGTTTTTATTTAAGAAAGGTTGTTTATCTTAAGTAATACAAACCTAAACAATTAACTTCGGGGAACAAACATAAAAAATCAGAGAATCTGTGTAGGTTTTTGTTGGTTTCTTCTGCTTTTTGTAGTTTTTTCCATCCATCACTCAACAAGTCAAAAAATATCAATTTTAAATAAAGTTTTATTTAAATTAAAACATCTACATCAGTTTATGAATTTTAAATTAAATTTTTTATCACTTCATGTACCTTTATAAAAGAAAAGTAGTCCTCTGCTGAGAAAAGGTGTTCAAAACCTTTAAGAGTTCTTCAGCAGGTGTTATGAAAGAAAATAATAACCTTCAATCATGCAGCTGTCAAAACATTCTTTTCATTTCCATATCTTCTTCATCCTTCCATTATATTCATGTGACGACATTTTATGCTTGACTTCTGTTTTCATCTTCTAAATGAGTAAACTTTCAAAAGTTGTTTAGAATATGTAGAATTTTTTAAAAAGGTCTATGGTTTTTTAATTTATACCATTTAATTTTTGCTGTTATAGATTTTATTATAGTTACATTTTGTTTTAGATTTATACCTATTAATTAGGTAAATGAATGTTCATGTATAACAAATATTGTGTTCTTATGTTTAATTTTTTTCATTTATTCATTTAATTGTGCTTTGTGAAAAAAATTGGTGTACACTAATTAAATTATCTCAAATTTTAGTCCATTTTAAATTTCTTAGCAATTTCTAGACTTTTTTTATGCTTACCCCTAATTTTCAATTGAGAATCTATTTTCCTCTGATTTTATGGATTTTTTTAAAAAGTTTTTCATGCATGAAAACTACCCACAAGAGAGTTTTCAGCCAATCTCTTTACAGCACTTGGTTTATCAGTTTTTGAAACTCCATGCACCATTTGTGCCCTTGACTTACTGGAATGCATTTACTTTATCTCAACTGTCACTGTGAGCCAGATGTTATGAATCTCATCTCCTATTCTTATTGTTTCCCTATCCTGAATATGCCTTTACGTCTTTTATATTTTCGAGTGTAATACTTTTATGCATGCTGTCATGGCTTTTTTGATGACTGTTTCCAAACTTTCAGTGTACCATGAATTTCAAGAAATATTTTGGACTCATGAATCTAACAATGAACCCATCTATACTGGTAATAACTTTGTTTTATGTTTGTTTATTTCTTATAGCAAAAATATTATTTAATATTTCATTTCTTTCTTCTTATAAATTCCGCATTTATAGTAATTTTATATTTTCTTCAAAGGAAAATAAATGTTCTTTTCCTATTTCTTCTCCTTTTTTAATTTTGAACAACTCTGGTAATCTTATGAATTATTTTTCATTTTAAAACATTCTTCTTTTCCAGCATTTTAAGACTTAATATTTTTCCAAACGTTATGGGAAAATCTGAAATACCCATTGTGCCTACATTTGAATGCCGCAGTATTTTAGATTCCATTCAAAATGAGTTTGACCAGCTTCAGAAAGAAGACAATGATTTGGGGTATGTTTGAAAAGTTTTCTTTAGGTTATGTTGTTAATTTCTTTATAAAATTTTCATTACTATAATTAATGCTTCATGTTTAGACAACTTATTTTTAGTGCATATCTTTTCTAGAAATAAAAATAATGAAATGTGTTGAAAATAATTTAAATGAAACTTTAGTGCTTACCAACTGATATCAAAATGTTTGTATTGATTTTTATGTATTTTAATCCAAGATCTGATTAATCAAAATCATATTTGCAGAAAACTACACCAAGATCTCGGTGATCTTATAGCACAACGAAACATACTTTCTAAAAGGAAAGGATTCAACGAAAAGTATTGTGTTCTTTGCTGCTCAGCGTTCAATCTCCTATTTAAGAGAAAACTTCTCTGCTGTGATTGTCACTTTAATGTGTGTAGATCTTGTTCTTCATGGGACTACTCTTCAAAACAGTGGTTATGTAGTGCTTGTGAAAAGCAAAGGTAATCTCTAGTTTTTATTCTCAGTTTTTATGCAGGGTGGTTATAAAATAAGTTACCCTGTTTGAAGTAAAAAAAGTTAAATTTTGAAAATTAGAGGGCGCTTTTTGTGTAAAATAAAGATTTCACTGCTTGACCAGTTGTCATAAGATGTGTTTTTAGTTTAATTATTCTGTATTATGATATTATTTTTATTTTTTTACTTGTACTGTTTGTTCAATATTAGATGTTTGTTGTGTTTAAAATGTTAGTTCAATTACGTTAATGGTCTTTCCTAATATTGTCAAGCTGTTTTAAGCACCATATACTTATTCAAATATTGACAAATTTTTGTAGTTTTTATTGACATAATTGAAAAGTTAATGTCATAACTGAACATTTTAAGTTGTAAGCTTGAAATTATTTAGCAAAATTTCTCATTTTTGGTGTCCAAAAGAGCTTAACGGTATTTTAGTGTGACCGTAAATGGAATTGAACCAAAAAGTCCTTGTTGACAGGGACATCAAATAAAATAAACTCAAATTTTGCCCAGGCCTGACAGGGACATAGCCAACGAGATTTGGGCATATATCCCCCCAGAAGTTCGACATTTTTCTTCCTTCACCATAGAAAATGAAAAATGTTACCCCCACACTCCCAAAATCCAATATCTCCTACAAAAGTTTTTACTGGCTACACCATTGCTTGTTGGAGTAGAAAAATATGAGATGCCTTTTGGTAAAGTTCAATAATAATATCATCTTGTGTTTTTAGACTCTTTAATGCTGCATCTCGTGAATGGCTCAGCAATCGTATCAAAACAAGCTTTGGAAACTTCAGTGCAGCTAAAGCCTTGCAAAATTTCTATAGAAATAGAAGAATATGTAAGTCATTTTTTAGGTTTGGAAAAACTATTGATATATTTTACTAAATGTTGTCAAGTGATAGACATGAGTAGTTTCATTTAAATTTTTTCTTGTCAGCTGACAGTGAAAATGATTCTGGATATGGAGCTGCTGGGGAATTGCCTCTGATGAAACTTCTGAGTTCACATTCCCTAATCAAAGATTTAAAAATGACAGGTAAGCTCTTCTTTTATATTATTCCAAAAATGTTATTAACTAGTATTTGTTATGGACAGATAATTAATAAATTAGAAATGAGATGTCTGTAGGTTTTGTAAATTCATTTCACTTTTTTTTCCAAGATCTATCTTCTCATGATGGAGACTGCGAAGATGAAGATGAAGAAATCGGGGATGAAGAAGAATTAGCAGAAATTCACTATAGTATTGAAACTATTTTAGAAGGTCTTCTTGGGGGAACTTTAGATGATGCCTTAGTTGATCAGTTGTATCCCAACTCCAGAACTTGTAAATGATTAGTTTTATATGATTGCAAGTTGATTTTTAAATGAGAATTTTGATAAGAAAATATAAGTTTATTAAATCAAAATACATTTCATTTTACAGATATGAATGCATTTTCCTCTTATCATGTGAAATTAGTGGAAGCAATTCAAAACTTATCTAAAGCCTTGCAGAAAGCATTGCATAGTAAGTGAACACAATTCATCAAAACTAAGAGATTTTATTACATCTTTTAAAAATTTTGTTACATCTTTTAATAAAGCCCCCTACACAAAAGAATGTCCTCTTAAATGTGTTGGTTTTGAGTGAACTTGTTCCGAGATGTTTGGGTTTATTAAAATTTTGGAAATTGAACTTAATCTGTACTAGACAGCAACGTTAGTTGACCCTACGACGTCAGTAACAAAGTAGATCCCATCGCTGAGTCTGAATTTCGAGTGAAGCGAAGAATGTCACTTTTAAAATATGATTATTTCATTAAACCTGTGTATATATAGTGTCTTTTTATCACGATTTGCATACCAAAACTCTTCCTAGCAACCCAACAAGCTTTGTGTTTACCCACATTCTCCTTCACGTACTGGGTTCAGTAAGTGTTGCTGTCGAGTATAGTTGATTTTAAAACAATAAACACCATTTTTATTTTAAGTTGACTTTATTCTTTAGTTACATTTTATTGCAAGTTTTGAAGCTCCTTTTAGAGATTTTTCTGCAGTTTTCTGAATGATTTTAGATTTACCTTCTGAAAATGGAATCACACCTACTACAGCTCATGCTGCTTTAAAAAATGTTATAACCGCCCTTGTAGAAGAATGTCAAGAGTTTCCTCCTTTGCAGGTTTTATTTTGTTTTTTATATTTTAATTTGGTTTTTCCAGAACATAATTATGTTTTGTTGTTAAAGAAGAATTATCCATTGAACTGAATATTAATTCCACAGTTCATGTTTGTTAACAATTTGTCTCTTTTTTAGGCAACTGACTTAAATGATGTTGATTCAAATATTAGCTCTGCTTTTGATTTCATGGAGGTATTTTCTTCTTATGACAGCCTCGTTGCTGCTGCTGTCATTAACAAGGTATTAAAGTTTTAAATTTTGAGTATTGAACATATTTTCTAGCTAACTACCTTTACTTGTAAAAATGAAATAACTATTTTCTTGAATGTAATATTCCTTCTTAGCAAACAAGAATTTTATTTAGAAATGTTTAGACTACTCACTATATGACTTAAAATGTACTAGTTTTATTAATGTTTGTGTTGACTTTCTCTCTTAAGGCTGTTTTTTCTTATTTATTATTTATTTCATCAACAGATTGTAGAAGAAAGCCAATCTAAGTATAAAAAGTATGTGTACACTGCCTTAGAAGAAAGTTTAAAAATTGAGCAAGGTAAGTAAATGTTTATTTCCTTAACTTAAACATTACTAGTTTAATAGAGATGAATACATAACATTATCATTCAAAATTTCCAGATGGGGATGTAATATGCAATCAAGTAGAAAATACAAAATCAGAAGGTGAAGTATACAATACAGAAATGAGTGCAGCTCCATTTGATTTCCCTATTGAATGCGTGGTGAGTTATTTAACTTGAAATTATTATCAATATTTGTTGCACCTTTTTTAAACTACAATCTTGAACCTAATTATGTTTTAGCAAATTGAAGAAGTCGAGGAGATAACTCAAGAGTTTACCGATTCAGAGGACGACAAACTAAGTAGCATTAGTAAATGGTCCAACAGCTTGCAAAGCATTGATGAAGTAGGATGTCAAAGGCACCCTGATATGGATATCTACATTGATGTTGACCACATGAACCATACACCTGTACCCTTTCCTGAGTTTGGATTTGATCTAGTGGATGAACCAGAAAAATGCGATTCTGGGATTATTTGCCATCCTACAGTGGTGACTACATGGGAAGAAAATTGGTTGTTCAGGAAGAAAAAACGATTACCTTTGTATAGCAATCTCAAGTATCAACTACTTACTTACTGTGATGAGCCTCCTTGTATGTTAATACCCTGTCCATCAGAAAACAATGAAGATGAGTAAGGAAATATCTTGTGTAGTTTACATGTTATATCTCTGATCACTAGTTTTCAATTGTAGCTTAGAAATATTTAATGGTTTTGTTTAATGCGCGTATTTAAAGATTTGGGCTGCTTTTTTTTTAGATAAATCCAAATGCTTTCTAAAAGTATTTTGAAATACCTAGGATTTTTTTAACCAACATTGTTTTTGAAATTACTTAACTTTTTTCTTAATCTAGGTGTTTGCCAACTTTGAATAAAATAAACAGGTTTTAAAATCGAGTAATTGTTATCTTTTCAGTGATCAAGAAGACTTTTCCTCTGAATTATCTGAAACTCATTCTGCTGGATCAATAGAATTTTCCAGTGACCTCGAAGAAACTGAAGTTGGAGAAGACTTAAAGAAGCAATTCACTGAGGTGAAACCAGCAGAATTATCTAAGTCAGAAAAACAAGCATTCACTTGTTCTAGTCCCATTGTTAAAGAAAAAGATTCAAAGTACCAGAAAGATGTACAGTGCCATGAAAAAGGTAAAATGTTCTTTAGAAAGGGTGTCATGTATTGAAGAATATTAATGTGTGCATTTGTTTTCGAGCTTTGCCAAGCATGCTTAAGTTTCATTTCAAAAACATTTATGACTAATGTTCAAATTTGTTCAATTCCTCCATGACTAGAATTAAGGGAAAAGAAAGTGTCAGAATCAAAGTATGACCATACTCCCTTGAAGACTAGTGAAGAAGTGAAAAAGGCTAATGTAACTGTTAAAATTATTCCTAAAAAAGATGGAGAAGAATCGTCTTCCTTGGTATGTATGAAGACAATTTTAGTTCCATTTTCAAATGCTCTTTCTTTCTCAACTTATTAAATGTATTACTCCTGTTTGCATACACAAAAAATTAGTTTTTTTAAATATCTTTATCTAGTCTATTCATTACAAATTTTCATTTAATATTTCTGCATCATAATCTCATAATGAATAGCTGTTTATTTAATTAAAATTTATGTTTCAGAACCATGTTTCCCCTGAAAATACTTATGTAGGAACCCCACCTCGACCAGGTAATTAATATTTCTAAACAGTTTTTATTTTACTTATGATAATAAATGAATTTAAATATATTTGTTCTGTTACTCTAAAAATTATTGTATATATTTGTGTTCAGATTTTAAAAATTATTAAATTTTGAGTTGTCACAGTATTTTAGGGGTATATTGCAAAACTTGAGTCTTGAGAAAGTTAATGATTGTTTTACATTCTTGTGAATATTTTCACAGCAACTTCTAGTTTGTCTGGTTCAACCTATGTTGAAAATTAAATACAATTTTTTTCCTTAGGCACTATTGCTGAGAGGGAACACAAAAAATGGATGAATGCAGCTCCTCTAAAAAACAACCCTTACAGTGCTGAAAACATTTACAAACGGTCCAATCGCTCGAAAGCTATCTCTAAAGAACCAATAGCATCTTTTGAAGAATTTGAGCGAAAACTCTCAGTGTCATCAGATACCAGTGAAACAGTTCTGAACAAAGTAAATTGTGGACCTAAAACAATTGATACTGAGTTATATAAGAGAGACTATTACATAAACCATGGTCCTGGCAATTTTGAAGATGTTTATCCAATTCAAAAATCTACTAAATATTACTCTGATGATGTATTTGAAAGTTTACCAGATGAAGCATTGAATTCTTTTGAAGAGAAGGTAATGTCAATCCTTTGATGTAAGCTTCCTATATGAGTTATGCAATTTTTGAACTATTAAGAAATAGCTAATAATTCTTAAATAATAATAAGTCACAAGATTTTAGAGATGTTTTCAAGCTGATTACCAGGTTACAATTTTCTGAATGCTAAAAATCATCTGAACTTTTTTGGGGAAATTTTAAATTACAAGTCTAATGGCCATATTCATAACAATCAGCATTTGTGTTAAATTCTAGGTCAAAGGATTCCACCAATCAGAGTTGGCGAAAAGCTTTTTTTTGGTTAGGCTGCTTGTTAACACAGATATTGATGGATGTGAATTATTATATTATCTATTAGTGTTTCTAAATTGAATAAGCTGTTGTCAAATTTTGTGTCTTGTATATTAAAAACGGGTTGATTAGCCCTTCATATCTGTCTACTAAAAGCAAAGAAAAGTAGCCCTTGAGTGAGGCTTAAGCTTCATCCTTGGTGCATAATTTCGTTTTTCCCCACTAAGATTTATTGATGCCCTGAAAGCATTCAGCCAATTTGAATTAATGCCAATGAGGAAGTTGCATGACTTTTTAAAATTTTTTTAATCGATTCTTCTTGAAAAAATAAGCAACTACCCAAAATTTGAAGCCGATCGAGTAATTTTTTGATTGCCAAAAAATTAACAAAAATCCCCTTTTTAAAAGCGTGCGAAAACGCCAAGAGTTTGGGATGTGACGTCATCATACGATAAACATTGTTGGAAAGCAATTGAGTTAGTATGATTGTTGATGTCATCGTACAATTTTAACAATAAACGTTTTCAGTCACGTGTTTTTTCTCGACTTTTAAATTAATATATTTAATTACCTGCACATTGTTTTGAAAAATTAACTAGATATTTCATTTTACCATACAAAAAAACAAACGGAACACTTGTTTGTTTTTGAAAATCTGACACATGCAACTTCCTTATTACAAAATTTAAAAATATATATAAATTATAAAAGATTTAGTAACTCCTTATTAGTTGTAACAAATAAATTGAAAACTATAGTCTAAATTTAGTATAAGGCTGTGTTCCATAAAAAAATTCTATAAAGAGCTTACTGTTTAAATATTATTCCTCAATATTTTTATAGTACATTTCTGATCTAAAGGAGTCACATGGGGATTTTCAGGAAAATGTAGAAGCTCTAATTGGCATTTTGAAAGATTATCCTGAATCTTTCGATTTCTACTTTTTACATGAGCTCCAAGTGGCTTCAAGAAATCGAAAAGTACCTTTTTGTCTAACAACAATGTATTTGTCTCTAGGTGTATGTCAGATCCGGGAAAGTTTTTACTTTAGAAAATCGTATCAAAAGCTTAGAAAGAGAAATAAAGGACCCTTCATCTGACCACTCCAGGGACTCATCATTAGTTTCCCAGGATTTAAAACAGGTCAGTTTTCATTCAGGTATTTCAGTAAATGCTAATATAGCTTATGCTCATTTTAAACCTCCTTAAATTATTAATAAAATGATCCCGGTAGCTTCCTAATTTTGAGCACTCTTTTATGCATGAATTTGAACCAATCTCAAACCACAACAAAACTTGTTGAGCATTTGTGTAAAACCTCAATACAACTTTGCAGTATTCTAATTAGCTTGGTTAGGGGACATCCATAAATTACCTGAGGTCAAAAAGGGGGGGAGAGGTTTGGAAAAATCTCATCAAGGTGGGAGGGGGGGGGTCGATTAAAATCTCAGGTCAACTTTTTAAGTTTGAAATTATACGATTTTCTTTTTTTTAAGTATGATAAAGAAATAAATGAGAAGGAAGGAGAATAATTATTTTTAAAAGTTGTAGGTAAATCTCACGTGGGGGAAGGGGGGGGGTCTAGCAAAATCTCACTAAATCTCACCAAGGGGGGAGGGTCCAGATTTTGGAAAAAACACCTCACGTAATTTATGGATGTCCCCTTACTTTAACAATATATGTAACTTGCATTTCTTATTAGAAACAGGAGATGAGTAAGTTTGAAACATTTTTATTCGAGTATACCTTTAAAATAGTTATATTATTTGATGAACTCTATTTTTAATTATATATTTTTCAATAGGCTTCCCCATGTAAAGAAAATAGAAAGTATGATGCTGTAAATACTTCTGTAACTGAACAGGCTTCCATGTCATCTGTTAAAGCTATAGATGCAGCATTTAAGCCTGATCCTCAACCAGTAAGTAGTTTTGACAACATTAATGTTGTAGAATAACTCTTAAAAAAGCTTTTCAAATTATTTCTTTTTTAACTTAGTTATTAAGGTAAAGTATATGAGTAACTTGTTTTTACTTCTTTACAGGTACTAGCAGCTAGTAAATCAAGTGGTCTTCCATCAAACAAAACTGATGTAGAAAAAGTAAAAAAGGCTAAACCGTGTAGAAAGGTATCACATTTTTTGTTTTGGCCTTTATTTTAGAAGGATTCGCCCATTTTATACCTTTTTCACCTCATGTAAATTAGTATCAAAAATGCAATTGTCTTTTTAAGAAATTGAATGAGATCAACACAACTGAAAAAGTAATTTGGATCCACTCTCTGGATATATATCTCCAATACCTTATTAACTTTAAAATCTGACTGCATGAAATGAGTATGTTCACATTTTGAATTCAGATTTGTTGCAGAGCCCTTGACCTTTAAAAATGTGAAGATAAATTTGTTTAATAGTAACAAAAGTATCTATAAGCAATTTTCTGTGTTAAACTTTCAGCAAACTAAAATCCCCCCTTCCTCTAGGTACATAGTTTAACAGCCAGGAGCCTGTCCCGAGAATTCCGGGACCTCGCCAAAATCAACCAGCCCAAGCCCATGAACCGTACCATCCAGGTCTCAACCCAAGCAGGAGAGGACGGCGAAAGGGAAAGTTTGTGCAGTCCGGAATCAGTACAGAGCTCTTTGAGCACCCACCAAGTGGACAATGGACACGGGTACACTTCTGATGAGAGCAACACCAGTTCGCACTCGACCTCCAAACAGAAGACCCGGCGCCACATCTCTCGAGCGATCCTCGAAAGGGCCACGTATTGGGAGCGCAGGGCTGAGCATGGATTGCTGAGCGATGCATCGGTCAGTGAAGAGTTCCCTGGCATTGATATTAATCCAGAGTAATGCTTGTATTTTTTTTTCGTTCGAGATAGTTGTTTTGGTGTCCTTCAGTAGAGGGTGTTTTATTTTATTTATTTGTAGCGTGTTTTTGTTTTAACCTTCTGCCAGGTGCAATATACATTTGGTGAGTCAAAAAATAAGTTGTTTGTCGGTGGACAAACAATTCGACAATATAGAAACGTGGTTCATACGGTGCTTAAAAACCTTAAAAAGTGCTTACTTTTTGTATTGGTTTATAAGGTACTTAATTTTTTACAATGGTTCTTAGTTTTTTTTCTTTTGAAAACACGAGTCTTTAATAAGTGGTTTTTTGTAGGCAAAAACTGTCAAATTTTCTTGTGCTTCCATCAAATGTATGATGTTAATTTTTCTTCAATAACTTCTATTTCAACTTGTGCATTCCACTAAAGGAACTAAACTCAAGTAAATGTTTTTTCAATCCTTTTTTAGTATTTGAAAAAGAGGGTTAAAAAATTGAGTTGCTGAAAATGCGAAAACTAAAAACAAAGAAGAAATGTGTTAACACTTAGTCATCAATAACCATTTAAAAAAACTTTTTTGCAGTCATTAATTATACAATGTTAGTTAATATCTAATATAATATGTAAGCTCATTTATGTTATTCCTATTTGAGTGAACAAAATATATTAAAAAATTCCTGAAAACTCATTGACAACTTTATATTGACATTTTGAAATGTATACAAGAGGTCCTTAAAACGTCTAAAAATCCTTAGAAAGTCTTTAAAGTGCTTAATTTTACTCTTCTTACTTTTGTATGAACCATGAAAAAGGCATGAGCATATTCTTTACTTGCCATCATGTTGTATTTTGGTGTTATCTCCTCTTCGCTGTGAGCTATGATATTTTCCTTTCCTTCCTATGATATTTTCCTTACATTTACAAGAGAAAAAACATTGAAAATTATTTATATTATGGGTCATTTGACCCTGCAGCTGTCTCTATGTTTAACCCTCTCGGCACCAGAACATCAAAAAAGTGAAAAAAAACTTTTTTCTTCTTCTCAATACATCCAAAATGCCCCTATAATTTGTCTGAAAAAAATTTTTTTCTTGTGTGCACTCCTTCCTAGTTATTTTTATGAGCCATATTTTTTTCATTTTAACAGAAAATACTTGGTTTAGACATGGTCATAATATTAGAAGATTACGAAATAAGAAAATATCTACCAACCTATAAAAAATGTTCTACAGAAGCTAGTATCTAGCTAGTATTTTCTCTTCCCAAGCATCACAGCTTAAAATGTAAACATTGAGGTGTAATTAAATCATCTTGCTGCCATTTAGGAACGAATTCAGAAACCTTATAGAAGTCTCATATGTTATCTACATGAATCAGTGAAGCCACTGATGAAAAGAAAATAAATTTGCCTGTTTACATCATACAAAAATTGAGCTCATAAGTAGGAGCCTCATATGAGGCCTAGGGTGGCGAGAGGGTTAGTATAGCTTGAGTGAATTTTGACTGTAGGTAAACATGATTCGGCATAAAATGTACATTTTAAGTTGTTGGTTGCTATAAATAATTTAGATTGGCATGCTCTGACATAATGACTATATTTGTTTAAAAAGACCAAAAAATAATAATTTTCCATTAACCACTAAGCTTAGGGGTTAAAATTTAATATCTATTGTCCTAAATTCCTCTATCATTTTCCATTGCATCAGGCTGAAGGTTAAATTAGTTTTGTTGGTACATTTAGCTGTTGATTTTGAATGTTACTTTAGTTAGACTTAATCATTGCATTTATCATATCATGACTATTGGTTACGTTTGAGTTTTTAATGACTAACACTTTAAGTATGTGCTGCTTTTGTTAATAAATACACTTAACTCTTTAAAGTACTTAATAAGGTGGAAGCTGCCTGAGTGCTGAGCATTCAAAGCCATGAATTTTTCATTATGCAGTCAATTTTGTATGTATTTACAAATTTAGGAAAGACTGCAGTTGATACTTTCATATTCTAAAATATTAATTTATAAGGTTTAAGATGAACTTTTCATAACATTAGAAATTAACATTGTGTTGACCACATAACTATTTAAATGTTTTCAAAAAGTTCCTATTTTTCTGGTTTAAAATTGGCCATTATAGGCAATGGCTATGTTTCTTTACAATACCAAATAGCCTATTTAGTATTAAGAAGCTTTTACTGATATTGTTCAGTATTCTGACCTCATGCTTCCAATTGTCAGTATTTTAATATGAAATCAGTATTCTATTTTCATACCGTTTTTTTAAACATGAGAGTTAAAACTGAATGACATACTATTTTTGAAACTTTTAGGGGCTATTCATAAATTACATTACTCAGTTTTCAGGAGTTTATACTCCTTCCTTTGTCACAAGCTGCCAGATAATAACCCCTCTGCCCATTTACTCAAATTTATTTATTTTACTATTTTTACTACTTGGGAATAAACAAATATTTTATTACTGTTAAATCACAATCTAGCAGTGTAAAAATTTTTTCTCCAGTGTTAGAACAATAGTAAAAAAATTATTAAAAGTTAAAAAACAATATGGCACACCTCTTCCCCCTTAAATGTGAATGCCCCATTTTTTTTTATCTCAGCTTTAATCAAAAATTAAAATACGCCAGTATTAGTGTTTATTTCAAAGGATGAATCTTCTTGAAAGAGGAAGACTTCATTTGAAAAATTTGGATTTATTGAACACCTATTTCTTACATCTAGGTGTTTTAATGCATTATGAGAGTGTTAAGGGATCTGTTGCAATGCGTTGTTTCTATGCATTTACTACAATTTATTGTATATATGTAAAATATATTATTTTAGTTAAGCAGTGAAGAGGTTAAATTTTACATATGCATTCCATCTTCTTATATACAAGAAATCTTAATATGTTTTGTTCCATCAATATCATGGATAATATTCAGATGTTAAGTGCATAATAAACTATATTTTACTTAAAATTTTGGGGTTTTTGTTTTAATATTTATTGTACAGAATTTTTGACTTCACATTTGTAAAACTCAGTTTTCTTCCATCCTTTTTATGTTACAATACTAATATTTTCAGGTGTTTATTAATGGCAAAGGCTTCAAAAAGTGCTTAAACACATGCAGTAGCTTGAAAATCTTCAAATTAAATATTTATTTTAGTCCCTTTTAATTGAATGAATATTATATTTTTAAATTTGAAGTTTTGAATAGTTTAACTTTTGTATCACCTTTAATGACCTACCCAAATTGCAGTGTAATTTATCATTAAGTGTTGTAAATTACCTGCTTAATAGAGCCAGTGAAATTATGCCAGTTTTTCTTTCTGAAGTAGTTTCTTCAGTATATTTATCTAAAATTCACATATATGCATAAATAAGCATAGATAAATAGCATAGGAGTTGCTATTTAGTTCATAGGATGTGATGATTTAAGCTGATTAATTTATTTATGGTTTAATTCCACTAACGTTCCTGCTAAAAATCATTATGATCTTTTGGACACCAAAAAGTAGGATTATTGCATAATATATTCAAATTCTTAGATTAAAATGTTTAGTTAGAACAATAACTGTTCAGTTTATCAATACAAATCGGAAAAAAGTTGCCACTATTTGAAAACATGGCGTTCAAAAGAGTTCGGCGATCTTTAGTGGGAACGTTAACGGAATTGAACCTTATTTTTTTAATCATTGCTTTTGTGCAATGGTTTAAATTGAACTTTTTTTCTTAATTTTCTTCTAATCTAGAAAAAGTAATTTGAATTTCAGAAGGTGTAGATTCCTGTTCAATAAGGGTTAAATCAAATAAGAAAGATCCAAGTAAATTTTGCTCTTTAACACCTCTGCAGGCTAGATTGCAACCTTTAGATTTAGAATGTTATAAAAGAACTATACGATTATAGTTATGCCTTATGAGGACTCGGAAGATACAGTAAAAGTCATCTTATGTTTTGTAAAGTATATTGGCTTTTGGGTCTCTTATTGACGCTTGAGAAAACACAAAATTCTTGATCATTCTGGTTAGAAGGGCAAAGGGGTTTAGTACAGCTTTGAACGTAAATAACTTTGATTAAGTTGTTAGCTGTTATAGATAAAAAAAACACTAAAGCGTGACTATTTGCCAGTTAATCCTGAAAAGATTCATTCAGGACCGACCTTTTCATTCCACTTATTCAGTATTTAACTGAGAAATAGGGGAGGTTGGAACTCAGGGGCGTATATTAGGGGGGGAGGCGACTACGGTACAAAAACGAGTTAAAACCATGCAGGGCTCACACGCATGCGCCAAACTGTGCCAAAACCAAATTTTGATACATACTGATACAAATTGCCTATTTTACCAGCTCCTGCGCCAAAACTGCGCTATTTTCAGAGACTACTACTACGGATTCTTCGTAGTTTCTACGAATGCCTTCGTTAAACTACGGATAACATCGAAAAAGCTACGGAAAATCGGAAATCTATCCTTAAAAGCACTTAGAAGCTCAAGTTTTTTCCCAATTATGCTCCATTTTTAGGATATTTTTTCTTGGACGGCCGGCTGGCGCCAAGTTGAAGTTGGCTTCCTGCGTTGTTAGTGCGATGTGGAAAAAACAACTTTATAGTGGTTGGTTAGAAGCCGTCGTTCGGTGTTTAGGATCGCATTCTGCGGAAAAGTCGAAAAATAGCGATTTTTCGCGCAAGTACCGTTTTTCCAGCAACTAGTTGAAGATGGCTTCTTTTCACATAGCTGCCTAGTTTTACGGATTGTCCGTAAAATTTACGAATTTGCACCAAAATTTACGGTTTTACGGATCGACCGAAATTTTTACGGAATATACGTTTTTTTGCATTTTTCCTCCGTGAAAACGTAAACAAATCTTGTTGCGCCAAATTAAAGTCTTGTCCGCCTTTTCTAGGCGTTTGGAAAGGGTAAATCGCGGAAAAAGCCGCGATTGTTTGCGAAAGTTTCGTTTTTTGCGCCGCGTGTTCCGTTCCTTCCGCGACTACTTTCGACGGCCGCGGACGCCAAGTTGAAGTCGGCTTCATCTCGTGTCAGTATTAGAATGCAGGAAAACTACTTCAACGTGTAGTCAAAGCCAACATGTCCGATGGTTAGAATCACGATCTTGAAAAGTCGGAAAAGAGCGATTTTTCGTGAAAGTTCCGTTTTATCCGCGATTGCTTCCTACCGGCGCGGCGCCTAATTGAAGTTGGCTTCCTTTCACTATTGTATTTACATTGTAGAAAAAACAACTTTACTGTGGTCAGAACTAATTACTTAGGAGGTGAATTATCACTGGACCTAATAACCTCAAGTAAATAAAAATTGATAAGGTGTAAAAATTGGATAAGAGCTGATAAATTAATAGAGGTTTAAGTTAAGTATTTATGAATTAAATCTATACGCACATTATTTGTCGTAATCAAAATTATGATTTTCATGTCGTACGAAACGTTTTACTGATGCAAGTTAAAAATATAATACAAATCAAATTTCTACAAAAGGCATTTTTGTGCTACAAAACTTGGTTTTACCTGCTACAAAAGAATTTTTTTGTGATACAAAACTTGGTTTTACCTGCTACAAAAGACATTTTTCGTGTTACACAACTTGGTTTTACCTGATACAAAAGACATTTTTTGTGATACAAAACTTGGTTTTACCTGATACAAAAGACATTTTTTGTGATACAAAACTTGGTTTTACCTGATACAAAAATTGATACAAATATTTTAAAGTGAGTGTGAGCCCTGAAACCATGTTTTTAGGGTCAAATTTCCAGACATTTTCAGGGGAGGATCCCCAGACCCCCTCCGGTACTTATAACTATTATTTACAACGTTTTTATAATAAGCTCGTCCAAATGCAAAAATCTTACCAAAATTACATCAAATTCTTGAAAATGTATGTCCGAAATTCGGATTAAGTGTATCAAAACGAGTTGAAAACCTGCTTTTTAGACTTAAATTTTCTAAAATTTTTCTAGGGGAGGACACCCAGCCCTTCAGTACTTGAAACTCTATTATTTACATCTATTATTAATAAAAAGTTTGTCAAAATGCAAAAATCCTTCCAAAAAATATATTAAATTCTTTAAATTATTTGTTCGAAATTCAGATTAGGTGTATCAAAACTTGTTGAAAACCTGACCCCCAATAGATAGTCAGAACACGATTATTCATGGCCTTTTAATATTATGTTTGTTAAGAACATTAAATTAAATTTTTTCAACACCATATTTGCCAGCGTTCGAAATTGTACTGGATTGCTGGTCCGGGACAACCAAAAAACGGCTCGGACCAGTGGAATCAGAAAATCACTGGCCCACTGGACCAGTGGTGAAAAAATATCCCACCCTCCAGTTTAAGCCTGCAATTTATCTTTGCTTGGAATCGGGAGAAAGGCAAAAAAATATAAATTTCATTAAATATAAACCAGATTACAACCAGTTTGTCAACTAACAATGTAAAACTAATTCGAAGTTATGTATTAATTTGTGTGCAATATCATTTATTCAAGAAAAGTTCTTATTTTTTGCCAATTAGTGCAATTGTATCCAATTTGTATGTCAATTAGAGAAATTTTATATTGTATTTGTATGTCAGTGGAAATATTATTTAATCAAAAAAGTTATTTAATTAATAAGATATTTTTAAATAATCGATTATTTGGAGCTATTGCTTATTTCTCATAAATTTATTTTATTACTTATTTTATATAAATCTCATATTTACAGCTGGTAACTTATTATTGCATGCATATGTATTAATTTTTAACATTACTATTTTGGTACCCACATTCAGTGCAATAGTTACTTAATAATAGTAATATTTAAACTGGTCCTTTTTAATTTGTCGGACCAGTAATTTTTGTTGCGGACTAGTAAGATTGGTGAAGCACTGGTCCGCAGGACCAGTGGATTTTTTTCCCAATTTCTAACGCTGATATTTGCCAAATGTGTCGCCCAGGCCCAGACTCTGATTTACCAAGGATATCCTCTTCTATGTTTAAGAGAAAGGTCATCACATGAAATGAATTTGGTTTTATTTCAAAGGTATAAATTTGGATTCCTAAAGTCAAATATATGGAAAACATAAAAACTGGAACATGAATCTCAGCAAAAATCCCCGCTGTCTCTGAGCATCTTTGTTTTTTCAACCTGAGCTATAGCTTGCTTACAATCCTTATCGTACGACTTTCCAAACTTAAACATTCTCTGTGGAACATAGCCTGTGTACCCCGGAACCATTCCACTCCTTAAACGATTGCTTTCGGAGTTAATTTCATGTATCCAAGTCATGGCATCTGTCTCCAGCTCAGACTTGAGTTGCGGATCGTTGTTCAGTATGTTACCCATCCTCAAGCCAGCCACAGGATGCTTCTTCATGATGTTATGGGTCATCACGCCGTAAGTTTCTCCGAACTGGAAGAGACGTTTGGCGCCGTAGTGGGGGAGATAGCCCGTGTATCCTGGTTTACAACAAGGCTCGGGGTTCTGGAACCAGTACTTGGCAGCGTAGTTTTCAGGTATCGGCATGGTACAGCTGATGAAATGTATATCCAATCAAACTGTTCCTTCTATTGTAAAGCAATCG
Organism: Tetragnatha versicolor; assembly: GCA_024610705.1. Lineage (NCBI taxonomy): Eukaryota > Metazoa > Arthropoda > Arachnida > Araneae > Tetragnathidae > Tetragnatha > Tetragnatha versicolor. The sequence continues at coordinate 46,871,425 of JANDEH010000004.1, read as the reverse complement.
TGGGCTTTCAGGAATCTCCGAGAGTCAATAAATACTTAACCTGCTTCTTAAGTTAATTAAATGATGGTTAAGTATTTTTTCTGATAAGGTGATAAATTAATAATGATCTCGTTTGTTTATTTATTTAATTATTTATTGTTGATTATCTAAGACATATGCCAGCCGATTTTGGCCGTTTGTTTCAGATGATTTTGGACTTGTGTAAAAATAGTAATCCGAGAGTTTAGGTGAGATAGGTCTCGTGGCGTATTTTGTGCACTATTGCTTTTTGAAAGATATGTGGGAACGTGCATGGCTTACTAGATCTAGTTAGCAATTTTATATTTCAATTTAGACTTTTCAAAAAAGGAGCCAAGTGGGTTCTTAAGAATGGTACTAAAATCTCAGAGGTTAAAAAGGCAGCGGGTACTTTGTTAGCTGTTTCACGGCGTTACTACAAACCAGTGGTTGTACTGATTTCTCTATAATTGAATCGTCAGTTAGAAGAAGGGAATAAGTCCAAAAAATGACAAATTTACTTTTCGTGCATAAAAACATCTCCAAGCTTTGCTCTACACATGAGTGAAAAGAGGGTGAAAATATCTAACTCCTATCACAGCAGATACTGCCCTTTGAATTTGCGAAATCGATGTCCTTTTATTGTATTTTTAAAAAATTTAATTTGGAATTAAAGTTAATTTGTCTTTCTTTTCCTATTATTTATACTGTTAATTAAGCCAAAATAAAACTTGCTCTCAATTTAAAAGTATTTTCAAACTTTTTTTATGTAGGGAATGTTTGACTCCATTCATATTCACTGACTCCATTGGTACTGCTGAAATTACTCAGTTTCATTATAATTTTGAATTTTATTTGTCTCCTTCTTCTTATTTCTCCCTTTTGTGGTGTGAACTAAGAAGAAATATAATTTAAAGTCAATTTAAGGGGTTTTTTTAAAGAATTTTCTTTTTAGGAACAATTTTAAGGTAAATAATTTTTAAAAAATAATAAATATTAGACCTGCAGGTCAAAAGTGAATGCATTAGGATGCATTTTTTGAGAATCACCAAAAATTGTCGGAAACATGAAAAAAATTAAAAATTTTATATGGAAGTTTAAGTAATAGTATAAATGTTTATGCAAGTTGTTTTTAGAATTAAATGTAAGAAATGACAGGGGGTTTAGAGACCAAGACAAATATATTTCAAATAGGAATGGAGGGTGCAGATGACCATTAAAGAGCTAGAACGTAGTGCATTATATGACGTTAAAAAAATTTTTTTTCACAAAAAGCGGCACTAAAAGGCAATTTCTTGGAGGTATATTCGAACTTTCGTTTTTTTTCACTCCACCCTACTATACAGGTTAACCAAGATACGGAAATCATTTAAGCGAACTCGTAAGCTACCTTAATAGAAGACTGTCATAATCATTTTCCTCCATTCTGTATTTAATTTATCAGGTAAGATATGGTTTCGTTGTGTTAGGTAGGATTTTATTTTTCTGAGAGGAATCTTCATTGATTTAAAGAACTGGTAATTGTTTAAAATGTAAATATTATTATGGGGTCACGGCCACGGCTGACTGGATACTATGAAGCTAATGACCTTCGAGTTTTATAAGTGGATAGGGGAGGTTGTATAATCCCCAGTTGAAATCGACACTTGACCTTATAGAATAAGGAAGTTGCGTGTGTCAGATTTTCAAAAACAAACAAGTGTTTCGTAGGGTTTTTTGTATGGTAAAATGAAATATCTAGTCAGTTTTTCAAAAAAATGTACAGGTAATTTAATATTTTAATTTAAAAGTCGAGAAAAAAAACACGTGACTGAAAACGTTTATTGTTTAAACTGTCGGATGACGTCAACAATAATACCATCAACTCCATTGCTTTTCAACAGTGCCTATTGTAAGATGACGTCACATCCAAACTCTTGGCGTTTTCGCGCGCTTTTAAAAAGGGGATTTTTAATTTTTTTGGCAATCAAAAAATTGCTCGATCGGCCTCAAATTTTGGGTAGTTGCTTATTTTTGCAAGAAGAATCGATTAAAAAATTAAAAAAAATCATGCAACTTCCTCATTGGATTAAAACAACCAAATTCGTTCAAGTACATGAAACTATTTAGAGTAGAAGTTTCAGTAAATGCTAAAGACCGGCAAGGGCGGGTCCAGACCAGATTTTAGGAAGAGGCCATATGAGAGGATTACGTAATACTTTCCAAATTTTTAGGGCCCTTAGAAAAACTTTTAAATTTTAGCTGTGCAAAGAGTGGTTTTAAGGAGCTTTTTAGTGGTTTATATGTATTATCGTTACTTCAAACATTGCACAGTAACATTTAGGGGAAAACGGGACAATTTGATACAAGGGGCACATTGATACACCTTCAATATCTCAAAAACCATCAAGGTTATTTAGATCGTGTTTTTGCGAAAAGTTGCCTCTATATGCCTGAGCATCAGATATGAAACCGTTAAGCTCTGTAACAAGTCCTTAAATTTTAGTGAAGGAAATAAAAATTTTTTCATCAACATTTTCCAAATGTAGATTTCTAAGTAAAATGCAAAATCATCATCATTATCATCATCATCATCATCCTGAAGCTATTCTATTTGGAATACAGAGATCTGTAAATTCTAAAAACATGTTATCCTTGTTACCAATAGGGGGTATCCTTAAATTTTAAATCTTTGCCAATTTTTTAAAATAAAGGTTTTTGTTCAAAAACAACAAATGGGGCGAATTTATAAACTTTTGGATGTGGGGTACTTTGATACTCTCGTGGGGAACTATTTATTTTTCAAAATATTTTAATTTTCACTAAACTTATAATTTTATAATTGATTTCATGAAATTGAGTCATTCTTAGATATTTAAAAAAATTAACTGAATAAATAGTTTTTTCTACACTAGGGAGCTAACGAGTCCTGCTCGCTATCGTTTATCAACCCTCTATCGCTGAGGCAGGTCCTTTTGGAATGCTTCGCAATCAACACAAAACCTTGTTTACTTAACTTACCTAATTTATAAAACATTCGTAAAAACAATGGATTTTAATCTTAATGCATTCAGAATGGCTTAAACCTCCAAAAAACATTTTATACTTTTCAAAGCCCTAAATTTTAAGTTACTTTCGTGTTTTTTAGAATAGAGAGATAAAAAAATGGATTTGAATTTTACTGTATAAAATTGCTCAACTTTTCCCTATATACAATAATAGTAATAACGCGAAATTCCGGTCAAAGTAAAAACCGGTCAAAAAATGTTAGAATTGTAAAAATTTAAAAGTAATCACTAGGATATTCAAACATTTTTTAAGTTTCAAAACAAGACTTTCTTGGAAAAATTCTACTTTTAACTCTAAAAATAATATATATTTTTTCATTCTGCTTTCTCCTTGGGTTTTTCATGTTACTTGAAGATTAAAGACAGATCAGCGCAATGTTTGATTAAGAACAAATTTTGTAAAAAGAGAAAGGGGAGCGTTTTTTAAATATACCTTTTTAGAGACTAGGCGTAGGCACTACTAGCGTTAGACAGAGACTATTAATATTTTAACAAGATACTAGCAATTAATGGTTAATTAAGTCGCAATTGATGTTCATCGATACTTAGAGGAAGAAGAATATAACCTAATTCATTTCACACACACCATGTTGCAAGTTGATGACGTTATTGCTTAATTATATCTGATACGGAAGGAAAATTCAGTGATATCGTCACAGCTATAAGGCTATTAACAATCCCATTAAGGACGACTTTAAAATAATGAAAATAAGTAACTTTTTCTTTCATATTTTGTTCATTTGGACCGAATATAGAAAGAAATGCCCATTTTCAGATTTTTCAAAAAATAATTTTTATGATTTTTTAACTGGCAACTTTTCTTGCCAACCGTCCTTAGTGGGGTCCAAACTCTAACCAATGAAAAGTCGAAAAAACTAATTAGAATGTTTACGATTTTGATAATAATATGTTTTTATACATAATTTAAAGAAATAATACAAAAATAAAAGTGAATGGGGACTATACTGCTGATAGGGGGTCCAAGAAAGGGTATTTTACCCCTAATGAATAGGGCCTGTTCAGTCCGAAATATTGATATTCACCTAATTTCAGGCTTTAAAAATAGCCGAACTAGTACTTTTTAAGTCGGAACGGTTGGAACCCTTTTATTTCAGCACTTTAGCTAATTTCAGGTTAAAATAGTTTTATTGATATCTCTCAGTCTGGAACATAGGGACTTTTTTACCTGCCAGAGTCTTATATATTCTCAACTTTCAATTTTTTGGATACCTTTGGTTAATTATTTTGCCTTCCGAAGCTTTTTCTCTTATTGGAATTCTACGTTCTTGTTAGTCATTCTCTATCAAAAAGTCATCATAATTACAATATTCATCTTTTTAGCTCCAGATTTTGCATATTCCCCACAGAAAATGTTGAAGATTACTCATCAACTCGATAAAAACTAGGTATTGGCCAATTCAAAATACGCCAAATAACTCCAGTGATATTTTATTTTATTTTTTGACTACTGTAAGTTTCCATAAAACCCTTTCAAGGAAAATAAATGTATCCATAAATGATTTAGTATGAGATTGAACCCATAAATATGTTAGGAATTGGTAAAAATCTAAAATCTATAAAAACCCACTAAAATTATTATCCAAGGGAAACATTTCATCATGCTAAAGTATCAATAAGATCTACATTTATGATAAGAACTAAAAAAAAGCATTAAAAATAATTAATTTGCAAAAGCTTCTTATGAGTAACTCGTAAAAGTTTAGACCAGTGGTCCCCAACCTTTTTACCACCAGTGGCGGATTTCCAAATGTGCCGCCTATAGGCTGAACCAAAATTTGCCGCCTATATGCTGTAACTATACTTACAAAACTAAACAGGGGCGTCATTTCAGTTTTTGGTTTGGGAGGCAGTGGCGAATCCAGGATTTTTGTCTGGGGGGGCTGAGTTTCACAAATAACTTAATTGCTATTATGGGCTGTTCAAATATTAATGTAAGCAACTGGGAGGGGGAGGGGGTTGCCAGTGCCATAGCCACATTTTTTTAAGGGGTTACTTGGGATATTTTCTGAAGGCTAATCATAGGAATACTAAGTTTTAGGTGAGATGACTTCGTAAAGTTTTAATTTTGGTGCCCTAAATTTCAAAAGTGTGTAAAAATATCAACTTCAATTAAAATAGGGGTCTGGGGGTCCTCCCCGAGAAAAATTTTGAAAATTTACCCCTCAAAATAGTGTTTTAGCTCATTTTGAAGCCTTTCAGATTCCACCCAAAGAGCACCACTCATTGTAAGCGGCAGAATTTATAAGGAAAAGAGTTTATAGTATTATGAATTGAAAAATTTCTAGGGGGTTCCTATTCTAGAAAATTTTTTGAATTTTGCCCCTGAAAGGAGCATTTTATTTCATGTTGAGACACTTTAGGTTACATTAAAGAGGATTCCTTGTAAATCCCTAAAATTTCAAGAAAAATCCGTACTTATTAGATTCTAAAATTTCGAGGGGTTTGGGGGTCTTCCCCCGAAAAATTTTGGAATTTTTAACCTTAAAAGTAGGGTTCTGATTCATTTTGGGACCCTTTGGGTAACACCACCGAATGTCCGAAACGTGTTGAAATTTCCTTTTTGACTTTATTTCCATTACCAAAACTTGAATGTCTTATTCCTGGGGGACCCTTACAGTTCCTTGAAAACCACATAATTTTCCGGGGGGAAGAGTTATAAAAAACGTCTAACGTGGGGCCAGAGGTCCTCCCCCAAAAAATAATTTTGGAAATTCCCCTCGAACTTGTGTTAATCTACTTTTTTTTTCAAACTTTATGGAGAGAGCACCAAAAGGGAAAAGTTTCTTGTAGGCGGCGTAATTTTCAAGCGAAAAACACCGTATAACAGATATCAGAATTTGATAGGGGGGCTTGGGGGTTCTCCCCCAGAATTTTTTTGGAAATTGCCCATTAAAGTAGTTTTGTCTCTTTTTGAGACCCTTTGGGTAACAAATAGAACAGTTCCTTGTAAACCACATAATTGCTTTTCTGAAAGGACGTTCTCCCTCTTTCCAGTGCTTATGTTTAGTGTTTCCTTTCTCTTCTCCATTTTTATTCAGAAAAAATTCTTCTGCCGAAAATTTGCCGCCTACTAAAATTTGCCGCCGTAGGCTAGAGCCTAGCTAGCCTATTTAGAAATCCGCTACTGTTTACCACCACGGACCGGTCAATATTTGATAATTTTACCGTGGCCCACTGGGGGGCGTTGATTGTTTACATTCTAGATTATTTTGATTTATTAAATTTAATTTAATTGTATTTAAACATGCTTTCAAAATAAAACACAGTTACACCAAAAAATAAATACAAAGTGATTTATAGTCAATTTCATTTATTTATTTGGAGTATAAACCTAGGAATTTAAATTAATTTTCAATGATATGGTCGGCCCGCGACCCGGTACCATTTGATCCACGGACCGGCACCGGTCCGCGGACCGGGGGTTGGAGACCACTGGTTTAGACCACACATCGGACGATTGGCAACAAAAGTTGCCAGTAGAAGAAAACTCTTGCTATTGGCAATTTAAATACCCTCATTCCAACTGTAATTGGTAATAATATTTAGAATGTGATCTTGTGAATATGCTGCAATGGAATCATGTCCCAAAAATAATCAAAACATTAGATTATTTTGGCGTTTTCCAAATGATCTCCCAGCTTTCTCCAAAATGTAGTGTAACGCTCTCATTCTAACAGCGATTTTACCACCAAAACGGCATGGAAGGTAAAATTTCTATTTTTATCTGAATAAATACATTCTTCAGAAGCTGTTATCATGCATTTAAACTTTTAATGTCCTCTATTAGAGTCAGTAAAAAATAAAATGTCCCTTGGCAACTTTTCTTACCAACCGTCCTTAATGGGTTAACAAGGTGTTACGTTTCTTAGCTTAGAACCTATGTAAAATAAAAAAATGCTGGTGAAGAAAAAATAGTTTAAAAAGCTAGTAAAGCAGTGCTTCCCAAACTTTCAATATTGGCGACCCAATTTTCAATCATAATTTTCATCGCCCACCCCTTTTATACGGTAACAATGTATTTAGAGAAATAATAGGGGTGAACTGGGGGTAATAGGACGCAGGGCTCTCTCTAGTGAGACAAATGAATTTTTTTAAATAGTTTTTTTTGGATAATTTTAGAATAAATTGTTTCATAACTAATTAGGTAACAGGTCTAGCAAACATTTTCAGTAGGGATTATGTGTCACGACTGGTTTTTGGTTCGCAGAAAAAAAGCTAAGTTTGTTTTCAACAAGCCAGAGCAAATATTAAGTTTGGTAATTGATTGAATTTTGTAAATTTTGCAGAATATTTTTATCTTATTTAAAGAGAGTTTTAGATTCTGCAAACACTGGAGAATTAGAAAATATCACTGAAAAAGTATTGAATTGAACTTGTAAAGAACTAGTTCCAGAATTGTAAATTTTCACATTGTAGGGGCTAATAGGACATTTTAATGTGGATGAAAATTTCTTTAAAAGAACATTGTAGTGTTTATTTGACTTCGCATACTTAATTAGGTTGGATGTAAACAGAATTAGACAGTCATTAACAACATGTAAAACTAAAAAAGAACTAAATAGCTTTTTAAATTGACAAATTTTAACATTTCAGACGAACAAACATCTGCAAACACTGGAGAATTAGAAAATATCACTGAAAAAGTATTGAATTGAACATGTAAAGAACTAGTTCCAGAATTGTAAATTTTCACATTGTAGGGGCTAATAGGACATTTTAATGTGGATGAAAATTTCTTTAAAAGAACATTGTAGTGTTTATTTGACTTCGCATACTTAATTAGGTTGGATGTAAACAGAATTAGACAGTCATTAACAACATGTAAAACTAAAAAAGAACTAAATAGCTTTTTAAATTGACAAATTTTAACATTTCAGACGAACAAATTAGTAAATTTTAAATATACTTAAAAATTTTTTTCCTAAATTTGTTTTTTTTTCAATTCAATTCAATTTATTAAAAATACATATATTACACAAACAAAGAATGAACAAAACAAATTATGATTCGCCTGGAGGAAACAAAGACCGTATGTGTATAGGCGAAAGAAAAATTACAATCTTTACAAAAAATAAAAAGTAACATAATATGATGAGATAAATAATTAAGTTTAGTAGGGAAAAACAATATTTATAATAACAGAATTAGAATAACTATATTATGTACACTTAAATTGAATTATGTAAAGAAAATAAAGGCACAGCAAGGCATAAAATTTTCATGCTTCTAGATTTAGACGAAAAAAAACATCCAGATTATCAATGTTACAAATAAAATTAAATAATGATCGCTTGAAAATATTAGCAGATGGAAAACTTTGAATTTCTATAGGCAAACAATTATATAATTTAGGAGCAAGATAAAAAAAATGTTTTTTGAAAATTTCTTTATGAAAACGGGGAATATTAAATATTATTGTGGGTCTTCTATTTGAAGTATTAATTTTTAAGCCGCAAATATTTTTATGGTGATATAAAAAAAGTAACATTCTATAAAATGCAAAATGGCGAATAGGTAAAATTTTTAAATTTATTATTAAGTTACAGGGATGATCAAATTTATAGTTTAATAATTTGAAAATTTTGTTTTGAATTGATATTAAAGGAGAAAAATTAGATTTATATTCGCCTCCCCAAACTATAATGCCATAATTTACTAATGATTGAGCCCAAGAATGATACAAAGTAATTAAAAATGACTTATGAACTTTATTTTTAAGAAAATACAATTTGATTAAATCGAAGCGAAGTTTTTTTAGATAATTCAGTGATGTGAGTTTTCCATTTAAGGTTCGAATCAATAAAAAGACCCAAATATTTTATACTATTTACTTGTTGCAGTAAATGACAGTTGCAATTAACAAGAAGACTATTACATGATGAAGAGTGAAATTTAATATTAAGGGTTGAACTTGATTGAATTAAATGAAAATGAATAAGTTTAGTCTTATTCAAATTTAAAGAAAGGTCGTTAAAAGTAAACCATTTCCCGATCGTAATCATATCAGATTCAGTTTGAGATTTTAGGTCATAACTATTAGAACAGGAGTATAACAAAACAGAATCATCAGCATATGTTATTATTTTACCATAAAGATTCAATTTGCAAAAATCATTAATATAAATTATAAATAACAAAGGACCCAAAATAGAGCCTTGAGGAACACCACGGTTTGAAAAATAAAAATCACTAAATGAGTAGCGAACTTTAATGTATTGTTTCCTATTAGAAAGATAAGAGATAAACCAATTTAATATGTACCCACGGAAACCCAAAAAGCCCACCGACGTTTTTAAAAAAGCAGATATTTTGACGTGAGAATTTTCGACTGAAAATTAGGGTGCTTTTTGGTATCAAGTCAAAATAAGGAGAATTCGTGAAAAATTTTTTTTTGTAAAAGATAAAAATAAAAAACCAAAAAATTGATTATTTGAATTTTTCACATAAATTTTAGGTTATGTGAAAAAGTGTGAATACAAAAGTTGTAGATCTTTTTATTACCTGCAACTTTGCCACTTAAATTTTTTCTATAGGACTTGTAGTTTTGCCGGAAATCGAGATAAACCGTTTTTTATTCTAAAAACCCCCTTTTTACCCCCCCTTCCCCTTCCCGACCTCAGATCGGATTTATTTTTCTTTTCTTTTTTGTTATATTCTCTTCCTTTTCCAATGTGTTTCATCCTACTCACAGACAATAAGAGACAGACCGGTCAATGGGCGGCCTACGACACGAACGCCCTCAACCCACGGTACCTGCACTAAAACTGTGGTTACCACGGCTAGACTGGATTAACTGTGTTTATATACGGCTTGCGCAATTACGCGAAAAGGTAGGTTCAAGAAACTGGGATGTACGATGTTAGCGCCATCTATCTGTCATTCATGGCATTCCACTGGAAAATAATTATTGGTTGGTTGATTTCATACGATTCAAAGATAAATATGCTTAAAAGGAGTCACAGACGAGCAACTTGGTCATCAACCGGGTTGATTATTTTTCGTGGCTAGTTCACAGGGTTGGTAGTATGGTGAAGAATAAAAAAAATCATAAATTTCATGATCACGATAATGAATCACAATCATGAAAAATCATAAATTTGTATTTTTATGACTTAGTAAATGACTAAAAGTGTTCTTAGAACGTAAAAACAAAAATTATACGACAAAAAATATATATAATATAATTATATATTATAAAAAAAATAATACGCCCTCCAATCCTTCCAGAATTTGAAAATATCGTTTTGGAACCTGTGTTAGGATTTTTCTGTGTACTGCGTATTTTGAAGAGCCGAAGCAAACCAACCAACCAACCCTAACGAGCCATTACGCGCGGTACCCCCTCAAGCGGTAAAAACTGGAAACTTCCGGCGCCGTCGGCCGTGCGTCGGCTCTTTTGATCTTTTGGAAAGTGGATAAGCCGTATAACCTACGGTCGCGATCAAGTTTAGCCGTGGTGGTTACAGTTAAGCTTTTAGGTCTGGCAACCATGGAGACGTTTTGCGAAGACGTAATCCATCGACCATTATGATCACCAGGATCGCGATCCTTGGCGATCACATAAGCCCATTAAATGGTTTTTAAAATTAAAAAATATCTTTTTTTTTCAACAATTTTTTAAAATTTGCTATTATAATAGAAAATTTAAATTAAATCATTAAGGTTTGTTCATCAACAAAATTTCGTGATCGCATATGATGAAAAACTTGTTTGTAAAAATACAAGCTTAAATATAAAGTAATCAATGAATCACACTAATGAATGATCAAGAATCACATCTAAATGATTTTATTAAATGTCATATTTCAATAACTACAAATATTTGTTATAATCCCTTGGCTTTTTAAGACAAACATGATGTGTAAATGAAGTTGCAATCGTCGTGAATCTAAACGAACACATCTTTTGCAAATATGAATCCCAGATCCCACGCACATACTAGTACAATACTAGTATAAATTTTCATCTGAATTTAATACATACGCCTATAATTAACGCGAATTATACTGAATTCTATCAGGCTTAGAAATCAAGTTCAAGAATGCAACACAAATTTTCCAATACATTGCTAAATAGAGAAGAAACAAGATAAAATGTGCCTTAATGCAATAAGACACTGTTAAAATGATTTATGATTCTTGAAAACAATTGAAAAGAGTCCGATTAAACGATTTACACAAACTTCATGTTTACTTTCGAAATCAAATATTGCAAGTTTCGTCAACAAAAAAAATGTATAAGGATTTCGATTAAAAAATATTAAATTAATCGATTAATGCCGGTACCGCTTGTCGCAGGCGCCACTTGAGCTCTCTGGATAAGCCCCGCCTATTGACCGATCTGTCTCTTATTATCTGTGATCCTACTATTATTTTTTTTCACTTTTTACCATTTTCAAAGGCTTCAGCACTGGTCTAATTAGTGAAGAAATAGCTATGATCAGCAAGGTTCTAGCGAAAATATAGGAGATGTCAGAAAAATTTCAAAATGGTCATATTTCTCGTTTATAAATAAAGACGAATTAACAATGCAAATTAAGAAGTAGAAAAATATAGGAAATATAAGACGGGTCAAAAATATAGAAATCATAGTATAGAAATGCAAATCATAATTCTGCTGCTAATACTTTTTGCTGAACTGGATTGCGTAAAAAAACTTGAACTTTGACCTTTAAAATACCCCAGAACTAATAATCACATCAATTAGCATTTTGTTCGAGAATGTTCTCCACACATTTCTCTACGAGAATTTCAAATTTCATAAATTTCTATCAAGTATTTTTTTGCGTTGTGATAGTTTAAACCAGTGGTGCCCAACCTACGGCCCGCGGGCCAAATGTGGCCCGCGAGGCTGATCCATGTGGCCCGCGGACTCATTAAATCTTAAAAACAAAAACCACTTTCAGAAATCTTCCAAGAAAACCACGAAATCGTGCGAGACATTATGGCACTTCCATCTAAAAAAAAGATGTGTGATAAAGGAATTCTTCAACATCCAGTAAAAATGTTTTTCTTTACTTCTCTGTTTTGGTTTTTTCTAGATACGGGGAATTTGTCATTGGATAAATATTTTTCAGTATCAGTTAGCCCAGGGTTTCCCGAAGTGGTCGGTACCGACCCCCTGGGGGTCGATGAAGGTTTGAAGGGAGTCGATGAAGCTCTAGGGGTCGATTGGGGGTCGACGAAGCATAGGGGGTCGATGAAAATACCATAAAAAAGTCATAAAAAAGAAAATTGCAGATGAGAATAGCTTCTTATTACTGTGGATGATTCAAAGAATTTTCCTGGTCCTTTGAACTTACTTTAAATACTAATTTCTAATTTCAAAGTTTTAAAAGATTAATGCTTCATTGGTGGTCTATAGCTTATTTAGTTCACCTATAAATGATCCAGATTGAAGTATACATTACTAGTGAGTGGAACACTAGCGGATTCAGGGGGGGCTAGAGGGCTTTACCTCCCCCCAAAAGGAATAAGAACTAACAGTGAGAAATAGGGGCACTGGAAAAAAGGGGTGTAAAAAAAGGGAAAAGCGACTCCAAAACGAGTTAAAATCCTGTTTTCAGGGTAAAACTTCCAGAAATTTTCGGGGGGAGAACCTCCAGAACCCCTTTAGAACTTGGAACTCTATAATTTACAACTTTTTTGTAAAATGTTCGTCAAAATTTAAAAATCCTACCAAGATGTAAATTAAATTCTTGAAAATTTATATCCAAAATCCGGATTAGGTGTACCAAAACGAGTTGAAAATCTGTTTTATTAGACTTAAGTTTCCAAAAATTTTCTGGGGGAGGACACCCAGACTCCCCCCTTTAGGATATCAGAAGACGATTCTGATATTGAAAATTCTTAGCCGCCGCTCCCCCTCCCCAAAAAAAAAATCCTGGATCCGACGCTGGAGTGGAACCAGCTGTAAAATTTTAGTTAGATTTTCATTCATAAATAATTTTTCTTAAAAAATTTAGTCGGATTTTTGAAAGGGGGTTTATGGCCTACGTAAAATACTACCAAGGGGTCGATGCATGAAAAAGTTTGGGAAACCCTGAGTTAGCCATTTGAATTCAGCTTATAAGGATCTTTTTAGAACCAAACTTCGAAAATATGTCCGATAGTAAAAAGTTGAAGATTCACTCGGAATGCCGAAACTTTCAAGAAAAGTGGACAAATTCATATTTCTTCATTCAGCGAGAAAATAAACCGTCGTGTCTTATATGTAAGGAGACTGTGAACAAACTGTGTGTTTGAGAACAAATATTATCTGTTCTGAAAAGAACAAAAACTAGTGCTCGATCTCGACTTACAGATAATCATCTTAATTCAGTTTTAAGGGTAAGTGTTACAAATTTGGAGCCGAATTTACAAGTAGTATTCTCAAAACCGATGCAAACTTATTGAAAACGGGTAATTTTTCTTTATGTTTAAAAAATCCTTAAAAGTGTCTTTTATGTGGCCCGCGAGATAAATTTTCATTAGCAAATTGGCCCTCGTGAAAAAAAAAGTTGGGCACCACTGGTTTAAACTATTCAAAAAAAATTTCTAAAACAGCGGTTGAGGTAAATTTTTTAATACAAAGAGACAACACCTTATGACGTATCATCAGACCATCAGACATAATAAGGTGTTTTAGTACCTACGGACACGTTCTTGATGTGTCTGTAGCTAATCGGCGCTTTTTAAAAGCGTTTTCGTTAATATGAATACATCCAAATTACTTTTCATGGCTATGTGTATTTTTTATGGATTATATTCTAGTAATATTTAGGTAAAATCTAACACATTGTGATAATTTATTAAACTACTTTTTACACATTTTTGATTCTTTTTTGCATTTGATGTAAAATACAGTATAAAATCTGAAGTACTACTACTATCACATTCCGATATGATAATGGCAACGAAGGAAGACCGAAGAAGATTTGCAAAAGTTACTACCACTAAATGTGTCTATAAAGTTTTTCTATGGTTGATTTGTACTTTTGATTATGAATAAAAACTGTTTAAAATTAATATTTTTTAATCTTGTTTGGAAGAGCATACATATTCTGTATGTGCGAATCTACCATTTTAAAAAATAATCTCCAGGATGTTTTTAAAGCGATTTTTTGAACAATAGGACTCCCGGTTCAATCAAAAGCTGTCTTATTTTTATAGAAATTTAATGTAAATAAAGGTTTTCTATTTAAGTAAACATTTTACAGTTTTATGGACTTAACAGCTAGTTCAATTCCGTTCACTAAAAACCGCCGTTCCCGCTAAATGGTTCTGGTTAAAAAAAAGCAGCAAAGTGAAGTTTGAGAGGATATCATCATCATCATCATCATCATCATCATCATCATCATCATCATCATCATCATCATCATCATCATCATCATCATCATCATCATCATCATCATCATCATCATCATCATCATCATCATCATCATCATCATCATCATCATCATCATCATCATTCTGCTTCGGGCCCAATGGCACATAAGGCCTTCAGTTTACGTCGCCATTCCCTACGGTCTTGGGCAACGGATCTTGCTTCTGCCCAGCCTGCCCACCCCGCCTGGCTACGTTCTGTTTCCACCAGTCTCCACCATGTTAAATCTGGGTCTACCGCGAGATATTTTACCCTCCGTTGCCCAAGTGAGGGCAAACTGCTGGTACTCTGTGAGGTGGCATTCTAATTAAATGGCCGACCCACTTCCATCGTCTACTTCGTATGGTATTTTGAAGGGGCATTTGTCTTGTTTGGCTGTACCGTTGGACATTAGATATTGTATAGGGCCAATAGATTTGTAAAATTTTCCTTAGACACTTGTTTTGCCATGCATCCAATCTATTATTCTGTGCTTTGGTTAATTTCCAAGTTTCAATGAGCGGTAACACCACGTGTCTTCAAGTGGCGCAATTTAGTGGACAATTAACAACATTTGTTGGCCCATAAACGTAAATTAAACGTCTAATACTGTGTATAATTTATTTCATTGATTAAACGAGGAAAACACATGATGCGCTCCTCAATAAAGGAAGATAAACACATGCCCGCGGGAATCGCGGTACGGTATGCGCAGATTTTGTTACTTTTGGGTAGAAAGCCTGTATACGAGAGAGAGGCGACAACTCGGTATAACGCGCTGATTGGTCAACAGCGTTTACTGTTCACCGCAGGCGGAGTTAGGTTTCCCTCCACAGGATTAGCATGGGAGCGAAACAAGCGGCATGATAGAGTTTGGACATATTGGACAGTTTTAACTGCGCGGAAGGATGCGCAGAGACGCTTTTAAGCGAGTTGTCGCCTCTCTCTCGTATACAGGCTCTCTACTTTTGGGTTGCCCGTGGAAATAGCGGGAAGATCAGTCAGAGGGTTAATGCTCCTTATGGGGAGATACCGCCCCTGAAATTGATCCCTTAATTGATTTGTATTAGAATAAAATGAAGTAGTTATTATTAGATGCAAATCAAATGTCGCTTTCTTTATACTATTAAGTCAATATTTTTAAGTTCAAATGCCAGTCTATTCTATAACAGTCATTAAGTTCTTTTGTAACACTAACCTAGTTTTAACTCTGTCACTCTAACTCCTCTTTTTGCCTTTTCCTTTATACAGGGTGTATCTGAAATGGTGCAACAAACTTTCAGGGATGATAGTACTCATCAAGACGAACAAGAATCAGTATAGAAAGGGGGGTCCCAGACGAGCCCAGGGAGTTAATAAAATAAGTAAAAAAAAGATTTTTAAAAAAACGCTTTTATTGAAGTGTTCTAAAAAGTCAAAAATAATTTTTTCTGTTTGACAAATAATTTATTGGGAATTAGAAAATAACTTTTTGGGGTAAGTAAAAAAACTGATTTTCTAATCACTAAAAATAAAAGCGTGGGCGCTAGTAAATTTTATATTTAATTTTTTTACAGGACAGTAACACTAACATCCCTGCCAAACGGGTATTCGAACCCCAGACGTATGGCTTTGCAGTCAGATGCTCTAACCACTAGGATATTACATTGGCGATTATGTATAATTTTACATAAATAAAAATACCCAATAGAGAATTTAAAGTGAATCCATCCCACCCAAACCTCATGAATGAGAAATTTGTAAATTTAATCTCATAGAACATGGAATAAAGAAGTTAGAATAAATAGTGAATTAAGAATCACTAGCGCCCACGCTTTTATTTTTAGTGATTAGAAAATCAGTTTTTTTTACTTACCCCAAAAAGTTATTTTCTAATTCCCAATAAATTATTTGTCAAACAGAAAAAATTATTTTTGACTTTTTAGAACACTTCAATAAAAGCGTTTTTTTTAAAATCTTTTTTTTACTTATTTTATTTTCTACTTTTTAGTCATGGTATTTTTTAACAAAAACTCACAAGAAAAAATGTATTTATTTCAACCATATTTAATCTTATGTTAGGATGGAATTTTAGTTTCATGCATAACAAAAATTTTTCACTTATCTGACAAAGTAGAAAAATCCTCTGACGACTCAGCAGGACAATCAACTCCAAAGTTAATTAAAATCTATTTAATATTGCTGGGTACGTTATAATAACAGAGCTGAGCGGGAAATATACTTCGCACAAAGAATATACCACCTCGCATCCGCTCAATGCTCAATCGCAGATGAAATCCATCGATATCAAAAAGATTCACAAGAAAAAGAAAAGCATTCAATAAAATAAAATAAAAATAACCATTCGTAAGCACAGACAAAAATAAAACTCAGAAAGAGTGTGTTTGTATGAAGGAGCAAACAGTATTATCCAGTGTTTTCAGAAGTCCATAAATTATAAAAGTAGAATATTTTTCTTCTCTCGGGATGGGACACCAATTTTCGGCGATTTCTCGCTCTTCTGGCGATTTCTTTCTCGCGGTTATTATCTTAAAAATCGCTAATTATCTTAATTGGAAGGTAAGAAATCACGTTTTGAAGATTGAATATTGTAGTCATATACCCTAATATATTATCTTACAGGTTTTGGGAGCCATTGGCATAACGGAAGTGTCTCAAATTTGAATTAAACGGATAACTAAAAACACTCGTTAATTAACTTAATTACGGAGGTTTTGACTAGTTGATTATTGAATATTGCATTGTCATCGAGTTTCCACCACGGTGCAAAGTTTCAGAACTTTATATCGTTTGGAAGTGCCTGAAATATTATGTACAAGCATCCAGAAAGAAAAAAGTGATTATTCGTCTATAATTATCGTAATTACTGGGCAATTCTCGTTTTGACTTTTGAATATGATGAAGTTATGCCTTATACAACATTGTGCACGGTTTAGGTAGAATAGCCAATTGGGAAAGGTCTCAAAATCTGTTTTTTCTGTTAATTAAAAATACTCGTTAATTAACTTAATCCTTTAGTTGTTTGACTAGATAATGGTTGGATATTGGAGTGTCATGAGGGTTACACCTATGTTCAAAGTTTCGGGGCCCTAACATATCGGGAAGTGCCCGAAAATCGAGTTTTAAAATTCCACCCGTAAAACGCCGCCAAAAGCAAGTAGAATAAAAGCGTTTAAAAATGGAGCGACACCCCAAAAAAATCATTGAAAAATTCAATTTGTAAAAGAACTACTATTGGTAAAAACTTAATTATGGTCTCAAAAATTATGGTTTAATATGATCTTTAAAATTACCTCAAAAGTCTTCACTTAAAAATTTGTTTTATTATGAAAAAAGTTAAAAAACACAAAAAAATGTGAAAACTCTGCCAAAACCTTATTTTGTATTTCGAAATCCTTTCTTTTGATTTGATAATCTGAAAGATCATAGTTGAAAACCCTTAAGTCCAAAGTTTCACGTAAATACAATAAATATTAAACGCTTGAGATCCTGTTAAAAATTGTTTTTTGGGTGCGCTATCAGTTTTCTAGAGCTGTTTCCAGAACAGCTGTTTGCGCACGCAAAAAACAAACTTTAACAGGATCTCAAGCGTTTAATATTGATTGTGTTTACGTGAAACTTTGGACTTAAGGGTTTTCAACTATGACCTTTCAGATTATCAAATCAAAAGAAAGGATTTCGAAACACAAAATAAGGTTTTGGCAGAGTTTCACATTTTTTTAACTTTTTTCATAACTAGGGGGCTACCGCTCCCTGCTCGCTATCGCTCGCCAACCCCCGTTAACTGCTGACGCAGTAACTTTTGGACCGCTTCACAATTCCCCACAAAACCCAGCTCACTGCACTTACTCACTTTATAAAACATTCTTAACACAGGGGTAGTACTTCTCCGTGGTATTCTTTCAAAAATGGCAAATATTTATTCAGTAGTGGAATTTTATCATTTCCTTTATGGTGACATGAATTATCGCTTTATAATTCCAAGAAAGGTTCATATATAGTTCCCGCTAAATATGAACCTTCCCTTAATGTTTCAGTGCTTCCCTTAATGTATCTGTGAAAAACACATTACCTTAGGGAAATGGGTAAAAAAATGTTTTTATTGCTCTGTTAATTTTCTTGGGGTTGAATTCCGTTATAGTTCCCGCTAAATATCACTAATCTCTTTTGGACACTATAAAGTATAAATATTGCTAAATTGTTTCAAATTCATAGATTAAAGTGTTTAATTAGATCTATAACTATTCAGTTTATCATTAAAAATTAGAAAAATTGGTTTACATTTGAATATTGAGCGTTCGAAAGAGATTGGCGATATTTAGCGGGAACTATAACGGAATTGAACTCCAAGAAAATTAACAACAAAGCAATGTAAACATTCGTTTACCCATTTCCCTAAGGTAATGTTTTTTCACAGATACATTAAGGGAAGCATTGAAATATCTCAGGAATAAATTTAACTTTCTTAAAATTTGTAATGATTGACTGTTAAAAATGTAGTAATTATCTTAAACATCGCGAAAATTTAGAATTTTATCTTCATGAGAAACAAACTTCGAAGTTGTGTCATTTTCATAGCAACGACACCGAATGTCAAGACTTCCAACATTTTCATCCTTATTTCTAAAAATTCACCCGTGTTATTTAGTTGTTTGCGTTTTGTCATTATGAAATAAAGAGTTACATTTTACTACCTTAAAAAACATACTTGCAAAAGGATATAAAAAATAAATGCAAAATTCAAAATTTCCGGAAGCGAGTGTATATTTTATTGTAAATATAGTAATGATTAGGTTGCCACAGCTACAAAGATAAATATAAAAATATTAATTTGTTATTTAAAAAATAAAAAATAAATTAATTATGAATAAGTTTAAAATATAATGAAAACCGTTTGAACAACAATTAAACCCTTTGAACAACAAAAATATAAATATTGTTAAAAATAACACAAAATATGTTTTTTAAATTCGTGTTATAAATAGAAAGATGATTATTTAATCTACAGTAAAGCACCGTTTATACGTCTTTCAAGGGACCGACGTAAAACGGCGTATAAATGAAAAGACGTATAATTGAAAACAATTTTGATTATTTGAATGAATTGGGACTTAGCGGCAACGACGTATAAATGTAAAAGACGTATAAATGAGAGACGTATAAACGGTGCTTTACTGTATTTGAATATTAAAAAACCAGTGAAATATGTTTTCAATTGTTTTAAAATTCATAGTTTCTTGCTTTGTAACTGCGACCTTATCCGAAATCTAAAAAAATGGAAATATTTTAAAATTGAGATTTTTTTTAGAAATTCTAAAGGCACTTTGCACATCCTCAAAAGAATCCGGACAGTTTGATACCAAATATGTGTTATACGGATCAGTAATTAAAAAGCCTTTCTCTGGAAACCGTTCACCAAAAACTTTTTTTAGAATAGAGAGATAAAACAAATTTTTAAGTGAAGACTTTTGAGGTAATTTTAAAGATCATATTAAACCACAATTTTTGAGACCATAATTCAGTTTTTACCAATAGTAGTTCTTCTACAAATTGAATTTTTCAATGATTTTTTTGGGGTGTCGCTCCATTTTTAACTCCCTGGGATTTGGTCTGGGACCTCCCTTTCTATACCGATTCTTGTTCGTCTTGATGGTACTTCATCCATGAAAGTTTGTTGCACCATTTCAGATACACCCTGTATATTTTATTTTCCTTGATCTATCCTTCCTCCATAAGAGTATTTGATTTAGTAAGTTTTTTGTGCTTAGTATATTAGAATGCGAAATGATGTTGGGTGCGCAAGGTTTTTTCTCAATACAACGAAAATAATACCATAAAATTAACATATGGACAAAATTTCATCCAATGCAACATCATAACCCAAGTAATTGCATGCTACTTGGCGCCTCCCGCCATCTCTCTCTTTCGTGCAACGGACCCAGGCCTCTTCAGTCGGTCTTGGCAAGATTCAGGAATGGACACCTGAAATGCATGAAATTTCAAAACGGGGGAAAAGTAAATGGGCACCTTCTTAGATGTTTAGTAGGCGCCTCCTGGAGGCAGCTACTGGTTGAGCAGAAAAGGTTTTATAATGTTCTGATGTGACGGGGTCTTTTGGACCTGGTGTAGGCTTTCTTACATCAGGGGGATGAATAATGAGAAACAACATTTCCCTTTATATTTCTTATGGTGCTGACATACTGGCCTAGTGGCTAGAGTATCTGACTGCGAAGCCGTACGTCTGGGGTTCGAATCTTCGTTTGGCATGGATGTTAGTTTCTGTCCTAGTGTGACGAATGAATGTTGCCCTCCTGTAAAAGGGGGTTGTGCGAGTGAATGGTGTGTGGCGCGGGTAACAGTACCTCACCTCCGTGGCTTCGGTTCACAGGTGCTCGCTGGGTAACGGACAGTAGGTTCTTCTTGGGCAGTTCAGTGGTAAAAGGATAATGTCCAGTAATACCCGCCCATTAGAAAAAAATGTTTCCTATGGGATGGAACTGGGTGTTTTTCAAATCATTTTTTGTCATAGTATTTTTAGATAAAACTCGTGCTAAATTGCAGTTTTTATTTAAATCATATTGGTAGTGCAAAGTTCTACAAATTAATGTGTCCCTTCTGGAAACTTATTTCAGAAATTTATTTCTTATATTTTCTTATTTCCAATGGCAGGTAATTGAACAGTTACGGATAACAGAGTTCATTGACCAACAGACATGCCGTAATTAGTACTTTCTTCGCGTTACCCAGTGGGCACCTGTGGACCGAAGCCACGGAGGTGAAGTACTGTTGCCCACGCCACACACTCACGCATTCGCTCGCACAACCCCTTTTTACAGGGGGGGCCCACATTCATTCATCACACACAAGGACAGAAACTAACATCCATGCCAAACGGGGATTCGAACCCCAGACGTATGGCTTCGCAGTCAGATGCTCTAACCTCTACGCCAAATACGTCGGCCATACATTTCTTATATAGGGTTAGTAGAAAAAAAAAGAAAATGTATAAAGAAAATAACCCCCTGAGAGGGGGCTCAATAGATAATTCCCTGCATTTATCTGCAGTCTGTAGAAAAAAAGTCTTGAGGGCTCCATCCCGGTTCTGAAACTTTGATTGCCCTAAGGGGCCGTTCAAATATTACGTAAGCACCTAATGGGGGTTTTCTCATTGGCTACGTTTCCTGACAAGGGGGAGTATGAGGGAAGCTTACGCAAGTTGTTATACGAACACTGCATTTTAGAAAGTCTCGTTTCTTGCATAAATAATTTCAAAATTCAACGAAAAATAAATTTTATTTTGTACAAAAAAACAAAGGGGGAGGGTATATACGTGGGGTATATTAAGGGGTGTTGGGCTTTGCTTATATTTGCTGACAAGGGGGGGAGGGTTCAGAAATGAACAAAAACATGCTTATTACGTAATATTTAAATGGCCCCTAAGAGCAAGACGGAGATGTATTGGTATCGGTATCAAATTAATGGGGTAACTATTATAACCCGACTGAACACCTGATATCAGAATGGATATAAGGTTCACACCAACCCGTTCAATACACATTGATAAAAAATCTCAATGGTCAATTTTTAAATGACCAAGTTCTACAGCGGAACACTTCCAAGGATCTCTAGACTTGGGAACCACTACTTTAGGGAATCCCCTTAAAAAAAGGGAAGTTCTCAGTTTTAACAATACCAAATTCACAATATTGTACAAGATTTCCTTTCAGTAATTTACTAGCATGAGGTAGTAATAGATATTTGACGAGAACAGACTAGAGAATATTTTAAACTCGTTAGTTTTCCCATGGGTTCTTTTTTTGTACAGCCCTAAATGTGTCCTCGAATTGTCAGTCTTGGGTTCCTGATAACTGGATCATATGATCAAAAGAAGGTGAAGTGGGTGACGCCTTACAAACAAGGTAATTACTTGTAATGGGTTAAATATCAAGGAAATATATAATAATCTGTCAGGGGAATACTTGGGCACTCTGGAGTAGGTAGTTCTCTCAGTTTCAGGAGTTTCCACTGGGAGGTTTTTTCGATTCGGAATATCCCTCTGAATACCATCATTTGGAACATTTACCCCTTTCTGTGAAGTTTATATAGTAGTGCGTATTTAAACCTTCTCCAAGTGGTCCATAGAGGTCTAGTGTTGAACGGTTTTTGAGCTACCTATTCGAAGGTGAGTTTTTTTGTTATATTAAAAAATATATTGGATATCAGTTTTCAAAGACATAATCTGCGTGGTTCCCAAACTGTCGTTAAGAGATGTCAGGGGTGCCACGGCACCAAGATAGTACAAAAGGGGGCCCACCTCCCTATAGATTTGGAAAATGTGCATAAAAAAGGAGGTAAAATACCATTCTTAAGGGGGAAATAAAAAAATTGGGGGTACCCTTACACCTCCTTTTTCAAGCAAGGTGATAGTCATAGTTTTGAAAAAAAAACTCGCCAAAAAATAAAACACTTTACACTTTATATGGTTACCGTAAATGGGGAAACTTTAGCCCAACCATCGGAATTGGATTCTGCATGCTTATCCTTATAAAATAATGTTATAATGATCTTTTTAATGTTACGGGAATGGGTGAAATTGTTGTAATTTTGTTCTCAAAGGGGTGTCTCAAAAGTGGTGTCAAAGTGGTCAAACAAGATCACAAGGGAGCTTACAATTTAAGAAGTGTCAAAAGTCGATTTTTGTTAACCTATAACTTTTCTTTGGAAATGCGACAGAGAACAGGATTCAAAAAAGCTAGGTCATATTTTCAATCAAATAGCAAGAGACTTCTATTTTCAAAGTCATTATTTTGTTTCTCTTTGTGGTTTGCCTATTAATGAATTTTTATTACGTTGAGGTAACTCAGGTCCAGTAGTATCTGCTGGAATATGGGAAGCAATCTTGAGCTCAAAGAAATATCCGTTTATTGTTCCAAAAATGGATCTTTCTCATAATTTAGAGTTTAGACAATTAATCAAAATATATACAAATGGCGTTAAAATACTGTTTACTGTTCAATCTGTATCTTTTTTTAATTTTCTGTGCTATCTCTAAAATGAAATTAGTTTTGCATTAGAAAACATGCTGGAAATTAACTTGGAAAATATTGTCATAAATATAGGTAATTCATGAACACATATGCAATGTACTGCAATGGCTAAAGCTAACTTCATGCCTTAATTTTTTTGTTTTTTGAGATTTAGACCCAAGTTACTATCTCAAGGTAACTTAAGCTCGAATTTTCTAAAATATTTTTAAAGTAATAAAACTTGAATCCACACTTTTATTACGGTTTATATTACGGTTGAACATGTTAAAAATAATTTAAACCACTGACCACATGTCACATTTATTTCGGTTAACAACCTTTATTTGCGTTTAATGTGAAAAAAACCCACTCCATTTGGGCCAAAGTTATCCTTTTTTACAGAAGTGAATTTTTAAAGACAAATGTTATACATCAAATATACAAGCAATTTTTAAGCATATAAGAGGCATCTTACTCCAAGAGTGAACTACTTTTCCAAAAATAATTTTAAGTTCTATATTTAAGTGTTTCTGAGAGAGGACCCCAAGACCTCCTTTTTATTTAAAACATTTTGTATTCCCCGCAATGTTTTTTTTATATAAAGTTAGTCCAGATGTAAAATAAGTTGTTTTTTCAGTAATTCCGAATAATTTAAAAATTATACCGTTTCAGTAAGAAAGTATTTATTAGAATCAGGGAATTGCAACAGCCAAAATGTATTTTAGAGGTAGACATAAAATAGCTTTAAGTATAGGGCGAAATATTTATAAAATCATTTCTTCTCTTTTCTTCAATAAATTATGCTACTTTTGTTTATGTTACAATCGTAAATGTTTATGAGAATTTAATGGAATCTTTATTAGACATTGGACATAAAATTAACTAACAATATCTTATAGTATATCCAAGGGTCATCTAGAAAGTAAATATATTTTTGTTATAAATAATTAAAACAAAATATTAATTAAAAACTATTATGTATTTAATTTAAATCTCTATACGTTCTTACATTATTGTTACCTTGACTTAAAAATTCCCATCCGTTCCCCTCGCCCCTATTGTAAAATTTCCCATGTTGTATTATTCTTCTTCCGTTAGTCCATAGATCCATGTGGTTTCTGCGTTCAAACTATCTGAAAATACGATCTTTTGGGACGGTTTAATTGTTCTTTTGATGAAACTCATGCCAAAAGGCACAAAAATCAAGGAAAATCCTTATTGTGAAAGTCCAAGAAAATTATGGCGGGACTAGGCAATCCAAAACAGGAAGCTAGCAATTCTCTCTGGAGGAATTTGGCTTTTCCCTGAATATGCCCATCCTAAACTAAATTCTCCGTTCTTCCTGTATGTGTTTGTTGTTGAACTATACAGGGACTACCTATCTCTACAGGGACTACCGATATCATGGATGAAAGAGACTTCTTCGCGGATGGCTACCACTACTACTGCCACGAAGGGATCGACCCAGAGGCCGTCGTCATCTCAGGCATCAGCGGCCGCTTTCCAGAGAGCGAGAATGTGGGCGAGTACAGGGATGCCGTCTACAGCAAACGATCCCTCATCAAGTTCACGGACGAGCGCTACGCAAAAGGTGAGGGGATAAGATGAAAAAAACAATATTTACCATTAAATATAGAGTAGATTAACCCTTTACTACCCCCTACTGTCCAGGGTAGCAAATATGTTACCATATATAAGTTTAGGTTCAATTTTCAGCAAGAGGCTGCAATTTTCAGCATGTTTTTTAGTTATTGCAGCAATAATTGCACTATCAGATGCTATAATTAAAAGTTTATTTTCAGTCCACAATTTCACTTTTTAAAAATTTCGAAATAAAAATATTTAAAAATGGATATTTTGCATTTTTATTTTATTTGGCCCCCAACTTTATGAATAAGGCAAAAAATATTTTTCCGTTGTTTATAAACACTTTTAAGTTGCATTATGAACAGCGTTCTTGACTGTTGAGAGTGGTCGGTCATCGCAGTTTAATCACAGAATTATTTTCTTTACCATTAAATCAAACATCAAAAACCTGTGTAAACAGTGGCGAATCCAGGATTTTTGTCTGGGGGGGGCTGAGTTTCACAAATAACTTAATTGCTATTATGGGCTGTTCAAATATCAATGTAAGTTTGTAAGTAACTGAAAGGGGGAGGGGGGGTTGCCAGTGCCGTAGCCAGATTTTTTTAGGGGGTTACTCAACATCTTTTCTGAGTTTTTAGGTGAGATGACTTCGTAAGGTTATAATTTTGGTGCACTAAGTTTCAAAATTGTGTAAAAATGTCAACTCTAAGCAAAAGGGGGGTCTGGGGGTTCTCCCCCAGAAAATTTTTGAAAATTTGCCCCTCAAAATAGTGTTTAAGCTCATTTTGAAGCCCTTTAGATTCCACCCAAAGAGCACCACTCTTTGTACGCGGCAGAATTTTCAAGGAAAAAAAGTTTATAGTATTATGAATAGGAAAATTTCTAGGGGGTTTAGGGGTTCCTATTCCAGAAATTTTTTTTGAATTTTGCCCCTTAAAGTGGAATTTGAACTCATGTTGAGACACTTAAGGTTACATCTAAGAGGACCACTCCTTGAAAATCCCTAAAGTTTCAAGGAAAAACCGTACTTATTAGATTCCAAATTTCGAGGGGGTTTGGGGGTCTTCCCCCAGAAACATTTTGGAATATTTACCCTTAAAAGTAGGGTTCCGATTCATTTTGAGACCCTTTGAGTCACAAACCGAATGTACGCAACGTGTTGAAATTTCTTTTTTTGGCTTTATTGCTATTACCAAAACTTGAATTTCTTATTCCTGGGGGGGGGCTGCAGCCCCACAGCCCCCCCTACTGGATTCGCCACTGTGTGTAAATAATTTTTTTAAGATGCTATAAAGGATCCATTATTTGAAATTACGAATAGTTACGACTACGACAGGATCTGAAACGTAAAAATCGTTTAAGCCCAAAGGGGTTCAGAGAAAACTAATTTAAACAGAAAAAGGGAGTTAATGTTGCATTGTCATGAAGTTTTTAAATAATCGGTAAAGCAACAAAAGTTAAAAATCTATTCAAAAATTCCACTCTATCTGACAAAGAAGATAGGCGAGCTAATAAAAAACACTATTTTTAAAAACCCTTTTGTTTTGCAACTTAGCCATTAAGATAGATAAGATATTAATAATAATTGGATCCACAAGTAATATATTTTTCGTTTTCTTTGATAGGCATGTTCAAGAATCCTTACTCTTCCGTGGGTCTCATTAAAAATGCAGACAAGATGGACGCGGACTTTTTCTTTTTGACTCATGCTACAGCGCACGGTCTGGATCCCGGCACCAGAGTTCATCAAGAAGTTGCATACGAGTGTATCTTCGATGCAGGTACTGTTTTATTTTACCTTATGTGGAGACTTCGGGGGTATATATAAAGGGGGAGTGATTTAGAAGAATTCAGGAGCAATTATTCCTATGAAAATTGTATCTTACTTCCTTAAAGAGATGTTTTTTTTACCAATGACCATTCGTCAAATTCTTTGATTTTTTTTATCCGTAAGTGATGAATTGAAATTACTGATTTATATTTCAAAAAACGAAAATATAAATGGGCTTAAGATCTCCCTCGATAAAAGAATGTTTTTATTTTCCAAAATTTGTGTTATTAATTACTATTTTTAAGCTAATAAATCACTGTATTACTCCCCAAGCAATGTATCTAACTGCTCCACCGGTGGGGGCACATTGATACAAAATTTATTTTTTACAAAAGTCGTTATCTTTTAACTTTTATTAAACTCAGATTTTTTTCTATTTGGTTTCATAAAATTGAGTCATTCTTAGATATTTTTAGAAAAAAAAGTATCTAAATACGTAATTTTTCTACCCAACAAAACGGGTTTGAATTTTATTGTATTGAATAGCCCCGCTTTCCCTTATAGTTAGAATTTTTTTTAATAATTTCGAAGGGTAATTATTTCTACAGATTTAAAAGGTGATAAATTTGTGGGAATGATCCCTATCCTTTGGAAACCTTTAATGCGGGTTACCCTTTCGTGGAAGTCTTCCGAGGGTCCTTTGAACCACCGATTATGAACCACCACGGTTTTAGAGTATCTGATATTACACCCCTATTATCTTTAGGTTACAATCCATCTGAGCTGAAAGGGGCTAACATCGGCTTGTACAACGCAACTACAGGAGATGACAGTCAGAAGCTAAACCTGGTCCAGAATAACTCTTACCAACTTCACAATCTACGAACTATGCACCCCAACAGATCATCGTATATCCTTGATTTCAAAGGTAGGAAACTCAGACTGCTAATAATAGAAAAGTAACAAAGAGGCTAAAATTCTATCGGTCCCCAACAAGGTAGATGCCAGAAATAGGGACCGTATGTGATCCTAATCGTAAAGTTTCTATTATTTGCTTATTTTATGGAAATAAGTTGTAATAAAGTATCTTTTTTCCAGGACCTAGTCATACGTACGATTCTGCTTGTTCATCCTCCGCCGTTGCTTTTCATGCGGCTGTGAACGATATAAAGCATGGGTTAGTGGACGCAGCTATTGCGAGCGGTGTTCAGATGAATTTAGATCCAGAAAAAACAACCGCTTATTTCTTAGCTGGGATTGCTTCCTTGGAAGGAAACTCCATACCGTATGATGCTATTTGTAAGTGAACTAACTGTTTTAAACAGATATCTAGTAATAGTATAAACGTTTTACCGAAACATTTTGACTATATCATATTTCATTTTCATGTATTTATTACATTTGTGATAAAAAACAAATAATAATTAACTACTAAATATTTAACTTATTCCAAAAAAATAAAACTAAACTAAAAAGAAAAAGTATGTAGGAAGGGGAAATGTAGAAATTCAAAGGAGGAAATATTGAAAAAGAGGAAAGAGTGGGAAAATAAGGGGAATTAAAAAAAGGAGAATGAAGAGAAAGAAAACATGAAAAGATAAAGAGAGAAACGTAGGAAAGAAAAAAAGAGAGAGAGAAAAGAAAAATTAAATGAAGAAAACAAATGAAACACAAACAAAAATGAAAAAATAAAAATGAAGCAAAATGGAAAAGAAAACATACCCGTAAAAGTTAAAAATTTTAAATTAAAATAACCCTACAAGCTTAAATTTTTTAACATCTACCCATTATTAAGCACCTAACTTCTAAAAAATGTGTTTAAAACTTGTCCGTCGTATCATGGATGCATTATCTAAACGCGTCGTGTCTAAAACGTCGTAAAAAACGACCACCACGCGTTCTGGCATTTTGCAAATACCATTACGCCTTCTGGGAATTTTCAAAGCATTCACAACCGAGATTCAAATTGTCGATGTTTCGCAAAGGCCAGTTCAACAACATTTGAAAGTTCAATAAAATTAATAAATAAAAAAGCTTTTTTCTAAAAAAATATTTTTCAACGGACACATATAAGGTAGTGTAAAATAATTTTTTTCTAACTCATAGTAAAACAAAAAAACATGGGACTAACGCTATAGATAATTACCTAATACAATGGTATGATCCAAGAACGTTGCTCTCTATACAAAGAAAAATTAAACCTACATAACCCCAAAAGTGGGTGATCGGACTGCGATTAAAAAGTCCAGATGGAGATGAATATTTCTCTTGTAAGCATTTTCTGGTATAAAAGTGTTGGCTTTTTAGCATTGCTCTAAAAGATCTGTAGAACCTTCTTCACTGCGGTAATAGACTTTCGGTAAAAAAGCCAACTTTAAGGAGAAATTCTTATTATGGTTTTGCCAACCACACATACATTTCGCACATCCGTTTATGTTATTAATAAACTAATTATAAATTTAAGATCTCCATACATCTTTTCTCATATTTTCATTTGCCAATTAGAAACCAATTCAACTATTTTGCTAAACTCACCCTAATGTTTTGTTATTTACAGCTGATGGAATGTTGAGAACTGAAGCTATACCAGCAGTTTTTATTCAAAAGGCAAAACATGCTAGAAGAATATATGCTGTTGTACTAGGTACCAAGTACCACTCGGCTGGATATGTTGCTGAAGGTAAATCAATGTAATAGTATTTCAAGATAACCATTTAAGCTCAGTAATTTTCAATCATTTTTTTGGGAATACACTGTAGAAAATAGAGAAGAATTCCAAACAAAACAATACAATTTATAAGAACATTTTAAATGCAGTGAAATAGTTCCAAAATAAATTAGAAATGTTTTCATTTATTTATTTATATTCCACATTTTATTCCCCCGAAAACACATTGGGAATAGTTGGTAAAAATGTTGTGAGGTATTATAAACTTCATATAAGGATCCCATTCAATCAAATCAAAGTCTGCCCGGGCCTAGTGGCCCATCAGGCGGTGCCCATCAGGCGGTGCCCATCTCCGTTTCTGTAGCCTTTGGGCCTGGGGTGCTAATTACTAGCGTGCGTCCAGGCCGAGTGGCTAGCCCGACGCTGGACCCCCAGTTGATTCCCCAAGCGAGCTTGGTCCTCATTTATCGACCCCGGAAGGATGAAGGGCTGAGTTGACCCATGACCAGCTACCCAGTACCACAACCCAAGGATCCCATTACCACACAGTAATTAATTTTTTCCTAAAATACTCTTATGGTATTAAATAACTCTGTACATACTTAAATGTGAAATTCATAAGACCGGGAGGGATTAAGAAACTAGGATATTTCATATAATGGTAGAAATATAGTTACAAACTCTCAAATCGTGAAAGGCGGAGAATGTTAGTTATGTAAAAGCCATATGTATGCAAGAAAGGGTTTAGTCTGAATTTTGATTTTGAGTGCTGTACTAGTTTTATTTACGGCTTGCAGGTATCAGTGTCCCGTCAAGATCAATGCAGACCTACGCCCTGAACAAGCTTCTGAAAGAGTGCGGAGTTCACCCCAATGAGGTCCAGTACGTCGAAGGTCACGGGACTGGTACTCAGGTGGGAGATCCCATCGAGGTCAACGCCATGACCGATGTGTTCCTGAATGAGAAACACAACAGGCTCAAGCCACTGTACATTGGATCCTCCAAAAGCAATATTGGACACACGGAAGCATCTTCCGGTATTTATTTATATTTTATAACAAAACCAACTGGGTGGCATAAATTACCCTATCTGAATTGAATCTATTTCACTTGAAACTAGAAATATACGACATCCCAAAAGGGTGTTAAAATCCAGTTTGGTTGCCTTTTAATTAGAAAATATGAAGTACATTTCCAAACCTTTATTTTTCAATGAACATTAATGAATGACGTAATTAACTCGACGTATTATCTCTTTCTTTCAGATAATTTCTAAGTCTTTTTTTCTAACACAAAACGGAGATAGTCTTAGCAAACACAACTTTACATGCCTTGATATTTTTTTATTTTTTTAAACTTTAAAAAAGAGAAATACACATTGAAACAAAAAAGCTTAAGAACATTACTTGATTAATTTTAATCACGGAAATACATTTATAGGCATTTTAATCTATAAAACGCCCTGCATAGTTTTCTCAGTAAGATATTAACCCGCGTACAGATGACAAAATTAACTTTGGTAATGTTGGAAAGGGAAAGTTTTTATGACACCTCACTGAATAGTGAATATACATGCAAACAAATTGACCCAAGTAGCAAAAGCGTTCAAGATTCTTCCAGGTTTTGCCATGTTTGGCCAAATTTCATTTACTTTTAGTTTCAGTTACTTGAACTTTATAGATTTGTTATATAAGCTGTGCTATTAAGGGGATTTAACCAGAAGCAGATCCAGGGGGTGGCACGTTGGCATGTGTCCCCCAAGAAGGCTAAAAGTTTATTGGATAAAATGACATCTAAAGATAATTTCTACGCATAAAAAATCGTAAATTAGAAACTTTTATATGCTTAAATGTTTTGTCCAAAAAAGTACAGAATCATTAATATTTTCAAAAATACCGTAGTTACTGCTGCTGGAGATGGTTTAAAAATTCTGTTGCCCAACAGAATTCAAACCTGGATCTGCCCCTGAATTTAAATCATATTTTCTAATTGTCAAAGTTAAGATTCAGGTGAGGGCTTTGATTGGTTTGTCACAAAGATTACATTCCGTATATGGAATTGCCCGTCCCTTTCTAAACCCTCTGATTGGTCTTTAACCCTTTAGTTAACCCTTTTTAGGTGATTGCATAAACAATTTCACCTTCTGGTGATAAAATTTACAAAGTTTAAATTCAACCCTAGTTTCAAAATTAATTTTTTTTTAAATTAAAAAATATAGAAAAAATTTTGGGGGTATTTTTATTTTATTTGCCCCCAAGCTACATGAATAAGTCAAAAAAACCCCAATGTTTTTCATAGTTATTAGTGGCTGTGGACCTTTGAGAGTTAAGAGGTGAAAATGTTACCCTGAACTGATCTAGTTCGAAAATATGCAAAATTTAACGTACTTCTTTGCTTACAGGAATCGTCGGTCTCATCAACGGCATTTTCGCTTTGGAAACAAACCTCATCCCACCCAATATTCGCTTCAAAACTCCCAACTCTCGATCTCAACCCCTCGTCGATGGCAAGGTCATCGTTCCCACCGACCCTGTTCCTCACGAATCACCCTACGTCACTGTCAACTCTTTCGGATTCGGCGGCACCATCGTGCAGGTCTTGCTGAAACGCGGTCCAGAGGGCAAAAAGATTGTGAAGAAGGACAGGAAGATACCCATGCTCCTTTTGTATTCGGCTACCTCTGAAGAGGCCGTGACGTACGTGTTTGACTACGTCAAAAATAATGAAGATCCCGGTGAGGCTTTTTACGCCATGCTGAACAAGTTGGCTTTCACAGCTCCGTTAGCGAAGCCATACCGTGGATATTCTGTATTCTACAACAACCAGAATCCGGTTACACAGACCAGAGTAAGTACAGAGTACGGATTTGTGGACTTATATAGTTGAACGATAGCAGTGACTTACTGGGAGTTTGGGTCTGTCTAACGATTTAAAATTACAACTTCCATAATCAACCTAAGGGTTGGGAACGTGGGAGGAACAACCATCTTTGGTAAACCCTCGATCCCTCTTGTTCAGGTACCATTGCCGATTTCAAGACATCGTCGTGGAAGATACAATACCGCACATCTAACATCGGAAAAAGACACAGTTAGAAGTATGTTCGATTGTTTCAATTGGCAGTGAAATAAATAGCCAAATATGGTTTCGTATGGTTGCTGCTTAAATCGAGTCTAAACCAACACTATCACATTTATTCATCACTGAAGTTAAGCACTTCCAGGTACGGATAATACTTGGGAGGGTGACTACTTCGGAACATCGCTTGCTAATAGAATTTCTTATTCTCTTGCCCATTTCAAGCATTTTTCTGCTTTTCAGAAAAGAATGTCCATCATTTCTATTAATTTTGTCTCAAATCATAGATTTATAAAATACACATTATTAATATTTTTTTTGTAAATAGGCATTTTTTCTGTTATTATCAGAATTAATTGTTTGATAACTTTATTTTCAATGCAATTCTTATGGTAAAATTTTTTTCTTGCCTCTTATCAGTGTATATGTTACCGCTAAAGTTGATAATTAGTTAATCTGAAGAATACCTAGGTAAACTTAAGATTAACTGATTTCTGTCGTTAATGTGCGGATTTTTGAGTTTTTCGCATTTTACCTAGGGAATTTACACTATAACGGCCTCTTGATCGTTAAAGTTCAAAATAGTTTGTTTCGTTCAATACTTTCTGTTAAAATGTTGAGGTGCTTACTGCGCCATGCGCTTACCCCTGCGCAGTTGGGTTTCAATACGTAGTTTGTTGTCATATTTGGTGTTTTGATTTCAAATTTAGAGCGTAGCACTGGTAGTTGTCATGTTGAATGTTAAAACAAAATAATACAAGCAAGTAAGTACTGTAAATTTACATGATTAAGTACAGTATATTACTACTAAAACGGGTATTTTGAAACAATTGTGTTGAAGCTCCGACTTCAGAGTGACAGAGATTTCTTTTAACGAAAGCAAATGTCCCAGCTGTTGAAATATCTTTTCAACAAACGTTAATTCAACAATCGCTGGAACCTGGGCAAGGGTTTAACATATGTAAACGATCGCGAATCCTAGCAATAGTTCAGTGCAGGCTGCCAGCCGATTACACCGCGCTTTCATTAAGATTTGCTAGTTTAAGTGCTCATTGAAATACGCTGTCAAATCGAGATCGAAAACCACAATTGATACAAATCTCAGTTGGTACTTTAATATTCTATTATTATTGTTTTTTTATTCTAGTTTTAAAATTGCTATTTCATTACTATTTTTGTGGGATTTGCGTGTTTTGTGTAATATGAAAAAAGTACCGATCCCCCTTTTTTGATTCGTCATTGTTACTGTTTACCCCCAAAACGAGTTTGGTTATAGTTAGGGCAGGGGGGTTTGGGGGGGCGGCAGCCCCCCCAACCTCCTTAAACTTTTTATAAAATAAAATAAAATTTTGTACTTTAACGGATCACCCTCGTTAATATGTAAAATAACTGATAACAGGTAGTATGCAGATTAACGAGTGTCTAGTCGGTAGGGTGCAGAATACCTAGGTAATTTCAAGATTACCTAGGTAATCTTAGAAATTGAAAAAAAATTCGCTCTTTAACGGATCACCCTCGTTAATCTGCAAATTACCTAGGTTATCTGTAAATTAACTGATTTCCGGACTTTAACTGTAACATATAAACCAAAAACAAATCATTGGAATATAAAAAAATTACAAAACTGTATACATTTTACTTACATTTTAATCACAATAAGTTTGTAGCAGGTAAGATACCACAACATAAAATAAAGCATGCTTTATTTGCATTATTCGGGAACTTTACAAAGCTAATTAAAGGAAAAATAGGTACATGTAATAAAAAGTAACACGTAATCGAAGATCCAGAAATATCTTTTTTAAATTAGTTTAATAATATTCGGAGGAACAGTCAAAACAAAATCGCATTTAAAATAAACCAATATTTTTCCGAGATTGATTCTCTTAGTAAATACTATGACAGATCAAGAAAGATCGGCAACTTTTTTCTGACCAGTGTGAAAATGTGTCAAATCACGGCTTACTAGAGCTATAAAGATGTTTTAAAAATGCTTTTAATACTTTTAGGTGCGAAACAAGTAATCAGATATCTAAGCATCAATTTTTGAAAATATTTTGGTTTACAAAAAAGCACAGCCATATTAAAACCGCCAAACGAAGTCGCGAAAACTGTTTGGCGAGAAAGAGGATTGGAATACTAAAGATGCTTCAAATGATAGATGTGCTGTATTGCATCTTCCACGACGACATACAGAAGCAACTGATATCTCTATTTGGATTAATGACACTACTCAACAAAAAATAGGGTCAAAATGCTTCTGACACAAATCAAGCAGATTCTTATGTCAGATTTTCGGGAAACAGCCCCTCCCCCTTTTTGCGTTTTTCGATGACTTAATGACTTTGAATTCGATTTTCAGGGGCAAAAACTATTACTTTAGCCTTTAAATTACACCTGAGGAAACAAGAAAGGTTAAAAAGGTTAAAGCTTCTAAAATATACAAATTTGTAGCAAATGGATAAGTTTAAGGGGTTATTACCCCTCTAAAAATGCAAAAAAATCGTTAAAAGTTACAGAGATTATTTTTGGCTATTTTTTCCTCTTATTTTTTAAGCAATTCATCATTAAAGGGTCCTAACCCTTCCCCAAGGGCTCAAACTTAATGAATATATGCAGCAAGGATTTTTACAAAAAGCGGTTGAGGTGTTAGTACCCCCAAAGCACCCACGGAAGGGTTCGATGCCATACTTAATAATGGTTAAACTGCTATACAAAAAAATTCCAACTGTTACTGACTGAATTTAAGTCGATTCTTGGGTAAATTGACCTCCTGAACGCAAATATGACACCCGTTTTCTGAACGCAAATATGACACCCGTTTTCCCCCATCACCCTCAATTATTAATGGGACACCCCCCAATTGTTATCCACAGACCACGCATCTATTAACAGCTTGAAACATGGAACCCCCATCCCCCAAAAATGGCCAGTTTTTAAAGAACTGAACAATTTCCTTCAAAATAGACCTGAAATATAAGAACAATGTCATTTTTGAGCTTTTAAAAATATGAATATTAATTCCTGAGTTCACGAGCGGCGGAGCGATTCAGAGAGTCTCTTCCGCGAGTGCTTCGGGGGCGCTAACGCCTCAACCGCTTTTAGAAAAAATCCCTAGTGCATATATTCATTAAATTCAAGTCCTTGGGAAAGGGTTAGGACCCTTTAATGATGAATTGCGTACAAAATAAGAGGAAAAAATAGCCAAAAATAATCTATGTAATTTTAAAGATTTTTTTGCATTTTTAGGGGGGTAATAACCCCTTAAACTTATCCATTTGCTACAAATTTGTATATTTTAGAAGCTTTAACCTTTCTTTTTTCCTCGGGTGTAATTTAAAGGCTAATATAATTGTTTTTGGCCCTGAAAATCGAATTCAAAGTCATTAAGTCATCGAAAAACGCAAAAAGGGTGAGGGGCTGTTCCCCGAAAGTCTGAAAGTGAAGGAGAAAAACGGGGGTCGAATTCGGATTCAGGGGGTCATTTTACATAAGAATCTGCTTGATTTGTGTCAGAAGCATTTTGACCCTATTTTTTTGTCGAGTAGTGTGATTAATTAACCTCCAATTAGGATAGTGTTATCTATACCCAGGTAGGCAAGTCAATTTGGGTACTAGCTCCTTAATTAAGTAAAAATTCAATTCTTATTTGAGGTCCTTAATAGAGTTAATTTTACAAAAAAGATTGGAAATAGTAATAAAACATGCATATACAAATACAAAATCTTAGGATTAAATCAAAGGGAAAGTGATAGTAGATACAGCAATTAATTAATTCAATGTTTCTTATTGGCAATGCTTTTTGGATGACTTGCTGAAACACGCGAAAGTTTTCAGCCAATTTTAATTCAAAACCGAGTCATGTCATGAAAATCAAGGCTTATTAGAAGTAATACGTTTTCCACGTGTTTGCGCAGCTCGCGAGTGGAGACAAGAGACCGGTGTGGTTCATCATGACCGGCATGGGCTGCCAATGGGCCGGCATGGGCCTCCAACTCATGACCATCGACGTGTTCGCCCGCTCCATGAACAAGTCAGCAGAAGTGCTGAAGCGCCTGGGCATCGATCTCTTCGAGCTCCTCAGGGCCGACAAGAACTACCTGGACTTGGACAGAAAGATCCTGAACGCCTTTGTTTGCATATCATCCATCCAAGTAAGCAATCCTCCAACTGATAAAAATAATGCAATCCTCGAAACCGTTTGTCTTCCTTCTGAATGCTCTGTAGTTGTGGCTATTTGCTAACAGTGTGTCCGTTTTCCAGATCGCTCTCGTCGACCTGTTGAAGCATGTTGGAATCGAACCCGACGGCATCATCGGTCACAGTACAGGAGAGATCATCTGCGCCTACGCTGACGGCTGTTGCACGGCCGAAGAGACCATCATGTCCGCTTACTACAGAGGAATATGCGTCGAGGCGGGATCCGACATCTTGGTACGAGGCTCGATGGCTGCTGTTGGTAAGATCAAGATCTTTCTTGTATTCTGATGGTTCTGAATAAAGTTCTGATAGAGAGAGAGGTTTTAATCAAACTTTCCCTCTGACAATCAAGAGCATTCATAGATAAGTGACGGGAAAACTTTTAAGAAAGTAGGTAAATTTTTGTTCATTGTTATGTTGACATTTCTAGTGCGTTGGTATTAAGTAGTGTTTTCATCGAACAATCAAATCAGTTAAAAGAGTCGTAGAAGTAAAACCGGAAAAGTGAAACTAAAAAGGTTACTTCTGTAATGCTGCCAAGGTTATTAGGGTTACTGTTACAAAACAGTTCTAAAATTCAAACAGACTAATACAAACTAAACACACAATGATCTGATACAGTTGACGCTATTATAAAAACCAGATGTCCCACTTTAGAAAGAGTTTGTTTGGCTAAAGTCACTAAGGGTGCCAATTCAGCATTATTATTTACCAATGAGTAATTGAGATTAGTTTGGTTTGAAAATAGCTCCATCATGGCTACCGTTTAGGACTTTCTCAAAAGAACTTTCGAAAGGAGAGACAGCTTGTATAAAAGCTTCTACTGTACTATAGATTCCCAATATCAGATGATGGAAGCGATATAAAACTCATAATTTTTACAAGGGCCAATCTTTACAGATGTACACAACCACAAAAACGCATTAACTTAAGAAATTTTAATTCACCATCATTCTCTTCATTGCAAAACATACGGCACTTTACACACAAAAAGTGGTGAATAGAAATTGCCTCCTAACATTGGACCTCCCTCCTTATCGCGGTGTAACATCTCCCAATGTATGGTGTATGGATGTTATTTCTACCCACCACTTTTTGTGTAAAGTGTAGTAGTTTTTTTTACATTGCTGTGGCATATTTTAAATATATTTTTCAGAAAATTTACCTGCATATAGCCTGTCTGAATCTTATCAGTCATAATATTTATATCCTCATATGCTCTGTAGTGGGAATGAGTGGTTTTTATAGGGAGAAATTGCTTCTTTTGTCAGGTTTGTCTTGGGAGGAATGCGTGAGGCGATGTCCCGAGGGCATCTTCCCAGCATGCGACAACTCAGCCGATTCCGTCACGATCTCCGGTTTGCAGGAGCCGGTAGACAAGTTCGTCGAGGAACTGAAAAAAGAAAAAATCTTTGCCAGGGTGGTCAATGCGTACGGCTACGCTTTCCATTCCAAATACGTTCACCCCATTGCCGAGGACCTGAAAAACAAACTAAAGACGGTAAGAGCATCATTACTTGCGATTGGGTAGGGTTTAATACATAGATAGCATTTCTCCCAGGTTTATTTTAAAAACAGTTATAAAGAATATTTGACATTACAAATCGAGATTTTCCCCAAGGCCATATTTCGTGTAATGCTTATGTTTATTCCTTATAATTCAAATAAAAACTATTATCAAACCATGCTTTCAATTTTAACTCTTTAGTTTAACTAAATTTCTTAGGAGCCTCTAAGTCTCTATGTACTCCTTCCTGAATTCTAAATTGTAAAGTTAGTTGCTTTCTTAATAATAGTTTTTGCATTTTCAATGATGAAGCTGTGTTTTGTCTTCTTGACAACTTGGTGATGTAATAGAAAGTAAAAGAACATTATATTTACCCAATGCAAACTCAATATTCCATGTATGCAAAATAGAGAGCCAAAGTAGTCGCATCTATAATTGAATCGTTTATCCCAGTTTCCTAGCTTTTTTCAGATTTGTAGAACAGTTTGTGGAATTGTGTTTTAATCGCTTTGCGTTATAACGGTCGAATTCACCACTAACCAACCCTAAGGATAACCTGGAATTGGAATCAAATTTTCTAATTGGTAATTGAAAGAGAGAAAGAATTTTTAAGCCAATCAGAGTTGTCGAAAAGACTTGATTCCAGGTTAACCTTAGGTTAAGTTAGTGGTAAATTCGGTTGTAAATCCTTATTAAGTAATGTCCTAGACTGTTCTAATTTAACGCAAAAAATGTTTTATTTTCATACAAATTTTCTTTTAGCACTAATACATTGAAATGCATTAAAATAATTGCACCTCAACCCATTCTTTTCCAAAGGACTAATTTGCAAAAACTACCCCCCCCTGGAGAGCTTTTAGGGGGATCTGTATTTTAAAAAACAATCCTATCACAGATGCTGACGAACCCGAAGCGTCGCTCCCCCCGCTGGGTGAGCACCAGCTACCCCGAGGAGGAGTGGGAGTTAGAAGCGTCACAAGTGGCCGACGCCGAGTACTTCGTGCACAACCTGATGAGTCCGGTGCGTTTCACGGCCGGCCTCCGCAAGATCCCCTCCAACGCCGTCACCATCGAGGTCGGCCCTCACCACCTGCTGCAGTCCATCCTGAAGCGCGGATGCGGCGCCGAGGCATCCCACATCGGCCTCATGAAGAGGAACCACGACGACAACGTGCACTTCTTCTTCGAGGCGCTCGGAAAGTGAGTGGTTTTCTTTTGAAATTAGGTTTTCAGTTTGGTTCTTCTCTCTTGACTTATTCTATTGTATTATTAGAATAAAACCATATAACGCCGTATGGGGCCGGATTCCCGTTACTACCGGAGGGAAAACTGTTTTTTTTTTCTAACTCCTCTAGTGAGAACACTTGGTCCAACTATTTCGATCTGTGTAGGGGATCTTTTTAAGTGACAATTTCCGACGATGAATTCCACTCGTTAAATAATTAAGGACAGACTATTAATAATTCCTATTAAGGTTTTCTTAATAATTCTGATGTTGCGTGTTTCGCCTGGGTTTTGATGTTGCAGTTCACAATACACCAATCTTTTGTCGATCTTTAAATACAGTGGAAGTTCATAGGAGCTCCATCGCCAAACCCCCTCATGAGAGATACCCATAAACAAGCCAGAAACTCACGGATTTACGCCACTTCTTGCTCGCTTGGGGGAATGCAGTTCGACAGACGGTTTGCTGCTGTTTGCTGCTGAATAGGCTCTACAAGGCCACTATTAAAATCATTATCACTATCTTGACGAAATTGGCACTTCAATCACTCTTTAATCAAGGAGGATACTGGATGGAGTATCTAGATCGTCATATCTTCAAACTACAGTAGCCTTATGCCCCTTATACTGTTTTGTTGAATTCGCCTCTATCCCTTTTTCTTTTCTTCTCTTTTTGATATTTTTTATATTTAAAATTTAAGTCATACAATTTCCAGGGGGTTAAACCTCTCCCTCCCAATAGTTGTCATATTTACCCAGTATAATACCAATTTTTTAAATATAAAATTAAATTAAAATTTAATTTAACATCTCAAATTTTAGATGATTTCGTTCCTTGGGAACAGGGGAGTGTATAAGAGGTTGAGGGGCCCCGCGCCCGGAAATTCGGACAAGATGTACAAAATTTAGTTTAAATCCTGTTTTTACATTCAAATTTCCAAAATATGTATTTCTGGGGGAGGACCCACAAGCTCTCCTTTTTTGCTTGGATTTCTATCAGTTGTAATTATTTTCATATTAAGCTCATCAAGATGCAAATTCTACTCACTTTCTCCAGATTGTACAACGAAGGCCTGGACCCAAAAATCGAACGCCTGTACCAGCCAGTGAAATTCCCCGTCCCCAGAGGTACTCCCAGTCTCTCGGACCTCCATAAGTGGAACCACACGCTGTCTTTCGGAGTGCCCAAGTACGTGTGCAGGACAGGGCCGTGCGACACTGACCTCCGTCCCGACAAAGGAGATGCCTACCTCCTGGACCACAGGATCGACGGGAAATCTCTATTCCCTGCCACGGGCTACATCTGGCTCGTGTGGGATGTGTTTGCATTCAGGACCAGCAGAAAGGTTGACGAGACGCCCATTATCCTCGAGAATTTCAAGATTCACAGGGCGACTGTTATGTCGTCACAAGGTAGGGTGTTTATTCCGTGACAAATTCAATTATTTCTCACGCCCACAGACACCGATTGGTTATTGGGTGGGCCCACCTTTTGCTCCCCGACAAATGGAACTAAATTCCAGAAAACTAAAATTTTTATAAAAACAGACCCAATTGCAGAACGCATATTTAGAGATAATCTCCAAAATATCTTGAAAAACTCCTCTAAACAGCTTTTTAACTCCATTTACAAATGGATTATGTAGACCATTATTTTATTTATCCTTAAAATCACAGTTTTACCTGTTAAAGAAGGTTTAACCAACTCGGATTTTTGAACAAAATGATAAGAATTATAATTTTCATGATCAATGGTCAACTGTTACTAACACTCCTACAGCATTTGTTTATTTATTTCAGTTAGATAAATGATGCATGGTATCCTATAGGAATGGTATCAACCACATAAAAAATTAAAGCATAATATGATCTATATTTTTGATTACACAAGCATTTTTTTTATAAAATAAAATTCCTTTTTAGCCTCTCTCCGATTGACCACTGCCATTTTGATGGAAACAGGCTACTTCGAAATCAAAGAAGGTGGCCAACTGGTGGCCAGTGGATTTGTGAGGGATGGCAAAAATATGACTTACGACGAGAAGCCTCCTACTTACAAGAGTGAGGAGAAGGCTGTCGCTGGGGCAGACCTTTACAACGAGCTCAAAATGGCTGGATACGAATACGGACCACATTTCCAGAGTCTCATAGAGATGTCAATGAACGGTAAAATGTTTATCGATGATTGTTATTGGGCTTACTAGCCCAAGAATTAGCAGAGAAGTGGATGAAGACAACTTCAGATCAGATTAAAATCATATTTATTTAAGTCCTTTTAAAAACAGTATAGTTCAGTCATAAGAACAGGCGAGAGTGGTGAGCGAGTAGTCACTTGCCACTCAAATCACAAATATATAGAGAGTTTGGCATTGACGTCAGCCCAACGTCAATGCCTGGCCCGCAGGTAAGATGCGAGAATTATTGATCGATTGATAGGTTTCGATTATTTGATGGTTCGATTCCAACAATCGGCCCCCTCTCGCAACTTATCTGACGGAAACAATATAAACATTCCAATTACATCAATACAAAAATCTATGCAAAGTAAAGTACAACTTACAGACAAATTAACAGTCCTTAATTTCTTTGAACACTTTTGCACTAAATTTCTTAAGTGGTTCTTTACAAAGAGCTTGTATAAATACATTAACCATATTTTAGCATTGATGTAGATTAACATTAGGTTATCAGAATTTTGTTTACACAAAGGTTGAATCATATGCGAGTTACTTAATTTTACATACAACAATGCATACATCATAATAGAGATTAACACTATAATGATAGAAAACTTGACAACTGGAAATAACACATATTTACAAGTTTCACTTTTATTCTCATTACAACCTTTAACTGCCAACCTTGCCTTAAACCCAATTACTTTATTGTGTTTATTTCTTTTAACATTGGAAACCCACCTATTACCAATTACTTTCTTATCCTTTACAGGTGGTACTAACTTACAAACATGACGCGATTTTATCGTGTCAGTTTTATCTTTTATTTTACTTTGCGAATCATTGTATTGGGGAGATTTTAGGCATTCACGATAGTTTTTAGCGATAACTAATTCAACATTGTTTGCCTCAACGTTAAATTCTGATACTTCACCAGAATACATGTTTTTACCACTAAAGTCAAAGAAATCACGATCATAATCTATTCTATGAGCATTACAATATATTTGAGTATCATTATGTGATCGTAAACGCATACTTGTACCTTTGACTTTGTAGTAAATATCTACCCTATCACTATTTTTACGTGGTACGGCATTTCTGATCCAACAGACACTGGCACAAGGTGTCAGATCATCAGGATCATTTTTAATCTCATGATCAGTCTCTATACTAGAGACAGAACTCATCTGATCCTCTTCCTTAATCCCATGATCAGTTTCTACACTGGAGGCAGAACTCATCTGATCATCTTCAGTTTCCTCCCCACAATCTGAATCATTTTTAAATGTAATACACCTAGACCTAGTGATACGACGAGGAATGGGATCCAGGACAGCTTCCACAGAACTTAATTTTTCCTCATTAAATTTAACACTAGATACTTCGGTAATTTTCCTTTCATCCTTTATATATACCCTATAACCTCTCGTTTTTAAAGCATATCCTACCATAATGCCTTCTTTAGCTTTAAGATCTAGCTTTTTCCTAAGCTGTTTCGGAACATGAACATACGCGGTACAACCGAAAACCTTTAAATGAGAAACAGATGGTTTCCTACCGGTGTAAAGTTCAAAGGGTGTTTTGTCATAATTTTTGTGACTTACGCGATTCCAGGTATACGTAAAGCACATTAAGGCTTCCGCCCAAAAGCTTTTATCTAGGCCACTTGAGGCTAACATAGATCTAACTCCGTCTAACGCAGTTAAATTATACCTCTCGCTTATCCCGTTCTGTTCCGGGGTATAAGGATTAGTTCTCTCTGGTTTGATTCCCCTTTCCTCCAAAAAATCGTTAAATTGCTTATTAACGAATTCGCAACCATTATCTGTTCGAACATTAAGTATTTTACTATTTAAGAGTCTTTCTGCCCTAGCTTGAAATTTTTGAAAGCACTCAAAAACGTCCGACTTATTTTTCATTATGAAAATGGTAACCTTTCGGGAGAAATCATCTATCAGGGTTAAGAAATATTTAGACCCCCCTTTAGATGCAACCGGCATTGGCCCGCATACATCCATATGGATTAACTCCAATGGCTTTGAGGAACGTATCTTGCCTATAGACTTAAAGGATTTTCTTTTATTTTTACCCAAAACGCAAGATTTACAATCTACTTTTCCCTCTTTAAAGGATGGTAGACCCCTAACACTAGAATTTTTACTAGTATTTAATACATATTTAGTATTAATATGACAATAGCGAAGATGCCACAACGCTAAGTCATCATCTGTTTCAGTAACATAATTAAATACGTTATTAGGTGATAAATCATTATTTGAGGAATTGGCATATTTCCAGGGTTTACAGAAATATAATCCATTTACTCGTTTAGCATAGAAAACTTTTTCACCTTCAGGATTATAAACCCAAATTTTGCCCTTATCACCAACAAAACGTGATCCGTTTTTCTCAATTACTGAACCAGATATAAGGTTTCTCCTTAACTTAGGAGAATACATGACCTCACTCAACACAACTTCTGAAACTTGAGTTTTGTTTCTTACAAGAAATTTTACCTTCCCCCACACCTGCTACTGGACATTGAAGGCCACCTATAGCTAAATTTATTTTTGCATTATTTATCGGCTTATATTCCGAAAATAAACTTAGATCATTACAAAAATGATTTGATGCAGCACTATCAAATATCCAATCATACTTTTTAGGGGCACAAGAAACATCACTCAAACAAGTTTCAGTACACAATCCTTCATTTTTAGGATTACAACCTTTCTTAGACTTAAAACTATTACCTTTACTCTTATTTTTACATTTCCTAGCTATATGTCCCATTTCTTTACACAAATAGCATGGTCCAATAATTTTATTTTTAGAATTAATATTCTTATTAGAACTAACATGATTGTTGGATATACTAGC
This sequence comes from Tetragnatha versicolor, assembly GCA_024610705.1. NCBI lineage: Eukaryota > Metazoa > Arthropoda > Arachnida > Araneae > Tetragnathidae > Tetragnatha > Tetragnatha versicolor. The sequence goes on along the minus strand of JANDEH010000004.1, from coordinate 46,826,896 downwards.
ATAAGCATAACTATCAACTTTTTCTAAATCATGTTTAACCTGTTTTATTCTACTTTGCTCTAACAAAAGTTCATCCAATACCCTCTGAAAAACAAAATCCTCATCAGGCCAGCGATAAATACCTTGTACAAGATTTTGAAAGTCAGATGGTAAATACCTGAACAGCTGATAAGCTTTGTAGAATTCACTAACTGGGTGACCACAGTCCTGCAATTTTCCAACGGTCTGTTTGATTTTTGCGGCAAACATGGCGATATCTTCCTCAGGATTGAACTTGTGTCCGAAAAATTCGTCCAGGAGTTGAACAACTCTAGCTCTGGAACTGGGCTCAAAATGTTCCTTCAATATTGTCCATGCGGTGGCTCCATCAGGTGCGTTGGAAATCAGGGTTCGATAATCAGTATCTACACTGAGGTATATCGTAGAATAGGCTCGGTCACGACGAGTTTTATACTAGATCACTTCCTTGCGGCTTGCTGAGGCTTCCTCGAATTTAGGCTCTGTTTCGTCGATGAATGTCCAGACTCCTCTGTCCATAAGAAGGATAACTTTAACATCCTCCTTCCACGTAGAGTAATTGTGAGCTCCAAGTGGTTCAATCGTTCGGCCTTCCATCGTCGAGGTTGCAGCTGATCGTCAGTTTAGACTAGAGAGGCGGCCCCCATCTCGGGCACACGAAAAAGACTTGCGGCCCCCATCACAGGCACGCGTAAAGGACTCGGAAATCTGAAGTGTCCGGTTTTCGGCCCATAACCATTATTGGGCTTACTAGCCCAAGAATTAGCAGAGAAGTGGATGAAGACAACTTCAGATCAGATTAAAATCATATTTATTTAAGTCCTTTTAAAAACAGTATATTTCAGTCATAATAACAGGCGAGAGTGGTGAGCAAGTAGTCACTTGCCACTCAAATCACAAATATATAGATAGTTTGGCATTGACGTCAGCCCAACGTCAATGCCTGGCCCGCAGGTAAGATGCGAGAATTATTGATCGATTGATAGGTTTCGATTATTTGATGGTTCGATTCCAACAATTGTTTTAGTTTATTATTGATATAGTTTTTGGATTTCACTCTTAGACAGTGCTCTATCAACTGTCAGCTTCATATGACAGTGGTTACCTATAACAGTTTTGAGTCATTTTGAATTATAGCTCCTTTTATCTCACTTCTTTTTTTAGCCTTAAATTTATTTCAAAATTGAAATTTGCAAGGCTAATGCCTTTAAGCCTGTTGATTAAAACTAATTAGTTATGATTCGAACGCTGATCACATTCTATTTTAGATAACAAAAATTCGAACGAAATCTTTGTGTGCAAGGAAGCTTTAATGTTTTACAGAGAAGAACGTGAGCTATTATAGCTTAAAATTCAACATAAAAACTCAATGCAGCAATATAATATGTTTTCAAGTAGGCAGTAAAGTCACTTTCTGAAACGATAAGTATTCTTCGGAATAAATAAATATAGTTATTGATCTAAATTTGAAGAAGGAATAGAAACTTACAATATAGTTCGTAGATCTCTGATTACTTTAAGGGACCCTATAGTTTGGAAACTTACAACTACTGCTATCCACCCTGCAAAGTGATAAATAGTTGAATTTGGCCACAAGTTTTTACTTAATTTTAGTTTTTTTTTTTCTGAACTTTGGCTAATATGCTCTTTTTGATGATGTTTATGAGTACTTTCATACAGCCAACCCTTGTTGAAGTGGTAGATTGAGTTACACCTTCCAAACTATACTTTATTTTAATATTTTTGAGCGTCTTTATTTTAAAAAGTTTATCTAATCCTTTTTAAGGCATCACATTACCCTAAAAACTTCCAAAATGTCGAAAAAAAAATTCTTGCACTTTTTAATGCCTCATGCCACTAGGATGCCACTAGACTAAGCTTTGGTCAAAGTTTCAGACCTAAATTCTATTTAGTTTGGAAGTTATCTTAAGTTTTCTGAGTGACATCAGGCTCAAATTTGTATGTCTCTAGAACTCACTAAACCAACCAACTTACCAATAATACTAAAAAGATCAAAAGCATTTCTAAAGAACTAAAAATTACAGTTTTATAAGATTTTTTTAAAAACCTTAAAAATTGAATTTTTTTTATTTTGAAAAAAAATGGTTCATTTAACCAACCCAAATTTTGGAAACATGTTTATAAACATTCTTTTAAACAAAAAAAAGCTATTTACACAATGTTTAATTGCATAAATAAAGATTTTTCAAAAAAGGGTACCGTGTAGCCTTAAGTTTCAATTTAGTCGTTCTCTCATTTAAAAAAAATCTATGTCTCGTTTTATTTTCAGGAACCAGTGGACTCATTTCCTGGAAAAATAAATGGATACCTTACTTGGACTGCATGTTGCTCTTCTTTGGTATCATTGAAAATAGACACAAGTTCTACTTGCCGACTGGAGCTCGCTCGATCAAGATAGACCCATTGGCCTTCCGAGAATTTCTAGATAAAAAAGTTGATGAAACAGGAGACCCCACAATAGAATACCAAGAAGACAGTAAGAGAGGCTTATAATTATGCTTTTATTTTTTTATTGGTTAACTGTATTTTTATGATGCAAGAAACAGATTAGGTCATTTCACATACGTCACATATTAATCACAAAATAACAAAATGACCAAGTTTTTATAGTTTTCTACCTGGGATCTTTGAGGTAATCCATGTGTATGTGATATAGTATACAAACAATATATTTCCATACTCATAGTTACATAAATGGTTAAGATAATTTTTATAGAAATATCATTCATCATTACATATCATTTTGAGAAAACCCTCGTAAAAATAGTTCCGAATTAAAAGGCCTTGTAGTAATTTTAGTAAGTAGATGACGGCAATACGTAAAAAATTTCAGATTTGCAGTAAAATGATCTCAAAGGTAATAAGCTGTCTCTTTTTTCTATGAAAAAAGTTATTTTTATCCAAATAATAATTTCTGAATACTAAAATTTAACTACACCACTCCTCCCTTCTATTTTTCTCATTATTTTTCAACGGGAGTTTAAACAACGCTTGACAAATTTATCACGTTATGCAATCGTTTACTATTTTTATATTGTCTTTTGGCAGTTCATTATGAATGGGTTAAATTTGTAAGAAATTTTTCCATATCCTACACAATTTAATAGATTTCAACAATATTTTTGCATTGTTTCAGCCGTTCCTGTTAACTACAACCCGGACACAAGAATTTGCCGTTCTGTAGGAATCGAAATACAAACTTTACAGGTCGATGCTGCCTCACTCCGTACTTCAGCTGATATTCCCACTACAGAAGAATACAAATTCGTCCCGTATATTTCTACCTATACCACAGACGACAAAGAAAAAATCTCCGGTCTTTCGAAATACATGGGCATGTGCAACCAAGTGATGAGGAACGTCAAAAAAGCTTCCAAAAGTAACGTTGCTCTCACAGAATTCCCTGACCATCCCGTCGACGCAGATATCGAAGAATACTTTACGAGTACAGAGTCCAACGACAGGGTTCTGCTGGACTTGCTCATGGATCTATCGAACGACTTGAGTCAAATCAAGGACCAAAGTAGGCTGTCTACTTTCGCTAAAAATCTGGGCTTGGACATTTTGAACAACGTTTTGATTGAGGAGGATGTATTGAGAAGCGTCCTGGAACTTATCGTGGAAAATACTCACAAGAAACTAAGCGTTCTGGAGCTGAACCAAAACTTCCCTCTTGCAATGCCAACACTGATGGAAATGTCATCGAAATACGCTCACTTGAAGTTCAAGAAGAGCACAATGGTTGTCCCCACAATTGAAAACGTCGACCAGGAGGTAGTGAGTAAGCACAACATCCAGCTCCTTGCGGGCAGCGACCTACCGAGTCTGGGCCTGACCAAGAAAGAGGACGTCCTCATCAGTTCCTTCACAACCGGATCCGAGGCAGAACTTCAGAAGCTCATCACCTCGCTGACAACAGTCTTGGAGGTGAACGGGTACATCCTCCTCTACTTCAAAGAAAAGCTATCGGCCGGGGAGAAGTTCGTCTGCTCTCTGTGCAACGTGGACCCCCAAATCCGCTCCCAGACGGACTTGCTGAAGGCCCTGCAGAAGGAGAACCTGACGGTCCTGAGCAAGGTGTCGGATCCGGTCGGAGGTGGAGCGCTCTACCTGCTGCGATCCGTCTCCGTTCCGGAGCACCCCGATAAGGTGATCCACATCAAAGAGGGTACCTTCGCGTGGGTGGAGGAGGTGAAGAAGGAGTTGTACGAGGGTGAGGGAGAAGGAAGACTGTGGATCGTTTCTCAGGACTCACCCGTCAGTGGAATTGTTGGCTTGGTTACCTGCTTGAAGCAGGAACCGAGAGGTGATCGTATCAGGTGAGAAAACTACTCATGTACTACTGTTTTATGAATACTTATGTAAACAGCTAAGTTTAAAAAGTTTCAATAGGAATAAAAATTTAATTTAAACAATCAGAAGTTAGTCAAATATTTTTAAAAGCTAGAACACTTGAGCTTTTAGAAAAAGAGTTAGGGTTTTAAATCTTAACATTATTCAAAATTTTTATGCTTGTGATTGCATCAGCAGGCCAGAGTTTATTAACAATGTAACTCATGTATTTTTCAGGTGTGTCTTCATTTGTCAAAGTCAAAAAGAACAGAAACTTCCTACGTTTGACCTAGCAAATCCCATTTACAAACCTCTTTCTGATCGAAATATGATTATGAATGTGTGGAAAGACGGAGCTTGGGGATCATACAGGCACGTTCTCATCAAAGAACGTAAGTTAATCTCGTATACTTACTCAAGAAGGGAAAAAAAGTCACCTTTGTAATTATTGTTTAGTTTTGTTGTTGCTCTTTGACTTGGATATAAATTCTGTTATTTATTTATATGCGAAACTCTTAAGTAAAATGGATAGAAATAATTGTACTGATATTAAGTAATTGAGTAAGTGTTTATTGATATTTCATAATAATAATTTGCTTTGTTCCTTATACAGACAAAGTGCCTCAACTACGAGATAGCAGTTACGTCTACGTGTACAAGAGTGGTGATTTCTCATCATTGAAATGGACCGAATCCCCTGCGAAGTACACTTCTGAATCGGAACACAGAACTTTGGTTCACGTTTACTACTCTGCCCTCAACTTCAAGGACGTAATGATAGCCTCAGGAAAGATTGCAGTAGAAAGTAGGTTGGAGAAGTCTTCTTTCCACGATTTGATAATTCAACACGCAAAAAGTCCTCAAAACAATTGATCACTTCTTTATCATTTGACGCATGCTCTTCCATAACTGTGTAATTATAGAAATCAAAAAGCGTTTCTAGGTCAGTTGGTTAAATTTTCTACTTTTCCCCCTCTCTTCTTTTTCATTCTCATGCCCCATCATTGTATAAGGGGCCGTTCAAATATTACGTAAGCACTTTTTTGGTCATTTTTAACCCCCCTCCCCCCTTGTCAGCAAAGATAAGCAAACCTCAACCCCCCCACCATAACTACGTTAGAAACTGCCGGACCCCCCCCCCGAAATTTTTAATCCCTATTATTAAGTATACTGTTTTTTCTACTTGAAAGTTAGGTGACTTATACAAGGAGCTGTCCTTTTTGGGTGTAACCCTAAGGGTTCAAAAATGAGTCGAAACAGTAGTTTTCGGGGTTAAAATTTCAAAATGTTTGGGGGGTCCATCCCCAGAAAAAAATGTCAACGTCAAATTTCCAAATTCAATTTTTTTGTGTAATTTATTTTTGGTTGAGTTTTGAAATTATTTATGCAATGAAACAAGAGATTTTCGAAAATGTAGTGTCTTACGTAAGCATCACTCATATCCCCCCTCCCCCCTTGTCAGGGAAAATAAGCAAAGAGCAAATCCCCTCTCCCCCCTTAGGTGCTTACGTAATATTTGAACGGTCCCTAAGAATGAAAAAGGATAAGGACTAGGTAAAAAACTAAAGCACCTTGATAAACCTCATCTATATTGGAAACTGGAAAGGCTAAATTGCAGTTTGTTGGCCATTACAATCGGCTGACCAGAACCTCAGCCTAAATCGAGATCTCCTATTTCGGAGAGCAAGAAACTGTTATGGGGCAAGGACACAAAACAGCTATCAGGAATCAAAAGTATGAGGTAGTAGTCGGTCGAAGGTTTTGGCCGTGGCATGGCATATCAATAGATGGAACTGGATTGTACAATGTTTGTATGTTTAAAATATTATATTGTAATATTTCAATACACTTAAGAAGACATTTCGAATAGTCTCACGTAGTTCAATATACAGGGTGTGTCTGAAATGGTGCAACAAACTTTCAGGGATGATAGTACTCATCAAGACGAACAAGAATCGGTTTTAGAAAGGGGGTCCCAGACCAAATCCCAGGGAGTTAAAAATGGAGCGACACACCAAAAAAATCAACGAAAAATTCAATTTGTAGAAGAACTACTATTGGTAAAAACTTAATTAGGGTCTCAAAAATTGTGGTTTAGTATGATCTTAAAAATTATAGTAAAAGTTTTCAGTTTAAAATTTTTTTTTACAAAAAAAGTTTAAAAACCACAAAGAAATGTGAAAACTCTGGACGGGACAGAGACTAGGTGGGACAGAGAGACCAAAAGCGGGATGTCTGGTCACCCTAATAATATCCTTAGGGGACATCCATAAATTACGTGAGGTCAAAAAGGGGGGGAGGGGTTTGGAAAAATCTCACCAAGGGGGAGGGGGTGTCGATTAAAATCTCACGTCAACTTTTTAAGTTAGAAATTAAACGATTTTTAAGTATGAGAAAGGAATAATATCCACAGATAAGATACTGTGGTGATTTTTAGGCGGAATAATGTCCTTTTCCCCCACATCATTAATAATGAAAAAGTTTTAGGTGCTGTGAAGCACAAAATGCAAACGAATAGGATAGAAAATTATTTTTAAAGGTTGTAGGTAAATCTCACGTGGGGGGAGGGGGGGTCCAGCAAAATCTCACCAAGGGGGGAGGGGGGGTCCAGATTTTGGAAAAAACACCTCACGTAATTTATGGATGACCCCTTATGTGCTGACTCTACCGATCACAATGTTTCTGATGTGCTTCGCAACTAACTCGTCTAGAAGTCTTACTAATGTAACGTGTGTAATTAATGTGAACATATTCGGGTTATAAAAATATGTAACGTGTTCATGACTGATGTAATACATTTTTTTTAAGGTACATCACATGAAATATTTGATTTATCATTTATGGAATAGGAATTAAAGTAATTTTCAGAGAGAAAAAGTAATCTAACAACGATATCGCTTTTAGAAACACATAAAATGTTAAAAAACACTTAGGGGGATAGAAATAAAAAAAATTATTATAAACGTTACGCATTTCTATTTCAGACGATCAAACAATAGACAATGCCGTCAACGACTCCGACATCGGTCTAGAGTTCAGCGGCCGGGACTCCAAAGGACGACGAGTCTTCGGTTTCGCGAGCGGCAGCGGTATCTGTACCTCCAACTTGGCCGGTACGAAATACATAGACGAAGTACCGGAGAACTGGTCGCTGGCAGAAGCAGCCACGGTGCCCATCGTTTACGGTACTTCCTACTACGCTCTGATATCTCGTGGCCAGCTATCCAGGGGAGAGAGCATCCTCATCCATTCCGGAACAGGTGGCATCGGAATATCGGCTATTCGAATCGCCCTCAGCTTGGACTGCGAGATTTTCACCACCGTTGGTGAGTAGAGGCTACTGGATTTCTGATAATTTAAATTTAATCTCGTGATTGTATCTTGTTAAGATGTTTGATAAACAGGGCATTACCGATAATTTCTCGGAAATCAGCTTAACCCTCTACTGTCCATGGTAGCAAATGTGATAACCATATGAGTTTACAGCATGTTTTTAAGATATTTCAGCAGTAATTTCACCTTCAGGTGTTATAATTTATAACTTTTGTTTTCCAAGAGAGTCCCCATCATATTTCTTTAAAAAATATTGTATACAAGATTTAAAAACATATAAAAAATTTCTGAGGCATTTTTATTTTATTTGGCCCCAAACTACATACATGAATAAGGCAAAAAATATTTTTCCATAGTTATTTCTGGTTATGAGCATTAGAGGGTTAAAACGATGCGGAAAAAGTGTGTAAATAATTGAATTTATCACATAATGATGATCGGACTGTCTGAATAGTCGTGTTCAGTGTTTATTTTTAATAACTTGTATACTTGGGAGTTATATTTTAGATATTAATGCTTTTTCGATATTTTTTTGTCTTTATCTTATAGAAACTATCAATTTTCGCTTACAGGTACCGAGGAGAAAAAGCTATACCTCAAAAAGTTGTTCCCTCAACTTAAAGATGAAAACATCGGATCTTCTAGAAATATTTCTTTTGAAAAAATGGTCATGGAGGGAACCAACGGAAAGGGTACAAAAGACTACTTTTGTCTTTTCATTTTTCATAACATAACTTAGCTATATTACCGTATTATTATAATTTTTCATTATATGAATTTAAAAAGCCAATTCTACAATTTTCACTAGAAATTTTAATAATAAATTACTCTAAACTATTTTAGAAATGATTCTTGTAAAAGAAAATGGTACTTGAAAACTGTACCACGAAGTAACACAGAAATTTTCTATATAATTATAGATTTGTCTTGGATAAAAATTTCATTAACACTAAAAAGATAGTATATATTTTTTTAAAAAATGCAGGAGTTGATATTTAAAAGACATAAATTCCCCAAACACTTTATAAAAAACAAAAAAATTTTTTACAGGAGTGGATGTTGTCCTGAATTCTCTCGCGGATGAAAAGTTTATTGCCAGTTTAAATTGCGTTGCCCGTTATGGACGCTTTATTGAAATAGGAAAGTACGATCTGCTGAAGGACACCAGAATAGGTGAGTGATGGCATTTCTCGCCCATTTCGGACTACCTCTTGGGTCTCCCAAGGTCACTTCACCAAAAGCAAAGATATGTTTACTTTATTTTCACCCTAATTTTTGTTCATAAATGAACTGAACATTTTTATAACTTCAATTTGTCTGAAATATGATAAATCCAGCCAAATCTTTCATACCATTAGTTAGTTAATATCGTCAGCATGTTATTATTAAGTATTTGTTATTTCGGTTTAAGTAAATCGAACTAATGAATTTAATTAATCTACAATTAACTAAATCACGTACCAATTTTGATTTTAATTATTAAACCTCCATGAAAAGGATAGCTGTGGATTTTGAGAACCAACGTTAACAAGGTATTTTTAGAGCTAACAAGTTAACGTTCCCAGGCTAAATTTACAGAAAAGGGGCGAAAATTTTTCAAGGGTTAGTAGATGACTCAAAACACTTGCTGTGAAAAAGTTAGTCACGAAATAATCGTAGAAAAGCTGTAAAGAATTCTTAAAAATAATCCTTTTTTTATACACCCAATTGCATCCCAACTAGACGATAAACGCAGAGAAAGCTCCCAAATGCCTAAATGAACTGGCCGTGTTCTCTCTGAAGCAGTTAAATAGGCCGATCAAAAAAAGGTTTATCAAACGCCAAGTCACCAAGTGGTGTTAACTTAAGTTAAGTACTAGTTTGTTAAGTGGTTTGGCAACACTCAGAACCCAATTTTCAAAACTAATTTACTTCTCTCCTAATGTGATTTCGCAGCCAATTTTTTCACAGCGTTTTGTGTGAGTCATCTACTAACCCCTGTAATTTTCGTCCTTTTCTGTGTGTTCAGCCTGGGTACGTTTTCGTTTTTGAGTATTTTTTTGCCATGCAATTATAGCACTTGAACTAAACACAAATCAGTGTATGTATTCATATCAGGTGTTTAACTTTCCTTTTTAGGTTTGAAATGGTTCGAAGAAGACCGTCAGTTCCATGCCATCGCCTTGAATAAGATGTTCGACTTGAAAGAAAAGTCACAGAAGATTTGCGGCATGGTGTGGGATTTAGTAAAAGATGGAATAAAGAAGGGTGTTGTGAAGCCACTGGATCGTACCGTGTTTGAATGGGATCAAGTAGAAGACGCTTTCCGTTACATGGGCAAGGGTGTCCACATGGGCAAGATTTTGATAAAGGTGAGATAGTTTTGAGGGAGTAGGTAACACTCCTTATTGAAGAACAATGAAATGCCTTTTACTAACTTAATAATTACTTTATTAGTTTAATTTTATTAACATAAACAATTATTTAATTTAATTTTTTGACTTAATTAAACATCACTGTCTGGGAGATAACATGCAGTTATGGAGATCAGTCTTTTAAAAAGTCATCCAAACAAATGGATCTCAAAGATTTTTACTAGCTTCAATTAAATAGACATTCTCAAGTCTCCTTTTTTCTGCCACAGATCCGAGAAGAAGAGAAAAGCAAAAAGGTTATTCCAAAGCCTCTTCCTCTCCCTGTCATCCCCAAAACGTTCTTCTACGACAGCAAGGTGTACATCATTATCGGGGGATTGGGCGGCTTCGGCATTGAACTCACCAATTGGATGATCATCCGGGGTGCTAGGAAGGTTATCCTGACCTCACGCTACGGAGCCAGGACCCCCTACCACTTCCTCTGCCTCACCAGGTGGAAGAAGGATCTAGTGGACGTGAGGGTGTCTACTCTGAATGTCGCCAAGAGGGACGAAGCAGAGAAGTTGATCAAGGAAGCATCGCAGATGGGTCCCGTCGGAGGCATATTTAATTCCGCTGTTGTAAGTTTATACAGTATTTTCTTTAAATTAACAGTCAAATGGTTTGCGATATCAGTCGAAAAAAATAAAGTTATAAAGTATTTTTTAATAAAAAATTTCATACAAACTTCGCAAAAATATTTAAAATTGAATTAATCCTCCATGGTTTAACGTTAATTTGACTAGAAGTTCAAGAGAACAAGAAAGATCTTACGATTTTAAATGGTAAGAGACGTTGTGTCTGTATATCTAAACAGTGCCCAAACCCACAGTACTTAATACAAAAACCCAGTAACGGCGTGTACATTTTATATTAAGCAAGTTTGTTACCTTTACATACCCAACTTCTGATATTATTCTATTTCATTGAAAATTGCGGCATTTCCAACAGGTTCTAAAGGACGCTTTCATGGACTCTCAAACCCCCGAAGACTTTAAAGAGGTAAACGACCCGAAAGGCGCGGCCTCCAAGTACCTGGACGAACTGACGCGGGCTATGTGTCCGAAGCTGGACTACTTCGTGTGCTTCTCCTCTATGAGCTGCGGCCGAGGTAATGCCGGACAGACCAACTACGGGTTCGCCAATTCCCAGATGGAGCGCATTTGCGAAGAGAGAAAGAGAGCTGGATTGCACGGTATGTGAATCCTTGCAGTTGAATGCCATCTCTGTTAAGCTGTAGTCAGCACACAATGCTAGTCGACCGCCAGTAGAGGTTCCAGTTTCTAATAACTAACACCGAGTAAATCTAACTTGAATTGACGCTTTTCCAGTCTTGTAGGAGCTGATTATGCTGGAAAAACTTCCTGAATTAAACCCGTCTGAAAGTTTCCTATCGTTGCAGGGCTGTCCATCCAGTGGGGCATCATCGGAGGCGTGGGAGTGGTGCACCGGCACATGGGAGACGACGCCATGATCGCCGGGGTCATCGCGCAGAACGCCAAGTCTTGCCTGGCCACCCTGGATGACTTCCTGCAGGAGAAGGCCGCCGTTGTCTCCAGCTATATGACGGCCGTCGAAAGGAAGAAGCTAGGAAGCGGAGACGTCCTCGCACAGCTTGGAAAAATCCTAGGTAAGGGATAATTTTTATGGGAATTTTTCCTCTACATTTATGGTTTTTGTAGGATAAATTTACGGAGATATGTAATTAGCGAAAATGAACTCTTCGCATCATAATGATGGTTCCTACTGATGATTTGATAAGACTCCTTTGTTGGTTCTTTGATGGATCGTTTAGATCCCAAGGGTAAACACACTATACAACTTGGGATTTCAAAATCCCCGTCAAAAAGTTTGTACTAAGGTAACTTTCGGCTCTATGAAATATGTTATCCTAGATTATTAGATTAACTCGTCATCAGCGTAAAAATAATTTAGTGTTGTCAATAAAATCCAAATACCACATATTGAATGACCCATCCCAATATCTCCCAAAGTATGGACCCCAGAGACTTTAAATACAGCGTGAACCAAAAGTATTGCCATATTTTTAACCAATAAAAAAGATTATATTTTTGTACACATGTTTTTGAAAAAAAATTGAAGTCAGTGGTCACGTGGGTCACCAAGACCAATCATAAATGCGCGACATCCCAAACCAATCTTGCCACTTGATTGTCCTGCAGATACAAAGTCTTCATACGCATACTTTCTCCGTAGGAATGAGCGTCGACCAGATCAACCCTAGCCGCAGCTTCGGGACGATGGGACTGGACTCCATGGTGGGAGTAGAGCTGAAACAGCTGATAGACTCCAGCTGCAACACCAACCTCACCATGCAGGAGATCCAGGAGCTGAAGATTGGTGACGTCAAGGACATGCTGGACAAGGCCGAGGCCGACAAGACCACGGTGGGCGGAGGGCCGGGACACGCCCTTATGGCCACCACCAACCTCAAGTTGCCCCCCAGCCTCGTGAACGAAGTGTCCAAGGTACCCTACAACCCCATGGGACTGGGTTTCTTCACCGTCTTCCTCAAGCTGGGCGATGAGAGCCCCGATCACTTCCACAGGGTCATCACGCTCATTGAGAAGCCCGTTATGATGGTCAATTGGACCTCCAACGAGCCGTCGGATCTCGAAACGCTCTCTCAGAAGCTGTGTTTGGTAGGTAAACGCCACGTTCTTTTTTTTGCCGAGAAACTAATTAAAAGTTTTATGTCAATCAGTGCAATATCAGCACTTAAGAAATGCAATAGATACTTCTTTAAAAAAAGTAGAAACATGTCCTTTTTAATTTGGAGGACCAGTCATTTTGGTTGAAGACTAGTAAAGTTTACAAAGTAGTGGTTCGCCGGACCAGTGGTTCCCCCCCCATTTCTAACTCTGGTTTAAGTTTTATCAAACTAAGGTACTTCACACCTCAGGGCCACCGCTAAAGATCCAATACAAGGTGTCCCCAACCTTTTTGTACCTAAGAGCACATGCCAGAATATCGGTCGAATGGGGGGCACCATTTATTTTTTCAAGATAAATTTGTAGTTGGTGGACATAGTTAATAATACACAGTACATATAATGCACAAGAAATTTAATTTTAAAAATTAATTTAACATAATGAATATAATTAGTATTAATATTCTTTTGTAAAATAAATTACTACTAAATTGCTTGCAAAACATACGAAGTATACAAATTATTTATAAAATATGTAAAATACATTGCATTTCACTGGCCAGCGCTTCATAATTGGGAGATTATGATGAAATTCTTGCCCGCAAGCTATCGTCAAGGTGTTCATCTGTACGTCGTGATCTATATTTTATTTTATTTTATTATATTCATTGTCGAAAATTATTCACATAAGTGTGTGGAACCAAAGAACTACTTTATTTTATATGCTACTCTTTTTAAGAATGGAAATTTATTTCTATCAACTATATTCCAGAATTTCTCATATCATCTGATAATAGTTTTGATAATGATGTCATTCTGAAGATCCAAAATTTCTATTCTCGCCTTACTTGAAGAAATTCTGAAATGTATGTTGCTATTTCATTTCTAGAATTTAATGGGATAGTGGAAAACTTAAATATTTTATCGTTGGGCACAAGCATGTATTACTACTCTATGGGCACAAGCAGCGGGCGCACCTAGACCGATCGACGGGCGCCATGGTGCCCGCGGGCATAGGGTTGGGGACCCCTGCAATACAGTATATAGTCTTAATATGTGGGTCAGAATGTCTTGTGGTGGTCACGGTGTAGTTTATTACTATATTGTGTTCAGGCACGACTTTCTAGATTCATATAGGAAAGTCAAGTCTTGAATTGTGAAAAGCATTTGACAACTTTTCCTGCTATCAGTACTTATCTGCTGATTTTCTTACAGGTAATGTCAGAAACGTTTCACTACGACTTGGTGGCTTGCACCATCAGTGCTAACGTAGCCCTGGCCATTGCTCATCTGAGTGAGAAGGACAAGAGGTGCAAAAGTCTAACTATCCTCAACGGGTCCGATACCCTCTTGAGAATCATGAACCCGGACGAAGTTGAAGAAGAAGACAAAGAACTGGATGTCCTCTGCCGATTTGTGGAGCAATTCGGGGAAATTGATACCTTTAAGGTGAGATTACCTAAATTTACCCAACATTTTAGAAGAAAGAGGTGACTAATCTCTCTTTAACGGGCAACGTTTCTATAGGTAGATGAATCACCAAAAATTACTGGTAAAAATAGTTTCACTAGACCAGATGGGGATAAGTCCCACCACCCACAAAACTGGCAATTTGAGAGGGGTTTTTGAACAAATTTTTCTGAAGATCCGATGTAAAAAAGATTAATGGATAATTCGGCCAAAAATTTAGATAGGTCATGTGTTTAAAGGACGATTTGGTTTATTTCTTCAATTGGGATCATAAGCAAAGGACGTATGAAGTTCAATGAAGATAAGTAACTGATTATGTCATTTTATTTTTCATAGTTAAAAGAAGATCTAAAGAAAGCACCAAATCTTGACCAACGCATTAAAGCATTGGTTCAATTCATTGAGCCACTTTCCAACAGAGCTATTGATAAGAACGAGATAACAACAGCTGTCCAGCAGTACATCGTGAAAAATCGCATTGTTGAATCATACAATCCCCAGAAGAAGCTTGCTATGGACATTACTTTGATAGAGGATCCCATGAAAGTGTTGCCAAATGATGTCACAAAGATTAAGGAGACATTTTCAAAGGTAAGATGCTCTTTTGGACCAACTTATTTTGTACACACTGAAGCGCTAGTTGCCTGTCTTACCCCAAATCTCTATAAGGAACATTCATAATACCCAAAATTTGAGGCCGATCGAGAAATTTTTTGATTGCCAAAAAATTAACAAAAATCCCCTTTTTAAAAGCGCTCGAAAACGCCAAGAGTTTGGGATGTGACGTCATCGTACGATAAACATTGTTGGAAAGCAATGGAGTTAATGGTATGATTGTTGACGTCATCGTTACTTTTTAAACAATAAACGTTTTCAGTCAAGTGTTTTTTTCTCGATTTTTAAATTAAAATATTTAATTACCTGTACATTTTTTTTGAAAAATTGACTAGATATTTCATTTTACCATACATAAAACTATCCGGAACACTTGTTTGTTTTTGAAAATCTGACACATGCAACCTCCTTATTCTCTCTAATACCCACTTGTAAAACTGCATTTCATCCCTGCAAATTTGAATAAAAATATAATCATGTGTTTCATAAACTATCTTTGAAATTAGAACTTTAACATTATCTATTGGAGTAGAAAGAATTTGGCAAAGTATGACACTATGATAGGGGGTCTGAAGGAATATCATGAAAAATTTTGAAAATTTAACATCTTAATATTTTATGTACTGTTTTCAAGTCCTTTTGTAACCACTTAGGTTACACTCGAAGAGGACAGCTCTTTGTAAAAAGTAGAGATTTTAAAGGAAAAAGCTGCTTATACATAGGTGTAAAATTTTCGGAGGGAAGGGACGCTTAGGGATGTGCCCCATAGAAAGTTTTTAAATTTATTCTTTGAAAGTAGTGTTTTGATTAATGTTCTGACCTTTTGGGTTACATTTAATGAGGTGAGCTCCTTGTTAAGCCACAGGATTTTCAAGGAAAAACAATTTAAACGGTTTAAAATTGGAGAGTTGGGGGACCTCTCCCAAAAAGCGTTTTGAAAATGGATCCTTAAAAGCATCCTCTTGAATCAGTGCCCGAATTTGTTGTGACATTATAGTGAGATATATTTTTTCTAGGTTGTCGCTGGAAAAGTGAATGTGCACCGAGTATGCGGCATCAAGGACCTAGAGAACCAGGATGAAGCTCTTAAAGTAGCCAATATCATTACAGCACTTTCTGGATGAACTTTCACATAAAAAATGATCAAAAATCCCACTTTGTGAAATTTTACTTTACTGTCACATTCTCCATTTCTTCTTTTGGAGCTATTGACAAAATAAAAGCTTTTTAAAATCCTACAATGGGATCTCTTGTGTTTTTTTTACAATAAGAAAGAGTGTAGCACATGGCCCACCTTGGGAGAAATCTCCTTTTCAGGTTAAATTTTGCAGTTATAAACCCTTGCTTATAGGCAACTAAAATAGAGAGTTGAAAAGGAAAATTTTATTCGATGTGCAAATGTACAGTAGAGCCCCGATTATCCGCGAGTGCCACGAAAAAAAATTTTAATGATGAGAGCAAATTTTAGATAAGATTAGAGAGATTTTAGATGCAGAGCAAAGGTTTCTGCTGTACTGTACTTATTTTAAAAGTTTTACACATCATGTTTTTTGTACAATTAAGCATAGTTTTTATGCTGAAATATTTTCTTCGTGTTTTTTCCTCATTTTTAGTCTTTTTTTCGGGTTATCCGCGGTACCCTTGTCACCCAATTCTGCGGATGATAGGAAATTATTTAAAAATAAAAAATTAATTAATGAAATTATTTAAAAATTAAAAAATAATTGAATAATAAATGTCCTAAGGTGTCCACTTTCATTTACCCACAAATATAAAAATATTCATGTTTGAGGCAGGTTAATTTGAAGCGTATTTTCTTAATTAATGCAGTATTTTTAAACTCTGACGAATAGTTTAAGAATTTTTAATTTTAAATATATATCATAAGATTAACTAAACCAAATCATGCATTTTTTCACTTGATATTTGAGTTGCTGAGTGAAAAATTGGAACTTGGAAATGGACCCCCAAAAAATTATTAGTTGAATAAATGTGAATGATTTAGTATTTCTTGAAACCAAAAAATTAGATCTGACAAATAAAAAAACAAAACATACATTTAGCTAACAGATATAATTTCTGATCTGCAACAAGGCCAGAGTAATTTCAGTAGTGAAAATTCTTATTATTCATACATCGTGTTTCCAAAGGAAGAACGACGTAACTGCAAATCGTGGAATTTTTATTGCATGTGAACTTAGAGGCAAGACTTTCAGATTGAGTTTTTTGCTCCCTTCAATTTTTAAGTACATTATTTGTTTGATGCGTCGTGTTTTATTGGGTTCTAGAGAGTCTCAAATATTAAGTACAGGTTTCCTGATACCAAAATCACGTTTAAGAGAAGTAAAACAGGGCGACGCCCTACACACAAAGGTAATTAGTTGTAACGGGAAAGGCATCAAGGAAATATTAACTTCTAAAGCCAATACCCTGTGAACTCTTAAGGTGATAGTTCCTTTAGTTTACATTGTAAATTTTTGCTCAATTTAATATTTTCGTTACTTTCTGGTTAAAATCCCCACCTGTCTGTGTAAAATTATTTGTTCCAATCCTATCCAAATGAATACAGTTCTAGAGCTAAACGGTTTGCAAACAACCAGTTTGAAAATGAGTGTTTTATTTATTTTCACGGAAGTGTATTTAAAATAAAATAAACGAAAATGGGTAGTTAAAAACATAAAAAAATCATGAAGCAGTTATTTTGTTACAAAGCACAGGGTGATTATAAACGACACCTATTCAAGAGCCTCTAGCTCAATGTGATTATATTTTCCAATTTAAAAAAGCGGGACATTTTACAGACTAGGGGAAATAACTGTGTTTAGAAATCCAATTTTTCAATGAAACAGAAGATTTTACATGGGAATAATTTTTGCATGAAACACATTCATAGTTTGTTTCGGAATGGGTGTAAACCCTTTATAAACACACTAGCTGATATGCCCGGTCTTGCACGGGTGGAGTTAGAGCTTTAGGATTTCTTTTTTAAAATTTTCAATATATTTTATACCTTATTTTACCAGGTAAAAGGTATTATATCCATCCAGTTGTCAAGCATTTTAATATTTGAACAATTTCTACATTTAACCTCATGGTTCCCATAAAAAATCAGAAACAAATCTCCCAAAATTACTTAAAATATGCCCATTTAGAACCCTTGATTAATCATACAGGATTTTAATTAACTTTTTCTGTGAAATTATTCAATAACTAAAGCGTGTTCCATTTTTCAATTTACGAAAAAATCTATATCTAGTTGAAAGGGCTTTCACATTTTCAATTGTTTTTGTTTTGTAAATCAAATCTCTTGAAACTACAATACAATAAATGATCGTTTTTTGTTTACATTTTCGTTTCCATGGAGACTATTTTAACAACAATGCTATATTCCATGAAACTTTTTATTTAAAAGCTAGATCAACTTTCAAATAAAATATTTTAATACTTAAATACCAGTTTTAAAATTTTAAATTTCATTTAATTATATTTTTAGATTATTGTTATAATTTTTAAACAGAGTTGTATCTAGTTTTTCTTTTAAAAACTTTTTATTTTGCATTATGTTTTTTTGTAACAATGGGGTGAACAGATCTCTTCTGGAGAAGAAATAAAGCTATTTCAGCAAAAGGGTCAAGAGGTCAATTAAAGTTTTTGAAACATAGCCTATTTTTTTCTTGAGTTTTTTACGTAGGTATACCAAGTTTGGTGCAGATCGGAAGTAAACTGTGGATTTGTATAGAAGACAAATATATATATATACAGGGTGTATCTGAAATGGTGCAACAAACTTTCAGGGATGATAGTACTCATCAAGACGAACAAGAATTGGTATAGAAAGGGGGGTCCCAGACCAAATCCCAGGGAGTTAAAAATGGAGCGACACCCCAAAAAAATCATTGAAAAATTCAATTTGTAGAAGAACTGCTATTGGTAAAAACTTAATTATGGTCTCAAAAATTGTGGTTTAATATGATCTTTAAAATTACCTCAAAAGTCTTCACTTTAAAATTTGTTTTATTATAAAAAAAGTTAAAAAAACACAAAAAATGTGAAAAATCTGCCAAAACCTTATTTTGTATTTCGAAATCCTTTCTTTTGATTTGATAATCTGAAAGATCATAGTTGAAAACCCTTAAGTCCAAAGTTTCTTGTAAGGGGCCATTCATTAATTACGTAAGGGTCCCGAGGGGGAGGGGGGTTGGAAAAATCTCTACATACCCTTACTTGGGGGGTGGGGGGGGGTCAAACCAATTCTTACGTAAGATTTTCCTAGTTAATATAAACAAATTCCAATTATTCTAATCAAGAGATAATAATATAATAGTAATATGGTAGTTGACAGCAAGAATATTACTTATCTGTTGAAAAATAAAAATCTTTGATTTACGTTAAACGGACATTTTATTGTTTTGAAAAACATAATGGAATCTTACGTAAGAATAGGGGGGGAGGGGTTTGAAAAATCTTACGCACCCTTACATGGGGGGAGGGGGGGTCAAAAATTGCCAAAATCATCCTTACGTAATTAATGAATGGCCCCTAAATACAATCAATATTAAACGCTTGAGATCCCGTTAAAGTTTGTTTTTTTGCGTGCGCAAACAGCTGTTCTGGAAACAGCTCTAGAAGACTGCTCGCGCACCCAAAAAACGAACTTTAACAGGATCTCAAGCGTTTAATATTGATTGTATTTACGTTACTCTTTGGACTTAAGGGTTTTCAACTATAATCTTTCAGATTATCAAATCAAAAGAAATGATTCGAAATAAAAATAAGGTTTTGGCAGATTTTTCACATTTTTTTGTGTTTTTTAACTTTTTTCATAATAAAACAAATTTTAAAGTGAAAACTTTTGAGATAATTTTAAAGATCATATTAAACCACAATTTTTGAGACCATACTTAAGTTTTTACCAATAGTAGTTCTTCTACAAATTGAATTTTTCAATGATTTTTTTGGGGTGTCGCTCCATTTTTAACTCCCTGGGATTTGGTCTGGGACCCCCTTTCTATAACAATTCTTGTTCGTCTTGATGAGTACTATCATCCCTGAAAGTTTGTTGCACCATTTCAGATACACCCTGTATATACCCACATTGACTTTTATTATATTAGATAACTCTCACACATCTAATAAGGAAAAGGAGGCTTTTCAGATAATTAAAAGATATTATTTGAACTTTGTATTTAATTTTAAAATTTTAAGGCATTGCCTCTGAAATTTTTTATTTAAATATGACTCTTTCAATAATGTTTAAACTCATTTACAGTCAATTGGTATAACCAGCCAAAAAAATCTACAAAAAAAACTTTTAAAAAAGTTAAGTGAACATTGAAACACTTAATCTGCAGTTTTTATCTGTAGAATTATAACTACAGTGTTGTGCAATAGTATAAAGATAATTGAAACACTTAATCTGCAGTTTTTATCTGTAGAATTATAACTACAGTTGTGCAATAGTCTAAAGATAATTGAAACACTTGGCCACACACACAGCATCAGTTTTTGTCTGCAGACCAAATGTTGCAATTCCCTTTCATATTTTTTTGAAGTTTATTTTTGTAAAACAATAGCTTTAGTTTTTTAATGCCAATCAAGCATGGGTAGATCCAGGTGCATGATAAGGGCAGTTTTCTCATAGAATGCATAAATGCAAGCTGGAAAATTTTAACACAAAAAAGATTAACTTGATGAATTTGATCCTACTTAGAATCCAAGATTTGTGTAAAAAGTAAAATTTTGAAATACAATTTTTTCAGACATACTTTTAACTTTCCTTTCTTAAGATCAACATTTAGGTTTGGCCCGATTTCTTAATAAGGTAATTCCTTTCTTAGCATGAGGGGAACTACCCCTTAATGGATACATTAAAGTAAAACTCAAAGTGCAATGAAATATTTAAGAAAACTATAAACATCAAATTGTTAAAAAAAACTGTGTGCTAGAGTTTTTAGTATACTTTGGAAAAGAAGGAATTGAGCTTGATAGTTATCTTTTACACAGCTAAGAACCCAGATTTCACCCTAAGGGGTTAGGGGTATTGAAACTGCTCTGACTGTTGTGCCTTTCGGGTTTGCCAGCATCGATCTAATTTTTATAAGTGAAAAATTTCGTGCAGTTTATGATACGCAAAATAGGCATCCAGCTCTTAGTCTATACAGGGAGAATCCATTCAGATGACCTACAGTGCCAAACGCCCTATCCGGTAAAGTGCGATATGTTTTACAGGGTCTTTAGAGGCAGTGCGAAAAGGGTAAGCGGCGAAATAAAAAGGTTAAAAAATGAAATAAAACCGAGATAGATCAAAAACCTCAGTAAGAGTATTGTTGCCACCGTTGTGAATAACTAAGTGAAAAAAATTTCATGAAAACATCACTAATTGAAGCATGTGAACTTCAACATTTAAACGAACTTTTTCTTTTTTCATGGAGATAACGGGTATAAAACTTCCACCTTTCTCCGCTCATCGATGTTGAATCAGCTGCTTGCATTGCTTCTTTGCGCTTACAGCATTGTAGCTACGTCTTTATGTATAGGAAAGTTGTGTTATAACGTTATTTGAAAATAATTATCAATATTTCACATTATTAAAAAATAACGGTTTTACCCATCACTAATTTTTATGGTGCCGAGTGCCCAGACTTCCTGATGACGAGGTGTAGACCTAGTGTTTTACTTGTTTTTCTCGAACTATATATTTATTATTATTTTTTTAATATTTTAAATATGGAAGATTTACTGTTGCTAAATAGCACTGGTGGTGTCACAACCTGTTAGTTCATGAAAAAATGGTAAATTTTTACAAGGAAGTAGGTTTATTACACTCCAATAGATTGTTACATGGCTTAAAAGTATCTAATTTTCTCTCAGTGTAAAGAAGACTGCATTAAAATTCCCTTGAATGAATGATTAGTAATAGGATTAAGACATCGGTGTTCATCAGCCACTACTGCAAAATGTTTTCCTGGGTCATTTTTACTGCTTTTTTTAACGATCACAGTGTCTGCATCCCCTTCTGCATAAACGATGGAAATACCTTTTCAATGTAAATATAATTTTCTAGTACTATATTTATTTTAATTGTAGCTCATATGTAGTGAAGAAATAGACAGAAATTAATTGTTTATTTTTAATCAAAGACGAGTCTTACGTAAGAACAGCTGCACACGACTTCATCATTCAAAATTTGAGCTTCATACCTTTTATCTTTTTTTTCATGCCATTGAATGATGTTATGTTTTTGTTTAGAATATATTTAATTATATTATATAATTTATATAATTTTTATAATAATTTATTTGTTTAGAATTAAAGTATCTTCAGTTCATGGTTCATTTCTTAAAGTTGCACGCTCTGAATTAAAATAATAAATAATTAAAATGAATAATAAAGTCACAGATCCTGCATAGAACTTTAAATCCCCTCACATTTGTAAAAGATGGATTTTTGAACAGGGTAATAAGGTTTTAATTCCTTCCTTATCATTAATATTATTTAAAGAAAAATTGACTCATTTGCATTCACTCAGTTTTCATTTTAAAGATAATTTTATGCGCTTAACTTTTTATGTCTATTCGAAACAAAAATTATTTCATGATTTTTTTCATAAAAACTTTTAAGTAACATATTGTTGTCACTCCTCGTTTTATAAAGATAATTTTATAATGTTTGAGTTCATATAAAGATTGACTATGTCTAGGAATTTTTTTTCATTATTTTTAAAAATTTTATTATTTAAAAAATTTATAAATAAAAGGCTTTTGGCTCATTCCACGCCAACTCGACCAATGGCATGTGCTCTTAGGTCATGGATTTTTTTCAAAATTTTTCTATAGATAGATACCCATGATAAATACCACCACAATTTTTTTCAGAATTTTTACTCAAAAAGGGACCCCAGGAAAAATTAATGAAAATTTGACATTTTCCACCGTTTTTTGATTGATGAGTTACAAAAAGTGACGTTTCTCAACTATTTTTCAAGAAAATGAGCTGATTCTGGTGCCAAATTAAAGCTTGCACTCTACACTTTCTAGTAAAGTATAAAAATCCACTATTATTTAATTATATTAATATTTTTTACGAAAAATCGCTATTTTCGAAAAAATTTAATAACTCCGTGTTATCTTAAAACATACACTTCAAAATTTTACCCAAGAATAATCTTGACATATACTTTCCATGGTATAAAAATTGGGATGGTGTTTTGGGTTCATGAAAAATAAATAATTTTTTTTCTAAAATTCGTTAAGTGGTCAATGCAGCTTTGAAAAGTCTACAGAGTTTCCTTATAAATAATACAAAACTTAAACTTAACCACTCATATATAAATCATAAATACATGTTTAATGAACTTCATATTATTGGTATACTTAATTATGTACTTTTGGTACAAATTTAGAGTTTACTTACTCCATCTTTATATAGCTAAAAATATTATCCTCATACACATATAAATCATCACGGCTAAGTCTAAATTGCTAAATATTTATTTTAAAAGTTATTAATGAAAAGGAAGTTAATTTTTTGTAAATGAAAAGTAGAAACTTCAAATTCTTTTATTTTTCAACATCCATAACTTCCCTTTTTTACTATTCAAAATAAAAACTGAATTGAGGCAACTTACTCTTGTTTTAAATATAAGTTTCAAATTATATTGGTCTTTTTTAATAACGGTGTTAAAGATACATAGACCACTTATTGAATGTTGAAAGAAATTATTTTTCAACACCCAAAACACTTTTTTTTATATTTATACTGTTAAAAATACCTACTAAGGTAAATTTTTCTTGTGAAAAAAATTAGGTTTTTCATTTTAATGACTTTGGGAAGAAAATTACAAAGCTGCATTGACCACTTAACGAATTTTAGAAAAAAAATTATTTATTTTTCATGAACCCAAAACACCATCCCAATTTTTATACCATGGAAAGTATATGTCAAGATGATTCTTGGGTAAAATTTTGAAGTGTATGTTTTAAGATAACACGGAGTTATTAAATTTTTTCGAAAATAGCGATTTTTCGTAAAAAATATTAATATAATTAAATAATAGTGGATTTTTATACTTTACTAGAAAGTGTAGAGTGCAAGCTTTAATTTGGCACCAGAATCAGCTCATTTGCTTGAAAAATAGTTGAGAAACGTCACTTTTTGTAACTCATCAATCAAAAAACGGTGGAAAATGTCCAATTTTCAAAAAAATTTCCTGGGGTTCCTTTTTGAGTAAAAATTCTGAAAAAAGTTGTGATGGTATTTCTCATAGGTATCTATCTATAGAAAAATTTTGAAAAAAATCCATGACCTAAGAGCACGGCAATTATTTTTATTTGGTCGATTTGGCATGGAATGAGCCTTTTTTGACCCCTCGTTTTGAGGATAATTTTACAAGGTTTAAATTCTTATAAATTTTGACAATATGTCTACAAAACAAATTTTTTTCGAGATTATCCATAAAATTTTTGAGTAATAAGTTTTATAAATGAAATATTGTTGTCACCTCTCGTCTTATGGATAATTTTACAATATTTAATTTCATATAAAAGTTGACATGTCTGTGAAAAAAGTTTCATTTCATAATTGTTTCCATGAAATTTTAACAATGCTGAACAATGCTTGATTTTTTTAAAATGCATCTTCAAGTGCATGTTCTTTTTTTCTCTAAGTTGGTTAACGAGAGTTATTAATAGATTTGCTGGATTTTTTATTGAGGGGGGCAGATATTTCGTATAAATTATATGTGAGATAGGAAAGGAATTTTTTGGCAAAAATTTTATTTGAGGGAAATAATTTAGATTAAATTATTTATAAGCACTTGAGATAAATAGCTTAGATCAGTGTTTCCCAACATTTTTCAGTCCACGCCCCACCAAGCCTTTTTAAATTTTCCGTGCACCCTAAGTAATATTACACAAAAATTTTACACGCAAAAGAAAATATTCAGTTTAAAAATTTTATTGGTTAATTTTAAAAAATATGACAGGCATGGGGGTTTAGAAATTTTGGGAATTAATTTTTTAAAACTCAATATGGAGAACTATATTTAAAATACAAAATAATTTTAATTAATTAATTAATTTAATTTTAAGATTTATTAATCAAAAATTACAGGGTTATCAACACAATGTTAATGAGATACTTTCAGAGCCGTAACCAGACTTAAGTTTTCGGGGAGGTTGACTCAAAATCTTTTGAGGTAAATACATCCTTACGAGTACTTTTAAACGTTAAGTTTTAAATTCCTTTACAAGTAAAATTGAGGGGGATCTGGGAGTTCCGCCACCATAATATTTCAGAAATTTGCCCCTTTAACACAGTGTTTAGCAGTGGCGGCTCGATGGTAAAATTATAAGGGGTGCTGCTCCGGCGATACCAAGTTGGCAACTTATTTTAAGCGATATAATGCCAAAATAATATTTCACACAAACGTGAAAAGGTGGGAACAATACAAAATTTCGATTTCACACATAATAAGCATATTTTATTTAGTATCTCAAAAACAAATGAAACTAAAATCAACATTTCGAATTCAAATTGCTCATTATAAAAAGTAATAAAAACTTGGCTACACATAAATCTTTATTGACTTGCCGAAACATCAGAAAAGATTTTGTTCTCTCTCGGTATAAATAAAAAATAAAAACAGCATTGGAGTGAGAGAAGCTAAAAAGCCAATGTGATTTATTAGTATAGTAGAAATCGCTTATTTTTCTTCTTCCCTCAGTTTTTTTTACTGCTCTCTTAAGAGAAAAAATTATTATTCTTTTGGTCGGGGCTGCTTTTCAGCAGCCCCTTTTCTCCTAACACATTCGCATGCTAAATTCTTGATATTTTGATTTGATATGTTAGAGCTAGTGTTTTATACCACGATTGGTATATCTGCGGGGGCTGATCGACCCGGAAAGAAATCTGTTGGCGAGACGGCATAGCAGAGAATTATTAATTGAAAAAGGATTATAAACAGTGGCGGCTCGTCCATA
The DNA here is from genome assembly GCA_024610705.1 of Tetragnatha versicolor. Classification (NCBI taxonomy): domain Eukaryota; kingdom Metazoa; phylum Arthropoda; class Arachnida; order Araneae; family Tetragnathidae; genus Tetragnatha; species Tetragnatha versicolor. The sequence goes on along the minus strand of JANDEH010000004.1, from coordinate 46,801,064 downwards.
GGGGCTGCGGGGCTGCAGCACCCCCAACCAAAATTTCCCGAAATTCCAATTTTTATTTGCTTTACAATATTTAAAAAATTATCTATTTACCCCTTTAATCTTTGTCCTTTATAATCCTTTTTCAATTTATAATTCTCTGCTATACCGTCTCACCAACAGATTTCTTTCCGGGTCGATCAGCCCCCGCAATATCTTGGTATCAATATCTTGGTATAAAACACTATCTCTTTCATATCAAATCAAAATATCAAGAATTTAGCATGCGAATCTGTTATAAGAAAAGGGGCTGCTTTTCAGCAGCCCCGACCAAAATAATGATAGCATTTTCTCTTGAGAGAGCAGTGGAAAAAAAACTGAGGGAAGAAGAAAAATAACTCACTCCAACACTGTTTTAATTTTTATTTATAGCTTCTTTTTTTCTTTTCAACAGAGAGAAAAAATATTTTCTGATGTTTCGGCAATTCAATAAAGATTTATGTTTACTTTTTTGTAGCCAGGTTTTTATTTCTTTTTACAATGAACAAATTGAATTCGAAATGTAGATTTTAGTTCATAATCTCTTCGTAACCTTCATCTTCGTAATAATTAGCTATATGTAGGAATAAAGGTAAGTGACAGTTTTTGAATACTTAATTATTAAGTGGGAAATCGAAATTTTATATTGTTCCCATATTTTCTATTTGATTTTTTCCACGTTTTTATTATAAAGAAATATATTTTGGCATTATATCGCTTAAAATACGTTGCCAACTTGGTACCGCCGGAGCAGCACCCCTTATAATTTTACCTTCGAGCCGCCACTGATTATAAAGGACAAAGATTAAAGGGGGAAATAGATTAATTTTTTAAATATTGTAAAACAAATAAAAATTGAAATTTTGGGAAATTTTGGTTGGGGGTGCTGCAGCCCCGCAGCCCCTATGGGCGAGCCGCCACTGGTGTTTAGGTTCATTTTGAGACGACCACTTAGATTACATCTAAAGAGACCTGCTCATTGTAAGCGGACGAATTTTCAAGGAAAAACAGAGTAAATAAACGACTAAGTTATAAGGGGCCTCCGCCAAAAACGTTTGGAATTTTTCCCACCTAGAGGGGCAATTTGATTGAAAATTTTCAAATTGCCTCCCTAGAAAGTCAAATTGCCCCCTGTTGGGGCGTGTGCCCCACGTTGGGAAACGCTGGGTTAGATTAATAGTTTTTTTAAAAGCATTAATTGAGCAGACCAGAGGGGTGCGTTGGATTGGTAGGATTAAACTGGGGGGAGATTACATATCGATCTTAAATGATCTGCGAAGCAGTTTCGAAGTTAGGTGAGTCGTGGCAATAGTAACTTTAAAAAAATATTTGGATTTCTTTGCGATCTCATAATATTTTTTCGCCACTCTATAATTAAACTATAGTCTGCATAGTGTCATACAGCATATTTCGAATTTGTGTATTTTTGCTTCTGCGCTTTCTTTATTGGGGGCTATTTTCATTCTAGAACTTGAACTTACGGTCCTGGTTTCCTGATAGTTGCGTCATTGGTTTCAAATAACAAGAAGAGGGTGGCACCTTGAAAACATGGTAATTAAGTCGCAATGAGAAAATCATCAAGGATACATTTATCTATCAAGTCAAGCACCCGAGTACTTCGTAGTCAATATTGTTCCCTCAGTTTTCAGCAGTGTTGCATTGTGCGTTCTTGTTTCATTTGTGAATTAAGTTTCCTTTTTGGATAATACCATTTTTGTTATAAAATTTCTTCCTATTTTAAAGTTTATTTAATAGCTTTTATTTAAACCTTCTCTAAGTGGTTCATAGAAGTCTGGTGCTGAATGGTTTTTCAGTTATTAATTTAAAAGTAAGTGTCTGTTTATTTTTATGGAATCAATAAGAAAAATCTTTAGATTGGTTTTTGAAATACGTTTTCTATGTTCTTATTTTTTAACAAAAACCTACAAGTTTAGACTATTAGATAGCGATACTGTGACGTAAATTATTTTATATTTTTAATTTATTCATCATTATTTTTAGCTTCGTTTATAGACCCCTCGCCCATCTTTAAAATCCTTCAAGCTAATTTTTTTATTGCTTGAACTTCAACTAAAACCTGGAAATATCCTTCTGTAAGCTTTTTTTAATGACATTTTCCAATATTTATTTCCCAATGAACTGAAATTGTGTCCCTTTTAATCCAGATTTGTCTTTGGGAAGCAGATAATACGCATAGTGGACCTGCCCCACTAAAATCGGGCTGTTTAGTCACCATGTTTATATCATGTCTCATAAACATTCAATAGAAAGAAATATATAAGGAAAGGTTGTGTACCTTTGTCCCCTGAACTGTTTTTAGCCTACCCTTATGTAGTATGGTAACCTACTACACATGTTTTAGCCATCCCTACAACAAGAGCTTTCAGTCTAGCTAAATGACTTTTTAAAAGTCAAAAACTTGTGATAATATATGTTAAAAATTAATTTCATCGATCAAAATTAATTTTTGAAAAGTTTTGTCTCTAAGCTATAGTGAAAAAACAGATTCTGTTTTACAGGTAAATTTTAAATATTAAAAGTGTATTGTTTCAGTGCAATATAGTATATGGTTAAAATGGTGCTGAGGGTAAACTAAAAATGGTGATTTAACACTTTTTAGTAAATGAATAAAGTAGTGTACCTTGGACCTAACAAAAACACTGTACCTTGAATCTGTCCAAGGTATTAAATATATTGAGCTACTAATATATCACTATGCTGACTTAAATTACAATAGTACATATTTTGATTTTAAAAGCATTCATGCTAAAGAGTGCTCTGAATAAAATTTATAACAAGAGTCGGCAACTGTGGGACCGCGTGAGGTCATTTCCTGGACCACCACAACATTTTGAAAATCATGAATATGTATTCTTAAAAACAAAAAATAGTTTGACCCGCTTTTTAAGGGTCAAATTTCAAAAAATTTCCTCGGGGAACTCCCAGAACTTTTTAAAAATATAAACATCTTAATAATAACAAACAAGTACTTAAAATTTAATTAAATAAAAAAAATTTTAAAAGTTAGTTAAATAATTTTTTGAATTTTTAAATTTAGTTGAAGTGATAAAATATCAGTAATATCTCCCTAACAAATAAGGGTTTGGCAAAAATTTTCGGGGACGTAATCAAATTGCATCTTTATACAAAATTTGCAAATCTGGAAATAAGAATATAAAGTTGTGATAAGAACCTCTATTTTTTCACCGAAAAATTATTTGGACCTCAAGTACTTTCCTAACCCTGATCTATAAGCTTATACATTGGGGTTGATCAATGAACGAACACTTATTTCATGAGTTTTTCCACAAACATTTTATCATGTTTAGAGTAGCAACTAATGATGCATTAGCAATACTGGCAATACTCCAGCACTTATATTATTTCATCACCACACCTACAAAAAATTAACACCTCTACAAAGAAGTTTTCAAACAATTAAAACTGGTCACTAAATAGTGCTATGAATCATTGAATAAGTACCAAAGCAACTAAATATCCTAAGGACGAATCAGTTCGGAGAGTATTACAACACCGTTGGAGGTATTCCACACACTTAAAATCATGAATGGAGTTTAGAAATTTAATATTCCTTTAAAATAAGAGGGAATATTTTGCTATATGGATCTCACTTAGACATTTCTGTTGGAACTTAAACCAGTGTTAGAATAATGTGAACCCCTAGCTCATGTTCCCACGCTTAGATGATCCTTTGGAATGAATTTAATTGATAAGGAACTGAAATTTGTGTTATTATTCCTAAAATATCAAATTATCCTTAATTTTTGGAGTTATGTACTGGATTATTTTTTCTCTTTGAAATTTTTGCTCCGCACACTAAATTATCTTCATTGATGTTACTAGAGTGGAAATAAAATGTTTTTTTCTTATACTTCAGATGCCGTATTTAGGAAATATGACATGTGATCATATGTTTGCACTTACCAGTTCTTTATGTGAACAAAACTTGAAAAACAACATTATTTTACTTGCCCAGTTTTATTTTTTATAGCTTTCAAACTGAACATAAAATTGCAAAATAACATAAAAAATACCAATTTCAACCTGCATGAACTTATAAAATCATATTTAGTAGTACTAGGATATTATGGGAATCACTGAAAGTTGGGCAAACAGTGAGGATTCATCAATTTTAAAGATAAATGGGTTTGCTATTTTTAGGGATGATAGAATGGATAAGAAAGGGGGAGGTGTGTTAGTCTATGTGAAGGATTCTGTAACTTGCTCAGAATTGAAGTTGAATTGTAAGCCTGAGGGTATTGAATCAGTCTGGGTAAAAATAATAAACGATAAAGGGAGAGGATTAATAGTAGGAAATATATACAAACCTCCAGTCATCAGTGAACAACAGGATAAGGATTTGTGTAAATTAATTCAATAAGTTTGTCAAAAGGGGGAGATTGTTTTAATGGGGGACTTCAATTATCCTAATATTGACTGGGCGAGCAACCATGTAGTTTCTGGAAAAGGATCGGAGTTTTTGGAAGTGGTTCAGGATAGTTTCCTCCACCAGATAGTCAATGAAGGGACTAGGGATAGGGCCATTTTAGATCTAGTTTTCACCAGTGATGAAGATAAGATCAGGGGTTTCACCATAGGGGAAAATTTAGGAGATAGTGATCATAGAAATATTAGGTTTAGAATAAATTTCCAGCATACAGCAGTTTGTAATACAAGGATTATTCCAAACTTTAAGAGGGCTAATTTTCAAATTATAAGGGATGAATTAAAAGGGGCATTTAGTAAGGGTTTAAAAGAAGTTCAATCCTGCCAACAATGGGAAGAATTTAAGGGTGTTTTAAATAAGGTGATTGACAATAATGTTACATTTAGGCAAAAAGGAATAGGGCGTAAATTGACACCCATGTGGTTTTCATGGGAAACGAGAAAGGCATTGAAGTTGAAACAAAAAACCTTTAAATTGTACAAACGTACTGGGAAGGACAGTGATAGGGGGGCTTATTTAAAGGCTAGGAAAGACTTCAAAAATATCAGTAGGAAGGAGGCAGAAGAGGGCTTTAGAAGAAAACCTGGCTAGGAATATCATTAAAAACCCAAAAGAATTTTATGCTTATGCAGGGGAGAACAATAAGTTAAGTTCTACCTTGGGGCCATTAAAATTAGGTGAGGACACATTTATTCAGGATGATATAGGTATGGCAAAGGTGTTAAATGATTTTTTCATGGAGGTATTTAATAAGGATTTTAAACTAACGGGTGACTATGCATTAGAGTATAATGGAAGGGTGGAAATTCCGGACTGTAGTTTTAATAGGGAGGAAATAATAAATCTTTTAAGAAGCATAAAGCCAACTAAAGCTCCAGGACCAGATGATGTTTATCCAAAAGTGCTTGTGGAATGCGCAGAGGAATTAAGGGACATGATATTGACAATATTTAAATCAACATACGATTCTGGTTTGGTGCCAATAGATTGGAAATTAGCTAAGCTTAACATCAGTCATTTGTAAGATTTTCGAAACCATACTGAAAAAGCATATAATACTATACTTGGAGGAGGGTAACTTACTTTCAGACAATCAGTTTGGATTCAGGAAGGGTAGATCCTGTCAAACTAATCTTTTAAAGTTCTATGACGGAGTAACAAAGGAGTTGGATCAAAAACATAGTGTAGACATATTTTACATAGATTTTCAAAAAGCATTTGATAAGGTTCCACACGAGGCATTGCTACTCAAGTTAGAAAAATTGGGTATCAGGGGTAAAACATTATTGTGGATTAGGAATTGGTTGATAGGTAGGAAACAGAGGGTGCAAGTCAAGGGTAATTATTCACAGTGGGCAGAGGTCATGAGTGGGATGCCACAGGGGTCAGTATTGGGGCCAATTCTCTTTATAATTTTCATTAACGATATTAGTCAGGACATTCGGAACAAAATCAGCATCTTTGCTGATGACTTAAAAATTTGGGGTAGGGAAGATACTCAGGAGCAGGTACAAAATTTACAAAGGGATCTTGATATTATATCGCAATGGGCTGAAAAATGGGGTATGTCCTTTAACATAAGTAAATGTCAGGTACTTCATATGGGTCGGGGTAATGGTAGGGCAGAATTTTTTCTGCAAGGGGACAAAGTTAAAGAAGGTAATATGATCAAAGATTTAGGGGTGATTGTAAATTCGGACTTTAAATGGGTTCAACAATGTTCATCTGCTAGTAAAAAGGCTAATAGGATATTGGGATACATTAAAAAAACTGTTTCTTCAAGGTCCGAGGATATTATTTTGCCACTATACAGAGGCTTGGTGAGACCTCATCTAGAGTATGCTGTTCAGTTTTGGTCTCCATACTTAAAAAAAGATATTGATTCAATTGAAAGGGTTCAGCATAGGGCTACTAAAATGGTCAAGGGTATATCCAGTTTAAGTTATGAGGGAAGATTAAAGAAGCTAAATATGTTCACTCTAGAGAAAAGAAGGATTAGAGGGGATTTGATTCAACTTTTTAAAATGGTAAAGCAAGGGGACACAGAGGGACTAGATTTCAATATGGGTAATAGAACAAGGGGTCAATTTCAAATTGAATAAAGTAAAATTTAAGACGGAGTGTAGAAAGCATTATTTTTTTAATAGGGTAGTGGACAGATGGAATGCGTTGCCTGAAACAATTGTAAATTCAAGAGGGGTAAACGAGTTCAAGAGGAAAATTGACAGATACTGGGATTCCGGTAGTTTGAGTTAAAAAGACTGGACCAACCTTGCTGGGCTTACGCCTGTAGTTGGTCGACTTAATTTGTATTTGTATTTGTATTTGACCTTGGATGCCAATTCTGTTTAAAGTAAGTATCAGTAATATTGACGTACATTTCTTTATGTGTCCCACCATATACCCATATTCTATTTTTTTAGCAAAAAAACTATATTTAAAGGGAGTTGGCTAAAAGGTTTCAAGAGACGGTCCAAATATTTTGTTAAATATATCCCCCTAATTATTTATATACCAAATTATACCCAAATTATATATTTTGAAATATTCCCCCAATAGCAGCACTGATGGAAAGTTATCTTTTTTTGCTTGGGGGGGTCTTTTTTACGCTAGTCCTTAATGGTTTAACGTACTGTACTCCTGTAGAGACTGCTCCATCATGGAAGACAAGGACTTCTTCTCCGACGGCTACCACTACTACTGCCACGAAGGGATCGACCCAGAGGCCATCGTCATCTCAGGCATCAGCGGCCGCTTTCCGGAGAGCGAGAATGTGGGCGAGTACAGGGATGCCGTCTACAGCAAACGATCCCTCATCAAGTTCACGGACGAGCGCTACGCAAAAGGTGAAGGGATAAGGAGAAATAGCTCTTATTAAAGTGGATCCAGTGATTGACATTAAATGAGTTTTCGTCTTTTTTGGTAGGTGTTTTCAAGAACCCTTATGCTTCTTGTGGAAACATTAAGAACACTGACAAAGTGGACGCAGGCTTCTTCTTCCTCACTCATGCTGCAGTGCACGGGCTGGATCCCGCCACTAGAATTCATCAAGAAGTTGCCTACGAGTGTATCTTCGATGCAGGTATAATAGGACATTGCGGATTTTTTTTCGGCATTTCTCAAGTGTTACTAAAACATTAAAAATTACTAAAACATTATTGTGGGTTCAGATACAAGGTTATCAGAGGATTCCAGCCATAATGAAATAGAGAAAAAACTCAACAAAACTCCCAGGTGTTGTCATTTCATTTCGTATCACTTTCTACAGATCTATCTTATTGGAAAAATTGCAAATTCCAAAGATCTTTATTGCTTCCCCCCAAAAGGTGCCATTGAATGCTTTTCCTATAAGATCTTGGGAAAATGATATTCCAAGGGTGATAGGGGAGAGTGGGGCACATTCGCACAAAAAGTGCATTTCGGCATATTTCTCTGGATCTAGATGAGATATTGAAACAAACTCGGATTCAAATGAAAGTTAAGACCTTTCCCGATATTTTCAAACGATAATTGGTCGCATTCATCTAGAATTTCTAACCTATATCATCAATCTAAAAAACGAGAAATTTCGTGCGAATATGCCCCATGGGTGGTCGCACACGTGTGGGGCACATTCGTACACATGCAAAAAATTATACAACAATTATTTTTACGAACTAAAAAGTTTATGGCACTTTAAAGTAAGGATAATAAAAAGAAATATTTGGCACTTTTACATATTTTCCCTCTAAATTGAAGATTTTTTTACGAAAAGAAAACAGCTGCAAAAAATATTGAACATCTAAGTTTTTGATGAGGAAAACAACTGTAGTAATGAAGAGTATATTGCACATTGACATACTTCACATAATATAATTAGTTAGAAAAAGTTTAACCAAAATTTTAACTGTCAGGTTTTATTCGAAAAGAAAAGTGAACCAACAGCTCGATTATTAACACCTGAAACTGACGGTTGGGGAACTTGTAATACGATATTATCTTTTTGTATGAATGTTGAATCATTACTTACTGGGAAAAAAGATTCGTCATTAATTTTAAAGTTCTTAAAGTTTTTCATCATTAATTTTAAATAAGCACCATTCAATTCCAAATTTTCTATTTGACCAACATAACAGAATTTTCTTTTTTGTAGCAAATTCTACTAGAATAAAATCACTTAAGTCCAAGTCAATTGGTATTAAACAATGATCAGGGACATTATTTCTTCAATGTTTAAATATGGGTCTAAATTCTTTAAAACTGAAGCTTTCTTCAAGATGTTATTTTCTATTATCACCAAATTTTGAAATAATTGCAATTAAAAACAATTAAAGATCAAGTTATTAAATATACTGCACTTAAAAACATTAATCACTTTCATAATCAAAAATGGGAAAGATGAGGCACTTTTGCACTGTCCGAATCTGCCCTATCTTTTGGTGTACGAATGTGCCCTATCTGCCAGTTCAAGCTTACCACGTTTCAACAAGATATTTATAATTAAAGCAGGGAAATAAAACCTTTCTAGAAACTTACTTTAGTAGTGCCTCTACTGAATAAAATGCTGAATGTCCACTTGAGAGTTATTTTTGATTGATATTTTACGCCAACAAAATGACAAGAAAATTTACTTTGCTGCTTCTAACGTTTGCAAATTTCTAGTACGTATACAACAAAATGGCTCAGGACTTTGAAAATTCATGCAGGAGGTGGTAGTCATGCTTCCATGTACTGATATTTTTTTTCAGATTTTTAAATTAATAATTACTAGGGGAAATGCCTTCTGTCCAAATGTGCCCCATGTGCGAAATAGCCCTACTCTCCCCTATAGGTTTTATCTCAATATCTACTGCGTTCAGACTTATTAATTAAAAACAAAAAAATTGAGATATTTAACATGATTTTTCCTATGCAATAACATGGAGGCTAAAAATTGTCCTAGAGACCTAAATATTTTGCTGGTAATAATGTTTCAATAATTGAAAAAACATAAGGAGGATTTTCAGAGAAACTAGGACATATGAACAGGAAAATTTATTATTATCTGCCTAATTCACGGCATTAATTTATAATCTGCCTTATTCTCAAGAAGCCAGCATTCCAGTAGGAGGGGATCATACCCCCTATAAACCCACATTTTTGCTTGATTTTGGAACCGCTATTTCATTTCTTTCAACTCTGACGATTGTTACTCATGTGCCTACGTGTGTTGTGTATAATATTTGCATGATTATACATATTTATCAGATACTACATATTTCAACTTATATTCGTTCCAAATTTCCTAAAAATTGGTCTTGCATGGTTAAAGCATGGAATAATGTTCATACTTTTAAAAAGTTAAGATTTTTATTACAAAATCTTGGACATCATATAACCCACTTCCTTACATGATTAAACCATCTTGAAGTTTCAATTATTATAAAATTTAATTAGAAATATTTAAAGAATGATCATAAAAATAGTTTAGGGTAAATTATTGTCAAATAGTTCACTGTTATGGGAACAGTGGGTTAAAAACCAAACATAATACTTTCTTAGTTCTTATCGTCCATTTATTTTACAGTTTAGACTTAGTGAACTACTCTTATAACCAATGTTATTTTCAGGTTACAATCCTGATGATTTGAAAGGTGCAAACATTGGCGTCTACAACGCAACAACAGGAGACGATGGTCAAAAGATAAATTTGGTACAGAATAATGAGCTCCAACTTCACAACATTCGAACAATGCATCCCAACAGGTCATCCTACATCATGGATTTAAAAGGTATTCTGATATCCTTGAGCTGTATGATACACTATTTTATAGAATATTTTTAAACCTGCTTCTTCTGACTTGTGGTGCATTATTAGCTGCAAAGTTTGAAAGGGTCTCTTTTCTAGCAGTTCCTTATTGCCAAATTTACTCAATATTAATAAAAGAACATTTACCTAAATAGGTTCTAAGATTCTATAGTAAAGTTTTGACTTTATTGGAGTTGTATACATCTTTGGTGTATGCCCAATTGTATTTTTATTTCACACAAGTGGGATTTTTTTGACAGGCAAACAATGTTTAACCATTATGTTTTAACACCTTCATGTCTATAATTGAAGGTGTCAGTCTAAGATCTAATTAAAAAAAAAACTTGGATGCAACATTTTTTGGCATTACGCTGTTAATTGTTTTTTATATCGGCAAACTTGCAACAGAAAAAATAACTGTCAACTTCACTGTTATTTTTTTAATAAAGAAAAATATGAGAAAACTTTAATAATTTAAATGCTTTTAAGTAATCTTTATCTTCATTAATTGCATCTTCAATTGCAAATTGAATAAAAATTTATGTATGCATTATATCATTGATATGGGTCATGTTTATAAAATGCGAATTTTGCTTTAAAATGACAGCTATTTTTAAGGATAGTATAAGATGGGCCTTGCATCGGTCGGAATAGCAAGTAAATTTATGCTTCTGAAACATCATCTGGAGATTGATACAAAATTCTGCTACCGGGCTGAGATGCATTCTTTGAAAGAATCCGTATCTCATGGCGTTCACCAAGAACATTTTACTAAATCTTCTTTTCCATCATCTTTCTTCTTATTATCATTTCATGGTTATGAAAATAAAAAGAACGTTCAGGAAGAAACAGCTTCAAGAAAATTAATAGAGGGATGGCCATGAAACGGGCCATTGACCTAATCTGTAGACTAAACTAGGCTAATCAAATCTTACCTCCTTTTTTATAGAAATTAGTTAAATATTAAAAGTACGTAATATCCCTTGCAGGACCAAGTCATACAATTGACTCTGCTTGCTCATCTTCGGCCATAGCTTTTCATACAGCTATAAATGATCTAAAGCTTGGAAACGTGGATGCAGCAATTGCCAGTGGCTGTCAGTTGAACTTAGATCCAGAAAAGACTACTGCTTATTTTATGGCTGGTATTGCATCTTTGGAAGGAAACTCCATACCATATGACGGTGAAAGTAAGTACCTACCTCCTAAAAAATTACTGAGGTCTAAATTTTTGTGAAAATACTTGTTGCCATCCTTACGTTAGAAGAACCTGTATTTGGAAATAAACCATGCGCCAAAAAATTATTTTCACTCTCATTAATTATGTCCACAGATATCTATAAACATGGGTGTATAAACGAATGTTCATCCTTATGATTTCAAATCATCTTTACTTTTTCCTAATTCTACATAGAGTGGAACGATGTGTAAAATAGTTAGTTGTGAAGCTATGTCTAAATTAGTGGAAATTCAGTTAGATATGATATGATAGCTAGATTGTTCGAAAGTATAATCTTGCAGGTTTGCAAAACCAAAATTTATTTATAGTAGATGTTAAAAAGGTAAAAAGGCATAAAGCTAGCTTAAGTTTAATTTCAATTATCAATAATTCAACTTTATCTCACTCAGTTTGTTGATTGCAGGTGATGGAATGCTGAGAACTGAAGCCATATCAGCTGTTTTTCTACAAAAAGCTAAACACGCAAGAAGAATATACGCAGTTGTACTTGGTTCCAAGTACCAGTCATCTGGATACGTTCCTGAAGGTAAAATACATAATCTTCATCCTTGCTCAACCAGCGTACAACTAAACTTCTCCACACAATCTCTATTCTCTTACATGTTTTGATTTTAGTCATACCTGACTATACTAGATTACAATGTTTCTTGTCAGTGACGTCACGGGTTGACGTAGGAAGACGTCACACTTTCTAGGTAGTACCAAACTGGAGAGTCAGAGATGACTCTCGCTCGCACTGTCTTTTTCGCCAATTAGGTAGCTAGAAAGGGGGACATCTTCTTATGTCAAACCAAGACACCTCTGACTGGAAACTTCGTAATCTAGTATAGTGATGGGTAAATTCAATACTTTCAGGAAAGAACTTTAGGGAAGTAATTTTGAGTAATTTTAAGTATTGTATAGTAGAGTAAGGGTATTTGAAAACGTTTGAGAAGTACTTATAAATTTAGATTATCTTGACATATTTATTCCTAATTTCTAAAAACTGTAAGTGTCACATATATATGTCTCAAGTATACATCTTACCTAAATATAAACCTGTACTGTACACCAATAATACAGCTGTTTTCCCAATGACATGTGTTGCTTCCAGGCATAAGTGTGCCATCCAGACCTATGCAAATCTACACCCTCAACACGCTTCTGAGGGAGTGCGGAGTCCATCCCAACCAGATCCACTACATCGAAGGTCACGGGACTGGCACTCAAGTGGGAGATCCCATTGAGGTCAACGCCATGGCCGAACTGTTCCTGAGTAAGGAGAACAACAGGGAAAAGCCCCTCTACCTAGGGTCCTCCAAGAGCAACGTTGGGCACACGGAAGCCACTTCTGGTAAATATGTTCCTGTTTAATATCGCAATTTTCGGCATAAGTCTGTCACGCTTTACCCTTCACATGTCTTGAGATAGAGGTGGGACACTGGGTTTGACTTTTGACCAGTCTTTCTGGTCTACTGGCATCATTCCCTAAAATTGAGAGGGGTAAAGGGAAATCTCCTTTCGAAAAGGAGAGAAGTGTTGGAGAAAGAAGTGTATGAAATCTTTCCACGTTGGGACTAGTATAAACAGGTCTTTAATCTGGTGGTGAAACATAGCCTTTCAGTTCTAACGCAGTGTCCAACAAATTAGCTTTTTTTTAACAGCATCTGAAGAATAACAGCAGGTTTTTAGCTGCACTGGAGTTCTTTTGGGCCCATATTCACAAAACCGTTTAACTAAGTTTTGGGAACTCATTTTTTTAATACCGATGAATTTTAAGTGACATTTAAATTTCTTTCTTTTTAAAGATTTAATGTAAGTAAGAATAAGATACACGGGACTCAAAAGTGTTAGGTTGTTGTTGTAGAAGGTAATTGATAAAGATATCATTTTTATTTGATACTTACTATAAAAGGTATGTTGTTGGGATTTCCACATCGTACATGTATATTGTTTGGCCACTAGTTGACTAGAACGATTTTTGCCAAACTCTACCATAGAATCTTGACAGAGGAGTTCATGATTCTGATGATCAACCCTTTGGATTCTCTAATTTATTTTATTTAAAAATAAACTGGGCATTGTGCGTTAAAAGGAATTCATTTAAATCGTCGTATTTCTTCCCCACAGGCATTATAGGTCTCATCAACGCCATATTCGCTTTCGAAACAAACCTAATCCCACCCAACATCCGCTACAAAAACCCCAACCCTCGATGCCAAGCGCTCGTGGATGGCAAGATCATCGTTCCTTCCGACTCCATCCCCATAGAGTCGCCCTACATCCCCGTCAACTGCTTCGGATTCGGAGGCACCATCGTAGAAGTCTTGTTGAAGAGGGGTCCAGTGGACCGTCATGAGCCGAAGAAGGAACGCCAGATACCCATGCTACTGTTGTATTCGGCCACCACTGAAGAAGCCGTGGCGTTCTTGTTCGACTATATCAAAACTCATGAGGATCCCGGTGATGCCTTTTATGCTATGCTAAACAAGTTGGCGTTCACGGCTCCGTTGGCGAAACCTTACAGAGGATATTCTATCTTCTATGATAACCAGAATCCGGTTATACAGACTAAGGTAAGTCCTTCTGATTAATTGCTGCAACGGAATTGCTCATTTTTAAATTCTAGCTTTGTTTATATACAAACGTTATATTATTAGGAGATTGAGGTTGCTTGTTTTTGTCCATTGGAAAATGACTATATACTCTGTGTAATTAGAATAAGCGTATCTAGGTTACGTTTTTTATGAAGATGGCATGACAACGAGAAGTTAGGGGGTCAGTAAGGGGCATTACAATGCAAAAATAGAGGGACAATGGAAAAGTGGCAAAAATGACTGACTTTAATACGCCTATCCTAGTTACAACCATAAAAAGAACTCTAAATCCCGTTATCTCCAAATTTTAATACCCCCATTGCCTTGAGTGTCATAAGATATGTCTCTGAGAAAATAGTTCTGTCTCCTAACCTCAATTTGGTGCTCCTGCGAAAACACTTGTAAAAATTGTATCCACACTTGACTCAACCTCACTCTTAAGAGAATAACGAACCCAAAAAAAATTAAACAGAACAGAAAAATTAACAGATAAAGTAGTTGTAGAATTTTTAAGTGTAACTTGCGCAGGCCGCGAGTGGAGACAAGAGACCGGTGTGGTTCATCATGACCGGCATGGGCTGCCAGTGGGCCGGCATGGGCCTCCAACTCATGACCATCGACGTGTTCGCCCGCTCCATGAAAAAGTCAGCAGAAGTGCTGAAGCGACTCGGCATCGACCTCTTCGAGCTCCTCAGGGCCGACAAGAACTACCTGGACTTGGACAGGAAGATCCTGAACGCCTTCGTTTGCATATCATCCATCCAAGTGAGTCCTCATTCTCCAACTGTTCAAAATAGTACAATCCTCGAATTCATTCTTCTTTCTACTCTGTGGTTGTGGCTATTTTCTAACAGAGTGTCCGTTTTCCAGATCGCTCTCGTCGACTTATTGAAGCATGTTGGAATCGAACCTGACGGCATAATCGGTCACAGCACAGGAGAGATCATCTGCGCCTACGCTGACGGCTGTTGCACGGCAGAAGAGACCATGATGTCCGCTTACTACAGAGGAATATGCGTCGAGGCGGGATCCGACATCTTGGTACGAGGCTCGATGGCTGCTGTCGGTAAGTTTCTTGAGTGATTTTTATTATAACTCCCATATTTCTACCGAATGAAACTAGGACCGTATGCCTTATATTTGTTGCCCTCTTTGTTTTTAAATTTTATCTATGACAATATATGAACCGTTTTATTTTAAAAAGTAACAATTCACAACAAATCATTGACTTATAAAGACGAACTTAAATTTTTCCAAGAAAAAATATTTTTGCTCATAAATCTGACACCATGAAGAAATCATGGAAGTAAGGTATCATTTTCACAAAATCATGTAAGTGTAAGATTAAATTTGTTATAACTTCAGATTTTTTGTGGGAACTTGGAGTTATCAGCGAGACCTCTATTTCTGATGTATATGTAATCTAGTAGATGTATAAATGAATATGTGTATATTGGGATGTCGAAAGTTGATAGATGCATGCTAGTTGGTTAATTTTTGAATGTGAATTGTAAAAAATTGGCGTTTTCTCATTTGAAAACTGAAAATTTTTACTTTAAATCTTTACTTTAAATCTTCTATTGAACAATTTCTGAATTTTCGTTTAGTTGAGGTGATAAACTTCTACACACTCATATGAGCTTCTCATAATGGAAGTCTAAAAAATACTAATTAAGCTAAGCATGGGGATTTGGCTATCTTTTTAGATTCTTTATTTTTTGTGTGTTAGTTGTCTAATGTCTAATGGCCTTATTCTTTGATTCTTGACTAGTGGTTAACTAGCTGTCAAAGAAAGTTCCCACCATTCAGAATCGATGGTTCCTTCTTTGACTGCTGGTTAATAACTGGTTAAAAAGCTTAAACCTTCTATTATCCTACTTGAAATTAAGTTCATTGGACTTACGACCACTGTCACTATCAGTATGAGCAGATTATACATGGGATAGTTTTTATATTAGCCCTGTATTTTCAATACGTAATCCAAAATTGAGGGCAGAACTTTTCCAACCAAACAAGGGGAATAATAACACAAAGCAAAACGTGAGGGATTCAATGTCAAGTTCAAAAGTGAACGAACCAATACAGCTAATAGATTGTGAAATATGTCATTTAGTTGTGACGACATCCTATTTTGTGGAAGATAATTAAGCTCCTATTGGAAAAGCATTATCTACCATTTTTCCTTCTTAAATTAGGCTTGTCTTGGGAGGAAGCTGGGAGGCGATGTCCCGAAGGCATCTACCCAGCATGCGACAACTCTGCCGATTCCGTCACCATTTCCGGCTTGAAGGAGCCAGTGGACAAATTCGTCGAGGAACTGAAGAAAGAAAACATCTTCGCTCGGGTGGTCAATGCATACGGCTACGCTTTCCATTCCAAATATGTCCATCCCATAGCCGAGGACCTGAGAAATAATTTGAAGAAGGTAGGGCATATCTGAGATGGGGTGGCTTTTATGCAGGCTATTATTCTGGCTTTTAGCTGAGAATGGAAAGAGTTGATGAACTTAATGTTGATTTAACCGCTAAAAGGAAAAGGGATGCTCTGACTCATTTAAAACAATTAACTGAATGGAAATAAATGTTTTTTGTTTGAGTAGACTAATCTAAAAAATAAGTTCCAAGTTTTGTCCACATTGCCTTTGTTAACAGGGAAATCTCAACCTAAACTTTATTTTTTGAGTCTACAATCTATTTATGATTCTCATCACAACCTATGAGTCCTCTCTTAGTTCTAAGCATTTAACTCTTATAAATTCACAACCTAAAATATTGAATACAAAAAACGTCTATTATTCCCATAGGGGCCATTCATATAAAGAATGTAACACTTTTCCACAACTTTTTTTACCCTCTTCTTGGCTCCCTATGTTGAGAAAAGTCACACTTCACCCAGCCTCTCCTCTTTATGCCACATGTCATGCTATATCCTAGAAACAATACCTTTAGCTATAGAACAAAGTTAGGTGAACTAAGTCTCCCGCCTTTTTATTCAAGCTGAAATGCATATCCCACCTGAAATGCTAAATTTTTTTTAAATTATTGAAATGCATGCAGTGGGTGATTTCACAGTTCTGGCGCCCTTCTCCCTCCTGTCCCCAATTGTCACAGATTGATAAATCCCCTCCCTACTATCAAAGGGTATTATCATTAAGGTTCGGTTCAGAGTTTTACAACACTCGATTATTAGGTCATCCCGAAAGTTTTGTCGCTCTTGGGAACATCTGTATACAATGTATTTTTTGGTACTTTTCCATTACGGTAAACCAGTAAAGTACTTCTACTTCTATCTAAAGCCAATTTGGCGAATTTTGGCTCTTTTTTTGTTGGCTCACTTTTCGAGCTTTCCTAGTTTCTACGATCAATAAGATTTTGTTTAATTAAAGTTGCCATTAATTGAAAACTTTCAAAATTAAAATTCAAAGGAATTTAACTTTAATTTTAAGTCATATTAAGATTGAACGGAAGATCTTATTTATTTCATAAATTGAAACTCGATTCCTGCAAATGATCATCCGGATCTTTCCTAATAGAGGGTTAGGGGTAGCAATCCAGCAATTTAATATGGTATCTGGTATGGATGATTGTGATCAAACTCTCCGGATGCCTCAGAAAAAGTTTAAATCTAAGTTAAATGTTCCACACTTGTTAAAAATGCTTAAAACTTTAATTGTTTTAAGGAAGTATCCAGTTAATTTTAATTTAAAAATCTTAACTTTAGGAAAAATGCAAAATTTTGAGCAGAAAAGAAATGAAGTAACATGTTATCATAGATTTAAGAAAAGCCCAGTTGTCGATTAGTCCCCAAAATCAAGCCAAGATGCCAAGTTGACGGTAGATAAAGTTACAGTTTATATTGGTATCACATAATGGAAAAGTGTCAAAAATATCTTACATACAGAAATAATACATAAAATATCATACATAGGGTAGGTGGGGGTAAAAACCCGCACGAGGCAAAACCACGCACCGCGATTTTTAATGGTTAATGATCGATTAAAAAGTTGAAAACCAGGTGGTTGGTTTGTCTTATTGTGACCTATTGTTCTACGAAAGTTCGTACCCCTAAGTCACTCATGAGTTTAAAAAATGCTATAAGTTTGTTTTTCATTATTTTGATGTAATTTTTCTGATCTTTTACTTAAACATTACAAAAAAATGAGCTTGAGAAGAAATACAAACAAATATCCCAATGATAAGATAGCTATTCAACTTCAGTTTCGTTTTGAAAGAATTGCCTCAACATGTCTCTAAAAATAATAAGGCTTGTTTTTCAAAATAAAGTAAAACGGGGCAAATCCACGCAGGTGTTTTGGGGCAAATCCACGCAGCTTAAAACAGTTTAAAAAGCTCAGGAATTCGGCCCAAAAGGAAAATGGGACTACTTGATCTCTAAAGAGGTTAATAAAGGTGTCCGTGATGCCAACCCTCTACCTGAAACCATCCTTTCTCCCTTTTGAATGATATCTGGGCAATCTGAAATGAATTGCTTCAACAGGTTGACAATTTTCATTAAAACTGATCATATTTATATTTAATACTGTTGGTTGGCTTAGAAATATTAAAACAACATTAAGAGGATTATTTCTAATGTTTTTATAAAGAAATATTCTGTTTATCCATGTTTATTTCACTTGGACACCAAGATTTGTAAGTGCGGGTCTTTGCCCCATTTTACGAGGCAAAGCCCCGCGATTTTTTTTTCTACTAAATTGTAAATTTCTCCTAAAATACCATCGATAAGAGTTTAAACTTGGATTGGTTTTGTAGGTAGGACCTCAATCTAACATATCCAATTGAAATTTCGGGATTATCTACCCCCTTTCGACGACAATGTTAAAAGTACTGAAAATTGCGGGGCTTTGCCCCCATCTACCCTATCTTTCGGGATGACCTAATACTATAAGGGATGCCTTCCTCCCACGGAAGGGTTGGGCGAAACCTCCAAACCACACAAAAAGCGTCCCTCCCAACCTTTTCATTGTCTGTGTTAACTATTCTTATTACCGCAAGTGAGATTTTCCTCTATAATACCGACAATGGGCAATTCCAGATTTTTTTTATTCGATAGAAGTACACAAGAGAGGAATATATGCTCATTTTTTTTTAATTACGATGCATGCATATTTTTAAAAAAATTAATTTCAAAGTTTGACTTTAAAAAAGGGCGCGTAAACAGCATGTGACAATTTAGTCCGAGAAACTTTGGTTTTCAACCTAGATTCAAAGCAATCGTTGATTTTCAATACGATCAGATTGAGGGATTATCTCGATTTTTATTTTAGAACACTGAAAGTATAAAAGTCGGGTAAAGTCTAACCCGAACCTTATGGACAGCCCCCAATCTTCATAACTAATGACCCCCCATTCACCACCTATACAGAATGACCATGACCATTCACCCTTCTCCCTCAGATGCTGACGAACCCTAAACGTCGCTCCCCCCGCTGGGTGAGCACCAGCTACCCCGAGGAGGAGTGGGAGTTAGAATCGTCACAAGTGGCCGACGCCGAGTACTTCGTGCACAACCTGATGAGCCCAGTGCGCTTCACGGCCGGTCTCCGCAAGATCCCCTCCAACGCCGTCACCATCGAGGTCGGCCCCCACCACCTGCTGCAGTCCATCCTGAAGCGCGGATGCGGCGCCGAGGCATCCCACATCGGCCTCATGAAGAGGAACCACGAAGACAACGTGCACTTCTTCTTTGAGGCGCTCGGAAAGTGAGTGAGAGGTTCAATTTAATGTTTGTAGCGATGCCGACGTAATGGCTTAGTCGTTAGAGTTACTGACTGCAAAGCTGTACGTTTGCGGTTCAAATCCCCGTCTGGGAAAGGTGACAAGTTCGATCTTTGTGTGCGATGAATGAATGGGTCTCCTTGTAAAAAGGTTGGTTGGTTGGTTAATTTGTGTGTTATAGTCTGTGTTATTTGAATCGGCGGCTTACTAAAGGTCATTTCTCATTGAGTTTTTATTGCTTTGCCATGGTGATGTAATGCAGAGTAAGAACTTCTTATGACTTTTCATGAATCATGGCTGATTAATTAAAAAAACATCCACTAGTTAAAACCCTACTATTTTGGGGATTTTCAACGGAACCCAGTTTCATAAGTTTAGGAAAAATATGAAAATTCTGATAATCTTTCCTTCCAGGATGTACAACGAAGGTCTGGACCCTAAAATCGAACGCCTGTACCCTCCAGTGAAATTCCCTGTACCCAAAGGGTCCCCCATACTCTCTGACCTCATCAAGTGGAACCACTCTCTGTCTTTCCGAGTGCCTAAGTACACCCCCAGGACGGGGCCATGCGACACTGACCTCCGACCCGACAAAGGAGATGCCTACCTCTTGGACCACAGGATCGACGGGAAGTCGCTGTTCCCCGCCACGGGCTACATCTGGCTCGTGTGGGAGGTGTTCGCCTTCAGGACCCACAGGAAGCTAGACGAGACACCTGTCATCATCGAGCATTTCAAGATTCACAGGGCGACTGTTTTGACTCCGCAAGGTGAGTTTTTTTAATCATGGTTTTATGAGATTTTGGAGAAGGGGGACCTTTAACCCCGGAACGGTAAGACCATAGGGGAGAAATAGAAGTGAACTGTGAGCATTCCCGTTGATTAGGAATAGGTGCCCGTCATTAGCAGGGCTTCTGGTGAGGAGTTTGGCGCGTTATTGCTACCTTAGAAATATTTCAAAACTATTACAGGCGCTAATGCTTGTTGAAAAGACGCTACGCCAAGATTGTATGCATGAGCAACACTACATGGCATAAAAGTTCAGCAGTGAAAACAATTTCCAGTAAAACCGCCGTCATCTGACGGTGGTCATGTGATTGTGGTATAATTTAGCGGTCTTTTTTTTGGAAATTAGTCACTCTTGCGGTTTACCAGTGCTCACTCCCCCCTATCTCTCCTCTATGGATAAGACAGTACACCAAAAGGTAGCCATAGCAATCGCACTTTTCTGAAAAATTCTTTTGACCGTCCGGGTATAGTGGCCAGGCCAGGATCCTCGTCCCTCTGGACATTTCAGGTTGCCAAAGTGGTCATTCTCTCAGCGGGGTATCCCCTGTGGAACAATGGAGAATTGCTTTACAGGTGTAGAAGAAAATTTTCATTTACTCTTCCGTCTTCCCTTAAACCTCAGCAGCAGTGGATTTCTAGATCACATGATCCCTAACGCGAATGTCATTTTAGTATGATCCGCTAGAAACGACATTCCGAAGGTTTATATTGTTAAATTTATTTCCAACTTTATATGTGATGAAGATTTTACTAAAAAAAAACTAGAATGCGCTCTCAACTTACCATACGACTTGCAAAGTTTTTCTCGTTTATTTTATTCGTTTTGTTTATTTTTTATGTCTTGCTAAATATCAGACCTTATTCTTCGACCAATAATTAGTTTTAGCTGTTTAAAATGAATTTCTTTCCTAGCTGCTCTTCGAATGACTACTACGATTTTGACGGGAACTGGCTACTTCGAAATCAAAGAAGGTGGTCAACTGGTAGCCAGCGGATTTGTGATGGATGGCAAAGGTCTGGTTTACGACGAGAAGCCTCCTACTTACAAGAGTGAGGAGAAGGCAGTGTCTGGAGCAGACCTTTACAACGAGCTCAAAATGGCTGGATACGAATACGGTCCTCACTTTCAGAGTCTTCTTGAAATGTCTATGAATGGTAAGATATGTTTATTGAAGTTCAAATAATAGCACTTTCCTAAAGCCGACTTAAAAATAAATTTATTTTGATTGAATTAGTTAAATTTTTTAAACTATTTCTATATAATTACATTTTTAATTACTCAATCTCATAACCTACCATTCATATATTTTTAAATGATCCTCCATAGGCACATACCCATTTATTTTCAGGAACCAGTGGACTTATTTCCTGGAGAAATAAGTGGATACCTTTCTTGGACTGCATGTTGCTCTTCTTTGGTATCATCGAGAAAAGACACAAGTTCTTCTTGCCCACTGGAGCCCGCATGATCAAGATAGACCCATTTGCTTTCCGTGAATTTATAAGTAAAAAAGTAGACGAAACTGCTGATACCACAATAGAATACCCGGAAGATAGTAAGTGTTATAATTCTACGCTTTTTTTACCATTAAATTATCGCTTATTAGCATAAATATTAACTCTTAACTAATTTATTGGTTAGTTTGACTTTAAAGACTTGCAAAATCAAGAATATAAGAGTATGTGAGTCTCAAATAACACTTAATTTTTTTGTAAATCCCATTTATATTTATGTATGTAATATATATCAATAATTACTGTTTATTAAAGTATTTTTCTGATGTTACAATTATTTCTAGCCGTTCCTGTTAGCTACAATCCATATACCAGGATATGTCGTTCTGTGGGAATAGAAATAAAAGCCTTAGAGGTTGACTTAGCCTCACTCCGTGCCTCAACCGATGTTCCAACGACTGAAGAATACAAATTCGTTCCATACATTTCTACTTACACCCCAGACGATGCGGGAAAAATCGCCGATCTTTCGAAATACATGGGCATGTGCAACCAAGTGATGAGGAACGTCAAAAAAGCTTCCAAAAGTAACGTCGCCCTCACAGAATTCCCTGACCATCCCGTCGACGCAGATATCGAAGAATACTTTAAGAGTACAGAGTCCAACGACAGGGTTCTGCTGGACTTGCTCCTGGATCTATCAAATCAAACCAATGGCAAAAATAAACTGTCTACCTTTATTACAAATTTGGGCTTGGACATTCTAAACAGTGTTTTGGTTGATGCAGATGTAATAAGAAGCATGATGGAACTGATCATGGAAAACTCTTACAAAAAGTTGAGCGTTCTGGAACTGAACCAAAACTTTCCTCTTGTAGTTCCAACACTTATGGAAATGTCCTCTAAATACCCTCACTTGAAGTACAAAAAGGTTACCATGGTTGTTCCCACCATAGAAAACGTAGATGAAGAGGTAGTGAGCAAGCACAACATCCAGCTCTTAGAGGGCAACGACATAGCGAGTCTGGGATTAACCAAGAAAGAGGACGTCCTCATCAGTTCCTTCACAACCGGATCTGAGGCAGAACTTCAGAAGCTCGTCACATCTCTGACAGCAGCCTTGGAGGAAAACGGGTACATCCTCTTCTACTTCAAAGAGAAACTTTCCGCAGGGGAGAAGTTCGTCTTCTCTCTGTGCAACGTGGACCCCCAAATCCGCTCCCAGACGGACTTGATGAAGGCCCTGCAGAAGGAGAACCTGACCGTCCTCAGCAAGATGTCGGATCCGGTCGGAGGCGGAGCGCTCTACCTGCTGAGATCCGTCGCCGTTCCGGAGCACCCCGATAAGGTGATCCAGATCAAGGAGGGTACCTTCGCGTGGGTGGAGGAGGTGAAGAAGGAGTTGTACGAAGGTGAGGGAGAAGGGAGACTGTGGCTCGTGTCTCAGGACTCACCCATCAGTGGAATTGTTGGTTTAGTCACCTGCCTGAAGCAGGAACCAAAGGGTCATCGTATTAGGTAAGAAAGACATTTATGTACAGGAAAAGAAAAAAGCAGCAACAGACGTGATCGTAAGGAAATAGCTAGGGTAGGACATTTATGGGTTGTTAGAGTGTTATTGCTGTAGTATAACTTTTTATCATCAGCTTTTAACGTGGTAAAGTGATTCATTCTTGCTACTCGTATATTTAATTTTTCCGGTAATCTTAACTAGTAAATAATTAAACTTGTGTTGATAAGTCACAAAGAGATGAAAAACCAAAGTTGCAACAACACAAAAAATAAACAATAAATAAATTAAATTATTGTGTTGTTTCAACGTTGGTTTTTCATCTCTTTGTGAATCTTAACTAGACTAAAGAAATATTTAGGTATAGGGCGAGAGAACAAAGGGAACAATGAATGTGAAGCTATCCGAAGGGAACTGCGTAAATGGCTCTAGGGGGTGGCCAGCAATAGCGATTAGGGGGGAACCCTGTAATATATAATAATGTACTCCAGACAGACTCGATGTACCAGATCACTAATAACCCATTAATGTTGATAGGTTGATAGAACAGATAAAAATGTCTATGGTAAAACTTGAATAAAACAGGAATTCGTTATTCCTTTCGGGATATTTTTTTTCTTATTTTGGATAATGTATGCGTATTTAATGTGTCGGATGAAGTAAAAATTAAGAAGGAAGTGTGGTCTGGCTAAGGAGTTCCTTTCTTTAAAAGTTAAGCACCGTGTGAGCTAGATCTGGTTTTGCCAAAGCATTAAAAAATTTATAGTGTATAGTCTATAAATTTAATAGTACATAGGATTCGCACATCTAATGAATAATTTTTGTTTTTTAACTTCATAAAGGTTTACAAATGGGAATATTAACTATATTGTATGTAATGAATTGAATTTTTCAGGTGTGTCTTTATTTGTCAAAATCCCAAAGAACAGAAACTTCCAACTTTTGACCTATCTAACTCCCTTTACAAACCTCTCTCTGATCGAAACATGATTATGAACATATGGAAAGAAGGATCTTGGGGATCATACAGACACGTTCTTATCAAAGAGCGTAAGTTTTTTATGGATT
Organism: Tetragnatha versicolor; assembly: GCA_024610705.1. NCBI lineage: Eukaryota > Metazoa > Arthropoda > Arachnida > Araneae > Tetragnathidae > Tetragnatha > Tetragnatha versicolor. The sequence continues at coordinate 46,776,441 of JANDEH010000004.1, read as the reverse complement.
AAATTTTACAACATACGGAGTTTGGATTTATTAATTTTAAGAGCAAATTATTTTACTTACGAAAAATTTCATTATATCACTCAGCTATAGATTATCATTTACCAAAGGGAAAGTATATTTATTTATAAAACATTCGATTAAAACTATTATTCGCAACAAAACTACTTATTTGCAATTGGAAACTATTTTTAACGAACCAAAATCAAATAAAAAAACTCAACTCGTTTTCTCTATGCAATTGAATATGAATATATCAGGGTTATACTTTTTTACGTTATATTGGATAATCCTAAAATTATAGTGAACACTTTTAATAATTTTATTAAGTCAGCTGGGATAAAAATTGAATGTCTTTAGATAGTACATTGCTTTGTTCTCTTTCTAGACAAAGTGCCTCAATTGAGGGATAACAGTTACTTGTATGTCTATAAGAGCGGAGATTTCTCATCAATGAAATGGACTGAGTCACCTGCAAAATGTATTTCCGAATCGGAAATCAGAAGTTTAGTTCATGTTTATTACTCTGCTCTCAATTTCAAGGACATAATGCTGGCTTCTGGAAAAATTGCCTTAGAAGGTAAGTTTAATGTGTCAACTTTTGCTGTTAGTCGTGTCAGTCAAAAATAGACGAAATAAAGGCGAAAGTTTGGAAAATGCCATCATTATGTGCATGGACGGAGGGTGGATTTATGTAATCCCCCCTTCATTTTGGAAAAATTCCATTTTTTCATTAAGAAAAATCATGTTTCCAAATCCATTAGGGACAGCTTGACCCCACCCCCATGGTTTCCTGAGTCAACCACCTAAATCTGCCCATGATTAAGTGATTTTTAATATTAGCTCAAATCAAACAAGAAAGTTCTTTTAAAATAGATATAGGGGAAAAAGTCTCGAGCAGTTTTTTATTGAATTGGTTTCAAAATTTTCATAAAACCTCAAGATTTAGTTTTCAGTGTTTATTTTAAAAATCAAAATGGATTGGGAGATTAAAATTCAGGGGATTTTATCAAAACTAATTAGGGTTTTTCAAAGTTAAGAGGGATTAAGTGTATCCAAATTATTAACAAATTTCTCAAAATTTAGGAGAGTTTTTAAACTAAGTGGGTGGGTAAACTTGTTCTGGCTAAATAGATCATTCGGCAAAAAAAATTAATTTAGTATTGTAATTATTACAATACACAATTCTGACTTAAATTTTCAAATTGAACAAAACAGCAATTTTGTTGTAAAACCTCAAAAATGGGTTCAAATTGTAGATTTTCAAACCAAAATTCATATAAAGGACTATTTTTTAAAAAATATGCTTTCTTGCAGACGAAGGAACAATAGACAACGTTGTCAACGACTCCCTGATAGGAATGGAGTTCAGCGGCCGGGACTCCAAAGGACGAAGGGTCTTCGGCTTGGCTGGAGGCAGCGGTATAGGTACCACCATTATGGCCGGTGGGAACTACCTTCTCGATGTACCTGATCACTGGTCTTTGGAAGATGCGGCCACGGTGCCAGTGGTTTACAGTACCTGCTACTACGCTCTGATCGCACGAGGTAAGCTCTCCAGGGGAGAGAGCATCCTCATCCATTCCGGAACAGGTGGCATCGGAATAGCGGCTATTCGAATCGCTCTAAGCTTGGGCTGCGAGATTTTCACCACTGTTGGTGAGTAGAGGCTATTTAAGAAGAAGTGTTAATTCAAATTTACAAGCTCCCAGCTTTAATAGAAATTTTCTGCCTATGTGATAAATTGTGTTATTCGCTCCTTTACCAGCTGTTCACTAGGGTGGAGCGAAAAACTTTTTTTTGGAAATTTAAAACGCCTGAGGTTTGAATAGGTGCCATTTACGATAAAACTTAAAAATTCAAAACTTGAATACGATCAATTAATATCTTCAGGTTCCACATTCACGTCAAAGTTTGAAATTTCATCAAATTTTACGTAAAAATGGTTATAAATGATTCCCACACAATTTTAGCTCCTTTTTCAAACCATAACTGGTTGAGTTTATATTCTTAGGATGTCAAACAACATTTTAAGACCTGCTATGGACCTGGAATGGAGGGAATTTCCGATTTTTCAAGCCCGAAATAAGGGCGCATGCCATTAAAATAGTCTAGCGACCGAAAAACAAATTTTTGAATATAGGTACCAAATAGAGCTCAAAAGTTGCGTCTTACCCTCCTTATTCATGGAAAAATAATAAAAAATTTTTTAAAAAATAATTTAGGTGTGTTTTGGCCCTAGAACTTGAAAAAATGGATCTTTTGCATAGCGTATAATGGGAAAAGTCTTAATTAATCAAATAAAAGTTTTAAATGTAATAGAAACTTATAGTCGCCTTAATTCGGTGTTTTAATCGTCAAAAAAAGTATTTACAAGGGCATTGCATAGTGATTTGAGCTAAGTAGATAGGTCATGCATCTTAGAATCACCAAATGTGAGAAAAATTCATTTTTATACTTATTTATATTTATTTTTTCAGTTCAGAGCATTAAAATTACTTATAATATATCCTAAATTTTCCCTTATTATGTATAACAAATCATAGCCTTTTATTTGATATTTCGTACCTTTAAATTTGAAGACTTGTTACAAAAAGTGGTAATTCAGGTTAAAGTTTGGAATAAAATGCCTGTAGTGCAATATAACGCTTTTTTCGTCTGTTTTCTGTAAAAATGTCGAACTTAATGTTTTAAAAGCATTTTATGTAAACAAGAATGTGTATTGCAGACTACATAAAATATTTGAACTTTAAGTTTATAAATTTTGGGATTTTTAAGTTTTTTCATCCAAATTTGGCAATTTTAGGCTGTTAACGATTTAAAAAAATTTTTAGTAATGAACTCAAAAGTATTATTGACTATTAAGACACTAAACTAAGGTAACTATAAGTTTTTACAACAATTAAAACTTTAATTTGATTAATTAAGACTTTTCCCATCATACGCTATGCAAAAGATCCATTTTTTCAAGTTCTAGCACCAAAACACACCTAAATTATTTTTTACAAATTTTTTTATTATTTTTCCATGAATAAGGAGGGTAAGACGCAACTTTTGAGCTCTATTTGGTACCGATATTCAAAAATTTGTTTTTCGGTCACTAGACTATTTTAATGGCATGCGACCTTATTTCGGGCTTGAAAAATCGGAAATTCCCCCCATTCCAGGTCCATAGAAGGTCTTAAAATGTTGTTTGACATCCTAAAAATATAAAATCAACCAGTTATGTTTTGAAAAAGGAGCTAAAATTGTGTGGGAACCATTTATAACCATTTTTACGTAAAATTTGATGAAATTTCGAAACTTTAACGTGAATGTGGAACCTGAAGATATTAATTGATCGAACTCAAGTTTTGAATTTTTAAGTTTTATTGTAAATGGCACCTATTCCCACCTCAGGCGTTTTTAATTTCCAAAGTTGGTCATTTTTGGCTAGTTTCACTCCACCCTACTGTTCACATGGAATTTTTAACAATGCCTTCATATAAAAATGAATTATTTTGGAATTTTGTACGGTTTAAAAAAGAATTTTAAAATATGCATCTAAACCTGTTTGAGCAAACAATTTTTTTCGACTGATATTATTGAATAAAAATACTATTTTTTAACTCTTATTACCTGATAAAAGATTATTTGTTAATCCTGATTAGTAGTCTGAAATGTTTTTAGATTTGACCCAATTTTTTAATGTCAGTAAAATAACCAAGCTTCAATAGAGAATTCTCTTGAAATACGCTTTCTTAATAAAATTAATTTTTCAACCTTAATAAGTAAACCAAATAAAATATATTTACTTACACTTGAGTTCTTACACTTCTTGGCTGCTTTTTCTAACAGATTTGTACCCTTCATTTTCATTTATAGGTACAGAGGAAAAAAAGCAATACCTCAAAAAGCTTTTTCCACAAATCAAAGATGAAAACATTGGATCTTCCAGAAATATTTCATTTGAAAAGATGGTTATGGACGGAACCAAAGGACTGGGTAAGCACTGGTCTTCATTTTCAAAGTACATAATTTAATTATTTCCAAAGGGTAAAATTTTTTCCAATTCTTTGCGTGACTTCAAGAAGTATTAAAATTATAAGGTTTCAACATCATCTCGTCATTTTACGTAGATTGAATGCAAAAACTTCGTGGAAAAGTTTGAATTACCTCTTTTTATTACAGGTGTAAATCTTGTTCTGAATTCCCTTGCTGATGAAAAATTCCATGCTAGTTTACGATGTGTGGCTCGTTTCGGACGTTTTATTGAAATTGGAAAGTACGATATGTTGCTGGACACCAGAATCGGTGAGTGATAAGTCATAATTTATCCCCTAATAGCCATAACATATTTAGTTATTGGAAGAATCGAGAACTTTTAGAGAGAGATGGGTTTCGATAATAATTCACATTCCCTTTAAGTTCTTTTTTTATTTAGTATCAATGTTTATTTGAACCCGATACAAAATGGAGTTAAGGTCCTTCAGACTTTATCGCTTTGTATATTCATCCAAGGGGAAAAGTGTGAGGAGAAAGATGAATCATCCAAAGGGAATCGTACGAATTGTCGTTTCACTCCTTACTCCTTCACTGTTCTAAGCAAACATAGCGATTCACAGGAAGGAATCACTCAGGATGAGTAGTGAAATTGTAATAGTGTGAATGATCCTTTAGATATGCATCCAGTTTCTAAAGTAATCCTGAATCGAACAGTTGTTGCCGCAAGCTCCACTTGGAGCTTGCTTGTACATAATTGGAGTTAGCTAGTTGTTGCTACTTCGAGATTTGGGAAATAGGGACTCAAACCAAAGGAGCCTATAAAATTGTTTCACACGGCGACGACTATGGGGATTACGTTTCCTTTTTTTCAGGTATGAAGTTCTTCTCCGAAGACCGCCAGTTCCATGGCATCGCCTTGGATAAGACTTTCGACTTGAAAGAAAATTCGAGGAAGATTTTCGACTTGTTGTTTGCAATGGTGAAAGAGGGAATGAAGGCAGGTGTAGTGCAACCACTGGATCGCACCGTCTACGAATGGGACCAGGTGGAAGACGCTTTCAGATTCATGGCCAAGGGTGTTCACACGGGCAAAATTTTGATTAAGGCAAGGGTTTTTCTAAAAATAAAAAGCTATGACTTCTTGAAAATCATTTGACTCTAACTTGCTCTTTTTTCCACCGCAGATCCGCGACGAAGAAAAGAGCAAAAAGGTTATTCCAAAGCCCCTTCCTCTCCCTGTCATCCCCAAAACGTTCTTCTACGACAGCAAGGTGTACATCATTATCGGGGGACTGGGCGGCTTTGGTATCGAACTCACAAACTGGATGACCCTTCGGGGTGCTAGGAAGGTTATCTTGACTTCGCGCTACGGAGCCAGGACCCCCTACCACTTCCTCTGCCTCAACAGGTGGAAGAGGGATCTAGTGGACGTGAGGGTGTCCACTCTGAATGTCACGAAGAGAGACGAAGCTGAGAAGCTGATCAAAGAAGCATTGCAGATAGGCCCCATCGGAGGGATATTCAATTCCGCTGTGGTAAGTTTATTTGGGCTTAATAGGATTGCAGTGATCACAGTCACTATGAAGTATTTATTAAGAAGGAAGTAGTAGATATTTAATAACTTATTCAACCTAATTTGAATTCTGAAATGCAGTCTCTTGTGTGTATTCAAAAATACCAAATCTTTTTCAAAAATCATTTCCTTCTCATTACTGAATAGGTAGTTCTTATAAATTCTGTTCAGTTGCAATTTGATATTAAATCGGAAAATGATGATCAGTGACCCACACCCACGTCTTTTCTGTGAATTTGTGATCCAGCTTTTGGTGCTTTAGATCTAGAAGGTCGTGGTTCCAGATTCGAGATTTTTAAACAACTTCCATTTGGGTCTTTGAAGTTATAAAAGGTCATCCAAGTTTTTAAACTCTAATAAAGCATACGAATTATTAAATATGAGACTATTTTGAGCATAACTGATAGATTTCCTATGCCCCCAACAGGTTCTGAAGGACGCGTTCATGGACTCTCAGACCCCCGAAGACTTCAAAGAAGTGTGCGATCCAAAAGGCACTGCCACCAAGTACCTGGACGAACTGTCGAGGACCATGTGCCCAAAACTGGACTACTTCGTGTGCTTCTCCTCTATGAGCTGCGGCCGAGGCAACGCCGGACAGACCAACTACGGGTTCGCTAATTCCCAGATGGAGCGCATTTGCGAAGAGAGAAAGAGAGTCGGATTGCACGGTATGCAAATCCTTGCAATTGGAGGTCATCTCTGTTAAGCAATTGAAGTGTGTGCAACAACAGTGAGCTATTTCTATCAGGTTTCCATTGAGTTAGCTCATTAATGCTGCAAACACCTCTATTGTCAGCAGATTATTACACAATGCTAGCCAATCAATGCTTACCAATGCTAGCTGACTAAATTCTAACTTGAATGAACGCTTTTCCAGTTTTTACAGGAGCTGAATAGTGAATATGCTGAAAAAACTTCCTGAATTAAAATTGTAACCCTCTGAAAGTTTCCTATCGTTGCAGGGCTGTCCATCCAATGGGGCATCATCGGCGGCGTGGGGGTGGTGCACCGGCATATGGGAGACGACGCCATGATCGCAGGGGTGATCGCGCAGAACGTTAAGTCTTGCCTAGCCACACTGGACGACTTTATGCAGGAGAAGGCCGCCGTTGTCTCCAGCTACATGACGGCCGTCGAAAGGAAGAAGCTAGGAAGTGGAGACATCCTCGCGCAGCTGGGAAAAATACTAGGTATGGGGATATTTCCTTCCCTATCTCTTTGCAAAACTTCTTACATTTAGCATAAAGAAGAGTTTATAGGGATCCTTCCATGGAATTTTTTCTTCTGGGTTTTCTCGCTGCATTTCAATAAAGCCAGGGCAGTCCAAAGGAGCATTACCGAGCTCCAATGATTGTCACTCAAAACAAGCCATAAACTCACAGGTTCCACGCCCTAAATACACTGCTCGATTTGAAAACTTCTTTTCATTAGCACGCAAACCACGCAAGAAGGGGCCCACTTTTTATATGTTAAGCCTAAAAACAAATTTATAACACATCATATAACTGGTAGCTTCATATTGGCACGCCGTCTTTTTCAAAAATGCATCAGAAAGTGCCTTGAAATCGAAAATTTAGATTTTTCTTTTACATTTTGGAAGAAAAAGTATTGCAAGTGCATTCCAAAAAGTATGAAAATTATTTTTATACTTACATTTAAGATAATTTTGAGGTTTTGGGGTCCTTAAATTATGAGGCCTCTAGCTCCGGGCCTCAATGGCCTAATTGTAAACAGAGCCTGTCCTATAATGAGCATTTCTCCCTCTCTTTTTGAGGAGGAACATTGGCCAAAGGCATCTCCCTTTCATAACGGGCTTTTCGATGTCCCGATGTTAAAGAGTAAGGGCAAATTTTCCTCGTTTCCTAACCCCTATAACACTCCTCGCTAACGCATTGAAATCGCCAACCACCCAATGTTAAACTATTATCTATTAGGTTTATACAAATGATACTACAATGATATTAAATGAACAAATGATATTAATTTCTCTGTCTTCCCAAGTTATCAGCAATATATCCGTAACACACTTTCCCCTATAGGCATGAGCGTGAACCAGATCAACCCTGGCCGCAGCTTCGGAACGATGGGCATCGATTCTATGGTGGGAGTAGAGCTGAAGCAGCTTCTGGACTCCAGCTGCGGCACCAACCTCACCATGCAGCAGATTCAGGACATGAAGATAGGGGACGTCAAGGAGATGCTGGAGAAGGTGGAGGCCGACAAGACCTCGGGGGGTGGAGGGGCTGGACAGGCCCTCATGGCCACCACTCACCTCAAGCTGCCCCCTAGCCTTGTCAACGAGACGCCCAGGGTCATCTTCAACCAAATGGATCTGGGCTACCCTGTCTTCTTCCTGAAGCTGGGTGACGAGAACATCGACGAGTTGAGCAGGCTCATCTCGCTGATCGAGCGACCAGTGGGGGTGGTGATGTGGCACTCCGGCTTGCCGACGACGGATATCCCGGCCTTGGCTCATAGGCTGTATTTGGTATGTGTTTGAGAATTAGAACGAAAGTTGCGAAAGGAGTTTAGAAGTAGGAGGGTTTTTAACCGGACCTGAAGACGGCGTTTGAGGGTTTACACCTGCCAAAAGTTTCTGGTAAAATTTTTTAGGCACGGCATTGTGTCATCGGTAAAGAGAGAAGCTGGACCTAAATTGCCATTAATATTGTAGAAACACATAGTTTACATTTGCGGACATGAGTTTCTTGTTATCATTATGGCATGACAAACCTGCATTTAAAGTTTGGCAAGGACCTTTTGAGATACCCCGCATATTGAATACGCAATAATAATGAGGCTTATTAGTAAATAAAAATGATAGCTTCATTTTACTTTGTTTGAGAACAAAAGATAAAATAAGTAGGTACATGGATACTGGGCTGTAAACTGACAATTTTCTTGCAGGACATGTCGTCGGAATCCCTTCACTTTGAATTGGTATCTTGTTCTCTCAGTGCTAATGTAGCCTTGGCCATTGCTCTCCAGAGTCAGAAAAAGGACAAGAGGTGCAAAAGCCTAACTATATTGAACGGTTCCGATGTTCTTGTAAGAATTATGAACCCTGAAGAAAGTGAAGAAGACAAAGAACTAGAGGTTCTCTGTCGGTTTGTGGAGCAATTTGGAGCGGTAGATACATTTAAGGTGAGACCTGGATGAGTGAGAGTATCCTTACTGTTGTGCTAACTAAATAGATTGATCTTTCGATGGGTTTTTTTTAAGTACTTCTGCGAATGAAATTTATTCTCGTCGACCGTACGAAAACGAAAATACATATAACCATAAAGTTCATTAACTGTGCTGCTAAAACTAACGGTCGACTGTTAAAACGGAAACTGTTTTTTTATTTTGAATTGTGTATTATTTGATATTTAATCGAGTGGTATACGAACCTATAAAAAATAATTATGCACTTGAAATAGCTGGGCACCATAGTTGCTGCCTTTGACTAATTAGTGAATTTTATAATAAATCTATTTTTAAATTATTATAATTCGATAAGTTTTTCTTGTTCTTAATTATCCTTTTTTTAAAGAAACTACGCACCATTTTAGCTTTGATATGAAATTAGGGGTATAAAACAATGAAATTGTGTTATTCTAATAGTATCTCTACAAACTATTTTTTAAAATTTAAAAAGTACTACCATATTACCAAGTTCTTTTTATCATATAAATATAGGCAGGATTATTTTTCCCAATAAATTAAATATAATATTTTTTTCTTTCCTTTTTGTATTTTAGAACCTTTGCCGGATTTCTCCCTTTCCGTTTGTTAGCAAATATTAATAAAGGTAATGAATGAATGAGTTAATTAATATTTATTTTCTTTCAGTTAAAAGAAGATCTAAAGAAAGCACCTAATCTTGACCAACGCATTAAAGCATTGGCTCAGTTCATCGAACCTCTGTCAAGCAGAGCGATTGACAAGATCGAGATAACAACAGCTGTCCAGAACTACATAGTAAAACATCATCTTATTGAATCGTACATTCCGCAAGAAAAGCTTTTAAAAGACATTACTTTAATAGAAGACCCCATAAAAGTGTTACCAAATGATGTCACGAAGATTAAGGAAACGTTTTCTAAGGTAAGGAACAGGGGTTAGCAAGTAATTTTACGTGGGGTCTGAATAATTGGAAAACATTAACTAAACTGTGGATGATTGCCATTAAAACAGTTTCAAATCGTAGAAACGATACATTTAAAACACTAATCAATTATAAAATATTTTTTAAATGATAAGGTGGTTGGCGCTTAAACAAATTGGCATCGTCTGCAAGAGAATGTTGAGGGAGATGTCCCGGGAATTCAAGATTCCTCCCCTGACAGAAACACCACATAAAATCTTAGTACTTAGATAATTTATTTATTTATTTAAAAAAAGTTAATGATTAGACACACAGAATGATATCTTTTAAAAATTTTCCGCCCTTCAATAATTGGTTGGTTGATTGGTTAGTTGGTTGTGGGGGTAATACTGTTTTTTTCTTTAGACCGAAGTCTTCGCTTCCCTTCAATAATAATTTCCTTTTTATTTTTTAGGTTGTCTCTGGTAAAGTGAATGTTCATCGAGTATGCAGTATGAAAGACTTAATGAACCCTGATGAGGCTCTTAAAGTTGCTAATATTATATCTGCTAACATTTGAACTCTTGCTTGAACATTAGCGAAAATTCTACTTCTTATATATATTCTACATTGTCACATTCTCCATTTCTTTTTTCAAATAAAATGTTTTATAATTTTTAGATCTTTTATCATTTTTTACTATCATGGATGGTAAAGGAATATTTTTAGATTCAAATAAATGATATTGAAGCAGGTGGTCTAATTGGTACTTATAATAAGTAAATATCATATCACCACAAATGTTATAGCTAAGCCATATTGAACAAACAAGACCATCAGTGGTGGATCGAGAAAAAAAATAGCAGGCTGCTCATGACAATGACTCACTTATACAATGTGTCCCACGAGAAGTGGCTCAACCCCTTTAACTTTTGAACCCCTACAGATATAGTCATGAAAGTGGGGTCTAGTTATAGTAAAGTGACCATGGCCTATCCGATGAGATAACTTTCAACGCCCTCTAGCGGAAAACTTAGGAGTTATAATTTTTATTTTAAAAACTATGTTAGGTATATGTGAAAAAAAGTAAATGACTACGTTGTAGAGCAGCATTGATTCAGTAATAAAAGACACCTTAAGCAGAAAAATATCTTGAATAAATCCCCTAAAATGCAAGCTGAATTCAGTAGAATTTACGTAGATTTTATGTCTTAAAACGCTCCTGACGAGGCAAAAGTGAGAAATTTTCAATTTAATGAACTAAGAATACTTTTATTCATTTACTTAAGTCATAAAAATAAAAATTTATTATTTTCGCTTTGTGAGGAGAGTTTTAAGAAGTAAAATGTACGTAAATTCAACCTAATTGAGCATGTGTTTTAGGGATTTTATTCAAGTTTTTTTCTGCTTTAGGTGTCTTTTCCTACTAAATCGATACTGCTCTACAACTTAGTCATTAAATTTTTTCACATACCTCACATAGTTTTCAAAATAAAAATTATAACTGCTAAAGTTTCCGCTAGATGGTGTTGAAAGTTATCTCATCGGATAGGGCATGGTCACTTAACTATACCTAGAACCCCCCTTTCATGACTATATCTGTAGGGGTTCAAAAGTTAAAGGGGTTGGGCCACTTCTCGTGGGACACCCTGTATTAATCTTTTACAAGTAAAATAACACAACCGACTGTTTTTATAATTCACTCATAAGATACTTGCATTCATTTCACTCATGAGATATTTGCACATTTCCTGGTCCTAACATACCGTAAAATGGAGTAACTATGCCCCAAATGGAGTGTTTTTTTACATTAAAAGCAAATAAAATTAGTTAATCAAAATAAATTTGACAAAGTCAGTGTTTTATAATATTTTTAACATTTCAAGGTCAATGTAAACCGCTTATAAAGTGTAGATTTAGGTTTTAAATATTTAAAAAAAAATTTAAATTTTAAGCCAAAGTTACCCTGAATGGGTAACTTTGACCTAGACCTTAAAAACCAAAAATTTAAGGCATTGAGTTATCTTTAACCTAATCAATTCTATAGTGTTTAGATGTGTTGCCCACCAATAATAATAATATATTAAATAATAATCTATTTAAAGTTTAATTTGTAAGAAAATACAGCAACAAAACATGTTTTCTTGTTACACTAGGGGGCTCTGCCCCCTGCTCGCTATCGCTCACCAACCCCCGGAACTACTTCGCAGTTCTTTGAAGATCGCTTCGCGATCTTAGCGAGCAGAGCTCGCTTGTTTCATCTTAACTATCCAGTAAAACCTGGAACTTGTCTGCTTAGTTAATAATCATTTACTATCAAAACTTTTTATCTATCTAACTTATCAATAACTTAATTCGGACCATTACTACGAAAATATCGAAATAAAACTGCAACTGAAATATCCTTGTTTTAACTTGTCAATAATTTAATCGAAATTTTTTTAAAAAATATCCAGCAAGTATACTAATTATCATCAACCATCTTAGAGGAAAAAGCATGCCCTTAAAATCTTTAAATTTATAAAATGCACGTGTATCTAGTGAATCGTCGGAAATAAAAGAAATCAGACTCATAAAAATCGGCTGTTTCTCTAGTGAACGACCAGAAAGAGTTGAAAAAATTGAAACTTTGAATCTTAATAATTCTAAAAATAATTCGAATTTTTTAAAAAACGAAACACCAATCTTTTTATAAAAAATAATTGTATATGTGTTTAAAATATCATAGTTCTACTGTGATTAGTTTTTCTGTTATAACGAAAAAACCGAAAAAGGGTAAAAAATTTCAAAATTTTAGAACTTAATTACTCCAAAAATAATTCGAAATTTCAAAAAAGGGCGACGAGGTGCACAACTTCATACCTAAGAGTATGTGTCTGCAAAAAATCATGTTTCTGCTGTAAATAGATTTTGCTGGGGGCGAACTCGCAGCAGAAAAAAATAATTATCGACTTTGACATTAAATAACTCCAGAACTAATTATCTAATTAATTAGGTATAGGATTTAAAATGACCATCATGCATTTGTCTACCAATGGTCAAAATTTTATAGTATTCCTTTAAATAGTTTTTGCGTAGTGATAGTTCAAAGTGTTCAAAAATAACATTTTCTGAAACAGCGGAGGCGACTGTTAATTTTTTTTAATATAGAGAGATAACTGATTTCATTTTAGAATTACTTAAAGAAATTTTTAAGGAACTAGGGGGCTCTGCCCCCTGCTCGCTATCGCTCACAAACCCCCGGAACTGCTTCGCAGTTCTTTGAAGATCGCTTCGCGATCTTAGCGAGCAGAGCTCGCTTGTTTCATTTTAACTATCCAGTAAAACTTGGAACTTGTCTCCTTAGTTACTGATCATTTAATATCAAAACTTTTTATCTCTCTAATAAATAACCTAATTCGGACCATTACTACAAAAATATGAAAATAAAACTGGAACTAAAATATCCTTGTTTTAACTTGTCAATAATTTAATCGAAATATTTTTTAAAAAATATCCAGCAAGTCTACTAATTATCATCAACCATCTTAGAGAAAAAAGCATGCCCTTAAAATCTTTTAAATTTATAAAATGCACGTGTACCTAGTGAATCGTCGGAAATAAAAGAAATCAGACTCGCATAAAAATCGGCTGTTTCTCTAGTGAACGACCAGAAAGAGATGAAAAAATTGAAACTTTGAATCTTAATAATTCTAAAAATAATTCGAATTTTTTAAAAAACGAAATGCCAATCGTTTTATAAAAAATAATTGTATGTGTGTTTAAAATATCATAGTTCTACTGTGATTAGTTTTTCTGTTATAACGAATAAACCGAAAAAGGGTAAAAAATTTCGAAACTTAAGAATTTAATTACTCCAAAAATAATTCAAAATTCGAAAAAAGGGCGACGAGGTGCAAAACTTCATACCTAAGAGTATGTGTCTGCAAAAAATCATGTTTATGCTGTAAATAGATTTTGCTGGGGGCAAACTCGCAGCAGAAAAAAATAATTTTCAACTTTGACATTAAATAACTCCAGAACCAATTATCTAATTAATTAGTTCTGGAAACTGAAATGACCCTCATACATTTGTCTACCAATGGTCAAAATTTCATAATATTCCTTCAAATAGTTTTTGCGTAGTGATAGTTCAAAGTGTTAAAAAATAAAATTTTCAAAATCAGCGGCGGTGACGGTGACGGCGACGGCGGCGGTGACGGTCACTGTTACTTTTTTTTAATATAGAGAGAAAGACAGATGGACATTTAACAAAGTTTAAGCATCCTTGGTATATATTTTGATAAATTGGTTGATTTAATTGTGGAGAAAAATCCACTTTTGGAACAGAATCCCAATACTTCTTTGAACACCATCGATTTCATAATTATATCATCTTCACCATACTATATTTAAGGTTTGTTTACTTATAATTTGGATGTAGTATTTAAGGTTTAAAATTAATTTCTCATAAATATTTGACTTCTGCTTTAAACTCAATGATTATTTCACTTATTTCAGCAGATACCATTGGACCAAATAAGTTTCCCCAAATCGGGAGCCCAAGTTACCCCAACGCAGTAAAACTTTAATAATTGTCAAGCAACATGGTGAAACAAAATAGTAGGGCCGGCCGTTAAAGGGAAGATAGATCAAAATTGCTGGCACCAAAAGCACCAAAATATCTGGAGATATAGTTTAAAACAAAACCTGCTGAATCCAAAATCGACCAGAACTCTGGTGGAAGTCCCGCGTTCGGGACTTCCGGTCAAAAACAAAATGACCTACCGAGGGCCTATTTTCGGTTCATTTAATGACAGACAGGCATTTTTGACTAACTGTGACTCTTTTCTCTCTTTTGTATCTCTGTCCTAAAATCGTGGATCTCCCGGGAGCCAAGCGTCGGCTCTTTTCGGAGGTAGAGGAGCTATAAAACAAACTGGAGTGACAACCTCCGATAGCATAACATGCGACCGAATGTGCCGGCGCGGAGGGTTACAAGAACTGAACTTTTGTGCGTTTAGAGGTTTTATTCAATATATTTTTTCAAAGATATAATTCAAGAAATCCCATCCCCAGAAAACCCGCAGTCAGAGCCAGGGCCGCCGAGAGCCAAGCCGGGCCCGGGGGCAAAGTTGAGAAGCGGGCCCCCCAGTCCAGGCCCCTTACCTTAGATCCAGTTAAAATTTTTACCACCCTTGATTCTAAAGAACACTCAGGATGGATGGCTCAATAAGTTAACAAATGACCCATCTAGTACTTTCCCTCCGCTCTCTTGCGTTGCCTTCCTATGCCGTGCTGATGAGCCCTAACAAGGGCGAAACCGGTCCATGGCTGGAGGCGACGCTTGAGAGCAGGAGATTTCTCATACCCTCGTATGTTGTTATGATTAAAGGAATCACATATTTCAAAATAAATTTTAAATTGATTTTCATAAACGTAGAAAAATTTTTGTTTGAAAATGCCTTTTAAAAATACCATTAAAAATATGATTCCACGATATATTTGGTTTCAGTAATAGTTGTACTAATATAGTTATCATATTATATTTATACGGGGGGGGTCCCAAATTTAACTGACATATTTCAAAAATTAATAAAAAATTAACTAAATGCGATAAAAACAAGCGCTTTTCTGCAAACTACTTTTTTAGCCTGGAAGTTTTTTTCAACCCAAAACTTCATAGTTCTCAGCCGTTTCTAGAAAAACATGAACTCAATGACTCAAACATGAACAATGGCCCAAATTACTATTTTAAAAAAACAGGGTTATTAAAATCTGAAATAATAAATAATTCTAGAATCAAATAAAAATTATATTGAACTCTTTTTTCCAGTTAAATTTACTTATTTAAAGCAATTAGGCAAATTAAGCTTAATAGATTTGTGAATAAGAAAAATTTAAATTGTAACATTCCTAAACCCTTAATTTTTTTAGTCTCTGTGGAGTATGAAATTTCGTATAAAAAACTCCCAGGCTTTAAGAGTAGTCAACAAACCGAATGTTTTTATCTCCTTTATTTTTTTATTAATTTTGTAAGAGTATATTATTTTATTTTGCGACAGCCTGTTACTATGACACAGACAATATACATTACTTTTTAACAAAATTTAAAAATCCTATATTCTTAAATTTTATTTTTATTTAATATTGTAATAAATTTTCTTGTTTCAATGATTTAAAACTTTTCATCATCGAAAATTTTCCTTTCTTAAAAGAAAACTAAGCAAACAGCAATGCCCTTAAAACCCCAACACCAACATTATACAAAACATGAGACAAAAACAACTAGTGTAGTGATATGCAAAATCCGTATACCATTTCAACCGATTCTTATATTTTATTTTCATTTAATAATGGAATAAATTTTCTTGTTCTTTAAGAAAATTTTTTATGGTTTATAAAACTTTTCATTATCGAAAACTTCAATTTTTTAAAAGAAAATTAAACAAACAGCAACCCTCCAGCATATGTAAAACAAGAGACAGAAACAACTAGAAAAATACAAAGACGTATAATATTTTCAAACGTATTTGATAGCTGAAATTTCTATTATGTAAAAAATGAATAGAATACTCACCACCTAGACGTACGGTCTTCTTAGAAGACTAACGTTACGGAAGTACAGTAACTTTCAAACAGCTAACGCTTTCTACACTACATCCACTCGGTCTGCATGGGTAAGGGTAAATGCAAATGGCTTGAAACTAAAATTGTCTCCAGTGTCCTCTGTGGTATTTTCCATTTGGTCAAGGGGAGGATAGGGGGGCTCATTTCCTGTTTGTTCTGGCTAACGATAGACCTTACTGCAAGGGTTGGGGGGTGTCCGGTTTGGGCCCTTCCGTACCTTATCTTGTGACAGTTCCTGGAATGTGTTGCAGCTGGTGTGTGTAGTAGTGGTGGTAATTATCTTAGTTTGGAAACGCTGGAGATAGCATTCCGGGAGGAGGGGGCCCGGGGCCCGTTCTCAGGAAAAGAAGGGTAGTTGAGTTGGGAGAAAAATCTATGAATGGGTATTCTTGTTTCAAAACGTTTAGTAGTGTATCCCAAGATGGAGATTCTTTACGGGCCCCTATAGGACTTGGAAAATCCCCGGGCCCGGGGGAAAGTGCCCCTTTTGCCCCCCCCTATCGGCGGCCCTGGTCAGAGCCGTTCCGTCCAGTGAGATAGCTCGAGTACACGGAGGGAGGGCTTTTCCGCATATCTAGTGTTACGAAGGAGAAAACCGTTCTACAGGCAGTCGGTGTTGCAGGAAAACCAACCACGATCAGTGAACAAAAGTGGTCGGGTCTGAAAGCCAAAATCATTTCTGAGTGACTGACATTGACATTTCAGGACATGTTTGAGTTTAATAGAAAGTTTTTGAGTCCAGTCAACAACTGAACGTGGAACAGGGTTGAATGGTACCTTCTCCCCTGGATAGAACTATGACGAGTTAATATCATTATTATTTTTTATCAATAAATTTCTTTTTACTTTGATAAGTTGTGAGGACGTACTGGCCTAGTGGTTAGAGCATCTGACTGCGAAGCCGTACGTCTGGTGTTTGAATCCCCGTTTGGTGAAATACTCCTTTCATTTACCTTGCCTTTCGGGAATTAAATCTGTTCTAGGAATGACAAGTCATTTCAGCAGATGAGTGGAGGACTAATCAATGGTCACCAATTTTTCCGTCTTAGTCGACTAGACCAAGGCTAACTGGATTAAGCGTTAACTGTGTTGTATCAGGCTTGCGCATTACTCGTAAAGCGATGTTACGGAGAAGGGTAACGCTACCAGCGCCATCGTCATTCATGGCATTTTTTTCTGGCTGGAAAATAATCATTAGTAGGTTGATTTCATATAATTCAAAAATAATCATTAGAAATACGCTTTTTTATTTATTTATTTTTACTATCAACAATGAAATATATAACGGTCTAATCCAATTTAAGGATTTTAAATAATTATTAAGTGAAAAAGGACTGCGAATCACTCTGTGCTGCAAATTTTGAAGAGCCGAAACAAACCAACCAACCAATTTTGAGAAACGCAAAAGCTCTCTCAAGTGGTAAGAACGGAAAATTTCCAGTAACGTTGGCTCTTTTGATCCTTTGGGTAATTAATAATTCTTATAACCTACGGTTATGATCAAGTTTAGCATAGGCTAGAGAGACCTTCCGCTCTCTTGCGTTGTCTTCCTATCCTATGCCGTGCTGATGAGTCCTAACAAGGACGAAACCTGTCCATGTCTGGAGGAGACGCTTGAGAGTTGTGAGTTTACACTTATTGTCCGCTAACCAGCGGTAATGAGGAAATACTCCTTCCATTCAAATATTTAATTTTTTTTGTTTTAAAATAATTCCCATTCTTTCAAAATGCCCTCTTTAAAACTTCAGATTTTTTTTAAACAATAGTTTCGTCTAAGAATTTTAAAGTAGGGTCGTTATTTGATGGTCACCAATGGTCACCCACTGAGGCACCAGGTGTTTTCTAAATCTGAGACATTTAAAAGATTATTCAGAGCGCGCCAAGCTCGTTTGACATGTTGGCTCCGTCGGGAGCTACAGTTTGGCATGTCTACTATAACCAATCACCGTACATATGAGGAATGGCTAAACAAGGACTAAAGAAACTTTTTTTTACTAAACAACACAGCGTGAACAAGTGGTTTGTGTTCCTTTTTGCGTCAGTGCCAAAAGTCACCACAAGATGTCATGCTAGTTCGTTGTTAAGACTGTGTCTGTGCAAGGCTGAACTAGATCAACAACAACAGTTAACTGTGTCTCTCTACCACGTCTGTACTACCACGGTTACGATCAAGTTCAGCCTTGGTCTGTGTATACTTGCTCTACAGTAACATTTGCATAAAATGTTTGGCAATCGCAACAAACTGTGAGTAAACAAAGAAATATAGACTTCTGCGCTTCTGCTCTGCTTCTGGCTGTGAGAGGTGAGAGGGGATATGCAGATATAGCATGGAAGAGGAAGATAAATAGTAATTTAGAAAGGTACTGGTGGAAAAAATTAAATCTAATCTCCTTCTTTGTTGCCATTTGAAACAAATGGATAACCCTCCAGAAAGGTAATGCTGCTTTTTTTAATGATTAATCTTTGCTTTCGAGTATTTGCGATGCGCTTGATTGTGTAGCGGGTTCGTTACGTCCAGCCGCCGTGCCACACCGATATGGGCCAAAATTATCTGTCGAATTCCGTAAATAAATCTATATGAAATCGCCCGAAAAGATAATACATTTATTGCGAACAAATTTCAAGCGTTTTACGACGTTTGCGCTATTGTGAAAGGTTCGTTTTTGAGGGCTATCAGAATTTTGTGAAGGTATCGTAAACGGATCTAGATGAACCCCTATTTTCAACTGGTACCACCGCAGCTACAGATTTGGCCATAAAAGTACCTTATAATCTAACATAATAATAATAATAATAATAATAAAACTTTATAATCTTATCTTATGATCTATCTTATAATGTTATCTTAAAATTAAAACCGCCAAATCTGTAGCTGTGGTTGCGTTAATTTGTAAAAACCTTGAAACTTTGCAGGGTTCAATTCCGCTAAATACCACATGCTCTTTTGGTCAGCCTAAAGTAGAAATATTGTTAAATGCGGACCTGGAAAAAGTTGTAACCTTCCCCCGAACCTAACCGAAATTTGCCCGAAGCTTATGTATTGCACCTATGGAAGCTGGCAGTGGCTTCCCCTGAACAAGGTTTGCAGATTCGGGCACTTTTCCAGGTCTGGTTAAATGTTTTCAAACTAATAGATTAAAATGTTTAATTAGATCAATAACTGTTTAGTTTATCAATAAAAATCAGAAAAAATTATTGATATTTGAATATATGGCGCTTATTAAAACTTGTGATATTTAGCGAGACCTTTAACGGAATTGATCCTTTGCAGTTTAAATGAATATGTGGTAAATTTTAAGAATCCAGGCCATTGCGGCTTCTTTGCGAAATGCTTTCTCTCCAATGCCTGGCATTGGAAAGAAAGCACTTTGAGGAACGAACATCGTAATAGAATCTAGGGTTGCTGTTCTAAGCTTCTTGAACTAGGGAGAACCGTTTATTGTCTAACTTTTGCACACTCTTGGCGATTGGCCAGGATTGTTAAAATTAACTGAATATATTAAATTAAATGGTTAATTATACTGTATTTGTAATTTTAAAACTTTCAGGCCACTACTGCCAAGTGGACCTCCACCTAACTTCCCCTGGAGGAGTCAACCAAATCGAAATTGGAGATTCATCCCGCCTAATTTTCCTCCGCCTCCTCCCCCCAGTTGGCCATTGCCTTTCCCGCCACCTCTACCAATCGCTGGCTTTCCTCCACCTCTGCTGCCACCCACTGCGGCACTTCCTTTTCGGGTGCCCCCTCCTCCTTTTCCACCCCCACCTGGTCCTCCTCCTGGTAAGTCAGCTACTTCAGTCTGTCTGAGTGAAAAATAAATGTGGGGGTTTATAGTCCCCACACAGGTAAAGGAAAATTTGGTTCTTATGTATTATCCTATTGACTTCAGATTCAGCTGCATAGTTTATGTGATTTGAGATAAGTTTTTGAAAGAGTCCTTCCAGTTGCCATGTTTACCCACAGCTCAAAGGAGGATTATCAATATTAATATTAATAAGATCCTAAAATAATGATTAGTAATTAGTAGGTTTTTATTAAGAGATCTTATAATACTATTAGATCTCTATGCTGACATGACAACCCTTAATCCTGTTGCTGTGGGAGCTGCAGCTACACATGTCAACTGGAAGCCTCTATCTAAAGCTGTTCCGGATTTGGTAATGCCGTTCCGGATTCAGTGTCATGGTAGACAGGATAATACTTACCAACCGCTATTTTTTAATTGTTATGAAAATTAAATTTATGTACCCTTAAAAGATCAGAAAACTAGTCTTTTAGGCTAAATTCTTCTAAAATTATTCAGAGAGCTTTTAAAATTACTAATCTTCATTCCCGTTTTATTTTATGCAAAATATTTTTTAGTAACAACTATTAACTGTTTGAAAGTTGGTGAAAGGATTTCTAATTAATGCTTTATTTCTCACACTTTACATTTGATCAACTTGCTTGAATTTAAAAGTTCGAAATCTATTGTTTTTTCTATTTGTATTTTCAGGTGTATTCGGTACTAATGCAAGTTTAGCCTCTGGTCCTTTTTTGCCACCTCCACTTGTGGAAACTACACAATCCTTGCCAAAGTAATGGAATTACTAAGCTTGATTTTATTAATTGATTTAGTGATTTTAGAATTACTTAATTTTTAAAAACTTCACACCATTATATTTTTTATTAATAATTTAGATGACATACCTTAATCAATTAGTACCTTTTTTTTGTTTCTAAGCTACTTAGTATTTTGAAAAATAATCTTGTTGAAAAATGTTATGAAAATGTGTTAAAAATAAATAAATTTCAACCATCAAAAACCGACTATTTAATTGATAGTCTTTGAAGTTTTTTATACATCTCTTAAAAGTATAACTCTCCAATATTTCACTTTAGCACAAACGTTGAAGCATCTCAGACCTCGAGCAATGATGTTTCAACAGCAGATAATAAACCAGATGCCAATTCAGAAGCTAAGACAAACACTTCATCCCAAGATACGGATTCTCTCCCCTCCAAGAATAGCAACGAAGCAAAAGAACCGAAAACAGATACTTTGCAAAAAGAGAAGGACACAACAAAAGAAACGGCCTCTAGTGGTGGCAAGAAAGGTGATAGGGAACCTTCTTCGTGCTCTGACAAAAGACGTGACCGAGAACCTACTCATAGTCCAAGAGACAGAAAGAGGTCTTCCAAAGAAGCGGAACAGGATGAAAGAAGGAATAAAAGTCACCAGCAATCCCATCGGTCAAGATCTCGTGACTCACCTCCAAGACATTTGTCTCATCGAGAAAGAGAAAGTCGAGAAAGGAGATATGATCGGGAATCTCACAGTAGACATAGAGACAGGTGTTTATTTAAAATCATTCATAGATGGACATGCCAATGTGTTCAAAAGTGGGGAGGGCGAGAAATTTTAAGAAACTTTTACATCTCTCTTAGATACTATGTGTTTGTGCATGCATGTACCCTCAATCTAATTCTCTAATTGATTTGCCCCCTCTTATCAGAAACTAGGGGTGAAAACACCCCCTTTTTCTCTGATTGGCTCATTCTTACTTCATAGTATTAAGTTGTATGATGTTTACTAGTGTTATGCCTTTTTTCCCATTTAAAAGCAAGGGTGCTACTTGCCCAGGAATCCATTTTGTTAACAGTGTTAATTCTGAAATTCCAGGTTTTATCAAAATCCTACCTGTTACCGTAACATAAATGCAATATCCTAAATTACAAATAATTTACCTGTAAAATACTCAAAAAAAATTTGTCATTACTTTTAAATTACTCAATGGTCGAACTGGCTTTTAAAGTTGAAGCAAACAGATATTCTTACCAAACAAAATGACCAGTTTCTTTAAAGAGTTGTAAAATATCAAGTTTTTATTACCAAACCTAAAGCTACGTTTTGGGAGATTTTAAATTTATGGTACTTTCGTATTAGCCCGTCCATCGTTTTCGCCAACTTTGCCAAAACGCGCCAAAATACGGGATTTCATCAGAATCGCCGAAAAACACATTTTTTAACATCAGAAACATCTTTATAACATCAGAAAATAAAAGTTTTATGTGGTTGGGGGGGGCTGCCGCCCCCCCCCCAAACCCCCCCTGCCCTAACTATAACCAAACTCGTTGTGGGGGTAATCAGACACAGTAAGGATTCAGAAAAAGGGGAATCAGTATTCTTGGATGAACCAAAACTACGGATATCACTCGGTAAGAGCATAAAAATAACTTTTTTAGCACTAACTTACTTGCAAAATGGTCGATCCTAACACCGGCGATCCTTTGTCAATCCTACCACCGGCGTGCATACGTAAAACATTGAAAGACTCTGGGGCTCGGCAAAATGGCGCAACCACCGTGGAACGACACGAAAGCATTTAGACTCCTACCTTTCAGATGCAGTCTTCGTTCTTACCTTGTAAACACTGTTGAATTTACGTTCAAAACAACCTGCACGGTGCGCACACATTATTTCACCCATGGGCTTACTGATTCCAATTGCGCGCGCTTGCGCCAGCGATCGGAACGAGCGCGATTTTGCTACGTTTTCCAGGGTTACCAGAATCAACGGTATTGTTGTGGGGTTTACCAGACTTGGCGACTTATCGCCCCTGTTGGCAAATGGACGAGCTAATACAAATGTACCAAATATATTTACTGTTCCAAACAGCTTATTTTTATCTATATTACAAAAATATTGTTTTCACAGGCATAGTCGGTCTCCTTCCTTCAGTCGACGTGACCACGATAGAAGATCCAGGAGTGCAGCCTACAGGGATCATGAGCGAAGGATCAAGTATCATTCACATGAATCTCATTGCTCTAGAAGACATAGTCAAATGAAATCCAGATCAAGGTCTCCGATGAGGAAAAGAGAAGGTTGTGAGAAAAAAGAGTCTGTTCACTCTAAACCCAAAGCAACTTCAGAAGCAGATAACAAGACCTCATCTAAATTAGGTTTAGAAGATCAGTCAAGCAAAAACATTTCAGCTGAATGCTCTGATAAAGCAAGTTGTGATATTGACAAAAAGAACAAATGCGTGAAAGCAGAAGTAGACTGTAAGGATGATGCTGGGAAAACTAATGGCAAACTGTCTAAGGAGAAGAGACGAAAATGCAGGGATGATCGAAGAGATAAGGAAGGCCCAGACCATTTAGACTCCAGGAGAATTCATAGAGATAGCATTTCAAAGCCTGAAAAAGAGTATCATTCCAACCCCCACAGGTCAGTCTATGTTTGTGTCATTAAAAA
This sequence comes from Tetragnatha versicolor, assembly GCA_024610705.1. Lineage (NCBI taxonomy): Eukaryota > Metazoa > Arthropoda > Arachnida > Araneae > Tetragnathidae > Tetragnatha > Tetragnatha versicolor. Next base: position 46,752,965 of record JANDEH010000004.1, on the reverse strand, counting down.
TTGTAATTGCTGTGTGATTAATTTTAGTTATATGTTAATTAATGTTTGTAGCAAATTTTATATAAAAACATGTTACAAAAATTTTGATTGTTAAATAATTTTAAACACCATATAGTATACTTTCTCGAACAATCATTCTTGAAATTGAAACCTCCTACTAAAGTAGCTAGGAAAAATATGTGCAACTCAAAGTGTGTATTTACATAGCTTTCAAAACACACATTAAAGATAGAAAAAATTTTTCTAAAAACCTCCCCTCTCCCCTGTTGTGTTTTCAAATTTAATGTAATTTTGCTCCCTCCAGACTCCATTCTAGACCACATAGAAAGTCTCATCGCAGTAAACAGGAGGAAGAGGATCAGCCAGCTCTCAGCACTGTTCCCAGCAAGCACATCACTTGCACAACAGCCAAGGAGTTTTATGCAAAACCTGATGAAGTAAGAGTTAAAACATTGTGCTTCCTATTCTCTATGCATAACTGAAGTTAGTTTCTTACTTCATCATCATGTGTGTTAAAAAGTACTTATTAAAAATACTAGCCTTCTCCATTTCGGTCATACATTAATTCACATGAGAAGTGTTTTCACAAATTTTAACAGTGCTGAGAAGTAATGGGACTCCTTCCCCGTCATGCGACTTTTATAATTTATTTTTTAGGTAATTTAATTTCTTTCATGTTACATTCATAAACCATAATCTTATCAACCAAAATCTTTGGAATGATAATGTTTTAAATACTGATTTACCCGGTTTTTCTTTTTGACGAAATTTCAGAACTCTCCTGTGGTTGTAGCCACTGATGCTTTGAAGGAGTTACACCAAAAATTCCAGAAAGAATTGGTGGAACGAGCAGAGAGGGTTAGAGCTCTTAAGCCCAAATATGAACCTCCTGTTAGAAAAACGAAGTTAAGAAAGCACAAACCTCCAGGTAAATTAGTTTTTGGAAATTCAACTGTAACAATCAAAGTAACTTTATTGCAAGGAGGATACAAAGTATATTGAGTTACAACCTTGTGAGGCTTACATTATGATGCATGATGGATGTGGTTCTCAAACTTTCAAAGTTTAGCAACCTCTTCACAAGGGTGCCATGAACTAATCTGAATATTTATCCTTTTCTCCTCTAATTTAAAACAATGTTTAAACTGTGCTAAAAAAACTTTTTACAGTTTGATTTTCATAAAGCTTTTTTTGGAATATTTAGAAAACCAATAATTTTTTATAATTTATGTTTGGAAAATTTATTGAAAAAGTTTGTCTAATAATGCATGCATCATCAAAAGGTGTTCTTGCATCTCAAAATTCTAAATCAAACATACCTATTTTTTTTCTTTTGGTAGGTTCTATGGGGGAAATTGTACATTGCATATTATTCCTTATTATTTTTTGTAGCATGCCTAGTAGATACTTTTATCCTCCTTAATTAATTTCAAACTTCCTTAAAACTATTAAATTAATAAAAAAATATGTAATATTTTTTTGTTGTGAAATCCTTTTACGCAGAGAATACCTGGATTTCCATCAATCAATGTTTGCAGCTGTAGTTCCTCTTTTAGTCAGTTGGAATTTCTATTACTTTCTCCAATTGTCATTACAACTGCAGGTAATATTAATCATGCCTACTAAGCTCATTCATTGTATGTTATTACTATCAGAAGCTCACTGCAGTGATGACAGTTCGTGTAGTGAGCAGGAATCTTCCAGTGAAGACGAAGACACAGCGCTAGAGGAGCTTGAGAGGAAGAGACAGCACCCTGACAGACTCCATCCAGAACTCTGGTTCAATGACCCCAGGGAGGTAAGCCACTTGCTAATACAGTATATTGGTATACAGTGGTCTGTTTTGAAGGAATTTGGTGTGTTTTTTCGGACCCTTCACAAAATATTTCATGGTAAAAATGGACCCTTCACAAAATATTTTACCTTAAAAACAAAAACAGACCCTTCAACTTTACAAACAGTTTCACATCTAACCAATCCCACTAAACTATAGCATTAGTAATTTGCACTTTAAAAACTACAGCTCTTTGAAAAAACACAGTATTGTGATTTTTCACAACACTACGAATATGGGACCCTATTTTCACAGATTCCCAAAAACAGGCTCCTGGCTAGAAAAAAAACTAATTTAACACTAATTTCCAATTCACAAAATTATGAGTACCCTTTACAAAAAGTCTGGACTGACCCCTGGTATTATATTCCACACTATTCTACATTTAGATTTTTATGTTGGGCTATCGGATAACTCAAGATATTAGATAAGTTTTACTAGCCTTTTTTGCCTATCTAGACATCAATCTTTTTAATTACATGCATAGATCCTCTCCCAGAATTGAAAGTTTTCATTAACATTTTGCTAACAAATTCTTTCATGACCGAACAGGTGTTTATAGGTTTCAACCTTTGAACAAGAGCAGCATGAAATTCTTCTAAGTACCTGATTTATCAGCAACAATGTCTTTTGACATCCAAAAAAAGTATCACTCAATGTTATTGGAATGGTGCTTCAAATTAAATTTACATTCTAGGGACAAAAATGCATTCAATAGGTTTTCGTTGTATAGATAATTAATTGCTTTTATATTACTGATACCTTAATTTAGACAAAAATGTTGTACTCAATTTGGAATCAGGACCCCAAAAATTTTTTTTAAGTATCAAGGGTACAGAAAATGTTTCAGGGCCCAAAATTTCCCAAGAACACAATTTGTTTTCTCCAAAATCCCCCCAAAAAAATGAACCCCATTCGGGCATTCGAACATATTCTGTGCCACTGGTAAGATCATCCATCTCTTTTAGATGAACGACGGTCCCTTGTGCCGTTGCAGTGCCAAATCTCGGAGGTCGGGCATTCGTCATGGGATCTATGTTGGTGAAACCCACCTCCCTCCCTGTGACCCATTCAGCAACAATGCCAAAAGGCTGCACCACTATAAAATTGCCGTCACTCCAGTCACTAATTTTTTGGTAAGTAGTGTTGAAACTATTGAAAAACTATTGAAAACTATTGATTGTTGACTATAATAATAATAACAATAATTTTTATTTACACACAAAAAAAGTTACATATTAAATCGAAAAAAGAAGAAAAAAAAAAGAAAAAAAAAACACAAAATTTAAGTTGGCATATGAGTTACCCAGGGGTCATAGGCCCATACGGGTAACCAAAAAGACATTCACAGATGGATTAATATACACAGAATAAGTGGAAAAAAATATAACACATACATGAAAATATTGTAAAAAAAAAAATTATTGAAAAATTTTCATTTTAGTTTAAGCTACAGTTTTCATGTTTAAGAGATTGGGTCAATTTTCGAGTTAAAATTCAATATTTAGGCAGAACTAGTTTTCCATTTGTACTGAGTAGAATCATATATAGTACATATAGTACACAATCATCACATATAGTACCAAATTTTAAAATATTTAATAAACTCAACTTTATGATTAACTTAGTACTTAACTAAGGTCAGAGGTTTACTAAATCCATCAATTTTTAGCTGGCATTAATATAAAGGGGAGTATATAATTGCTTCAAGAAACTTTGAAGGGAAAAAAAGAAATCAATCATGATTTACGCAAGTTGTCTGGGGGTAAAAAGTTTTATGTAATCTGTGCTTTTAATTTGTTTTTTCTGTGGCTTTATTTTGTTGCCAAAGCTTTAAAAGGGATTAAGTTTTTTGGGACAAACTTTACCTCTGAGTGAGTATAGTTTTATTTGAGATTTGTTGTGTTTGTAGTCAACAAAGACAATTTCAAAAAAGACAGTTTTCACAGAAGTCAAAAGTCAGTTTTTAGAATGCAAAATATAACAAGCCATTTGATATTTTTGCACCAAAAAGGCCCTTTTCTTTTTTCAGACAAAAAACCCAACTGTGATAACACACGCTGGCCAGAAATACATCTTCGAAGGCTTTTCACTTCTCTCTCACCGTCCAATCCCAGAGAAGCTGCCTCCTTGCAAGGTGATCCGCTTCAACTACGAGTACACTGTCATGGCAGTGGCAGAACCCATGCCTTGCCATTTTACGGTGGCTGGCTTAGAGCTCTTGGGTCGCTTTCTTCTCATTGAGCTCTTGGAGCTGGCTGATCTGGATTGGAGGGCACACGAAGACACTGAAGGATGCCCCATATTTCATTTCTTCCCTAGATTCGCTAGGGTGTGTGATGGTAAGAGTGATGAATCTTTGAACTGTTGTGTTCTTATTAGTATCTCTTAAATGGGAAGGCCAGGTATTTATATTTCTGTTATTCCCTTAAAGGGAAATGTAAGATAATTTTGATTTAAAACTAGACGCACTTGGGTTAGGCTCATTTGAATGTTTTTTGGGACTGCGGTGATATGATTGTCTGCATGTCTGGCTTTGAGCACTACCGACCCAGGTTCACAATTCGTAGCAGCTTTTGCTTGGGTCATGAGTCCATACACGTTTAATTTTCTCCAAGTTCGCATAGAGAGTCAACTGTGAATCCAGCATCAAACTAGCTATTCAGCCTGGGCACAAGCTAAGAAATTAGTACCCCAGTCCTATAGATTATAGAAACAGAAAGGGAATTCTAATAAGCCAATTGGCATGGTAGAGGCAGTAGCCAATCTAGGGTAGCCATTCAATGTTTTCTTAAATATTGCAGTTTTTACTGAGGAATATGTTTTAAAAATCCTTGTGCTCCCCATAAGTCAAACCTAGATCTGCCTCTGGTTGGGCAGAATTGGATTTTTAGAAATATTTCATTGATAGCTGTTGTAATTTAGTAACTCTTCTATGTGTGTTCCAAACCATGAGTTTTCATATTAGCTTTTAGCAGATGGAGACAAAAGGTTTTAGTGTTTCTAGTAGTCTTCCAATTTAACTGAAGTTAACAAAGGAGTTTTCACTTAATCTACTGTCATAAAATATTTATTACTTTATATATAAAAGAACAGTTTAGTACAAATAGCAACTTTTTTTGAAAAATAAAAGGCATTAAAGGTTTAGCTCTGTAAAGGTTGCAATCTAAAGCATCTTGTGTATTAAAAACTAATATTAAAAGTAAAATCAGAGTTTACTCATTGCTGTGATAAATCTTTATCTATTACTATTATATATTATCAATATAAATATTGATTCCCAATATCCTTATTAAAATTCCTTGGCTTTCTAGATGATTCCAAAGAGCTACTTTCGTTGAATGTCATCCTTGACTACCTCCTCTCGTCCAATGAGCTTCTAGTCCCCACATCTAGGCTGGATAATATGAATAAAGTATCTGATGACCGATGGCAATCAACGGCAGACAATGTGAAAGGAATGATTGTGACCAGTCCTGGTATGAAGCCATCTGCTGTGCGTGTGGATCAGTTGGATCGGGAACATATAGACTCACAACTGGATCCCGAATATCCTGTGATTGTTCATTTCGGAGTGCGGCCTCCTCAACTGAGTTATGCAGGAAATCCTGAGTAAGTTAGAATGAATGCTCATAAAATTTTGTATATGCTGGTGTGTTGAGTTAAGAGAAAAAATAAAAAAATTGACTAAAGGTTATTGGAATGGGATTAGCATTTTCTTTTATAACCAAAAAATAATCTGATAATCAAACTAAATAATCTCAAATAGTAAGGTTAAAAGAAACTTTTTACTGAGTTACAGGGTTTTAAAATTTTTATAAGTTTCTCAAAAGACAGTCATCATGAAAATTTCCCCATGTCTTTAATAATTGTCATGCTTTTGGTGCTTTTATTCCAATAAGTTATTGATAAAAATGGAAATAGTGTAATAATTTGGTAATTTCTCAGTGTTTATTCTCACTGCAAATTAACTCTTATCCATGATGCTTTAAGGAAACTGAAACTATTTATTAGATTGTTTAAAGTAGTATTAATGGATAATAAGGAAGCTGCATGTGTCAGATTTTCAAAAACAAACATATGGTTTTTTGTATGATAAAATGAAATATCTAGTCAATTTTTCAAAAAAATGTGCAGGTAATTAAATATTTTAATTTAAAAGTCGAGAAAAAAACACGTGACTGAAAATGCTTATTGTTGAAAGATGTCAACAATCATACCATCAACTCCATTGCTTTCCAACAATGTTTATCATATGATGACGTCAACTTACAATGATACCAAACTCTTGGCGTTTTCGCGCGCTTTTAAAAAGTGGATTTTTGTTAATTTTTTTGGCAATCAAAAAATTTCTCGATCGGCCTCAAATTTTGGGTAGTTGCTTATTTTTGCAAGAAGAATCTAGTAAAAAATTTAAAAAAACATGCAACTTCCTCATTACGTAGAGAAAATCTTACTGAATTATTTATGGTTGGTTACTGAGATTTGAGTTTAATAGTTTCATAATCCAAATGCTTATAATTTTGCTTATGTTCATATCATTCAAAATTTAATGAACTATTTTGATATCGAAGTTAATTTTTTTCTGCTATACAGGTATCAGAAAGCTTGGAGGGATTATGTGAAGTACCGTCATTTATTAGCTAACAAACCTAAAGTAAGTTATGCTGATAGACACAAGCTGCTTAAAAAAGAAACAAAACTGCAAGAAATGAGAATGGAAAAGTGAGTTCAGGATGTCTTTTTAATTCAAATTCTAAGTTATTTGTGGTTTGTATGTATACTTTTCTTTGTAAGACAAATTTTGGATCACCCTATTTGTATTACTAAAGTCTCATCTGTATAGTTTGTTTGTATTGATATTTACTACTATTCGAATCTGTAATTGTAATAATATTGCATTGCTCAGAATATTCAATTTATTTCACTTCTAGCGATTTAAAGAGAGATGTCACAGTGGTTATCAGCAGTAAAGGCTTTTACAAAACTGGAATCATGAGTGACATTATCCAGGTAATTGCACTTATTTTTGTTTTTATGCAAACTTTTTTGAAATGGTATGTGTCCATGCTTATTAATTACTCTAATCTTACTTGTTTTAGCATGCTATGTTGATTCCAATCTTAGTGTGTCATCTGCGTTTTCATGACTCATTAGATTACTTAGAAGAAACAATAGGTTACAAGTTTAAAGATCGCTTTATATTGCAGGTAAGTAACATGGAAACTAAATGCTTCTAAGCGATTGTATTTTCAAATGTCGAAGCAAAATTAAAATTTTCATGAGTGTACTTATAATTAAAACATTTTATCACTATATTATACATACTTTACTTTTTAAGAATATTTTTTGTTGTTTTCCCTCGCTTATATTATGATTATGTGTAAAAAATGTTTATAAAAAAATTAAATAATTAAAATATTTAATTTCAGTTTCATTTTATTTTAATGCGTTAATAAAGTAATGGCTTTTAAGTAAAAATTTATTGAAAGGGATTTTATTTGTCAATTGAAGTCTTATTTGAATGCTACTGATAGGTGAAGTTGACTTGTCTGCAATACTAATATCAGGTTTATTCTTGTAATGATTAAGTGTGGTCAAAATGTTTTCTTGAACCACTTTAACATGCCTTTTACACAATTTTTTTTAAACAAAATATTTCAGCTTGCACTTACCCATCCATCTTACCGAGAAAACTTTGGAACAAACCCTGACCATGCGAGAAATTCTCTGACTAATTGTGGATTGAGACAACCTCAGTATGGTGATAGGAGAATTCATTACATGAACACCCGGAAAAGAGGTCAGCGGGAAAATTTTCTTACATTTCAACTCATGCAGTTAACATTAAATTAAGTTATTTCATAAAAAGTAGGTTCTTGTAAGTAAAAGGGAGTTCAATCTGATTAATAACCAAATTTAATTGTTGAACCGTCATGAATATTACTTCAAGAGTTATATATTTTCATGCAGTCCTAATACAGTAAAATCCTATTATAATGAACTTCATTAGGCCGCAAAATTTCTTCGTTGTAACAGTATTTCGATAATTATAAAAAGGTTGGGAATTTTCTGGACTTTCGTAATAATGAGATGTTCACTGTATATTGGATCAAATTTCAAATTAAACAGTAATTATATTTGAAGTACTGCAAACATGTTATTGCATCTAATTAAAATTGTCTTATAGTTGGTTATGCGTTTTCTATAACTTTTTTTAAAAAATATGTGACAGTTATTATTTTGAATGCTAGAGAAAATCTAAGGAGATTTCAGCCCTGATTTCAGACATTTTTCCTGATGGAAAGCTCTATAAGTAAAGTACCCAATGAAAAGAAGGTTTTTGAAATTAAGCACGGATATTAAGGGATTAAAAGCCAATTTATAAAATTAAATGCCTTGTATAAGATTTTTATAAATTAGGAAAATTTTTGAGCATAAAATCTCTATCCCTTTCGTTCATATAGGTCTTTTCTTTTATTGAAGACTTTTAGAGAATCAACCATAACTTTTTAAACATTTATCACTGAATTGCTTGGTTTCATCTAGTTAATTTTCTTTTTAAAATTTTTGAAGTTGGAAGAGTTACTAACATTTGTTTTTGCAGGAATAAACACCCTGATCAACATCATGAGCCGCTTTGGCATGCAGCGGGAGTCGGCATCCAGCATCCATCACAACGAGCGGCTTGAATTCCTCGGGGATGCAGTAGTGGAATTTCTCTCTTCCATCCATCTCTTTTACTTGTTTCCTGATCTCGAAGAAGGAGGCTTGGCGACGTATAGGGCAGCAATTGTTCAGAACCAACATCTTGCTGTTCTGTCCAAGGTAGTGGGCTTCTTCAGACTTGGATAAAACAGAACTTTCCATGCGCAAAATTTCCTGCAAATTAAATAAGTGCCCCTAGTCCTTTAAACTGTGGCTTATTGCCCATTTACAGTCACATTACCTAGTTACTGTGATAATGCTTTTTAATCTACAACAGTAAGAAAAAATCAATTTATTCATGAGAAACTAAAATTATTTTAAAGGATCCTAAAATTTTTAGTGCTTGGCATGCGCATGTGCGTCTTTATTACCTAAGTATGGACTTCTTATCATTCTTCCTAAAAAATTACATTATACAATTGGCCAGCACACTGGCTTAGTGGCTAGGGAACGTACCCATACTATGTGACCCGTTCAGGGGAGGGAGGGGGGTCTTCAAAATACCACGCTTGGTCACAGGGGGGAGGGGGGGGGGCTTAGGGTTTCGTCACGTAGTCAATTTCCTCTTGTCAATACGATAAAATTAAGCTGAATTAATTATTGAAATTTGCCGAATTAAGCCAAATTAATTATTAAAATTAGACAAATTAAGCCAAATTTTTTTTTAAACTTTCTGTTTGCAAAAAATGATTGAAAACCGTATTTATGAATAACTACGTGAAAACTAGAGGAGGGTCTTGGCATATACTACGGATGGTCACCAAGGGGGGGAGGGGGGGCAAAAATGGTAAAAAAAAATGGGTCACGTAGTATGGGTACGTTCCCTTAGAACAGCATTCGAAAAAGGCGGAGGTCTGCTGATCCAAGACCACTGAAAAATGGCTTGGACAACTACAAAGAATCGCTTGTCTGCTGGACCAGTAGTGAAAGAATACCCCACTCTTAACAGTTAAAAACAAATTACGTACCTCTTTGCACATTATTTTTACAGCATTTTTTAAATTTTTAGTTTGCATTGTACTGAGTAATCTGATCAATGTGTTTCTTGTAATGAAGTAGTTATACAAGCTTAGTTTTCTTTTGTATCAGAAACTTCAGTTGGAAAAGTTCATGCTGTATGCCCATGGCTCAGATCTTTGTCATGACTTGGAACTCAGACATGCTATGGCAAATTGTTTTGAAGCACTAATGGGTTTGTATAAGTTTCCTTTTTTTATATACATTTCTTGTTTTTCTGTAATAAATTTCAACTCATGTACAAGAATTGTAACACCTACCAAATGACCAAGTTTATGTTAACTCAGATTTCTAAATTTTTTTGTTATTAAATTTGAAAAAAAAAATATTATTCATAAATTGTCTGTGACATGTATCTGATAAAAGTTACACATATAGTATTTAGCTGTCCATTACTTGCCAATAGCAAGTTGGCGAGCAGGAATTTGTATCCTGTTCTAAATTGTGGCTTTTGCCCACTCCATTGTTTCCCATCAAAAACACTTAAAGGGTTTTTAAAAAATGTCTTATATTTTTATTACTTCGAACCAAAAAAGTAAGTTACAATTAAGATTAATCTATTCTCTCAGAACTTAATTATAATTGATTTAATTGCATTTTAGGTATTTAATTATAAGATCATTCTTATTGAAATCTGGTTTTTAGTTTCCTACCTTAAGTTTATTTTCATTGTTCAGAATTCAATTTTCCTCTCAGGTGCTTTGTTTCTTGATGGTGGTATTGAAGTGGCTGATAAAGTATTTTCTAAAACTCTTTTCCCTGAAAAAGAACTTCAAGAAGTGTGGAAAAATTATCCCTTGCATCCTTTGCAGGTAAATTCATAAATTTTCTTTTAGATACAGGGATGAGAATTTTCCGCCTTTTAGCGGATTTTCCGCTTTTTTGTTATTTCCGAAAATTTCCGCTTTTGCTTCAATTTTTAAAAATTCCGCCTTTTTTTAACTTTCGGAAGTTTTCCGCTTAAAATTTTCCTTTATGTTTAAAAAAACTAAATTTTTACTGGTCGATTAACCATGTTATCCCCGCACGTGGAACTTCCATTGTAGCGATCGGAGTACCCCTGAAGGCGCACGTTGTTTGCAACGCGATAACGAACTTCCTCTTTTCGTCATCCTAGCTCGCACGCGCATCGGCGCGATACGTTCGCGCGACTCGGCCTGTAAAGGCGCTTTCTCCTCGTTTGTTTACTGTATTACGGAAAAACGACTTTTATTGGAAGAGAGCCGTGTTCATGCTGTTCCTACCATGCAGCCTAAAGATGAGGAGAAGCCTATTTTACGGGGCGTAATCGTCGGCTTCTCGCATTTGGTGTATTGTGGAAAACGGACTTGAGCTTTTTCATGGAGAGATATTCTTAAGTCAAAGACTTGCTTATGAAGTCTTATTTAATTGGTGCTCTAATTAAATTATTTTGAGTATAAAAATTGAAAGAAACTTTATCGGAAAACTTGAATTTCTGCTTAAGTCTTAATTTAAATTTAAGACTTTCATAGTTATAGTATGGTTGTGAGTGATAGGTAGTTTTTTCCTCCAAAAAATATAACCTGAAAAGATTTTCAGCTTATTTGTGAAAATATATAATGAAATTTCTGTATAAGGTAGTCTTTATACACAAATAGGATCCTTTACATAAAATTGAAGTTTTAATTTTTCTCAGTTAAATTTCTGAATAAGCCTTTTAAAGTTAATTTTTACTGAAGGCTCCTGATTATCAATTAAACATTTCTCAATTTTGGTTTTTTAGAATAATTTGAAGATCAAATATAATCTGACTTTAGTTTTCATTAAAATAATTTCATTTCGCAAAAATGCACCCCCAAAAATTAAACCATGAGTACACCCATTCTAGCCAGTGTATTGTAAAGTCATTTCACAAATCTTGTATTCCTTTTGAGCTCTTGCTCAGTCTCAGAATTGGTCGAAGCTTTTCTAGAGAAAAAGAAAACTGTTAATTTTTCTCAATGAGTAAAACATCTGTAAATTAAATGTCTAATTTTAAAATTAATGTATCATTCAACCAATTACTAATACTAATCTATAGAAGATATTTTTTCAGTTATTTTTTATCAAGTTTATTTAATATATGGTATGAATAGAAGGAAAATAAAAGTTCCATCTTGTCACCAAAAATAAAAAAAACGCCTTAAAGCTTTAGTTTGACCGAACCTGGAAAATCAAAAAAATTGTCCTGGAAAACTCAGGGAATTTTTATTCAAATAGAATAATATTTTGTACAAAAAGAATTTGTTATAGTTAATCAAGAATTAAATAAAGATGTATTTAACTATACCAATTGTATTGAATTTGTTGTTACTGTTTGAATTTTATTTAGAAAATATAGCTTTGTTTATCTTGTAGAAATATATAAAATCTAAATTCAATTAAAAAAATTTAAAGCATTTATGTGTCAAAAAAAGGTTAAAAACAAAAAGAAACAATGTTTTTCTCAACCCTGATTTATAGTAATATTTCACGATCTCATTTTTAGTGGTTCTCAGAGAAAAAAAACAAAAAAGTAATATTCCAATTCAAGGAATTATTTATCAGTAAATAAATTCAAACTTGATATAATTTTATGTCCTGAAATTAACTTAGTTTCCTTTGAAATCACCTATTGAATATTACTTTTAACTCACCCATTTTTTATTCAATTTTATAAAATAATATTAAGCTACTAATTTGTTAATTTTGTTGCTTTATAAGGTTTGAGGTAAATAGAACAAAAAATTTAAGGAACATTGGTATTAGGTTTCCTATTTCCTTAAGAGCACCTATTTTTGATGAAATTCAGCCTTGCCATTCTAGCTTCATTTGGTCACTAATTTAGAATCTCTTTTTGATATTTTTATAAATAGTTAGAGAGAAAAATTATTTTATTTTCTCTTTTTGAAGTTATTTAATTTATTCAACTTCAATTAAACTTTATTCAATTTATTTAAAACTTCTCAATTTCTATTCAAATATCCTTATCCAGAGTATTTTAAATTATATAAAAAGAATAAGCCTTTATATTTCAAAGAATGTAAGTTTTACTGATGTGTACTGCATATAAGGGGACATTGTACCATCAATGTATGAAATGCTGTGTAAGTAAATATTAAAAAAATTACATTACTATTTTCCTTTTGAATGCAAATTATGCAATAATAAAATGCATTATTATTTCAAAAATTTTATGCACGTAATTTATTAGTATTAAATTCAATAAAAAAAACTTCCGCGTGGTTTTCAGCTTTTTTGCTTTTTTCCCATTCTCATCCCTGTAGATATATATCTTAGTTATAGGGTGTTTCTTGTTCTTGGATTTGTGTCCCATCAAATATATTTAGATTTTCTATTATAAGTTTTAAGATATATTTTTTATTTTGCAACTATATTTTTGTATTTTTTCAGGAGCAAGAACCAGATGGAGACCGTAAATGGATTGAATCTGTACCACTACTTCAGGTGATATTTTGTGACTCATCGTTTTAATGCATTATAAAGTTTTATGACTGAACTAAAATAAACAAACAATTTCACAAGAAATAATCTTTGCTTTCTGTTTTATTTAGAAACTGCACAAGTTTGAAGAACAAATAGGAATAGAATTTACCCACATTCGACTTTTAGCAAGGGCATTAACACACCGTAGCCTGGGATATAACAACCTCACTTTAGGATCCAATCAACGTCTTGAGTTTCTTGGTGATACTGTCCTACAGTTAGTAGCATCTGAATACTTGTACAAGTTCTTTCCTCAACATCATGAAGGTCATTTGTCAGTAAGTACCTTAAAAGTTCTTAAAAATTTAATGCACAACATCTGGAACTCTCGCCTTGAATTCAAGTTGCTTAAAAAAATGCATAATCATTCTCTCTCTTGAATTAGCTCATTTCATATATTTTGTTTAGTATTTTTACTAAGAAAGGAGATTCCGTTTGATATTAACTATCAAGGTTATTAGGTTTTATTAATAGACAATGTCTGTATACAGTGCTTAATTTCTAGAAATTTAAAGGTGTGGTACATATAAATATATATCTATTCAACTTTCTGTGGATGAGGAGGTATTCAAGTATATTGTAGCTTAAGCAGGTATTTTCTACAGACCTACTATATTTAAAAAGTTTTTAATTCTGTACTATGGCATTTGATATTTTCTTACTCACAATCTACATGTACTGAGTGTAATAAAGGTAATATATTATGAATTGTATTACTTTTTAAATGTTAGCTTCTCTCCATTGTAATAATACTGTTTCTATATAAGCCTACTGCTTTGCCACCCTGTAATATTTCCATATTTTTAGCTCCTTCGCAGTTCAATTGTCAACAACCGCACTCAAGCAGTTGTCTGCAGGGATTTAGGAATGACTGATTATGCTATATATCCTTACTTTAAAGTAGAGCTTAAACCTAAAGACAAGGCTGATTTACTAGAAGGTAAGTTAGCTTCTCCATTACAGTTGTTTTGAATGTATTATTTAAAATATATGAATTTAAACTTTATTTAACAGGCATTAAACATTTCTTTTAAGTTATGTTTTACAAAAAAAAGTAACATGATAGTTAATTATTAACTTTTATTTTCATTTTAAATGCTATTATTTACTGGATAATGTTAAATATATTCTATTTTTTTATTATTATTTTCTGGATTTAATTATTTTAAAAGTGTGCATGTCCTAGTGTGCATGGATTCATCACTTTTGCTGTTTAGTGGGTTTGTTAAATGTTATTGAACTTGTAAACCAATCACATTTAGCATGCTAATAACATCTTACATGTGTACCCTTAAAAATCGAACAAAATAAATAAATAGATTTATAAGGCTTCAATTATCATATGTGTAAAAAATCATATTTTATTTAAAACATCATTTATTGAATTAAAAATTATTTTTCAGCATTTTTAGGAGCTTTGTATGTAGATAAAGATCTGGGATACTGTCGAACGTTTTGTGAAGTTTGCTTTTTCCCGCGACTGCAAGTAAGTCTTATTTGTTTTCCTTCAACTGAATTCTTTCGATGCTGAGTAGACTATGCTTATGGTCTTTTCTTTTTCCTGCTTGTTTTTGTTGAGAAGGGCTTGAGAAGCAACTTGATTTAATGTTTGTTCTTTTCAGGATTTCATCATGAACCAGGACTGGAATGACCCTAAGTCAAAGCTACAGCAGTGTTGCCTGACCCTACGTTCTATGGACGGAGGAGAACCTGACATCCCTACTTACAAGTGAGTAAAGCAGTGTAGTTGACTTTTGAGCTATTAAAATCATGTATCTTTCATAAAAGCAGCCACTTTTAATTTTGCATTGATTTTAATTCGAGGAATAAAAGTAAGAAGTTAGTTTTGTAATATTTTTATATCATAACCCATTAATTTTAAGAGTATGGATGTATTTGCATAGATTGAAAATGCAATTGCCAAATCACATTTATATTAAAACACTAAAGCACTATACCTGGTATTGCCTGGGCAGTATAAATTTAAAACTAAGTGCAATTTGCCCTGATATGGACGGGCTTTACCCGTACAATACTCCTGCTCTAAATTAACCTCAAAGCCCTGTCAGGGGGGAAGTACACAAAAAAAAGTTCTGCTTAAGTAATAATATGCTTACTAATGCTTTAAAAAAGAACCAAGCATTTAAGGGGGGGAATTATCGCTCCGAGAGTAGAAGAAACAAAGACCTTGAGGAGAAAGTTCTTTCAACCAATCACATACATTGTGGGCAACAACAGACAGCTTTCATTTTATATACTATTGAAATATGAATAGAGGATTATAGCAATTAATAATACATGTTTTATTCCCTTAATTATTTTTGTGGCTGGAAGAACCCTTTAGAATAAGTAAAATCATAACTATGGGTAACATTTTTAAAAATTTATTTTCTTTTATCTGATTATAAGTATTATGTACTAGTATGATGGTCATGCTGAGAATAATAAAAATAATTTTATATTATAATAAAAACCTAATTATCACTGTACTGTAATCTGTACCACTCATTTGGATACCACTATATTTTGAAAATATATCTCTGACTTGAAAAATGTCTTCTATTGATGTTTTGTGTGATTGATGACTTTTTAAACTAGAAAAATTGTATCTGGAGGAAAAAAAAGCTGCTGAATTTTTTTTTCTGAAAAATTAGGTAATAATTTAGTTTTTATTTTAGGGTTATTGAATGCAAGGGACCCACAAATACCCGTGTGTATGCAGTAGCTGTGTATTTTCAAGGAAACCGCTTAGCTGTAGGATCTGGACACAGGTAAAAATATCTTTTGCCTAGACCCCCTTTTTTAGCATTTGTAACAAAGGGTGTTTTTCAATAAATATATTGGTGATGCTCTTTTGTTTTTTGTAGCAGTTATGTTTCATTTTACTAAAATTAAGTTGGATGTTTTATACAGTCAAAATGTTCCTCTTTTGCATAACATTTCATTTGAAAAAAAAACATATATCTTGTCTTCTTAATCATACATTATTAGTCACTAAAACAACTACAATCACAAAGTCGGGCACAATTTTATTTTATATCCATGTGGTGTTCAGGAAAGTTTTAGCTATTTTTCAACAACCTTTGTTCTTTGATGGTTGGTAACTTGATGTTTTCTCTATTATTACAGCATTCAACAAGCAGAAATGGATGCTGCCAACAATGCTCTGATGAAATCTCAAGGTTAGTTAATTTTTTACTTAAAATTTTTCATTGAGTTTTCTTATCAAAACATTGCTTCAAGAACTATGCTCTTGTAGAAATATTTTTCCATGTATTTAATTCTGAAAGGGTTTTGTTTTTAAATAAAAATACCCTTTACTTTAGAGCAGCGGTTCCCAAAGTGGTCCATATGGACCCCCAGGGGTCCACAGCGACTTCCAGGGGGTCCACAGGCATGAATATGAAAATTGGGGGTCCACAGAAACTTCTAGGGGGTCCACAGCAATTTTCAGAGGTCCACGGGAAAATTTCATTAGAATGAAAAATTTTGACAAGTTTCAAAAATGTTCTTTTGTAATCAAGTTTTGTAATATGAAAAGTTGGTTATCACTTAGTCCTCGCAACGAGAGCAGTTTCACTTCTGTTGCATTTAGCCTTAGCCTGATGGTCATTTTCTCATGTGCAACTTGTTAACGTCAATAATAAAGGCGTGTTTTCAAGATTTGAACCCAACAAGTACCTAATTTGTTAAAATTAAAAAATCGTTTAAAAATAGTATTTTCATTAAATGGTTTTCTTTTGGTGAAACTTAACTATCAGTATTTTTTCTTCAAAGGAACTCAAGAAGGCTTTTTCAAAATTTATAAATGCTGTTGTTCAATATCATATATGTATCATTTTGCAAATATTTCTTAATGTATGAAAAGCAACACATATTTTTTTTATTGCAAAAACCTTTTTTTTCAATTTCATAAAAAAAACTCAATTTTTGTAGTGTATAATTTTCAAAAAATAGTGTATAAAATTCTTTTCATAGTCGAACTTAATGAAATATTGTTTGTTAACATGCCATTTATTAATTTTAATTATTTCTGAAAACTTTATGATTTGATAAATGAATAACTCATTCATAATGAATAACTTTGAAAATCTTGCAACCAAAACTTATTCTTAAAATAAAAAGGTTTTTGTGTCTTGAAATGTAGTGATATTAAAGGTTTAGATTTGTTTTTATTTCAAACTTTTAAAATGTTTGATTGTTATAATATCCTAAAAGTATCAAGTAACCATATAAATGGCAAAAGTTTAAAAAAACAAGATTTTTTTAAAAAATATGTAAAAGTGTGAAATTAAATGCTTATTAACGCACTAAAGAACACTTTAAAAAATTACAAAATTTATGCGTGGCTTAGAAATATACAGGGTGTATCTGAAATGGTGCAACAAACTTTCAGGGATGATAGTAGACACCTAGACCAGTCAGAATCACATAGGATTTGGGGGTCCCAGACCAAATCCCAGGGAGTTCAAAATGGAGCGACACTCCAAAAAAATTATTGAAAAATTCAATTTGTAGAAAAACTACTATTGTTAAAAACTTAATTAGGGTCTCAAAAATTATCTCAAAAGTCTTCACCTAAAAATTTGTTTTATTATGAAAAAAGTTAAAAAACCACAAAAAAATGTGAAAACTCTGCCAAAACCTTATTTTGTATTTGGAAATACTTTCTTTTGATTTGATAATTTGAAAGATCATAGTTGAAAACCCTTAAGTCCAAAGTTTCACGAAAATACAATCAATATTAAACGCTTGAGATCCTGTTAAAGTTTGTTTTTTTCGTGCGCAAACAGCTGTTCTGGAAACGGCTCTAGAAAACTGTTTGCGCACGCAAAAAAGCAAATTTTAACAGGATCTCAAGCGTTTATTATTGATTGTAATTTTGTGAAACTTTGGACTTAAGGGTTTTCAACTATGTATGATCTTTCAGATTATTAAATCAAAAGAAAAGATTTCCCAATACAAAATAAGGTTTTGGAAGAGTTTTCACATTTTTTTGTGGTTTTTTAACTTTTTTCATATTAAAAAATTTTTTAGGTGAAGACTTTTGAGATAATTTTTAAGATCATATTAAACCACAATTTTTGAGACCATAATTAAGTTTTTACTAATAGTAGTTTTTCTACAAATTGAATTTTTCAATGATTTTTTTGGGGTGTCGCTCCATTTTTAACTCCTGGGATTTGGTCTGGGACCCCCAAATCCTAGGTGATTCTGACTTGTCTAGGTGTCTACTATCATCCCTGAAAGTTTGTTGCACCATTTCAGATACACCCTGTATATATCATAAACAAAAGATTTTTAGCTACTTTTTGAACGGTGCCTAAGACAGGGGGTCCACGGGGTATGAAAAATGTCGTCAGGGGGTCCAAGGGCCAAAAAAGTTTGGGAACCCCTGCTTTAGAGAAAAAAATCTTCAAATAAGGGTTTGGAAGCTTAAACCAGACTACAAGCGGCTGTTTTTTTACTATTAAATTATCAACTTATAATGTTTGAAGATATTATTACACTCAAGGTTTAAAAAATAGTGAAATTATTTAAATTAATTTGTTTGAAACTTCCCAGCTAAGCCTTAAAAGGTCATGATCTAGCATTACAGTTTTCAAACAAAACAGAAAACAAGAGGCATTTGCATTGTTGAAAACTATATTTTCCTGACTTTGTTAAAAACTTACTACCTTCAAAGCAAAAGGGGCTAATTGACAGGAAAAAAAATAAGAGAAACGTGATCTTACTTTTTGGCAATTATGCATGCACAGTTATGTTATTAACCCTACCTAAAGTAGATATTGTGGTATCTATATCAGCTGATTTTTGTGTTATGATATAAATTCTTTATTTTCTGATGTAATCAAAATTTTCAGTTGAATCTAAAATATCATGTGACTATATCAGTGAGGCTTTTCATTTCAGATCTCTTTCCTCAACTGAAGCATCAGAAGCGTGCTATAGAAAGAAGTTTGAAACAAGGATCTTCCAGAAGATCTAAGTACTCATCTAGCAGTAAGGAGAGTAGGCATGAAAGATGAAACGTTTTGTATGTTAGGCACTTTGTTAATAAATTATTAATTTTTAGAATGTGTGGTTAATTAATTCCACTGTTCTAGCTTATTTATACTGCAAAGTGTAATGTTTACAAAAGCCCCAAAAAGAAAGTATATCTCATTCTCAGCAACAAATCCCAAACTTTTAAGAAAACCTTTGTGTTTCAATATAGTTTTCACCAACTAGAGAGTGCTTATATTTCTTGTTCTCTTTTCCTTAACCCATAATAACAGGGGAGGTTAAAAAGCAAAACACTGAATTAAAGTTACTGGGTAAATTGGTAAAACTGTTGCCATCAAGGATAGAACAGATGTAGTGACCTAAGATCACCCGTCCACATAAATTACTGAAGATTATTTTCCAAATTAAGAGGTTGCTCGGAGCCAACTTGTCAAATGCATGTGCACTATTCTTCATTAGAGCGTGAAAAACTTTTTTTTAAAATTCAATTTTACTTTTAAGAATATACCCGATGTGTCATTAAACTGTGTATAACTCTGATCCGTAAAAGTACTGAATTCTCTCAACATGACAATTTTACGCCGAAATCTGTCGTTCTTCTGGCGTAAGTTTCTCCCTCGGAATCGCGATTTTCCGCTTTTTCTCTGCTTTTTCATGAATTGAATTTGCGGCCCGCTAACGCTAATTTTCCTTAACTAATCCCTACTTTTTTTAATTTCCAGATTTCTGTGAAAAATCACAAGGTATTACGGAAAAAAGTCGGAAAATCGCTAAAGTTTCGTTTTGCTCGCGGAGTGCTTTCTTGGAGGGTCCGCGAGTGTAAAGTTTAAGTCGGCTTCTTTACACGTTTAATTGCGATGTAGAAAAAAACTTTACCTTGGTCAGAAGCCATAAAGTCCAATATTCCAGAAGTCGAAAAATAACGATTTTTTTTCGCGACAGTTCCGATTTTTCCGCGACTGCTTGATACGGACGCTGGGGCCTGTTGAAGTTGGCTTTTAATGTAATTGCAATGGAGAAAAAAACTCTACTTTGGTCGAAGCAGGCTAACAAGTCTTGTGTAGGGATATCTCTCCGAATTACGTTTTTCTCCGTTTTAGTCTATATTCAGCTTATGAGGTTTTTCTGGGTTGTAAATTTTAATTGTAAGGTAAGGTTTAAAATCATGTCAGATTATAACTTGTTTTAGATACCTGATATGATTTTAGATTCTAAAAAGGCATTCTTATTTTTTTTCCTTTCTTAGCAAAAAAATCTTAGTCATTTAATTATTATTTAAGTAACTATTAAATTATTTTAGTATTAACTAATTGCCTAAATTTATATTTGCAATTAGTTATTTTTTGATTATTTTCATGCATATGTAGATTACTTGATTATGTATTCTTCTATGTATAAAGATAGTTATACATAAAGTTTAAAAAGCTTTTAAAAATCTTCCAAATTATAAGCCGGGTGAATTAAAATTTGTTCATTTTTAAAATTATTAATTTCTCGTTTAAAATTTCTAGCTCGCTTTTTCCTCTTATTCCATCTTTGGACAAATTCATCCCTGGCTTGAAAAATATCCCCCCCCTAGACATTATGTATTGCAGCAGTTCTTAAACTTCTTTTAAGCCGGGTCATAATTATGTTGTTTGTAAGAATAGATGCATGACTTTCTACAAGTTTAAGAGCACACAGAAGTATGGTATTTATAGAGAATCTTCCTTACATTCGCCCTATCAGATGCTTTCAGTAGGAAACGGTCAATTTAAGGTAATTTTTAGTATATTGGAAAAATAGTTGTCTGTCAGCTATCCTTTACTTAAAGAAATTTTAATTATTTTTTATAAGAAATTTATATATTTATTATTAAATGAAATTTTAAATGTGTAAGGTAAATTTAATTTCAGTAAAAAGATTTAAAGTTTAATATTAGAGGAATATACATATTTCAATTATATTTTTGTTACTTTTTTCCAGAAATTACTATTCATTGCAGTATAAAAAATAAGATTACTTTTGAATTTAAGTGTTTTACTGACTTTACAAATTCTTCTCCTGGAGCCTTCTATGCCATAATTCAGTTTTCTAATTTTTAGAGGCTTCCCTCTACCTCTGGAAATGTTTTTTAACTGTTCCTTCAACTTTGTAATATCAAGAATATACTGTTCTAACATAATCAATTTTATTTTGCCATTTTCTTTTCACCAAATATATGTTATAATATAAAAAACATTACTTGTAACTACTTTAAAATGTTTTAAAATTAAAGTTGAAAAGATCAATGAATTTATTTAGTTTTGCAAGAACGTTTTTGGTACGATGTTATTTAAATAATTTCTTAATTGATACTTACGGAATTATTGGCAGTTTGAAGATTTATTCTTTAATTTTCGGAAGACTACTTATTTGGGATCATTTCTTAATTAGTTAAATGTTTGTATAGTGAGCTTGACATTTTTTAAAATAATTAGGTTGTAATATTGAGAAAACTAGAAAACTGCAATTTTTTTTTTAGTATTTATAAATGAAAATTTGAGTTGAGAATCGGTCATTTTCTATCTTCAGAGTGGATAATTTATCCACTTAGTTTGCATTTTCCTGCAAAATTAGCCATTAACCTTTGTATGCTTTCAATTTTCAGTGTTTGATGGTTAAATTGAGAATTTAAAACTCGTGATAATGCCACGACTTAATTTTTATGACGTCATTAACAGGAGGAACTTGGATTGCCTAATGAAAGGTAAGTTGTTCAATTCTTTCCCGACAGGAAGTTTTTATATCACCCTGAGAAGATCACACTTTTCAAAGAAACCGATAAATGGCGTCAAACCAATTATTATTACGTTCTTGGTTTTGCATATTGCATTTTTTCAGACAATAAAACTGACGCAATACTATAAAGATAGCACAATTCCGCGCGATTCGAATAATTCGTGTAAAAAGAACTTTATCAGAAGTCGTGCTCGGATGATAAGACGGTCACGACACACGTGCTGTGAATAGAAAACGTGTGTATCTTCAAATAAACAGCATCTTTCTTTTTTCGGGCATCTTTAATCGTGTCAATGATCTGTGGCGGAGTTATTAAATCGCAGAATCGTTTGTTTTGAATCCAACGTCCTTCATCAGTGGTCTTAAAATTATAGAATTAACCTACGTTTTCTAAGGGGATTTTACACAAATCAACTGTTCGAGAGAAGAATAGGGGATTAACCCTTTCGCACCCCGGATGGGACATGCTGTCCCAGGCTGAAAAAAATTTTGAAATTATGGCTGGGCCAACACATGTCCCAACATCTAAGAACAGAAAATAACCCCGAGTGGCGCCGCCAAACGCATCATGATTCTTGATCCCATGATTTTCTCATCTCTTCTCAGTTGTTCTCAAAAGGATCAAACAAGCGAAAACCATCAATATCGCTCAGTTGTTGACATTTATTGTTGCGACCACAGTCACTAGTATAAAGTTCAAGTGAGACTTTTGCCAGTTCATTCCAAATTACAACGCCTATACCTCTTGCATTTTTGAACCTTTATGTTCTTCAAATTATGGGTCTAACGACTCTTATCCATAGAGTACTCTTATCACCTTGAGGTGGGGTGGAAGTCGTGGGGAGAAGACAAGGGTGGACTAGTAGTAGGCGTGAGTTTGCAATCTACAAAAACCGTCAGTGGGACAAATGCTGTCCCAGCGCTATTTACTCTTATAGGATTACGACCGGGACATACCTTGTCCCGGTATGCAGGTGCTCTGGGTTTACGCCAGGACATATGTTATCCCATCAATAAAAGCTTGTAATTTCAATATTGTTGATGATGCGTCGTTATGGGATCGTTTATGCGTCTCTCGGACTTTCAGACAGCAAAGTTATTTCATCGTAATAATCACTTGGAGAGGAGAAATAACTGTTCCAAGTAATGAGGCGCACTAAACTAATTTTTTTTGCCCTATTGAAAGGGTTAAAACATTTCAAGTTTGTCGAGAGAATTTGTACAGAGCATTTAAACATCAATTTAAGAGTGTGTCTATCGGGATTGTCATTTACTAGACTAGTGGCAGACCACGGTGACGAAGCGCTCAACGTTTAAAAGGATACCAAACTCTTAAGTCAATTAGGATTGATCTTATCAGCAGAGGGCACGTCTCCAAATTACGAAGTGGATGTGCGTAATGTGGACTCGAATTTAAGCTTTTTAATGGAGAAGCATGGGTTTAATAATTGAAAAGATAGATTTCTAAGGCTAAGCGCGCACTAGAGACTTCTGTCGCGGCGACTTATAACACTAGTCACTCGAGAGCAATGCATTTCTATGGAGAGATTCTTGGCAATCGGCCAAGAGTCTCGTCGCCTATGCGCGCGCTCTAGCTTCTTGCAATAGCCAGGGTGATAATTTTCTCTGTCGCCGTGACAAAAGTCTCTAGTGCGCACTTAGCCTAAACTGTACTTAAAATCAAACGCCGTGTCGCAACGTCGCAACAGCTATAATGAAATCGTCGAAAACAACACAGTATCTCCGAAACATTGTTTTGAAAACGTGCAAGGTTGTTTATTATTATTTAAAAAAGAGCGATCCAAAGCGTACTGCGAAGCAGTTCGCGCGGGGATTGGCTAGACGGAGACGGCAGCCATCAAGTGATCTAAAAAAATTACGAATGTCTAAAACCCTTTTCTTTCGAATTTCGCTTGCAAGGATAGAGATGAAAAATATCTTTAAAACTGGAAATTTCTATGAAAATTTTTTAGGGTTTTTTTTGTGCCTTAAAAAAGCTTTGCCAGTGAGTTTCTTTGACGGACGCCTTATCCTTAGTAGGCTTTTTTCGTATTCTTGCTATGCGGAAAAAACAACTTGATTGTTTGGACCAAACGAGTGTTTTTCTTGACTTCAAAACATACTTTCTAAATGACTGTTTTTATTGCTGTAACTTTTAAGTTCTTGAAAAAGGTAAAATTTTCTGTACTTGAGTTGATAATTTATACAATAATGTCCTCTTTTAATGTGGGATAAAAGCTAGTTTCTCTTTTTCTCTGTAGATGCACACTTCATTACAAAAATGTTTAAAATAATTAGTACGAGGGTTGTTTTTTAATTAACTTCCGTTTTGCTCCTGTAAAAAAAGTAGTGAGAATTTCGAAACAATTTTGGTACTGGTAGATAGGTACATCCTTAAGGATCAATTTCCAATTTTTTTGTAAAAAATCGGACATTTTTTCTATTATTTATCAAATTTACAAGCGCGCTACTCGAACTTATTTCCCGCCGGCCCATAGAGAATTTCTCTTCCTTTAAACTCTGTTCGCATTAACAATAGACAATCGGCAGGCAGGTGATTTTTGCAGCATGCTATTGTGCATGTTTAAAACCATATGTTTTGCATCTGCCAAGTTCCAGGCATTGAGGATTCTGGAGTTACAGCCATAATAAACAAGGCAACATCGATAGATTCGCAGGCAAAGTGTGCGCTGAGTGGAAAAACGGCTGTCCGAGCCGATGCGAAGCTCAACGAAAAATCAAACTTTTCATGAAGCGGAATCGGGAAAAGTTGTGAAAAGGTACGGTAAATGGTCTATTTAAAGGAGATTACGTTGAAAAGTAATTAAAAATGTTTGTAACCTTCCGTAATAACCTTATTTTTAAGAATTCATATGCTTTTTTATATTTAAACCATCAAAAAGGGGAAAATTTCGAAAAAGATGATTTCTCTATGGGTTGGCGGGAAATAAGTTCGAGGAGCGCGCTTGTAAATTCGATAAGTAATAGAAAAAATGTCCGATTTTTTTCAGTTCCTGATCCTTAAGGATCTACCTATCTACCAGTGGCAAAATTATTCCGAAATTCCTACTACTTTTTTTTCAGGAGCCAAACGGAAGTAGTATTTTTTATCAAAAGTTTTAAATTTTTGAAGGATGAATATTACTAGTACAGTCAAATTAGGGTTTGAGGTAGACATTTACGGCCATATTTATTTATTTATTTATTTATATATACACTGCCAAACAGAAATAATCCAATTACTTGGCAGGGAAAATAAAATACAAACAAATACAAATACAACAGATAAAAGACACAAAAAAGTACAAAGAAACATGAAACAAGTAAACACTCTAAAAAAAATATATGTACAGAAAAAATTAAGAAGAAACACTTTCTAGGTATTGATTTTTCAATTTGGTAAAAGAATCACAGAAAAGATCAATTGATCCGGGAAGATTATTCACTATTTTATAAAATTGAAACATGGATTGATGTGAAAGATAGCTTTTAATATGTGGAATTTTGAAAACAATTATGTTTCTTGTGATGCGTGGTGGAACGTAGAAGTTAAGTAACTGTAGTAAAGGGGGGCAGTCAATATTATATCTTATTAGGTTATAGTAATACTTTAAAATTGAGAGATGCCTTCGTTGTTCCAAAGTGATGTTAACAGTAATTCCATTCAAAGGTGAATTCCCAGTTTTGAAAGATATGTACCGAAGAAAACTTTTTTGAATTTTTTCTATTGAGGAAATATGCAATTTATTGGAGGGACTCCATACCACACAGTTGTACTCCAATATAGGTCTAACTAAAGTAAAGTAAAGCAAAATTAAGACTTGAATGTTAGAAAAATTAATTGTGCTTCGTTTGAAAGCTCCCAATGCTCTTGTGGCCCTTAATTTAATGTCCTGAATATGCATATTAAAAATAAAATTTGATTCATAAGTGACACCAAGGTCCTTAATGTGGGAAGTTCTAGAAATGGGCAAATTATTGATAGTGTAGTCTTTTGAAAAAGGATTTAGCTTACGTGAAAAAGTTAATACAAAACATTTATCTATGTTTAAATATAATTTATTAAGCGTGCACCAATTAGATAGCTTAGAAAGTTCAAACTGTAATGTATCAAGATCATCATAAGAGGATATTCGCTTGTAAATTTTTAAATCATCTGCAAATAAAAGACAAGATTGAAAAAGTTCAGTGATATCATTTATAAACAGAAGAAAAAGAAGGGGCCCCAGAATCGATCCCTGGGGAACTCCGGAAGAGCTAGAAAAAACACTAGAGAAAACAGAGTTGTACTTTACAAAAAGAGACCTTTGAGAGAGATAAGAACGTAACCAAAAGAGTAACTTGTGGTCAAAACCCATGTTGAAAAGCTTAAACAGTAAAATTTCATGATCAACGGTGTCAAACGCCTTAGCGAAGTCAGTGTAAATGACGTCTAATTGCTGATTCACCTGCAAGGCATCTGAAATTTCCTTATTTAGAATGAGAAGATTTGTCGCAGTGGATCGTTTTTTTAAAAAACCATGCTGGTTAGGAGAAATGATCTGATGTATTTGTAAGGAAATTTTGTTGTGAATAACTGATTCAAAAATCTTTGCAAAAGAGGATATAATGGCTATAGGTCTGTAATTTTTTACATCCGATCTTTTACCCTTTTTGAAAACAGGAATGATCTTGGACGACTTCCAAATATCAGGGAAAGTGCAAGAACGAAGAGAGAGGTTGAATAAAATGATTAAAGGGTAAACAAAGCTGTCAACATTAGCTTTAATAAGGTAAGGAGGCACCAAGTCAAGGCCACAAGAACCAGAACCTCTCAATCCTTTTATACTATTAACAATGTCATCATGGGAGACATGGCTTACCTTAACTAGATCAATAGAGTTTACACCCATAGCAGTATCAAAATCGTAACCATTTATCCCACCATCAGAAGCACTATAAGCACTAGAGAAGTAACTCTTAAATGCCTCAGCCACATCACCGTCATTCAGTAGTTCAATATCATTGTAATACAAACTGTTGGCACTGTGAGATTGATTTTTCTTTCGGTAATAAGACCAAAAATACCTAGGATTTAACTTCAAAGATGATTCGACTAGGGCAATGTGGTGCTTACGGGCCACACGAATATCAGACTTAATACTTTTCCTGATTGCTTTAAAGCCCTCAAGATCTCTCGGGTCATCAGAAACTCTAAACTTCTTTAAATAGGAATTTTTCAGTTTGATGTTACTAATAATGTCTCTGGTGAACCAAACAGGATATTTTCTGTTGTAAGGAATAAATTTGGGCACAGACAAATCAAGAATATTGTACAGTACGTTGTAAAATTCAAATAACGCTGCATTAATACATGAATAGTGATTTAAAAAGTTCCAGTCAACAGATGATAAGAGTGTGTACATTAAGTGAAAATTTGCTCTTTTAAAGTTATAGGATTTGGCAGAAGAATCAATTGATTTGCATTTAGACGATTCAGGTTTTAAGTTTTTGACTTTTTTTGTTCTTATTAACTTAATAAACAAAGTCGGATGGAAACTATCTTCGCTAGTTATTGGAAGAACAGATTGTGAAACTGATACACTAAAACTATCCAATCTCACCAAAACAAGATCCAGTATTCTCTTCAAACGATTTTCAATCAAATTACATTGTTTCAGTTTGTGACACTCACAGCTGTATTCTACTCAATTGAGTTAATCGCGTGGTAAGTGAAACCCTATGAGTACTGTGTTTCAGAGTGTGTTGAAAATCGGTATTCAACTGCCTATGATGAGGTTACTCAATCTTGGCCAAACTCAATATTGGTCGCCATCTTGTCCGTCCTAACCGAAATAACTAATCTGACTATTATAAGGTAGTTTCAATAATTAAAATATATTTCATGGACCTAAAAACTCTTCAAACAATACAAAAAACTGATTATACTACCTACAATATTGGTTAAAAATGAAAAAATTATTATCTTCAAACAAGCTTGTGCTGCCATCTATAAATCAGAGAGCTAAATGAAACCACTTCAGGTTATTGTAACTCCAGCAGACTATTTTAAGTACATTAATATAACCTTTAATCTTGTAAAAACACTTTTTTTACAAAGAGAAAAATATTCCATCATAACATGTACCCAATGACAAATATTTTAATGAATAAAATATTAATCCATAATAATAGTAGTAATAGATTTAAGATGGCGGCGAATTGCCTGTTAACAGTGCATTTCAAAGTGACTACGCACAGAAAACATAGTTCCTTCGCAAAATAAAGATGTTGTTTCATCTAGATGTTGAATATTAATTTCAAAGAGCGCTTTTTAATGTACAAGAGCTATTAATCTGAAAATAATGTAATTATTTCATGAAAAGACATTGTAAACTTTGTCGATACTATCCCTAGAACACGGTAGTTCAACTTACCGGCCAAATTTACCGGATTACAATTAACCCCGAATAAACGTGGTTTTAGGAGGAGTAGAATACGAAAAGTCCAAAAAACAGGGTTAATCACATGAGAATGAGTTACGACGTTTGAGTAGAATACAGCCGTCAAGGAAATAGGAAGGAATTTCAGTTCAATATTCACCGGTAACCTGACCGCCGGTCAGGTTACCCGTGAATACGGCCGTTAGAAATACAAGCAGAAACCCCCTGGGATGTGTTTAGGGGGGTCTGAGGATGCCTCACCTGAAAATCCCAAAAAATCCGGTGACGGGTTTTCCGCCATTTCGAAAAAGAAGGCGGCCATATTGGATTTTTCCATAGTTCATAAAAACAGCTATAACAGCGAACTAATTGGTTTAAAATGTTCGTAATTGTTTTAAAATGCGTAATTCAGTGCGTTCTTTAAGTTTCAGGCATCAATTATTGGTTCTAAACCATACATTTTTTTAAAAATTAAGCTAAAATAGCAATATTTTCGTATTTTTTTGGATGTAGTTCTTTCGTTTAATACTGTGTCGTAACTATTATAAATATCAAGACCGAAACAACTGGAACTTGTTTAGGAGGGTTTTAAGCTATACCATACCAAAATTCTAAGAAATCCCACCATTAGTTTTCCGCTATTTTGAAAAAAACAATGGCCATACTGAATTTTCAATGTTTCTTATAAACTGCTATAACAAGCGAACTTATTGAAATAAAATGCTCAATTTTTTTATAAAATGCGTGTCTAAGTGTACATTTTTGAAATATCCTGCAGTAAGTTAATATTCTTAAAGATTTAATTTTAAAATCTAGGAAAAATTAGTAATTTTTCTGTCTTTTCTGTTGTAGTTTTTATAGTCCAGCCAAATTAGACATTCAATATAACAGGCTGAAAATTGGTGGAAATGTAGAGGATAGTGTCCTTCTTGATATCCAGAAATTTCCGAAAAATCCCTCCAGGGGAAAATCCGCCATTTTGGAAAAACCAACGCCATCTTGGATTGAGTTTTCAAGCATAGCGACTGAACCAAAGGGCCGATTAAGTTCGTTTTTGTCCCAAATTGTTTAATATTGTGTACTTTAAGAGAAAACATCAAAATATTTGAAATGAAAAACTTAATTTAATGATAATTCATTTTTATTTAATTACTGCTTTGCTGTCTTAAAATGTACGTAAGCATTCAAGATAACAAGCTGAAAATTGGTGAAAATAGAGAAGGCAGTGTCCTTATTAATATCCTGAAATTCCCAAAAAAACCTCCAAGGGAAACCGCCATTTTGAAACAACCGCCGCCATCTTGGGTTGTACGTTTAAGCATAGTGACTGAACCAAGGGGTTGATTGAGTTCGTTTTTGTCCCAAATAGTTCAATAATACGTATTTTTAAGATAAACCTGAAAAGGTTCGAAATAAAAAACTTAACTTAATTATAATTAAGTTTAATTAATTAATGATTTGCCGGGTGAAAATGTAGGTAAGAATTCAAAATAAGAGGCTAGAAATTGGTGGAAACGAAGTAGATAGTGTCCTGATCGATATTCAAAAATTCCCAAAAAATCCCTCCAGGGGAAAATCCACCACTTTGAAAAAACCACCGTCATCTTGGACTCTCAATTTAAGCATAGTGATTGTGGAGTTTTCTCTTTCCACAACAATGAAATTTCCCCAAAAAGGCATTATTAAAGCTGAAAAAAACTGCAATTTTAATGTCGAATATTTCAAAAACTATTCGCGCGATTTAAGTAAATTTAGGCTTAAAATGTAGATAAATTATTCAATAAAACCATACAATTACGTGCATGGTCAAAAAATCACCGTTTAGTTGCAACTAAATCAAAAAGAATGGACAAAATGGTCAAATTGAAGAAAACAAACTATTCTCAAACGATATTACAATCAAACGGTCAAATTTTTGACCGTGCACTTAAATGCATGTTTTTCTTGAATAAATAAACTACCTAGTCATTTAGCTACTCTTAAACAAGAAAGTTTAGCTGTTTTTAACTCCTTTTTCGATTAATGTAGGGATCACCCCTTTGTTTTTTCAAGTTACAGCCAATTTAATGAAATACGCAAGCTATCGTTGACCAGGAAGTTTAACTTCGTGCTTTTGCTTCTCTTTCAAAACAGTTGATAATATTCAAACCGATGGATTTAATCTTTTTGATTTATTGCTTACAAAATGCAAACATAGCCATGCTGTTAAACGTCTAGTGCCAGATATTTAAGTCTTCTTACCTATCTTGTCGCTTCATAAATCAGCCGGATGTGCGCTTTTAACGAAAAAAATGTCATAGGTTATAGCGCTACGTATTTAAAACTACGTCAGCTGATTATTTAAATTTGAGTTCCTTTTGTTGTATTTCATGTTTTGTACGTTTTACTTCATGTTTTGAATAGCGATACCAAATATTTTGTTTAAAATTTCGCGATGTATTTTTCCATAGTTGAAGAAATAATTTAAAATTCCGTTTTGAAAATACTGTATAGACTTTATCAACCTTAAACTGATCGTTATTAATTTAATCTTCAGTTTTAAAAAGGGAATAAGTCCAAAAACCAAGTTTTGAGAAAATCGAAAAAAAAAAACCTATAAATAAATAAGGGAATTTTCACATAACCACAAAACTTTTACAGGAAATACTGAACCGTATTAAAAATGCAGAAAAGTCATCGAAAAAATATAAGTATATTCACACACAAAAATATTTTAGAGCTGAAAAAAGTTCACGGACTTACTCCCTTTTTCATAGTTATGAATGAAAAATTTTAAAATCCATTTAAATTGAAAATTACATTAAATTTCTGGTTTGTTCACAACTAAAAAGTGAAAAATGGAAAGAATAGGACAAATAAAATTTAAAATTATTTTAAACTGAGTCATTAAGGCAGTATCAATTGAGTAAAAAAGTACTATGAATGGTCATCGATTTTGCCAAATTATAGGGGGTGTATCTGCCTATATTAGGGGCAGTTATTTTCCCCTCTTCCCGCTCATGTGAAGAGCGAAGATTGAAGATTTTTTTTGAGCACAGAAAAGTCAATTTGCCATTTTTTGGACTTATTCCTTATTTGAACTGAAGATTCAATTTAAAACCAAAGTGGAAAAAACATGCCACAATTATATAGTTATAATCATTTGAGTTTCAAGACTAAAGGAAGAGAGAAACGACTGAATTTTTTAAGTATTCCCACTAATTGTATGTAAAACTTTTGTAATGAAAACGTTTGTATCGTACATACGGTTCATGTACATACGTGAACATGTACATACGTGATCGTACGTTTCATGTACATACGTGAACGTATTTTCATTCCCTTTTTAACCTTATTTTCTTATCCGGTGTCTTGTGTCCTGTTTCATTTAGGCCGGTTTAAAGGGAATCATTACGTCTTTACCCATTGGTGACAATATTGGTGTAATTTGGACTCTTCTTAAATTTGGGTTGAAATGTAGTATTGTTTTACTTAAAAAAACTAATAAATTAACATTTCTTCATTCAATTTTCATTAATCTGATGAACTCAATTGGAAATCAGTCTGGATATTACTTCAAAATTCCAAATGTTTTCATGAAGTTAATTCATTTTAAGTGTAGATGATTTTCAGAGGACTAATATTTTTCTGCAGTTTTAGGATTTATAACTGTAAAATTATTAATGATGTCCTTTGATTTAATTTAAGAATCAAGTACTTGTGTATTTATGTTTTCAGGAAATCAAAAAACACTGTTTCACATGATAAAACTGGTACTTAACCCATTAAGGACGACTTTAAAATAATGAAAATAAATAACTTTTTCTTTCATATTTTGTTCATTTGGACCGAATATAGTAAGAAATGCCCATTTTCAGATTTTTAAAAAAATAATTTTTATGATTTTTTAACTGGCAACTTTTCTTGCCAACCGTCCTTAGTGGGGTCCAAACTCTGACAAATGAAAAGTCGAAAAAACTAATTAGAATGTTTACGATTTTGAAAATAAAATGTTTTCATACATAATTTAAAGAAATAATCCATAAATAAAAGTGAATGGGTACTAAATTGTTAATAGGGGGTCCAAGAAAGGGTATTTCACCCCTCCTGAATAGGGCCAGTTCAGTTCAAATATTGAAATTCACCTATTTTCAGGCTTTAAGAATAGCCGAACTAGTACTTTTTTTTAAGTCGGAATGTTCGGAACCCTTTGATTTTTGTACTTTAGCTAGCTTCCAGGTTAAAAAAGGTTTATTTATATCTCCCAGTCTGGAACATAGGGACTTTTTTACCTGCTAGAGTCTTATATATTCTCAACTTTCATTTTTTTGGATACCTTTGGTTATATGTATATAATTTTTTTGCCTTCCGAAGCCTTTTCTCTTATTGGAATTCTACGTTCTTTTTAGTCATTCTCTATCAAAAAGTCATCATAATTACAGTATTCATCTTTATGGCTCCAGATTTCGCATATTCCCCCCAGAAAATGTTAAATATTACTCATTAACTCGATAAAAACTAGGTATTAGCCTTTAGTGTCCTACTTCAGATTGGCCAGTAAAAACGAAGTTACGTTAAAATAACATATTTATTAAAAGATTAAACATCTAAAAATATAAAAACGCAGTAAAGAAGAGCCAGAGTTGATCTGCCAGCTGCCTTTTATAGCTAGCGAGAGAGAATGCTGCTGCCACAAGAAGAAAGTCTTTTACGAGTTTAGTGTGTGTGGCTTGTGGGGTAGATGCCTCACCTCAGCCACCACAGTGCTCCCCCCAAGTGTCAGAGACACTGAGGTTACCTTAGGGCAAATCGAACCCTTCTACCTGATCGCGTGACCATTGGTGAAGGTTCCCCATCATCCGTGGCCCCATCACTCTCTGCACCATGGGGTAGTAGTCGAGCGGACGGTGCCGAACTTGTAGCATATGAATCTGTTGATTTCCTCAGGATACCAGGCGTAGTTGGAATATTCCTGTCATCTGGCGTGAAAAAATATGGTTTTAGACGATCAATGCTAATTGTTGATGCTTTGTTGCGGATTTGAACAGTGAAGTGCTTTGAAGTACGGTCCAGCACCCGAAAGGGGCCATCGTAAGGTGGCTGTAGAGGCTTCTTCACTCCATCGTATCGGACGAAGACGTGAGTGCAGTCGGCCAAATCTGGGTGAATGAAAGATCCCGGTTGACAGTGAGCTGAAGCCGGTGTTGGAATTAGTGACTGCATTGTAGACTTGAGATGTTGGACAAATTCTGATGGGTCCTGCTCGATTGCAGATGGTGAGAGGATATCCGCTGGCAGTCGCAGCGTCATTCCATAAACCAATTCCGCTGTAGTGCATTGAAGATCCTCTTTAAAGGAAGAGCGCAGGCCCAACAAGACCAAAGGCAAGGCATCAGACCACCTGGTATTATTATGGCATTTGAGACTCTGCTTTAAAGAGCGGTGGAATCTTTCCACAATCCCGTTGCTGACAGGGTGATACGGTGTTGTCCTTATATGCTTGACACCCAGTAGTTTTGTCAACGCTGAGAAGAGTCTTGACTGGAATTGTCTTCCCTGATCAGTTGTGACAACAGACGGTACCCCAAAACGAGAAATCCATTGTGACACGAACGTGCTGGCCACAGTCTCAGCTGTAATGTCGGATATAGGAATGGCCTCAGGCCAACGGGTGAATCGATCTATGCAAGTAAGTAAGTAACGAAAGCCATTAGAGGGTGGTAAGGGGCCAACCAAGTCTAGATGAACGTGGTCAAATCTGGCCGTAGATAGAGGGAAAGGCTGGATGGGACTGAGAGTGTGACGGTTAACTTTAGCCCGCTGACACTGCAAGCAAGACCGAGTCCATTCCACGATGTCCTTGGATGCCGAGGGCCAAACGTATCTATCCAACACCAGTCTCCTCGTGGCTCTAATACCCGGATGGGACAGGTTATGGAGGGACCAAAAAACACGCTTCCTGAGCTGTAAAGGTACGTAAGGTCGGGTTTTCTTACCAGTTGTGTCACAGATCACCTCAACGTTGTCATCAAAAGTTAACGTCTGAAAGTTTAGTGAACACCTGGTCAAAAGTGTCTGGAGCTCGTTATCTTCCCTCTGCGCGATAGCCAATTCATGAAAATCTATTGAACTGTCGATCTGATGGATTCGGGACAACGCATCGGCTACGCTGTTACCAGTGCCAGAGATGTGTCTAATATCTGTGCTAAATTGGGAAATGTAATCTAAGTGCCTTAGTTGTCTAGGAGAACATGATTCTGAATTTTTGGAAAAAGCGTAAGTTAACGGGCGATGATCCGTATAAATTATAAAGTCACGTCCCTCCAACTGATGCTGAAAGTGCTTAATACCGAGGTATATGGCCAGGAGTTCCCTGTCATAAGTGCTATACTTAATTTCAGCAGAACTTAATTTACGAGAAAAGAATGCTATCGGTCTTGGGCCGTTTGAAGTAGCACCATTCAGAGCTGCCCCGATTGCAGTGCTAGAGGCATCTACGAGTAAGCTCAGTTGCATATCAGGATCGGGGTAGGCGAGAGTTGCTGCATCCACTAAAGCAGATTTACATTGGGAAAATGAAAGCTCCGCTTCGCCATTCCAAGAGACAGGGCGATTATCATTTTTTTTACAATTAGTCAATAACTTATTTAAAGGAATTTGGATTTCAGCAGCGTGGGGGAGGAACCGTCTATAGAAGTTTAACATAGCCAAAAAACGTCTGAGCTGAGATATAGTGTCAGGCTTAGGAAATTCTGTTATCGCCTCAACTTTGTGGGGAAGTGGTTTTACGCCTTCTGCTGTGATGAGACAGCCTAAAAATTTTATGGAAGTTTTTCCCAAAACGCATTTATCAGGATTCAATTTGAGATCATAGTCCCTCAAACGAGAAAAAACTTGATTCAAATGATCGAAGTGCTCGGCCTCTGAGGAAGATGCTATGAGCAAGTCATCAAAATAGGGAGTACAAAAATCAAGGCCAGAGAGTACCTGGTGCATGTGTCTTTGAAACGATTGCCCTGCGTTCCGCAGTCCAAAGGGCATGGCCGTGTACTCGAAAAGGCCGAATGGGGTCGTTACGGCTGTCTTGGGGATGTCGGGTGGAAAGACAGGAATTTGATGATATGCTCTGGTCAAGTCGAGAGTTGAAAAAATTGTTTTTTTGTACAAGCTCTGGGTGCAGTCCTGAATGTGGGGAACCGGATAACGATCGGGCACCGTGATCGAATTAAGCTTACGGTAGTCTCCACACGGTCGATATTCTCCGTTAGCCTTTCTAACAACATGTAAGGGGCTTGCCCAAGGACTTTTTGACGGCCGAATGATCCCCTGGGCCATAAGATATTCAAACTCCTTGCGGACCGCTTGAAGAACATCAGGAGCCAAACGACGGGGTTTTGAAAAAACAGGTGGACCTTTAGTTTCAATATGGTGATAAACTTGATTATTATGATCAGTTTTTACAGGTTGGGAGGGGTTAATTAATTCTGGATATTCTTTCAAAAGGCTATCAAATTTAGAGTCGCCGACCAATATTGATAAATTAGTAGCGGAAGAGCTAATTTTGGGAAGTTGTCCGCCGGAATATAACTTAGTGTTAGCATCGATAACCCTGCGATGTTTAGCATCAACAAGCAAATTGTAAAACCTCAAGAAATCCACTCCAATTATGGGTTGACGAACGTCCGCTATTACAAATGACCAGCTGAAATGACGTCGTAAACCCAAGTTCAAAACGATCCGCTTTGTGCCATAGGTTTTAATCTTTGAGCTATTGGCCGCAAACAGGGTTAGGTCCTGTGCCTTGGCGTAAGGTGCGAAAGATTTAGGGACAACAGAAATGTCCGCTCCGGTATCTATGAGGTAAGACTTCTTTGAAATAGAATCGGCCACCATGATGCGATCCACGTGGCAATCACCCGTATGGCCAGTTAGCGATTGCCCCTTTAGTTTTCCGAGGAGACTCCGAAAGAACATGGAGGGTTACATTTCCTTGCCATTATTCCAAAGTTGGTATGGTAGAAGCACATTCCCTCGATGGGGTCTCTATATCTGCGAGGCTGTGATGGTGAACGTCTGCGGCCTCGAGGGTGCCAGTCTCTGGTCGTATCTCGAGTATGGCGTTGATCCATGGTGGAATTCAATTTGCCGATCATTGCGCCTAACTGAGATATCTGGTGCTCCAGCCTGTCAATTCTGGGATCACTGGAAACTGGAGCTGGATCGCTGGCAACTGGGGCTGGACCGCTGGAGGCGTCAACAGCCTGTACATGAGTAGCGTCCACGGCCAACTCGGCTATCTGATCTGCTCTGGAAGCCAATCCATCAAGACTCTCGGCCACAGAAAGCAAAATAGCTTGAGTGTTGCTGGGGAGGCGACCGAGCCACAAAGTTTTCAACAGTGTCTCGTCAATACAGCCGTTGGACAAGGAACGCATTTGAAAAAGAAGTTGGGACGGACGTTGATCGCCAAGTTCCAGGCCATGCAAAAGACGTCTCATCCTCGACGATTCGCTCTCAGAGTGCACAGATATCAATCTTTTTTTTAAAACGTCATACCTGTTTTGGTCAGGAGGCCTCAGAATGATGTCGCTAACGGAGTCCAAAACGTCGGAATCCACTGTTGAAACTACGTAATTGTATTTTGTCTCATCCCTAACTATTTCGGCCAATGAGAACTGGGCTTCTAACTGAATGAACCATAAGGAGGGGTTATTTTTCCAGAAAGGTGGTGGTTTCACAGCCACACGAGAGATCGATTCTGTCACAGGTTTGTCATCATCTACAGTCGGGGGCATCCTGAGCGATCACAACAGGCAGCAATCAAATCGAAATGATGCGTGAACGACGGGTCACCACTTTAGTGTCCTACTTCAGATTGGCCAGTAAAAACGAAGTTACCTTAAAATAACATATTTATTAAAAGATTAAACATCTAAAAATATAAAAACGCAGTAAAGAAGAGCCAGAGTTGATCTGCCAGCTGCCTTTTATAGCTAGCGAGAGAGAATGCTGCTGCCACAAGAAGAAAGTCTTTTACGAGTTTAGTGTGTGTGGCTTGTGGGGTAGATGCCTCACCTCAGCCACCACAAGCCCATTCAAAATGGGTTAAATTACCCCAGTGATATTTTATTTTATTTTTTGACTACTGTAAATTTCCAGAAACCCCTTTCAAGGAAAATAAATGTATCCAGAAATGATTTATTATGTGATTGAACCAATAAATCTGTTAGGAATCGGTAAAAATCTAAAATTTATTAAAAAAAAACACTAAAATTATGATCCAATGGAAACATTTCATCATGCTAAAGTATCAATAAGATCTACATATATGATAAGAACAAAAAAAAGCATTAAAAATAATTAATTTACAAAAGCTTCTTATGAGTAACTCGTAAAAGTTTTGACCACACATCAGACGATTGGCAACAAAAGTTGCCAGTAGAAGAAAACCCTTGCTATTGGCAATTTAAATACCCCCATTCCAACTGTAATTGGTAATAATATTTAGAATGGGATCTTGTGAATATGCTTCAATAGAAACAAGTCATAAAAATAACCAAAACATTAGATTATTTTGGCGTTTTCCAAATGATCTCCCAGCTATCTCCAAAATGTAGTGAAACGCTCTCATTCTAACAGCGATTTTACCCCCAAAACGGCATGGCAGGTATAAATTTCTATTTTTATCTGAAAAAAATACATTCTTTAGAAGCTGTTATGCATTTAAACTTTTAGGCTAAGCGCGCACTAAGAGACTTCTGTCTCGGCGACTTAAAACACTAGTCACTCGAGAGCAATGCATTTCTATGAGGAAATTCTTGGCCTAGTGATCTTGGTCTCGTCGGCATGTGCGCGCACTCTAGCTTCTTGCAATAGCCAGGGAAGCTATTTTGTCTTTGTCTCCGAGAGCAATTTTGTCTTTGTCTCCTAGTGCGCGCTTAGCCTTAATGTCCTCTATTAGAGTCAGTAAAAAATGAAATGTCCCTTGGCAAATTTTGTTGCCAACCGTCCTTAATGGGTTAATATGAAATATGCACATTGCACTCGACTCAGGGCACTGAGCTATAAACAATCTCGTTTGGTCGCTTGTTATAGAATCGGAGGTTGTCACTCCAGTTTGTTTTATAGCTCAGTTGCTCAGGGTGGTTGTTGAATTGTTTTTAACCCTTTATAGGGCCATTTTTTCCTAGTGATGTTATGTTAAAATATTTTTAGGATTGAGATTGGTTTATAAAAAGAAATTCATGGGAGCTATTCAAAGGTAGGATATCTTATGTTTTGCATTTCTTTTTATATCGCATTACATGATATTTATAAAATATAATTTTCAAATACTGAAATCTACAAAAGGAATTATAAATTAGATATATTTTTTATTCAAAAATTTAAGAATTTATACTTCATGGTATTTCAGAAAACAGGAATCTACACCTAGTGGGACATTGCAAGCTGTACAGACTTATCTTGTTCTCTTCTCATGTGCTTTAGTAGAGCATAAACGGAAAATAGATTCCTATCGAAATTTAAAAATTAATGAAGTTGGTGGGAAGTTAGTATAGGGGAGAGTGCTGTACCTAAGGACGGTTGTACCTTCAGCCACCGCGTTTTAAAATTCGGGAAAAAATGTAAATTTGAATTTGTGGTCGATTTTGTATGTAAACAGATGCTATCCTGTTGCTAACGTGAAATAAGCTCTTTAAAATAATATGTTTGTGTCAGAAGAGGGAAGAACTCCGCGAAGGGTTGCTCCAATGTTTTTATTGACAGTCGAACAGAACAAGAGAAAACCGTAGCTAGCGGTCTGCTTTATACAAAATACTAGAGGCGCACATGCGCGGCTGTGCTAAACAAAACGTTGATAAATTAAAGCGCACATGCGCAGTGGGGCTAAACATAATATTTAAATTTAATATAATAAATTTACTGTTTTTAGGTGCTCAAAGTTTTTTTTTAGTGCATCACTACATTAATATTTTTCTTACCCTTTAATTATGCGATGATAAAATGGGATATAAGGGGCGAATCCCCGAGATTTTAACTTTTATTTTTGATATTAGAAATCGTCAGATCTCAATTCTTTAATTTTTTATAGAATTTTAAATGCAAAAGCACCTGGTGTTGTACCTTGGGACACCATAAGTGTTGTACCTACGGACACGTTCTTGTGGGTGTCTTTAGCTAATCGGCGTTTTTGAATCAGGTTTCATTAAAGTGAATACATTTTAAAGCATATTTAATTAATTTTAAATGGTTATCTATTTGTCGGAGATTATTTTCAAGTGATTTTAGATGAAAAAAAATATTTTGTGATCTAAACTACTTTTTAAATTTTTTGATTTTACTTTGAATTTAATGTAAAATATGGTATAAAATCTTAAGCACACTATCGCATTTAAGTATGATGATTACAAAAAACTTAAAATTTCCACCGAAGAAGATTTGCGAAAGTTAATGCACTTGATTGTTCCAAATGCTTGAACAACTGAGTGTCGATCGGATTGTTTTTTTGGATCAATGAATGATCAGATCAATCAGCATAATTGGTGAAACTAT
Organism: Tetragnatha versicolor; assembly: GCA_024610705.1. Taxonomy (NCBI): domain Eukaryota; kingdom Metazoa; phylum Arthropoda; class Arachnida; order Araneae; family Tetragnathidae; genus Tetragnatha; species Tetragnatha versicolor. The sequence continues at coordinate 46,713,200 of JANDEH010000004.1, read as the reverse complement.
TACCTCAAATTTCGATCTAAAAATCTCATATGATTTATGTATTTTCGGTAAAAAATCAAGACTTTTATCAATCAACTTCGTTTTAATGATCATTTACGATCTAAAACTACATTACTTTAAAAAATCTATTTCTAATTTTACAAATGCTTGAAATAGTTTATAAAAAGTTAATACACCAATAAAAATGTTCATTTTAAGCTTTTTTCAACTAAAACTTCCTTTTAAGGGTGTCCACAGGTACAACTGGGTCTGTCCATAGGGAGAGCACGTTGTTGTACTCATGGACACAAATTTCGTCAAGTTATTAAAATAAATTAAAAATCCAATTTTGAAGATTTTAGCTTTATAAAAAAATATTACCCTCTTTGTTAAGGTTAGGACTATAGGTTTGGCACTTTAAATGGTCAAAATGTGATTTTACCTGTCTTAGAAAAATCCAAACGTGATTTTTGTCCAAAGGTACCTATACTTTCCTCGGCCTTATAAAGGGTTAAGAGACATTTGCTACTCAAGGATCTAGGATAAGTCGCTTCGTCTCTTTTGCTCAGGGTTGTAAGGGGCCATTCATTAATTACGTAAGGATGATTTTGGCAATTTTTGACCCCCCTACCCCCATGTAAGGGTAAGTAAGATTTTTCAAACCCCTCTCCCCCTATTCTTACGTAAGATTCCATTTCGTTTTTCAAAATAAAATGTTAGAAAAGGATCAGTTACGCTAAAACTCTTCTAAAGAAATTGTTTTTCGTCGGAGATTTGTTCCATCGGGCTTTAATCTGGTTTCATATTCTGAAATTTGCGCTGCAAAATACTTGGTTGGCCGCCATTTAATTCAAAGCTCTCCTGTTTTATGGAGAAGTAGCGACTGCGCATGCACCGGTTCTTGATTCAGAGTTGACACCTCGGCCTCTGGGGTATCAACTCACAGTTTTACGGTACAACTCACAGTATCACAGTTTTACGGTGTGAACCGTGTACTATGAATACGGTTTTTGGGTTTTTTTTGACTTGACACTTCGTCGCCAAGGTGTTAACTCTGATTCTGGTGACTGTGAATATGGCCGTTAGTTTGACGTAAATCAAAGATTTTTATTTTTCAACAGATAACTATTATTCTCAGAAATATAAAAAAGATACATCTGACATACCTTCATTTTTTTAAAATTAAAGCTTCGATGATACCGAGATCGTTAGCATTTTTAATTTTTTCTGGGGTTATTCAATAGTAATTTGAAAAGAATAATTGGAATTTGTTTACATTAACTTGGAAAATCTTACGTAAGAATGGGTTCGACCCCCACCCCCCAATTAAGAGTATGTAGATATTTTTCCAACCCCCCCTCCCCCTCGGGACCCTTACGTAATTAATGAATGGCCCCTAAGCTGTATTACATTGTATCCACTTCAAGACTTCATTCTCTAAGCTGATATTAAAAATTTGCGTAAGTTTGCAAAGTGTAAACATGGATTATCCAGCGAAATTAATGTTGCATAAGCTCCCTTATAAAATTAGATTCAATGAAGCTGAAATCTTCTGTTCCGTTGAACTATTTCCCTTTTCTTTTCAGTAAATTACACCAATTTATCTTAGGGAAGTTTTTTAAAAACAAAATCATTATTTTGTTTCTTGTTATCTAGAAATTTCTAAAAGTATTTTTTGCTGCGTTTCAATTTTTATACAATGTTTTAAACGTTCTGATCACTTAGATATAAACTCCAATCGGATTAACTTACGGGTAGCTTCGATCTTTTATGAGTCAGAGTTCGCAAAACACGTCACAAATTTTATTCCTGATATGGTGAAATTAAACTGATGTTTTACGTTAGTAAATTTGTTTTTTTCTGATTGTCTTCAGAATAAGATGATATCTTTATACCTCGGAAAAATGCATTGCGTCAGTTGTTTTTATGAATAGAGTTAAAGAGTAATAGTACTTGTGTCTTGTTTTAAGTGGTAATAAGTAAAACAAGCTTTACGTTTATTCATCAAATTTGTAGTTAATTGCCACATTTAAAAAAAAATGTGAAACCTAATGTAACCTACTTGATAAAAAAAAAGTTGTCAATCTTTTTCTTTGTTTGATGTGGTTTTGTACAGTAGGAGGGGGCACATTAGAACTACCCTCATATCTCTATGTTAATTTCAATTTAAAAATCTGAAAAAAATTAATAGGTATATGGTATGTATATGTATTAGTACAATCTTTTGCCTGAATTCTCTAGCAGTGGGCCCATTGAAACCCTTTGTGTTTAAAATTGACAGCATTGGAAGGTGCAAAGTAATTTTCTCCTTTTATTCGTGTAAAAATTATATCAAAGATTTAAAGTAGGAATTTTGTCTTGCTTTCTTTTGTCCCATCCATAAAGTTAACTCCAAAAAAGTTTTATTTCCCAATATCCATAGGTATATCTATTTATTTTTAAAGCTTAAAATGGAAGATGGGGCATATTTGAAGGGATCGAATATGCCGTCAAGTTCCCTTTCTTAATTTTTATTTAAATAAATTAATATTTAAGAGTTGTGTGTGTGCACTTAAAGTTGTTTTAAATTTAATTAGCTCAATTATTTTTAATATTAAGAAGGATTATAAATTAATTTATTTCAATTACTCTTAAAGATCATTTACATGATTTATTTATATACTTTTTTCCGAATATTAATTAACAGTTGTTAGTAGATTGATAAGTTAGAACCTTTAAGAGAGTGTTATTTATTGATATAACTTGTGACGGTATTTTTGGTAAGTTGGATGACATTTCTTCCGCTAAGGTTTTAGCAGTTTTGTCGAATTAGTTTAGCCTATAATTTTCTTTTGCATACAATGAGCAATACCAGCATTTTTTGAAAACAGAAAAAAATGCATTCTTCCAGTAAAGGAAATATATCTAAATACGAAGATCAACATAAAAAGTTTTAAAAAAAAATAGTTAAATTTTCATCCCAGACAAGCTTTACTCTTGCGTCATTTGTGAAAAATTGCCGTAAAATTGCAAAGGTAACTACACTACTTTGTTGAATTGTCAAATTAAAATTTCAGGGGAAACCTTGCGGTCATCATTTTTTGGTTTTTATGAATATTTTTTCTAAGATAAGAGCTAGACGTATAATTTCCATTTAACGTGTCTGAGTTGCGACACTATTATATTTTCTACACGAAATTTCTGTTGATTTAATATTTTACCCATTCGAGTTTTAAATTGTTTTGGCGATTTATTCAAAGGAATTAATTTTTATAAATGTAATATTTCAATATATCAGACGCAGTTAGCTACTTTGTTTTTTTAGTTTATTACATCAAGGAAAATATTTAAAGATTTATTGACTTGTATCCGTACACCTTTGACAACTTTTTTTTAAAAATTTTGATAATAACCTAATTTTTTCTTTAAAATATCATTATTTACCCCAAAACTTAGTTATAAATCTAAAAAAAATTTTGAAACAAATTTTTTTTCTACCAATTAAGGGTAAAAAATAGGGTCAAAAGGGTCAAAAAACAACCATCACGCATTTTGAAATTGCACAAAAAATTATTCATATTTTTTACTTCTGTAAATTGGATTTCAAAGAGTGATATGTAGTCTTGGATGTAGACTAAAAGTTTTTAAAAATATAAAGTTTTAAAGTTTTTAGAAGCTTTTGAAATTAAAATACCTTAAAAATAATAAAAACAATATAAACAATGCTATTATATAAGCTGTTAATTTTTTTCTACTCAACATATTACCATGATTTTAGTCTAGATCCAACACTTATATATCTAAAATATGTATACCAAATTTCATGCAAATTCAACAATAACTTAAGGAGATATTTAAAAATGCGATAAAGCAAAAACTCAAAAACCCCATTTTGAGAAAACACAAAATTAAACTTTTAATTGTACCTAACTTACTACATATATGTAATGTTTAAAATTCTATAACTTCGGTTCTAAATGTCTTAGACTGAAAATTTAAAGTTTTTTTTGAAGCCAATGAATAGGGCTACAATTCTAAAGCATTATTAGAAAATTGAGGTTTTCATGCAAATTGACCTAAAAAAGGTGTACGGATACCTTAAATAATCGGAAATAGTTTCTTCATCAATATAAATTGTCGTTCTTTAATTTCCAGTTTAATCTTGGTCAAATGATTTTGTCGATTGTAATTAATTATAAATACGCAGTCAAGATATTTGAAAGTTTTGAAGCATGATAGTTTCTGATTAAAATCTTACTTTTAACCTTGATCTGGGCCTTTTTTAGGCATGAACAACAAATGTTATGCAATAGAGAGTAACAATATTTGAAGACAGTTAATCAATGTAAAACCTATAAAAAAAGTCTGCATTTTTATGTTGTAAACATTTTTATTTTTAAAAAACTAGGGAGCTACCGCCCCCTGCACGCTATCGCTCGCCAACCCCCGTTAACTGCTGACGCAGACACGTTTGAACCGCTTCGCAATTCCTCACAAAACCCTGCTCACTGCACTTATACTCACTTTATAAAACATTCTTAAAACAGGGTTAGTACTTCTCCGGGGTATTCTTTCGAAAATGGTGGATATACATTCAGTAGCGGAAATTTAACAGTTCCTTTAAGGTAACATTAATTGGCGGGTCGCCTTATAATTCCAAGAAAATTAACAACAGAGCAATGTAACATTCCTTTACCATTTCCCCAAGGTAATGTTTTTTTCACAGATCCATTAAGAAGCACTGAAACATCTCAGGAATAAATTTAACGTTCTTAAAATTTGTAACTATTTTCATCGATTGGCTGTGAAAAATGTAGTAATTACCGTAAACATCACGAAAATTTAGAATTTTATCTTCATGAGAACAAACAAACGTCGAAGTTGTGTCAGTTTCATAGCAATGACACGAATGTTTAGACTTCAAACATTTTGTATTTTTATCTTAATTTCTAAAACAGTCCTTCGTGTTATCTATAGTTGTTTGCGTTTTGGCATTATGAAATAAGGTGTCACATTTTACTACCTTAAAAAACATACTTGCAAAAGAATATAAAAATAATAATAATTGTAAAAAATAAATGCAAAAGTTCAAAATTCCCGAAAGCGAGTTTATATTTTGTTGTAAATATGGTAATGATTAGGTTGCCACAACGACAAAGATAAATGTAAAAATATTAATTTGTTATTTAAAAAATAAAAGATAAATTATTTATACATAAGTTTTAAATATAATTAAAACCGTTTAAACAACAGAAATACAAATATTGTTAGAAATAACCCAAAATATATTTTTTAAATTCGTGTTATAAATAGAAAGATGATTATTTAATTTATTTGAATATTAAAAACCAGTGAAATATGTTTTCAATTTTTTTTGAAATTCATAGTTTCTTGCTTTATAACTGCAACCTTATCCGTAATCTAAAAAAATGGAAATATTTTAAAATTGAGATTTTTTTTTAGAAATTCTAAAGGCACTTTGCACATCCTCAAAAGAATCCGGACAGTTTGATACCAAATATGTGTTATACGGATCAGTAATTAAAAAGCCTTTCCCTGGAAACCGTTCACCAAAAACTTTTTTTTAGAATAGAGAGATAATTCTTGTTTTCTATTTGTGCATTGAACTTAATAGCTTTATGTCTTTAAGCAGGTGTTTCTTTCTCACTTTTGTCGACTATTCAGAGGCGTATATAAAAAGGAGATTGAAGTTCGGACTAGTAGTATAGAAACAAGTCAAAACCCTGGGATATTATAGGAGGAGAACCCCAAGACCCCCTTTTGCACTTGGAACTATAGTATTCATATTTTTTAAAAAATTAGATCATGATGCAAATCCTACTATAAAATGTGTTAAAAAACTACTTTGAACCTATTAAATATGAATGGGAGGGGGCTCAGGGTATATTAGGTCTCTCTCCCGGTGAAAAAAAAATCTAGCTTTGCATAATGACTTAATATTTTTTGAAATATTTAGGCCTATCCCGCTATAAATTGGTACATATGCTACTCAACGGCTATTTCAGATTTCATGTTAATTATTTTTTACTTGCAATAAGGCAGTGGTAAATTTAATGCTGGCGGGAGATGGCAAAGAAATATTAACACAAAGGGACACCTGAAGGGCTTTTTTCTGTCTCAAAACTCGTGTCAAATGTGTCCTCAAAGCTTTGGGATCCCATGGTTGATGGTTTAATGCAGTTTTGAATTGAACCCAAAACTGCACTGGTGTTATAGTCACGTGTGATCTTGGGGTGATCATCTCTTAAGATAAATGTCTGCATACAAAGGCAAAATCTATTCATAAATACTTAATGCAGTAAAGTAGATACTATATTCAACTAGTTAGTGGCAGATAGTTATCATGGATGACAAAGACTAAAAGTGTCTCTTTTATGTCAATTTTTATCTCCATTTTTTAAGAGAATAGGTAGTAAAATTTGACGGCAAAATCCTGTGTTAATTTTGTGTAATCTCGGAGAAAAGAAGCCTCATTTATGTACAAAGTGTTTAACTCACATTTTTTAGGTGTAATTTCTTGGAAAAAGGAAAACTTTTACCTTTATTTATTTAAAGACTTTTTTCTCCCTCTTCCGTATGTTTGAATTAACAGATGAAATTTCATTCTCTAATATGGAATTTTGAAAATTTAGGGTATCTAAATACAACTTTTTAAATGCATTTAAACTTTGCACTTCTAAAATAAGTTTTGTAAAAAATCTTTATTTGCAAATTGAGAAAATCCACTATTGCGCTCGCTAGAGCATAAAATCTACGAATGAGATTTTTTAAACTAGGTAATTTTGTTTTATACTGGTTTTCTTCCGGATAGCAATTAATTATCTATAGATAGAAAACAGATTTCTATCAAAGAAAACGGTGGCAATGTCTTTTTATTAACCTGATACACACAGAAGCAAGATGAAGGCCAGAACAAAGTTCATTGACTTGAAAGAAATATTAAAAAAAACATTTCCAATACACCCACTCCTACAAAAGAAAAGCAAGAAATTGTAAGGTTAAGTTCTACACATATTACCGATAACACTTTCAATCGTAAGGTTATGTGTCTTTTGTTGTACCTGTCAATGGGTCGTAGGTGCAAGGTGAAGGCAGGCTATGTTTGTGTTTGTACTTGATCTACTCATCTGATAGATATACACACAAAAGAAAAGGGCAATATACGAAAAGGCATGCGTTCGATAGTGTCTCTAAAAAGAAAGGCATTGAACCTTTTTTAATTTCCTCATTCGTTCAAATAATCTTTATTGCCAGTTAACTTTTTCTGAGTTAACGATCCTTCGAAAAAATATTTTTACTCATTTCCTTACTTTCCTGAGTTATATCTAAATTACTTTTTTGTTTGAACCAAACCTTAGTAGTACCCTTGTCCATAATAGATTACAAATTGATTTTAAGAATAAATATTTTATGTGCCTTTCTGAGGAATTAACTCTTTTGAACAGGTTGTAATATTTATTCTAATATCAACAGTAAAGTTTTGTTGTTTGAAGTTTTGTAACAACTTTAATTGTAAATATAAAAAAAAAACTAAACCACATATCGGCGCAACAGCCCTTGTGGGCCAAGGCCTACGATGCCCATCTTCGTTTTCGTGACCGTGGGGCCTGGGGTGCTAGGCAAATGTCCCGGTTAGGTGGTCAGCACAACGCGAGACCCCCAGTGTTTAGTTCCCAACCATGCTTGGTCCTCAGTTTATAGACCCACTGAAGGGATGAAAGGCTGAGTGGACCCTGCCCAGCCCGGGATTTGAACCCCGGACCTGTGGCGTGGAAGCGCGATGCACTACCACTGCGCCACTGGGCTTCCAATTGTAAATATACTCTACAATTATTTGGTACTGAGGGTATGTGATTTCCAGACCTTGTGACGCCATTGTCTGGGCTTTAAACAACGAGCATGATAAAAAGGCATTGTCCTCTGTTGCAAAGAAATTGGAATTTCTGAGATAGATTGTGTTAAAAGAGATGTATTTTTCATGACCTGGAAGACTGTAATCTGAACTGGAACGAGCTGATCAGGTTAACGATATTCATGAAATGGATTTTACAATATAAAAAAGTCTTAAAAAGAGAAGAAAGATTCTTGAGGATCTATATAAGGCATTATGGTACTATTATCTACGAAAAACTACAGGTAATTAAGTTAGATATAAGGGTTATAAAATTGAGGAATGTAGATCTTCATTTGAATTTTTATCTCTGAATATAAACTTAATGTTCAAGACATTTCATGAAGGAATCAGGCTTACATTTTCCCACAAATTCTGGCTTTTTTCGTAGGATTTTGATGTGAAAATGTCATTTTATATTAATTCAAGATAGTAATTAAATATAGTTTCATCAAAACTATACATCTCCAACCCCGGACCAAAAATTGTTTTTTTACGGTTTTAGACTGAAGTAACACATGTAGGGTAGAAACAGCACCTTTCAAGTATATTTCCCCCTGAAAAAAAAATTGCAAAAACGATTTCTTCAAAGTTAAACGTTTATCACGTTTTTCAGCCTTACTTATAATTTTTTAAAAGTGGAGATGTTCAGTTTAATATATCCATTCTTAATTTTGAGTGATTCAGACATCATCTAAATTTGTTTAATATGAAAATTTACACTTTGGTCTTATCTGTAGGAACTTCTTTTTCCTGTTTAATTAACTCAACAAAGTTAGATAAATTGAATTGAAACCACTTTTCTCCTTGAGTTTATATTAATTCGAATAATAAGTCAATTAACTTTTAAATTCCTCGATTCATCCATTCTTTCTTGCATCTTAATAGATTTCTAATGCAAGATGACGGGCATGTTTTCTGAACTTTCAAGATAGTTGTATTATGATATGGAATTTTTTATTCACTTTATCCCTATTTCTAGAGAAAAAAAAGGTTTTTTAAATTCAGCAATATGTTACTTGAATGCTCGAGTTTTTCTGTTCAAATTTTGAAGATACCTATACTTTATTCTGCCATTGAAGTCATTCGGGACAGTGTAAGAACATCATGTGTTTTTGTTTTCTGGAAAAATATGTTTGTTAAGTGTGTGTGTGTGTGTGTATGATATGTTTCCTTCTTTATGTAATGATTTTAAATGACGTTATATGTATTTCATAATCATTGCATTTGAAAAACTGCTGCGAATTTAACCTCATTTTGTATCTTAATCTGATCTTCCTTCTCTACAACAAATGTTAAATGAGGTCTTTTTCTTATTTATAAGATTTGTTTCAGATAAAATTCACCCTACTATGTGTTTTCTAACATTCTACGAACTAATTTCCTCAATTACGAATGGGAAAATATACGATTCCCTACTAAAAGGTCAAATTGATATGTTTGTTGATAAAAACACCTTTTATTAAACATATAATATGATGCCGTTCTTACAAAACGTTTTTACACTTGTGCCTTTGAAGGACATTTTGTATAGTTGTGTAAAACTCTAGAGTTGAATCAAGAAAACGGTTTACATATTTTATTATTTATAAAATCACGCGTTTTTTTGCAAGATTCAGATGCATAAAATTAAAAGATTCTCTGTACTTTTTTCCTCATTGATTAACTTATCAAAAGATGCCGTACTTTTCAGTTACATGCTACAAAAATTTTCATTTAATGATCAATATAATTTTAAACTTTGCATTAATATTAGCAGATGTATATAAGCTGTATGTATATGGTATTTAAATAAAACATGGTATATAAAAATTGTATATTCAAGGATCAATTCGTTCTTATGGATTTTAAAATATTTCCTATTCCTATTTCTTTTGAAGGAAATTTTTAAATAATATTCAAATTAATTTAATTTTTCAACGTAAATTTATTAAGAGCGGTCATCTTAAGAACAAAAACTTTATTTTTTATAAGTGAGTTAAGTAACATGATGATTGACAGTAGGATTGTACTTCTACTCCCAACCGTTTGCCCACAGTAACCCATTTTTCATTGAAGAATTATAAAAATACAACGGAATTATGATTCTTCATTATCTTTGAACGTAGGATATTAAATCCATTTTTCATTATTGGTTTTGACAACTTTTGTTCACACTCTAGCGCCGCGCCTCAGAGTTTTTTTAAATTCCCCTTTTTCTCTTGAAATTTCTTTGAGTTCTCTACAACAAGGGTCGGCAGTTGGCGCACCACTTGAGGTTATTTCCTTGAGATCCAAAATCTTTTGAAAATTGTTGATATTTTTTCTTAGACACAAAAAATTTGTTTGATCTTCTTTTTAAAGGTAAAATTTCCAAAACCTTCCTCTGGGGTACTTAACTTCTCCAGACCCCACTTTTCAGTGTAAAGCAAGAAATAATTTACAAGTTTTTAAGACAAAAGTTTATTCAATAATTAAATAGTTTCGAATCGAAGAAACGATTTAAAGAAATTTTTTCTTTGTACTCAATAAACCATGGTTTTGCAAATCCTTTCTGGGAAGAATCACAAATTTGTGGGCCATCCCTCTCAATCCCCCATCTCTTGCTGACAACGCCTATTTGTTTAAGTGAGCCTTATATCAATGCTTTTTTAAATGTTTCATATGTGAATTTAACGGCAATTAACTACAGTTTTATTTAATGAAAAAAGGGTATACTACTCAAATTACATCTATGTAAAGATATATGCATCTGATTATAATAATTTAAAAATATATGTATTTAAATACAAAATACCTTTTTTCTCTGGACCTTGATAAGTATTTTTAAAATTATTTGGACCCCGCATAAATTTACTTGTCGACCCCTACTCTACAACCTCTAGCATTTTTACCCTTGTCATTGGAATCAGCGTGTATAATCTCTTTTATAGCCAAACTGATTTCATCGGGATGCAAAAACAACCATTTTACTTTAGTCCACTGAAAATAGAGTTGAACCTCAAACAAATTGCAATAGAAGGTTTCTCAACGGTTTTCACTTAGAAATGACCTCAATAATAACATACTAAAAATCGGCCAAAATCGGCCGGGGGGAAGTTTAATTATTTTCAAATTTTAAAAAAATGGCCGAAAAAAATTTAAAAAAAAACCAAAAACAATAATATAGACATGTGATACATGTTTATAGGTTATTTTTGAGTGCTGAAACCGAATATTGCATTTAGTTTGGAAAAAAATTGAAATTTCAATTTTTAAAATTAATTTGAATAATTAGCTATATGAAAAAATTAGAAACCCCCTAAAAACCTAACAAAAACATCCAAAGATATAAATCCAATGGTTTTCATTTAGAAATGACCTAAATATTAACATACTAAAATTTAAAATTTTTACGAGTTAAAGAAGTAAAATTTTTTTTCAAATTTCCATTTTTTTTTTGCGAAAAATGCATTTTTTTTTCAAATTTGTGAAAAAAACTTTAGAGGCTTTTGAAAAGGTCATTTTTCGGTGGATATTGTCCACAGATAGTTATATAATGGAAAACCGTTGGAATTGACCCTCAATGAATTAGTTAATTATTTTATTTAAAATTTTGAAATTGGTAAAATGTAGTACAAATGCGAAAAAAGGTAATACTTTGGCATATTTACATCAGAATTTAAAATAATTAACTAATTCATTGAGGGTCAATTCCACCGGTTTTCCATTATATAACTATCTGTGGACAATATCCACCGAAAAATGACCTTTTCAAAAGCCTCTAAAGTTTTTTGCACAAATTTGAAAAAAAAATGCATTTTTCGCAAAAAAAATGGAAATTTGAAAAAAAATTTTACTTCTTTAACTCGTAAAAATTTTAAATTTTAGTATGTTAATATTTAGGTCATTTCTAAATGAAAACCGTTGGATTTATCTCTTTGGATGTTTTTGTTAGGTTTTTAGGGGGTTTTTAATTTTTTCATATAGCTAATTATACAAATTAATTTTAAAAATTGAAATTTCAATTTTTTTTCCAAACTAAATGCAATATTCTGTTTCAGCACTCATAAATAACCTATAAACATGTATCACATGTCTATATTATTGTTTTTGTTTTTTTTTTTAATTTTTTTTTCGGCCATTTTTTTTTAATTTGAAAAAAATTAAACTTCCCCCCGGCCGATTTTGGCCGATTTTTAGTATGTTATTATTGAGGTCATTTCTAAGTGAAAACCGTTGAGAAACCTTCTATTGCAATTTGTTTGAGGTTCGGCCCTATTTTTCTCTATTTTCAGTGGACTACTTTCTTAATGTTAGGTAACAATGTGAAAGTAGCATAAAAATGTACTACCTCTTTTTTCTTCCAGAATTAACCTTCATAGAACTCTAATACACCCTTAGCATAATTTTCTGCTGAAAAATCACGCGCTTTTTCCAGAATTTACGAGCGTTTGGGGCAACATCCACAAGACACGTCCTGAAATTGAATGTGTCATCATGCAGCCATTGTCTATCTTCTACCAACCTTTGCAGAATTGAATTGCAATTTACAACGGTACTTACTCGAAACTAGTCATTATAGTCTCGAACGCTCGTATTAAGTTTTTAAGTAGGGATTAGGCGGTTATTTTATAAATATTTTTGAAGAAGAGAAAATGATCGTTTGTTAGAAGAGCAGTGAACTTCGTAGGGATCGTAAAATTGATCTTGTGATTTTCTAATGACTGTTCCTCGTGTCCTATACCCTCTAAAAACTTAGATTATTTGACTTGAGGTCACATGCTGAAGGACTTGTTATAGATTTGTGTTTTATTCATCAGATAAGGATAAGGGATATTTGATTCCTTAGGGGACATCCATAAATTACGGGAGGTCAAAAAGGGGGGAGGGGTTTGGAAAAATCTCAACAAGGGGGGAGGGCGGGTCGAGTAAAATCTCACGTCAACCTTTTAACTTAGAAACTATACGATTTTCTTTTTTAAGAGAAAGGAATAATACCCACAGATATGATACTGTGGTGATTTTTAGGCAGAATATTGTCCTGTTCCTCTACATCATTAATAATGGGAAAAGTTTTAGGTGCTGTGAAGCACAAAATGCAAACGAATAGGATAGAAAATTATTTTTAAAGGTTGTAGGTAAATCTCACGTGGGGGGAGGGGGGTCCAGCAAAATCTCTCTAAATCTCACCAAGGGGGGAGAGGGGTCCAGATTTTGGAAAAAACACCTCACGTAATTTATGGATGTCCCTTAGCAAAAAATATACCAAAATCAATTAGAAGAGCATTGATACCTAGCAACAGTTTTAAATTTATACTAGTACACAAAAACTAGCAACAGTCTTTCAGTATTTTAGTTTTAGCTCAAGAAAGGTTGTTTGAATGGGGCAAGGAAAACTTTTCAAAAGGCAAATATGTTACTGTAGTAACTGTTCTATGCAACTTAGAAAATTAAATTCATAATTTTAAAGTATAGACTGTCTTTAATAATTGAATAATTTGTTCAGCGAACAATTATTATTAAAAATGAATGTTTTGTATAAATATCATATTAGGAATACTTGATCCTTTTCTGGTAAAAGATTATTTCAAATAAAAAATATTATTTGTTGAGAGGCATATCATATCATTGTTCATATCAAAAATTTCTGAAATCTGATAATTTGCAGCAGAGAAGAAAATTAACTGAATTGGGGATCAATTAACCCCAGTCTCTCCTACATGGTAAATATTTATACTTTTGACCTTGAAAAAGCAGAAGGAAAATAAAACCTAGCTTGAAAAAAGAATAAAATACCCGATGTTTTTAAGAATGTTTTATAAATTTAGGATAATTTAAAAATTATCTAAACTTATTTTTTCTTAATTTAAAAATCATATTTGAGTTATCATTTTATGGGTTAATACAAGCCCATAAATTGTGTATGGAAACATTCGAAGTACCATTACGAATGTATACCAAGTTTGGTGCAGATCTGAAGGAAACTGTAGATTTTTATAAAAGACAAACATACACACACATTGACTTTTATTATAAAAGTGATAAGAAGTTTGGGAAAATATCTAAGCTATAGTTACCTATATCTAGTATCTAAAGTCTTTATACATTATAAATTCCTTCTTAGAAGTTTGGATAAAAAATGTAGAAGAGAGGAGGGTATTATGGAATAGTCGGGTAATATGGAACACCTGAGTTTCAGCTCCCCCTCGTGTTGCCATCACGTGGCAATGCTACGCATCCTTAGACGCTCTAAAAAACATAAATTCTTTTAATGATATAATCACAGACATACAACGGCAACTAAAATCTTTGAGAGATCATGGGACTCTTGTGTATTTTTCTTTCGTTCGAGGGCATACGGGCGTGTTTGGAAACGAAAGGGCAGATGTTTTGGCTAAGTCCGCAACAGATTTAAGTATTGAGTTTGAACCTGCTAATATACCGAAGTCATATTACAAAAGGATTATGAAGGAGAGCATTATAGAAACCTGGTCAGATGAATACGGTGGTTCAGAGAAGGGAGAATTAACAAGGAAATATTTCCCGACTATTGGCCATCGTATGTCTTGTGCTCATTTCTATGCTAACTTTAAAATAACTCAATTTCTAACTGGTCATGGAGGGTTCAGGAGGTATCTTCATCGTTTTGGTTTGGCTCATTCTTCGTCTTGTGACTGTGGTTTTGGTGAAGAGGATGTCCATCATATTGTTTATGATTGCCCTAGATTTTCATCCCAAAGAAAAGTTTTGAGATTGGCCTTGAGAAAATTGCACATCAATTGGCCAGCATCTCCTTTTGCTATGATATCTAATAGAGAAACTTTTACATTATTTGTTAATTTTGTTGAAAGTGTTTTTTGATTCTGTTGTTTTGTTCTGATTATTATTTTTATTTGAGATTGTAACTTACTTCTGTAAGCCCCATGTTATACTCTGTGGAGCATGGGGAGATTTTAAATTCAATTAAAAAAAAAATGCTACGCATGTCTTAAGAAATCCCCCATGATGCAGTGCGCAAAGAGTTAAGCTTCTTGTTGTCTGATCAGTCGCAGCAAAGCAAAGTGTGTTTTAGGATTTTCGAAAGTTTTTGATGGTAAATGTTCAAACCTTTTAACCTACCAGTAACTATGAGACTTTGATTTTGTTGTTAAGCATAATGTACACTAAAAGATCAGTAGTTTCTTATACTGCAGTCGTTTTTTAGCTATCCTTGTTTTATCGGTCTGTAAAAGGGTTCATAGTACAAGATGGCCTGTCGGGTATTATGGAATATTCCATAAGCAAAGGGTCAAAAAAAGACGATTATGCTTGTGACTATTGTAAATAGACTCATGAACAAAACTATTTGAACGTAAATTGTTAAATATATTTTTATAGTTAAGATTAACTATGTTCTCTAAGGTTTAATTAGTTTTCAATAGCTGTAAATTCAACTATTCCATATTACCCAACTGTTCCATATTACCCTCCATTTGTAACTTTTTCTTAAAGTACATTTTTTGATTAAAAAGAATAAATGCTGATTTATTTGACCATTGGCCCTTCATTGTCATTAGTTATAGTATGTTCTTAAATGATTTGGCGGATTTTTATTAAAAACCAATAGAATTATTCTTAAATATATAAAAGGTGTTTCATAATACTTTAGGGGGAATGAAGGTAAATTAAAAATTAATAAATTGTTAAATGCCATTAAAATGTGAGGAACTCAGACTGAAAATCATTTTAAACTACAATGTAGCTCTAATAAATCATAATTTATAAGACATTTTGCTATGGTTATTTTTAATTTTGAAACAAAATCGGATGAAGAATGATGATGTTTTAATTGAAACATTAAAATTTTGTAATTAAAACAAATTTATTAAAACCATGCAAAGCCATTTTAACTCGGGGTCTTGTATTGAAATCAGCATTTTCCCTCATCATGTAGTTGTTCAGCATCTTGTATTTTACATTTCTGAAAAATAAACATAAGTTATATCTAAATTTTTATTGAATATGTCGACTTGCTGCGCCTTTTTATCAATTTTAACTTTTGTACTAATAAAAAAGCTAGCAGAGATCCAGGTAGCAGGTTATAAACTTACATCGGTATTTAGAGGGAGAAATATTTCCTCCATTAAATATTTTTTATTACATTCTATTTATTGAAGAAATTGATTTTCTGAGACAATTAATAAATCAATCGAAATTTAGCACATTCTTATATGGTACTCACAACTAAATGCTGGATACTTTGGCATGTTTCTTCTCCGTGTTTGTCTGCACATTCAGGCTATAAAGGATTTTTTAACAGTCGTTAGTATGAAGTCATGTTTATTTAGGTATAAAAATAGTTTCAATGTTTTAATGCTTTTCATGTTGGCAGATAAAAAGAAATATTATTTTAATTTATATTACGAACCATTAGTTTAAATTTTAGATTTTTACACTTTAGTATGTAAATGTTTGAGATATATGAACAGTATATGAGCAGTCAAGTTTGACTTATTATGGATATTAAATTTTTATTTTAACCGCTTTTGTTTTTCAATTCTGTTTATTTTATCCCAATGAATGAAAATAATATTTTTAATACTTTCATGATACTTTTTAAAATCGTTTTTAAGTTAGTTGAATCATTTGCTGTATTTCATTGTAAATTTTGGAGTTTTATTGATACTTAAATTTGTGTAACTCAAAATCGCTTTTTTTATGCGTTCAGGTTTAGGTATAGCCTTTTCATTTTGTAAGCCTTTTCTTTGGACGATACCTAAACCTATAAAACTCTTTTACTCAATATAACTTTTAAAAATTTAAAAACTATTATACTTTTATTTTTCAGTTTTTTTTAAAAATAACTTTTAAAGATGCATACTTTTAAAAAATTCATCATTTTCGTTTAGAAATTTTATTACTGTTGTACCGGACACAAATAATTCCAAAAAGTATCGTAGATGTATAAAATATACTCCTTATGGTTTTAAAATTTTATCTTTGCAAAAATGATTAGAAATTACTAATGGAAATAGAAAAACGCCTCTAATAATTCCAAAGCTATTAACGTCAAACTAAACTTACCCCATAGTAAGACTTAATTCTCCTAGCGAAAGCCTGTTGTCTCTTGTACTAGAATAAGAACAAAAATATGTGATAAAATTAATTATGAATACTAAAACACAAATAATAAAATTATTAAATACAGGTTGAACTAATGTGAAGATAATAGAGAGAACAATAGAAATATGGTCTCTCGAAATTTAATTCCCATTTACCATCTAGGAGATTTTTAAATGAATAAATGTTGAATTGAAGCATACAGAAAATACAATTTACTCATTGTTCACCAGCGAATTTGCCACGGATTCTCTTTTACTTTATTGTTTTTTGACGAAAGCTATAACTTATTTTTCTAAATTTAGAACTGGGTTTAAGAACTGGGTTTATACTTAGTTGAACCATATGGTGCAAGTTGTATATATAGAAATTAATACATTGATGTAAAACAGCTCTGTAAGAGAATGGGAGTCGGGAAGTTATTTATTAAATTAGAAAAAAGATGATAAAAAATACATTAGAATGTACATACTGAGTTATTTATTATAAAAAATATATACAATAACCGATACAAAATGAAAAAAGATTCTATGGTTTAATTAAGATAATATATGAAAATGAAATAACACTAGTCGACAAAATTAAACTTTTTTTCCCTAACAAAAATGAGATTAGGTATTTCCAACTAATTTCAGGGTGTAGAATTCAGATATAGTTGTGAAGCTGCAGCACGTGCAGTTTTTTTGTTACAAATATGGCACCAGTACTGTAAGAAACGGACAAAAGCGTTGAAAACACTCATTTTTAAGAGTCAATCTCATTATTTTAGCATAAAATACTAATATAATTAAGATTATATACATGTTTCAGACAGTATAAAACTAAAAATCAATAAACATTCATTAAATACGATGCGATTTTATCCCTTTTTGTCTCTTCAGTGGCGTTAAATCTCCTCTTTCAATGAACCAAGAGCTGTAGCCCAAAATTGATATTTCTCAGTGACCTATGTATCGAGTTAAGGCCCTAAGGGAATCTTTACCCTTGTTTATGATTGACTACAGTGAAATTTTCCGGAAATAAGTTCAAACGTGGATGTAAAATAAGAATTTTGAGTGATGCTCAACATTCTATGGCTTGGTAAGACTAAAGAGAACCTTATATTGGGAATAAAATTTTTTATCGGTCCTATTTTATAAAAATCATCTTACCACTCTCTTAAAAACCATTTCCTAGCTGATAATGCGTTTTTATTAAATTTTCCGTGTCGTGAATTCTTTTTTTAATCAGAGGTTCATACTGACTTTGAATTTGTCTTCACAAAAGGGCGAAAAAAGTCCTTTTAAATACTTTTTTAAATGCTTTTTCTAAATTTGTCATTGATATTAAACAACCAAGATAGCTTGAATGTCTTCCCCATACTAAAGGGATAGTAATTTGCATAGAACTACTGTTGACTCTTACGCACTTAAAAAGAGCCACATTCTAACTTCTGCAACACACATGTGGAGCCCGGATTTCATTTTAGTCACCTATTTGGACCCAAATCAGTGGTGAAAAACCTTTTCCCACCTTTTCTGTTAAATATTACCGTTGAATTGTAATTTAAACCGTACCCAAAATTAGAAAAACGTATTGTGCATAGATGTGCAAAATCTACACTGAAAACTCGTCAATTTTCAAAATGAACTTCAGTACAAAAACATAGTCACACCTAAAAAAGAATGTCTACATACTGGGATACTATAAATAAATTAATTGGATGAGATTGCAGGGTTGCTATTGGACAAAAATGATGCTTAAAACGCAAAAATTAAGAAAAAAAGCAGAAAATCGAAAAAAATTTTTACACAAAAAGGGGACGTGGTGGAACTTTTTTACTTGCAGATATTTGAATAACTATATGAATTAGTAACAAAAATAGTAATTTGGTTGTTGTTAGGAAACCACTTTCGACTAGTGTAATTAATACCTGGTGAAATTTAATTGTCTTACAACCAGGAGGCGAGGTCGACCCAAACAGAGATGGATTGACTCTGTGGAAATGGACTTTAGCGTCATCAAAGTCAAAAACTGGAGAACCTAGGCCAAGAATAGGCAGTCTTGGAGGAAACTCCTACATAAGGCCCTGGCCCACCCTGGGCTGTCGTGCCAATTATGATGATGATGATGATGATGAAATTTAGTTGCTAAAAATAGTTTATTAAGTTCAGCAAATTATAGGTATGCGAATGTTTGATATTTTAGGCCCAAGTTCCTTGAATTTGGGTAATTCTGTTCCAGACCTCAAACATAAAAAACTTAAGGCGTTGATATGTGGTTAGCTTTAGCCAATTGTATAGCATTTACAAGGTTGCTAAATTACTTATCAATATTAATAATATATTCCAAGTTAATTTTTAGCTTTAGCCAAATGTTTGTTTAAAAATCCATAAATAAAAATGTTTTCTAATACACAACTGATTTCATTTTAGAGTTAGCTTGGAAAAATTTCAAAGAAAATACATAGATAGACAGAAAAGAGTATTTTAGCATCCTTGGTGAATATTTTGATGAATTGATTAACTAAATTGCATAGAAAAACCCACTTTGAGGATAAAAAAATATTTCTTTGAACACCATACAGTGTTTCAAGATTATTCACTTAATTCACTTAAAATTTGAATATTTTTTGTGTTAAGAATTGATTTCTCATCTATATTAGTCCACCTATTTCTTAGAACGCATTGATTATTTCACTTATTTCACCAGATACCATTGGGCCAAAGTTACCCCAAAACGTGAGTCAAATTACTCCAACGTAATAAAAATCCATTAATAGTCAAATCACAAAGTGAAACAAAAAATACAGTGGAAATGGCTAAAATACATTATAATTTATTTAAAAATATGATTTTGTAATTTTGAATCATCTTCTTTATCGTTGAAAAGTTGCAAGGTTAACAAAAATTGACATTTTTATACTACCCAAGTTGGAAGCCTCCTAGGGATAGCATTTTATGAATTTGATGACACCACTTTGAGGATGTTATGGCAACAATTCTACCTGTTCGCCTAAGCATTGGAAAAAATGATAATCACGTTCTTTTATATAGGTACAGCACGTAGAATGTTTTTTCGATGATTGGGCCAAACTTTCCCTTCAGGGCCAAAGTTATCCCATTTTATAGTAGACTGAAGTATCAAGATTAAGTACTTAAGTAGGGTGCGTTCAAATATTACGTAGGCTCTTTCTATTGGGGATTTGTAACCACCTCCTATTATTAGCAAAATCAAGGAAATCGTAAATCTGATCTCTTTCAATTATGTAAGAAACATCCCCTTATTAGTGTCAAATTTAAGAATAGGCTTAATGGATTTAATGTAAAATGTTTCGAGATCGAGGGGTTATTTAAGAAGTATGTTCAGGATTAACGGTATAATAAGAACTGACAAACTATTTTCAGGTTCATTGTGGATAGGACATCTGATCTAAAAAGTCGATGAAAAGTTTTGGAAATTCACCTGTTCATTAGTTGGCAAAGTACAGAAATCACTTTTTAGAACTCCAACAAAAGACTTTCCTTCTTGTGGATTTAAAGATAACAGATCAAGGACCACGTCTAGATCCTATAAAAAAAATAAACAGTTTTAAAACCAATTAACTATTTAAAATTGAACAAGTAAAAAGCAGCAGAAATATTCAGTTAGGGTGGAAAAAATGGATAGTTTCGTATTAAGAATTAGAGGTTTAGGGGTAAAAAATATTACCAAATAATTATCTGTAAATATTATAAAATTCACAAAATATTTTTTTTCTTAAAATTTAAAAATACATTTGAAAAAAAAGGCGATCCTATAGATTTTATTTCTAATTTTAGAAATATTATACATTTTCCTAGAACATAGAAATCTACTATATTTTTTTTTAAAAAGTTTTAAGGAACAAAAACACTTAAATATTTTGCCATTCTTTGTCACCTATCCTATGAGGCTCTTACCTCACTTATTGAGTAACACAGAAAAGTCCCCCTCCCCCAAACTTACCACCTCTCAGTAATTTTAAAAGCTTACTTAATCTTTCAAACTGCATCAAGAGTTAAAAGTTGTAAAAAAAAATTTTATTGTTTATTTAATTTTTGCTTTTTTTTACTGGTTACTCCATAAATACGTGAAACCTTAATCCCTTAATAAAACCTTTATTATAATATAAGTCTAACTACTGTAGTTTATATGAATTATATTGCAACTTAATGTAATAAAAAATGTAACTAGTTTCCTTACTTTTTCAGGAATTTCCTTTATGCATTTTCCCGCAATTGTAGGTTTTCCTGAAACTATAATTATACCTTTTTACAAGTGGTTTTCATTAAATTTATTGCTTTTAAATCGTTATAATTGGTAAACTACCTTTAAATAATGTAACTTTACTGTATGAAATACTTAACTCCTCTCTATTAGTTACAAGTTATACTTCCTATTTTCTTAGATCGAATTATTTGCAGAAAATATTGCAAAAATCTTTGTATACCGTTTGAATGTTGTCTTAAATATTTAAATAATAAACACACATCTTATATACTTTTAAAAATGTAACTTTGAACCATACCTATGTATTGACAAGTTGAGGTTACGTCACAACGGAAAAAGAAGCTTTGATCATATGCATGTTTAACAGATGCATAATCTGAAGCAGATGAAAGGACTATCAAAGAAACAAAAATCAGAAGTTCCATTTTCCTATCGAGCCTGGAAGACAAGGCAATTAGTCTACAAAAAAATGTGAACTGAAAAGGTCTAACCTAAAACTAATTTAGCACCAGTTTTTACTATTTTTTTTACCTAGACTATTCTTTTCTTCCTTTTTTAGTTAGAAACAACCTGTAGTGAAATTTTTAGCAAAAACAGTTTTTGATTAAAACAGTTTTTTTTAGTTAAACGTTTTTTCAACAATATAAGTTCTGATATTTCGGCAATCATTGATTTTAAAATTTCTAATTTGTGATATAATAATTCAATAAGAGATGAAATTTTAATGATGAGAATTTGATTTCAAACTTTAATTCAATCGGACACTTTAAAATGCTTATACCTACTTACAAGCTTATACTGACTACCTTGACTTTTTGACAAAAAAAACCTGTTTTTCATGTTATTTATAAAGGATCTCTTTTATAAATAAACTTATATTTAATTACTTTAGTTATATAGCTTTGGTGGCTCACCTGATATTTTTATTGCTTTTTTCCTTCTAAAACTCATCCGAGTTAGCACCAACTAGGTTTTTTGCCCGCTCCAGCCATAAAGTCTATTTACCCCAGAATAACGTATTTCAAATGCACGCGCACGCATTATGTGCTCTTCACCTAATCAATAAAATAAGAGGAAAAAACTAAAATATAGCTGGTTTATAACCTATTTTTTTTCGCCAGTTAGTGGTTTGCACTTTTAACAGATGAAAATATCAATGAATCATTTAAAATGTATTCTTTCAAAAACACCTACATGATCTCTAGTTTTATTCCGTCGCGTAGTGGTTTTTTAGGATGGTTATTTTGGCTACTGGCCCTATTTAAATACGTAAATAAGGCATATTCACAGGGCCCGTAAGGTTTTTATACTTTGATAACAATGCGCATGCGTATGGACTTAATTTTTGCTGTTTTTTGGAAATTTTAATAAAATGTTATTTGGGGATAGAACTTACGAAGTGCCACATGCTACGCAGGCATCCTACCACTGCTCCAGCGGGTATTAGATAACATTAAATCTTATTAGTTATTGACTGTTATTTCTTTGTGACGCATGCGCATTACATCAAAGTATAAAACCTTGCTGGCTCTGTGAATAAAAAAGTAAATAAGACAAGCAGTGATAAATAAGGATATACCTAGAGCTTTTGAAATTTTTTAAATAGTGTGTGCTTGATACGTTTTTATATATTTTGAAAAGCGTAAAAATGCATATTTTTACGAACTAAAGGGATATATAAATTATTTTCTTTTGAAAACTAAACATTCATTTGAAACATATTTGGGTCATTCCATGTCAAATCTACTAGGCACTCAACCTGACCCTCTCAGCTTTGAATGAAACTTTCAGCTGGAAAAATGTTTTTTTTATTGGTAATTATTTTGTATGTGTATTTTTTTAAATACAGAGAAAAATTTTTTGGATAATCATACATAACCTCAGTTCTATTTGTTCCATAAAAATCTATCACCCCTCATTTTAAAGATAATTTTCAAGAGGTTCAATAAAGTTTAATTATGTCCACGAAATCAGTCCATCAATCCTAATTTTATTGAAATGAATAAGCCCTTACATTTTTTCACTCACCGTGCCTAAAACTTAAAGATATGTAAGTATTTAAAGAAAACTGGGAGAAAAAAGAATATGCGAGAGAAAGGACGAATTCCTTTTTTCTGACACAATCTCCGCATATTTTTTTTATTTGCATTTTCATAAAAATGGTCTACTCTTAAATTATTGTAGCACAGGTGTTGTTTCGCATTTTGCTGAAAAACTCCACAAAAGAGAAGAATCTCTCCTTTGGCCTGAGAATTCCCCACACTACCCATTCCCTGTAATAAGAGTCACAACTCAGATTTTCTCCCACGACAGAAAATCTCCTAAAATAAATGAAATTTAGTATTTTGTATACATAAACCAACCATCAACTCAACAGAAGGAAAATCAAAGGTAGATTTAATTTAATCTAATAACAATCCTCAGTTGTGATTCAGCTCATTTGTAGTGTTGTGAGTCACACATTGAAGTAGCCTATCACAATCATTAAATTTTGGATATAAAATAATTTTACTTGACATTTGAAAATGTTTACATATGAAAATCTATTTTTAAACCAGCAATCCCTTCGCCTACGTATAAACGCAGCAATACTAAGTGACGTCACCGCAGCCGAATCACATTTCATCGATATCTCATTTCCCAGACAGCTCGACTGCGTCTCAATGCATCCCACCCCCCAGAAAAACAGACAATGACAACACTCACCGGGAGATGAACCCTCTCCCGAGTGTCCACATCCCGTCACGAGGCAAGTGTCCAAGGCCGGCAGACCACGTGAACCCCAATTAAGTCCAATTATAGAACAATCGAGTCAATTTCCGGGGAAGATAGAACACCCTAAAGAACAAAGAAAGAACAAAAGAAAGAGTTCTCCAATCGTTGTTTTTTTTTAACTTCCAAGTCGTCATGGGACTGTGGTTCAGGAGGCAATTCAGTGTCGCAGATGTTTAGGAGGAAAAGATGGAAATTCAGAAGAGTTATCGTCGTATATCGGCAACGCTGATGGGGTAGGATATATTTAGGACTCCGGGGGAGGGATGGTCAGTTGCGAATTTTGTTTGCGGAGAGAATCTAGTTTTAAGTTGCTTGAGTGATATTTTGGTTGAAAAAATGCCACCGACTAACACCCGAAGCCTCATGAAGGATTTTAGAGCCAGCTTTAGTAAGTTTATTACCACGCCTTCTAATTATGCGGGGTATTTTTGAGAGAAGTTTTAATGTTTGAGCTTGTCTATCTTCGGAAGGCAAATGGGGGATCTTGTATGGTGGAAGGCACGTTTTAAGGTTGCACTAACCGCCTTCCGAAAAGAAGACAAACCATATTTTACATTCTTTAGTGTTGATGCCGAAAAACAGTTTAACTATAAATAGTTATCGTACAATATATAGACCCTGTACTACTTGTCTTGCTTTTGAGTCACGCGGCTTAAAGGTTGATTCATACTGTAAAGTATCTCTTATAGATATTAGGTTTGATGGCTCGTTTTAAAATAACGATTTGTGAAATCATTTATGCTAAGCGAACTTATTAAATGTTATCAATATTTTAATACCCAGTGCTAATTCATTTCAGGCAATTCAACTGAAAAAAAATTGTCTTTCAGATCTTAATTCCGCCCTGTTAAATCACAGATATTAATGCATTTAATAAACAATAACACCAAACTTTATTAAAGTTAAAATATAACTGACAATGCGGGGGTGGTAACACATATACCTTTTCAAAATACTGTGTGACATGCAATACGAAAACGCATATGAATGATAGTTCAAACTTTTTTAATATTCAAGTTATACTTTAGAAGATGTAAGAAATAAATGGTTGCACATATTGTGATTATTATAATGTGGTCAAGTTCTAAATTATAAAAATAATTTTTTTTAAATATAGGGGTCAAAATGGAAAGGGATAAAGAATATGAGCAGTAATTGTTTCATTATATTTTTTCTAATTTAAGTTTGAATAGAAGAGTATAATTTATATCGAAGCTTATTTAACATTGTTTCCTAACTTTTAATTTACAGATTAATTTTTGAAACTTCTAGATTTATTATACATTTAAAAATAATAGAAAACAAGTTTGTTTACGTACGAAATATTATTTACTTTTCATGTCTCGAGGTATTTTCATTGTAATTGTTTTGAACTTCTTGTAAAAAAAAGCAATCTATAAAGACCTAGAAGACGATACAATGCCGTTGGAACAGTTTAAAGCTCTATCAGAGAACTATCAGTTAGATGCACGGTTAACAATAGAAAGAGATTTCCTGAAACTGCCGGTAGTTTTTGTGATTGAAAAACTTCACTGGTTCACCTTCGAATTTGAAAGGAAGTTTATTGAACTTGGAACCAAAACAAACAGCTAGATTTTTTAGATCTTTTTATAAAATATAACTTTTTTCAATTATTACCTAATATCCTTGGCTTGATATGGTTTTTTGTATTCGGATGCTAAAAACTTACTTTTTAAAAATATAAAGAATTGTTATTTATGAAAAGGAGTCGAAAAGTAAACAAAAGTTTTTTGATGGATTGTGGATATTTCCCAATTGAGCTATCAATTAAGGTATTGAATATTAAATACTATTAATATATTAAATATTAAATGAAAGATACAAAAAAGCAGTATAATGAGTGTTTACGATTTCTCCAATGAGTTATTAATTAAGATATTTAGTATTAGACATACCATTAAGATATTAAACATAAAACGAATGATGCAAACAACATTTAATGGATCTTGGAAATTTTTAAATTTCAATTATGGATTTCTATATTGGAGGCTTTGTTAAAATATTAAATATAGATTGAATGTGTTTTAGGGAATCTCTCTCTCTTTTCTTTTCTTTTCTTTTCTCTTACAAAGGATTATTTCAGTGTCTAATTTTCCACTAATGAAGTTAAGTTACAATTCTCAGTATACAATGTTTGCAAAGTACGATTTGTGCATTTCTGTGTTTTTTCCGAACTTATAGGTTTTATAGAATTAATTTTGCATTTTTTAGTAAAATACAAAAAGATTAGTGTGAATATATAAATTAAGTAAAACGAAAATATTTCTTTATTAAAAGGTGGAATTTTGATAAAAATGTAAGCAAAATTCTTAATGTTTATGTACTGCGATTATCATTTGTGTTCTTCCTACAGATTTGTAAAAAAAGTTGTTGATTGTACAATCAGTTTTAGACTTATACAGGAGGAAATTGTTTTAGTTTGAATCCTATGATTTTAATGAAATTTTTGTTTTAGGGAGAAAGAAGGTTGTAGATACCACTCCTAAAATCGACAAGGTGAAGCAACAAGAAGAGGATTCACTGGCAAAACTAGCAGAGGTAATTTAATAACTATAATAAAATTATAACTGTTTTTAAAATTCGGGGAGGGAAATAATCACACACACACATTGAGGAACAAACAAATTTATATAATTTTAAACTAGAGTAAAAAATATGTGGTATAAATGTGAGAAAAGTGAGTTCTTAAGAAATACAAACTATTATGTAAGACCAGATAGTTTTTTAAATGTGTTCAATAGTTTAAAAATTAATTAATGAAGAGTTTGCCGTTGACGCTTTAAGTCATATAATCCTGGTGATTCTTTTTTCAATATGTATTTAATTATTGTTTTTAGTTGAAAGAATTAGTGTCTGAAAACCTACCTCAAAGATATAAAGATGTTGAGCTTCTAGGATTCCTTAAAGGTAAAGTTGTTTACAGATTCAGTGTTTATCAATAAATCTAATTACGTTCTAAAAACTAGTTTCAGCATATTTTTATAGGATGTTTAAAAATTGCTTCGTATAAGTAAATGGTTTTTTAACACAGTTTTCCAATTGGTGGTGTATTGAACCTTTAGGATTCGCGAACTTATATTGTATTGAAGGAGTTTTAAATCGCTTACTTTAAAAATTAAGAAAATTAGCGAAGGGGTTTGCTAGATGAAGGAATTTTAAGTCGCTTACTTTAACAATTAAGAAAATTAGCGAAGGGGTTTGCTAGAAGAAATGAGAAACCACTGGCTAAAAAGTTATCCATTTACTTTTCCGAATGTTAGATCATTGCATTATTGGCTGTAAAGATAAAAGGGATAAGTATTTGGCAATATTTTATATTTTTGTTTGAATATCTCAACTTGACATAGTAATTTTTTTTCTAATTGCAGCTAGATCATTTGATGTGAAGGAAGCAAAAAAGTTGCTAAACCTGGTATGTATAATAACTTAATTGCTTACTTTTGATATAAAATTTTTATCCTCTTTTATGAGTATAATTTTAATTTGACAAATAAACTAAGAACACTAAAATTTCTATGCATTTTTCTTGATATTTTTATAAATGGTATCTTTGAAGCCTTATTTTTATCTTAATCTTCTTAGGATATCTCGTTAAGACAATTTTTACAACTTGAAGATTTTGTGAAAAACTATACTCTGTCAGAGGTAAGTATTTTAAAATTTTAAAAAAGACTTAAATAGATACCTTTTGCATAAATATGATAATTTAAAAATTATTTTATCATATTGCAAGATTTAAAGAGTTAAATTTTAATGAAAACCATAAAATTCAAAAGAGAAATAATTTTTAAATAGGCATATGAAATATAAATTATCAGTGATTGATTTTTTCAAAGAATACCAAAGTTTAATTCATTATTATGCAATAATATCTGCTTATGCTTTGAAAAAGCATATGAAGATATAGTTCATTTATTATATTAATTTATAGATATCAAATTTTGTAAGGTAGTCCATTATTTTTCAAAATGTTTTTTCGATTGTACGACAATATGTTCAAGTTCATTGTGTTTTCAAAGTTAGTTTTTCTTTTTTATGAATTTTTTGTTGTTTATTCTTTTCTCTTTTTAGTTGGACGAAAATTACCGTGCATCTACAATCATTGGATCTGACAAAGAAGGATCACTTGTAAGAGTAATCAACTTTGGTTTGGCTGATTTGAAAGGTATTTACTTCCTTATTCATTACGATGGTTATTTAGAATATAAATTAAAAATAATTCGTTTATTCTCTTGTGAAAAAACAAACATTGTAAAACTTAGGACTTACAACGTGTATCATACTCCAGTAGTATGAGGTAGTCGCAAAAATTTTAGCACTCCATCTTTTTCAAATAACGGAAATCAACCGGTTATTTTCTATACTCTAAGGAATTTTTTTTCTGTAAAATGAGAGAAACTTTACGTTAGTCGAAGAAAAACTTCAGAGTTCTTTTATATTTGTTACAGGAAACGGCCTATATAACAACCAATATAACTCCGAAGATCCGAATGACATTAGACCATATAAGAACCGAATGATATTGTGTTGTCACCGGCAAATATTTGCTTACTTAGCTAAAAGATTAACTTTGTTTTTTTTTATTTAAACGATCAACGAGCCGTTTCGACTTGTTTTAAAGCTTTTCTTTTAGTGGTGATTTTATTAAAACTAATTTTTTTATGAACGAGTTCAACGGAAAATTTTGTCAAAATTCAATGGGAAATATTGTGTAAAAAGACGAATTTTCTTATACTGTGTGGAATGAAAAGAAATTATTAAAATTATTTAGAATGTTTACTTTGTTTTAGGTTACATACAGGCTATTTCAACTATTGACAACTTCCGAGTTATTCTGTGGTTTCTGGAAAAGGACTTACTTTTACAAGCAGAGGAAAACAAAAAGGTAGATATGCGATTAAAATTCGCGGTTTAAATATCCTATTATTATCTTTATTATTTCCTAATTAAACTTATACATTAAATCAGAGAAAAATAAGTTATTACAATGATAGGATATTCTTGATTTAGTTCTAATTAACTAATTTTTCCCTGTTAGACTGGTAAAACTAATCGGCAACTTACTTACATCCTCAATGTGGAGGGTGTCTCCTTCAGCAAAATCACCTATAAACCTGGTAAGTAACTAAATTAATACCATATACAAAAATAGTACATAAATATATGATTTAATAATTTTCCAAATAAAGAATTTTACAGAATATATATTGGATAAGTGGTTTCATGTTTATCTTGGACCTTTATAGATTATTCCCCATAAATAACTTTAATATTAGGGATTGGTAATTCTATTGTTTCAGTAATAGTTTCTCTAGTAATAAGGAAAGTAATTACGCTATCAAAAATTTAAGTATGTGGAAAAACAACGTGCACATTGTCATTTTGTGCAGATTAACATACTATAAATTAAATTAAATATACTAAAGTACCATCCATTTTAGGCGGTATTTCATTGGTATTTATCTTGTAATAAAAAAGTAACATGGAAAGATAGTTTAACTCTGTGATTGTTTTTATTAAATGAAATTACTTATAACAAATTTAACCAGGTACTTCAAATTACTTAAAATCCTGAAAAGTATAATTTTTTAATTGTATATGACGAAAATTATATTAGACCTTTTGAGTCACCCACTTTTTGGATTCATATGTTAAAGGACACATCAATGAATTTCCTTGAATAGATAAAAAATATTTACCTAAATTATTTAATGAAAAGTTTCTCTTGTATAATTTATTATTCATACTTGAAATACCTAAACATTTCAATTTAATAGACTAGACTAGACTATTGGTATGAATTTAATAATTTGTTTCCGTTCCAGCCTTAGATACAGCTATTCAAGCTGTCAAATTATTTCAAGATCACTATAATGAAGTGCCTAAAATGGTGTATCTTGTCAATGGTAAGAATTGTAATGCCTGATACATTTGTGTTTAATTTTTAGAATAATAATAATATTTTAAAATTTTTACGTCTAAAGAACATGTTTTTTAATTTGTTAATTCTTAAGCTATCTCTACTATGGTTATAAAACGCATTTCCCCTTATTCTTTTAAATAAAATTCCTGTTTTAAAAATTAAGGATTAACTTAACTGTAAGAATTACGCTAAGGCTTTTATAGAGCTGTTCTCCGCAAAATTTAATTTTCAATATTTGTTGTTCCGCGTATTCTTTATACTACCAACTTTGAATTTTAGATTATTTCTTTTTAGTTCGGTTCAATTTTTGTGCAAAAAGAATAGTATCAGATAAAATTGTCGAAGAAAGCTCTCATGTATTTTCATATGCTATTTAGAAATTATTTTTTATTTAAAAGTTACGGTTAAAGCATTTTTATTTTTAAAATATGAACATCTCTTTCAGCTCCTTCCTTCTTTTCTTCTGTATTCAAGATGTTTAAACCTGTGATAGGAGATTCTCTTCATCAAAGGATACGGGTCTTTGAGAACAGTGAGTAGAGAAAAAATATTTTATAAAATTTTTTTTATCACTTAATGTATATTTTCCCATTCTATTTTATCGTTTGTTGCATTACACAGATTGTTGTAACCAATCTCTTTGGTATTTTCTGATAATTATCATACTTTCAAACATTTTGTTTCTTATCTCACAATATTTTTTAGATGAATAACGGAAATCTTGGGTAGTCTAGGTTTAAAAGATTAAAGAATAATTTTTTAATCAAAAAATGTCGATATAAATTGATAGAAGAAGATATGGAACACGATAAATATCATTGAGTAGATAACAGAAAACCTTTAGCAAAATTATTTTTAAATAATTTAGCTAAAGGTTATAAAGGTTTTAAAGGTTAAGGCATAACCATTAAAATGGTTATGCCTTAAAATAATTTAGGCGAAAGGCAAAAGTGTTATTTTTTTATTTATCATTATTTTTAATTCTTTGAAACATTTAGCAGTTATGATAATTTCATTGAATATCACTTTCTTGTGTTTATTAGATGGTGAAGAAGAATTACTAAAGGTGATTGACGCTGACATCTTACCAGCTTGCTTTGGTGGAAACCGCACAGATTTGAATGGAGATCCCAATTGTTTAGATCTTGTAAGTTCATAGGTTTAAGTATTTTTCAATTTTAAAAACTTCTAATGTAACTTTTATAGTTCTCGTTCTCAAATTCAGTGATACTAATTAGGACTAAAACAGCTATTTAAATGCAATGAAGTCATACTAATGTTTAAAAAAGGTTAGTTTGTTAGATCATTTCAGGAAAATAAATCCCACTTTTCTAGAAACGAAAATAGCATGGAAATTAAAAATATTAAAGTTTCTTTTCCAATTAAAAGCGATTAAAATCCTTCCATTTTTAAGAGTTTCAAGCACATTTGTAATTTTTTAATTAGTTCTGCTAATTAGTTTTTTTGATTAGTTATACACTGTGCTGTGAAAAAATTAAGGACGGAATTGTTTTTTCAACATAACACCTAGTAGAATTATTGTTCATCCATGAAAATCATTCCAAAAGATGCCTATTGGGTGAGAATACAGGGCCCACGGGAACAAATTTTCCCTCTCAATATTTTAAGGGGGTAAATGGGCCCTCCATTGATGATGGAGTTCCATTACACATTTAGAGCAGTGACAGAAACGTCTATGTAAGAGGTATTTCACCGAGAAATTTAAGATTTTTGCAATGAATATGATTATTCCTGAGCTCAATGCATATTTTTAAAAGTTTGGGCTCCCTTTAAAAGGTATTTTTTAGGATTTATTGAGAGATATGGGTCTAATCATCATTTTTGGCAAGTTTTAGCTTCTGGGTCATTTTTGGTAAGGGGTACCTTACTGTTAACCATGTTTTTAGTAGGTTTCACATATGCCTGATTGTGTTTAGGTCTGGGGACCTGAAAGTAACTTTATTCTTTCAATATTGTTTAGTATGAAAAACTAAAGTTAGTCAAATTGTGATTTTCTGCAGCTTTTTCACTCATAAAGAGAAATCCTTGACCCGAAATGTCTTCTAAAAGAAGCAAATGGGCCATGAGAATACAGGTATGCAATTGCAGACATCATGGAAAATCTCTTTTGAGTATAGGGGGTGTACAGACTCACATACATAGTACAGACTCAAAGGAGAAATTCGATCTCTTTAAACTTCATTTTAAAGATAATGGAGATATTTTTACAAATATATCTTTCTTTTCAGGCATGTATAAGTCCATAAACACAAAAATTACTTCTTTTTGTGAACGTTAATAACAGATGTCCTTTCTGAGAAAACTATGCAATTCTTTGTGCCGTTTCAGCACCCCTCAGAACGCACAGAAATTTTCACTGATATCTGCAATTGTGTACCTATATTGTGTACCTAGTTCAGGAATATTCATATTCATTTCAAAAAAACTTAAATTTTTTCGGTTAAATACCTCTTACATAGACGTTTCTGCCACTGCTCCAAATGTGTAATGGAACTCCATTATCAATGGAGGGTCCATTTACCCCCTTAAAATATTGATAGGGAAAATTTGTTATCGGGCCCTGTATTATACCTCAATAAACATCTTTTGGCATGATTTTCATGGATGAACAATAATTCTACTAGGTGTTACGTTAAAAAAACAGTTCCGTCCTTAATTTTTGCACAGCAGTGTAAATTAAACTCGAAAAAATCTATATAATTTTCTTTCATCTGAAAAATTTTAGCCAAATAAAAATGTAAGGTACCATAAACCTGTTGACAAATGTATAACTACAAGGTTCCTTCTCTATGCATAAAATGGTTTTTAATAGCATAGCATTAGAGAGCCTGTATACGAGAGAGATGCGACAACTCGCTTAAAAGCGTCTCTGCGCATTCTTGCGCGCAGTTAAAAGTATCCAAATCTCCAATTCTGTCCAAACTGTATCATGCCGCTTGTCTCGCTCCCATGCTAATCCTATGGAGGGAAACCTGCGGTGAACAAAAAACGCTGTTGACCAATCAGCGCGCTATACCGGGTTGTCGCCTCTCTCTCGTATACAGGCTCTCTACATAGCATGTGCTCGCAAAACCTAAGTTTTCGGTAACTTAGCTTCTCGGCGAGGTAAATAGAGCACAACGGATGCCTGCCAATGTGGTTTCACTGCGAGAGTTCCCTTGTTGCAGAAAAGCACACATCTGTCATGTCACGTTACAATGCCTTTCGATTGATAGATTCCTCTTCTCTTAAAAACATTAGATTTAACAAAATATACCGTATATTTTCGCGTATAAGCCGATCCGCATATTAGCCGGGGTACTCTTTATTTTCATCGAAAATTGACCAAAAATTCAAAACCTGCGTATGAGCCGAGTTTAAATTTACCATGCTCTTTATGAATCACCAAAATCGGAGATAGAAAAAACGGCAGCAGTAACAAAACTTGCATTAAATCCCACTAAGATTCAAACCAGATAAAGATTCGTAGGGTGAACTGACCAGTAGTTGACCACCTACCAGTAGTTGACCATTTGAGCATAATTTTACTAAAAACAAGAACTCTTGTGTGTTTATTTCGAAGCTGTTGCGTTGAAAACATAGCTAACATTTTAATAAAAGCTCATGCACAGTCTTAAGTTCCAGTATTGATCTTAAAAGACGCAATAAATAGTTGAAAACAAAGTTATCAACAAAGCTTCAAAGCATGCGCTCTCACTACTAGCTATAATGGTATGGAGCATTTAGTTCAATCTCAAATCATCCAGCTAGTTTTTATTCCAATTGTTTATTGATTGATGAATTTAGGTCCTATATATACAGTTTAATTAAATAAAACTATCATTACTTGTATATTAACCATTTAATTTGATATTTGAGGGGTGGTCAACTACTGGCTGTCTAAAATAGAAAAAGTGCTAGTATTTGACCAAAGTGGTCAACTACTGGATTTTATTTGCTTTTGAGATTTCTTTTTAAACCAAGAGCGATCTTAAAGATTTTTTCCTGCAGTACAATTTTTGCTTAGATTTACTGTAAAAAAAGTTACATTTCCAGTAATTAACCAGTTTTGTTAATAGGGACTCTTTATTCAATCTAACTCTTTCATTGGTTCTTCACATTTCCAACACCTGCGCTTTAAAAATATGTCACTCCTCTCGCTAAGCCCTAAAATACGTACCTACGGGTAGCTGGTTGGTTGGTTGTCAGACGAAAACGCATTTTTAGTTTTTTAGATAGCCCTTTGTAGTAAACGCGGGAATCGAACGATTTGCGGTGCAAGCGCTCGCTAGGTGGCCTACAATCTGGTTTTAAAAGGTTAAACAATAAAAACACATGTTCTATTACTTGCTTAAAATATATGTGATTTTGCAAATACATCTTAAAAATCCATATTGAATAAAGATTTTTAATAATTTTCTAAGACGTATTCAACAAACGGAAGAAATTTTAGTAGGATTCGAACAAACAGTTGGTTTTCAGATCATAGGATTTTCTGACAAAAGGCACTGTTTTATAAGAATGAAATATTAGATATGTTTAAAATTCAATAAAACCATTCAATAAAACAACTGATTTTTTCGCTTAAAATTGTTTAGAAAAACTATGAACTTGAAAATTTGCTAAAATTTGCCTATTCTTAATTTTTGTGAGGGAATTTTATAATCATCAGTTTGAATGAAAGTTGGTGTAAGGGTTTCTGAAACGTTTTCTTCAAGCCTCTCCGTTGCGTATTTTTTCAGCCAACTTTAGGAAGAACACCCTGTTTTAAAGAAATGGGGGAAAATTTCAGTGGGACTCGAACAAACAGTTCTTTTGGAAATGATAGGTTGCGTTGTGGATCAGTTGGTTGATTTGTGCTTGCGCTGTAGATTTTGATTTTTATTCTGGAAATGGTGAATATGGCAATGGTCAATTACTGGAATAATGGAGGTCAAATACTGGATGTAAGTGGTCAACTACTGGCAAAATCTCAATTAATTCCTTTTAAAATAAATAAATAAAATTCTATAAAAGTGAAAGGAAAAATGATTATCAGTTATTATTCCTCATACCTTCATTGATATTAAACCACTGTCAATTTTTTTAGAAAAATTTTTTTCTTAGAAAGAAAAATAAAACTTGGAGGAATTTCCACTAACTGGTCAATTACTGGTCAGTTCACCCTACTTTCTTTATGCGCGTTATAAAACTTATCGTGGTGTTAAAATAAATTTACGTCCTACTTTCTACTTTTTGTGTTTCCTTTTGATTTATTCTATTTTATGTATTGGCGTAAGCACGAAACTTAATTCCTTTAATAGCATTTTCAAACTCTTTAGATCCACGCATACGCCGACAACCCCACTTTTAAATTGGAAATTTTCCAAAAAAACGCGGAAATTTTCGGTATACGTCTACTTCATTGGCCGAAAATGAACAGCTGTTAACTGTTAAAAGAGATTGGTGTGATCTGAAAAATAAAATACAGTAAAACTTTCAGTACCTCAAAAACACGATAAACGAGTTTATGATATAAAAACTCCTATACCCATTAAAAACCGGCACTGTATATTTGGACGGCCTTTTTTCAACTAAACTCTACTCTAACTTCCACGGCCCGGCGTTCCATTGGTTCCATCACTAAGCGCCGAGACTGCTACGTAACCACGAGACCTACAGCGCATGCGCCACGGGCCGTTTGGGCCGTCCAAATATACACTTCGTTAAAAACCGGAGGAAATAATTTGTCAATTATTCAGTAAGGTGATTTTTATTTAGTTTTTGAAGTTGATGATATCGAGTCTAATGTAGTTAAATTTATCTAAATTTTGACTTGGAAAAAGTGTGGTATAGTTTTTAAATCATATTCCATAGAAATTTTCAGTACACTGTAAATGTGTAAATGCGTAAAACACTTTTGCAACTCTAAGTAAACACAATGATGAGCAATTCTAATTAAAAACCATAGAAATTTTCAGTACACTGTAAATGTGTAAATGCGTAAAACACTTTTGCAACTCTAAGTAAACACAATGATGAGCAATTCTAATTAAAAACCATAGAAATTTTCCATACACTGTAAATGTGTAAATGCGTAAAACACTTTTGCAACTCTAAGTAAACACAATGATGAGCAATTCTAATTAAAAACCATAGAAATTTTCAGTACACTGTAAATGTGTAAATGCGTAAAACACTTTTGCAACTCTAAGTAAACACAATGATGAGCAATTCTAATTAAAAACCATAGAAATTTTCCATACACTGTAAATGTGTAAATGCGTAAAACACTTTTGCAACTCTAAGTAAACACAATGATGAGCAATTCTAATTAAAAACCATAGAAATTTTCCATACACTGTAAATGTGTAAATGCGTAAAACACTTTTGCAACTCTAAGTAAGCACAATGATGAGCAATTCTAATTAAAAACATTTTATTTGCATTCTTATTATACTGCGAATGTGATGTGTGAGAAAAAGATAATGTAAAAGTTTTATTAAAAATTCAGAGTCAGAAAATGTGTTTTTACAGTGTTTTGATCCAAATTTTAAGGACTCTTTCAGATTCTAAACACTTCGAAAACATATTCAGAACTCTCTCACATCTCTATAAAGTGTTCTACCTGACAACACAACAATAGTATTGTTAATTTGAAGGGGGAAAGTGTTTATTAATGTGATTATAATATGTGTATTTAACCTTTTTATTATTTTAGATTGGAAAAGGTGGGAAAATTCCAGAGAAGTACTTTTCCAGTACGTCCTTGTGTACCGACGACCCTGACGTCATATCCGCTACTGTTCCTGCCGGTTCCTCCCTCAACTTCCGATTTAACGTTCCCCAAATAGGATCCCGCCTCTCTTGGCACATTCAGGTAATCTTAAAAGAGATTAGTTATGGGACTATTTAGTGTGATAACTATTTAATGTAACTATTATTAGCTATTTAGTTTGATAACGGACTGAGAGGGAATAGTAGATAATTTTTAACAACACAAATGAATTCACTTCTGAATTTTTAGTTTTTAATGGGGATGTCATAGTGGTGGATGTAACTGCTAACTATTTAGTGTCTCTTTACCAAAAATACTTAACTCTCCATAGACACCTTAATGAATAAAACAGTATTTACCCCTAGTAAGTCATTGTTATATTCAAAGAAGACTTTATCATTGAAATACATTTATGGGGCCGTTCAAATGTTACGTAAGCGCCTAAGGGGGTATGTGGGTTTCTATTTGCTTATTTTTTTGACAAGGGGGAGGGGTGTATGAATGATGCTTACGAAAGATGTTACACAAACACTGCATTTTCGAAAATCTCTTAATTCTTGCATAAATAATTTTAAAATTAAATTAAATTTAACAAACAAATTTCAAGTATTTTGACTGTTTTTGGATTGGGCAGATTCCTTGTGTAATTATGAGATGAGGGTAGCTGTTTTCGTATGTTTGCTGACAAGAAAAAAGGGGGGGTCAAAAATGAACCTGTCTATTGATACATTGGAACTACATATGCTTATATTTTTTTTCCAGAGCAAAGACAACGACATCAGCATTGGCGTCTTCCTCCAACCCGAGGAAGAAGACGAGTGTCAGCCATCTGAGAAGCAGAAGAAAAAGAAGGAAAACATCGACTTGTCCAAACTTGAACAGTTGACCCCTATCATTCGAACTCAGTGTCACATAACTCCAGAAATTGGATCCACTGTCGCGTGGTTCCAAGGAACAGGTGATAAACTTCACACCAAATTATTTTATAAATTAATTTTAAAACTTTTTTAATACATACGAATGCTTTAAGTATATAAATATGAATAAAAAACTAAAGTTTCTGTCATAAATTAAATTTAGTTGTTAAAAGTAAAAGAGACTGTAAGAGTTTTTTGCATTTCCCATTTAATTCGATACGTTAATTACCATTCCAAGTGGTTTTAAAAATAAAAACAAACGATATCTCCACAGCTATTCCTTAAGTAAATATTGATAATTAGCGTAATAGAAGTCAGAACTATGTCAATTGAAAATTCAACTATATACTAAAATGTAGAATCACTAAGTACGGAACTTACTTGTTATTTTACGAAAAAAAAACTTCTACTTAGTATTTCTTTTTCGTTAACAGGTATTCTTCACATAGACAATACATACAGTTGGATGAGCTCGAAAGATGTCTTATTCAAGATCTTGATAGATCCTCCCTCCGACGCCTCCGACAAGGAAAATGTCAACTCTTTCAATCGCAAATAGAAACTTAAGACATTTTGTCACCTTTGATAACCTAAGAAAATGTCTTCAACACCAAATCGTTTTTCTGTTCTCTTAAGATGATAATCGGAGGAAATCTGTCAAAAGGTGGTGTAAAAATACTAATACTACTACTAACTCTCAGTGTGTGGAGCTCTTGTAATAGATGGTATCGCTCACAGTATTTATTTTTATTTAAAAGCGTATGCATAACTGTAAATAAAACTTTTTAGCTTTTTGCGCACATAATGTGTTTAAATTAGTTGTGTATTAATCGCTCTTTGTGATGGGTATGTGACTTTTTATTTGCGTTTTGTAAAATATTTTTGTTTAGTAATCATGATGTAATTTGTATTTGGTACATAAAAAGTTGATCAACTGGTTCATTGTAGTTTTCTTATACGTTCTCACTGACACCACTCAAAAAATTCGGGAAAACATTTCAAGTTTAGAGTCTTCTATCATCTCTGGTCTGTCTAGTCATATCACCAGGAGATAAACCCCTTGAGTTTACAGGAAATAAATTTATAAATGCCAATCAGCATTTATTTCCGAGTGCTATACCCAAAGAGAGGCTCAGACTCGAATGAATTCGATCTGAGGGCCTTTGGGATGGGATACTAGTGGGTGAACACACCAAGCCAGGGCCGGACTCTAAAGAAATTTTGGCGCAGGCATTTTAAGTTAGAATCGGCCCACCGCAGAATTTTCATGAATGTAACATTACAGTTGTAAAAATTTCAGGGCATAGTCGATAAAGTCGCGGTCCTATTGTACAGAAGGTACTCAGTTCGAACCCCACTAACTTCTTATTTTAGAGCATTTAACAGCTACGTAATATTTTAAGAACTGATAATCCCCACTATACACATTGAACAGAAACTGCTTCCCAAACGTCCTTGTTCGCGAATTTCCCCTAGCTTAACCGTAAATCCCCATTTTATAGCTAAATTAAATTTTAATATCTGATAATACCACACTAAACACCCTGACCAGAAGCAGCTTGCAAAATGTCTTTGACGGCTCAGTTGGTGGAGTCGTGATCCTGGTGACCAGAAGGTACTCAGATCAAACTCCACTCACTTATTTTCTTATTTTAGAGCATTTTAACAGCTTAATTAAATTTTAAGAGAACTGACGATTTCACTATACACCTGAGTACCAGTAGCTGCTTCCAAAACTCCCTTGTTGGCTCAGTTGGTAGAGTCGCAGTCCTGTTGTACAGATGGTATACTCAGTTCAAACCACACTAACGTAGTTTCCTATTTTAGTGCATTTTACAGCTAAATTAAATTTTAAGAACTGATAATTCCACACTAAGCACTTTGACCAGAAGCTGTTTCCAAAACGTTCTTGATGGCTCAGATGGCAGAGTCGCAGTCCTATTGAACAGCAGGTACTCAGTTCAAACCCCACTAACGTAGTTTCCTATTTTAGTACATTTTACAGCTAAATTAAATTTTACGAACTGATAATTCTATTATAACTCTCTTTGACCAGTAGCTGCTTCCCTAACATCCTTGATGGCTCAGTTGGAAGAGTCGAGGTCCTGGTGTACAGAAGGTACTCAGTTCAAACCATACTAACGTAGTTTCCTATTTTAGTGCATTTTACAGCTAAATTAAATTTTAAGAACTGATAATTCCACACTAAGCACTTTGACCAGAAGCTGCTTCCAAAACGTCCTTGATGGCTCAGATGGTAGAGTCGCAGTCCTATTGAACAGAAGGTACTCAGTTCAAACCCCACTAACTTAACTTCCTATTTTAGTACATTTTACAGCTAAATTAAATTTTACGAACTGATAATTCTATTATAACTCTCTTTGACCAGTAGCTGCTTCCCTAACATCCTTGATGGCTCAGTTGGAAGAGTCGAGGTCCTGGTGTACAAAAGGTACTCAGTTCAAACCACACTACCGTAGTTTTCTATTTTAGTGCATTTTACAGCTAAATTAAATTTTAAGAACTGATAATTCCATACTAAGCACTTTGACCAGAAGCTGCTTCCAAAACGTCCTTGATGGCTCAGATGGTAGAGTCGCAGTCCTATTGAACAGAAGGTACTCAGTTCAAACCCCACTAACTTAACTTCCTATTTTAGTACATTTTACAGCTAAATTAAATTTTACGAACTGATAATTCTATTATAACTCTCTTTGACCAGTAGCTGCTTCCCTAACGTCCTTGATGGCTCAGTTGGTAGAGTCGAGGTCCTGGTGTACAGAAGGTACTCAGTTCAAACTACACTAACGTAGTTTCCTATTTTAGTGCATTTTACAGCTAAATTAAATTTTAAGAACTGATAATTTCACACTAAACACTTTGACCAGAAGCTGCTTCCAAAACGTCGTTGATGGCTCAGATGGTAGAGTCACAGTCCTATTGATCAGAAGGTACTCAGTTCAAACCCCACTAACTTAACTTCCTATTTTAGTACATTTTACAGCTAAATTAAATTTTACGAACTGATAATTCTACTATAACTCTCTTTGACCAGTAGCTGCTTCCCTAACGTCCTTGATGGCTCAGTTGGTAGAGTCGAGGTCCTGGTGTACAGAAGGTACTCAGTTCAAACCCCACTATCTTAACCTCCTATTGTAATTCTGTAATAACTGCCTCTCCCTAAGCTTTCAACTTTCTTAATAGTTGTCTTCTACCTAACCCTAAGCAAAAATGAACTTTATTTTCTATGAGTACCTGATGTTGCATCTGACCTAGGGGACAAAAACTGGTGACCGAGTCGAGTCCGTTCACCCGTCGAAGATGTCGGGGCTCGGACAAGAGGAGGTCTTCCTGGCGGACCTGATCTGCTCCCCGGGGGGTCGCGGGCCTAGGGGGTTCTTCGGATAACCCCCGAAAGCCCCTTCGCCCTGGGGGCCAGCGGAGAAAGGTCCGTCAGGAAGCCAGTTTTACCTAAAATTTTAATCTTAGGGTACAATCTGCAATTTGTGGACGGTCCCCTAACAGAGTGCAAAATGGAGACTGCCCCCTTAGTTATGGCATTGCAAAATTTTGACTCCATTACCCGTCTTTCGCCACATTCCGAAACGCAAAATTTTATTGATAGATATTTTTAACTGTAACTGTAACGTTTAACTGTGACCGTAACTGTATCGGTAAAATATTTTAAAAATGGAAGATCGTTCTCCAGGATCGAACCCCCAAACTTCTGAGTCATAGAGGCATGCCATACCACTGGGCTAACGGCTCCACATTAGTACAAAGGTAATGGTTGATGTGCATTTTATTTTAAGTAGAAAAGTTTAGTAATTTTAAAAATATCTCGTGATCCCACCAGGGTTCGAACCGGGAACCAACCCAACCAGACTACTGCATCCACATCAGCTAGAAGACAATGAATGAAATGAATTCAATTTTAAAGCTTTCTTTAAAGTAGAAACTTAATTTATTTATATAAGGTAAATGTGGGTATAGTGGACACTTTAAGGAACATTTTTGCTTAAATTCTTAATAAATACCGATCTATTTGCTTCGAAACGGTTATCATCCTATTTTTAGGTTAATTGGATCTTCGCCTTCCGATTTTAATATTAAAAACTTTAATTAGATTGGGCAAAGTATTTTTAATTAATTTTTTAAAAGTACTCCAAATTGCATCTATAGTGGCCACATAGATGAAGCTGTTGCTTCTATGGTGGACACCTCTTGCATCAATAGTGGACACCTGTCTTTTTCTGCTTATATGAGGGGTTTATGCTTGAAATTGAGGGGGTTTTCTTGGTATAGTCGTCTAGTTCTAATTAAATCTTCCTTCCCAACGAAATGCATTTTAAATTCAATCAAATTAGCTTTATTTAAAAAAAAAGTGATAGTTTTCGGCCCTAAGTCTACGCTGTAGCTGATTTGAGACGAATTTAGTATGTAATTCAATGTTTTAGAAACATTGGTTCGCGAAGCCAGAATGAAACCAAATTTATTTAACACTCATTTTAAAGCTCAGTCATCAGTTTATGAAGAAAAACTGACTCAAATGAAGTATTATTTATGTTTCTATTAGAAGCCATTGCGGTGGCCACTATTGGAAAATCTAAGATTATGTGTTGGTAAAGTGGACACCCCCATAAATCCTCGTAAAGTCAACATTTTCAAATAAATTTTATTCAGTATTATTTTGTGCACTCTTATTTATCTTGATATAAATTTAAAAGTCAATCAAGCGGTAATAAATACGAAAAAATCAGTTCCGACTTACCCGTTTCCTTACGCAATTCAATAAGCAAAATCAAATTTCAGTCACTCGGCCGATGTTGTTATTTTCAAATATTTAAATATCCTTCCCATGCTGATCTGTGGTATCGGTGGTAATTTATCAGCTTACCTGATTGCACAATCTACTATGTCTATGAATTTTGACGCT
The DNA here is from genome assembly GCA_024610705.1 of Tetragnatha versicolor. Classification (NCBI taxonomy): domain Eukaryota; kingdom Metazoa; phylum Arthropoda; class Arachnida; order Araneae; family Tetragnathidae; genus Tetragnatha; species Tetragnatha versicolor. The sequence goes on along the minus strand of JANDEH010000004.1, from coordinate 46,670,711 downwards.
GTTCGATGCCTCTAACTCGTTCTATTTAAATATAATCAGCTATGTGGCCACTATTGGTACAGTGTCCACTATACCCACATTTACCTTATAAAAACCCCACCATGGCTCGAACCTGGAACCTTCTGCACTGAAGACTGACACTTAACCCACCAGGCCACTGAAGGAACATTATAAAGGAGGCAAAGGATGAAATCTATTTCCTTTTAAAGCTTTCTTTAAAGTAGAAAACTTTAATAATTTTATTAAAATCTCAAAATCACGCCAGGGTTTGATCTGGGAACCTTCGGAACTGAAGACTGACACTTAACCAACCAGGCCATTGGATGCACATACGCAAGAAGGCAATGGATGAAATGGATTTCATTTTAAAGCTTTCTTTAAAGTAGAAAACTGTAGTTATTTTATTAAAATCTCAAAGTCCCGCCAGGGTTTGATCCGGGATCCTTCTGCACTGAAGACTGACACTGAACTAACCAGGTCACTGGAGGAACATTAGAACGTAGGCAATGGATGAAATATATTTCATTTTAAAGCTTTCTTAAAGTAGAAAACTTTAGTAATTTTATTAAAATCTCAAAATCCCGCCAGGGTTTGATCCGGGAACCTTCGGAACTGATGACTGACACTTAACCAACCAGGCCACTGGGTGCACATACTCAAGATAGCAATGGATGAAATGTATTTCATTTTAAAACTTTCTTTAAAAGAAGAAAACTTTATTTATAAAAATCTCAGAATCCCCCCTCTGTCAGGGTTTGATTCGGGAACCTTCGGCAGTGAAGTCTGGCACTTAACCAATTAGGCCACGGGATCCACATCAGCAAGAAGAAGGCAATGGAGAAATGTATTCCAATTTAAAACTTTCTTTAAAGTGGAAAAAAGGTGTTCTAAAAGGTAAGTCTAAAAATCTCAGGATACCGCCTGAAATTTTTTTAGGGGGTAGGGATTTAAAATTTAAGTCGGCATTTGGCCAACATTTTGTAAAATATTTGTAAAACATTTTGGTTACATTTAAGGTAAATGTGGGTATAGTGGACACTGTACCAATAGTGGCCACATAGCTGATTAATTTTAAATAAAACGAGTTAGAGGCATCGAACAGCGTCCAAATTAATAGGCATAGTAGATTGTGCAATCAGGTAAGCTGATAAATTACCACCGATACCACAGATCAGCATGGGAAGGATATTTAAATATTTGAAAATAACAACATCGGCCGAGTGACTGAAATTTGATTTTGCTTATTGAATCGCGTAAGGAAACGAGTAAGTCGGAACTAATTTTTTCGTATTTATTACCGCTTGATTGACTTTTAAATTTATATCAAGATAAATAAGAGTGTATAAAATAATACTGAATAAAATTTATTTGAAAATGCTGACTTTACGAGGATTTATGGGGGTGTCCACTTTACCAACACATAATCTTAGATTTTCCAATAGTGGCCACCGCAATGGCGTCTAATAGAAACATAAATAATACTTAATTTGAATCAGTTTTTCTTCATAAACTGTTGACTGTGCTTTAAAATGAGGGTTAAATAAATTTGGTTTCATTCTGGCTTCGGGAACCAATGTTTCTAAAACATTGAATTACATGCTAAATTCCTCTCAAATCAGCTACAGCGTAGACTTTGGGCCAAAAACTATCAATTTTTTTTAAATAAAGCTAATTTGATTGAATCTAAAATACATTTCGTTGGGAAGGAAGATTTAATTAGAAATAAACGACTATACCAAGAAAAACCCCTCAATTTCATGCATAAACCCCTCATATAGGCAGAAAAAGACAGGTGTCCACTATCGATGCAAGAGGTGTCCACCATAGAAGCAACAGCTTCATCTATGTGGCCACTATAAATGCAATTTGGAGTACTTTAAAAAAATTAATTAAAAATACTTTGCCTAATCTAATTAAAGTTTTTAATAGTAAAATCGAAAGAAGAAGATCCAATTAACCTAAAAATAGGATGATAACCGTTTCGAAGCAAATTGATTGGTATTTATTAAGAATTTAAGCAAAAATTTTCCTTAAAGTGTCCACTATACCCACATTTACCTTATGTAATTTTATATTTGCTCTTAAAAATTCATATAGTTGTAGTCATCAGTGAGTGGCCCAAAACGGCCCTTAGTGGGTAGCGGCCTACCGGGGGCCACCAAGCCATCCGTTCCTGCAACCAGACGGTTCCTTTTATAAATTTAAGTTTATACTTCCCTATGTAAAGAAAAATAATTGTATATCACTTTTGCTTTGGGTGCTTTCGAACGAGATACCAGTGCATTAACCAACCATACCAGCTGTTCCTGCAAGTGCAACCCCTGATTTCCCTCATTAATTTCTAAGCAATAAATAAATTCATTGATGAAAAAATGTCACTTAGCATTAGACGGGATTTGATCCAGGATCCTTTCAACCCGAAACATTAAGCTCTAGCACACCGGCCATCTGGTCGCACGCTGCAATGAATTTAAACAACTATTGAAGACTTTGAATTTGGTTTGTTTGAAAAAAATAAAAATCGAACTGAACCGTTTTAGTCATAGAATAGTTGACAGGGCAGGGAGATGGGAGAATATGAATACTGCATCGATTATGGGGTACCCTACCCATGGAGCTAGGACACCAAGGAGGCAAAATCGTCTATACTCTATACAAACTCAATAATCACTTTCTTGATTCGCTGTTTAATGGATTTCCAGTCAGATCCAGTTTGAGTGAAAAACATCTAGGATGATTAACATGAAGGAGCTTATATCGCTCCAAGGAACGACATAGGATTAGAGGAACATAAAGGGGACAACACAAACGACACAAAACAAATAGTAACAAGTGATGAATATTGAGGAGTTAAAGAAATAGATGGAGGGAAATTCAGGAAGGGGTGAATGAGGAGGTTGGCTGGCTATCTTGTGTATTTAACCTAACTCTTTTCTTTTCAATAACTGTTACTGGTGAGTAGGTTCTATACAACTTTTTATTTTAGATTAAAGTATAAAATTAGTAAATTACGTTTTAAAATAAAGTATTTGCGTCCCTTTTAAATTTTTACCCTACTTTCCATCTTACTTATTCATGTTTTATCCAGAGGCAAGAGGTCTTTTGAAATGTGAGAAATAAACAAGGAAAATTTTTATGGAACATGAAATTAGCCACCAGTTACAGTGTTTGAGAAAAGTTGGCATATATGATTAATCTTCGATGCATTACTCCAGAGGGCCGCTAGTCAATACGACCATTAAAATTTACATTGTTAGTAAAATAGACATTGTAAAATCGTTAAAATGGAGAAATTTCTTGCTTCAGTGATTTCAGTCCATGTCCCCTCCAATTATTTCTTTTTCCATGGGGTTACCAGTTGAAAACATTGTAGCTCTTGCCCCGAATTAATGGTTAAAAAAGATGATAGATAGAAGACAAAGTCGCAAATGAAGGACAGTAGTTGATGTTGAAAGAAACATATAACCAGACGGACTAAATGTGCTACTAATTTAACCCTTTTCGACTGTTGCTGGAGTTAAACACATAAGAAAACAAGCCATTGTTTTTGCCACAAACATCTGTTTTTTTTAATTTTATCATAATTTTATACTACATAAACGCAAAAAAATGCCAGCAATGAGGTATTTGCATGAGTGAGGGATTAGCTTGATTTTATACTTTTTTGATACATTATCGTTTAAAACTCCCAAATTTCTGATTTTTAAGTTCAAAAATGTATTTTAAATAATTTAAAATTCTATTTTATTTTTGCCAAAACGTCAGAAAAGTCACGTTATCAGAAAACGGGCTTCTATTGGATGTGACCTCACAGTGCATGATTTGTGATTCGAAAGTGTTTTCGCTCCCAGACAAAAAACGAAATTTCAAAAATTTATATCTCAGAAACTAGGCTGCAAAAATACTTCATGTAAACGTTATTCTTCATGGTTTTTTATCTACTATTTTAATAAAATTTAATCTCAAAACGTGAGAATACCTCATTTAGCAAATTAGTATCATTCAAAACCAATCCCCATTAAAAACCAAGATCCCCTTGTGATACTCTCCAGCGGTATCACAAGGGGATCTTGCGTAATACTTTTTAGAAAATCCGCCACATTTTGTGTCAAAAGGTAAAGGTTTGGGAAAAGTGCCCCCCCCCTTGGAGCCGTGCCGTGCTGGATCTGTCCTGTTTTCTCTAAAAAATATTAAGGTCAAATTTCTGAGTCTGAAAGCCCTTAACATGAGAACTCAACAGATAAAACCTAGTTTTGAAATTTTGAAAAAACTGAAAAAAAATGTAGAAGTATTAGAATTTTTATCACATAACCACCTAATTTTTACTGAAATTCAGAACTCCTATTTAGAATACAGTACAATTATCGATTCAAAAATAATGTATGGTTGGAATATGTTGATGGACATCTTCAATTTTTCAAACTTGTAAAATTTCTCAGCCAATAAAAATATTACAAACCACTTAATGCGGCAATTTATATTTCTGCTTAGTTCACAGCTCAAAAGTGAAAAATAGAAAGACTAATGAAATTATAAAGTATTTTAAACTGGGTCTTAAGGGCAGTTTTTAATGAATATCAATGAAGTCAAACATTTATTCTATAAAAAAACTTCTATAAAAAACAAATTTTATTTTGGCCAAGTTTACAGCGCAAAGAATGAAAAAGAAAGACAAAATAATTTAAATTTCAAATAAAAAAATTACTTCTGGCGCCATTTTGCCAAGTTCAAGTTCCACAATCTGCCTATAAGTTGGTTATTTTTTTACTCTTACCACTCGTGTGTAGAGCAAAGCTTGGGATTTTTTTTTAGCACAAAAAAGTCGTTTTGCCATTTTTGGTCTTGCCTTTTTTAAACTGATGCTTCATTTGAAATGTTTTTTTTCTTCGAATGTAAATTTTACTAGCAAAGAAATTATAATATATACAGGTTCTAATAATTTATGTGCGGTTTAATTTTTGTTTCATTCTGAAGCACCATCTTATAGAAAAAAATTTCAATGATCTAAATCAAGTTTAATTTTTAATTCTTGCTTTATCACATTATTTACTCACAGTTTAAATAGTTTTTTGTGTTTAAAAAGCTGTTTTTCATCTGACGTAAATTATTTTAATCATTTTTTTTATATACGACAGAGTGGAACGAACTTAAATTTCGAATTTCATTAAGACCCATTGCTCAATGCCCGGACTGAGGATATTTTGTTTTTCGTAGCATAAAGCACTTCATTCTAAAATTATTGAATATATTTTTTAACTACCTTAATACGTATGTCTTCCTACTACTATTATAATTGTGAATGTTTGTCCGGATGTTTGTTACTCTTTCACGCAAAAACTACTGAATGGATTTTAATGAAATTCTACCATAATGTAGCTGATACATCAGAATAGGACATGGGCTATAATTTATAAAGAGAAAATCAGTCCTTCATTCTTTTTTTCCCGTTTTTCCTGCTTTTTTTCACTTATTTTTCCGTGTTTGAAAACCTGTTTTACCAGTCATACAACGAGTTAAAAATAAAACATTGTTTCAAATGAGACAGATCACTAGACTTTTTCATTTACTAGATCTTTTAGTTTAGTTTTAAACACTGGTTTTAAATTTGTTAATTTGTTCACTAGACTTACTAATTTACCAGACTTTTTACTATGGTTACAAATTGGTTATTTTATAAAGGCACCAAGATATTAAACATTATCAGGAACATCGGGATTGTAAAAAGTGACAAGAACACCGGGATTGGAAAATTAGCGAGAACATCGGGATGGAAAAATTACCGGGTTATAAAAATTACCGAGAACACTGGGATAGGAAATTTACCATAAAGACACCCAGAATACCGGAATATAAAAATTACCGTAAACACTGAGATAGGAAAATTACCGGGAACGCCGGGATTAGAAAAATTACCGTGACCACCGGGATAAGATTACCGGGAACACACTGGGATAGGAAAGAGGCGCCTGGGATACCGGGATGATTTGTAATATTGCTAATTTACAAAATTATAAATGTATTTTAAGAAATATTTAAAAAATTAATTTATTCACCCCACCCGTGCAAGGCCGGGTATTACAGCTAGTTATATAATAATGTAGTTCTTAATAAGTAATTAGTCGACCTATGTAAAAACAATATTTTATTTTAAATATCTAAAAGTACACAGAAGAACATAACAATTACATGTAATTCAAAACTAATATTTTTATGTTATAAAAAGTAAATTATATAAAAAAAATAACAGCTGTTCAAAAGTTTATGAACTCTGCAGCCGTTTGAAGCACTCACAAACCACTGCTATTTCTGGAGATGGCTTTTACCAACTTTCAAATCTCAATGGAAACTAAATGCTTTATCACAAAGTACGCTCTCAAAACGCATCTTAAGTTTCACAAAACCTAGGTAGATAGTTAATTATTCACCCCTGAGGTAGTCTTCGTTGAGTTCATGTACCAAGTCAGAGTCTATAGGGGTCATTTCGATAATAGTAACTCTGTAGAGCACATTTTTGCTTCGCAATATGCTGTAGCTGTTATCTAATACAAGTGTATCTAGAAAGGAAAAAGAAAAATTTTATTAAAAATTATAATTTCGGATGGGTTTAGTAGAATTTATGTTTGATTTAGTTTTACGTTTTATATACTATATGAATTTATCCTTTAAAATTTTCTATTACTTACTTAAGAACTAAACTGTCTCAGTAAGTCTAAACAATCTTCATATATTTATTGCTCTTGTCCTAAATTTATTGTAACCAAAATTTTTAAGCTATTTTTTATATTATTCAGCCATTTTTTGCTTGGTCTGTCTCCTTTTATTACCCTCTGGTTTTAAAAAGTTATATTCTTTATTGCTGGGTTATTGTCGTAAGATTTGATTATATAGCCATCTTATAGTAGCGATGCTTCAATTATTTAAACTGAATTTTTCTCATTGTACTTTGTAGTTAAAAATTATAATGAATTTTCCAGACTCCTTTTTCTTTTTACTGCTCCAGATATTCTTTTCAATATTTTGTTCGAATGTCTTTAAATTTTCCTCGTCCAGCACTCACTTCCACATGAAAACTGTTGGATTTATCAATGTGTTGTACAATAGCACCTTTTTTCTTTACCTATAAATTTGGGATTTAAATTGGTTTCTCAACCATAAGAAATATGTACCACTGCTACTCTATAAAAAATAGAAAAGCTCTGGCAGCAAATATTAACAAAGTTTTCTGTAGACGTCTATTTTCGGTATAACTTAGCCAAAACGAAAACATTCTATTTATTTAACTACATAGTGTCTCTCTTACAAACAGTTCCAGTTTCTGTGTTGAAGAGACACTAAGTAGTTAAATAAATGGAATGTTTTCGTTGGCTCATACATACAGCTCTACAATACAGGGTGTCTCAAAAGGTTGGTTCCAAACTTAACTTAACATGCAGGTCTGCCATGCCATGACAAAGAACATTTTCATAGGACCTCATGTCTGCAAATATGCGAACTGTGAGCGCTAGAGGACAATGAGCGCCGGCGAAGGGACAACGTATATTTTTTTATTCTGCGTGTAACTAAAATTATGATTAGATGTTCGGAGAGAGCAACCCCTAAACACCTGTAAACCAAATTTCAATACCGGTAATTTGCTGAAAAAAAACACTTTCTAATTTGAAGACTGAAAAATAATTAATTGAAATTAAAAGTGAAAAAGAGGGGATTTTCTCTGCTAATTACCAACAGAATTTTTACCAATATACCAATTTGGTTTACAGGGATTTAGGGGGTGCTCTCCCCAAATATGTATAATTGAAGTTTGCCGTAGAACAAAAAAGTTAGACGTTGCACCTTCTTCGGCGAACGTTGTCCGACAGACACAGTTTGCATTTGCGGACATGAATTCCTATGAAAAACATGTTTTTCATGACATGAACGATCTGCATGTTAAGTTTGACACCAACCTTTTGAGACGTCCTGTTATAATGTCTCATTTTTCCCAATTTTAATGGGTTACATGTGGTACCAAAATGTTTTGGCAGAAAAAGTTGCCAGACGATTCTTGTACACGAAAATATCCAAGTAAAAAATCCCTAGGTACAGAAAATCTCTTGCACTTTTTCCTACCGTTTTTTGACGGTTTTTAAACGTGTATTACACTAGCACAAAAAACAACTGACAATTACAAATAAATCCCAACTCACACTGGCCGGTCTTATGGGCCACATAGCTGCCCCTCTCCACCCCGAAGGTGGCGTTGCTGATGTTCTTTATGTTGGCGACGGGGAGCGACGCCTTGTTGCCCTCGCAGAAGAGCAGCGAGGCCCGGATGTCGTTGTGGAGGCACTCGACCTCCCACTCGATGCGCGAGCCAGCCTCCACCCGCCACGGCCCGCAGCTGTGCTTGGAGCGACGACCCACCGACACCTTCTGCACCCCCTCTTCCGAAGGGTCGATGTGGCTCTGGTTGCGAAGGTAGTGCTCTTTGGGGACCAGGAAGAACTCACGGACCTGGGGAGAGTTTGAAGGTGGACGATGTAAAAAATGTGTAATGAAAATGATAATGGTAATTAAATCATAACTATTGTCATCATCCCTCACCCCCCTAATGTATATTATATCCCCAATCTCAGACTTTATCATCTCTCTGTCCGTATTATTTACCATCTACAATATACTACCCAATACCATATATTACCCATACAATCACTCTCATTCAATTCATTCATCCTTTTCCATCTTCCAACTCCTCTTGATTCATCCATATTCGTTATCATTCCCTAATTATCATCCTTCCTCATCCCTGTTCTTAAAATCCATCCACATCCTCTCCACCAATCCCCCCTTCTCTTCATTCTATCCTCCACTTTATTTTTACATCCATGAATATAATCCGCATCCTTCTATCCATCTTGATCCCTTATTAATTCTTACCATCCCCTCTTTTACTCCATTCTATTATCTAAATCTTTTTTCATCTTCCTCATCCAATCCACCCCTTTACATATCAATATATCTATCCGATGAGTCCCCCGCATCCCCTTTAATCTTCCATCATCATCCGTCCTCTTATCTTCTTCATCCCTTCACTCAATCCTACTTTCTACTTTATTTTCTCAATCCCTCATCTTATACTTTATTCTCTATTACCCTAACTATCAATCCATGTTTTCATCATCTATCCACATCATCTACAGCTGTGCATCCTTCATCCACTCACACATCCTTTTCACTAAATTAATCAATCCCAATCATTCGCATCCATATACAAAGTGTCCCACGAGAAATGGCCCAACCCCTTTAACTTTTGAACTACTACAGATATAGTCATGAAAGTGGGGTCTAGGTATAGTAAAGTGACCATGCCCTATCTGATGAGATAAGTTTCAACGCCCTCTAGTGGAAACTTTAGGAGTTATAATATTTATTTAAAAAACTATTTGAGGTATGTGAAAAAAGTCAATAACTAAGTTGTAGAGAAGCATCTATTTAGTAGGAAAAGGCACCTTAAGCAGAAAAATATCTTTAATAAAACCCCTAAAACGCACGCTCAATTAGATAGAACTTACGTAGATTTTATGTCTTAAAACCAGCGTTCGAAATTGTACTGGATTGCTGGTCCGGGACAACCAAAAAACGGCTCGGACCAGTGGAATCAGAAAATCACTCAAATCCCAAAAAATATCCCACCCTCCAGTTTAAGCCTGCAATTTATCTTTGCTTGGAATCGGGAGAAAGGCAAAAAAATATAAATTTCATTAAATATAAACCAGATTACAACCGGTTTGTCAACTAACAATGTAAAACTAATTCGAAGTTATGTATTAATTTGTGTGCAATATCATTTATTCAAGAAAAGTTCTTATTTTTTGCCAATTAGTGCAATTGTATCCAATTTGTATGTCAATTAGAGAAATTTTATATTGTATTTGTATGTCAGTGGAAATATTATTTAATCAAAAAAGTTATTTAATTAATAAGATATTTTTAAATAATCGATTATTTGGAGCTATTGCTTATTTCTCATAAATTTATTTTATTACTTATTTTATATAAATCTCATATTTACAGCTGGTAACTTATTATTGCATGCATATGTATTAATTTTTAACATTACTATTTTGGTACCCACATTCAGTGCAATAGTTACTTAATAATAGTAATATTTAAACTGGTCCTTTTTAATTTATCGGACCAGTAATTTTTGTTGCGGACTAGTAAGATTGGTGAAGCACTGGTCCGCAGTACCAGTGGATTTTTTTCCCAATTTCTAACGCTGCTTAAAACACTCCTCAAGAGGCAAAAATGAGAAATTTTAAATTTAATGAACTAAGAATACTTTTAGTCATTTACTTAAGTCATAAAAATAAAAACTTCTCATTTTTGCCTCGTGAGAAGCGTTTTAAGACATAAAATATAAAATCTACGTAAATTCTATCTAATTGAGCGTGCGTTTTAGGGGTTTTATTAAAGATATTTTTCTGCTTTAAGGTGTCTTTTCCTACTAAATAGATGCTTCTCTACAAATTAGTCATTGACTTTTTTTCGCATACCTCAAATAGTTTTTAAAATAAAAATTATAACTCCTAAAATTTCCACTAGAGGGCGTTGAAAGTTATCTCATCGGATAAAGCATTGTCACTTTACTATACCTAGAACCCACTTTCATGACTATCTGTAGGGGTTCAAAAGTTAAAGGGGTTGGGCCACTTCTCGTGGGATACCCTGTATATCATCTTCATCCATTCATCACTCATCTTTACGCTTATATCCATAATCTTTTGTAACTTTATATTGTTAATAGTAGATCACTTTTTTAGCACAGACTGATACCCCTTAAAAAATAAACTCACTATCTCGGGGCATCGAGGATTACCGTCGGGGCTGGTGCGTGTACCACCATAGATCACCGGCAAAAGTTCGGCATCAATATAAGTCAAAAGATCTTGTTTCCAACCACCTGTGAAGAATAAAATTTTACCTGATGCCATTCAAAATAAGTAAAATTCTAGAAAAGCATGTGTATTTTTCATAAAAAGTTTAATATTGTCACAAAATTCAAAGGTAACAAACAATTACACTATACACAAAAAAAGCATTTTATATATTCTCTTTTCTTTCATAATAAGATACATAGTGAAAGAGGAACTTACTGTGACCGTGTATCCTTAGCTTTTTGACAGTGTCTTCTGATATAATTGATTTTACCATGGTGAACAGCCAAGAGAAAAATGGTGGGGCTAAAATTATTATAAATTAGTTTAAAGGTGAAAATTTACTATCAAAGAAAATAAATGAAATCCATTAACTTTAATTTATGTAACAAAAAAACTTTTGAAAATGTACAGGGTGTTTCAAGAAGTCCATCCAAACTGTTTACGTTAAATAAAGGTTATGGAAAACATGAATGTAGTTAATGTGTACTGGACATTAAATGTCAAAAAATATTCATTGCTCGTGTAGGCCCGCACTGTAAAGTAAAATTATTATGTTTTTATCGGATACTAGCTGATATACCCGCTGTTGCTCGGGGGAAAAAGGATTTTCCTAACTGTGTGTTAAAACAAATAAGAATTAGTTTCTTCACTATATTCCTTTCCAGGGCGTCTTTAGGGGCAATAGGGTCAACTGGCCTTCCCCCTAGGATTCTTCTTTGATGCTATATTTCTTTAAGATATAAAAAAACTTTAAAAACATCACATGTTTAGAATTAATGTCTGAAATCCTCATTCTTAAGAGTGATATTTTCAAATTAGAAAAAAAATTGGAGGGAGACCCTCTTAGCCTCCTTATTTCAAGGTGCTATATCTTTGTTCTCTTCAATATCCTTTGTTCAATCCATACTATATTTTTACAATTGGTAATGCCTAGTTGTGTCAAATTCTTCCACCTTCGCTTCAAAATAAAGGTAAAAATCAATAATTTAACAGCAATGTCTACAGACTTAATATTTATTTCCCGTTCATCCCGCTGTTTTCATAAAATTCAAAGCAAATAAAACATTAACACTTTCTTAAGATGTAAAACAAAACAAAAAAACTTTTGGAATTAGTGTTAATAAACTGTTTTTAAAATTAAAAAAAGGTCAGGGGGAGACCCCCTGAACCCCCCTTTGTTGATTTATAAATAACTCATTCACTAAAATAAATCGCCTTCAAACATGGAATAAAAATAATCATTTGAATTGACATGAACTATCTAAAATGCTTCTGATGAAATATTGCTATTAAAATTTTTATTGAAAGGAAAAAATTGCCAAATTTTTCAGTTAAAGTATATAGGTTATCGCAAAATAATTATTTTAATTATTAAAAATATATTTCTCTATGAGATTTTAAAAAATTCCGCTTGTTAATAAATATTTTAAAATAAACATTTTTAACAATAGAGGTTTTGCGTCACCTGGAATGAGCAATAACAGTTATCTAACATTAAGCTAACGTATACGAATTTAGAAAAGAGCCAAAAAAGACTGGTTAGAATGCTTCGATTTTAAAAATTCTTTTTTTGAAAAACTTCCCGATCATGTGAGGAACAACATGCTAAAATTTCATACCAATCGCATTAATAAGGTTGGTGCTAGAATGCAAAAACTAAAAACGGGAGTAAATATTCAAACCCCCGTGCACCCTCTCCAGAATGGAATATCGAAAAATCCAGAAATTACTTTCTTTAAATACTCTTAAGATATTACCAACAGGTCTCTTCGAAATATTAAATTATTAGTATGTTTTTCTTCGAAAATGTAAAACTTTGTTTATGCTCAGCAAAAACAGGTTTTTGAATTTTTTAGACCCCTTAAAATTCGAATATCGAAAATTTGAAAAATGCCTTTCTAGATATTGTAGCTAGGTACCTTCCTGCCAAATTACGGAAGATCTGGGGTCATTTGGGACGGAGCTAGGCTCAAAAACGTAGAAATCACTCCAAGCACCCCTGTGGGTCAGAAAAAAAGAATTTCGAAAAATCCCCTTCTTAGTGCGCGTATACACCGTAAGGTCTTCCACCGCACCAAGTTTCGAGTCTTTAGCCCCGGTAGATTTTGCTGTGCGTTGATAGGTGAATGAATGAATGAATGAATCGTAAAGCTCTTTTATTGTTATAGATGGCATTGCATTTAAAAACTAAAGTCGTTGTAGTTGTTTGGGCATTTTTTGAGTTCCATGCTATGAATCTTTCTATGGAGAGTATGGAGTTATTGAAATACCCTGTCTACATCGTCATTTAGAATTAAATCGTTTTTTTAAACCCTCTGATCGTATTTTTATTTCAAATAAGTTGTTTTTACTATAGAAAAGGAAATTATCGTTACCCTTTCTCAATCTTGTATTTTTATATCAAATGGGAAATGGAAATATTAGAAATGAAGAAGGAAATTTTAAAGGTGAAAAAGTGCAACATTTGTATATATAAATTTCTTAGGATCTGGAATATCTGTATAAAGTGAGAACATAATAAAAATTCTTAATATGTATAATTACATACTGTTGATAATGAAAGCAACTTTCAAATTTTCAGGATAATTGCCCTCATAAAGCTTCAAAAACGAAATCATCAACTCGTAAACTGAAAAAAAAACATTAAAGTGTTAGTGGTGCTAGGCGCAGTTAGATCCTACTGAAATCACAATACCATTTTTTGAATCAACCTACCACAACAAATCTTAAAAATTTCCTATATCAGTTTCTGTTACTCCTAAAAATTTCTTTATGGTAACATTTCCCGTTTACTGTGTTTGGCTTTTTATATTCTTAACAAAATAAAGCTTAAAATAAGTGATTTTTCAAATTAAGAATACACCTTTGCCGTAGTATTGTCAACTAAATGTGCATTTACAATGTTTTCAAACTTTGATCATTTGCTCTGTGACATTAATCTGTAGTTTTGAATGAAACTGATTTTACTATGCCAACAACATAAAATTCCCAATTATGTTTTTTTTAGCTTGCGCACATGACATTTAATGCTAATTCATTTTTGGTAACTTTCATGTTAAGTAAAAGCTATTAAGATTTATAATATAAATTAAGATATAATATTAAGCTTATTTTACGAAGCGTATATTATTAAGAATCTATAACCTTCTAATTTTAATAATTACTTAATAAGCTATTATTGTAATTTTTCCTTTTTTAAAGCAATGTATAAAATCTGCTATCTGTGATAAAAAAAGAAGCAAGCTTTTAAATAATTTCTGTGAAAAAAAGTTTTTAAAACTGAAAGGAAGCTCTATTTTTTTAATAAGAACTAGTTTAATGATGCAATTTTTCTTACCATCTCTGTGGTATATCTGGCGTAAGCTAAGATCAGCTAAATCGAATATGAAGGTTCTCTTTTCTACATATTTTCCTGTCTGAAAAATATCACATAGATGACAACTTGATGATAATTTATTTAATTTCTATTCTAATATGCTGACACTCTGTATGATATTAGAAAGACAGCTAAGGAATCTGATGAGAAAATCTTCAGTATCTCAGTGTTTTTTGAATAATTAGTGTATTTTTATCTATTTTCTATCTAGTTTGTAGTGTCTTAGTCCTGTTAATACCATTACCTTCTTACATTTTATTATTTATGTTTTTTCTAAATCCACCTTTTCCCTCGATTTCCAACACAGAAAACGGGTAAAATGCATGGTATTACTTAAAGCTTTTCAATCAATTTTTTTTCTTCATCAAAATATAATAAATTTTTAATTTATTTCTATGCCATGCATGAAATAATTTTTTAGCATATTTTTCTTTACAAGTGATACTTTTTATTCGACTTTTTCCTAATAGATTTTTCATAGGGCTCGACCGATGGCATTTTTTTGGCCGATGGGCCGATGCCGATTGTTTGAAAATTTCCATCGGCAGGCCGATGGTAATTATTTGGCCGATTGCCGATGCCGATGGCCGATGCTTAAGGCCGATGGAAAAAAAATGCAAACCATTTGGCCTTACTTTTTTAGAAAAACATTAAAACCTATAGCAGAGCCAGAAATGAAATATTTTTTTGTATAAATTTTTGGACAATTTCTTTCCTTGAAAACTTTTTTATTTACAAGGAGCAATCCGGTTGCTTGGGGGATCTCCAGAAGTGTTTCAAAATAAGATAAAACACTAGCTTAAAAGTAGAAAATTTATAAATATGTCTAGCTCAAAGCAATAGCTCCCCTCAAAACTACTGTTTTGGTGCCTAGGGAGATTGGAATTTTGGGGGTATGGGATAAATTTCGTTCATTTTATAGTCAAAAAAGAAAATTTTCTGGATTTCGGGAGGGGCTATTCCCCAAATCCTCTCCTCTGGCTACGCCCCTGAAGAGTTGGCCTTATTTAAAAAGCTTTATATAGTAAATGTCCGGTTCATTCATTGTATGGACTATTGTGGAAATTAATAGGATCACTCCTGTTCTCGTGAGTTCTTACAACAAAATTTACAACTTAAAACTAAATTTGGAGCAAGATGGAGCAGAATCACACTTTTTTGTCTCTCGCTTGATGTTATTATGTTTTTTTTGCGAAAACATCGGCCAAACATCGGCTTTTAGATGTTTTTTTAGGCCGATGGGCCGATTTTTTCTTAAGTTAACATCGGCCGCCGATGTCTAGGCCGATGGCTATTTTTTTAAACAATCGGCGCCGATGCATCGGTCGAGCCCTAATTTTTCATATAACCCAAATTAGTAATAACACTCTGAAGGGGGTTATCAGGGATCTTTTTCAGTATAAGTGCGTATTAACCCTTTCTTTTCCCCTTATTTATTTAAAAAAATATTTTTTTCAATTGCATTTTAGAAACCGATAGGGTTGTGACTCCGTAATTGAAGTTAATTCTATTTAACTCGTACTATTATATTTTCACTTTGGCTAAAGAGGAGACCAGTTATTTGGCACATTCTCTCCTTCAATGTTTTTCTAACATTTTGACAAGGTTGTTAAAGTTACTTTTCAAAAGTATTTGAGTACAAATACAAGTATTTCAGAAAAAGTAACTAAGTATTAAGTACAAATACCCCAAAAAAGTAACTAAATAGAGTACAAATAGAGTATATGAAAAGTATTTAAGACTACCTTCAGTTACTTTACCCAGTAAAAACCCTCGATAATTTTGTGAAAGAATGAACAACAGTTCAAATTTAAAAAAAAATTAATAAAAAAACTTAACAATTTTGCTTTAAAAACATTTGAACATTTAAGAGTTCATCTCCCAAGGCGCCTCGTTGGGGAGGCATCATCTTCCTCGCGGGCAGTGAAAGGAGAAAACGATAACGAGGCATTGCACGGCCTTTCATCGCGCAACCGATCCACCACGCAGATCTGTTAAATAGGATGGATGCGGGAAGCGGAAGCATTTGGCGTAAATAAAAAAGAAAAATTTATCAATCTAAAAAAATTCTGCAGAAAAATTTGTAAAAAAACAATTTTTTTTTGTATTTTTTCTGCAGATGGCAAAATTTTCTGCGAACGCCGTTCGCGTCTATTATACGGGACTGCGTAGGGGAGAACGGGGCACATTCGCACAAAAAGTGCATTTCGGGATATTTCTCTGGATCTAGATGAGATATTGAAACAAACTCGGATTCAAATGAAAGTTAAGACTAGTGATGGGCGATTCAACTCTTTTGCAAGATCAGATCTGAGTAACTCACTCACCTTAAGGAGTTAACTCTTTAATGTAACTCAGTAACTCCCAAAATCTATATACATAAATGAATGTTCATCTGAATGTAAGTCTATTTTAGTTTTAAACTTTTCGAACCTACATTCACTTTAAACCATACCAGAAAGCTACTCGCTCCCAGAAAGTTTCCTGAAGAATAATAATTTGAAATTGAAGCATCCCAATAACTTTTTTGGTCTATTTTCGGCTAAAAAAACCCGTATTTCATTCCTAAACCATGACATCATGGCAAAACCACCAATTGCTGTAATTAAAGATAATATAATATTAATTGTTGAAGGTATAACATCGATTGTTGTAGTATGAACATAAAAATGCTCCTTTTTACGTATGGACTGGCGAAGCCCGTGTCTAGCGCGTCAGCGCTAGTATTATATAACTTCTTAATCTTAACTACGTACATATATCAACTAAAAAGTATGCCGGAAAAGGCATTCAAAAAATAAAAGCTTTTATATTGAACTGTAAACGAAAACGGAAATAAACCTTTAATATTTCGCCTACTGGAAATTTTTTTAACAATTTACTAACAAAAACCTACCTACAAAACAGAAGAAAGAGGGAAAGGAAATTCCCCAGTAGGGGAAACGACCGTAGAACCAAATATTCAGACACTAACACATCAAGTTTAATATATTAATCAGCAATACTAGGTATATTTCAAAAGAAAAAATACTCACTTCAAAAATAACCACCTATCTTACAATTCGAATTCAGGCATCCAATCCAATTTCATCCGCGAACATTCTACTGCAAACTTTAACTATTCTAAATTTACTGGAAAGTAATGGTCACCAGAATGAAAAACCAGTACAATTTTTCTAATAAGTAATTTAGTTTTAATCACTCATTCATCTAAAAAATGGCGAGTTTGAGACAAAAAACACACTAAGAGCAGAAGGTTTTGGCAAGACGCCAACATTATTCTCGGAAATGAACTACAAACCCTTCCTTCCTTCCCGCCCTTTGAAGACACCATCATAGCTGGTAGAGGTAGACAAGCATAGCTCGTGTTTCAATTCTCAAAAATCAGTTGAAAATTTAATTTTTAAATCCAAATCAATCGCCTCATTAATCAAATAAAACACTGCTAAACCATTAAAATATTAATTTATACAGCAATCCTTTCGTTTAAGATCAGATATTTTTTATTAACAACTAGTATTTTAATTAACAATAGCTGTCAGAAGTAGTAAATGTATGCCTTTCAATAATGGCAGCTCGTTTAACGAAATTCATCTTTTCGCAATCTTTTTTAATCGTCGAAATTTTTAATGGAATATCTAAATATTAAAGGATTATTAGAACTTGATAATCGTGAGAATATAAAACCATAAATATTTTTTTAATTGTGTGCAGCAAATTTTGTCAACCTAAACATTGTGATTAAGACAATGTATAATCACGCTCACAGTGCCGTGTAGAAGAGGTGTATAATAAGGGGTCATCCATAAATTACGTGAGGTGTTTTTTCCAAAATCTGGACCCCCCTCCCCCCTTGGTGAGATTTAGTGAGATTTTGCTGGACCCCCCCTCCCCCCACGTGAGATTTACCTACAACCTTTAAAAATAATTTCGTTTACATTTTGTGCTTCATATAAAGAAAATCGTATAATTTCTAACTTAAAAAATTGACTTGAGATTTTAATCGACCCCCCCTCCCCCCTTGGTGAGATTTGGTGAGATTTTTCCAAACCCCTCCCCCCCCCTTTTTAACCTCACGTAATTTATGGATGACCCCTAAACAATCATGGCCTCCAAAAATCGATCTTAAGAAACCGCTGGGAGTGAGGAATTAACTCTTATGAACTATCTGATCCCTGGGAGTGGGATTGTCGGAGTGGGAAGACCGATCTGAGGCCATCTGCTCCCAATCCCAGCTCTCCTGGGATCAAAGGAGTTGAGAGCACACAGCAAATAACTCCCAAAGAGTGGAGACTAGGAGCAAGCAGCTCTTTTAACTGTCAACTCCTTTCAACTCCTAAAAGGAAGACTTAATTCCTTCGGTTCTTCGGATCAAAGTGGGTTGTTATGGCAACGGATTACGTAGGCGCACCCCTCGCTCGCTCATCTCATAGATGATAATCACCGGCAGCCGGCGGCGTGCTGCCATCTAGTGTTTCTTGGAGGTAATATCACAAGGATTTCAAGGTAATACCACAAATTAAATCTTAAAAAGGTAAATTTTAAAAAGTACAACTGAGCTACCACTCTTTTTTCCCCACTCCTTGATCCTTTACTCAGTTTAAGGAGTTAGTTCACTGAGTTAACTCCTCAAATAATCGCCCATCACTAGTTAAGACCTTTCCCGATATTTTAGAACGATAATTGGTCGCATTCATCTAGAATTTCTAACCTATATCATCAATCTAAAAAACTAGAAATTTCGTGCGAATGTGCCCCATGGGTGGGGCAGTTTTGCACACGTGTGGGTAACATTCGTACGCATGCAAAAAATTATACAATAATTATTTTTACGAACTAAAAAGTTTATGGTACTTTAAAGTAAGGATAACTAAACGAAATGTTTGGCACTTTTACATATTTTTCCTCTAAATTGAAGATTTTTTTACAAAAAGAAAACAGCTTCAGAAAATATTGAACATCTAAATTTTTGATGAGGAAAACAATTGTAGTAATGAAGATTATATTGCAAATTAACATACTTCACATAATATAATTAGTTAGAAAAAGTTCAACCAATATTTTAACTGTCAGGTTTTATTCGAAAAGAAAAGTGAACCAACAGCTCACTTATTAACACCTGAAACTGACGGTTGGGGAACTTGTATTACGATATTATCTTTTTGTATGAATGTTGAATCATTTCTTACTGGGAAAATAAAAGTTTCGTCATTAATTTTAAAGTTTTTAAAATTTGTCATCATTAATTTTAAATAAACACCATTCAACTCCAAATTTTCTATTTGACCAACATAACAAAATTTTCTTTTTAGTAGCAAATTCTACCGGAATAAAATCACCTAAGTCCAAGTCAATTGGTATTAAACAATTATCAGGGACATTATTTCTTCAGTGTTTAAATCTGGGTCTAAATTCCTTAAAACTGAAGCTTTCTTTAAGATGTTATTTTCTATTATCACCAAATTTTGAAACAATTACAATAAAAAACAATTAAACTTCAAGTTATTAAATATACTGCACTTATAAACATATAAATCACTTTCTTAATCAGAAATAGGAAAGATGAGGCACATTCGCACTGTCCGAATCTGCCCCATCTTTTGGTGTACGAATGTGCCCCATCTACCAGTTCATGCTTACCACGTCCCAACAAGATATTTATAAATACAGCAGGGCAATAAAACCTTTCTAGAAACTTACTTTAGTAGTGCCTCAACTGAATAAAATGCTGAATGTCAACTTGAGAGTTATTTTTGATTGATATTTTACGCCAACAAAATGACAAGAAAATTTACTTTGCTGCTTCTAACGCTAGCAAATTTCTAGTACGTATACAACAAAATAGCTCAGGGCTTTGAAAATTCATGCAGGAGGTCGTAGTCATGCATCCATTTACTGGTATTTTTTTCAGATTTTTAAATTAATAATTACTAGGGGAAATGCCGTCTGTCCGAATGTGCCCCATGTGCGAAATAGCCCCACTCTCCCCTATAATAAATAAAAGATGTACCCCAATTTAAATTTTTTACAGTGTAATTCAGAAACAAATTCAGTATAATGTTTAAAAAAATTTTGAATCAGAATATCTTGTTAAAAAAACTCTATGCAAATGGTTCTACGAAAACTACGGTCAGTAAAAACAAAATTATTACATGGGTAGTAAGGGGCCATTCATTAATTAAGGATGATTTTGGCAATTTTTGACCCCCCCTATGCCATGTAAGGGTAAGTAAGATTTTTCAAACCCCTCCCCCCTATTCTTACGTAAGATTCCATTTCGTTTTTCAAAATAATAAAATGTTAGATAAGGATCAGTTACACTAAAACTCTCAGTAGATCAAATATTTTTATTTTTCAACAGATAAGTAATATTCTTGCTGTCAACTACATGTTACCATTATATTTTAATCTCTTGATTAGAATAATTGTAATTTGTTTACATTAACTTGGAAAATCTTACGTAAGAATGGGTTTGACCCCCCCACCCCCCAAGTAAGGGTATGTAGAGTTTCAACCCCCTCCCCCTCGGGACCCTTACGTAATTAATGAATGGCCCCTAAAGCTATAATTTTTTTTCTTCACTGGAATTAACCAAACGGTTTTTACATTGACCGGAATTTTCGCACTTATGAAACATCCAGCGAAAAAAATCCAAAAATGGAACATATTCTATTGGAACAATTACAAATTAATTTATAACAGTGAGGTGAGAAAGAAAGTTGTAAACTTTCAAAATAATATATTCATAGAATCTTGTGAGCATGCTACATTGTTTGAGAGTAGGGCATTTAAAAAAAGGTCTTTTGAGCAAAAACTGGAGATTTTTCAAGTAGCATGTCATTCAAATACCGAAACATAAAAATATATTGTAATTATCCAGATAAAAATATAAAGAAAACATAAATCCTTAACATCCCTCACTACTTTTAAAAGATAAAAAATAATAACCTTCTTTTGCTCAGTTCAATCCTCTTCTAGCAGTAATCTTCTTAAATATCCAGGAGGCAGAAAACGAGCAGCTTTTCGTTAGCACAACCAAAAAACAACTGAAGGATCTCTGGTAAAATTTGATTACCCCCTGAAAATGTTCCCTCCCTCGTCCCTTCCTTTGGTTCGAGGAAAAATAAGAAACTACGAGCAATTAATGGCCATAAAAGGCCATAAAAGGGTGTCATATCGGCTTTTCGATCTTCAGCACTTCGACCTTGCGAGGCGGACCCCCCAAGAAAGACAAGCGCCGGCTCCTGGTGACCCCCCAAGGATGGGTGAAACAAAAAACGGCACTTTCTTCAACACAGGGAGGCTATAAATATTCTTTAAAAGGATTGTCAGCGAGAGTATAGAGTTACCAAATTTCTGTGTCGCCGTCTGCGGGTTGCCCTGGCCGGTCGGCCACCGTCGTCGGGGACGTTTTTTCCCCCCTCTGGCTATACGGAACCAGGAAGAAGTGTTTTGTGTTTTGTTCCCATCTCCAATGTTTGGATTGCGTTTTTTTTATTCTGGGTTTATAAAGTAACTGAAGTACAGCATAGGTACTTAAGTAACAAGGATTTGAGTTACTTTTAATTTTTAGTAGTTAAATACCAGTTCGATACTGAAAAAGTAACGAATGTAACTAAATACTTTTTAAGTATTTAAAAAGTATTTCCGTTACTAAGTATTTAAATACTTAACAACCTTGCATTTTGAATGTTATTTTTCAAGCTTTTATGGAAAATGACAGGTTATATTTTTTTAGAAAATAGCTCTTTGGTCAAATTTTATCTACTCTGAACAAGGAATCTTTCTGTGCAGAGTTTTTGGGCAGACATGTTATAACAGCCTGTATAATTAAAAAATAGTGGTTATTTTAATGGCTATTTGTGAGCCTTAACTAAAGATAAAATTAGAAAAATCACCTCTTCATTTCTTCTTCGCATTTCTTGTTTATCTGTATCCAGAAACCACGTTATGCACTTTCTGATTTCTGGGCGTCGAACGCTGGCCAATATTCCTAGAAAACACACACTTCAAATTCCCACAGGAAAGATGAAAAAGAATACCCTGAGAAAGTTCTTATACAATTTAATTAGTTATAAGCAAGTTACTATCCAAATCAGGAACAAAGAACCACAATATTAAACAATGAATTGAGTCTTATCTTAGTATAACATTCATTATATTTTTAATGTGTAACTGTTCAAATATAGGCTCTTCCAGAGAAAATTTATTTTTGACAGATTAATTTGAATGTAGGGGGTATTAAAGTTATTTCTTGTTAAAAGGATTCAAATACTCCCTCATTACAAAACTTATAATTAAAAATACCCTCAAATCTAGTTCATAAAAAACATTTACCTTTTATATCTTGATGTCCAATGTGAATTATTCTGATTGGACAACCATCTTTGTCGTAACCAATGAGTGGAGGGAGTAAATGCTTCAACAAAATCTAGGAAATATAAAGATAAGAAAATAACTTATCTCTTCAGTGCAAACAGTAATTATTTTTAACAATTTACTTTCCTTATACTTGACCCCAAAATATGTTTTCTATAAACAAGCGTAATTTCAAAATATTGAATTTAATAACTTATGGGGGAAAATAAATTTAAACATAATAAATTTGAGATGTCGGAAAATGAAATATTACCCAATATTTTTTAAATATATGTGTGGTTCATCTTATAAGAAAAATGTTGTCAAAATAAAACGGTGTAAAGCACTGAACGGCACCGCTGGATTCATTTTGTGATGCTGCCATCTAGTGGGCATTTGTACTAATAGTGTTTCTAAAATCGAGCACTGAGTAAATGTTATCTCCTCTCCCACGGTACTTTTCCGCTATCGTAATCCTAACCGGGAAAAGTTGCAAGCTTTTTTTTAATAAAAGATTAGTGTATAACTAGGTATAATAAACTAACCGATGTTAATTTGCAGTTGTATAGATGCCCCAACAACAATATACGTTTAAAATTTGATCTGCGAAAACATTTTTGTTTATTTTTATAGTATGAATAAGGGAATATAGTACCTTAAAACCAACATTTTAAAAATTAAGATTCCTTAAACTTAATATACTAATGAAAACCCGCATGTACTCTTATTAAATAAAAAATTTTACCTCGTGAGGTTTGTATTCATTCAAGAAGTATTCTTCCGGAAATTCCTCTCGAAATTTGAGATGCTGTGAAAAGAAACCCGTATTAGAGTGTATCACATCAAAAAATTATTTATTAATTAGAATATGACACGAAGTATTTGTATTATTATGTAGAAACTAATGCATTTATAACATTATCTATACGATAAACTATTTAATATTTATCTTTAAATTATGCAAGTATAAACAAACATGCAAAGTACTTACCCTTCGAAACATTTCTTCCGTTTTCTTGAGGTCAAAACGACGTGCTGTAAAAGAATTAAAGCTTGGTAATAAATGGAAAACCCGACTATTTTTAAACTACAGTAGAGCCCCGATTATCCGCGAGTGCCAAAAAAAAATTTTTAATGATGAGAGCCAATTTTAGATGAGATTACAGCAGTGGCGAATCCAGTAGGGGGGGCTGTGGGGCTGCAGCCCCCCCCCCAGGAATAAGACATTCAAGTTTTGGTAATAGCAATAAAGCCAAGAAAGAAATTTCAACACGTAGCGGATATTCGGTTTGTTACTCAAAGGGTCTCAAAATGAATCGGAACCCTACTTTTAAGGGTAAAAATTCCAAAAATTTTCTGGGGGAAGACCCCCAACCCCCCTCGAAATTTGGAATCTAATAAGTACGGTCTTTCCTTGAAACTTTAGGGATTTTCAAGGAGTGATCCTCTTAGAAGTAACCTAAAGTGTCTCAACATGAGTTAAAATGCCACTTTTAGGGGCAAAATTCAAAAATTTTTCTGGAATAGGAACCCCTAAACCCCCTAGAAATTTTCCAATTCATAATACTACTATAAACTTTTTTTCCTTGAAAATTCTGCCGCTTACAATGTGCTCTTTGGGTGGAATCTAAAAGGCTTCAAAATGAGCTAAAACACTATCTTGAGAGGCAAATTTTCAAAAATTTCCTGGGGGAGGACCCCCAGACCCCCCTTTTGCTTAGAGATGACATTTTTACACAATTTTGAAACTTAGTGCACCAAAATTAAGACCTTACGAAGTCATCTCACCTAAAACTTAGTCGGTATTCCTAAGATTAGACCTCAGAAAAGATGTTGAGTAACCCCCCTATACAAAAATCTGGCTACGGCACTGGAAACCCCCCTCCCCCTTTCAGTTACTTACATTAATATTTGAACAGCCCCATAATAGCAATTAAGTTATTTGTGAAACTCAGCCCCCCCAGACAAAAATCCTGGATTCGCCACTGGATTAGAGAGCTTTTAGATGTAGAGCAAAGGTTTCTGCTGTACTGTACATATTTTAAAAATTTTACATGTCATGTTTTTTTTGTATCATAAAACATAGTTTTTATGTTGAAATATTTTTTTTCGTGTTTTCACCTCATCTTTAGTCTTTTTTTCGGGTTATCCGCGATTTTCACTATCCGCGGTTTCCTTGCTACCCAATTCCGCGGATAATCGGGGCTCTACTGTATTGATTAATGTCACTAATGAATGCTAAAAAAGAAAACATTCAAAATTCCCGTAAAAGTAACTTAAAATCACTTTTTAGCATGCTTAAATTCTAAAATTTCCTAGAGAAATGATATATATTTCTAATGTATCTTCTGATACCCTCAGCAGTAGGATGAAACAAACTGCAAATTTTTATGTTTTTTAGTTTTCGAATTATTAGTTATTGATTTTTATAATGTGTCAGTCTTTTGGGGGGCACCCTATGCATTGTTTTATACTTTTGTTGTCCGCCGAGAGCCCCATTCCAAGGGGCAGGCCGGTTAACTACCATGACTTATACTTTTGTTGTACAGTAGAACCCCGATTATCCGCGGAATTGGGTGGCAAGGGTACCGCGGATAATGAAAATCGCGGATAACCCGAAAAAAGACTAAAAATAAGGTGAAAACACGAAAAAAATATTTCAGAATAAAAACTATGTTTTATGGAACAAAAAACATGAAATGTAAAACTTTTAAAAAATGTACAGTGCAGCAGAAACCTTTGCTCTACATTTAAATCTCTCTAGTCGCATCTAAAATTTCTCTAGTCTCATCTAAAATTGGCTCTCATCATTAAAAAATTGTTTTCTTGGCACTCGCGGATAATCGGGGTTCTACTGTAGTTATAATAGAAGATCGTTACAGCCAAATTGCGTAACTAGTATTTTCACTTTACAGCATCCAAAATAAAAATCGAATTTTAAAAGCTTTCAAACTCACCTCGCAAAAACTGTAGAAGTAGGTGATCATCATGTTGAGGCTTGAGGGCATCGCCAAGGTTTTCCCGAAACTGTCAAAGAGAGAAAATAATCATGGAAATGTGTGACTAAATAAATCAAAGATACACAATTAGAAACATGATCAACACATTTCTGGTAAAAAATGTAAAAGATTTTCTCAAAAAAGAACTCAACAAATATTCAACGGATTTCTTTCTGAATAAATTAATATTTTATATCAAAAGTACAAATAAATGTGCCAAGGTAAATCAATAAAATTTGGTTCCGTTATCTGTGCCGCTTAGTATCACCAAATATTAAAAATATAGCCAAAAATTGCGAACTGCTTTATTAAAATATACAGTTTTCAGGGGTTGACCCAGACAAAAATTGGGGCTCTTTTGCTGCCCCTTCACAAAAATTATCCCTCTTTAAATCTGCCCCTTCACAAAAATAAATTCTAATAACGCCCCCTTTCATGAAATTCAAAATAGCTTTAGTGATAATTTGCAAGAAAATATTCACATATTTGAATTTTTCATGATTTTCTTGGTTTGTGAGTCTATTTTACTTTTACGCACTGATCTGCTAACAAGCTAACTATCATTGCTTCAATTTTTCACAAAAACAATTTCTTTTTTACAAAAAAAAAACATTTCATTTTTCACAAAAAAAAATAATGAAATGAGCCCGAAGTAATATAAAACCTGGATCTGCCCCTGGTTATATCTATGAAAACCATAAAAATTTGACGACATTTAAATATTTTTCGTTTAAAACACCTTGAAAATACTTAACGGGAGAGTTAACGGAATTGAACCAAGCTTTTAAGATTAATGGAAACATTTTAGGTAAAATAACTTAATACGAAAACAATGTTTATTTTGAACAGTTAATTTAAAAATTTAAACACATATTTACACATTTAATTTAAATTAAATATGCAAAATAAACGTTGTTTTCGTATATTATTGCTTATTTGCACATTATAAAATAACATAGATTTTAAATAAAAGACATAATAAAAATTTTCAAGCTTTAAAAATAGCCTTGTGCTCTGTTTACCTGTTTGAGAGTTTGCTCCTGACTAGGACTTAGATCACCAACGTATCCACTCATGTTTGGCTACTTTGAAAATTTCACCTTTGTTCCATAGAGATTCAGTTAAATCTGCGAAGATAAGTGTACTATATTATAAAAAATTTGTATATGTAAATCTGAATATCATTTAAACAGTTCAGAACCCATCTAATAACTTTAATACTTCATTAGTTGGGATATTGTTTCAATTACAGGATAATTTCTAAAATTATCCATAAAAACCCCTTCTATTCTTGGTTTTACAACATCGAACGTTCGATTCATTCGGTAGATCCACTTTTAAAGTTACTTAATTAGGATTATCCGGACGCAAGAGTCGAGTTTATGCAAAATGGTCATAAATTAATCAAATATCAAACTGAACAGATTGAACACCATTGAACTATCTCAACTAGCATTGTTTTATTTGATTTTTTTTACATTTCTATGTAGTATAAATAAAAAAACGTTGCCAATATAGTGCAATTAAATATTTACTCCCGGCTAATTCTAAAGTACTATTTTTAGAAATTCCATAATTTGGCGTTCTTCATCACTTTTTGTAGACATTTTACAAGCAAAAAAATCTATAACTTGATGCATAGCAACATCTAATAAAAAAATTAAAGTAATTATTAACTATAAGGCTATTTTGAAAAAAAACTACCCCAGTGTATAACTTTAACAAATTCAGAAACAGGTACCAAATCTGTTAATAAGTTTCCCTTCCTTGAAAACCAAAACCATTGATAAAATTGCAAGATGCTAATTAAAAACATTCCATTCAATTGTAATTTGAAAGTAAAGATTTGTGTAAAGAGCAAAAACTACAAAGTATATTTGATTAAAAAAATGATAATGTAATTTCTCGTTCCAATGTATCAACCTATGCAGTATCCATGTTAATGATGAAAATTAATGCAAATTGAATGAAGGAATGAATGCTAATCCTCCTCATTAGAAAGGTCTTAATATCGTGATTATAATAAATTAACCATTAGTAAAAACCGTTTGCCTTTAGTTTTTCTTTCTACAAGGATATCATGACTTTATAACACAACGATTTACAATGAAATCAGTGTTTTAATTTTCAGCTGTTAATGCAATCGTAACGGCATACATTTTTAACCAAGTTATAGAGGAGCACAATCGCTTTATAATATAACTGTGTATCATGAGTTAGAATATTGCTCTTTTCAAAACCTTTTTCAATAAAACTTTATCATAAATTAATGAGATTTTAAAAACTACCATAAAAAATTTGTTGGTTCTTCAGGATTAGCTGTGCGCAAGTGTCGAGTTTTATGCTAAATCTATCTCGCCAAAACTAATCAAATAAAGTACGAAACTACTAAAAAATCTAAATTACCAGTGTTTCTTTTAATTTTTGTTATATTTTTAGGTGTAAATAATAAAACGTTTTCAATATAGACAGACTGCATAGAGATTTGCGCCCGGTTAATCCTAAAGTATACCTTTTTATTTATAAGTATACCTAAAGTATACTTTCCAAGCTGTTTCGGATGCCAATATCGAAAGAAATATCTCCTAAAATTGGGAAATATCTTAAAATATACTGTCATATTGATTTGAAAATTACAAGTTATCTCTTGACTTTAATGTTACAACAAAGAGCAAACTTCAACAGCTTTACATTCGAGTTAGTTCAGTTCTAAGGAGTTTGACGGTATAACATATTTTATTGAATGCAATATTCACTCTGATTTTTTTTAAATCGAATCAAATTCGCCCAAAGAAACTTATTCTATGAAAGAATAAAGTAATGTTCTTGAAAGATGCGGTTCAATTCCGTTAACGTTCCCGCTAAATATCGCCAATCTCTTTTGGACACCCAAAAGTAGAAATGTTGCTAAAATATTTCAAACTAATAAATTAAAATGTTTAATTAAATCAATGACTGTTGATGATGATGATGTCGTGTCCACGACGAGTCCGTATCAAATACTGCCATGGGCGGAGATGACAGCCCTTGCAATTTCTGAAATATCAATGACTGTTCAGTTTATCATTAAAAACCAGAAAAATTTGTCGATATTTGAATGCATATCAAAAGTTGAGTGGCGGGCTGCAAAGTAACATGGCTCCTTTTTATTTATCATGATACATTTTTCCAGGGAAACCAGGGTCTTTAATATGAAACTTTTCCAGCGAAAGAGGGACAAAGGTTATTTACAAATAGTGAAGATACTACTGTATATTCACTGTTCAAAATTCACATTTTCATACTTTGATTATTCACTTTCTACAAAAATTTCTGAGGATATACAAATCTTAACCATGTACAACTTTTAATACGGAAGTATAACTTAAAGAGGGGTCTTCCTCAATAAAATGTTTGTTAATTTCCTAAACCTTGTGGGTTCAATTCCCGTTAACGTTCCCGCTCGATATACAGGGTGGTCCTTAATTCATGGTACAAACTTCTAGGGGTGTTAGAGTACACCTAGACGAACAAGAATTGGTATAGGAAGGGGGGTCGCAGTTACACCGTTAAAGAGCTAGGTCCTAATGTAGTGCGAGAGCGTTACAAAAGGACGTTTTGCCAAGGCCCGTTTAACGAAAAAAAAAACATAATGAAATGAAAAAATTTATTGCATGAGGTACAGCAGTATCCGTACTACTTACATCATAAATTTGATAGAAATTGAACCACTTTCTAAACCGCGGAGTTAGTTTCAAAAGTGCAATATTAATCTTTTAGTCAAAGAATCACATTCCTTAATGGTATTTAGAAAAATGATGATCGGGGAAGGAATTTTCAATGATCGTAACATGAATCATTGAAACTGTTTGATCATTGAAAATTCCTTCCTCGATCATCATTTTTCTAAATACCATTAATGGAACTCCATTGTTTGACTAAGAGCACGTTTTAAAACTCACCCCACGGTTTAGAAAGTGGTCCAATTTCTATCAAATTTATGATGTAAGTAATACGGATACTGCTGTACCTCATGCAATAAATTTTTTCATTTCATTATGTTTTTTTTTTCGTTAAACGGGCCTTGGCAAAACGTCCTTTTGTAACGCTCTCGCACTACATTAGGACCTAGCTCTTTAACGGTATTCTTGTTCGTCTAGGTGTACTCTAACACCCCTAGAAGTTTGTACCATGAATTAAGGACCACCCTGTATATTGCCTATCTCTTTTGAACGCCATAAATTCAAATAACGACAAATTTTTCAGATTTTTAAGGATAAACTAAACAGTTATTGATCTAATTAAACATATTAATCTTTATTAGTTAAAAAATTATTTTTGCAGGTTTTCTACTTTTTGGTTTCCAAAAGAGCATGGCGGTATTTAGCGGGAACGTTAACGGAATTGAACCAATAGTGTTACAAATAATTTTTGGGTATTCCATTTTGTCCCACCTCCTGATTAAGGTTGACCCAAGCCTTCATAACCCCTTGTTACGCTCAGGGAGAATTTCAGGGCATGCAATCTCCCTCTCGATGACCTCAAAGTTTTTACTTTTTTCCATAGAAAACTACGGAAGCTATTCTATTATCTAAGAGGTAGATGGGGGTATCGGGGGTCCTCCCCCGAATTTTTTTTATATTAAAATGCTAATAAGTGTTTGAATCTAGTTTGAGGGGGGTTCAGGGTGCTTCGCGGGCCGCTCAAAATGACAGGGCGGGCCGCGGTCACTAATATTATTATTAGTGACCTAATTACACTAATATTATTACTGACTAATATTATTATATTTGTCACTATATTTATTAGGTCACTAATAAACCTAAAGTTAATAATAAATAATTTTCACTCTCAATGCGCATTAGGTCAGTTTTTGATTTATTATGATTATTAACTTCTCCAAACAATGAATTTTTCCTTCATTCCTCAAAAGGCTTATGAAATTATCTACGTAGTTCACATTGAAACTGAAATTCACTATTACTCTATGTCTATAGTTTTAAGAGTAAAAAGTAATAGTCTTACTTTCCACAAATATGGCACACCACATGGTCTCGTCATCTGAAGTACACTTCCCTGTTATTAACTTTCAATAAGATCTATGTCGTTTACAAGAACGAATTATCAAATACACGCCAAAATATAAATTTTGAATGGCTATAAAGCTCGCTACTTCATTAAAATTTTAATTTACTTTGATGATAAATTTAACATTGAAGACTTTTCTGACAGAGTAGTATCTTGTTAGTCAGTCATGCTTCATAACGCACAACATCCGTTTTCACCAGCCTTTTATCTGCGTTTTATCGGCATTGATTAGATAAATCAAGAAAATGAAAAAAAATGGAAGAAATGACAGTATGTTAACTTAAGTAGAGAGCTCAGTGAAGTAGAGTGAAAAGCGAAGGCGAATATACGCAATCCCGTACATTTATTTAGTTTAGTCCAATGGCTTTCACTTTTTTGGAGGGGAAATTTACAATGCATAACTTAAGGAATTAAAAATTAGGAAAATATATTTATACTAAATTAATTTCAGCTAAAGTAATAATATCTGTTTAAATTGCTTTTGATGCATCTTCTAAACTCTAGTGGGATCCCTCAAAGAATTTATGAGAAAAAATTTTTAAAGTTTATAAATAAAATAAAGAGAATCAAGCATTATACCTTATATACCTTGATCAATCACATTCTAAATATGTTTTTAAAAAGAACTGTATATGGTTAAAAAAGATAAAAAATAAAGTTTTAACACTTCGCTTAATAAAATGTTTTATATAAGACTAGCTGATATACCCGCCGATGCTCGGGAAAAAAGGATTTTCAAACTGGATGATAAAATAAATAAGAATTATTTTCTTCCCTACTTAATATTTATCAACCCCCCTTCATCCCGCTGTTTTCATAAAATTCAAAGCAAATAAAAAATAAATACTTTAATGAAATCTAAAACAAAACAAAAAACTTTTGGAATTAAAATGTTAATAACCGATTTTTAAAATTAAAATTAAAAAAGGTCAGGGGGAGACCCCCTGAACCCCCCTTGGTTGATTGACAAAACTTTTTTTGGAATTAAAGTGTTAATAACCGATTTTTAAAATTAAAATTAAAAAAAGATCAGGGGGAGACCCCCTGAACCCCCTTGGTTGATTTATTACCAACTCATTCATTAAAGAAATCGCCTTCAAACATGAAATAAAAGTAGACATCATTTGAATTACTGATATCAACTATTTAAAATGCTTCTGATGAAATATTGCTATTTTAAATTTCTATTGAATGGAAAAAGTCAAAAATTTTCGGTTAAATAGTTTTAATTTATTGTAAAAATTTATTTTATCACAAATTATTTTTTAAAAATTATACTCAAAATATTTTTAAATAAATATTTCTAACAATAGAGGTTTTGCGTCACTTGGAAGGAGCAATAACCGTTATCAATTTAACATTGAAGCTACGCATAAGAATTTAGAAAAGGGCCAAAAAAGACAGCTTAGAATGGTTTGAATTCAAAATTTTTGAAAACCTTCCCGATTGTGTGAGGAACAACATGCTAAAATTTCATACCAATCGCATTAATAAGGTGGGTGATAGAAAGCAAAAACTAAAAACCGGAGTAAATATTCAAATCCCCGTGCACCCCCTCCAGAATGAAATATCGAAAAATCCAGAAATTACTTTCTTTAAAATATTCTTAAGAAGATAATACCAACCGGTCGCTTCGAAATATCAAATTATTAGTATGTGTTTCTTCTAAAATGTAAAACTTTATTTATGCAAAGTAAAATCGGGTTTTTGAAACTTTTAGACCCCTTAAAATTCGAATATCGAAAATTCGAAAAATGCCTTTCTAGATATTGTGGCTAGGTACCTTCCTGCGAAGTTACGAAGATCTAGGGTCATTTGGGACGGTGCTAGGCTCAAAAACGTA
This sequence comes from Tetragnatha versicolor, assembly GCA_024610705.1. Classification (NCBI taxonomy): domain Eukaryota; kingdom Metazoa; phylum Arthropoda; class Arachnida; order Araneae; family Tetragnathidae; genus Tetragnatha; species Tetragnatha versicolor. The sequence goes on along the minus strand of JANDEH010000004.1, from coordinate 46,638,149 downwards.
GAAAACACTCCAAGCACCCCTGTGGGTCAGAAAAAAAGAATTTCGAAAAATCCCTTCTTAGTGCGCGCATACACCGTAAAGTCTTCCACCACACCAAGTTTCGACTCTTTAGCCCCGGTAGATATTGCTGTGCGTTGATAGGTGAACCGATGAATGAATGAATGAACCGAAAAGCTCTTTTATTATTATAGATAAATATTGGACACACACGTAAATGCTTGATAAGGTTCATTCTTAAAAATTATGTACAAATATTGAGTATCTTGTGGAAGGCATTTGCAGATTACAATCCAAGAATCACAAATTAACAATTAAATTTACTATCGGTAGCATTTCAAATTAATTTATACCAATGATTATCAAATTTCCTTTTACTTTTCTCTCTATATTAAAAAAAAGTTACTGTCACCGCCGCCGCCGCCGCCGCCGCTGCCGCCGCTGTTTCAGAAAATTTAATTTTTCAACTATTTGAACTCTCATATAGCAAAAACTAATTGATAGAAATTTATGAAATTTGAAATGTTTGTAGAGGAATATTTGGGGCACATTCTCGAACAAAAAACTAACTGATGTGATAATTATTACTGGGGTATTTTTAAGGTCAAAGTTGAAGTTTTTCTTTTTTAGCCGCGTAATCCAGTTCAGCGAAATCTATTAGTAGCAGAACTATGTTTTTTTGCAGCCTAATACTCTGAAGTATGAAGATGTGCACTACGTCGCCCTTTTTTCGAATTTCGAATTAGGTTTAGAGTAATTAATTTTTTAATTTTCGAAATTTTTGACACTTTTTTGTTTTTTTCTATCTAAAATGAAAACTAATCACGGTATCAATATGATTTTTTAAACACTTATATTCTTATTTTTTAGAAAGAGATTGGCGTTTAATTCTTTAAAAAATTCTAATTAGTTTTGGAATTATTAAGCATCAAAGTTTCATTTTTTTCATAGTTTTAGTAGGTCTTTATCAGACGTGTTTAATGTTTTTAAATTTTATATTTGCCTGTTCACTAGATTGTCGCGAGCACGGATATTTAAATTTAAAAGTTTTGAGTTGCACATTTTTTCTCTAAGTTTGCTAGCGATATAGTATAGACTTGGTTAATAATTATAATCTTTTAAAGATACTACGATATTTTTTGAACTACTAGAGAAATAAATAATTTAGCTTTTTTGAGTGTTATTTGTGCCGATGGAAGGAAGAGGATTTTCGGGGTTTGTTTTACTCTGCTAAAGATCGACTGCAGATATTACAGATCACGAAGCGATCTGTAAAGAGCTGCATAGCAGTTACGGGGGTTGGTGAGCGTAAGCGAGCTGGGGGCGGTAGCCCCCTATCCATTAAATTATTGATAATTTAAAAAGGAATATTTCAGTAATACAGTAGAGCCCCGATTATCCGCGCAATTGGGTGGCAAGGGTACCGCGGATAGCGAAAATCGCGGATAACCCGAAAAAAGACTAAAAATGATGTGAAAACACGAAAAAAATATTTCAGCATAAAAGCTATGTTTTATTGTACTTAAACATGATATGTAAAACTTTTAAAATAGGTGCAGTACAGCAGAAACCATTGCTCTACATCTAAAATGTCTCTAATCTCATCTAAAATTTGCTCTCATCATTAAAAACTTTTTTCCTGGCACTCGCGGATAATCCGCACCGCGGATCATCCGCTCGCGGATAATCGGGGTTCTACTGTAGTTTTATTTTGATATTTTCCAGGTAATGATCCGAATTAAATTATTGAAAAGTTTGAGAGATAAAAAGTCTCGATATTAAATGATCATTAACTATACTCTGTTCATTTAGAATTAGCACCTGAGACGTAATGTATTAGAAGAAATTATTCTAATTATCGTCGAAAAAATTTTCCTCTGCAATGACAAGGCAGCCTAAGGAGAAGTAGTTAAAATACTGTAAAAAATAGATCACTGGAGTTGTCTGATGAGCGTTATTAAGCATTATTGAGCGTTTTTGATCCTGTTTCAGGCGCCTATTCTAAATGAACAGACTATAAGCAGACAAGTTCCAGGTTGTACTGGATGGTTGAGATGAAACAAGCGAGCTCTGCTCGCTAAGATCGCGAAGCGATCTTCAAAGAACTGCGAAGCAGTTCCGGGGGTTGGTGAGCGATAGCGAGCAGGGGGCAGAGCCCCCTAGTTTACTAAAAAAAGTTTTAGCGTTTAAAAAAGGAGTAACTTTTAATCAGGGGGGCTCATCAGACACTGCTACCGGTGACGTCACTGGCAAAGGAAGAGGTTGTTTCGATGACGTACCTCTTTTTCGGTAGCAAATAATATTTACAAAGGTTAAGATCTTCTTAACAAAAATATAGATTAAAATATTAGGAGTAAGCATCTACGTTGAAACAATCATCACTTTGAAACTTCTTTTTTATTTCCGAAGATCTAATATTTGAGAATTACGGTTTGAAATTAATGTTTTTTTAAATAAAGTTTAGTAAAAGGGCCTCAGAGAAAGAGGTTTTTAATTAGTTCTTGGTTCAGAAAAAGTTTTGAAAAGAAGTTATTTGCCGATTTGAAACCAAGCAAGCAATCCTTCCTAAGGGGCCATTCAAATATTACGTAAGCACCTAAGGGGAGGGAGGGGGTTTGCTATTTGCTTATTTTTCCTGACAAGGGGGGATATGAGTGATGCTTACGTAAGATACTGCATTATCAAAAATCTCTTGTTTCTTGCATAAATCCCAATCAAAAATAAATTTAACAAGAAATTGAATTAGGTTTGATTGATTGGTTTTTTTATGGAACATGATCCACATCAGGATATTATGCGCCAGAAAAGACATTAAAACAACTTTAGAAGGCCAAAGGCCTTAAATTGAATTAGGAAATCTGACGTAAGCACTATTTTCTGGGGATGGACCCCCCAAACATTTTGAAATTTTAACCCCGAAAAGAAGTGTCTCGACTCCTTTTTGAGCCCTTAGGGTTACACCCAACAAAAAGGACAGCCCATTGTGTAAGTCACTTAATTTTCAAGGAGAAAAATAACAATAATTACTGAATGTGAAGCAAAATTTCGGGGGGGGGGTCCGGCAGTTTCTTACGTTATTATGGTAGGGGGGTTTGAGGTTTGCTTATATTTGCTGACAAGGGGGGAGGGGTGGTTAAAAATTACCAAAAAAGTGCTTACGTAATATTTGAACGCCCCCTAATAGCTAATATCCTTCCACTGTAAAATCCCCTCGCCCTGTATCTTTCCCAAACTCTACCTCAAAGTGAAAGTGATTTGTTGATCAAACAGTAAGATTGAACAGTAATGACGTTACTGGTAGCGGAAACGAGACGTCACGAGCTTTTTCATTTCTATGGGAAGATCCAACCTTGTATTCTATAAACCTTGGCACCCCTCTAATGTTGCTGCTGCCCTCTACATGGGAAACTAGCAATCATGGCCCCGCTGATGTGGTGTTGCCCTCTATAGTCGAAACTTAGAACTAGGACACCTAAAGGTTAGCCAAACCATAAGTTCCGTTGGACAAACAGAAATTAATATTTAATTTAGGGGATATTATGAAAAAAAAGGTTTCGACAAGTATTTCAAAATATTTACGTAAAAATAATTATTCAAAGAAAAGGCCTGTCATGAAAAGGTCTAATTTAATGTGAAATTGTGTATTTTAGCTTTGGCAGTTTAAATGAATATGAAAATGAATCCAGTTGAATCTTAACTTGACATTCCACTGAACTGATGATACGATTATACATTTCTTTCAAAAGTGCTCTCCGGTTTTGAACAAGGAAAGTGTTTCTGATCAAAATATATCCTGATATAAATAAATTATTACTTATGTTATGTAATGACAAAAACCCAACAGGTATCATTATTTTCTTTCATATAACACATGATAAACTCTTCGTAAGGGGCCGTTCAAATATTACGTAAGCACTTTTTTGGTCATTTTTAACCCCCCCTCCCCCCTTGTCAGCAAAGATAAGCAAACCTCAAACCCCCCCACCATTATTACGTAAGAAACTGCCGGACCCCCCCCCCGAAATTTTGACATCCCTTTTAGTATGTACTGTTTTTTTCTCCTTGAAAATTAGGTGACTTATACAAGAAGCTGTTCTTTTTGGGTGTAACCCTAAGGGTTCAAAAATGAGTCGAACACTACTTTTCGGGGTTAAAATTTCAAAATGTTTGGGGAATCCATCCCCAGAAAAAAGTGCCTACGTCAGATTTCCTAATTCAATTTTTTGTTATATTAATTTTTGGTTGAGTTTTGAAATTACTTATGCAAGAAACAAGAGATTTTCGAAAAATGCACCATCTTACGTAAGCATCACTCATATCCCCCCTCCCCCCTTGTCAGCAAAAATAAGCAAAGAGCAAACCCCCCCTCCCCCCTTAGGTGCTTACGTAATATTTGAACGGCCCCTAACCTAACTCTTCGTCAAAGAGAAGAATAAGGAAAGTCAATAACCTATAAATCATTTCCACTCGTTCTTCGTCACCTTAGAACACTTTGATAGATTTCTTATTATCCTGATAATTTTTTTCAGGATAATTTCGGATTACAGTTATCAAAGCAAAATTCACCTCATTCATTCAAACCATAACAATAATTTATTCTGGAGAACGAACAACCGAACTCAATGTAAAAAAGTTTCCTTCATGAGAAGAATTGAAACTTAGTAGAAGAATTAAGAGCAGGGTTTTCCCAACTCATTTTTTATTTCCTAATACTATTGCAACAAACAAAAATGCCGCAGACCATTTACAATTAGGATAAGCGCGCACTTGGAGACTTCTGTCGCGGCGACTATAACACTAGGTCACTCGAGAGCAATGCATTTCTATGGCGAGATTCTTGGCAATCGGTCAAGAGTCTCGTCGCCTAATGCGCGCGCTCTAGCTTCTTGCAATAGCAAGGGGGATAATTTTGTCTCAGTCACCGTGACGAAAGTCTCTAGTGCGCGCTTAGCCTTACAACGACCGGCGACCTCAAGTAGGTTTATCACATGGCTGGTCACCACCAGATGGCTCTCCTTTCTCCATTCCGAACTTGACCTAGATTTTCTGAACTTCAAACTGTAAAAGCAAATTTACCGGCCTCAAGGTAAAACAATTAGAAAAGAACTCAGTTCAGTTGTGGGCGATGCCGGTTTACGAGTGCTTCATAGAAGCTTGTCCAACCTTGAGGATTTTCCATCAATCAGTAATGTTTATCAATCCTCGTTGATTCAAGATTGAATTTTTTTTTTAAGTTTGGGAACCTTTGATCAATGGTTCCCTAAATTTTCCTAATACAACATCCAGGGACCTATTAACAAGTTTGGGGGACCAAGGCAATAGAGTCATTTGCCCCCCCCCACCCCGACTTATTTAACTTAAAATAACAAAATCGATTATCTTCAAAATGCCAAGTATAAATACAACGTAAAAATTATTCATTTGAGATAGGCTTTTTTATAATCTTATAACTAAGCTTTATAGCAAATATTGATTTTTAAAATTTTTTTTATTCGTTAATAAATTTATCTTAAAATCTTTCATATTTTTTTTTATTTTATAAGGGGTTTTTGGGGACCTGGGCCAAGGCAAGTGTCCCGAATGTCATCTCAGAAATCAGTCTGACAACAATTGTTCGGGATTAGATTTATATTTTCATACAGAGCCGCGGATTAAATGTGAAAGAATAAACATTTTTGTTCAACGTAATTTTAAAAATTATGTTTAAGTAGTTGTGTATTAGCAATTTATTTTACCATCAAATGAATCTATGAGCTCTTCTCAACTCCTAGTTTTCTCCAAATTGTGTCCAGATTTAATTTAAGTACAAGAAGGTTATAGGAGCGGGAGCTTTTCAGGTCGATCCTGGTTGTTGGATTTCCAAGCAGTCACAACTTGCTCTGGGGAAGTCACACGCATCACAAACGTTCAAGATTCGTTCAATTTTTGTCACTTATGGCCACATTTCATTTACTTCTAGTAGCAGTAAGAAAACACGATAGAGTTGGTATGAGCAGCTGTGCTACTAGGAGAAGCTCACTCGTATATCCACCAATGTAAAGACAACCACCAAAGGTTAGGCGCATCGTATACCAATCAAACAAGGAATTGTACCAACTAAGGTTAGCTTAAAAGGTTATACATTCATGTTTTATTGTTTATATTAAAAGAGTTAATTATTGTAAAAAGCCAAGTCAATTAAACATGAACGTTTTGTTTGCCAATAAAACTAAGACAAATCACAAACATGTACTGGCCAATTCATCAAATAAAATAACTATAAACTATCTTTTTGAAGACAGTTCGGAATCTGCTGATGAAAAAAATCTGGAAATTTAAAACAGAATTTAAATAAAATTTTCTTTGATTGGTTGGTGAATAGATATTTTTATAAAGGAACTTTGTTCACTGTTAAACAGGTAAGAGAAGGGGGTAGCACCTCGAATGTGAAATTTAACAAGAAATTCGAAAACATAGGGAAAATAGGGAATCCGACTGTTTTATAGATCACACAGGGATAAAAATTCTACGAATGAACATGTCTATGGACCCAACTGCTTTCATTCTTTACCACTACAGACAATCGGCAAGTACCCCAAGGTGCGATTGATTCGTGTCATCATTCCAGATCATTTCCCCTTCCTCAATAAATACATAACCCAACACCAAAACGTAAATAAAAGAAGGTTCAAAAACCTCGAGTGACTCCAAAAAGGGATGGATCGTTGCGACACTCGCTTCCAAAACTTATTTCGAAACACGCCCTTTTCAGACAAGTTTCCATTGTGGTGCTTTCGGTCATACGCCTTCCTGGGTATGTGTGTGAGGCCCGCGACTCCCATTCTTTCGATTGAGGTTCCGTTGCGAAAACTAATTGATGTTAGTAAAGAATCAGATGCTTTTTAAAACATTTCTTGTTGAAATGCAACAGTGTATACGGGTTCTGAACCGAGGGTACGCCAAGGGAAAAGGTTGTATTTAAAATCATATTTAATACTAAATCAATGGCCATTGATAATTTAAAATATCTTTTAAAAAAATTTAAGAAATTCTCCTATTTTTTAATTCATTTCCATAATTAAAAAAATGCACTTATATTTGCAACTTAAAAAATACACAAACTTCAAAGCTTCAACGGCTACTTCAAAAGCAAATAGTTTTCGAATTTTCACAGTATCGCAGAAAATTGACTTCCACCCCCCTTATAAAAGAGATCTTAAGGCAGATAATAGCTAATGAAACTAAGATTGAATAAACTAATTTAGCATTGAGTTTTGTAAAATAAGATTTCTGTTGACAAATATTTTATTATTTACTTTGATAATGATTTTTATGCTGGAAACGGAAGAAAAACTTCTTGAATGAATGCAAAGTTTTAGCAAAATAATAGCGATCTTTGTTATTATGATGCAAAAATACCTTGTTCCTCCATTTTGCTATAAGAATAGTTTTAAGAAAAAAAAATAAGATAAAGTGTTTCATTAACCTTGGGTTCCTAAATTAATATGAAACAAATGGCTCGCGTTAAATTTCGTAGTCAAAGTCATATTCCTGCTTGAATAAATGTAATCTCAAACACAACACACTATATTTCAAGATAAAGCAGTAAATAAAATGACGACCTTAGTGGGGGGGATTATCTACTTGATGAATACTGATGATGTTGAAACGTTGTATTAATGGAGAATAAAAATACTTTTTAGACAACAACGACTCGGCGAGATTACTGAATGTGAATCATAAGGAAACCAATTTCACTACAAATGTTTATTAAAGGTAGCCGACAAAAGAGCACCACTGATATGGTAGCAAGATATAATATAAATAGTACGATTCTACTGTAACATTGAATCAGTCCAATTGTAGATTTTCCTTGATATTAAAAAAATCATTGCATTTCGTAACGCCTGTTTACATAACATTCATACATCAGGTAACTATACTGTTCTTATAAACGAAAACCAACCTATCAATGAATTATTTAGTCACATTAAGCCCTAGTGAATTATGAAAGATGCTTCTAAAAAGATTCAAAATCTATTTAATATGTACCCTGCTAGAAAATTTAAGGATGTTATATTTATTAGATTACTCATTTGAGTATCAGACTTCGTTTTAAAATAAATCCGAAATATTTTTTTTAATATTGTTAAGTGGGGATTTATAAGAAGTTAAGATCAAAGCCATAAATTAAATTCTTTTTCTACACAGTGTTTGTCCAAATGTTATAAAATATTTCTACCAATAAAATGAGTAGGTCGTAATCCAGCTTAAAGAAAGCTAAACTTGAAGCCCCATAGAAAACTTTAAAAAGGAAAAATGCTCTTACATAGTAAAATATGAAAACTATTCCTCAATTTAAGGCAAAGAATCTTTCTTTCAGGGGTTTTTACCACCAAATACATTTATTTTAGCAATACGGAAACTAATTTTAAATTTTATGTTTCATTTAACACTATGATGTCTAATACCATACCTGTTTAACACTATAATATTCTTTTGAAAGTAAACTACACTGATTACATTATGACATCACTTAACATTCAGGATTTTTAGTTTTATTTCAAAGAGATAATAGTTCATGATTGTATTTACATGCATATAATTTGCGATGATATTTTTGAAATATGGAACTTTGTCCAGTCCAACTAACTGAACAATGTAGGAATATAGCCTTTCCAGGAAAAAGAGTCCCAAAACAAGTCGTATTTGCGCCATAATGATTTCCTGTAACCTTTATGGTTGCTTTTGTATTGTTGTCTTAGGGAAATTAGTCACGTAAAGTCAAAAGTGGGAGCTAGGGGGAATATCAACTCAAAATACAATGCAAATAAATGGAGACACTAGTTTTTAAAATTGATCTAAGGGAGACATATCTCCATTCTTTAAAATTGATGTTTTCGATTCTTAAAAAAATTCTAAAATTTAGAAGGATAAGTTTGTGGGGAGATTTGTGGAAAATCAAGGAAGCGATTCGCTAGAGATCAAATTCGTCGTCTAGTTATATCATCTCAAAACATACATCGATAGTTATCAATATAAATGCTATTAGTTATTAGCTATGAATTATTAAATTAACAGTCCTTGTCACACCTATTACATATATCCAAAGATGTTTTAACATTTGAGCTTAATCAAAAAGGCTTTTTTGCTATAAACATAGCCACTGCTTTAGTTAAAAAACATTTTTAAGGCTCAAAACCAAAACTATCGTGCGGTTCAAAAATATTTGGCCCCTTACACGCTTCAATATAAATTCAACATTGAAATTGAGTTAGGAGTTTCCTTAACAAATCCAAACATTAATCAAATTCAAATTAAATTTATTACAATAAACAAAATACAAAAAGTAGACAAAAAAGAAAAAAAGGAGGGGGGAATACATTGAACCATAAATTTTTGAAATAATAAAAATAATTTATCCAAAAGTGCATTTTAGGGACATGAAGTTTTAGTTAATGTTTAGTTTAATGAAGTTTTAGTGACATTTTTAATAAAAATGTCAGTAGTTTCCAACTAAAATAAACTGTTGAATTTAGGATAAACTTAAAATTAAAAGTGTTACATAATATGGGCAAGGGGTGACTAAGTGTTATAACATGAGACAGAGGTCGGAAAGGTATAAAACCACCGAAAATTGAACGACTTAATTAGTAATTAATTCGTATCCTAATATATCGTTATTTCCCTATAAGCTATGCTGAATATATCGCAATTCCGTTTTGGAGGAGAAATGTTTTGAGACGTCGGACTTTTTCAGAGTTTTCCTGTATGTATTTTTATGTAAATGTAGTCTACACTCACCCTGATTAGTGAAAATGAGCAGTGATTTACAGGGTAGTCACATTAAGTAAATAAATTAAATCTGAAAAAGAAATTTTTAATGACGCAATACAAGGATATGATTTTTTTGTCATTTTAAAATTTTGAACGTAATTTTACTTACGGATAAATTTAAAACACAATTTAAATATCCTTGGGAAACATTAAATGATTAATTTAAAGATACTAATACGCAAATCTATTAAATAAATTTTAAAAAAACTCAAAAAGAATATTACGTGAGCGTGAATTATTTGCGAATAAAATTATTCACCTGCCTTGAAGTGTTAATGTCCTTCAATGCTTTATTTTGATAAATGACTCAGAATTACTTTAAAAGCTGAATCCTTGGTTTATCGTCTTGCGTCCCTGCAATTCTACAAGTACTTATATTCGGTTTTTAACTGTTTTCAAAATGTATAACCAAGCTTTCAAGAGTTCTAAACTGCGCAAAGAATTAATTCCTTTGAATTTAAATTCTCCTGAAGAATCCCCGTTACCTTTTCAACTATCATCGAAAAGTCAACCACTAAATCCTTAAAGATATTATATTAGAGCAGTTTTATGAACACATTTTTTGAGAGGTTCTGGCTGTTCACATCAAATAAGTAGTTTTTCATTATTCAATTATTTTTTTAAGTTTTAAAAAACAAAATTAATGCGTTTAAAATATAAAAAATTCAAGGCACAAAAGTTTAAGAGCATTGAATAAAATTACTTGAAGCATTGATATGTCACGTTTGACGTTTTTTGCGTACTATGTATGAAAATGATAAAATACTTTACGGAGAATGTATTTGACCTGTTAATATCCCACATCCTCCCCCCAAAATAACATACATTCTGTATGTCTAATACATTCTGTATTAGACATTATTATAGTCTGTGTAATTAAAATAGGCGGTTGGACGTCATCAGTTGAAGTTCGTCGCCATGGTAACGAAGAAGAAAACGTAAGCGGTTCTGCTTTATTTTTGTTACATCAGTTAAGGGCAGGGCGAAAAATTAAATTGAAACTTTGAATCTTAATAATTATTAAACTAATTCGAATTTTTTAAAAAACGAAACGACAATCTTTTCGAAAAAAACAATTGTAAATTTGTTTAAAATTTTGTACTTCTACCATGATTAGTTTTTCTTTTATAGGGGCCATTCAAATATTACGTAAGCACTTTTTTGGTCATTTTTAACCCCCCCCCTCCCCCCTTGTAAGCAAAGATAAGCAAACCTCCAACCCCCCCACCATAATTACGTAAGAAACTGCCGGACCCCCCCCCCGAAATTTTGACATCCCTTTTAGTAAGTACCGTTTTTTTCTCCTTGAAAATTAGGTGACTTATTCAAGGAGCTGTCCTTTTTAAGGGTTCAAAAATGAGTCGAAACACTACTTTTCGGGGTTAAAATTTCAGAATGTTTGGGGGTCCCCAGAAAAGTGCTTACGTCAGATTTCCTACTTCAATTTTTTGTTAAATTTATTTTTGGTTGAGTTTTGAAATTATTTATGCAAGAAACAAGATATTTTCGAAAATTCAGTATCTTACGTAAGCATCTTTCATATCCCCCCTCCCCCCTAGTCAGGAGGTGGGGGAGACTGGGGAAATCACGTGACTTTTCAACCGCCGATTCTAATTACACAGACTATAGACGTCTCTTTGATATTCTTATTCCTTTAAGGAACCATTCACCTATTCTATTCCATAATCTATTTGGTCTTATTAATTTTCTTTCAGGAATCCTCTTTGAGACCTTTTATTGATATCTCCTTTTGTCTTCCGTTCCCTTCATACATTTTCAGGTTTATTATACCTATACCATTATTTTTAAAGTAAGATTTGGAGTTGAAGATTTCATCTTTAACTGTGTCTAGTGCAATAGTTTCCATACTTTTTGTACCCACCGCACTCTTTGAAACATAAATTTTTTTAGCTAAACCAGTACCCCTAAAACAATGTCTGCATCAAATTTATAGTTTAAGGATTATGATAATTTATATCAAGAATTAGGCTAATCCAAATGAACAATTTCATAATTTTTTAACGTACAAAATTAATTGATGCTTCTACTAAAATTGAAACATATTTTTGGCCCTGAGATATGAACAATACTTCTGATAAAGGCACTACCTAATAGAAAAGTGAAATATTAATAATGCACGATTGTAAAAGGGGTGATCCACAGTGTAGAACAGCAACAGATCCATAATTTAAAAGGAAATTTTACCCACTAACTCAAAAAAGGTTCACCATCAATGAAAAACACTAATTTCAATAAGTATTTTAAACATAATCCTTTAGAAAAACTATCCCCCCTGAGAAAAGCCAGGGTTCAAGGTAATAAAAAGTACATAATCCATTCATATTTTCTGTGGAATCAAATCAATAGAAAGTAAAATTTTGGAAGATAAACTTAAATATATTGCTAGTAATTTTTACCCATTATAACCCATCTTGGCAAAAAAAAACCTGCCATCCTGAATAAATGAAAGTTTGTTCACTGATCTTTAAACTAGGGAATCCTTTTAAAATATATTTTTTCTCAAAAAGTTTGATGAAAAAGAGGAAAAAGCGCGAGAGCATAATTTTATAAATTATTTTTTAGCGTCGGAACGAATAAACTTAAAACAATGAAAAATTTTAATAACTTAAAACTTGCATAAAACTATCCATTAATATTAGACAGATTAATGTATGTATACAGAATGCATATTTCAAGTAAAATGAAACTAAAAGCATATAAAATGGAAAAAGCGGAACACTGCGATTTGGCGGAAGAGACTCATGCCTAGAATGACCCCACCAAAGTTTAGTCATTAACACGCTTCAATCGCAGAGTAAAAAAATACTTATTTGAATCCGCATAATTAATTTCTAATGTTTTCAATTAAAATATTACCCACACAATTCAGCGTTTAAGAGCATACTCAAGAATAACTCTTCATATGCTCAAAAGCATATTGCACACTTATTGGTGAAATTTCAACTTGCCTAACCTGTCCAAAAGGGAAAAGAAAAGTATACATTCAACAGGTACTTACAGTCAATATTTACTTTATAATTATTTCCAAAGAAGTTTTTCTACGTAGCCTTGCTGAAGTTGCTGAATTACCTAGAGCCTCGTTATTATTGAAGAAGTGATGATAAAAGAGAAACCGTAAAACATTTTAACGGCTTCGTGGCGACTGGGTTGCGAGTCCTTGAAAACCTTTATTAATCATAGCTTATGATTAAGACCAAGATTGAGAAAGAAATTATCTTTTTGAATGGTTTCCAGGATAATTTATTATATCCCACTATTTTGCGTTCTGATAGTGTCATTTATAACAGTCCTCCATGCATGAAAAATTTCCATTTATTTTGAATAATTTTTTTGCAAAATCAAATTATGATACAAGATTTACAAAAAATATTAAATTTATAAAAATATTACTTAAAATTTCAAAAATTTATATTGATCTAACCCAGCGGTTCCCAAAGTGGTCCATATGGACCCCCAGGGGTCCATATTGAATTCCAGGGGGTCCACAGGTATAAAAAGGAAAATTGGGGGTCAACAGCAACTTTTAGAAGTCCACGGGAAAAATTTCATTAAAATGAAATATATATTTTGATAAGTTTCAAAAACTTTTTCTTTTATAATCAAATTTTGAAATACGGAAAGTTTTTTTGTCATTGAGTCCTCGCAACGCGAGCAGGGGAGATGGAATCTTTGTCAAAAATTAAATGTTTTAATTAAAACTTTAAAACTAACACTATAATTTGACTTCTGTTACATTAAGCTTTAGCCATTGATGGTCATTTTCTCATGTGTAACTTGTTAAATGACAAAAATAAAGAGGTGTTTTCAAGATTTGAAACCAGCAAGTACCCAATTTTAAAAATTTAAATATCAGTTTGTTTATATTTTAATGTTGATAACTGCTTTTTACAATTGAATATTTTCATTAATGGTTCTCTTTTGGTGAAACTTAACTATCAGTATTTTTTTCTTCTATGGGAAAACTCATTAAGTTATTTTCAAAATTTATAAATTCTGTTTAATATCATATGTAAATGCACATATTTCCTTATTTATGTCTAAAAAGCAACACATATTTTATACACACATATTTTATTGCAAAAACTTTTTTCAATTTCATAAAAAACTCAATTTTTGTACCGTATAATTTAATTTATTTTCATATTTGAACTTAATTAAATTTTGTTTGTTAACATTCCCTATATTAATTTTAATTATTTCTGAAATTTTATAATTTGGTGAATGAATAACTCACACACAAGCATTAACTTTGACAAGTTTGCGACCAACACTTTTATTACTAAAGCTAAAAGTTTTTGTGCCTTGAAATGTAATGTTGTTAAAAGTTTAGTATTGTTTTTAGTTTCAAACTTTTAAAATGTTTGATTTTTATAATTTCATTAAAAATGTCGTGTAACCAAACCATATAAATGGCAATTTGATTTCTATTCATAGTTGCACTAAATTACATACTGTTTGTTAACATTCCATATATTAATTTTAATTATTTCTGAAATTCTATGATTTGGTGAATGAACAACTCACTCATAAGCCATTAACTTTGAAAATCTTGCAACTAAAACTTATTCTTAAAATAAAAAAGTATTTGAGTCTTGAAATGTAGTGATATTAAAAGTTAAGATTTGTTTTTATTTCAAAATTTTAAAATGTTTGGTTGTTTATAATATCCTTAAAAATATCAAGTAACCATATCAATGGCAAAATTTAAAAAGCACAAGATTTTTTTTAAATATGTAAAAGTATGAAATTAAATGCTTATTAACGCACGAAAAAACACTTGAAAAAAATTACAAAATTTATGCGTGGCTTAGAAATATAATAATAAACATAAGATTTTTAGATACTTTTTGAACGGTCCCTAAGACAGGGGGTCCACGGAGTACGAAAAATGTCGTCAGGGGGTCCACAGGCCAAAAAAGTTTGGGAACCCCTGACCTAACCCTACTTACATCATATCTCACTAGGGTAGGAATCTCGATGGAATCGTTATTAAAAAGTGTGCAAACTTTTCAAAAAAGAGAAATGCTTAACAAAAAAGATGTTTTAGAATAAAAAGTCGAGAATAAAAGTTTCAAAAAAATTAGCTAATTTAACATTTTGAGGTATAAAAATATTTGTTTCAAATTATGTGAAGTCATATTCTGTTTTCGCTCCCTTTTTAAAACACTTTAAAATTTAATTTAAAAATAAACTATTATCGTAATCAAAAAGTTTTGAACATTTTTTTATTCTTTTCTTTGATATCTTTATCGAATAATAAAATGTCTGAACCACCCGTTCAAAATTATACCACGCTCTTAAAACAAGTAAAATACTTTAAACTATTAAAATTTGTCAAGTCGTATACACGTATACTTCTAAATTTGAATTTTTAAAACTTATCCTAGAGAGAAGATTACACAATTTTAAAACTTGTTTATTTTTCTGGTACTTACGTATTATACCGTCGACCGCTCAGCAGCCGTTAAATTCAGCGTCACAGCTATACAACAGTCAATAGACTTCGATAACTTTTACGAATTCAGCGGCACGGTCGACGGGATAATACGTAAGAACCATCTTTCTTTATCTAAATCTAAAGGATAATTTTGGAATTATGTAAATGACAAAATTGCGTAACCTTGTCTAGATAAGATTTCAAAAATTAAACATAACATAAAAACGGTAAGAGGTAAACAGCATTTTATTTGCCAACTTTAATACAGTTTAAACAACTTTGCAATGGTTAATTTGAATTCATTGCTTGTTTCATTTCAATTAACTAACTGATTGCGATCGGTTCCTTGACCTTCAAATCCCGCCGTAACTTAAAAAGTGCGGTTTTCATTTTTTGTAATTGAGCTTTCTTTTCCTCTAAATTTTTCCTATGTCTTGAAAACTAATAGTTTTTTTTTCAAATACAGTAGAACCCCGATTATCCGCGAGGGCCAAGAAAATTTTTTTTAATAATGAGAGCAAATTTTAGATGAGATAAGAGATTTTAGATGTTGAGCAAAGGTTTCTGATGTACTGTATATATTTTAAAAGTTTTACATATCATGTTTTTTGTACAATAAAACATAATTTTTATGCTGATATATTTTTTTCGTGTTTCCACCTCATTTTTAGTCTTTTTTTGGGTTATCCGCGATTTTCACTATCCGCGGTACACTTGCCACCCAATTCCGCGGATAATCGGGGCTCTACTGCACTGTTATTATTGAGTTTATTTTGAGTTGGTCATAATATAAAGTAAAATTAATATAACAGTTACAATTTTTCCCTACCGACGCGACGGTAAAAAATTACTCAGACCAAAATATGCCTCTAACTCGTAACTGTAAATTTTTATCTTAATTTTCCAATTGCGTATAATTGTGAACCTAAACCTACCCTTTTGAATAACCCATGAGACATCACCCAATATACAGGGTGGTCCTTAATTCATGGTACAAACTTCTAGGGGTGTTAGAGTACACCTAGACCAGGGGTTCTCAAACTTTTTATGTCGCGGAGCCCTTTTCAAGAGACAAATTCTTCGCGGAGCCTTTTTCCGAAATAAATTTTTCAAGGTATAAAAAGTTCAAATTACATAAAACCTATTGCTTCTAGAAATAAAAGCATAAATGCAGTAGTGTATATAGAATTTTATTTCCGGAGGGGTCCAAAATTATTCCTCAGCCCCTCCCATGCATATTTAACAGTTTAACGTAGCTTTTAAAAACATTTTTAGGTATAATTTGCGTCTAAGATAATTTATTTGTAAGAAAAATTGTGACGAATTAAGATCGAAGTACAATAGAAGGGTCTGGGGGTCCTTCCTCCCCAGAAGATTTTGTGAAATGTGATCCTTAAAACAGTTTTTGTTAACTCATTTTAGGTACATCTTAATCCAAATTTTGGACATTCGTTTTTAGGTAAGATTTTAATTTTAACGAACTTATTATAAAAATTGACAATAATAGGGGGTTTGGGGGTCCTCCCCAGAAGAATTTTGGAAATTTGACCCTAAATAATATGGTTTTAACTTGTTTAGTTATAGGTAGTCGGAATTTCCGGGGGGAGGTAGGGCTCCCTCGCCCCTCCTATATACACCCCGGGAAAAATGGAATATTTTTAACCAATTATATACCATTGGATACAATGTAAATCTTTGTTTTAAATTTCTGAATATTAAAGCTATCACTTTTTAATCATTATGCCCGATATGCATGAACAAAGGATTCATACAGAAATCTGTACATCTGTAAATTTTGTTTTCCTAAAAGTTACTTCTTTTGAAATAGAGAGCTGTTTTGGGGGGGCTGCTAGACCATACGTCAGAGGTACATATAGAAATTTATTTACACCTATGAGCCCAAAATCATTCCTTATCCCCTCCCATGACATAGGATCAATGTAGCTTTTTATAAATTTTTTGGTATAATTTGCATCTTAAAGAACTTAATATAAGAAACGCTTTGAGTAATTAAGTTCCAAATGCTATAAAGGGGGGTTGGAAATTTGACTCTTCTAAAAACAGGTTTTCACTTTGTTTTGGTACATCTACTCCGAATTTTGGACATACATTTTTAAGTAGGGTTATGATTTTGCTGAACTTAATAAAAAAAAGGTACTGAGTAATAAATTTTCGAAGTGGGGGATCGGGGTTCCTCGATGTGCTAATACTATTCCGCGTGGGGCCATTTGGGCGCGGTCGTTTCAGCGGCAGAAATAAAATGAAAGTAAATAGAACTTTCATAATTCTTTTAAAAATTAGAAGAAAAATTTGGTACCGAAACGGACCGGCGCACAGTGGAGTATTTGTGTGCCAAAAAGGCTTAACAAAAAGTTTATTGAACATTAATAAAAATTATATTTTCTGAAAGCTGAATAAATTGTGCATTCATCGGTATACTTGTTTTGGCCATTGGTTTTTTAGTTTTGTTGCTAGTCTCAGTTAAAGTTGAGATTTCGTTGTTATTAAAGGCAATTTTTCATTGATTTTTGGCTTTTTAAGAGGTTTACGCAATAATTTTTTGTGAATGGAAAAATAAACTAATTAAAACGGAATAAAAAGTGTCTGATTACGAATCGCATGAGCTTTCTTTACGTATTTTTTAAATTTTAAATAGTTATATTTTTCCTTTTATAAAAAGCGATTAAAATCAAGAATCGGCCAATTTGTTGCCTTTACAACTGCATTTTTTATATTTAGAAAGGTTTTTGAAAGGGTTCCCCGCTTTGGCCCGCCCAAATCAAAGTTTACTGATTAAGTTCACACTATTAGAGAACACTTCCAGTTAAATTTAGGGTGCGCAAACCTGCGTTTTTTTTACAATTATTTTTTTAAAAACTTACCTTGATAAAACGTTTGCATTGTTTTCTTTGATATGATGAAAGTTTGCACCTGGCTTCGCGAGTCTTTCGTCTACATTCGCTGGGCCTGGGAGTATGGTTTTTAATTAGTACTCTTTATTTATGTTACCGTTAAAGTATGAAATCCGTTATTTCATAGAATACCTAGTTATTTCATGAAATAACTGATCGTGTCCGTTAAAGCGTATAATTCTCTTGTATTTCATGGTTTAACTAGTTATTTCATAGAATAACGATTTGCAGCCCGTTAAAGTGTAAAATAATCGGTATCCGGTCAAAATCCCAACAAGCCACTTGCCCGACAGCCGTAATCCTGACAGAGCCGAAATCCCGACACCCCGAAATCCCGACAACCCAAAATCCCGACAGGGTTGAAATCCCGACAACCCAAAATCCCGACAGGGTTGAAATCCCAACACCCCAAAATCCCGAAAGGGTCGAAATCCCGACATCCCAAAATCCCGACAGGATCGAAATCCCGTCAAGCCACTTTCCCAACAGGTTGTAATCCCGACAGGGTCGACATCCCAAAATCCCGACTGGATCGAAATCCCGTCAAGCCACTTTCCCGACAGGTTGTAATCCCGACAGGGTCGAAATCCCAACACCCCAAAATCCCGACAGGATCGAAATCTCGTCAAGCCACTTTCCCGACAGGCCGAAATCCCGACAAGCCACTTGCCCGACAGGTCAAAATCCTGACAATCAATTGCCCGGCATGTAAGTTGCCAGATAACTCATATTGGTCTCTAATTTTAAGTAAGGGCATTCTATTTAAGTTTTATGTTGCTTGACCACAGGTCAAGATTGCTCTTTTAGGCTAAAAATCAGTGTAAAATAATGATGAAGTTGGTAACTAATATTTTGTATTTCCTATATTTATATAGCATGTCTTTTTGGTTCGGACTGACCATTGGTCAATCCAGTTAACTTTTTGGTACTGCTATGCTTTGGCAGTGAAGTAGGTCATGTAGGGGCTCAAACCAAATGCCTTGAGACGAGTAACATTTCTGGTCAATAACATAACTGGTCAATATATCTTGACCAGTGGTCAATCCAGTTTTTCTCGCTGTTATCAGCTTTTCTTACCTTCTCTTTCTGTCTCGATGTTTTTTTAGGGGGGGTCCCTGACCTTGTGTTTTTCCCATTGGACCGTTGGTAACTGTTGAATTTTTTTGACTTTATATTTTAACCAAAACTGACAATATAATAGGACACCAAATTTTTAATTTGTGTTTAAGCGAAAAATGTTCCTATGACTATTGACCAGCTAATTATGCCGTTAGAGAGGCTCCCAGATAAATAATAGTTATTAAGCCGAAAAATTCAGAAATTACCAATGGTTAAATGGGAGTAACACAAGGATAGGGACCCCCCCCTAAAAAAATAACAGCGAGACAAAAAGAGAAGGTTGGAAAAGCTGAAAACAGCGATAAAAACTGGATTGACCACTGGTCAAGATATATTGACCAGTGGTCAAGATCAAAATGTTACTCGTCTCAAGGCATTTGGTTTGAGCCCCCACATGACCTACTTCACTGCCAAAGAATAGCAGTACCTAAATAGTCCAGTCAAAATAGACGAAAAAAAGGCGAAAGTTCGGAAAAATTCGCATAGAGCTGAAAATTGGTACAGACGTAGATGACATCATTATAAGTGATGTACCAAAAGTCCTCATCGATCCGATGTGTGCGATTTTTTTTATAGTGGTTTTAATATCGCCTCGTTACAACTTCGAACTCCTACGGGGAAACGGGCTGCGACTGTGGCGCCGCGCGCTACTATCTCATAGGAGTGCCGAGGAGAGGGAGATGGTGAAAAACAGCTCTTTTTTGAGATATTTGCTTAGGGATTTGAACGAAAGTGTCCACTTTTTTGTGTGAAAGAGTTTTTAAGAGTTTAGGAACGTGGGAATAATGAAAGAGTGACATTTAAGTACTTCCCGTGGAGAATTTGTTATTCAATTCATAAAGTTTTAATAAGCTCGGCACTAATTTATGTCCACCTTTAGGATGCCAAAGCGATGAAGATTGAGGATCGTGAAAACAGCCTCATAAATTTCATTTATTCGAGTTCAAATTGGAAAAATATCTTATCGTTTTCTTTCCCTTTCAAAAATTTAAGGGAATATTTCGTAATAAGTTTATAGAAAATGGAATTCTCAAGGGAAAACATGAGGGAAAATAACGGCACCTTTTTTTACGTGGTATGCCGTTTGGACCTAATTTTTTAGTAACAATTATAATAACCATTTTTATACTGATAAAAAATAGCGTTCAAAAGTTTTTTTTTTGAAGAAAGTGCAAGTTGAGTTGAGTGTGAATTGGCTGCTACCTGTATACGTTTTTCCTTAATATTTTTGGTTTAAAAATAGTTGAATTTTACTATTTTAGTTTTTAGTCTGTCAATTTTTGAAAAAATTTACATAATTTTAATGTATTTAGTAAGGTTCCCAAGAATACATAATTATTTATACCCGATATTAATTCAAACTATCTTGGAAAACTACACCAACTATTTTGCTCCGCGTCTAGCAGGGTTTCAAAAATAACAAACAAACGCGGCGCACTTTAGAAGAATACTAACACCAATAAAAACAGAAGCTATATGGATCCGATTAAGAGTTGATTGACAGCTATGTCAACACGGAAGTGCCGACAGAAGTAAATTGGAATTGCCCCCCGACTTGGGGACCGATCGCACGGGAAGCCCTTATCTACCCCTTTCGTTTTCATGGCATATGATTCAAATTATCGAAAATTTTCTTTGAAACCGTATGCACATTTGCAGTTAGTAGCATTGGCTGTTTCCATGCTGTGAACGTGTTTATAATCCTGTTGCTTCATTTACCAAAAATGTCTCAAGTTCGCTTCATTTGTGGAGGACTTTTAACTGAAAATGAAACCGTTGTTGTTAAGCAAGGTATGCATTCTTTGGTTACTTCTAGTATAGAAAGGAATGATGGGAACGAGGCATATATTAGTGACATTTCATCCGTGGTAATTCATGTAAAATGTCACAAGATGTACATTCGAAAAAATTCTACATTTTCTCAAAAGGATTTGGCTTTACAATCATTTCACAAAGGCGAATATCATCACAAAGGAGGCTGTTTTCACGATCTCCCTATCTTCATCGCTTTGACATCCTAAAGGTGGACATAAATTAGAGCCGAGCTTATTAAAACTTTATGAATTGAAACGATTCGGAAAAAATAACAAATTCACCACGGGAAGTACTTAAATGTCACTCTTTCGTTATTCCCACGTTCCTTAACTCTTAAAAACGCTTTTACACGAAAATGTGGGCACTTTCGTTCAAATCCCTAAGCAAATATCTCAAAAAAGAGCTGTTTTTCACCATCTCCCTCTCCTCGGCACTCCTTACTCCTATGAGACGATAGCGCGCGGCGCCACTGTCGCAGCCCGTTTTCCCGTAGGAGTTCGAAGTTAAAACGAGGCGATATTAAAACCGCTATAAAAAAAATCGCACACATCGGATCGATGAGGACTTTTGGTACATCACTTATAATGATGTCATCTACGTATGTACCAATTTTCAGCTCTATGCGAATTTTTCCGATGTTGAATGTCTATTTTGACTGGACTAAAAAGCTAACTGGATTGACCAATGGTCAGCCCGAACCAAAAAGACATGCTATATAAATATAGGAAATACAAAATATTAGTTACCAACTTCATCATTATTTTACACTGATTTTTAGCCAAAAAGAGAAATCTTGACCTGTGGTCAAGCAACATAAAACTTATAGAATGCCCTTACTTAAAATTAGAGACCAATATGAGTTATCTGGCAACTTACATGCCGGGCAATTGATTGTCAGGATTTTGACCTGTCGGGATTTCGACACTGTCGGGATTTTGGGGTGCCGGGATTTAGGGGTAGAAGCAAAATAATCTATATCATATATCTCGCACGACTAATACATTTACCTTCCATTTACCTACTGCATTTATGAACTATTCCAGGCCACAGGGAATTAATTAATTGTAATTCCAAGTGTCATTTTATTAATCCTCGTTGTAAAAAAGGATTTTATGGTACGTTTCCATAAATACCATTTATACGCTGCATAAAGTAGATAAATTCCTTCTTTTTTCATTTTAATTGTCTACTATATCATTAGTTTAATTTCATTTTAAATAAATTGCTTATTTTACACTTTAACTGTCTATCATTAGTTATTTTATAGAATACCTAGTTATTTCATAGAATAACTAGTTAAAGTGTAAAATTAATAACATATTACACACTTTAACGGACACAATCAGTTATTTCATGGAATAACTAGGTATTCTATGAAATAACTGCATTATATACTTTAACGGTAACATTTATATCAACTGCGCTTTGTTTTTCTTTTTCTGCTCTTATTTTTATATTGCAAACGATATTTATCCATTTATACTCAATTAAAAACAAAAGGACGGCAACATATTTAACATTTTATTTATTTATGTTCTTGAATTGGTTTAAACTTTTTGACAGATGAATTGTGGTTTATCTTTATGGTATTTAAAATAAAGAAAAAGATACACAGTAAGGACAAATTTATTTTCTACTACATTTAATTGCTTTTTATTTCTGTTATTATTCTTGTACACTTTATGAAAATAATTTAGATCAGTAATTAAATACTATCTAAATTGGATTTTTAAGATAAGCATTTGTATAAAATGTATTTTCTTCGGAACACGATATATACTACCAGCCGTTATAAATAAATGGATTTGCACATTAATTTAGTAAAAAGATGTTTAAATTCTAAAACATACTGATAAATTAGTGTATATGTTACAGTTAATGTCCGAAATTCGGTAATGTTCAGAATAACTTAGGTAAAACGAGAATTACCTAAGGTAAAGTACAAAATATTTCATACATTACCTAGGTATTCCGAACATTACCAGATTATGAACATTAACTGTAACATATATACTCATGAAATAAATATTTTAAGTCAAATTTGTGGTTTTTATAATCACAAAATTAGAAAAATAATTTTGACACGGATTTTGGGTGAAATACTCCACTGTGCGGCGGCCCAATCGTCCCCATTCCGGGGGTTCCTCCCCCAGAAAAGGTTTGGAAACTTGACCCTAAAAACAGGGTTTTAACTTGTTTTGATAATTCAAAAAAGACCTGAAAAAGACAAAAACCAGAAAAAAAACTATAATCAACAGAGCTCACTGCATTGGAGGCTCCACACCAACAGGTCTAACGAGAGAGGGGGGCGAGGGGTTACGATTCCCCCGGGCCTCTAGGGGGCCCGGGACCCAAAGATTTTTATATTGAGTTCTAAGAGGGATGTATTTTTGAATATTTTGGAATTTAATTTGTTCACATAAAGATCCAAAAATTAGTAAATTCCCAGTTTTCCAGGGAGATATTTCAAAAATTTTCTTGGGGGACCCGCAGACTCCCTTTATTGCTTGTTTCGCATTGTATTATCAAAAGAATACGATATTTTTAAGTTGAGTGAAATTTAGATCTTGTCTAAAAATATTCTAAAAATTACATTAGGCCTATGAATGCATGGGTGGGAGTACTTCAGAAAATTTTTGTGCCCTACCTCAAAATGAGAAGTATATGGGCCCGCTTCCCAACCTTTTCCCCGGGGCCCGACTTGGCTCTCGGCGGCCCTGCACACCAAATCCACTTTAATTTAAGGATGATTTTACAGCTCAAAAAACTTGGTTAGTAAGGAGCAAAAGTAAGTTCTTAACAAGAAACACCTAACAGAAAGTTATTTATAAAATATTTCAGAGCAACGCAAATTAGAAATTATCAGCATATTTATTTCAAATTTCTTCGCGGAGCCCCTCGAAATGCTTGGCGGAGCCCTAAGGGCTCCGCGGAGCACAGTTTGAGAACCGCTGACCTAGACGATCAAGAATTGGTATAGGAAGGGGGGTCGCAGTTACACCGTTAAAGAGCTAGGTTCTAATGTAGTGCGAGAGCGTTACAAAAGGACGTTTTGCCAAGGCCCGTGTGACGAAACAAAACATAATAAAATGAAAAACATTATTGCATGAGGTACAGGAGTATCCGTACTACTTAAATCCTCAATGTGATAGAAATTGGACCACTTTCTAAACCGTGGGGTGAGTTTTAAAACGTGCTCTTAGTCAAACAATGGAGTTCCATTAATGGTATTTAGAAAAATGATGATCGGGGAAGGAATTTTCAATGACCAAACAGTTTCAATGATCCATGTTACGATCATTGAAAATTCCTTCCCTGATCATCATTTTTCTAAATACCATTAAGGAATGTGATTCTTTGACTAAAAGATTAATATTGCACTTTTGAAACTAACTCCGCGGTTTAGAAAGTGGTTCAATTTCTATCACATTGAGGATTTAAGTAGTACGGATACTCCTGTACCTTATGCAATAAATTTTTTCATTTTATTATGTTTTGTTTCGTCACACGGGCCTTCTAAAAACGGCCTTTTGAAACGCGCTCGCACTACATTAGGACCTAGCTCTTTAACGGTGTAACTGCGACCCCCCTTCCTATACCAATTCTTGATCGTCTAGGTGTACTCTAACACCCCTAGAAGTTTGTACCATGAATTAAGGACCACCCTGTATATGTCGTTCTAACTAGGAAAAGGGGAGGGCAAATCTTCACCCCCTTTGTTACGCGCATGCTTGGTAGTTGAAAAGTTTAGTTGTAGGCTATTACGGGGGAAGCAGTAACAATTTCCGCATTTGAGAGCTTTAACAATTAAAATACGGATTCACTACGGGGGAGGAAGGAATTGTCTAAAATTTAGACTCTAAATTATGTTGATTTAGGAAGAAAATAATTTTAATTTTAAAAACCTGAACATTTCACGTTTTACCTCAAAATCTTATTTCTCTTTCCGCTAAAATTAAGTTCAGTCTATAAAATGTTTCATAATTCGATGAGGATCTGCAGTTCTCGAGAGAACTATATGTTTAAGTTAAATGGACTATTTTTAAACATTTGAAGTTTAATGATTTAGGGGAAATATTTAATGCCGATTTCTTTCCTGTTAAAAGCACTGAAAAATTGACTTTATGATCGAACATAACCACGGTATTGGGGGTCTCCAAACTTTTTGATAAAAAGTGTTGAAACCATAGGGTAAAACTAAAAAAAATTACAAATTACACTATTGTAATTTTTAAGGAGCTGAACACCAGCTGGTTGTCAACAGTGGCGTAGCTACGGGGGGGCGGGGGGGGCGGTCCGCCCCGGGTGTCACCCCGAAGGGGGTGACACCCAAACTAGTGAACTTGGCTCTTTTTTCCAGTTGTAAGCTTTCCTTGAAAAAAAAATTTTGGTTGACTCTAGTTTGAATAGTTTTAAAAACCAAGGTAAAGGGTTGGCAGTGAAAAAAGTCCATCAGATATTTATTTTATTCTTAAATGAGTAAATTTTAAATTCACATCTTACCTCAGGAAAATTCTGAATACCCCAACTGTTTCATCTTCTGGTTTCGCTAAGTTTTCCCACATAAGAAGAGTTTTATCAGGGGTGTCACCCAGTTTCACAAATATCCAAACATAAGTTTGTGCACTATATTTAAAGATCACATTTCAAAAATTTTTCAAGGGGAAGGCCCCCAGACCCCCTCTGATTGCTTGGAACTGTTTTAACTGCAATTTTTTATATCAAGTTCCTAAAAATGCTAATTCTAGCTACAATTAATGTATGAAAAGGCTAGATTGAGCCTATTAAAAATGCTTTAGGAATAATATTTTGGGCCCCTCTTAAAAGAAATTTCCCTGTACGCCAATGGATTGAATTATCTGAATATGTTGACCAAGGGCGAATAAAAGGGGGGAGCCAGAAATTCCGACTACGTTGTATAAAAAAAAAGTTAAAATCTTGTTTTTAGGGTCAAATTTCAAAAAATTTCTCGGGCGAGAGGACCCCAGACCCTCTTTTGTACTTGGAACTTTGGTTAAAATGCAAATACCACCTAAAAATGTGTATCCGAAATTCGAGCTAAAGGACTCAAAACTAGTAAAAAATTTGATTTTTGAGTCCATTTTTCAAAAATTTTCTGGGGGAGAACCCCTAGACCCCCCTTTGGTAGTTTGAACTTTATTATACATAACTTTTTCTATTAAGAACTTCTTCATGACGAAAATTCCGCCTAAAATGTATTAAGAAAGCTGCATTAAACCTATCAAATATGTCTGAGAGATGCTGAGGAATAATTTTGGGCCCTTCCTGAAATAATTTTCTATATAAGATTTGGACTGAAGAATAACTTACATCATAACTCGTTGTTGCAAAGTTGGGAAATTAAAAGCAACGGTAAATTAAAACCTTTAATTTTGAAATTTTTAAATAATAAATTAAATGCCATAAGAACACAAATATAAAATGGGGGGCCACCTGAGACCCTCAGCTCTAGACTGGTGATTGGTGTTGCAAATTTTATTATTTTTTTATAACCGAATTCCAAAAGGGGGTGACACCGAGAGCTTCCGCCCCGGGTGACACCCAGGCTAGCTACGCCACTGGTTGTCAAGGGTCCGTACACCTTTGGAGGAAAAAATTTCAAGGACTTTTCCAGGCTACCAGATGAAAAATTCAAGGCTGACAGTACTTCTGTTTCATTTCGTACAATTTTATCAATTTAATAGTTTAATAAAAGCAAATTTCATACAAATTTCATGCTAGTAACAATAAAAATTGAAAATTAGTTTAGAACCTATTTAGACAGACTTAATTTAAAAACAAAAAATTTCATACTTTCAATAAAACTGTAAATAATTATCAATAGTAATTCTAATGCATTGACTCAAAATGTATGAATTGAATAAAATGGAAAACTAAAACACACAGACAGGAATAAAAACTTTTAGTCCAAGAGGGGCCGTTCAAATATGGTCCGGCAGTTTCTTACGTAATTATGGTGGGGGGGTTGAGGTTTGCTTATCTTTGCTGACAAGGGGGGAGGGGGGGGGTTAAAAATGACCAAAAAAGTGCTACGTAATATTTGAACGGCCCCAGATGTTTAATTTCAAGCTCCAAAAATTACCCATATCTAAGATTTTGTAAGACTTTCCTACTGATAAAAAAAATTTAAATAATGCTTTAATAAGTAATACTAGGTAAGTAATGCTTTAATAATTAATACTAGGACATTATCCTTTTACCACTGAAATGCCCTAAGATATCTATGCCCTATCTTTAATAATATTATTTAACTTAAAATTTTGATATAACTTATTATCTACACAACTTGTAATTCTTTGTTTGAAATTAAAACTCTAAAGTTCAAACTATAAACTTCTCTATTTGCCTTCTTGCAAATAACAAGAAATTCCTCTAATAAACACTTTAATTTGAGTGCTAAATATTGGTCACATTTGAATTACAATAAGTGAACACTTCGTCCAAATTCAAGCATTTAAAAGCCAAGAAAATTGACGCTAAATAACAAAAACGGGATCGCGAACCCATCATAAAGTTGTTTTTTCTGTCCACATCAAAATGCCAACTTTACAGGCAAACGTCCGGAAGCATATACGAAAATTCGGGATTTTTCAATGAAGTTCCGGATTGTTATAGAGTTTTTGGACTTAAACATAATCAGCAGATACCCTGAAATCTGTTTATCCTTTTAGAAATTAAAATTCAAGGATTTTCCAGGATTCAGTACGAAAATTTGTGATATCTGACCGATTTGACTTGCTATGTAAGATATTATTAAACCTGTGGACTTGGAATGCATAAATCACAGAAATTAAGACATCTAATAAATTTTTAGGAGTGATCAACAATAAAATCTTAATTTTCAATCAATTGATTATTAAATAACCTTAACAAAGGGCCAAAATGAAAGATCTGAATCTGAGTGTTTTTTATTTTTTTTTGTTTTTGTTTTGCATAATGCTGAATCAAAAACTAAAACGGGGTGTTGATTTAGCGTTTAAATCCATTTTTTGGATATGAGACCCTTTTGGGTTACACCTGAAAATGACTGAAAAGAAGGGAAAAATCAGTATGAAAACACTTGCCAAAACTTCGAGGAGGTTGATCCTCCAATCCCCACCTTGAGAACCAAGGTAAAATAAATTCTATTAGTGCAGGGGCCCCCGCACGTTTTTTTTTCTGATTAATAACCGGCTGAATCTTCGTCAGTCGCTTTGTTTCCTCGAGACGCCCAACTTTTATCAGCGGAAAAATCTCCAGAGAGGTAGCTAACAAACTGCGCATGCGGGCAACATGTCGATTTGGTGATTGAAAAATATTTATTAATAACAACCTGATTTTTTTACACCGACAAGATAAATATTTAAGTAGTTAAATGGCCGCATTGTCCTACAACTCAAGGGGTACGTTTTCCCAGTCCTACACTCCGAACATGTCCATTCCACGGCTAAAATTTTTTCATTAATAACGACCTGATTTTTTTACATAGGCAAGGTAAATATTTGTGTAATTTAATGGCAGCATTGTCCTACAAATCAAGGGGTACGTTTTCCCAGTCCTACACTCCGAACATGTCCATTCCACGGCTAAAACTTTTTCATTAATAACGACCTGATTTTTTTACACAGGCTAGGTAAATATTTGTGTAATTTAATGGCAGCATTGTCCTACAAATCAAGGGGTACGTTTTCCCAGTCCTACACTCCGAACATGTCCATTCCACGGCTATAATTTTTTCATTAATAACGACCTGATTTTTTTACACAGGCTAGGTAAATATTTGTGTAATTTAATGGCAGCATTGTCCTACAAATCAAGGGGTACGTTTTCCCAGTCCTACACTCCGAACATGTCCATTCCACGGCTATAATTTTTTCATTAATAACGACCTGATTTTTTTACACAGGCAAGGTAAATATTTGTGTAATTTAATGGCAGCATTGTCCTACAAATGAAGGGGTACGTTTTCCCAGTCCTACACTCCAAACATAGCCATTCCACGGCTATAATTTTTTCCTTAATAACAATATGATTTTTTTACACCGACTTAGACATTTTCATTAAACTAACATGTATCTTTGTCTTCCAGTTATTAATAAAAATTATTTGTTGGACTGGGAGAACGTACCTCTTGATTTGTAGGATAATGCTGTCATTTAATTACACAAATACTATTTACCTAGCCTGGGTGAAAAAAAAGGTTGTTATTAATGAAAAAATTACAGCCGTGGAATGGACATTAGGGTGTCCCTTATATGACAGAAAAAATTTTTCTTGCGAATTTGAAAACAGTTACACTCTACCTTTTTTAAGCTAAAATACCTGCACGCACCCGCTAATACTCACCACTTTTTTTATTTTTTCCTACTTTTTCAGACTTTTTTATATTTTATTATATGTTTGGCTATATAAATGTAATATTAATCGGTCTAAAATGTCTTCTACTGTTTTAAAAAGAAGTTAGCAAAGTAAAGATAAACCAATATACTTAATTGGTGATTCTAGTCACCAGATTACTGGATCTAAGTTACGAAGTAATGGACAAATTTTTGCTGTGTTGTTTTTAACATTCGTGAAGTTAAACTTTAGAGGTAGACGACAATTCAGACCGATTAATATTAAAATTCAATGGCCAAAAATATAAATATATATAAAAAAGCCGGAAAAAGTAGAAAAAAAGATAAAAAGTGGTGAGTATTCACGTGCGCATCCCGGTAATTTAGCTGTTTGACCATCTTCAATTGAGTTCGGCACGGGTTAATATTATCGTAGAGGGAGGAAATTTTATATCTGAATAGGTCAAAGCATTTATAAAAAAAGTAGAGGCTAACCGTTTTCAAATTCGCAAGAAAATAATGTTTTCCTGTCATATAAGGGACACCCTAATGGACATGTTTGGAGTGTAGGACTGGGAAAACGTACCCCTTGATTTGTAGGACAATGCTGCCATTTAATTACACAAATATTTACCTAGCCTGTGTAAAAAAATCAGGTCGTTATTAATGAAAAAATTATAGCCGTGGAATGGACATGTTCGGAGTGTAGGACTGGGAAAACGTACCCCTTGATTTGTAGGACAATGCTGCCATTAAATTACACAAATATTTACCTAGCCTGTGTAAAAAAATCAGGTCGTTATTAATGAAAAAATTATAGCCGTGGAATGGACATGTTCGGAGTGTAGGACTGGGAAAACGTACCCCTTGATTTGTAGGACAATGCTGCCATTAAATTACACAAATATTTACCTAGCCTGTGTAAAAAAATCAGGTCGTTATTAATGAAAAAGTTTTAGCCGTGGAATGGACATGTTCGGAGTGTAGGACTGGGAAAACGTACCGCTTGATTTGTAGGACAATGCGGCCATTTAACTACTTAAATATTTATCTTGTCGGTGTAAAAAAATCAGGTTGTTATTAATAAATATTTTTCAATCACCAAATCGACATGTTGCCCGCATGCGCAGTTTGTTAGCTACCTCTCTGGAGATTTTTCCGCTGATAAAAGTTGGGCGTCTCGAGGAAACAAAGCGACTGACGAAGATTCAGCCGGTTATTAATCAGAAAAAAAAACGTGCGGGGGCCCCTGGACTATATGTCGAACTCTGGCGTATTATGGAGCAAAAAATTTTTTTCAAAATACATAAGCGTATAATTATCGCTTCACCACAAATTAAATGAGGGGTATTAATAGTGGTTTTGAAAATATAATAAAAGGAATTTTCGTGAAACTCAGATGTGTAGATACCTATATCATCAGACTAAACCACAACTAAAAATAACATTTCAACAATAATCACACTGCCGGTATTTCACACAAAACAAATCAAAGTCCATTTAATAATTTTTATATTAAACAGTAAGACGAAATTGATACCGAGAACAATTCGGAAATAAAAAGACAATCAACGTCCACCACAAAAATAAACAGAGCTAGTCGGAAGAGCATTCGAAACTTGACAGGCAAAAAATTAGCATAAAGCAGATATCCTCGTGGTCGATAAAAGAATGAAAACATCGCTACTCACTCGCTGCTTGCTCGTAACGTGTCAGTCCGTCAAATCTTGACGATCGAATAGTCTGAACGGGGAAAAGAAACCGTTCGCAGGGTCAGTGCGAGCGCGGAAACTCACGAAACGAGGTTAGGGATAGATTGTAATCGGCTCTTCATTACTCCTTTTGTTTGGAAATGAGAAGAGATATCCAGTTTTCTTCCCATTCATTAGTGGCGCCATCCCTTGCGAGATTGAGGAACAAGACTTTGAGGCATGAAAGCAGCGGTCCTCTCTTGAGTCCCAAATCGGAATATAAGGCTAGGCGCGCACTGGAGACTTTTTTCTCGGTGACTGAAACATAATTGTCACTCGGACTATGGCCAGAAGCTAGAACGCGCACATTGCATTAGGCGAAGAGACTCTTGGCCGATTGCCAAGAATCTCGTCATAGAGATCCATTGCTCTCGAGTGACATGTTCCAGTCACTGTGACGGAAGTCTCCGTGCGCGCCTAGCCTATCACTTCTTTAAAGGATGAAATACTGGGGAAGATAGCCTTAAACCCCCACTTATACTTGGAAATCAGTATCATCCACACAGTGGCGTAGCTAGGGGGGCGAGGTGGGCGGTCCGCCCCGGGGGTGTCACCCCAGACACCCAAACTAGTTAACTTGGCACTTTTTCCAAGTTGTATGCTTTCCTTGAAAAAAATTTGAATTCACTCTACTAATGAAATAAATTAGGGTTTAACAAATCGGGTGTCACCCCTCAAACACTCTGGGAGAGTGATACCGAAGTCTTCGAATTTTGCCCTAAGTTGATATAAATATGCCTTTCTTGAACAAAAAAAATTGATCATCCTGGAAAATACTCATTTGGCTGGCTACCTAGGAGGGTGACACCCACCCAAGCTTAAAAATTTCGAACGTAGTTTTAAATATAAACATAAGAAATATAAGTATAAGAATTGATTTAAATAATTAACAGTTTTTAGGGGTATGAACTGGGGTGTCACCCATCCAGCTTTATTTAGGTGATACAAATTTTCTCGATCACACATAAATGTTTTTACTGAGCAAAAAAAAACATTAAAGAAATAATAAAATTATTAAATGAGTTGTCAACCCATTTTGAGAGGGGTGTCACCGTCACCCCTTTGGCTAAGGGCACAGAGAAAAATCCTAACAGAGGGTCCAAAACGATATTTTCAAATTCTGGACGGGTTGGAGGGCGCCACGATCAACTAAATGATTGACAGAGAGATCAAACCTGTGATTGGCTGTCACGCAATCTTCTATTTCGAAGGAGAAGGAAAAAGTTTTTCTCAACCAATCAGGCTTTTCCGTCCCGCCTCTTGTGACGTTGTTGCGATCGCAGCGCCACCCAACCCATCCAACTGTTCGATTTCCATTAGCGCCTATGGCGACGGACTCTCTGTTCTAGTACTCTGTGGCTAAGGGGACATCAAAGTTTTCCACCAAGTAGTTCAACCAGTGGCGTAGACAGAGGGGGTGCAACGGGTCTTTTGCAACCCCCCCAAACTCCAAACTTTTTTTTTTGTGAAATTAAATATTTCAGAATTTCTTTTATTCCCCTGTTCCCGAAATTCGGATTAGGTACACCAAAACAAGTTAAAACCAGTTTTTTAGGTTCAAATTTTCAAAAGTTTTAAGGGGGAGGACCCCCAGACCCCCTCGGTACTTGTAACTTTATTTTTATAACTCTATTTTATGTTAAGCTTGTCAAGATGTAAAAATTCTACCATAAAATCTGTATCCGAAATTCGAGCTTAAGGCCTCAAAACTAGTTAAAAATTAGATTTTTTGAGTCCATTTTTCTAAAATTTTCTGGGGGAGAACCCCCAGACCCCTCTTTCGTAGTTCGAACTCTATTATACATTATACAAAACTTTTCCTATATTTAGAACTTCTTAATGACTCCGCCTTAAATGTACAGTAGAACTCCAATTATCCGAATCAATTGGGACCGAACCCCATTCGGATAATCAAAAATTCGGATAATTGGATTTATTCCGGGGAAGTACCGCCCCGATCGTCGTTGAACGCCTGGTCAGGAGCAGGCGTTTTAAAACGTTACGAAATACGGTTCCCTAGAACGTTTCTACGGTTCATTGAATCGTTACAGAACGTAGCTGCATTCGGCCCTGAATAACTAATAAATAAGAACACGAAAAAAGAACAAAGCGAACATAGAAATGTCAAATAGAACACGAAAAAGAACATTAAAAACGGCAAAATTTGCGGCGGAATTTATTTTATTAATTCTGAAATCGATTCGGATAGTTGGAGTTCGGATAATTGGAGTTCTACTGTATTAAGAAGCTACATTAAAACCTATTAAATATGTTAGAGAGATGCTGAGGAATAATTTTGGGCCCTTCCTGAAATAAAATTCTATATACGGTTTGGACTGAAGAATAACTTACATCTGTGGTGCCCAACCTACGGCCCGCGGGCCAAATGTGGCCCCCGAGGCTGATCCATGTGGCCCGCGGACTCGTTAAATATTAAAAACAAAAACCACTTTCAGAAATCTTCCAAGAAAACCTGGCACTTCCATCTAAAAAAGTATGATAAAAAAGGGTTCTTCAACATCCAGTAAAAATTTTTTTCTTTACTTCTCTGTTTTGTTTTTTTCTAGATACGGGGAATTTGCCATTGTATAGATATTTTTCAGTATCAGTTAACCATTTGAATTCAGTTTAAGGATCTTTTTAGAACCAAACTTTGAAAAGATGTCCGATCGTAAAAAGTTGAAGATTCACTCGGAATGCCGAACCTTTCAAGCAAAGTGGACAAATTCATAACAAACTGTGTGTTTGAGAACAAACATTAGGTATCTGTTCTGTAAAGAACAAAAACTAGAGCTCGATCTCGACTTACAGATAATCATCTTAATTCAGATTTAAGGATAAGTGTTACAAATTTGGAGCTGAATTTACAAGAACTGATGGTATCCTCGAAACAGATGCAAACTTATTGAAAACGGGTAATTTTTCTTTATGTTTAGAAAAATCCTTAAAAGTGTTTTTCATGTGGCCCGCGAGATAAATTTTCATAAGCAAATTGGCCCTCGTGAAAAAAAAGGTTGGGCACCACTGACTTACATCATGACTCGTTGTTGCAAAGTTGG
Organism: Tetragnatha versicolor; assembly: GCA_024610705.1. Classification (NCBI taxonomy): domain Eukaryota; kingdom Metazoa; phylum Arthropoda; class Arachnida; order Araneae; family Tetragnathidae; genus Tetragnatha; species Tetragnatha versicolor. The sequence continues at coordinate 46,603,886 of JANDEH010000004.1, read as the reverse complement.
GAAATTAAAGGCAATGGTAAATTAAAACCTTCAATTTTGAAATAATAAATTAAGGTGCCATAAGAACGCAAATATAAAATGGGGTTCCACCTGAGACCCTCAGTTCTAGACTGGTATCGCAAATTTTATTTTTTTTATAACTGAATTCCAATTAAAAGGGGGTGACACCGAGAGCATCCGCCGTGGGTGACACCCAGGCTAGCTACGCCACTGCATCCACATAATTTAATGAGGAACACCTAGATTCAAATCCTTCCTCCCTAGTAGCACAGCTTATGCAAAATATGTCAGGTCTACGTAACTACAACTAGAAGTTAACTAAATTTGCCATTCATGACAAAAATTTAACCAATCTGGGACATTTGTGCTGCTGTGTCGGGTTCTACTGGACAAAACTTTGTGGTATCACTGGGGTAAGGGGGGTCCTCCCCCAGAACAAATTTTGAAATTTGATAGGTAAAAGTAATGTTTTAACTCATTTTGATCATTCTAGCCACTGCCTAGAGCAGGGGTGGCCAACCCAAATGATCTTGAGGGCCACTTAGCACTTTGAAACACCACAATACTCCCGCGGGCCGCATATAAAATTTTAGGGTATTAGCTGCTCAGAATGACAGTGAAGTAAGTTGAATAAACTAGGTATAGATTAGGGAGTTTTTTAGATCTTTTGCTTACTCTTGCTGTTTCCTAAATATTAGGTCTACCCGAAAGTTTTGTCCCGAACTTGCCAGTCTGTATATTTAGTAATTTTTCTGTTCTTTTCTATTACATTAAACTGATGTTCACTACAACTTCTATCTAAAGCCAATTTGGTGATTTTTGGCGGGTTTTTCTAATTTTTCACAACGTGGGCTTTCCTTGTTTTTAAAACAGTGGGATTTCTTTCAAGCTGCCACTCATAATTTTTAAAAAGCTTCCACTTAATAAATTGAAATATATCAAGAGTCAGATTCAGCCTCTCCAAAACGAGACAAACAAATAATATCATAGCACAGCTCATACCAAATATGTCAAGTTTACGAAACTGCAACTTTAAGTGAACGAAATTTGGCCATACATGACAAAGATGAATCTTGAACATTTGTGCTATGTGGGATTATACCATCCATTTTCTGCTTGCGTAATCCATATTGGCTCTTATCCCCCTTATGGCTTTTAAATTGTGGCATTGAATCCGCTCGGCTTCATTTTTAAAGTCAATCTCCATCAGGATTAAAGTTCCTCCAGCTTAGTTGAAAGGGGGTTAGGTGTAGTATTCCAGCAATACACGAGATTAGTGTGACGTTTTTTGTTTTGTTTGGAAACGTAAATTCAGTCTGTGATTGGTTCCGTGAACTGTACGGACAGTACGGATCCGTATGTAACCAATCACGGATCGAATCAACGTTTCCAAACAAAACAAGAAACCGGAAGTGACGTTTTCACTAATCTCCTCTATTAAGAGCTATACGGCGACAAAAAGTAATTTCATATTTAATTTGATGTTGGTAATTTAACTACATAAATAATTTATGATATTAAAAATGACCTTTTGTAAAATTACAAATGAATTTATAGTTCAAATATTTATAAAATTTATCCGTGAAATTTTGAAAAAGATAGTACACCAAGATGGTTACTGAAAAGAAAGGAAATGGCAAACTATCTCAAATTTCAGGAAAAGTCGAAAGAGGAACCATCACTTGATTATGCTATTGTCGCCAACTTGGCAGTAGATAGAAGTTGAGTATATATCTGATGAGCGTAATGGAAAAGTACCAAAAAATTACTAAATATACAGACTGGCGACTTGGGGACAAAACTTTCGGGTAGACCTAATAAAATATTCATTTAAATTTAAATTGAACTTTAGGAGCAACCCCTAACAATGCCTTCTCTACAGGAACTAAACAGGTCCCGTCACAAAACACTTTGAATTACTCGAAACTAAGTTAGGTTACGTTTTGTGGCGCATATAGAAATTTATGTTTACTTTAAAATAAAGGTTTAAGAAGGATTCGTACCTGGGTGAACTTAATAGCCTGAGACAGTTGTGAATAATAGAGTCCCAAGCAATAAAGGGGGGTCTGGGGTTCCTCCCCCAGAAAATTTTTCGAAATTCAATTCTAATTAACAGGTTTTTAACTCGTTTTGGTTCTTCGTCCGATTTTGGGGGCCTCAACTTAAAAAAATCTCACAGGCTGCAAAATTATTTCAAGCTCAATCTTTGAATCAGCCTGATTTCATTGATGAAATGATACTTTTGGCGCTAAATATGAGGAACCAATCCAATTTTAGCTTTTCTGGGATTCGAACTTGAACTCGTAGAAAGCACTTACCAATTATTCAAGATAGCACATAAAGAAAAACCATCATATCTAGTAGAAGTCAAGTAACAGTTTCAAAAAGAAATAGCTACATGATGTAGTATATTTGTTTTCAGTATGGAATACTTATAGTTTATATATAGTAAGTTAGGTTAAAACCAGGACTGGAGGAAAACTGAGAATTATAGAATATACGTAGGAGGTTTGCGATCTTGAAGAGTTTAATTGATTGATTGTTGCCAGATGATTCAAGTAATGAATTGGAACATGGGCTAGATATTACACTCTATTAATTATGCAAGATTCTCTATATTTTATGCCCTATATATACTTAACACTTTACAGTTATAGATTAACAATCTGAAGATTTCCAAATAAACTTTTATATAGAGGAAATTAATGACTTAGTAATAATTAAGTTGAGGTAAGCTTATGCTTTTTGGTATAATTTTATACAGGGTGATTCAGAAATAATCATCAATAATTGGGGGGGAGGTAGAGGGGCCCTAGACAAGCATATTTCAAATAGGGATGGTGGGGCGCAGCCATACCGTTAAAGAGCTAGGACCTAATGTAGTGAGAGCGCGTTTCAAAAGGCCGTTTTTAGAAGGCCCGTGTGACGAAATAAAACCTAATAAAATGAAAAAATCTATTGCATGAGGTAAGGAAGTATCCCTACTACTTACACCATGAATTCGATAGAATTTGAACCACTTTCTAAACCGTGGAGTGAGTTTCAAAAGTGCAATATTAATCTTTTAGTCAAAGAATGGAGTTCCCTTAATGGTATTTAGAAAAATGATGATCGGGGAAGGAATTTTCAATGATTACATTGATCATTGAAACTGTTTGATCATTAAAAGTTTCATCCCCGATCATCATTTTTCTAAATACCATTAAGGGAACTCCATTGTTTGACTAAGAGATTAATATTGCACGTTTTAAAACTCACCCCACGGTTTAGCAAGTGGTCTGGTCCAATTTCTATCACATTGAGGATTTAGGTAGTACAGATACTCTTGTACCTCATGTAGTAATGTTTTTCATTTTATTATGTTTTGTTTCGTCACACGGGCTTTCTAAAAACGGCCTTTTGAAACGCGCTCGCACTACATAGAACCTAACTCTTTAAGGGTAAGGCTGCGCCCCACCATCCCTATTCGAAATATGCTTGTCTAGGGCCCCTCTACCTCCCCCCAAATTATTGATGATTATTTCTGAATCACCCTGTATTTGTTAATTTTACACAGAAAAGAAAATTCTCATTTGCTGCCTCAGTAAAAACTCGGCTTTTACCAGGACAGTTTATATTTTTTTCACTTGCAGCAAAAATATGCCAAACCTTTCACTGAAGTTGGTAACCAACACTTGTACTTGGTTTATAAACAAGACTCTACGATTATAGTGGATAGAATGGGCTTGGCTTAGCAAGATTTCAACTAAGATTGCAAGTAAAAAAAAAATCTTAACTACAAAGGGCAGCTAATAAAACATTTAATGGGAATAAAAGCTCCAATTTTTCAAACAGTAAAATACCTATGACAACAGCTTGCAGGAAGTTTCTGGAGTTATCAAATACAATTAACTGTTATCAGAATTTACTAAGTATAACTTTCAGGCTGAATTGAGGATCTAAATGGGAAAAGAACTGCATTCTTCCTTTTAGCTCCAAACACAAGAGAAAATACACTAGCGGAAATAAAAATCCCAACACCAAGAAGGAAAGGAGATATCAAAGTCAAATTTATTTCTATGATTGCACATAGTATCAATGATAATTGATTAAAAAATCAGCCTTCCTGGATGTTAGGGGGCCGAGAAAACCAGGGAGGAGTGTTGTCTCCATAGGTGTCCATTACCGCTTTCACACGTCATGGTATTGAGTGACAGGGGATCTAAATGACTTTTGAGGGATTGGAGGACCATGTTGCCTCCTCAGGTAGTCCAAATTCATATGGTGCACCAGCGGACGTTGCATACCGGGCTAGGTGATTTCTCCTCATTAACCGGACTTGTTTTGTGGGTGTTGGTTCTAGAGAACTGGTAAGACGGGGTAAAAATGCAACCTAGGGGGTTAAGAAGAAAGCTTGGACATTGGATACAACATGTGGTTGTGCATGTTTCTCTTGAAATTTGTCCCCAGGACAGGTCTGAAGGTAAGGGCGGACAACCGGCTAAAACACCTCAATGAAGCAGCTCTGGTTGGAAGAAGTACTGGTGAATCATACTCAGGAGTTGCAGAAATGGAATCCAATGCATCCCCACTCCGTTACCCTGCATCACCACTCCGTGGAACGATTAGAAAATCATCAGCTGAGTGCGCTCTCTCCATTGTGTCTTCAAACTCATACCCAACAGTCGTGGTGCTCCAAACCGAAGCAGGATTCTCTCATAAACACAATGTCATGAAATTGGGATTTTCATTCCCTTACTTCGTGCACTATTGGAAACAGAAAGGTCCATTTCAGCTCCTGGTTTGTAGACAAAGATGTAAGAAGCTATGCAGACCAAACGGACAATCCGCAGTACTGCAAACGACATCCATCCCACTGCCGCTTGTCCTCAGTATGATCTACCGGTACTTTGGCCAACCAGAGCTGCTTCATTGAGGTTTTTTAGCCGGTTGTCCGTTCTTACCTTCAGACCTGTCCTGGGGACAAATTTCAAGAGAAAAATGCACAAACACATGCTTTATGCAATGTCCAAGCTTTCTTCTTAACCCCCTTTGTTGCATTTTTACCCTGGCCTATCCGTTCGTAAGAAGCAACGCTCACAAAACATGTCCGGAGAAAGAGGAGAAATCACCTAGCCCGGTATGCAACGTCCGCTGGTGCACCATATGAATTTGGACTACCCGAGGAGGCAACATGATCCTCCAATCCCTCAAAAGTCATTTAGAGTCCATGTCACTCATACCATGACGTGTGACGGTGGTAATGGACACCTATGGAGACAACACTCCTCCCTGGTTTTCTCGGCCCCCTAATATCTAGGAAGGCTGATTTTTTAAGCAATTCACATTGATACTATGTGCAATCACAGAAATAAATTTGACTTTGATATCTCCTTTCCTTCTTGGTGTTGGGATTTTTATTTCCGCTAGTGTATTTGATATATGCTCTTTAAGAGAGTGAAAAATTTTATTAAATCATCAGTTAAAAAAAGATTAAATCTCAAAACCAAGTTTTAAGAAACAAACTGAAAGATCTCATCTGTATAAATATTAGCTTTTTTATTTAAAAACCACAAATTGTTATTGGAACTTCAGAATCTTCTGGTACTGAACTTTATTTTAAAAAAACAACAGTCTATAAAAATATTTTGCAGAGCTTAAACAGTTGTTGATTCATTTACTTCTAATACCTGGAAAAAATTTTAAGTTTTTTTTTAATTTTCATTTCATTTCCACTTGGATTTCTAGGCTCCAATGGATGATCCTCCATTGATTCTACTTTAATTTTCAAGAAGGCTAAATCTTTTATATCCCAATCTACAATAGCCAGCGAAACATTTCCTTTCTCATTAACTAGAGCGTAGATAAAACAATTTGGTTTGAAATTGCACACTGATTTTACACCAACAATATTTCATTCTTCAGCACTTTGATACTAACTGTAAAATTCTATATTCTTAAATCAATTTAATTTATTATGAAACTCCTTCAAAATATCCTATTAGTTTTAGATTTCATTTTTGACTTTTCCAAGAGAAAATGTCTTAATCAGATATATATAATTTTTAAGCTGGCAAATCCAGGTAAGCAGAATGATTGTATAATATGGAATAAACCAGGTATTGAGATACAAATAAAAATAATCTAAAACACAGAAAAGAATAAAAATTTTAAAGTTACTTTAATCTATTTAAAATTGCTTGAATCTATTAACACGTTATAACAGTCTAGGAGCACACAACACACCTATTTTCACAACTAAACAATTTTACTGTAAATTTCATTAATCACTCTAACAACTGTCACTGCCAACCTGACCATCAGTTAACCAAAAGTCAGACTTCTTTACTACCCATCGAAAATATAACTTCCAGTAAAGTTGACGGTGAATGCAGACGCAAGTATTTTTGGAGTTAACTTTAAACACTATAAAGTATGTGATACCTCATTAAAAGGTATGTGATTTCAACTATGTTTTGACATACAGAAAACACATTTCAAGATATTAGTAAAAGCAGAAAACAAGATGTGTTTATTGTACTCTCTCTTCAAAATAATAACAAAGGATAAGTCGATGAAAAATTGACACATCACATTGTGAGGATTCTAAAACAGAACAATGGGAAAATACTTCAGTTTAAATAGCTCAAGAGTTTCATGCATGAACTTGTCGAGAAGTTATAATTATTTTCAACAGCACATGCTTCGTTTGAAGAGCATGAAGTACAACATTTTTTATGTCGGAACAAAAATGATACAATGAGATCATCCATCTATCTTACCATGCATTAAAACATTGCCACCATAAATGCTGAATTTAAGTATACTTTGTGTGGCATCACGATGTAAAACATTAATACTGGCGTAACTAAATGTGTAAAAAAAATTTTTAATTGCGTCATCACAAAAACTGAGGATCCAATCCCCTCCAAGAGAAATACAAATGGCATTATCAATGGATGACCCCACAGGGGTATTTTTCTATATTTAAAGTAGCACTACAAATTCTTACAGAAAGCTCTTTGAAGAGTGGATACCCATTGGGTAAAAAGGAAGATTTTCCATTGTTATGGAGTGCACACTTATGATTGAGAGTCCATAAAGTAGGGCTGCCCCTTTTTGCTCCTGCGTCTAGTAAGGATTTCACAGCCAGTCTCAGTCACCAGCAAGGTTTGTTCAAACTGAGCAGAGCGCTTTCCGTCCCGGGTCACAGCAGTCCAATCATCAGGCCATGAGATGTCAGTCCATGTGCCTGTAAAGCAAGGGAAAATAGGATTATCAGTGGGATGATACAGTAATTATGTGCAACTCAAACGATTCAAAGCTGAAAAGAAGCTTAAAAACGTTTAAATTAACCAACAATAAAAAAATACTCCCCCATACGGCAGGAGAAATGTTTTATTTTGTAAGAATTAACGTTGAACGAAAAATCATGCACAACACAAAATATCCCTTAGGACGGGCCATAAAAAACAGCACTATCATTCAATTCTGACATTTACAACAAAAACTATTTTGCTTTATATCTTGTTTATTTTCTCTTCAAAGGAAATTTCATAAAAAATTTCAAATTATTGTGTCCAATTGAATTAAAATATAATTTCTTAACCCATTAACGCCCAAGTTATCCTTTTAGGGGGCGAATTGAATAAAAATCATGAATCTGGTGTATTTTGCCTTACATATGAATATTATGAACAAATTTTGTCAAAACAGTCATGAGTTTTTTTTTAAAATGCTGATCTAAAAATAGATCACTGGGCGTTCGGAGGATATTTTTTGTCACAAAGCTAAGTACTAGTTAAACTTCGAAAATATACTTAAAATTATAAAATAAGTATAAATATTTGTATTTCTCTTTAAAAAACACGTATTTATTCATAAATATGTGGGAAAATAATTAAATAGTAATAAAATTGAATAATTTACCCAAAATTAAGTACACAAATAGCCTATGTTGAAAGTAATTTTAAGGGGAAAAGGGGAAATTGAACCAAGAACTTGAAATTTATATATAAGTATATTAAAGAAAACATATGACATGACATAAAATTGTAAATAAAAGGAATTGGGTTAATTTTTTGAAAATTTTGTAGATTGATTTACCATAAATTAATAATATTCATGAAATAAAATGTAACTTGGCCTAACATGGCAACATTCAATATTGCTGGTTGTTTGAGCTTTTCGGCGACCTATTCCTATTCAATAAACTACTTTCTCTGGCATAACGTCAATTTTAAGGTTACAAAGGCTGGATAAGGGCGAATTTTAAAAAAATATAATAATAATTTAATAAAAATATTAATAATCCTCCAATTTGAGATTTTCATAACTCCTTGATAACCTTTAATTGTCTTATAATTTCCCTTGTGAAGTATTTCAAAACTACTTGTGTTGTTTAAAATAAGTTTATGTGAATAAACACCAATAATTTTATACCAGTAGTTGCAATGCTGTGCTTTATTAGAAATTAATCATAATGGCCTACCCTCCATTTATCCACCAGAATAAATTATAAATTTAATTAGCAATAATATAATGTTCAATTTCTTAAGAAAATCAATAGTTGACTTAATTTTGAACATTAATGTGTTTTCTCTGACACATTTTATCAGTTTTGAGTGGAAAAAACAAAATCCTCGTATTGTAAGCAACACAGAAAAAATGAACGCCCGAACGCCCAGTGATCTATTTTTAGATCAGCAGTATTTGTACTTGAGTTTTCACTAAAAAAATTAATTTTGACTAAACTCTGCATTATATCCCAATAGCTACATCTATAAAGATAAAATAAAACTGGAAAAGGATTCATTTAGTGGTATACCTTAACTGTTTTCATGAAAAACGCAAATGAAGATGAAAAACTGCAAAATGAGACTCTAAGACGAATTTTAGCCCATCACTGTTACAAAATAAACGAAGCAAATGCAAAAACCTCATGGTATTAGAATTGGGGGATGTTTCCTCTTGCCATACGTGCAGTTTCGTTACTCTTGGGTGAATTTAAAGAGATTTAAGAGAGAATTTATGACACTATGTTTAGCGATCTAAAAATAGATCACTGGGCGCTAATGGGTTAATCTGTGATTCCAGTAACAGTATTACTGTCAAACAGAAATGCCGTTTTTTTCTAACTCTAGAATAGTAAAAAATTTTCCTCTATAAACTTTACTAGCCTTTGTTTTCTTTTAAATCTAACCATGGCATTTCAAAATTGTTAATGTCATGCCCAACTAAGCTAACTTGGCTTTTTTTAGAGAGAAGCTCAAAATTATTTCTCAGTACCCCATTCATTTGAAAACATAACAGATTAAATACACATTATCAGAACATTCACAGATAGAAGTTGAATCAAGGTGTGCTTAATGTAATGATTTTGTGGATATGTTCAAAGCAAAAAGTGGGGTTGTGGGGGTCCTTCCCAAGAAATTTTTTTGAACCCTGAAATATCCTACTACAACCCCTTTTAAGATTTGAGTTCCCCTTTCCAAGTACTGAGAAAAGATCCAAAGGGGCCAAAGAACCATACTTCTGACCCCTGCACTTGACAAAATAAATGGTCCCGACTTTTCTCTTGTGTTATATGAAAATCCTAGTATAAAATCATAAACTATGGGAGTCTGATGTATGTGAGTATTTGCAGATTATATTAACAGCATGTTATAAAAATAGGGTTTCCCTTCTTAGATACAATAGTACATACTGCTGGAATTTAGTAAAACAGTATGAGAATACTACAACAATAGCACAAAAGAATAGAAAATATGTATACCTTCTGAAATCATTGGTTCAATGGTGAAGCAATGGCCAGGTTTCATAATCCCAATAGCTTTGTTCTCTGTAAGAAAAACATTTCTAATAAGATGCCAGATTTTTTTAAAGTAAGACTAAGATTATTTTATATTCAGCAAGTCAAAAATGAAAACTAATTTTTCAAAATCTGCTAAGTGTGCTACTATTTTAGGTAAATTTGCTGTGTAAAACAACTTACTGGCATAATGTGGAACACTTGGAGTAGTGTGAAACAGTCTGAAAAAAAAAACGGTTATTTAAATGAATGCAAAAAGTATAATCAATATTTCTCATAAGGGTGGTATTAATATAAAGATAAACGTAAATATAAAGCATACAAAATAGTAGCTTTTTTTAATAGTAATGCTGAAGAACATATGATGAATTTAATGTGCAATTAACCTTAAGAAACTAACTAACACTTGCAAGAGCTAGAATTGCTATCAAACATACCTGTGTATACCATGTCCGCAATAGCTGCGCACCACTGAGAATCCATGAGCTTGGACATACTTTTGGATCACATTACCAATTTCTCGATACTTTTCACCTGGCTTCACTACAGAGAAACAAAATATGTCAAAAAAACATATAAACAAAAAATGTCTCTAACCTTAAAGAACAAACAGTAATACTCCTGGTAAATGAAAAGAAACAATCTATTTAATTGACATGCCTTCAAAGTAAAACAATATAAAATATTTGTTTTAGTGCAATGAAATTATTTATATGGTTAGAATTACTTACTATAATTATTATACAAATTTCACTTATTTGAGTGGTAAGGAGGTATAAAAAAATCTGAAGGGAACTGTGATAAAATCTATTAAGTACCTATCTCAATGGCTTTTTGGAGGGCTTCATAAGTAACTCTAACCAGCTTCTTGCTTGCTTCATCCACATTCCCCACAAAAAAGGTTTCATTCAGATCCCCATGGAAACCTTTGTGGTACACTGTTATATCAACTAAAAACAAAAGTAATAAAATTTGAATTAGTTCTCACTCAAATTTCAATACAATATTAAAAAGGCAATCATAGGGTTTTATATAGCTCCTAAACTTAAAAATAAGTGTTAAAAATAATTTCTCAAGTATAACAAATAGCTTAAGATACATTAAGACATTTGTTATTTGTTTGAGCATTACCGTAAGTTTATATAAACCCTAATAAAAACTTTCGTTAATGCACAAAAGGAAAATCAATAAGTGCTCAAAGAATTTAAGACGTCTATAGAACTGGACTCACTGTTAAGAAGATCTCCATCTTCCAGTGGCCTGGTATCAGGAATACCATGACAAATCACTTCATTAACAGACCTACAAAAAAGTTTGTTAAGTTATTCATCAGAGCAAATAAAGTTTTAAAATATAAAAATGGAGCAAAAAACAGAAAACCAGTTACAGGGGTGGAAAATCCAAAATTGATTTTTGTATCAGCTTTAGGGCAGTTTTGTATCAAGTCAAAATGCATTTTTGTATCAGCTTTTAGGTTTTGTATCAAGGCAAATTTCATTTCCGTATCAGTTTACAGTGAATCTGCATCAGGCTAATCTAATAGTTAGGTTTTATATAATGCATCAGGGTTCATACAAATTTTCAGAAATCAAAATCAAGGAGTATTCCAGGAGTTTTCAAGAAGTGTTTTTTAAAAATTCAAAGAGTACTTTTTTACATAACTTAAGAAACACAAATTTTTTACACGGCTTCAAACACACACTGCATTCCTGAATCAGTTTTTAAAACCACTTTAAAAGTCAAAATGCAACTAAAATCAGATAAAAATAAAGGAAATTAGTTAATAGAATAATTATTTAAGTAAAAATTAAATTGGAAAAACGATATTGTCAAAAACTTTTAGTTAAATAGAAAAAAAGTAAGAAATTATTTTTGAAGGCATTTTTAGAATCTTATGAATCAGATCAGATACCTAAAACAGGTAATAATCTAACAAGATTTAAAAAAAACCACTGTATTATCAACTTATTAAGTTGCTATAAAGCGTCCTTTCATTAAAATTTACAACTTAGAAAATCCTCTCAGTTGAAAATACTAAATAAAATAGAGAAAAAATCTTATTAGACTTATCAGGCTGGTCTGACAAAAGTAAATTTGTTTTTTCTGCATCGCCGTTAAAGCTAACTTCAAAAGACGTCCGTAAGTCTGTAGGAAAAGCAGTCCTGAAAAAAAACGGAACTGTCGCGAAAAGTAGCTATTTTCCCGATTTCCGGAACACGAGACGGAACACCGGACTTGTTGGCTTCTGACCACGGTAAAGTTGTTTTTTTTACTTCGCAATAATGCCGCAAGAAAAAGCCAACTTGAATCAGCACCCGCGGCCGTCCAAGCAAGTCGCGGGAAGAACGGAACACTCCAAAAAATTGCTATTTTTCCGACTTCCGGAACACCGGACTTGTGGGCTTGTAAACACGATAAAGTTGTTTTTTTACTTCGCAATAATGACGCAGAAGAAGCCAACTTGAATCGGCACCCAAAGCCGTCCACGAAAGTCGCGGGAAGAACGGAACATTCCGAAAAAAAACCCGAAACTTTCGCGAAAAATCGTGATTTCCGACTTTTCAACGCACTAAACGCTGCGGATTGAAACCTATTTTATAGGGGAAGTAAATTTATAGAAGAAATATTCAGGTTGAAAATCAAAGAGTTTTTAAGGAGTACAACCCAAATTCAAGTAGTAGTTTTCAGTGCTTGAAAATGAAATTAATTTTCAAGGAGCGCACGAACCCTGCTTATCACCGAAAAACACTGCCAAAAATCAAATCAACGCACTTGTCTACGTCGGAAGGCAGACGAAAACTGGTTTTCTCTGCCTTCCACAATGGAGAGAAACCGGTTTTTCTCCTTTAAGCGACGGTAGACAAGTTACTAATTGTCCTATTTCCACCCCATTTCATAGCGATCCTAGCGGGATGAGAATCGATCATAGTGGCTGAGGATTGGTTCTTTTCTTATCAGTTGGATTTTCAGGGTTACTGATTCAGATTGAACGGATTATTTGGTTTTTGGCGCAGTTTGGCGCAAAAATGTGAATTTTGCCCATTTTTGGCGCAGTTGGCGCAGGTAACCAATTTCGGCGCAGTTTGGCGCAGTTGGCGCAGATTTTCCACCCCTGCAGTTAAGACATTTCTGTGTAAAAATACCACTTATATTCATACACTTTCATGGATGTTTTGTATTAACAATGAAATTAATTTTACAGCATTCAATGGAATTATGAGATGCGGACAGCAGTTTTTCACATTTCTAGAGAATTGGCCATATGGTTATTTTAATGAAAGGATAATATGTTATAAAAAATATTTATATGATAAAACGAGTTGTTGTTATGTAGGGGGTCACAGCTAAATTGCGGTGTCATAATGGCGTTTTACCGTATTTTTATTTTTCAAAAACTGAAATGGTTAATTTCAATTAATTAAAATTAATTGAAGTTACTAATTAAGTTCATGCATAAAAAAGCTTACTTAACTAAACAAATGGGGAGAGTTGAAATAACTTCACTTACGTGCAACATGACTTAGGAAATCGATAATAATTTAATGGAGAAGGATAACAATCCCGAGCAATTGAGGCCTGAAACACAAGGTACTTATTATAATTACAATAACTAATAGTACATACAAAAATAAAAGAAAAATATGCATTCAAGTGGTTTGTAAGTAAAAACTATACACAAACCTCATGAACAATTCTGTCTAGTTCATCTGTGGTCACTCCTACAGCAACATGTCTGGCAACAGTGTCAAGTACTTCACGTGCCAACTAAAATACAATAGGACCATAATTACTTACAGCTATAAAAAATTAGTGGATTAAAATAACAAATTACACTAATTGTTTCAGCTTGCTATTAAACTGTTACAGAATTTAAGCTTATGGAATATTTAGAAAGACTTATTCTTTAAAGTTTATAGCAGCATTTATAAAATTCAAAGATGTCACCTAACAACTTAAAAGGGGTACAAAAACACAAAATGTTCTTTAATAAATACTTCAAACTCTAATTCAAGAGGGTGTTTAATGAACCATGTATGCCAGGCTCCCGAGATATGCAGTCATCACAAGATTTCTGATATTTTAACAATAAGTGCAACCAATATAACTTTGTAGAGAGGCAAAATGTAAAAAAATGGGGGGGAAAAGCTTAAGTTCACATTTAATTCCTAACTTAAATATTATGGAAACTTAAAAGGTGTTAGGGTAATTTAAGGACTGCTAAATAATTTTTCTACACTAACATCTAAAGTCAGGTTTTTTAATACATTTATATTTATTGCATACTTGGAAAGTGCGGAATTTCCAAGAACTTTTGTATTGAGTTTGAACAGCACATTTTGTAGGTTTTAATGCATGATCTTGAGAGAGGGGGAGAATGTTCAAAGTGGGTCTTAACAAAAAGATAAGTAAAATTGATATTGTTTTAATGATAACTTTATGGACTAGACTATCTTTTAAGGAGTTTTTTAAGTAAAAAAAAACCCTGTAGTAAAACCACCCTGAAAAGGTGTCTGTGGATCAGCAGAAAAGTTGGCCTGAAAGTAAAAACTAATCACCTTTGAGGCCAAACTGACACCTGCTATTTCTTCTGCATCTAGAATTTTGATACTAGTTGTTCCCTTCAAAGTAGTTTCACATAATGAAATACCTAAAATAAGTCATTATTAGAAATTTTAAAAAGGCAATATGGGGTTATATGAGAACATTGCTTTAAAAAATAAAAAGGAATAGTAATTTTCATAAGTTTACTGTATTTTATGAGTGTACAGTATGTTAATGAATTAAAACTTTTGAAATAACAAATAACTAACCTTGAGGATGATCTGCATAATCAGGTCGCATGATAGACTCAGGCACTTCTCTCTTAGGTGTCTAAAAAAATAGGGAATGAAAATTGAGTGGCACAGATAAATTCAACAGGTAATAGTTTTTTTTATGAAATTAGACTAAATAAATGGAAGAAATTTTTGATGAATAACATTAAATTAGAGGGGTTTTTTTTGTATTATGTGAATAGGAAATAATTTGGGATCAATAAATGATGTCAAATATGGGAAACGTTATATGTGTGAAATTATGTGAATTAAATATAACTAATAAATAAGCAAAAACTTCCAAGAAATCTGCAAGAAAAGTCATTGGTAAATAAGATGAAAATAATGTAAGCTTGAAGAGTTTTACGACTAGTTTCATCTGATAATTCATTGTAATTTTAAGATGAAAATTGTTCAAGTTTAAAATTATGATCTTACCTACTTCAAATAAAACAAGGAATGGAACAACAGTAAATGTTTATGTTTGAGTGAAAATATGGACAATAGATAGAATATCTTTCTAAAATAATATTGGTTTCATTCTTCCAATTGAATGCAAGATTGTTCATTTCATATTACAATAGTTCAGGGGATTTTTTTTTCAAAATACTGTTTTATTTTCTAGATATAATCACCTTAAGGATACTTAGGGAGTTACTGTACTCTACCAACAAAATAGGATGATACAAATTAGTTATAAATGCAAAAAGATCAAAACAAAATTTCTTACCACAGGAAATGGTCTGAGTTTTCCAGTGAATTCAAAATCTGGCCAAGGATTATATGGCTTTATTACACTGCCTTCTGAAAAAAAGTTAATTCAGTAATTAATTTAGAAAAATCTTATCTATGATTTTAAGTAACAACATTTGAAACAGAAAACTTCAGCCCAGTTGAAAATGCTATTTTTTTATTGGGAGCAATACTGGCATAAACTGGAAAACCCCTCTGAATCAAGGGTGGGTCCAGACCAGGTTTTGGAGGGGGCCATATTGGAGGGTATATATGTAATAGTACTTTCCAAGTTTTCAGGTTCAGGGCCCTTAGAAAATTTTCTGAACTTTAACATCTCAGTGCTTTTAAGCAGTTTTTTAGGGGTTTGTACAAACATGGGCTGTCCGTAAAATAAGGGTCCCAAGGAGCTGCAGACGCGAGGAACGCTGATGCGGGATTCGGTCACAATGGCATGTACCTAAGCTCCCTTTCTACAAATTTCCATTCCAGCCAGCTGTCTATGATGCTTATTATAGGATTAGCAGAGGTTAGACATGGACCTTTCGCTTGTTTCTCCTGCCAGTTGCGAATTACGCTCGGTGATTTGTATTTTGTGTGCAAAAAACACTGTGCCTGTGGACACCTATTCCAAAATGTGTGAAGTGTACAGAGAAAAATGTACGAGCGAACAAAATGTGCACAAACGGTACAGATAATTCAAAAATGGACGCACAGATGCCCCTGACGAACCACGTGCTTGTGACGCTTCAGGCTGGCGGGAGAACTCTAACAGCTGCCAAGCCTATAATAAGCATCCTAGACAGCTGGCCAGGGCATGGGTATGTAGAAAGGGAGCCAATGTACATGCTAGTGAGTTCAAAGTTCAAATCCCACGTAACAGTGTTCTTCGTGTCTGCAGCTTCTTGGGAATCCTATTTTATGGACAGCCCTCGTAGTTACTTCAAACATTACACAGTAACATTTGTTAGTTTCTTATATCAGTAAAACTCAGAGGATATCAAAGGTTGTGCCAATATTTATGAAAGTGGAGAGAGATTTCTAAGGGCCATAACTAGACTTTGTTTTGTGAGGTGTTTTTGCTCCTTTTGCCTTTTCTAAAAGTAAAGTTTCAGCTGATTTTGAGACCTAATGAACCACAGAATTTTCAAGATAGCAGGGTCTGTAAAAAATTTTGAAACCCAGAAAGAATTTTAAAACCCTTTTAGTGTTTATCTATTTTGACATTCCATTCTATATAGGGAAAACCCAAAAGAGGACCATTTCAAGTAAGAGGCTGAATTTTTAAGGGAAAACACTATAAAATAGATGTCAAAATTCAAGAATTGGGTTGGGGGACTTTCCCAAGAAAAGTTTTTGAATTTTAACATTGAAAAGTAATTTTAAGCTATATTTGATAGGGTTTCTCGGAAGGGACCATGGCCCCCTTAACCTGTCCATGCTCTGAATATTAATAATTGAATATAAAACTGATTTTATTTCTATAAAATTAAAACTTAACAAAGCTAAGCTTAAAAATAACATTGACCATGGACTTACTAGCTTTCTTATGGACTTGCTTATGTTCATTCCAATTCCCTTTGAAACATTCCTGAAATAAAAGAGAAAAATACTAATAAGAACACATTTCAATTTCCATGAACCAACATTAACATTACCAGTTAGTTCAAGAAAAGCAACAAATAAAAGGCATTGGCAATACCAAATTTCACCCAGACCCGGATTCTTTGAATTTACTCTTAATGGTTTAGGAGTGTCTGAGCAGCACTCTCCTCTTTGTCATATTTTGTTTTATAAGAAGCCAAGATTTTCTTCCCTCACTGCTTTTTGAAGTAGGGGGAATGGAGTTCAGATTCAGCCTGAGATTTTACATGTAAGAACTTAGATAATCAGCGCACGAAAAAAATGAGTACTTAAAGGATTCTCAGTAAAATAGAAAAATATCTTAACTTTATTACGAAATGAAATTTGAATCACGTGTTTAGTTACCTGTGAACAGAAAAAAGATCCGCTAATGCCATGTTTGATACATGTTGGGCATCTAAGCTTAGCAAATTTTTCACATCCAGGAGTTTCGCATTTTCTTTCACTTATTATTTCGTCCGACATACTTTTTAAGGAAATCTTCGCCAATTCCGCAGTTGTACGTACCGATCCAATTTGTGGAAGTTGAAACAAAATTTGGAACCAAACATAAACATCCGCCAGGGTTTTAAGGTTGAGATGATTGTAGCCTGAATTTAATAGGATTTTTTTTATCATTGATCACCACTGTTGTTCACATGAAACAGCTTATATAAAATATATTGAAAGTTCAGTAAAATTTAGAATTTAAATGGATTGGCTGATTGGCTTTAGTAATGTTAGTATTAATGATTTAGGAACTTGAAATCATTAGGTTTGTTTTATATGAATCTGGCAATGGTCTTTCTTTTGTTTAATGTTTATTTTACAAGTCGTTGGTTGTTGTCGTTGTTAGAAATATTTTGTTGTTTGGAAATTTTAGTTTGATAAATCAGTTTTGTGTCTCTTTCCCTCTCTAAAAATAATAGGTTTGACTTTTTATTTACTTCTTATGCAATATCTTACGTAAATACCTGACCTAGTTATAATTGCCAATGTGACACACAATCTGTGTCGATTTGTCTGTAAATGTAACATTTTCAATCTTTTTAGTAATCTTATTCAGAATTCAGTCTAATTCATAATTTTATTTCTCTTCAATATATGGATAAGAGAAATGCTGATCACTATTGCCTTTGTTATGTAATGCCAGGTTAGGCTTAAAATGTTTTATTTATGAAATTTCATCCATCTAAGTTTAGACACGATAGAAATATAATTATATTTGGTCAGTCTATTTAATTCTTTCACAGCCTCTCAGTTGGGAATGATCCTCCTGTAGAGCCTGTTTTAACCAGTCTGATTCCACTTGTGCTAGGCGATATTTTGGGCATCACTCCTGTCAATAACCTACTGAGGTATAACAACAATAGGAGTGAGCAATATTAAAAAAACTTAGGGTTTACATACATGTTGATTTAAAACAGCAATATTTCCCCGTGTAGCGAAGATCACAATTGCTGCCAGAATCCTTAAGAATGTATGCAACGGTGATAATACATCAGCCATTCTATGTACTGGTCTAGATGGGAACAATGTGAAAGCATCAGAGATATGTCTTAGCATATTAGATAGTTCAAACAAATCAACTTAAACAACCTGGAATGAAAATTTTGGTCAGTTGAAATATTGGACCCTGAAACATTTTCGGCACAGCTTTGATAAGAGTCGACCAGCCGCTATGTTTACCCACGGCTCAAAGGATGACACACAACCATATAGATCTAAATATTAATATCATTATTATTTTATCCTAAGATAATATTTAGATTATTATTTAAGGAACTAATAATGTTGATATTAATAATTAAATCTCTATGGTTGTCAGTCATCATTTGAGCTGTGGATAAACATGGTGGCTGGTCTACTCTTATCGAAGCTGTGCCGCATTTTCCCCTGAATCCCTTATTGAATATTTGTTTTATTTTACCTCTATTTTAACCTGTATATTTAAATCTTAAGTATTCTTATTACCATGATTTTTTTATGGATTATGATAATACCTTCTCTTAAATTATTCTAATTTTTTTAGGTTGCAACCATGAAGGTTGAACGCCGTAGACGTTCACGGGAAAGAAGCAAGGAAAGAAAAAAGCACAGACAAACTCACTCATCAGTGGATGAGGAATCTTATGAAGAACTCTCTCGTAAAAAGAGAAGAATTGAATCTGAGTTATATAAACTTGATTTACAAGAAGCTAAGGAAAAACGACGAGCTGAGAAAGTGTTAGTGATAAGTTTTGCTGAACATGATGTTCAAACTTTTAAACGTACATTTTATTTGATAAACATATGAAGCACTTTACTCATTAACATCATCCACATTAATCAAGCTAAATATGTGAAATACTTTTATTAATTTTGCAATTGGCATTTTTTAAGGTGAAATTAAAAGAATTATTTTCAGTTTAACTACTAATGAGTATTTTAATATTGTCTGTCAGGGTTAAGTAGATTACAAACTATTATTGATATTTTATGAAGTTAATTATTAAAAAGCTGATTGATTTTTAGAAGATTAATTGACTTATAGACTTGTTATTGCTTGTTAAACCCTTATATGACTCATGTGATGATATGTTAAGTATAAAAATATTTAGTACTTGTGTATGTGTATAGGAGTTAATTGATTAGAATTTAGCAATTAGAAATAAATATTTAATATTGCTGCATATTCTATTAGTCAAAAATCGTTTTTTTATCAGGACTAATCAGGAATCAAGTTCAAATAAATATAGGTACTGAGCATCTTAAGTTTAAATCATAATTAATAGTTTTAGTCATTAATCTTAAAATAAATGGTTCTTAATGTGTAACTGGATTTATACCTGGTTCATTATCATTAAGATGTATGTGGTATTATTTTAGAAGAGAAGAAAGGCGTCCTCCCAAAAATGAATCGCACAAACGGAAGCATCCAGAAATTAAGAGAGAGTCCTCAAGTGATGAAGAAGATACTAAGAGACACAGGAGACAAAAAGAAGATAAGCAAAAAAAAGAAGCAAAAGCAGACAGAAAGAAACCTGCAGAAGGGGTGAGTACTAATCAATTGATTTCCTTGTTGTCATTAGGATACAAAAATATTGTATCTCTTAACTGGCCTCTATTTAATTGGATCTCCAAATTAACTGTGCATAATAAGATTTTAGTTCAAAGTAAAAGGGGGTGGCAATTTTTGTGCTCAGTCAGATTTCAGATTGGTAAAGATGGAGTCTAGTAATTTAAATTTGAAGATAGTACCATATATTAAAATAAACAAATATCTCTACTTGAACAGCCAACTTTTACATTTCGTTGTTAATTCTGTTTATAAATTTGTCAATAATAAAACTAACAATCGTGATTGTAAATACCTTATTGCATAGAAATTGCTTCATTAAAATCAGAAGCATGCAAGTTATTCATGCATGCATTTTAAAACTTCTGTGCTTTTTTCTTTTAGAACAAAGGCCAAAACAATGCAAAACCAGATTTTTCAACTTCAGGCAAACTTGAAGAAGACACAAATATGTACAATGGTGTTGTCATCAAATACAATGAACCCTCAGAAGCACGAAAACCTAAACGCAGATGGAGGCTCTATCCATTCAAAGGTGACACCGAACTGCCCTTTTTACCAGTACATCGCCAAAGTGCGTACCTTTTTGGACGTAGCAGACTTGTTGCTGACGTTCCAATCGACCACCCGTCCTGTTCCAAGCAACATGCTGTCCTGCAATTTAGGATAGTGCCATTTAAACGGCCAGATGGGTCTAACGGAAGAAGGGTCAGGCCTTACATAATTGATCTCGACTCGGCCAATGGAACTTTTCTCAATAACAATAAAATAGACCCTAGAAAATATGTTGAATTGATGGAGAAAGACGTCCTCAAGTTTGGGTTCAGCTCTCGAGATTATGTTGTGTTGCATGAAGAATCAAAAGATGACGAAATCGACGATGATGTTCAAGAAGAAAGACAATCCGATTGACTTAAAACATTTTTTGTGGGGATCAGAGAAGTTATGGTGTACAGGCTGTTGACTCTTGCTAGTGTTGTGTAATATATACTTATTAGTGATGAATTCACTCCAAAGCCTAGAATCAATACTTTGCATCTTGTATGAAATTACTAAGTGTTAAAAATTTTTCTATGTTAGGTATATTGATAAATGGTCCATGTTATTTATATCTATCAATTGAAGTGTATTCATTGGTTAAGACATTAAACCATCACTTTTATCATCTGTACCATTTCTTATTGTGTTGCAGGCAATCACGTTTTCCAACCGATCAAAACTTAAAGGTACAATTTTTTTTAATTACCTAACAATTGTAATTATAATTGTTAATTCCTTTTGTTACCAGAACCTTTTAGTCCTTTCTTAACATTTCTTAGGTTATTTATCGTAGCAGACTTTCTTTAGTATAACTTAGAAACTATTGTGAATTCATTGGTATAAGCCAATTGGGATGTATACCCGACATACTGATTTTAATTATTTCAAACACTTACCTGTAGGAAGAAAATATTTTTGGTACTTACAGACTATCCTGTCAACTGTTCAGCACAGCTATAGAAAAGTCAATTGGCTTTGATAATGTTTTCCAGTTCAGTGGCACAGTTGACAGGATGGTAAGTAAGAACTAGATTTTCTTGTACATAAAATCTTTTAAACAATCATAAAAATCTATAATG
The DNA here is from genome assembly GCA_024610705.1 of Tetragnatha versicolor. Classification (NCBI taxonomy): domain Eukaryota; kingdom Metazoa; phylum Arthropoda; class Arachnida; order Araneae; family Tetragnathidae; genus Tetragnatha; species Tetragnatha versicolor. The sequence continues at coordinate 46,582,250 of JANDEH010000004.1, read as the reverse complement.
TTTTTTACCAAGATTGCACTGGTTAATTCATGATGAAACCTGAATCTGTCATATCTTGTGTAAGAAATCTGTTATTCTTTTGGACACATTATACCAGTGGTTCTCAAACTATGTATCACATTACTCTGAATAAGTGATATCCTCTCAGGGTTCTGGAAACTACTGAAAATATTCATATTGTGGTTTAGTTTTGAACAATTTTCACTCACATTAACCCCTTCCCTCCCCAGCACAACTTCCATTTGTGCTGAACATTTGCTTTTTACTCTTAGTTCTCGCTCAAGTGTTAGAGTCACACGGGTATTCAATAGTAAATGCTCCTAAAGATTTTTTTAAATGAAGCCATATAATGTTTATACACTTATTTGCACAATTTTTTTTGAATGAAAAACACTTTTATAACTATTTTTTTCAAAATTAATGCAGGGGTTAATTAAAAAATTACAACATTTAAAAGGGATTATTTTTTAAGAGGGGTGTCATGGAAAATATGAATTAGCAATTACAATTTGATACCGTGTAATATTAATGGAAGGATGCAAAGTATTGAGCTAAATGTTGTTGGCTGTAACTACATGCTCCAACTGCAAAAATTTGTAAATCTTGTACCTGAGTAATCTTGACTGATGATAATTGTTTTGAGTTATTAGTGTGGTACATCACAAATAATTCAGCCACTTTTAATATATGACTCATTAATAAATGTGTTTGAGGTATCCTCTGATCTTTACTTTTTTCTGAAATAAACATTCTACCTTTTTGGAAAATTCACATTTTGCAATGGACACACAAGGGTAACTGACAGATGGTGAAAAACCAAAAGGAAAAAGCAACAAATCTAGAAAGATAAACTCTAATTTGGATAAAAATAATTCATCAGCACTATTCAATTTATTTCCATTTTCCTAAAAGAGAAAATTTAGCTTTTTAGCCTCGGATCAGTCAAGACCTTAAACTGCAGCTAGTCCTTTTTTAACACCACAGGTACAAAACTTGGCCCTTCTGAGAACTCAGGATTAGTTTTCTGGTCAAAGGTTGAGCCCACCCTCAATCCTGTGGAGAATAATTGTGCACCTCAGGGGCAGAAAAAGTTAATGCCTCATGTTTCTAAAAACACATTCATTGATAAATGAGTGGTTTTCAAACATTTTAAACTCAGTGTCCTTACTGATGAAAAATTCTATGGCACCCCAGTTATAAAAGTAAAATTTGGTACATGTTTTTAAATGTTATAAGGCAATTTTACCGTATAACATCCTTAAATTAAAAGCTGATAAAATGTGCAAACTTCCTAATATCTAATTTCCTCAAACTTTCTTTTTATAAATATTTGTCTTTACCCTTTATCTACTGCCAGGGGTCTGTCCAGACTTTTTGTGAAGGATTCGGTTTTTGTAAAAAAAATTTTTAACAATCTACTTATAATTTTGTGAATTTTAGTTAGTGTTAAATTAGTTCTTTTCAGCCAGGAGCCTGTTTTTGTGAAAATAAGCTTACAAATTTGCAGTATTGTGAAAATTAGTTATTTTAAGGCCAGATACTTTGTGAAGGGTCCGTTTTTAAGGAAAAATACTTTGTGAAGGGTCTGTTTTCACAATGAAACATTTTGTGAAGTGTCCGAAAACGGACTCAAATTTCTTCTAAACAGACCCCTGACTGCATGATTTTTTGCAATTTTTTCGTTTCAATAGTCACTACATTTAAAATTAAGGGATATACATAAATAAAATAATCATCTTTGGAAAATTATATCTGCTATACTCAGTTGCAACTTAACTTGAGCCTGTAGAAATAGGCTGAGAGTACCCAAAGAAAGTAGTTCTCCGTGCGGTGTCGGAATTTTGAGTAAAATTAAGAGATTCAACTTTAAAGTATGATTAGTTTTTTAAATCAATGTATATTAAGCCTATTTTTATTCCGATATTACAATTTGATACCGTGTAATATTAATGGAAGGATGCAAAGTATTGAGCTAAATGTTGTTACCTGTAAACTACATGCTCCAACTGCAAAAATTTGTAAATCTTGTACCTGAGTAATCTTGACTGATGATAATGTTAAACAAAATTGTTTTGAGTTATTAATGTGGTACATCACAAATAATTCAGCCACTTTTATATTATTCAATCAAATCAAAGTCTGCCCGGGCCTAGTGGCCCATCAGGCGGTGCCCATCTCCGTTTCTGTAGCCTTTGGACCTGGGGTGCTAATTACTAGCGTTGTCCAGGACGAGTGGCTAGCCCGACGCTGGACCCCCAGTTGATTCCCCAAGCGAGCTTGGTCCTCATTTATCGACCCCGAAAGGATGAAGGGCTGAGTTGACCCGTGACCAGCTACCCAAGGAGATGCCGCAAGGCATCGAACCTGGGTCGGCAATGCTCGTAGCCAGACACGCTGACCACTACACCACCGCGGCCATTATTATTCAGTTTAGTATTATTATTTCTTCAAGTGGCATAACGCGTAGTGGTACAACTCGCTCTCAAACTCTCCCACCAATAAGAGCTTCTAGCAACCCATTAGGCTTTCTGTTTACTCGGATTTTCTTCTGCGCGGCTGTGACGTAAGGCTCAAGTTAAGTTGCAATTGAGTATAGAGCAAATTAAATCGATACTTTTAAGTACTGTCGCTACACTGTGGGCTAAAATATTCTCGTAATACAAAAAACCTATGGCTTTTTATCAGTTTTAAGTCTTTAAAAAATATTACACTTTGTTTTCAGTTATAAATCTATTCGCATAAAATCTCAATTTCTGCACTAAAAAGTTTTATTAATGCTACTGGTCTTCTTTCCTAACGGAAGATTCAAGTTTGACACTGAATGATTTAACTTATTGTTTTCTTTTAGGTCTAATTAGGTGGGGACAGAGAGCATGAGGCAGCTTTGCTTACCATTAAGAAGACACATTGTACCATTAAAAACTGGCTCATAGTTAGTATGCAGGGTTGTACGTCTGTGGAAGCTTGATGAATGGGTTGACTTTTTGTTAGATCTTAAACCCATATAAGGGTAGCAAGCAGCTTACTGCATTTTGCCCGTATGGTGAAGAGAAAACCCCGAGAAAACAAGTAATAAGAGAAAACCCTGAAAATTATTTGTGTACACAGCAATATCTGATCACTTTGTCCCTGGCAATATTATGGATCTTGTATACAATATCCTCCATTTATTATTAAAGAGAAAAGTAGTAAATCAATATCATAATAATTGCAAACTTTTTGTCCGGGTGCATCTGTATGTTCAAGTCAATGTTTTTATGAAAGTGAGTAAATTTTTGTTAATAAATGGTTACCATAACTACTAGCAAGAAAACGTTCAAGTTAACCTTGTTAATTAAGAGTTTTGCCAAAATAATTGCAATTGCAAGAACTGATACATGTATGTAAAACTTTATGTAACATTTATTTGTAAAGTAACAGGTCTTAGTACTTACAACAGCACTGTTTGAAAACAAAACATTAAAATCAACAAATGCACAACAGAACAAAGAAATCACAAAAGATTACAACAGTTTCAGGTAAAACCAACACGCAATCAGGTAAAAGGAGTTTCAAAACTAAATGCATGCCCTTACACTTGTAAACAAAAGATTGAAATAAAGAAAATTATCACTAGTCTGTTTTGACATTCATACAGCAGCAGCAGAAGAGTGAAAAGTACCAGGCACAGAAGGTATTCTTGCATTCTTATATAGATCACTAAACTAGAGGACTGAAGAAATAACAGAATATACTATAAAATGAGGATATAACCTGGGTTTAATAAGGTCTTGAGAGTATAAAGTATGTTCAGTTGTTTTATAATAGTCAAATAAGTATTAAGCATCAGCTTTTGGTGCAATTCATACTGCTTTCACACTTGATACTGATGGGATCAAAAATAATGGCCATAAACTTTAACCTCATTATCCTCCAAAGTATTATTGATAATTTTTTATCTTGACATTATTGTGATCCATAGTAAACATCTCAACACTTGTATAACAAGCAATAACTACTTCCCACACCCATTACAACTTGGGACATGGGCTCCAGAGAAGCAATTTAAATGGCAGTCATAACAAGGAATAAGTAAAAGTTCAATTGCTTCTAAATCTGGAGATCCCTTGGCGAGTAGAAATAGGGGAAGGTCAAAGATTACAACACTAGTTCCCAAAGCTTCCTGAGCTTTAAAGGAAAGGTAACACAAGTATCCCAGGCAAGACAGCAGAGGTTTGACAAACAGCATAAATCATAAGTAGAAGTTCAATAATTGCATCCTGGGTCCAGTATATATAAAACAGTAGTGTATAAATAGTTAACAGTAAAAGTTCCACTTTCAGCAATAGGATGAAGGTCAAAACTAGTCCGAACATCACAAAAGCATGATGAAGTCCTTCAGAGGTTGGGGCAATGGAAGCATCTTAACTTTCTCCTCTATCTTAGGAAATAAAGTCTTCCTAACCACCTTTCTGCATTGATTTTGAAGCTCTATCTTTGCAAGTTCTTCCATCATGTCTTTCACTACCGACACTTTCCGGACAAGATCGACTGGTCTCCTAAGCAAAGCATCTCTAGCATTCATGTTTGCCCCCCTATTAAGCAGCCATCTCACCACAACAGGGTCGTTTAGCATCACAGCTAAGTGCAAGGGAGTAGACCCGCGATCATTGGGGATGGAAATGTCTTTGGTCATCTTGATCAAAAAGTTCAGAATAGGCTGAAACCGAGGTAGATTGGGATGCTGGTGGTTGAGAAAAACTTCAAAGGCAAAGTGAAGGGGGGTTTCTGCTCTATAGTTTTGGTGATTCACCTGAGGAAAGAGTTCATTCCAATTAGAAACCACAGCTTTAAAAGTATTAGGTCAGAAATTCAGATTTTTATGTGGTGGTAACTTAAAACTAAACTAAAAAATTTTAAAACCAATTACAGTAAGGGACCCCTAATCCGGCAAGCTTGGGACCAAAATCATGCCAAATTTTTTAATTTTCCGGATTTTAGAACAATATTTGAAAAAACACCCAAAAATAATGCTTTTCCCGAATTGCATCGGTAGCAGAACGAAATTACCCACATCAGCAGGAGAAAAGAGAAAACCCTTTCTATTGACTCACACGGTTATTATTTCCCGTTCTCAGAAGCTGTAGAGAAATAAACAATCCATCCGACGAATATTCACCATAAGGTTTGAATTCCCAGTTGATGGAAAAGTTTTGCTCAGGCCATAATTCATTACCGATCATTCGCTATGTCGCTGACAGATCCGATCCATTAAAACGTAATCCATCAATATTTCTCAGCTCACTTATTTTTTCCTATTCATAAACTTAGGGGAATCGCTATTGGCGTAAAACTTCACAAGTTTAATTTTGCTTCTAAAGTCGTACATAGCTGAAGAGCCCATTCCATATTCTCGACTCACAGACTTCAAACTCGTGCTACTCTACAAATTATTAAATAAAGTTTCCTTTTTTTTCAAAATTAATGCGCTCACTTGGGAATCGAGAGATCTATAGTGTTAAAACGATGTTTTATGTTTTTTTTTTCTCTTTTTCGATCAGCAAGGGGAGGAGCAATAAATATCGGAATCTGAACTTGCAGCTCCTTCCTCGCGAATATGCGTCGTCGTCCAGAATCGAATACCTTTTCAAACGCGGACGATTCAAGTAAAAAAATATTAATTTTGGAAAAACCTAACATTCAGGTTTTGGGGAAGCCGGATAAGGGGTTCGTTACTGTATATACCCAAAAAAATATTTACGACAGAGGGGATTCTCTGTTAAGCGGGTGAATCTGGAGAGCGTCAAGTTATGAATCACACTAAGGGGATAAATGGAGATGTAGAAATTAAAAATTTTATTTCTTATTTCAGTACTTGTTTCAATTGAATTTTCCTTATTTTTGAAGTTTCCGAATGAAAATGCTCCAGAAAAAGGTTATTTAAGTTGTCTGTTTGAAAAATCATGAAAGATTGCCAACTTACCGCCATTTCCATACCTAAACAGACAAGCCACACCAGAAATAACAGTAAAGTAAAAACCTTTGAACAGAATACTTACATTTGCTCCCCCTTCTACTAACATCTGCAACAACTCTGTGTTACACATTGGATTCAATAAGGCAAGGTATAAGGGAGTTGCACCTGCTTTGTTCTCAGCATTTGGATCACTCCCTCGAGTCAATAGCATATGAATCAACTTTGGATCTCGGGCTAGCCTGCAGCTTATGCCTAAAGGGGTGTCTCCACATGGATCACGCTGGGATAGCAAGAACTTTCGATTGGCATGGGAGGTCAGTAAATCCACCATTCCTAAAAAAGGAAAGAATATTGTTATCCGAGGTACTCTTTCATTTGTTTCACCTTCTATAGCTACACACTTTTAGCGTATACAGTAACTGCACATATAGAAAATTCCACACAGTGTTTGAAGTCTCAGGTAGTCCAAGACAAGACTATTACAAAATCAATTTAACTGATGCATTGCAAATCATTTGCAAAATATAAATACTAAACTTTAACTTATTACTAATAATTATCTATAACTTTAGGACCTTTTAAAAATTGTTATCAGTATTTTTAAAATTTGGCAAACCAGTAAGCTTTATAGGGCACAGGTTCACTAACACAATTTGCAGAAGTGTTGACCTACAATTTGTTTTAAACTGCTGCAGGCATTTGGTTCTCAAGAGTAGAAAAATGTATAACATTTGGGTTTGTTTCGTAATTGCTTTATAACAGAGGAACCCAAAATTTGATTAAAATGTGATTTTTTCTTTAAATTAAAATGGAAGCTGTACTTAATATTTTTTAAGCAAGATGTGTTTTGTGACCTTAATAAGAAAGAAAGCAAAAGGTTTTTGTATTGTAAATATGAAATATACTCCACTTTTACAAGAAACTTACTTAGGTTGTTCATATTACAAGCATAGTGCAGTGGTGTTAGGCCATGTGAATCCACACAAGTAGGGTTTGCCCTGTGATTGAGAAGTAATTGCACTAATTCAATATCAGCCTGTAAAACAGCTATGGCCAAAGGGAACTGACCCAATTCGTTTTGAAGGCTAAGGCTGCAACCTCGTGCCACTAACACTCTAGCTATAAGATAAAAAAGATTATAATTTAATAACAATAATAATTTTATTTGTGTGCAATGCGATACAATCGAAAATAGGGGGATTATTAATTAGATTACTAAATTATATCAAACTAAATTTAGTAAAAAATTAACTAAAATTTTGGTTCTTACTAAAATTATCCCATCCATCAGCACAAATAATGGCATTTGGATATATTTTTGTTTTTATGTTGACAGGATAATACTGAAGTACCAAAATTTTTAATTATTACCATACTTGTATAAAATAAAAACCTTTCTGCAAACTGAAATTTTTTCAAAAAAAATTTCTGCAAGAATTTACTCATTTCTTTCTTACACAATGACATATTTCTTTTTAAATGCACTTTTTTATTTAATAAAATGTCCCCTCCTTTTAAATGCAACTAATTAGCATAATAGTAACTCTGATACACCGATCCTGAAGATTGGATAATATCGCCTTGCAGTTGTTGCCTAAATAGAAAGCCTGGAGTGGACGGATGTATTGGCAAAAAAAGAGAAAAATTCAGATCAGAAAAATTTCTAAAAAGTTTTTTAGTTGTATTTCTTGCAGAACATTTTCTGCAGAATGCAAAATTTTCTGCGAATACCGTTCGTGCATTCGTGTATATTATATGGGTATGATTATTACAATAAAGCATTTGATTCCTTACCCTCTAATACAATTAATAGCACCTACAACTTTTTGTAATGGAGCAAGCAGTAAACACCCAATAAAAAAATTTTATAAATTTTTTAAATAGAGCCGTCATAATAACTAAATAATTAAGAAAATTAAAAAAACTTTATGAACAACATTCTTAAAAGGGACTAAAAAGTATAAAATAATATTTTGTAACTCCTTGCAAAAAGAAAAATGTGGGGATCGCGCAATTATATTTACAGCTACTACTCTTGACACACTGTTTACCAATCTATACGCAATAAAAATAATTAAATTATGAAAGCTGATGAATTTAATATAATACCTAATGCATGATCCCCCTTTTTTCATTTTGAAAGGATACAAAAAAATTTTTTTCCTAGTCCATTTTAAGAACGTTGTTTTTGAAAACTTTTATTTCATTAATTATTTTCTGCTTTATAGTTTTGCTTGAGTAAATTTTCAAATTCAATCTGAACGTCTTCCAATGGATTTCATTCCTTTCTCTTTTATTAAAACTAAAAAACCTTTTTTTCCTCTGAAAAAGCTTAGCTATATTTTTGACGCATGGCTATATATTTTTTTGTTAAAATCAGTTATACAGTTTTTTTACCTCTTGTTATTCAGATGGATCTAAAAATTTTTTACTACACTAGCAATATGAAAAAATGTGTTTTTTCATTTTCTTCTTCTTAAGTCTCTTTACGCCTATGTGGCGCATGAGGCCGCCAGCACAGCCCTCCACCCCTGCCGATCCAGCGCCGCTGACCTTGCATTCCCCCAGCTCAACCACCCGAGAGAATTTCTTTCCTTAAGCACCATTTGCCGCCAGGTGTATTTTGGCCTGCCTCTCTTTCTCTTTCCATCTGGGGCCCAAGTTAAAGCCATGCGGGTCGGATCTGCTGGAGGCATCCGCAGAACATGCCCTATCCACTTCCATCTACGATATCTTATTGTTGTTGTAGTGGGTTTGCTGTTAAAAACATTATGTAATTCGACATTTGATATCCTCTTAGGCCAATATATTTTGAGTAGTTTTCTTAAACATTTAGTTTGAAAGGAGTCTAGTTTAGCTTCTTGGTGTTTGTTAAGCTTCCATGCAGGGCCGGACTGGGAAGAAATTTCGGCCCGGGTATTTAATTCTGAATCGGCCCACCGCATAATTTTCAGGGAAAATGTAACTTTATAGAATTAAAAATTCCGGCGGGGGAGATCGTGATACCTCCCCAAGAAATTCTTTTGAAAATTGACCCCCAAGAAATAGTCTAAAATCCACCTAAGCCTTTAATTGGATACGTAAAATAAACTCAATACAGACTTTTATTCTTTGTTGGTAAATTCAGTGGGTAGAAAGAATTTCCATCTTGACGAAATTAATATTAAAAAAAATTGTAAATAATGTAGTTCAAAATAGAAAGGGGGGTATGGGGGGTCCTCCCCCGGAAAATTTTTGGAAATTTTACTCTTAAAAGAACTGTTTTAACTCATTTGGGACCCTTTTGGGTGACATCCGAAAAGGTTCGATTCTTTTATGCCGTAGAATTTTTGAAGATGAAACCAGGAAAATTCGTTCATAAAAATATTTTAAATCATATAGGTAATATGTTTTTTAATTCATTAATTTATGCCATCATTAATGAATTTAATTTCTGGTAAATTAAATTGGTGGCTGCACAAAAAGAATTCGTGGGCCGCTAGTTGGAAATTCCTGCGGAGTGCGGATTCATTTTTACAGGATCTTTTTCATTCATACCACTGTAAAATATTTTGGTTGTAAGCGGCCCACAAACGGCCCTCAATGAGTATCGGCCCACCGGGCATTTGCCCAAATGCCCGCATGGCCAGTCCGAGCCTGCTTCCATGTCTCGCAACCATATAATAGGACTGATTTAACGGTAGCTCTGAAAATCTGGAACTTAAGTTTCAGAGTTTTTTCATTTCACTAATATTTTAAGCAACTCTTCTAAAGCATCTCCAATAACAAGGGGCAAACTGCACAACATTGTTTTTTAACAATAAAGTCCTTTGGTTTAACTTCTAAACTTCAAGTCCCCTGGACGTTCAGGGAAAAAAAATTTAAGCCATTGTCATCCAAATCTAAACTATGTTCAAAATTTCAAGTCTCTAGCTCATCGGGAAGTTAGTTTAAAATTAGTTACTAAATTCCACCCAAACAGACGGGCAAAGATTGTAAGTGACCTAATAAAAACTTTGTAAAAAGAGAAAAAGTTTAAAAAATTATTTATAGTATTTAAAGGAGACCGGGGATGGATGGGACACTGGGTGGGATGGGACACCTTCAATAAATCTCAAAATTATAAATAAAATAGTTTTTGAGTGTTCCACCAGGTAAAGCCACCATGGCTTCATACTTGTTGCTGTTTACTATTTTAGTTGCAAGCTCCTACAAGTTTCTGAATGAAAAAGATGGTTTCACTATAGCAAAAGTAACTAAGTATTACACTTTTCAAAGTGAATTTTCAATCTGATTCTTGGTTGCTTTCTTAATGGTTTATTATATTGTTTTCTAAACAGAATAATGTATTCTTAATGAATAAATAGTTGAGTTAAGCCTAAAAGTTGGGGTGGGATGGGACATGCCCAATTCCTCTCAATACAGTAACGGACCCTTTATCCGGGAACCCAAAATCCGGACGGACCCGAAATCCGGCTCGCGTTTAGAATTTTTTTTTTATATTTTGAAGAATTTTCAGTAAGTAAATGCTGTTACGACGCGCAATGGTTGCGCGGGCCTTTTGCGACATCGTCTCGGTGCGGAATGGGACGATTCGGCGCGGGCCGACGCGGCCGAATCGTATCGTCCCCGCGCTTAAACGGCCGTTCCAAAATCGGCTGCTGCCTCGCAATCGGTTCTTGCCGCGACGACCCACGTGCTTTGCCTGAAGTTTTTTTGCTGGATCCGTTATGATTGGATGCGCCACACCTTTTGTGACATCGTCTCGGTGAGGAATGGGACGATTCGGCGCGGGCCGACGCGGCCGAATCGTATCGTCCCCGCGCTTAAACGACTGTTCCAAAATCGGCTGCTGCCTCGCTATCGGTTCTGCCCACTTGCTTTGCCGGAAGTTTTTTTTGCTGGATTCGTTACGATTGGAACGGACTATGTCGTTTCAGCGGGTATTTTCGTTTCACTAAAGCAGCTGTGTCTTTAACGGCGTTTTTCCCGGAACGGACCCGAAATCCGGAAAGTTCCGAAGTCCGGGATGATGTCGGCCCCAAGCTTGCCGGATAAAGGGTCCGTTACTGTACCTAAATACAAACTATTGCATACAATTCTTTAGATACCTTTGTTTTGTTACCATTTGAAACTGATTAGTATTGCAGTTGAAAACATATTGTTTAGATTAAAGAAGAATTTTAACTATTTTGTATTTTTTACTTAAGTAATCAAATTTTAATTTAAAAAGATATGTCCCATCCCAGGGTGGGATGGGACACTTTTAGAGGTTGTTACTTTAATTTGTTCATAAATCCCAAGTTTTGTTTGCTATCAATTTGGTTATACTTTTTAAACATGTTAAAATGTTCCAAGATGTTAGTTTGAAAGTTTCAAATTCATACAATGAAAACTAAATTTTTTAAAAATATTCTTGGAAAAAGTGTCCCATTCCTCCCTGGTCTCCCCTATAAAGAAAACCCAAGTAGTACTATAGGCACACCATTCCTCAATCTAATTGTGGTAACTCCAGAACCCATTGAAAAGCAACTTCAGCTGTAAGCTGAAGTAAGAAGATTTCTACTTTCAGTAACAATTTTGTTAAATACAAGGCCTAATCCTGAAGAAACTTACCAATTTCACGCCACCCATTTGCAACACAGAGGCTGATGGCATTTTTGCTTAACATGAGATTATGATCAATATCAAATCCAGAATCTAATATATCATTCACTTGTTTCACATTCTGTTCTTCCATGGCCCTCAAAAACTGAGGGCGAACTTTCCACAGGGCTGTATTATCCTAAAAAGTAAACTAGACCAGTTTATATCGACATAAAATAAACTTATGAATTGTACAAATCCAGACAAGAGCAGTAAATTCCTATTCTTTTCCCAATTAATTAATATAAAGTCAGATTGTTATTTAACTATCATGAGTTTCACATACGATTCAACTTAAATACTGAATAGTAATGAACTTAATCTTTCAAGAATAGTGAAAGTAGTAACTAAAATTAGTTAAAGAAATCATATCAGCATAAAATAATTGCTTGGGTTCATATTTCTTGATTGCATTAAGGAATTGAACCAATATATATGTTACGGGCAAAGTGACTAATTGGGCATTATTAATAATGCCCCGAGTGGAAGCGGGCAAAGTGATAAATTTCATTGATAAAATCCACTGAACTTATCACATTGGCCTCCTTACCTTCGGGCATTGGTTAATATAGCCAGATTTATCACATTGCCCGCAACATATTACTTCGTATATATAGTAACTCTGTTATGACTCACCAACAAAATTACCAACAGCTACATAAATTTTTTATTAGAGAAAGTATTACTCAAATTCATTGTGCAATCTAAAATTTGTTTCAAAATAACTAAAAAACAACGATTTTAAACCGCAAGAACTTATATGATTGAGGCGCTTAATTTATGTTAAATAAATGTCAGGTAAAAAAATACATCAAGGAATGTTAGTTCCGTCCTATTTCACAAAATATTCTCTACTAATTTAATTTAGAACCATATTCGCGGGAAAGCCGAAACTTGAAATGCTGAAGCTTAGCAAGGTCAGTAAACAGAAGTGTCCTTCACAGGTTGTTCCGGTGAAAGTGTAGCCCAGCAACTAAGTACAAGGTCAAGCGTGAAAACAGTTATACATAAGCGAGACAGAAAAAAAATTCTTTTCAATTTTTACCATTTTGTAAGAGTTTACGTTTAAACAAATCAAATAATAGAATTTTAGTGTCCAACAGCAGACCGAAAGCGTCTTTTAAGCAGGTTCTGGCGCCTGCGCTTTAAAAAATAAATATCAATATAAATAAAAGCTCTCTTCACTTCTTTTCTGACAAGCAATATCTACTCACAGAGAAAGATCCTTATTTTGTGATGTATATTTTCAAAAAATGGATGGATGTGAGGGCGCTACGAGGAACTATAAATGATTGACAGAGAGAGTCGGCAGCACATTTTGGTGACCAAACCTGTAATTGGCTGTCACTCAATCTGTTATTTTTGAAGGAGAAGGAAAAGAAGTTTTTCTCGCCCAATCAGGGTTTTATCAGGCCTCCCAACTCGGCCGTGCAACGTCATAACTTTCACTCATCTTTGACGTCACTCCATAGACTTAACATGGCAATTTTCACCCACGTCTGACGTCATCACCCGGAGTTGGATGGCCATGTATATAGAGGGTCTTGGTTTTATCCCCCCCTCCCGTGACGTAGTTGCCATCCCAGCGCCAAAAAAGCCCCACATCTATCCAACTTTTTGATTTCCATTAGCGCCTATGGCCACAGACTCTCCGGTTGTTATATAGCTGTAATGATTTGCTGGGATCGCTTTAAACTCATTCCTCACTAAACACGTCAAGAGAGGAGAAATATAATCTCAATCGTCGAATCCTCTAATACACCTTTGAGATATGGGTGGCAGATTGAATGACCACGTTAGTCAATCAAAGCTGTGATCTCCAAATTATACTGCAAACAAAAAAAAGCACCCTCTCAACCCTTTAACTAAAAAAGTGAATGTGGTGGTCTCTATTTTCAACTCATAACTCTATTGTTTTCGAAAACCAACTTCGAATTATTCTATCTATATTTTTCTGAGAGAACTTGAATTCCATCATATTTTTTCCCTAAACAAATCCGTTTTTTATTTTTCTTATTTTTCAATCTTCAAAACAATGTTTATGGAAATCGAAAAAGGAGTAGAATGGAATGGAATCTACAGGGTGATTATAAAATACATACCTACTTAAAAATTCTCTACAGGCTGAAACTACTTGTCGAAATCTAAAATTTTAAAAGGAAAGGGGTTATTGAAAGAATATGAATTTTTTGAGACAAAAAAAATTAGCAAATTAATTAATAAAATTAAGTTTTTAAATTGGATTTCAGACCGTCGGTCGCCAGAAGTCTAGAATTAAAACTATCACATCAGACAGACATAAGAATGTTAAAGTAGATATTTTATAACCACCCTGTGTAATATGTATGACTATACAAAAGAGGACCTGCCATTGGTCCAGAACTAAATAATTGTAACTTTCCCCATTTATCACTGACCTATAAAATGTAACTTTTTAGAAATCTCAGTTTAGGATTTGATAATTTAGTTAGGAATGGTAAGATTTGCATCTTGATACATAAAATATGTGGATGATACAGAGTACCAAATAAAAAGTCTGGGGGTACCCCAGAAAATTTTTGGAAGTTTGCTCTTTACAAACAGGGTTTTTACTCATTTAAATCCACTTAGTACTTGGTAGGCTCAGGCACAGATCCAAGGGGGCACTCTGGAGAGTATCCCCCTTAATATCCATAATTTTTTTCATAGCATTTTGTTCATTAATACATTATATTTAAGGTGTTCACTGTTTTCTAATAACAGAATAATTTCAGAGCTAGTGTTTATCTCTACAGTTAAATTTTCATGTATTTAAGAAAGATCCAATAATAAATAAAATATTTTATTTAATAATTTACAATCAAGATATCAAGGTGTAAAGTTTTACAAGTGAATTTCTGGCAATTCGACTGTCTTAAAAAATTCAACATTAAGTAGTACCTACTGATTCTTAATGCTAAACCATTAATTTTCAGGCGTCTCATTTCAGGCTCAACTTTAACATTTGTTTTCAAAAACATGGAATAGAACAAAGACTCATTCAAATACACATAAAGCAATTTTAAATTGATTTCTTTTTTAAAGTAATATATACTAGTACAGTCGAATCCGCTTAATGTGATCACGGTTAATGTTATCAATCGGATAATGTTATCGAAATCGACAGGTCCCGATCATTCCTATGTAATTTAATGTAAAATACATCGTTTAATGTGATCAACTGTGGATCAACAAGCCGCTTAATGTTATCAAAATTTGTCCATATCCCCTAAAAACGTGCGCTTTCGAGTTTAGTTTTGAAAGTCAATCAATTCAAGTTCTTCAATCTTTACAATTAAACATCTGCCCCACCCTAGAGCATCTGGCGTTTCTTATTTCTGAAACTCAGTATGAATAAAAAACATTCCGCATATTGAAAGAACACTGTTAAAAGGGGGGTCCGAATCATAGAGGTCTAAATCCAGGTACACCAGCGATTCGCCCACAAGATAAGTGCCTACCCCCGTCCATAACATATTCCCTAATATCCCCAACACCAGTGCTTCAGTTGAATAAAGGGGGATGGAAGTTTAGTTGTGGGTGAAATGAACAGTACACCCTAAATCCATGCTTGTGATCGGTTAGGTTAAATTAACCATCGGCGCCTTGCTGCATGCTGATGTTTCTGATGATATTTTGATCTTGTTACACTGTTTGTTGCTTTTTTATAAGAAATCGCTTATTGTTATCAATCGGATAATGTTATCAGTTTCATATCGGACAAATGCGATCACATTAAGCGGACTCGACTGTATAAGGAAAAGTTTTTTTAAATATTCAATTTTTAAAGTATTTCTACTAAAATTGACTAAAATAAGCATGCAATTGAAATTCTTTAAAATATATATATATTTTAACTGATTTTTTAATTTATCCTTCAAAAATTTAAAATATAAATGGTATAAATGAACGAAATTATCAACAGCAATAACAGTGGGGAATAAAGATACAATACAAAGAAATAATATATTTTATAATACCGATTAAAATGTAACAATAAAGGAGCTTTTACTTGTAAAAAACAATTTCAGAGGAGGAAAATTACAATTGCATTTCATATAGGACAAATTAATAGATTAAGAAACGTTTTTTAAGTAGTGGTAGAAAATGAAACAAAAATTACTGAGTAAAAGTTTTATTGAGCATTTAATTCACAAATAAAAACAAATTCATTAGGTTAAAAAGGGGTAATCCAACCATCCACAAAGTCTAAGCTGGGGTTCTCAACTGGGGGACACATGATAAAACTAGAGGGGGGTTGGATGTATGTGTAACAAAATTAAAATAAATAAATCAGAATACTTTAATAAAACTATTTTGCCTGTATGAAATCACTTAATTTATTACTTGTTCAATTTAAAATGTTAATTTGCGTTACCTTTGATTTTTCCAGCAAAAAATTAAAACCATACTAGAATTAAAAAGAAAATTTACAATTCAAAACGGGCCAGAAAATATTCTTCCTAAAAAGAAGGTCTATCTAACAGGTTAAGAACCCCTGGTCTAAGAAAAATAATATAAGCAGGATGTATATTATTAAAAAGGTCTTTTTTCAACATTATCAAAAAAGTCATAAAGTAATAAATAAATAATTATTTAATTTTCCCATGCAGTAATAATCTTATTGTAAATTATGTCTTTATAAATAGCAATTTATAATAAAAATAAACATGTAAAATAGAAGGACTGTCTAAATACACAATACAAACAAGATGTTTTAATAGTGATTTGTACTGTTCATGTAAATAAAGTTAGTTCATAAGTTATTGAGCATTTATGGATCAAGTTGAGCATTTATGGAGAAAAAGTTCATTTCAATAGGTCTAAAATAAAATAAATAACAGCTAAAAATTGATTTAAATTATAAGTTGTAAAAAGGATAAAAGAAAAATAATCTCATCACAAAACAATCAACAAAATCATATTAAATTTACAAATAGGTTCCATTGAAAGGCAGGTAGTAGAGCAAAGGCTTAGTGCATGGTTTTTCATAAATTTTATCACAGTCAATGAGTCCAAGTTTTTTGTCAAGGCATACATACATTGAAGTAAGTATAGGGTCAGAATACTCCTGTAAAGAAAAACAATAGGAATAATCATTAAACCATTAGTAATTGAAATGGATATACTTCAAAATTTATCAAATTTTTAAACTTGTTTATTAAATTAGACTGCTTCCCATCTGAAATTCAGAATAGGTGTACCAACACGTTTTTTTAGGGTTAAATCATCAACATTTTTCTGGGAGAGGACCTCCCAGGCCCCTCTTTTGTAATAGGAATTCTATCACTCACGATTTTACAAATCTTACCTAAAATTGTTAATAAAAAGCTACATTGAACCTATTAAAAATGCATGGGGATGGCTTACGAATAATTTACTAAGAATATGAAGAGGTTTTACTAAACAAATATCTAAGTAATTTGATTAAAATGGGAAATATAAATTAATTATATTTTCATTCAAATTCAGTTTTAATTTTTTTTCTCTGCTGCAAATTATCAGATTTCAGAAACTTTTTACATGAACAATGATATGCTATCCCTCTTGCCAAATAATATTTTTTATTTGAAATTGATAAAATAATTTTAGCGAAATAACTTTTTAAAAAATTTTCTTACAAAGGGGTCATGAATAAATCAAAGGTTGTTCACTGCACAAATTACTCAATTATTAAAGACAATCTATACTTTAAAATTATACTTAATTTAATTTTCTAAGTTGCATAGAACAATTACTATAAAAATTAACATAATTGTCTTCAGAAAAAGTTTCATTTCCGAATTCAGACAATGATTAATTGAGCTAAAATAAAAAGACGAAAAAAGACAAAGTGTTGCTAGATTTTGTAAACAAGTATAACTTTAAATTTGTGGTTATGTATCAAAACTCTTCTAATCGATTTTTGTATATTTTTGGCTACAGGATCAAGTATTCCAAATGATCAAGTGTCCCCAGTCTCGCCTAAATAGTAACATAAATATTAGGGGTCTGTTCAAGGCAAATTTACTACCTTTCAAAAGTACCTTCCCAAATTTACCATTAGATAAATAGCATCTTTGTGAAATACATTTAAAATAGTTCTCTGATAAGCTGCATTTAAAATTAATAAATTTTTCTAAAAAAATTTAATTAAGGTTTGATAGTTAAAATGTTTTGTACTTGGTTATGTTAATTTTTTCATATGCTATAATTTTTAAGTTAAATGAAATTTTCACAAGCTATTTCCAAATTTTCCCAAAAAATAGGTAGTTAAAAATACTTCTTGAATATATAAAAAAGACAAGAAAGAAAATAAAGATAAAAAGCACACAAATTGTTTAAAAATGTAAATGAAAAATAAATGGTACTACCTTGTGCGTTTTACAAAACAGTTTGACAGTGGCATTCATTTGTATGTGGATAGCATTTTCAACATACTCCAACTAAAAGGGGAAAATATTCATGTTAACACATTCAAACAGAAAGGATGCAAATTTGAAATGCGTTAATATAATGTGTAAAAATGTTAAGCAATTAGCTTACCATTATAGGTTTATCAGCACTTGGGTGAATACCAGCCTTATGCAGGAACCTTTAATGAAAGTATAGTTATTACAATGCATTCTTCAATATAAAGGTATTGAATTTTTATGAACCAATTATACTCCATATGCAGAAAAATATGTACTTTTTTAAGAATAAATTTTCAATAAGAATCGTATAAAATAAATGAAAACCAAGATAATTTGGTGGTTGAACAATATTTTTACATTCTGCGAAATCAGAATTTAATCTTTTAAACCAATGGGAAAGTGTTATAGGTAAGATAAATACATATTTTTTCTACACGTAATTTACCTAACCCTATGTTTTTTCTTTTAACACACACACAAACTTCCATAATTTTCAGAGTTTTCAAATATGTTATGGGCAAAGTGATTAATTGAGCATTATTAATAACTAGCTGGTATGCCCGGCCTTGCACGGGTGGAGATGGAGATTTTTTCCTTAAAATTTTAAATTAATTTCTTACCTTCCAGGCGCGGATCCAAGGGGTAGCACTCTGGTCAGTACCCCCCCTTCGGAACCCAAAAAAGGTTGTCAAAATGAGTAAAACCCTACTTTTACCGGTCTACTTTCCAACTTTTTTCTGGGGGAGGACCCCCATACCTCCCATTAGTACCACCAGGGGATCTTCAGATATAATTTTTAGGAAATCCCCAATATTTTGACATTTTGGGTGAAAAAGTAAAGGTAATAGTGTTGAAAAGTGCCCCCCTTAGACTCAAAACGTTTCTAAAAATATGTTTAAACCCTACTTTAACACGTCAAATTAAAAAAATTTTCTGGGGGGGACCCCCATACCCAATGGTACCAACGGGGATTTTGTGTGGAAAAGTTCCCCCCCTTGGACCCGTGCTTGATCCGCGCCTATATTTTAATGAGTGAAAGGTGTCGAATCAAGCATTTTAAATTCTGAACGATTTCTGCATTTACCACATGATTCCCATAAAAAACAAAATATTAGAAAAGTATTCTTCCAAAAATCACTTAAAATTCTCAATTAGAGTCCTTAATTAATCGTATTTTCATGATTTTGTTATATCTTTGGTATAAAATTTAATACAGTAATGGACCCTTTATCCGGCAAGCTCGGGGCCGACATCATCCCGGACTTCGGAATTTTCCGGATTTCGGGTCCGTTCCGGAAAAAACGCCATTAATGACGCAGCTGCTTTAGTAAAACCAAAATACCTGCTGAAACGACATAGTCCGTTCCAATCGTAATGGATCCAGCAAAATAAAACTTCCGGCACAGAACAGCCGTTTAAGCGCGGGGGCGAAACGATTCGGCTGCGTCGGCCTGCGGCGAATCGTCCCATTCCACACCGAGACGATGTCATAAAAGGCGTGGCGCAACCATTGCGCGTCGTAACAGCATTAACTCACTAAAAATTCTTCTAAATATAAAAAACTAATTCTAAACGAAAACGCGAGCCGGATTTCGGGTCCTTCTGGATTTTGGGTTCCCGGATAAAGGGTCCGTTACTGTAAAACATTCCTGTAATTTAAGAAAAAATACAATATTTCCACTTGAAAGGTTTTGAATATTACTCTAGTTTTTTGTATGTTAACCAACTTTATTAAAAGCAACAATATGATCTTCATTTGATTTTTCATCCTCGTTTCCATGGAGACTATTTTAACAACAATGCTATTCCATTAAACTTTTTATTTAAAAATTAAACTATCAAATAAAAATATTCTGCACTATACTTACCAGTTTTAAAATTTAAAATTTTGTTGAAATATATATTTAGATTATTAATATAATTTTTAAACAGGTTTTGATATAGCTTTTCTTTGGAAAACTTGTTATTTTGCATTATGTTTTTTTTGTAACAATGGGGTGAACAGATCTCTTCAGGAGGAGAAATAAAGCTATTTCAGCAAAATGACCATAAAAAGAACAAAAAAGGGGTCGAGGGGTCAATTAAAGTTTTCGAAACATAGCCTATGTTTTTTTCTGGGATTCTTTTACGTAGGTATACCAAGTTTGGTCCCGATCGGAAGAAAACTGTGGATTTGTATAAAAGACAAACACACAAACAAACACACATTGACTTTTATTATATTAGATGCCCAGAGGTGGAGGCGGGCAAAGTGATAAATTTCATTGATAAATTCCATTGAATTTATCACGTTGCTCTCTTCCACTTCGGGCATTATTATTAATGCCCGATTTATCACATTGCCTGTAACATATACAGGGTGTATCTGAAATGGTGCAACAAACTTTCAGGGATGATAGTACTCATCAAGACGAACAAGAATTGGTATAGAAAATGGGTCCCAGACCAAATCCCAGGGAGTTAATAATGGAGCGACACCCAAAAAAATCATTGAAAATTTCAATTTGTAGGAGAACTACTATTGGTAAAAACTTAATTATGGTCTCAAAAATTGTGGTTTAATATGATCTTTAATATTACCTCAAAAGTCTTCAGTTTAAAATTTGTTTTATTATGAAAAAAGTTAAAAACACAAAAAAATGTGAAAACTCTGCCAAAACCTCATTTTGTATTTCGAACTCCTTTCTTTTGATTTGATAATATGAAAGATCATAGTTGAAAACCCTTAAGTCCAAAGTTTCACGTAAATACAATCAATATTAAACGCTTGAGATCCTGTTAAAGTTTGTTCTTTGGTTGCGCAAGCAGTTTTCTAGAGCTGTTTCCAGAACAGCTGTTAGCGCACGCAAAAAACAAACTTTAACAGGGTCTCAAGCGTTTAATATTGATTGTATTTACGTGAAACTTTAGACTTAAGGGTTTTCAACTATGATCTTTCAGATTATCAAACCAAAAGAAAGGATTTCGAAATACAAAATAAGGTTTTGGCAGATTTTTCACATTTTTTTGTGTTTTTTAACTTTTTTCATAATAAAACAAATTTTAAAGTAAAGACTTTTGAGGTAATTTTAAAGATCATATTAAACCACAATTTTTGAGACCATAATTAAGTTTTTACCAATAATAGTTCTTCTACAAATTGAATTTTTCAATGATTTTATTGGGGTGTCGCTGAATTTTTAACTCCCTGGGATTTTGGTCTGGGACCCCCCTTTCTATACCGATTCTTGTTCGTCTTGATGAGTACTATCATCCCTGAAAGTTTGTTGCACCATTTCAGATACACCCTGTATAGTTCTAGTGAAACAATCTCTAACAAGATCATATTAGTTAATATTAGGATGACAACTCTAATTTATCCTACAAAAGCAGGGATGATTAAGATTGTAAAGAGCAGTTTACTTCCATTGTTAATAAGTTTTACTTTTAAATGCAAAATTAAGAGAAAAGGGAAGACTTACTTGAATATGTTGAATCGGTCATGTAAATGCAAGCTGCGGTTAAAATACTTCAATTCAGTGTCAAAATGTGGAAGAGACGTTGCACATGTGCCATGTTTAGTCCATTCATGCTTCCTTTAGAAAATAAAACAATATTGGTCCACAAGCAATTTTTGAGCTATGATTGCCATCTTTAGAGTATTCATTTATAAAGTCAAAATAAAAAATATTCCATGGTCTGTAAATAAATTTAATTCATCAGGTTAGAAAAAATTTAAGCTTCTAAAAGTTTTATGATATAGGAGATAGGAGCCTCTGGAGCAGTGTTCCCCAACCTTTTTACCTCCACGGACCGGTCAACGTTTGATAATTTTACTGCGGCCCGCTAGGGGGGGCGTAGATTGTTTACATTCTAGATTATTTTGATTTATTAATTTTAATTTAATTGTATTTAAACATGCTTTCAAAATAAAATACAGTTACTCCGAAAAATAAATATAAAGTGATTTAATTTGGAGTATAAACCTAGGAATTTAAATTCATTTTCAATGAAATGGTAGGCCCGCAGCCCGGTACCATTTGATCCACGGACCGGCACCGGTCCGCGGACCGGAGGTTGGGGACCACTGCTCTAGAGGACTATCCACTTAACCAATCACAATGGAATTTTAGAAGTAGTTATTTTAAGGTATGAGATTGAGAGATGATGTTTAAAACAATACAAATGTTATGATTAAATTTTGATTGAAAATTTTAAACTGGGAATATTTCATTAGAGTAATATGTTTTAACATGTTAACAATCTCCCACACAAAATGTGCCTTTGTGCCAAAATGGCAAATAAAAAGCATGAAATTTAAAAAATGCTTTTTCTTTCTTTTCTTTGTTGTCCTTTACATTGCTTTGCTAATTATTAAATCCATTTAAGTGTACCGTTCCTATGTAAAGCTAATTATGGTTTACCTAAGTTCTGAAAGGAGGGATTCCATACAAAAAATTAAAACTTGATAGTACAACAATGGTAACTGCGAGATAACTTATTTTTTAAACAACCATATAACAGAGTATATTGAAGTAATTGAGTAAATTTATAGTTTTTCCCTTCTTGTTTACCAATAAACACATATTTAAAAAAAAGACAGGCAGATATTTCTTTGAGTTTCAATGGTGATGCCTCAAACTGATAATATTAAAATACTCATAAAATATTAATTATTCATGCTCGATACTTCAGAAATACTAGTTACTTTAACAATTTACCTATTACTTTTAGACAAAGTTGTACAGGGTGATAGTAATGTAACAATGAGTGAGTTAGCATGATTATAAAATTAAAATTTTGGTTTTAAAAAGGTATATTGCTCTACTGTATTTAACTCTTATGTACAAAAAGAAAAGTATCACTTTACCAGAAATCGAATTCAGAAGTATTGGCATAGATATTCGGCCATTTCACTTCCAGTTCAGGAACTAAAGGCTTCATCATGAAAACACATAATTAGATATAAAAATTATGCAGTTATAAATAATCAAAATCACATCAATAGTAACATAGTAAAACATCTCCAAGTCATAGAAAAGTTGAAGAAATATGCCTTCATTAAAAAAATAAAATATATTGAACCATCAACAGTTTGCCAAACTGAAAAATGTTTATCAAGAGAAAATACAGGCCCGTAGCTACAGGGGGGGCTGAGCCCCACTTGGAATCTTAATTTGCCCCACCTAAAAATTTTTCACAAAATCTATCCACAAGCAAGGCTTGGAAAACACTACTGGAAGGATTGTAAATTCCGTTCAAGTGTCTCTTGTAAACCCCCAAGCAATGTTGTTTCAATAACAATACTGTAGAAAAAAGATGTGCAAAGAATGTTAGGGCAATAAATCTGTAGATTGCTGTACACATCTTGAAGGTTTTAAAAGCATGGTTTGGAAAAGCGACTTCTGCTTTCGGAAACCTTCCATACCCCCCCTTACAAGATTTCAACAAATTTTACCCAGAATTCCTTTTTGGCACGCATCATTTTGTTTTTGGCTGTTGTAAGGATGACCATTAGGGTGGAGCGAAAAACTTTTTTTTGGAAATTTAAAACTCCTGAGGTGGGAATAGGTGCCATTTACAATAAAACTTAAAAATTCAAAACTTGAGTTCGATCAATAACCACAGATGGTTGAGTTTATATTCTAAGGTTGTCAAAAAACATTTTAAGACTATCTAAGGATCTG
Source organism: Tetragnatha versicolor (assembly GCA_024610705.1). Taxonomy (NCBI): domain Eukaryota; kingdom Metazoa; phylum Arthropoda; class Arachnida; order Araneae; family Tetragnathidae; genus Tetragnatha; species Tetragnatha versicolor. The sequence continues at coordinate 46,558,590 of JANDEH010000004.1, read as the reverse complement.
AAATGGAGAGAATTTCCAATTTTTCAAGCCCGAAATAAAGCCGCATGCCATTGAAATAGGCTAGCAACCGAAACAATTTTTTTTTGAATATCGTTGCCAAATAGAGCTCAAAAGTTGCGTTTTACCCTGCTTATTCATGGAAAAATAATAAAAAAAATTCGTAAAAAATAATTAAGGTGTGTTTTGGCCCTAGAATTTCAAAAAATATATATTTTGCATAGCGTATAATGGGAAAAGCCTTAATTAATCAAATTAAAGTTTTAAATGTAATAGAAACTTATAGTTCCCTTAATTTGGTGTCTTAATCATAAAAAAAGTATTTACAAGGGTATTTGCATTATGATTTGAGCTAAGTAGATAAGGCATACAGCTTAGAATCACCAAATGAGAGAAAAATTCATTTTTATACTTATTTATATTTATTTTTTCAGATAAGAGCATTAAAATTACTTATAATATATCCTAAGATTTCCCTAATTATATATAACTCAAATCATAACCTTTTATTTGATATTTCCTCACTTTAAATTTGAAGACTTGTTATAAAGAGTGGTAGTTCCAGTTAAAGTTTGGAATAAAATACCTATAGTGCAATATAACGCTTTTTTCGTCTGTTTTCTGTAAAAATATGAACCTTAATGTTTTAAAAGCATTTTATGTAAACAAGAATGTGTATTACAGACTAAATAAAATATTTGAACCTAAAGTTTATAAATTTTGGGATTTTTAAGTTTTTTCATCCAAATCTGCAATTTTAGGCTGTTAACTTGATTTTTAAAAATTTAATAATGAACTCAAAAGTATTATTGACTATTAAGACACCAAACTAAGGTAACTATATGCTTTTACAACATTTAAAACTTGAATTTGATTTATTAAGACTTTTCCCATTATACTATGCAAAAGATCCATTTTTTTTTCAAATTCTAGGGCCAAAACCAGGGTTGCTGATTTATTTGATCGGATTTATTTGATTTAAATCGGATTTTTTTGATTTAAATCAGATTTTTTTGATTTAAATGAATAACTAGCTCTGAACTTCCTGAAACTGGTTATTAATCTACTGATATTGTAATTTCAATGTGATATAATAGTTTAGGATTACTTAATATCCCAATTTTGATCTATTTTATGCATTAATTAATTGAATTAATTAAGGGTAGTAAGTGGTTCGCTGCCATTTCATTGTGAGATGCCCAAGCCTATCCTAAAATGGTGAATGAACTATCAGTAACTAAAATTTTTATCTATCCTTTCTATGACTATTTTTGCCCAATTGTGAAATCAATATTAGCTTTAAAAGAAATTGTGACAATGATTTCTAAAAAAATCTATGCCCCATTTTTGTGTTAAAATTTTAATCAATCTTTGAATTATAATAATTCAGTTAAATTAATTTTACTAAAAGTATCATGTATACTTATTTCTTTAAAATAATAATTAGTAATAAAAATCAAATCAAATAAGCAACTTAACAACAGTCATGTACATAAAGAATAGCTGTAGTTATGAAAAAGAAAACAATAGTTTGGAAAACATGGCTAACTATAAAAGCAAGCTTACGATAAAACTCGTTCAGATGCTTATATTTTAAAAAGTTGATGTACCAGAAAAAAAAATTAAAATATTTTAATTCTTGTTTAGTTTATCACAATTATTGATTCCAAACCCTGCGTATTTACCCCTTTTTATCATAAATATTTTTGTTATTGGTAGTAAAATTTGTTCTTGAAATTGCAAGCAATTTTATGTAGAGTAACTTAAACCCAGTTACAATATATAATTCTAGCAGAATTTTAAAAAAATTGTAATGCAAATAATCTTGCAAACCATTTTAAAGCATACAACTAATTTTTTATTTAAATTGTGGCAGTTTAACATTTTTGATTTAAATCAATGATTTTTTTTAAAAAATCAAGTGATTTAAATCAAGTTGATTTAAATCAAGCAACCCTGGCCAAAACACACCTAAATTATTTTTACGAATTTTTTTATTATTTTTCCATGAATAAGGTAAGTAAAACGCAACTTTTGAGCTCTATTTGGTACCGATATTCAAAAATTTGTTTTTCGGTCGCTAAACTATTTTAATGGTATGCGCCCTTATTTCGGGCTTGAAAAATTGGAAATTCCCCCCATTTCAGGTCCATAGAAGGTCTTTAAATGTTGTTTGGCATCCTAAGAATATAAACTAAACCAGCTATGGTTTGAAAAAGGAGCTAAAATTGTGTGGGAATCATTTATAACCATTTTAACGTAAAATTTGATGAAACTTCGAAATTTTAACGTGAATGTGGAACCTGAAGATATTAATTGATCGAACTGAAGTTTTGAATTTTTAAGTTTTATCGTAAATGGCACCTATTCCCACCTCAGGCGTTTTCAATTTCAAAAGTTGGTCATTTTTGGCGAGTTTCACTCCACCCTAATGACCATCCATTGCATAAAAAATATACAAAATGATGAAAGCTATGAGGAGGTGCGTAAACTACATAGTTCAACTGGACATTTTGAGATTGAAAATCCATCAGGATATCAACCACCAGCTGAAAGACAAATGATTCCTAGTTCCTCCTTACATGATTTTATTACTATGGAAACAACTAGAAAAAAACAATGTTCCAATTCTTTGAAACAAATTTTCATGAAGGAAATAGGTATAATTTTAATGGAACTGAACTGATAGAAAATTCAGTGAAAATGGAAATCTCTCATGCTATTTCTGCTATGGAAGAATTGTATTACAAGAATAAAAATTAATTATTTGTCATCTCTCAGAGTTGAATTGTCGTCTAAAGAATAATTAACTGTTGTAAAATCCTATTTGAAGAAATAGCAAAATTATAGTGATATCTTTCAACAAAATTTTAAACTAAAAGAGACCTTTGAAGATGCATATAAATTGCTAGAAACTTCACGCTCTGGAAGATCCAGGAGGGCAGGGGGCCTTAGCCCCCCCACAAGGAATGAGATCTAACAGTGAGAAAAAGGAGAGGTCGGAACTCAGAGGTGTATAAAAGGGGGGGGGAAAACTAAATGTACTAAAATGAAATTTCCAGAAATTTTATGGGGAGAACCCCCATCGGTACTTGGAACTCCATTTTGAAACTCTTAATACAATAAATTCATCAAGTTGCGAAAATCCTACCAAAAAATCTATTACATTCTTGAAAATGTTTGTCCAAAATCCAGATTAGGTGTAGATCATAATATACCATTAGATCATAATATTTACCTTTTTGATTTGATAAATTAAATGCATGATACATTATATAGAGCAGGGGTTCTCAACCCATGGGTCGCGACCCCCTGGGGGGTCGCGGGGCATGCCTAGGGGGTCGCGAAAAAAAAATTAAAAACAGTCATGTTTACAGAGTTATTTTTTATACAGACACAGCAATTTTCAAAACTTATAGATTATTAGAGAGAATAGTTCGTTTCATGCATGAACTATTTTGAATAAGAGTAAATATAGGATGCAATGCGAGTGAAATGATGAATAAATGGTATATAATTATCAGAATCTTAATATTTTCTATCTATTGAGAACCCGATATAGAGTATTACCTTTTTTGAACAAGTAAACGTTAAATACATTATTTATTTAAATACAGGTGTAATAACGAGAATGATTTAAGTCCCCCCCCCGAAAAAGTGGGTGCCCCACCTAAGGGAAATTCCTGGCTACGCGCCTGAGAAAAATATAAATGGATGTTTTGAAAAAAAAAATTTTTTGTTATTTCCAAGCAAATTTTAAACCATGAAGTGAATTTACTCATTATATGTATTGTTCCTTGAAGCAGTAGTTTGTTTGGCATTTAGTAGTTTAAGCATACATACTTAATACTTCTTAATACGCATTTTATTAACGCTTAGGGGCACATTTTATTAATAAACACATCATTGTAACAAATATATACCAACAAGCTTGTGAGAGCTGGGACTTATTTATAACTACCTTCAATGCACCTGGTTGGAATGGCCATGAGTGGTTGCAGAAGCTAGGATACCCTTTGTCACTGGTTGGCCTTAAAGGTGAAAATAATAACATTAAAAAAACAAAAATAGTATAAGGCAATTGAAGGGTATAATAATAAACATCAGTAAAATAATACTTTTATAAGTAAAAAAACAGAACAAGAGAAAATTCAGAATTTAGGTATTTCTTCCTCTCTTTATTTCAATTGACATTATTAAACCAGCTATTAATGGTTTGATTACAAACATGTAAATAGCCTTAAAAACATACAATAAAATATCCATTTTAAATATACTACCCTCAAATAAAATATTATTTCATAAGCTAGATCATAAAAACTGTATCTTAATTAAAATGTTAGCATTGGAATTTTCTTTCTGCACATTAAAAAAAATTAGAGGCATTTTATATATTATCATGATTACATTGTATTTTAAAAACCAACAATGCACATACAACCATTTTTGGAATACAATTACTATAATCCCTCTTTTTAATAATTTCAGTCGGCATCAAAATTAATTTGCCAATGATTAATGCAATTAATTTTGCTCTGGTTCTTAAACAACTAAAATAACAGACAAATTTTCCAGAACAGGCTGCTGAAAAAGGGTTTTTACTGGTTCTTTTTCAATAAGGAAGTTGCATGTGTCAGATTTTCAAAAACAAACAAGTGTTCCGTATGGTTTTTTGTATGGTAAAATGAAATATCTAGTCAGTTTTTCAAAAAAATGTACAGGTAATTAAATATTTTAATTTAAAAGTCGAGAAAAAAACACGTGACTGAAAACGTTTATTGTTTAAACTATAAGATGACGTCAACAATAATACCATCAACTCCATTGCTTTACAACAATGTTTAGTATAAGATGACGTCACATCCAAACTCTTGGCGTTTTTGCGCGCTTTTAAAAAGGGGATTTTTGTTAATTTTTTTGACAATCAAAAAATTTCTCGATCGGCCTCAAATTTTGGGTAGTTGCTTAATTTTGCAAGAGGAATCGATTAAAAAAACAAAAAAAAATCATGCAACTTCCTCATTGTAGCATTGCAGGTTTTTAAAAGAAAATATACATTTTACGAAGCAAAAACTAAAGACCCTTACATTGTATATATATATATTTTTGATTTGTTGAGATATTTCCTTGGTATGTACTTGACATTTAAAAACTACAAAATTAAACCTTTACATATTACACAAGTTTTTACTGTGTCCCTTCTAGTAAAAAATAGCGTGTGAAGTTATACCACAAAACAATAGTAATAAATATCATAAATATTTTTAACATAGTGCAGAGATAACACTTACCATAGTCCATGAATGCTCCATTCCTTCACATCTTTTGGGATCAAGCACTGTAACAATAGATCGACTTGTAAGAGACATTCAGTACATGAAACGTTATACCAATTTACAAGATTCACAATAAAACTGACACTACTACTACTACATTAATCCTATCAATGTTGAAGCCAAGAAAGGTTTTCAGGTTTTTTTTTTCAAAAGTCAAGAACTTTTCCCTTTTGACTTTAGCAAACAAGTCTAACTACCCCCAAAAAAACATCTATCTGCTGCTTCAATAAAAAATAACAATACACCATCAATTTTAGAGCCTGTGAAATCTAGAATGGTTCAGAAGTACACATTTAATGCAAACCCATCTAAATCTCTGACTAGAATTATTGATGCCACTTGAAAGTAACATCTTAATATTTAATTTGCATCTTTTCCCCATTCCGGAACTTAAATCCTTGAAGTTGTGTTCTTTATTATATCAGCTCCCATACATAGTAAATGTCCTGCACTGGGTCAGCTTTTCAGCTAACTATAAATTCTAGTCAATAAATTCAGTGTACATTTACTACTCTAAAAGTGACACAAATACTTAATATATAAAATTTAACTTATACATGAACAAATCCCAGAATAACTCATATTGCAGATATTAAATTTAATTTGAAAACAATACATTTGGTTCAGTTAGTTTTGAATGTGTAATATGAGTAATTCTGGGGTTTCATGTATAAGTTAAATTTTATACTTTAAGTGAATCGTCTAGTTTCAAAACCAGGTAGATCCATTTTGGCACAGTTTCAGTAAGAGTCTACGCGGTCGCCAAATGGACGACAAGTTGGCGCTATATCACGGCCAGTCACCCTTTATGGCTGCCATGTTTTACCACGACTCAAATGATAACACTTAAGTGAGTTACGAAATATAATTTTGTTCTAATTTTAAAATTAGATAATTACCAGGGATCAAAATATGTATCTCCCGCATGCAGAGTGTGCACCATAACGCAGAACCAGTGGAATATACTGTAATCGCAATAACTTGTTATAACATCCCTTTTCTTGGGTTAATCTTCATTTGAGTTGTGGTAAAACATGGCGGCCGGAACAGCGACCGGCCTTGATATAGCGCCAACTAAATTCTTCCATTTGGTGACCGATTCGCAGTCGCAAAATGGTCAACCATTTATCAAAGCTGTGTGAAAATGGATCTACCTGGTTTTGAAACTAGACGACTCAAGTATATGTGACACTTTTAGAGTAGTTATTATTATTTTCTTCTTGTTACAAGCTTTTTGCTATTGTCTATATTATATTGTTTTAGTAAATTTCTTTTTGTCCTTATTACTGTGTTATTATAGATATTATATCTTACATAATTTGCAACATATATTAAGTACATTTTCCATTATGTCTGGAGGATTTCCCCTTGGCAAATCATATGGTCTCTTGTTTTTCATGTATTGTAAATGGAAGAAAAAAATACTTAATCTGTCCAAGAATAAGATAAAGATTTTTACACCAATCAAATGTTTCATCAAAACATCAGACAGACATTTTTTTTATGTATCAAGATAATTTCAAAATAAAATAAAAAATTAATCTGTGTCAAGAATTGATCTTATTCCTTACCTTGTTACCTGGTACTTGTAGACAAGCTGCAGGGGGCCATTGCTGAGCAAACACAAAAAATGACCAATCTTTCTCTTCAAGGGCAAATGGATGAGAGGAAATAGAGTAATGCTGGGGGTAAATGCTGTGCCAGGCAGAAATACACCTATGGGCTAGCGAGCTGCAAGAAAATTGAAATCAAAGTAATGTCACAACAATGCGCAGGAAGTAGTGAGAACCTCCATCAGTTCAAATAAATTTGGTACTTTAAGGTTATCTGGTCCCAAGTGCTAAGTTTTCTAAAATATGGCATAAAATGTACAAACATTGAAAAAAAATTAAATATTACAATAAGTAGAAGCGTTGCTTTGATTTTTAGTGTTTCGATGTGAAATTTGTAAAATGTTGCCAATAATTCCATTGATGGTATTTAGACCTGGCTAATCCTAAAGTACCATGATTGTCCTGTTCTATGAAATGTGTTGATCAATCTGCAGTGATTCTACCTTTCCAATCAACAAAGACTAGAAAATCATTTTGAATAAATTTAACCACACAAGGAGTGAAAGCAATGTTAAGATAGTTTTACTCAGTTTATTATCACTTGATTAATATCACTGACTTCCTTGAAATTGCTTATGTATTTCAATCTAATCTCCATACTTGTATAAAATAAAAACCTTTCTGCGAACTTAAATTTTTTCCAAAAAATTTTCTGCTGGAATTTACACATTTTTAAATATCACTCTCTAAAAAGAAAACATTATTACTGAAATACCCAAATTGCAGGGATGAGTTTATCTAAAGATAAAAAAAGAGGAAAAAGCGCGTGAGCTTAGTTATGTATAATTTTTTTTAATGTGTGAAACAAATAATTTTAACAAGAAAAATTTCTTTTTTTTTCTTAACTGGGTTATACTCGGGAGGATTTTAAGAACTTTAAACTGGCATTAAACTAGTCATTAATATTGATAGTCTAGATAAAAATATCTTTAAACAAAGAAAGATACATATTTCACGTTATCTTCATTTGCTTGAAAATAACCAAAATGCAACTAAAATCAGATGAAAATTTAGGAAATCAGTTAAAGACTAGGATAATTTATTGATTACTTTAAATATAATTAAATTACTAAATTTTTTTACCAATAAAATTTTTGCTAAGTGAAGAAAAAGTCAAATGAATTTTTAAAAGTATTATTAGAATCTCAAATCATATCAGATATGTAATACAGGTTATAATCTAACTCGATTAAAAAAACTGAATTATTTTCTTAAGTTGCTTCTCAAAGTAGCCTTTCAAAAATTTTGCAACTTACAAAAACCTCATAAGCCAGAAAAACGGAACTTTCGCGAAAAATCGCCATTTTTTTACTTCCGGACTTGTTGGCTTCTAACTACGGTAAAGTTGTTTTTTCTACATTACAATAACAACGTGATACGAAGCCGACTTCACCTTAACGTCCGCAGCCGTCCAAGAAAGCATCGCGTATGAAACGGTAAACTCCGCGAGCAAAAACGGAACTAACGGGAGAAGTTGCGATTTCCCGACTTCCGCGATTCCGATTCTTCCTAAAATCGCGATTCCGCGGATGGAAGCATTTGGTGAAAAACATAAGCAAAATTTATCGATCAAAAATAAATTCTGCAGAAAAATTTATGAAACAAAAATTTTTTTTGTAGTTTTTCTGCAGAAAATTTTCTGCAGAGGGCAAAATTTTCTGCGAACGCCGTTCACGCGTTCGTGTATATTATACAAGTATGCTAATCTCGATCTTCTAATCTTTGTAAATAAAATAGTTTTGAATACATTCACTTTCAGCTGCCCAAAATCTAACAGAGATTACTTCTAAGTATAACCTGAAGGTTAAACCAAGTAAAAATACAGCTACATGAAGCTTGAATGATATTTTTAATTTAAGTTAGGCCTTTGTTTTAGGAATACTTACACAACATCATCTAAAATTTGAAATGACACAATTTATCATGATTAGTAGTCAATTAAAAGGCACAGCTTCGATAAGAGTTGACCAGCTGCCATGTTTACTCACAGCTCAAATAGATGTATGTGGTTGTATGTCATCATTTGAACAGTGGGTAAACATGGCAGCTGGTCAACTCTTATCATAGCTGTTCCTATTAAAATTTTAAAAGGAATTTAAAACAGTTTAATGTATTTCAAGGCACATTACTGCTCAGTATCATGTCCAAAATTACCAAACTGTTTAGATGTCAAGCATAGAAATGTTACACCCAAAAATTGTCCACTTAACTCAATAAAATAAGCATTATGGACATAAAAATACTAAAATTTGGCAATATGAACCCTAAAGTTTAGATATAGTACCTAAACCTTTTCACTTTTTAGAGATTTCATACATTACAGTAGTTTAAATGGTCATTCGATAGAAAGAAAGAAATTTGGATTAATTAGCATACAGTAAGATCATTCTTTAAACACACACACACACATCTTGAGTTTCATTTAAAACAGAGTAGTGCGTTATTTATTACTCTCTCAACTAAACTATCGTTTCTGGAGTTGATCATCAAAATAATATTAAATCTTCCACAAGCATTTTATCAATAATGTTCAGCTAAGTTAATATCAAAATATCTGCAATATAAAATTAAGTGAAAAGAGAGAGAATTCTACAGTAGGGAAAGCATTACTTTCAATTAATAGAACTTTCAACACACAAATATAAACAGAACAGTAACTTGGATATTTAGTTGATTACAATTAGGGCATACATTTAAAAAAGGAACAATATCACAAATAAGTTCCATTTTTCATGGAAAAATTTCTTACCAAAATCCTAAGAGAACGAAAAAAATTAAAGAAAATAGATTCATCTGAATTTCAAGTTGTTTCTACGTCAAAGTACTGAATAGAATTGGATTGGATTGGATTCAATAACGCTTTCTTTGTTTACATTCTTTGCTTTGCATGAGACTTTCTGACGGAACCAAAACAAGCATTAAGGGTTGCTGTATTCAAGATATTGAATAACGCCAAAAAAAAGGTTTAACGCCAAAAATAGCTAAAAGAGAAAAACGTGACGTATTTTTTAGGATTAGATGTTTAAACTTAAATTAAACCACTTTAAAAACTGTTTTTTGCTTGTGAAGCAGAATTTAACAGGTATTTTGTTCCTTTTGCAAGATTTATGTTGCATTTTTTTTATTCACTTGTACTTGTGCCATTATCTATTTAAATGTGCACACATAATGCGCCAAAAAGGCTATAAAGTGCCAATTCAGCTAACCTATATTAATTTCGTCACCAAGGTCTATGTTTATGTTCGTCACCGTCACATGACCGACAGCTGGCAGAAGCTGATTTTGTTGAGTTTCATCACGACATCACCTTGGAGATACGGATTGTGGATAGGACCCGACGACAACTCTATGGGAGTTCCGGTCGCCACATAAACGTGTCGCCATCTAGTGCTCGCAGGGTATAACTACAAGTTTTATTTATCGGTTGCCATGGTTCCCGATTCACACTGCGCATGCTCCTCATTACGCACGTGCAGTATGCAGTAAATAACTTTGAATTTAGAGGTGGGCAAAACCGCTAAATTTTGAAAACGTAGCAGTTACGTTCGTTACAGAAAAGTAGCAGCTAAAATTAGCTGCTAAAAATTAGCAGATTAGCAGACCTTGAGGGTCGTGCTATTTTTTAGCAGTGCTACAGTAGCTGCTAAAAATAGCGCCTTTGCGAGTAATGTTACAGGTTGCTAATTTTTGTGGCTGCTTTTTTTCTTAGCAGCGGCGCTTTTTTGTTACATTCAACGTTAACCATGCATTTAGGAATTGGTTTTGATGGTTTGATAACAAAATTTCGTTACAAGTTGGATTTTATCAACCAAATGTTACAGAATTTATTTACTTGAATTCTCTATCAATTTGCGATTTTGCTACTTTTTGTCTTTGGGACCCTTGCGTTTTTTTGTTTCAACTATGTTAATGATAATTATTAACAAAATCTAATTTACATAAATAAAAAATACTAATGATTTTATATTTTCACGATCCTCAGGTTCTAATAAGGCTTTAATATTCAGATACTCCATTAAAAATATAGACGATTAAAAAAGATTGAGAAAAGAATTTCATTAAACGAAGCTGCCATTATTGAAAGGCATGGGTTTTATTTCTGACGGAGCATTATTATTATTTAAACACTTGCTCATAAATAAAAATACTTGGTCTTGAGCAAAAGGCTAGCTGTAGAGGTTATTATTTTAACGATTTAGCATTGTTTTACATAATTAATGAGGCGATTGATTTGGATTTAAGTCTTCTTTTGAACTGATTTTGAGAATTGTAATTTGTCTACATAAATGTAGCAGGTAGATAAGCGATAGTAACAGCGCCATCATACAGATGGCGCTGACTAGACTACTACCCCCACCGCCCTGACCACTGCTACGGGGCAGGATCGCGTTTTCTTCGTTATTTCAAAAACTGTTACTGCTAAATTTAGACGATTCTCATTGGTCAGCGCGTAGCAGTATAAGTGCGATTTTTTGACCAATCAAGAGCTTACATGTGCTGCTAATTTTTAGCAGCTATTTTGTAACACGTTTAGCAGCTACATCAATTTTTTTCCCGTAGCAGCTATTTTTTAGCTGCTACTCGTTTTTTGCCCACCTCTATTTGAATTTTCTAGCCGTTTGGCGAAGTGAAAAGTTCGGTGTTGTTTGCTTCTATATTTTCATGGAAACGGAACAAGGAATTCACACTTATTTACTAACAGGTAAGTTCTTCTATGTTAAATGTTATGGTTAATGATAGCATCATGTTCTAAATTTTCTTTAAATAATAATTGAGTGAGTTAGGATCCTCAAACAATAAAATCCCCCATTTGCTTGCATTATTTAATTCCCCACTCGGTTCATCTTCGGCAAATTATATTAATTCTTATTTACATTCCCATGATTACATTTTTCTAGTAACTATGATGTGTAATCAAAAGAGGACTGTTTCAGAGACAGTCTCAGGTTGCAATAGGTATTAGTGTAACGGCCGGTATTATTTAATCTCTCAGCATAAAGAATTTTAAAAATTTAGCTTTCTTTTACAATTTAATGGTATAAATTTTATTATATGGATTATCTTTTCGATGCATTAGTGCCTCATTGTCATCCCAATATTGCCTATCTGTATATATGTTACTGGCAAAGTGATATATTTCATTGATAAATGCCATTGAATTTATCACATTGCCCTCCTCCACTTCGGGCATTATTAATAATGCTCGATTTATCTCATTGCCCTTAACATATATATAAATCAATGTTTGTGTATATGTCCTTGATAGTTTTAAAGTTTTCCCACCTACGTTAACTTTTAAACTTTACCATGTTGCTGCGGGAAGGTTTCTGAATAAAAATAATTTTAAGTAGAAGCATCCTAACAACTTTTTTTGGTAAATTTTATGCTTAAAATCCCATATTTCATGCCTAACTTAATGGCAAAATCACTTTGTTGTAAATATAATAAGAGAATATATAATATTAATTGTTAAAGTATAAACATAAAAATTTTTGATGTTTTAACTATTTCTCACTCTGCCGGAACCATATTGTCCGGGTAACCTCTGGTTTAGCGCTACACATTTAACTGGCGAGGCCCGTCTGTAACGTACCAGCATGTTTTTTAAACACTGAAACCTGGGTGGGCGGAACTGGAAAAAGTTATAACCTACCCCCGAACCAAACCGAAATTTACACGAACCTTATGTATTGTACCTATGGAAGCTGGCAGTGGCTTCCCCTGAACCAGGTTCGCAGGTTCGGGCACTTTTTCTAGGACCGCGGGTCAGTGTCGCAAAAAAAATGTTCAATGCAAAAACCGATCGGACAAAAACCATTAAAAAACGTATATAGCTTTACACATGTATTAAATTTGTTTTTTATTGAGCGATTTTTGCATTGAACGGTTTTTTCGTACATCATCCCCTGGATCTAGCACTAGTATATATATAAATATATAATTTCTGTATCTTATATAAACATCTTAATTTTATTTTTATATGCAATATAAAAATAAAATATTATATTTACAATATTCCTGAATCTGAATTTCATTTTTAGAGTATCTAATCAGAAGTAAGGTAGTGCCACTCAATTTCTTTGATGATTCAGGTATGTACTTCTATAAAAACATCTTCATTAAACATTTCGGCACAGCTTCAATAAGAGTCGACCAGCCTCCGTGTTTACCCATAGCTCAAGTTAGATCTATATGGTTGTGCATCACAATTTGTGCTGTGGGTAAACATGGTAGCTGGTCGACTTTTATCGAAGCTGTGCCAAAATTTCCAATTACAATCATTCTCAATTTTATTATTTAAATAGTAATTGTTATGGGTTCCCATGGGTCAGGGAATACCTGGAAAAGTCAGGGAATTTAAATTTCACCTAAAAAGTCAGGGAAAATTGCTAATTTTGGGCAAAAACCTAGAAGATCTTTAAAAATACCTGGAAAATGAAAATTTTTAATGTCAATTTTGGCTCTAGCTAGTGAAAAAATTGTCAATTTGTTGAAAATTATGTGTTCAAAAATGCAGTGAATTGCTAATTTTTTTACCCAAAAATCTTAAAAATTGACCTGGAAAAGTCAGTGAATTTTATTTCCTAAATTGAGTGGGAACCCTGATTAAAATAATGGTTATTTTTACCTATGCATAAAAAAATTCAAAAACTGCATTTATAACAAAAACCACAAGAACTATCTTTTTAGTCTTTCAAGTTGCAAAATTTTAATTTGAGTCCAGTTCAAATTTTAATAATAAAAGATTTGTATACTTCGGTTGATTACAAATTTTACTTCTTCTCTAAAACTCTCAACCACATAACAAGTACCTACCAGAAAATTTTGAAAACCTGCATAGTTTATAAATACATCAGAATAAGTGGTGTTTTTTTAAATATTTTTAATAACAGATGAAAGGTTAATATTTTAATTGTACCAACCATAATATTTATCTTTATTTTTCAATACTAGAACTATCCTTTCAGTCTTTGTCAAGTGTACAAATTCTATTTTATTATCCAGTTCAAAATTTAATTTAGCCGATGAGCATAAAAAGTTTGTGTACACTTATTAGATTGATTACGAATTTTAATTCCTTTTTATTAACTCTTAACGGACCTGGAAAAAGTTGTAACCTTCCCCCAAACCTTATGTATTTTTCCTATGGAGCTGGCAGGGGCTTCCCCTGAACCAGGTTCGTAGGTTTGGGCACTTTTTCCAGGTCCGACTCTTAACCATATTGCCAAAATAAAAAAAAATTAAAATTGCATAGTTTAAACATACATAAAAATAAAGTTGTATTTTCAAAATTGTTTTTAATTAGAGCAGAAAGGATGGCGCTTTAGGGTGTCTAAAAACGTTTTTCGAAAAACCTCGCTCTTCAGGGCTTTTCCCATTTCTTTTGGTCCCAAAAAATAGTATGTGATGTTTCAGCCCCAAAGTCAACTCTAGGGTTTAACCTTGCTAAGGAGAGAGGTTTTTCGAAAAAAGGTTTTTTTAAGACACCATAATGGCTATTATAATGGCGCTTGATATGTACATGCCCAAATCTTTACAAATATCTTTTAGTCTTTTCAGATTTCTTGTCCTGCCTACCAAAATTCTAATTACAGTCTAGTTCATATATTAATTTTGAAACAAATCTTCTCATGATTTACACGAAATATTGGATACCTTTATTGATATATTTAAACATTTAAAATAAATTATGTTTTGGTGATTTTCTTGTCTTTTCTTAACAAATTTTAAGAATGAACAAGCTGGACAGCAACCCAATGCCATTGCATTGAGTAAAGTTTTAATTCTATGGTTATGAAAATGAAAAATTCAATAATTTTCTTACATAACATTCTATCTTTTCACCATAATTAAATATATGTTTTAACTCAGTTTTATCTACTTAGCCACTTGGCCGCTGGTTATACATCGTTTCCTAGGGAACACCACATGGAGGTGGGCTACGTTGTTCCCCCAACTTTGTCAAGTCCATCCCATCAACACCTGGAATCATCAAATCCTGCCCATCAACATCGGTTACCAACGCTTCGTCTCGAGGATATCTAAGTGCTCATGCTCAAAGATCATTATAAACTGATTAACTTTTTATTTGTACATAATAATTGAAATTTGAAAAAAACTTTCCTTTTCTTGGGAACTCAAAATACTTAATGTAATGCTTGGGGGAAATGTAATAAATCTTGTGTTTGGTAATGCAGCTATCTTTCCTTCTTGTGTTTTATACTAAGATTTTAGAATATAGTTTTGTTTTGAGAATTTATAATTTTTATACTTATTTAAAAAAGGTCTTCAGTTTATTCCCTGGCTGAAGATTCCATTATCTGATATTTTATTTTGATCTTATTTTTCAAAGGAATTGTTTTCAGCTACTTCGGGATTATTCCAGGCACAAAGTGTCAAATGTTGCGATAACCACTAAATAAGTTTTTCAAATGTTAAAATAAAAAACATTAAAAATGTCTGAATTACCAGGGTGCTTTTGATTTGAAGCTTATTTTGTGAAATGTCACCAATAAAATAGAACTATCAGACCAGGATAATCCCAAAGTACCTCCTGATTTTGTAATTAATGGATAAAACCAATGCAGTTTCAATAATATTTAAATGCTCATATTATACTGACAAGCTATCGTAAGTCATTCTCAGTTAACAGAAATTTTCATAAAAGATTAACTGATTGAGGATGAGAAGATGTCTAACAATTCTATAAACTGATTGACTTAAGATAATTAAGTTAAGTGATAATTAAGTTTTAGCATTTCCACGATCTTACAGCTCGGTATTGAAAAAATATTATTTTTCCACCCTAATTCTTAAAAATGGAATTGTTGAGTTTTGTAAACCCTAATTATAATGAAAATTAACCTTTCTCTAAATACCTACTAATCGCAAAGATTCGATCGAAATATTCGTTTTGTAAACAAAACGGAATGTAAACAATGCTAGAAGTTATGGTTATGAACAAGCAGGCGCGCGCGCGGGTTTTCGGGAGGGCCCTGCCACCACGGGGCGAGATATTGGCGCTGCGATCGTCCGATACTTGGCGTTCGCTGTTACCATGGGAGTGGCGTTGCTTCACCGTGTAGTGCTTTGGTCCAGACAGCATGGACTTTTTTGCACGTACCTGAAAAAAAGTTGGTCACGTGATAGAAATGCACCAATAGAAACGAAGGGAACATAGTGTTGTATTTGTATTTCATCATCTCTGGTCTTCGAGCATTTGCGATTTGAAATTTCCAAAGCGTTTCAAAATGGATTAAAGTTTGCCTTCCAACATAATTAAATTAATTAAGGAAGTCGAAGAGAGGAAGATCATCTGCGATGCATCGTACAAAGGATAAACGAACACCGAGATCAAGAAAAATGCTTAGAAGGAGGTAGGACGTGAACTAGGCAGTACAGCTAGTAAGTATTAGATTTTATAAATTATGTATTTATAAATTTGTATAATCGTTATAGTTTTATTTATCTCATCCCTTTTGTACTTCCCAAGTATAAGGTGCTGGGATGCACAGTAAAGATCTAAATTGTTGTCTTAATCTTAGCATCAATGTGCTCGATTACTTTTGTTTTGTGTATTTGTTATCATACAAAAGTGTAGAACTTCTCAGAGAGTTGGAAGGTTGTTTGCCTTACCAATTAATAATCATAAAGCTAACCAACTAACTATATAGGATTCTAGATAAATGCAAACTCATTTGTCCAACTGATTGCGGCATCAATTCTAATTGTTGTCGGTTTTGCTTATTGCTTCAATTAAAGAATTCAGTTTTATTCAGTAGCAAGGGTTTGTCTATAAGTAATGAATAATCAATTCCAAAAGTTTCTTAGAGTGCTGCGCTTTCCGGTGTTCCCTACTTTCTATGTTATCTGTCATCGATAATATTCACTTCACGTCCCACGTTACTCTTTTCATCCAAATTCTTGAAGCCAATCTTTAGCATTCTCGACACTAGGCTCGAGGAATGCTTTTATTTGGTCACACAAGTGGGTTGCATTTGCAAATAGGTGTAATTTACATTTTTATATATATTGATCATATTAGAGGGTGGGAATTAAACAAAACCCGATTGGGGTACAAAGTAAACTTATATTGTTATTTATCTATTTTTTTTATTGATATGCTTATTTATTATTTGGTACAAAGAACAATTCCTGCGTACTTATTTTACTTTTATTAAATAGATATCCAAGAGAGGAATATATGCAAAAAAAATTTTATTTCATTTTTAAAAATTTATCTACCATCGATACACCAGTGCTGTGGTTCCTTTGTGGAAAAAAAATAAAGGCAGAATGCTAACCATTCCCGAATGCCACCTACAAATTAAATTTTTGACTGCAATAGAAATTTGTCCATATTTTAAATAACTTTGAGTTTATAAAATTTTGTTAATATATAACAGAACTTAAATTGTTATTGGTTCTTACGTATTATGCCATCAACCGTGTTGCTGAATCCAAAAAGGTTTAAAATCCCATTCACTGTTCTATAGTGGTACCGCTGAATTTAACGGCTGCTGAACAGTCGACGGTATAATACATTAGTACCTATTATTCTGTGGGGATACTCTCGCTCGTGGGCTTTAAGAGAACGAGTAGCCGTCACCACTCGGTGGTATGTTTTAAAAATATTTCAGCTAATGAGTAGTCAAAAATCCAAATTTATGTTGTATTATTTTAGTAAGACTGCTCTTTTTGTTACCATTATTATATGCTCAATATTTCTTATAAGTAATGGATGAGCCAGCATGATTACTGTCACAATAAAAGAAGCCTCTCCCGAGTGGATCAGGAGCCACAAAAGCTTGGCCACATTTTATATATAAAGAATGTCTTCATTTTCCTTACAGGATTCCTCTGAAGGTCTAGAATTACTAAATAACTCTTTTGTGTGATGACCACTTACCCAATGTGGCACCATTTAAAAGAGTTTTTTAGTTCAGAATTCAGCTCAACTTAAGTGGAGAAAAATACCCAGATGAATTTTTTGAAGGGGTTACCAGATACATTAAACTCATTGTAGCCTTGAGTTATAAGTAGTTGGTGAAATTATCTTTCTCAATACATAAGATTTGATATCAACGTAATTTTTTGTTACTAACAATTTTTACTTTGAAAGGTCAAATTAATTTAAATGAAAATGTTTTCTTCTTTGTGTTTGTTTAGAATTTTAATAGTAATTGGTATAATTTTCATATTCTCAGATTTAATGCTTCTGAAATTCACTGTTGAAATAATCTTATATACTACTTTAAACTATTGGAGAAAAATCCCATGAAAATTTATTAAAGTATACAATTATCAAGAAATGAACCATACATGTGAAGATAAGTTTATCTGGAAAACCTAACAGTTCTTTTTAGTATTTTTGTTAAAACATTCAGCTGTCTTACTTAAATTTTTGTTGCAGGATTCTTCTGAAGTTCTAGAATTACTAAATAATTCTTTTGAGTGGTGACCACTTACATTACGTGGCATCATTTAAAAGAGTTTTTTAGTTAGCTGTCTTAAAGTGGAGCAATAAACCTAGATGATTTTTTCCTGGAGTGTTTACCAGCTACATCAAATCCATTGTAGCCCTGAGTTATACATCAACTTAACTTAGTTGTGAATAATATTAAACTCTTAAAAGTGTGGAACAGCTATAAGAGTCGACCAGCCGCCATGTTTACCCACTGTTCAAATGATTACACACAACCACATAGATCTATTTGAGCTGTGAGTAAACATGGCAGCTAGTTGACTCTTATCGAAGCTGTGCCAAAAGTGTCAATGTACTAGGGTAGATCCAGGTTTTTTTATTTTGGAGCCCAGTTCATTACTTTTTGTGACAAATTGAAGCAGTGATAGTTAGCAGATGAGTGCATAAAAGTAAAATTGACTCACAAACCGAGGAAAAATTCAAATATTTTGTGAATGTTTTCTTGCAAATTATCACTAAACCTTATTTTAATTTCATGAAAGGGGCAGATTTAAAGGGGAAATTTTTGTGAAGGGGTAGAAAAAGGGCCCCAAGTTTTGTCTGGATCAACCCCTGGTATTTAAATGAAGATGCTTTATTTTGCTTTGAATTTTCAAGTAGGTAACTTAATACCATTTTCAGCCCAGATTTATGCTTCTTAAAATGACCTCTCTAACTCTTAACTGTGTGAAACATCCGATGAAAAATTTATCAAAATAGTATAAAAGTAATGAAAAATTCATGTTTTAGAGAATATTTTAAAAGAAATGCACATAAAACACTGCTATACTGATAAATTACCTAACCATAATTATTTTTAATAAATTAACCCTTATTATAAACCCCTATTTATTAAAAATATTGAAAGTACAGTAAAGCACCGTTTATACGTCTCTCATTTATATGTCTTTTACATTTATATGTCGTTTTCCCCAAGTCCCAATTTATTCAAATAATCAAAATTGTTTTCAATTATACGTCTTTTCATTTATACGCCGTTTTACGTCGGTCCCTTGAAAGACGTATAAACAGTGCTTTACTGTAATTTATTGTAACTAATAATGTTTTTGGAAAAAATAATTTAATTGCAATAAATTAAATTTTTAATATATAAGGTTTAAATAAAAATTACACTTATCCATTTACATTTTCTTTAAAAATTTCAGCACAGCAAAAGTACTCGGACAACTTTTTTAGGTTTAAGAAAACAAGTAGCAAAGTCATTCCCTACGTTTTCAGATTTGCAGTTTAATCTCTAAACACAGTATGAATTGAGCAATGAACTCACAGTAAAAACCCTCCACTGAACAATTAGAGAAAACAACAGCTAAAATGACAATGTTGTAAAAAAATTTTATAGTACACCATACTTTTGTGAACCCTTCAGCCTTTTTAAAGTCACAATCCCATTCTTACTAACAATAGGAATGGTGGAAAAGTTCAGATTTTAAAATTTTGAATAAAAATTTACAAGTACACATTTTGAGTTTTAAATTACATGTAATTCACAGATATTTTAAAATAAAAAAGAAAAAATACACACACTTGTTTAAATATGTAAGGTTTTTTTATTTCACACATCAAAATATTTTTTTTATTAACAGAACATCATTTGCTTGGCCTTTTCCTTGTCCTCAAATGACTAATTCTTGACCTGTTGAGTAAAAATATTATGTATACAGGAATTGAACAATGCGTACCGGTGGCATAACCAACGGAGGGGGAAAAATGGATTACCAATTGAAACTGTAGTAAACGTTTAATAGCCAATAGCTCAAGTTAAGTTAATTTTTTATATCAGTTTCGTCCTGATTGAGGCAAGGAAATGAGGGAGTACAAGCAAGCTATTTAACCTTTTTTAAAGATAATGCTTACTATATTGTTTTATTTAAGTTTTACTTTTTAGTATGAATCTAAAATTGTATGCTAATATCACCTAAAAGTAAATGTTTAATTAGTCGTTAGGGATATACCGAGGCTATAAACGTATTATTTAAGTAAGGTAAAAATGCTTTTAAAACAGTGTTCGCTATTTTTAAAACATGCATATGCTGGGTTAGGTAGAAGTGATTCCTAAAAAGATTAAAACAAATAAGGGTCAGTGGTAGACCAACGCCCCTTCTAAAATATGTAGTAGAAGCAGAAACACATAATTTATTTCAATACCAAGCTCGGTTTGTAAATCCTGAAAACCCACACTGGAAATATACAGTTTAGCTTATTTATAGCAGGATTTAAAATGTCCCGCAGGCTGGATCCAAAATCAGGACGAGCCAAAACCAGCCCATATATAATTAACTACTATAAGGACCCAAATTGGAAATTTAAGAGGGTCACCCGGTGGTACATAAAAAATTGTGGAGGGGGATAAAAAACTTAAGTTTCGTACCTTCAGGAGGGGAATCAGTTTCGTAATTTCTTTTTTAGCATGAATATTAAACTGTACATGAGACTTGTAATGCAAATTTAATACAGAAACACGCCAATTTTTCGAATGAAATCAATCGCGAGAGCAAGTGCTTTCTTTGTTTTAAATAAGAAAACATTTTACAATCATTATCAATAGAAATACACTTCAAACGTTCAAACTAAGAGAAACGAAAATTTAACTCACCCTTGCATAGCCGCCATGTTTGTTTTTAAGTTGAAGTTTTCCGTACGAGATTTGGTTGCTAACTTTTTTTTCGGTCGACCGCAGCGCCACCTCTTCCTTGTTTTCGATACCAACCAAAAAGAGATATTTTATGGCAACCAATTTCTGGAGCAACCAAACTTGTAACTTGAACTTGAAAAAACGTATGCATGGAAACCCACCTTAAGTCGGATCAAATCAAATTTTATTTTAAAAACAGTGTTTTACTCTGTCCCCCCACCCGGAACTCCGATACTTTCTTTTTACCCTATAAAACGACTAGTGCAACTATCTATTGCTTAAAATATCCATCTGAGCTTTAAACCCCTCTTTTATTGGAAAAAATTTTCGGCGCAAGTTCAGAGTTGCGTATGCTTGGCGAATTTTGGCTGTTTAGCGGCACATTTAGTAGCCAAATCATTCACTTAACATTGGTTAGAGTTACCATATTAGTCATCTCTACCGCTAAGAACTTGGCGCATACGCAAGTCCGAACTTGCGCCAAATTTTCATCAACTGATTTTATGATTACTATTTTTAATTAAGTTTTAATAAATCCCAAAATTGTTGGCCTTTAAATTTTTCTTTGAAATGTTATGTGTTTAATTTGGTGTAGTGATGAAGTTAACAGTGTGTAGTCGTAGTCCTGATTGTTAAATTTAATTTGATGTTTTTTTATCAGTTAATAAAAATAAAAATAATTCAATGTTAAATAAAAACTTTTTATAAACTCTGAAGCACAGAGAAAAATCCTAACAGAGGGTCCAAAACGATATATTCAAAAGTTGGATGGTTATGAGGGCCCCACGATGAACTAAATGATTGACAGAGAGATCAAACCTGTGAATGGTGATTGGCTGTCACTCAATCTTCTATTTTCGAAGGAGAAGGGAAAAGTTTTTCTCAACTAATAAGGCTTTTCCCTCCCGCCTCTCGTGGCGTTGATGCGATCGCGGCGCAAGTTTCCTTTAGCATCCGCTTGGCGACTTTCAACCAAATAGTAGTATTACTAGAGATATAGCGCCTAATGTGGCAACCTTGTTGCCACATTAGGCGCTATACTCCTGAGCTCTCTATATGGGCGATAAGTAGCTGCTATTTCTGTTATTTTAATCAGTTGCTTATTCAAAGGTTGTGAATATTTTACTGTTAAGAATGTGCTGCCCTCTTTTCTCCGTTTTCGCGGACAAGTTGGTGTTTGTTTTATTTTTAACATTGGATAAATTTAAAAATTCTGAACTCTGGAAATAATGAAATTTTTTTAGGTAAAATTAATATGAAGATTAAATAAAAATGTGTTGTTTTTAATTGTATCAGGTTAGGTACTTAAAAACTTTTCACATTTTTCTAATAATAAAAGGTTAATTAAAATTATTAGGGAAATATAATGCTGTGAATACTTATTGCTTTAAGAATAGCTGATTAGAAATTACTATAACTCAATAATTAGATAACGTAGACACATTATCATGAAAGAATTTTTTTAAATTAGTATATTTTTGAATGAAATTTATTTTTTATTTTGTTATGTTTCAACAAAATGTTAGAAATATACATACAATATTAAATTTTTTCAACAAGTTATATGTTTAAACCTTGTTTTTTGTTGTTTTTCAAAACCTATCAAAAAGGCTCAGGCTCTTTAATGCAGATAAGGAGTTTTTAAAATTGATTTTGAAAAATAAATTTTATATTTGAAGTGGTAATTTAGTGATTTAATTTAAGTAATGTACTACTGACAGTTTCATTTCATTGTAAACATTTTTTATGTTCATATTTTTAAAACTAAAATTTATTTGTTATATTGTGAATGAAAGATTTTATTTTATTCAATTAAAAGAGATAATATATCTTTTGAATCCTTGAAATTAGAAACTAAAAATGTTTTAAAAATGAGCTATTCCATAAAAGAATGATAAATTTACTTTAATCAAAAGAAAGATCTATTCCATTAACAGAGAACATTTTTTTAATCTTGAAATTAGAAACAAAAACTAAAAAATGAATTTTATTTATTTTAAATAAAGTCTTTCTATCACACCAAACACAAAAAAGATCCATTCATTTTTTTCTCAAAAATACTTGAAACTCTGAAATTCAAATTTTTGCATTTACTGAAATTTTTAAATATATTTAGTTTGTGTGTTTAACAGGTGTGAAAAATATGTTAAGTATTTAAAGGATTTCTAGAAGTTAAAGATTAAATCACTGTTATTTGAAAAGATAAGACATTCATAGCTAAAAAATAGATTAATTATTTTAGAAGATTGTGAGTGGATAGCTATTTGCTTTAACTTTTGTTAGCAGCAAAATTTGCTGCATGATAATTTTGTAAATACCCTTACTACACTCATATAAAAACAGAGTTTCCTCTACTAAGGATAATAATTTTTCCTATGGCTGCACAGGACAATTTAAAAATACATACCAAATTTCAAATATGTGCTATATCATAGGTTTTAAATTAGAAAGAGAAAACATTTTTGAATACCTAAGATAAAAAAGTATATGAAACTAAAGTATTGATAAGTCGGCTCTAAACTGGCAATATAGGTATAATAAATTAAGCAATAACAAATTTTGCTATGGAAGTTTTTTGAGAGACTCATGAAAAAAAGTGTAAAAATAATTGTATAACTCAGTAGGGAAAATATTAGATTAATAAACAAATTCTGACACAAACAGATGGGAAGGCATCCTCATCAGGAATAATGATCTCAGGTAATTTCCTAAACTATTTTAAATTTGTAAGATTTGCAATGTGTCACTACTGTTACAACAAAAAAATTCAGAATGGACAACTAAAAATGTAATCAGAAATTTATGTAGTATTCTTAATCTGGGAATTCCCCTAGTAGAAATAATGTTTCAGTCATGAAAGTTTCATATATTCACAAAAATTTTACAAATGTAAATGTCACTAATTTACAAATGTAAATAATCTGAAAAGTGTCACACCTATGACATCATTTAAAGATTGAAAAAAATTAAAGTTTTATTTTTGCTTGAATATTGAAATGCATGACAAAATACAGTAAAAATGTTTTTCAGGGATGAGTTTAAATACAATCTTTAAAATTGTGTCTTAATTTTATACCCATCACAGTGGAAATCATCAAAAGAAAATTAATTAGGGAGAAAATATATCAAGTCTGAACAAGAAAACCCCAAGAATTTAATTAAGATTTATAGTATTGGGGCTTTTTTCAATAAGTTATAAAAACTTTTATTTTTTAACTGAGTTTTAATACACTGTGTTTACTGTAGCAGGACTGTACTGAACACCAGAGATCTTTATTCCTTAAAATGCTGATAGTACTTTTCTCGGAAATTTTTTTAGATTTCATTTTCTTTGGGATGTGTGGAGTCAATAGAAAATTCTAATATATATCTTTAAAATCAGTGACTTAACTGAGTGACCGAAAATGGAGAGTATAAGAAAAAAAATTTCTGGACAAAAAAATTCCAAATGTGTCATAAAAACTGGAAGATGTTACTTTTTTGTCCAAAGTTTATGAAATCATCTGAAGAATTATGAATCTATCTAAACTTCTAAACATTTCTAAAATAAGGTTGGTGTAGTAGTAATTTGGTACTCCATAGATCATAATTTGATATTACTCATTACAAGGCTGTAAAGTGTATATTTCTTCAGAAAATGTAAATGATAATACAATTTTAAACCAGACAAGGTTGATTTTGTTTCTGAATGAGTAAATTTAACACAAATTTTCTAAAGTATTAACTGTAAGTTAATTGTTGTATGTCTAGTAAATTATCCAAAATTTAAATATAAAAGATGCATAAAGGGTGATCTTTTTATGATTGCTTAAAAGATCAAAAGGTTGCTTAATAGATCAATTTAAAAGTTAATTTATTTAGCTTTTCAAGGCAAGAACTTAAATTGTCTTTGAAAATTCAATTAAAATATGTGAAATAGCTTTCAAAATAAAATAAATTAATAAACGCATATCTATTTTGTGTTAAGTTCTATTTAAAATACCTTAATTATTTAATTTCTTTCCTTTGCATACAAAAGTAATAATCTAAATAGGGTAAAAGGGTCGAGGTCGATTTTATATGATGAACACATTGATACTTTCAATATCCCAACAAACTGACTGTTTAAAAGTTGCCTTTATGCACATAATAAGCATTACATATCAAATCGTTATGCTCAGCAGTAAATCTAAAGGTTTTAGTAATAGAAACTAAATTTTATTCATCAAAAACTTCCCAAAGTAAATTTTTAGGTAAATTGTTTAAAACTTTATTGCCTATAAAACCTATTTTATTTTGAATACAGAGATCACAGATCATCAAATTCCAAAAATAAGTTCATCATTCACTCTCTTCAAAAAGGAATTTACTTAAATATTAAATAACCATTGCCTGACACTTATTGATTTTTCCTGATTGGTTTCAGAAAATTTAGTCTTTTTTCATATATATTTAGGAAAGTGAAGTATCTTTGAATAAACTCAAAAAATTGGTTTAAATTGTGTTGTATCAAATAACTCTGGCTCTCCCCTAAGTATATAATTTTACCCAACTGTGAAAATATGTTTCTTAAATTTTAAATATCCAGTCCTTTAATTTTATATTTAATCCCTTTAATCTTTTTTGTGAAAACAATTTTATTAAAGCCTCTTTTGTTTATTGAAAAACATCGGCTTTACGGATAAAAATAATGTAGCAACTTTAGTTCTTAAACTAGCACTTCTCGGAAATATTAAAATAATGAAGTCCCTTTGATTTCTAAGTATATCTAAATAACCATGCATCCCTCCATTGATGTCAGCTTTAGAAATTATTTCAATGTGATTTTCAAATAGTTTCATTACGTGCATATAGAATTAAAAAATTTCATTTAGTTTTTAAATTATAAGTAAACTAAACTGTAGTTTAAAATATTTACATTTCTTTAATCACATTTTACATTGGTTTGATTAAGCTGCCTTTGTGTTTATGTAAAGTCAAAGTAAATGCTATTTTTTCTGGGTTAATTTTAGGGGAAGGAATGATTATTGGGCCAAACACTTTTTATTTTGTTTGAAACTCCATTTGAAACTAAACTACTGATATTCTAAAAAACAATTATTAGCCTAACTTTATAACTTTTTACAATCAAATAAATTACTGAAAATATGAATTTTGATTTTATGCATTAAGTTTTTAAAATTCTTATGAATATTAGTTCATTAGAAGTTTTAAATAGAAAATGTAGTTTTTTATATAGTGCTTCCGTCGATTTACCGGGGGAAAGTCTCTCTCCTCACCCCTTCTTAGTTATCCAGCACCAATAAGCTAAGCCACGCCTTAGGATGCAATCCATTGGTCAAGGTGTCACATTATGTTCCCCAAATGCCAACATACCAAACAAGCTTGAGGGGAAGCAGACAAGAAAGGGGACAGTTGACTCCGTTTGACCCATAGAGGAAGGGTTTGACCTCAAGGTCGGTTTGGGTTCTGGGAACGGGGAATAGCTTCTCGTTTAAGCAGAAATTAAACAACCTGCAATGAAAATTTTGAATAACACAGGTCTGCAATGAAAAAGCTATTTGAATAATTTTAGTGGTTTCCTATGTATGGAATTTATTTAAAATTCAAAAGGGTTATTTAAGTTCATCAAAAAAGTTGGGTAAAAGAAAAGTTACCAAATCAGTAGAAGCTATGAATTGTAATAAACATTTAATCAACAAAAATTTCACGACAGAACTGTAGTTGTGTCTATGAATTTAGAAATTTAGAACTCAATTTTGATAATTAAAGTACCTAACCTCTTAAAAAATCATCTCCTTTGGATATTATACTAATTTAGAAATTGATCTTTTACCTGTAAATCAGTAAAATCTTAAACACTTCTTGCTCTTTCATTTATAAAACGTTGTGAATCGATTATTTTTAAGAATGCTTTTCTCTTTACTAATTAATTATTAGCAGTAGACTAATTTTCATTTTAAGAATAAATCTTCAAACTAAAAAAGTAAGAAATAATTTGTTTTAAGTTTAAATTTTATAAATAGGAACGTCATGCAAAATTGTGTTTAAATTGTAACATATAAAAAAGTAAGTTAATGAGACCCAGTAAAAATTCTTGCGTTGCTTTTTAAATGTAAGAAAGATATTTCTTGAGTAAAATACACCTTTATAAATGAAGTATAGTGGTGTCCTTTAAAAAAAACCCACTTTTTCACTTTTCCTTCATTAAAAGCTTAAAAAATATGATAATTAAATCCAACAAAATGGTGTTGTAACGGCTCATCCTCCCCTACATTTTAGTGCTTAGTATTTTTAATTCCAACACTCCGTTACAAATTGGCAGACAATGAAGTAAGAATCCAAAAAAAACCCAATTTTCCAAAAAAAAACCCATGTACCCTAAAAAAAACCCACCCTTGAAAATACTGAAAAATTTAAGAAAAAATATGATTGAAAGGTTTATTTTGATAGAAAAGAGAATAATCAAGATAATAAAAACCAAATTCATTACAAATTATTTCTAAAATTTAAATTGTGAAAAATTTTTCTACTCAAGAATTTTGCCTTCAAAATACAACGACAATAGCGTTTTTATTGTTGTATTTTGATGAAAACGACCTATTAAATACAAATACTTAATAAAATTTTCATAAAAAAGCTGAAAAACGGTAATTGGAACTGATATTTTATTTTAAACCCCCAACTATCAACTCTCTAAACCCATTTTCGAGTAAAACTCGCTAAAATGCTATATTTTCACGGAAAATGGCTGTTTTTGGTATCATTGAATTTTTATCAAAAATACTGAAAAAAACATCGAGAATTACTGAAACAACTATTCTATTTGAGTAATTAGTTGTATATCATGAATAATATTAAATATTTTGCATAATTTTTTATTTATTTTATCATTTATTACAAAAAGAAAAGTGGGTTTTTTTTAGGCACCCTATGGGTTTTTTTCACCCCTCATTTCAAAGACTGCTGTAAGGTCCCTAATTGTCGGACTGAGCTGAAATTTTAGTATTTTATTCTCATAATAACGGGATAACACAAAACCACGTTAAGAATGCTTTAAAATGTTTATAACTTATATTTTTACAGCATCAAAATCTGCATAACTAAATCATATTTTTAGCCCAAAATCGACATTTTCTATTTATTTAAATAAATAAGTAAATAAACGGTTCTTTGACATGCTTTCAAGTTCCCTGCCACTCTAAATGGCTTACGAAGACAGGGGACATGAGAATTTAAAATTATTTTAATTATTTATTTAAAATATCTCGATGGGTTTTTTTTAGGGTACAATTTGGAGTGGGTTTTTTTTAAAGGACACCACTATATGTGGGTCATTCCCAAAAAAACCGTACATTTGGTGTTCAAAACTTTGAAAAATAAGTATCGAATTATTTCAAAAAAATTTTGCCTAAATATCAGCTAAAATTCTAAGCTTTTCAGTGATAAAAAGTTTAAGTTGGTTAAAATAATAATTTTATGTATTTTGAAATGTTTTGATCAGAGAAGTGAAAGGTTTTTTCCACTCTGTTACATGAAGAGAATTTGATTTTTTAATGGTAATAAAAGTTGATTGATTGTAATTGCCTTAATATCTTTGAATATGCTTTGCTTTGTTAGTACTCTTGCGCTTTATTTTATTTGTAAATTTTGAAACTGTTTTGTGAAAGAATAGTGCAAAAAATTTTTTAAATGTGAAATATACCTGGAT
The DNA here is from genome assembly GCA_024610705.1 of Tetragnatha versicolor. NCBI lineage: Eukaryota > Metazoa > Arthropoda > Arachnida > Araneae > Tetragnathidae > Tetragnatha > Tetragnatha versicolor. The sequence continues at coordinate 46,529,837 of JANDEH010000004.1, read as the reverse complement.
GAAAGTTTATTCCATGGGATTATATTCTTATTTAAAAAATATTATTATTATTCCTGTAATAGCTAGTGTTGTTCAAAATTGTAGGGGACACTTTTAATAAAATTTTTAGAATAATTTTACACTCGAATGCAAAAAAAAGTGTGATGTAACAGAGTGGAAAATCTTACATTCTTGGGAGAAAAATACCATGATTTTGTAGTAAAAATCAATTCAATCATTTTACTTGCAATCTACATTTTATTAGTAACACCAGAAGATATGAAACTGTTTTGGTTGGACCACACTGAATTAGAATAAAAAATTAATATTTTTAAGAATACTGCTTTCATTTTTTATGAAAAATTGCCCTATCTATATCATAAAACTGTGGTGTCTTAAAAATCAAACAAGGTCATTTTCGTTTTCAGCACGCCCAAAAAACATAAAAAAATTATTTTCAGGTAAAGTGTGAATTTAAAACTAATATTTTTAAATAAATTTTCATTTTTCTAGAAAAAAATTTTCATTTTTTTCCTGAATAGCAAGAAATGTGAAGTTCTATGATATAAATGAGGTCAGTTTTATATTCATTACATCGAAAAACAATAGAAATGATATTCTGGTAAAAACTTAAGTTAAAAATTTAGTACAGGTAATGAGTCCATTTTCCAAAATTTTATGGAATTCCACAATTGAACATTAAAACCTGATTAGTCTGAAAACGTATGTACTTTTTTACGTTGTATTCCAAGTTTAGTGTAGATCGGAAGAAAACTGTAAATTTGTATATAAGACACACAAACAAAAACGCGCACACACATCATACATTGACTTTTGTTATATAAAATTACAACCACTGGCTTGTTTCAATTGAAAAATGTAATTGTTCAGAAAAGAAAATTACATTCAAAAATGTAAGCACTACTAAATAGTTGGAGTAAGTTTCATATAATATCCGTATATCCTTACGGTGATAATCATATTTTTTAAATCTAAATAAGAATATTGAAAAATAGTACTCATGGTTTATATTTCTGAGATAGATGAGATTTTTTCTAACGTTTTTGACTCAGAACTGCAATTTTTTTATATGAGTTGATTTCTTTACTTGTAATATACTACTATATATATTCTCTATAGATAGAAAATTCTTTGAATTTCGAATTTTTCGAATTTGCTGCAATTTAATAACACATCTAAAGATTTTCATGTGGTTTGCAGCTTTGAAATAAAAACGCATTTCGGAATATTTGAACTACTTAGGTTTGACATATCATAATATCCATTCTACTATTTTTAAAAGTAGTACCTACATTTTTAGTTTTATTTCATCCTTTTTTAAGTAAAAACTTGTAAGTTGATAAGGCAGTCTAGTTAGTGATTCAAATTTTATTCACATTTTAGTCCATACTTTCGGTATAATTTTACTCTATGGTATTTTTTAAATTACTGTTACAAGTAACTGACTTATTATACCTAATAAGTAGTTCTTTTTATTTTATTTTTGGCCCACATAAGTTAAATATTGCCTGTTGGATCCGCATTGTAAAAAAATTTCATGAAAATGAACTTTTATTATAAATGTCTATTTGCTTTAGATAAATTAAAATTGCAGTATTAGATTTAAACGTATTAGCTATACAAACCCCACTGCAAGGTCTATAGAAACTTGGTAGTGAGACCTCATGTTGTATACTCGAAGTAATCTTGGTGTTTTTTAATTGGATTTCCTTAAACTCCCTTTTGGTCAAATGGTTTTCCCATTATGGGAGTCAATAACGATTATTTTCAACTTAAATATTATTTAAAAATTATTATAAAATTTTATTACAAAAGATTTAATAAAATCAGTTTACTTGCTTTATTTTATTTTTAGGAAAAAACATATAAAACGAATATATTATTGGATGCACAACTCTTTTGATTTTCAATTTTAATAAAGGAAACAAAAGCTGAGCGGAAATTTAAATTTACTTAAATTGTCTGTGTCATAGTCTCACCAAAGTATCTGAAATTTTAATCAGTTGCAAAATTTAACATTCACAAGGCTAGGCTACAACCTCGTTTTTTGAACAAACTAAAAATCATGAAGTAATTTCTCCAAGTTCAATAATGTTTAATAATGTTAAGATACTGTTTAAAAATAGTAGTTTAAACTGTATAATGAATCGAAACTAAAGGTTTTTAAAAAATTGTTTGTTTTATTGAAATTTAAAAATATATTTTTATTTAAATTGATTAGATAAGAGGTTTCTCCATGTTTTTTTTATTTTTACTTTCTTTATTTCAGGGAATTAAAAGTACAGAACAAAATTTGAAAATAAAATATAATTATCACCTGGGATCAGTTGATTCATATAAGTAAACAAGTAATATGTAAATACATAAATACAAAATTGAACACATAAACAATAAAATACGCAATATACAAACAATGAAAAAGAGCATAACAGTAAATTAAAATAACAAATAATATCCTGGCAAACAGGGTGTCTTAAGATATGTTTCTTTTGTTTCATCAACTACCAAGTGACCAGTAATAGATATTATACAACAAAAAATCTCGATTTCATTAATTGAAAAAAGGAACTTTCTTAATTTCTTCTTAAATATATGTTTTGATGGGCTATTTTGGATAACTATAGGTAATGTAATAAAAAATTTAGGAGCTAAGTAAAAGAACTGTTTACAAAAAATTTAAAAAAATTTTAGGTACAATGTATCACACAATGGGTCTTCGCGGATTAACTACGTTACGCTTCGTACAAGTATTTGGATTTAAATAGAGATGAAGATTTGTTTTATATCAAAAAAAAGGTAGCGAACGGGGAAAATGTTTAGTAGTTTGAAGTTATTTATATTAATGGAGTATACTGATGGCGATAAAAATCTGACAAATCTTTCTACTCTTTTTAAGTTTACCTAGTCTCCTCCGAAAATCGTAAGACCGTAGTCAATCCGCGATTGTACCCAAGAGTGATAAAGATTAATGAGAAAATTGTTGCTCACTTTTGACTTTAAATGGTAAAAATTCAACATTAATACGCGCAATATATTTACAATGAGATTTCCACTTCAAGTTACTATCAATATAGAATCCAAGATATTTAAATGTGTCGACTTTTTCATTTAATTTGCAATTGCAATATTTAATAAAATCTAATAATAAATGTTTAGGGCTAGTAAATGTAAGTTGAAAAAGGGCCACATTTGAACAAAAAGTACATTTTTGATTAATTTCCGGTATAGGATATTGAAACACTCAAAACCTGATTAATTTATCAATATACACTATTCCTGCAATTTTTTTGCTATTTGATATTTTATCACGTATTTTTGACTTGAATCATCATTTGGAGAAATGAGGATTTCTTTTCTTTTCACATTTGTGTGAAAAAATCTTGTTTAATATATTTGAAAAAATTTAACTAAATTTAAAACTTCTTAAAATACTGCATTTAACATCTAAATTAATTGCGCTCAAAATCAAGAAAATGAACTAAAAGACACATTTAAGCTGTTAAAATTTGACCCAACCTTTTTGCGTTCAAATGTGTCCTATTTACCATCTTAAGCTTTAAATGTAAAAAGTATTTATTTTTAATTGAAATTGGTTTACAAAACGTTTTTGGACTTAACTTTACTGATGCCACCATAGAGTGCAAGGAAAATTTTTATTCAAAAATCTTTTTTTAATAATTGGTTACTTTTTTCATATTTGTAAATTTATTTTAACTTAGAAGAATGTGTATTGTGTTCTAATATGCCTCCCCCATTGCTTTTGGAGCCTAAAAGGTTTAATTAGGAGAAACGTTTTCCGTTCACTCGATTGATTAATTGATTTTGATAATCAGCATAAATATGAAGGGTAAGGGATGAGACATTTTTTGATCGATTTTTCCTATCTTCAGAAACGGTGGGAATACTATGAATAACGTAAATACTATTTTATTTATTTTAATAATTAACGAACCCGGAACACACTGCTTTTAAGAAAAAAATATCAAAATCGACCATTCATTCAAGAAAGCAGGGAGAGACGAACGGCGAGGGTTGTAAAAATCAATCAAAGTCACAACCTGCTCTGCTGACAGCGGAAAAGGGGGAGATACGGAGATACGATACCGATACAGGATACTGTTATCTTTATTTCTCATCAGTCACAGGTGTCCAGTGATTAATGGCCACCCATTTAACAACATTGAAGAAGTTGCCTGTGGTTTGAGTGTTTCAACCCTGCCCCCAACTTTTTCCGAATATTTCAATTAAGAAATTATGTTCTAATTTGTTCTACTGGATTGAATGCCTGATTAGGGTGTCCCTTATTTAGGCTTTTTTTCAAAAAGTCGGGGAAACTTTTGCGACACCTCCCAATTTTTTTCCTTTTGGTACCCTAAGAAAGTGTGCAAAATCTTAAATCAATCAGATAATATTAACACGTGCCCCAAACGCCCTAAAGTTAGAAAAATTAATATTTTTTCTCATTTTTTCGAAAATTTTTAAAAATGTGTTTAAAAAATCCATGGCAAAATAATAGTGCTCTAACACATTTAAACAATCTTATTTGACGGTTTTTCAGTACTAGTTAGGCCAAAATGCCCAGTTTGTAACCTTGCCATCAAACAGAAAATCATCAAATTTGTCCATTTTATGCTGAGAATAGAAGAATAAAAAAGCAGTGGTAAATGACTTAAAACCGCAAAATTCCATGATTAAACACCATTTGTAGACCATATTGATGTGGAGATAAATTATCTGGAGCTCAAATTAATTATGGGTTGCTTAATTACAGACGCCATATTGGATTGCATTAAAACTATAAAAAATTCTAGAAAAACGGTATGGGCATGTTTTATATCGGGTATAGGGTGAATGAGGTTTCTAAACTCAATTAAGACTAATAAAATCCTCTTTAACTACTTTTTAAGGCTCTTTACCCAATTGTAAGGGCCATCATATCTCCTAATACAAGTGCAAACCATGATTTCAGAACTATAGATGGTAATAAATTCCATACACATAAAATCGGCAAGAGAAATTCTGGATATTAGTTAATAATAAGACTCCACAGTGTGTCCACGAGTATTTTATTCCGTAAGTTAGTTTAAAAGCTGAAGAAGATACAAAATTAACCCGTTCATCATTATGATTGAGTTATACTCTGTGGAGATAAGCAATTAACCATGTTTTTAGAGACTATTCTTGTATTTTATAATAAATTTATACATTAACATTAAAATACCTGCAATTCAACAAATTAGGCTCTTTAAAAACTAAGAAACTTAAATTGGCTACGTGAATATCATAAATATTAACAACAGTTTCTGAAGATCCTTCCTTTTTTAAAGTCTGTTTTTAAGTTAGAGCTATTCTTCGCTCTAAGTTTCCTACCTCTACATTCTCAAAGAAGGCTTTGAGGGTTTAAAATAATTTAATTTCATAAACAATTTTCATGAAAGACTTACTCGAAATCTAAGTACTTCTTCAAGGACGTTTACTGATGATAAGTTGACAGCGCGAAGAAGAACTAAGGATAATAGAAACTGAAGTTTATATTTAACATATTCTTACAGCCTCAAACAAAATATCAGTGTTTAATTGTTTTAATGACGCTGATTTGTTAAATTGCAGGTATTTTTTATGTTTATGTATAAATTTATGATAAAATACAAGAACAATCTCTATAAACATGGTTAATTGCTTATCTTCACAGACTATAACTCAATCATTATGATGAACGGGTTAATTTTGCATCTTCTTCAGCTTTTAAACTAACTTACGGAATAAAATACTCGTGGACACACTGTGGAGTCTTATTATTAACTTATTTCCAGATTTTCTCTTGCCAGTTTTATGTGTATAGAATTTATTACCATCTATAGTTCTGAAATCATGGTTTGCACTTGTATTAGGAGATCTGATGGCCCTTTATAATTGCGTAAAGAGCTTTAAAAAGTTGTGTAAAAGGATTTTATTAGTCTTAATTGAGTTTAGAAACCTCATACACCCATAACCCGATATCAAACATGCCCATACCGTTTTTCTAGAATTTTTTATAGTTTTAATGCAACCCAATATGGCGTCTGTAATTTTAAGCAACCCATAATTAATTTGAGCTCCAGATAATTTATCTCCACATCAATATGGTCTACAAATGGTGTTTAATCATGGATGGAATTTTGCGGTTTTAAGTAATTTACCACTGCTTCTTGATTCTTCTATTCTCAGTGTAAAATGGACAAATTTGAGGATTTTCTGATTGATGGCTAGGTTAAAAACTGGGCATTTTGGCCTAACTAGTAATGAAAAACGGTCAAATAAGATTGTTTAAATGTGTTAGAGCCCTATTATTCGGCAACGGATTTATTAAACACATTTTTAAAAATTTTCGAAAAAATGAGAAAAAAGTCAAATTTTTCTAACTTTAGGCCGTTTGGGGCACTAGTACAGTCAAATTAGGGTTTGAGGTAGACATTTAGAAATACAAGCAGAAACCCCCTGGGATGTGTTAAGGGGGGTCTGAGGATGCCTCACTTGAAAATCCCAAAAAATCCGGTGACGGGTTTTCCGCCATTTTGAAAAAGAAGTCGGCCATATTGGATTTTTCCATAGTTCATAAAAACAGCTATAACAGGCGAACTAATTGGTTTAAAATGTTCGTTCTTGTTTTAAAATGCGTAATTCAGTGCGTTCTTTAAGTTCCATGCATCAATTGTTGGCTCCAAACCATGGATTTTTTAAAAATTAAGTTAAAATAGCAATTTTTTCGTATTTTTTTGGGATGTAGTTTTTTCGTTTAACACTGTGTCGTACCTATTATAAATATCAAGACCGAAACAACTGGAACTTGTTTAGGAGAGTCTTAGGCTATACCATACCAAAATTCTAAGAAATCCCTCCATTAGTTTTCCGCCATTTTGAAAAAAACGGCGGCAATACTGAATTTTCAATGTTTCTTAAAAACTGCTATAACAAGCGAACTTATTGGAATAAAATGCTCAATTTTTTTATAAAATGCGTGTCTAAGTGTACGTTTTTGAAATATCATGCAGTAAGTTAATATTCTTAAAGATTTAATTTTAAAAACGCGGAAAAATAGTAATTTTTCAGTCTTTTTCTGTTGTAGTTTTTTATATAGTCCAGGCAAATAAGACATTAAATATAACGGGCTGAAAATTGGTGGAAATGTAGAGGATAGTGTCCTTCTTGATATCCTGAAATTCCCAAAAAATCCCTCCAGGGGAAGTTCCGCCATTTTGGAAAAACCAACGCCATCTTGGATTGGGTTTTCAAGCACAGCGACTTAACCAAGGTGCCAATTGATTTCGTTTTTGTCACAAATTGTTTAATATTGTGTATTTTAAGAGACAACGTAGAGAAATTTGAAATAAAAAATTTAATTTAATAATAATTAGTTTTTATTTAATTACTGCTTTGCTGTGTTAAAATGTAGGTAAGCATTCGAGATAACAAGCTGAAAATTGGTGAAAATATAGAAGGAAGTGTCCTAATCAATATCCCGAAATTACCAAAAAATCCCTCCAAGGGAAACTGCCATTTTGAAACAACCGTCGCCATCTTGGATTGTATTTTTAAGCATAGCGACTGAACCAAGGTTCCGATTGAGTTCGTTTTTGTCTCAAATTGTTTAATAATACGTATTTTAAATATAAAATGTGAAAAAAGTCGAAATAAAAAAACTTAATTTAATTATAATTAAATTTACTTAGTTAATGATTTGCCGGATTAAAATGTGGGTAAGAATTCAAAATAACAAGCTGAAAATGGGTAGAAACGTAGAAGATAGTATCCTGATCGATGTTCCAAAATTCCCAAAAAATCCCTCCAGGGGAAAATCCACCACTGAAAAAACTACCGTCATTTTGGACTCTCAATTTAAGCATAGTGATAGTGGAGTTTTCTCTTTCCACAACAATGAAATTTACCTAAAAGGCATTATTGAAGCTGAAAAAAACTGCAATTTTAAAGTCGAATATTTAAAAAACTATTCTAGCGATTTAAGAAAATTTAAGCTTAAAATGTAGTTTATTTATTCAATAACAACATGCAAATACATGCATGGACAAAAATTTGAAAGTTTGTTTGCTATATCGTATGAGCATAGTTTGTTTTCTTCAATATGACCATTTTGTCCATTATTTTTTATTTAGTTGAAACCAAACAGTGATATTTTTAACTATGCACGTATATATGTTGTTATTGAATAAATAAACTACATTTTAAGCTTAAATTTTCTTAAATCGCTAGAATAGTTTTTTAAATATTCGACTTTAAAATTGCAGTTTTTTTCAGCTTCAATAATGCCTTTTAGGTAAATTTCATTGTTGTGAAAAGAGAAAACTCCACTATCACTATGCTTAAATTGAGTGTCCAAAATGACGGTACTTTTTTCAGTGGTGGATTTTCCCCTGGAGGGATTTTTTGGGAATTTTGGAACATCGATCAGGATACTATATTCTACGTTTCTTATCTACATTTTAACCCGGCAAATCATTAACTAAATAAATTTAATTATAATTAAATGAAGTTTTTTATTTCGACTTTTTTCACATTTTATATTTAAAATACGTATTATTAAACAATTTGAGACAAAAACGAACTCAATCGGAACCTTGGTTCAGTCGCTGTGCTTGAAAACCCAATCCAAGATGGCGTTGGTTTTTCCAAAATGGCGGAACTTCCCCTGGAGGGATTTTTTGGGAATTTCAGGATATCAAGAAGGACACTATCCTCTACATTTCCACCAATTTTCAGCCCGTTATATTGAATGTCTTATTTGCCTGGACTATATAAAAAACTACAACAGAAAAAGACTGAAAACTACTATTTTTCCGCGTTTTTAAAATTAAATCTTTAAGAATATTAACTAACTGCATGATATTTCAAAAACGTACACTTAGACACGCATTTTATAAAAAAATTGAGCATTTTATTCCAATAAGTTCGCTTGTTATAGCAGTTTTTAAGAAACATTGAAAATTCAGTATTGCCCCCGTTTTTTTCAAAATGGCGGAAAACTAATGGCGGGATTTCTTAGAATTTTGGTATGGTATAGCCTAAGACTCTCCTAAACAAGTTCCATTTGTTTCGGTCTTGATATTTATAATAGGTACGACACAGTGTTAAACGAAAGAACTACATCCCAAAAAAATACGAAAAAATTGCTATTTTAGCTTAATTTTTAAAAAATCCATGGTTTGGAACCAACAATTGATGCATGGAACTTAAAGAACGCATTGAATTACGCATTTTAAAACAAAAACGAACATTTTAAATCAATTAGTTCGCCTGTTATAGCTGTTTTTATGAACTATGGAAAAATCCAATATGGCCGACTTCTTTTTCAAAATGGCGGAAAACCCGTCACCGGATTTTTTGGGATTTTCAGGTGAGGCATCCTCAGACCCCCCTAAACACATCCCAGGGGGTTTCTGCTTGTATTTCTAAATGTCTACCTCCGGCCCTTTTTTCGCCTAATTTGACTGTACTACACGTGTTAATATTATCTGATCGATTTAAGATTTTGCACACAGTCTTAGGGTACCAAAATGAAAAAAATTAGGGGGTGTCGCAAAAGTTTCCCCGACCTTCGATTTTAAGGGACACCCTAGCCTGCATACATAATACAAAATTCATTGTGCATTTAAAGTACTATAGATTCATTTAATTTAAAGTATAGCAATCAATAAAGATGGAAAATTTGATAGTTTTGGGATTTTTCTTCAATTTCATAGATTTTTACATCTAGAAAAAATTTCAACGAATTTTTACTGCACATGAAGTATAATGAGGAATTGATTTGAAACAAAAAATCCAATGATTATGCTGCTGATGAAGAAACGTCCGTCTGTCTATCTGTCTGTTCGGGGGAATTTAGTAATAAAACAAATAAAATTTTCTAATTATTTTAGGGAATAATTATGCAGTATTGATCTAATTGTGTTTTGCATTGCTTAAATTTTGTGTAAAATTATTTTTATCGGAATGTCAGCATCTAAAATCAATATTTAGAACTGCTTGTTTTAAAGGTTAATTTGTTAATGAAAATATATGTTTTATTTTGAAAATAAAAGAAAATTAATTAGTTTTTGCAACTTTTTTGTTACTCATAAAATTTATAGTAAAAATGAAATAAAGTGTTTAAATCAATATAATTATATTTATATTCATGAATAACTGATACGTATATATATATATTTATTACTAAATATACATTAAAATAAGAAAAATGGCAATCGGCTAAGCCGTTTTTATCTGAAAATATTTGTTTTAGGTTGTACTTTAATGAAATTGTAAACGTCTGAAGTTAATGACCATTGTTCCAAATGTAGCAATTGAAATACTTCATTTGGAGAAAAAATAAACTTGCTTGACAGTTCAATGTATATTTGAAGGAAATAAGTTAAAAACATTGTTTTTACTTAATACAGAAGGCCTCTCAACTATGACCCATTTTACCCCAAGTACAAAATATCGTTATAAAAGATAAAATATTTCATATTTTTCTAAGCTGATTGGCTTGAAATGTTTCTCATACTTTCTTTTATGAAAAACTATCATAAAAGTCTGTTGTAATTTTTTACATGTATAGTTATTTCTATATTAAAAAATTATTTAAAATTGCAATTTTGAAAAAAAATGCAGCGTGGGTTACGGTGGAATTGCCCTTTTTAGTTTTATTAAAAAGAAAAAGGAATCGGGGTACTTAAAGGCAGGATATCATAGTAAATAAATTATGTTGGTTTATAAATTATTTTCCCCTCTTCAGTCTCTTTTTTCTTCGTAAAAAATACTTACTTTTTAAATATAAACCTTTATGTAAAGCTGGACTCTATTTGACACACTTATCACTTCAAACTTATTTTTAAAAGAAAAAAATTACCTATTCGGATACAGTTTGTTCTACAAATCAAAAGTAATAGTAATTAATAACAAAAGTTTGGGGAAATATTAATAAACGTTCTTTTATTGACAGAGATCATAAGCAATTTTGCATCACCCTTTTAATTATATGTATTTATAATAAATTTATTTAAATATATTGGTAATATATTTTTAATTAAAAACCTTCAGGGATAAAAAAATAAATGGTATCTTAAAACAAATCTAATTTTGTTAATAAGATACAATTTTCAGGGAGATTGTTTTTATTAACCTGAATAAAATACAAAGGTATATGTATTTGGAAAACCATTGGGAAATTCCAAAACTGGTTAGTTTTTGACCGTTTGTTGTGGTAGTGCTATTTTGCCACAGTTTTTAACTAATATTTTTTAAAATTATTCATTATCGTTACCCCTATAAAAGTACTAAAAACATTCCAGATGTTTCAAAGCTCCAAAATTTCATCGTTTGATCAGGTGTTTATTTACTGCCTTATTCAATATAGAAAATATCCCTGAATATTAATTTCTATTCATAGAAAAAAATCTTTACCTTCTTGAATATTTATTTTTTACAATATTTTTATTAGGTCGTTATCTATCTGTCTGTTCGGGTGGAATTTAGTTTTAAATTTTAAACTAACTTCCCGATTTTGAACATAGTTCAAATCTGGATGACAATGCGAAATTATCTCGTTAGTTATGTTAAATTTGATGCCCCTGAACCCCCAGAGGGTGAATTAAAGTTTAAAAGTTCAACCTACGACCTTACTGTTAAAAAAATCATTGTTGTGCAGTTAGCCTCTCGTTATTGAGATGGCTTTAAAAGTGTTGTTAAAAACATCAGTAAAATGAAAATTTGTAAGAATAGAAGTACTACACAGCACATTACTTTATGCAAATTTTGTATCGGTAAAACATCTAAGAAACTTAGTTTAATTAATTAGTCAAGTCTGTCACCCAAGGTTAGTCAGTCACCAATATATTTTTCAAAATCACACCTTTTCCTATTACTAGTGTTTTTAATTTACAACGGCATCTGAACAACTAAGGGCAAAATCTGTATAAGAATGACTTTAACAAAGAAATAATAGTACATCCATTTGTGTTATAGTTAATTCTTTTTAGAAATTTTTTTTTAGTTTTATTAAAATGAGAAAGAAATCAAATCCCTTGAAAGCCATTCTGGCCGAATTCGAAACTTTACATAAGCAAAACTGAAAAGCAGAAAATAATTATTGAAATAAAAACCTTTTAAAAAGCAACGGTTTTAAAATGAACTAAAAAGTAAAAAATAACTTTTTGAAACTCCTTGTAAAACGAAAAACGTGGGTAGGTGGGGATCCTACCTATCCTATCTAGGTGGGGTTGCCTATCTATCCACAGTAAAAAATAAATTTAAACAATTATGAAAGCTGATAAATTTAATACCCAATGCATGATTCCCACGTTTAATTAGGAGTGATGGGAATTTCACTTATTGGTTTTGGGGGTCTTTTCGTGTGCTCTTTTGAAATAGGGAATCCAAATTCCATAGAAAAAGGAACAGGTTGCGTTGTAATAAGATGACCTGCTCTTAGAAAAAAGGTCAATAATATATTTCTAGAATACGTTAAGGTTAAACCATGAAAATCTACGTTTAAAGTAACTTTAACCCCATTCGTTCGCCCACTATATCCACTGTAACAATTAAAATTTTTCTGTACTGATGTACTAAATACTGCGCACATAAAGAAAAAAAAGGAAGATAAGGGCGAGTAATTCTGCCCTTAAGAGTCCTCTTCCTTCAATTTAGATTTTAAAAATGATCTGAGGTAATTTAAAAAAATAAAATCTTATTTTTAGATTAAGTATTCTGAAATACCATGTAGTGCAGTTATATGACTAATTTTGTAAATAATCTTATATCTTTGTTGAGAAGATTTGCTTGAAAGAGAAGTAAAATAATAAAAATTTTCGTACCCCAGCTGGGAATCCCTTCGACGGAGCCGTATTTTTTGGAACTTTATATCTAAATAGCAACACCATAATAAAACTACTTAATTTCTATATATTTCTATTGGGGGTTGCTGGATATTTTTTTTGTTTTTGGCAAAAGAGAATGTCAACTAACTGGTTTTCTGTTAGCTACTGTTACATTTACCTCTATGTTTCTAAGGTAAAAACAATCTAAACCACTAATAATTAATATTAATAAATCACTCAGAGAAAAAAAAGAATTTAAAACTTTACTAAATAGTAGTTTAAACAAGTAGTTTAAATAGGCATAAGTACATACAAGTAGTCTAATAAATGCATCAGTTATAAATGCTTCTCCAAAATTAACTTTTTTTCCTCTTTCATTTAATCAATGAATTTTCATTGTTGAACATCTTGAAAAGTTTTAAATCTTTTAGGAAGAAAAAGCTGAAAAAAAGACTTACCTCTTTTGTAAATTCTTTTTTTAAGACCAACTTCAAAAAACATCCTTTTGATATTTTTTATGTTAAAAAGTGTAATAATTGCAATATTTTGACAAAAAATTAGATGGTGATAGTTTTTGTTCTACTTTTTTGGCAGATTTGAGTCAAATTCCTAAATGGCCCTGTAATCTTATATTGAAAAATTCAATTCAAAATATTTTAGACTTTTTTCATCATGTTCTCTCAAGAAAAAAATTCGTTAAAACTCAAATTGCTAGCGTTATTTAGATTGATCTGCTAATTCATGTTTTTTTATTTTAATTCTTTTTTCTTTTCTTTATTTTTTGCAGCTTAACATTTAGATTTAGACTACTCAAATATTTAAAATAGATTGAAATTTAAAATTTTGCAGCAATCTTGTTGAGGAAAGTATTAAAACAAATCTTTCAGGCTTTTTATGTTATTCAATGCCTTTGAATTTACCATTGATGAAAGAAGTAAGAAATTCATCTAAGTTAAGAAACACTATTTTTGCCAGCCAATATTTTGCTACTAAAACTATGTTAATTAATGAATTGTTCCACCTGAAGAAAAAAGAAAAAAAACCTTGCAAACCCTGTTTTGCCTTGTAATAGGCTATAACGTAATCCAATCATCCTCAATGTATTTTAGTACTTAAGTGGGATTATTAATTAAACTAAGGAAAACGTGAAAAGTCTAGATGATGTGTCTAGTGCTGGGAATATCTTCATCTCTGACAAAAACCTTACGATAAAAGAATTCTGTAATGATTTTTTATTGAATGAAAATAACAATTATAATCAGACAAACAATCTGAATTTTATTTTAATTAAGAATACAAGAATATTAGCTGTCCTTGCAAAATGCTTTGTAATACTATTCTGAGTAATCTAAAACATATTAAAAGAAAATGTTCGTTTCAGGGTGAAAAATTTTGCAAGGACAGCTAATACAGGGTGGATGCAGAATCTGAGGAACATATTTCCCTGACTATAATTTTAAAATTTCCCTGATATACATCTTAAGAGTTTTCGGCTTTTCCTATTAATTTAAACACTTTCAGCTAGTTACTTCACACAAAGATATACTTCTATCAAATATAGGGGAGAGTGCTGTACCTACGGACGGTTGTACCTTCAGCCACCTCATTTTAAAATTCGGGAAAAATAGTAAATTTGAATTTGTGGTCGATTTTGAATGTAAACAGATGCTATCTAGTTGCTAACGTGAAATCAGCTGTTTAAAATATTATTTAAATTTTCTCTAATAAAAATACTGTTTTTAGGTGCTCAAAGTTTTTTTTAGTGCATCACTACATTAATTATTTTCTTCCTCTATGATTATGATATGATAAAATGGAATATATGGGGGAATCCCCGAGATTTTGAATTTTGAGTTTTGATATTAGAAATCGTCAGATCTCAATTCTTTTATCTTTTATAGAACTTTGAATGCAAAAACACCTGATGCTGTACCTTCGGACACCATAAGTGTTGTACCTACGGACACGTTCTTGTGGGTGTCTGTAGCTAATCAGCGTTTTTGAATCTGGTTTCATTTAACGGAATACATTTTAATAAATGTTAAATTAATTCTAAATGGTAATCTATTTGTCAGCGATTATTTTCAAGGAATTTTAGATGAAAAATCAAATATTTTGTGATCTAAACTACTTTTTTTAAATTTATGATTCTATTTGGAATTTAATGTAAAATATGGTGTAAAACCCTAAGCACCCTATCACATTTAAGTATGATGATTAAAAAAACTTAAACTTTCCACTGAAGAAGATTT
This sequence comes from Tetragnatha versicolor, assembly GCA_024610705.1. Taxonomy (NCBI): domain Eukaryota; kingdom Metazoa; phylum Arthropoda; class Arachnida; order Araneae; family Tetragnathidae; genus Tetragnatha; species Tetragnatha versicolor. The sequence goes on along the minus strand of JANDEH010000004.1, from coordinate 46,514,737 downwards.
ACCACCAAAATATTACTGTTATTACCACCAAATGCTTGCACAACTAAGTGTCGATCGAATTGGTTTTTTTTGGATCAGTGAAGTTTTCAGATCAATCAGCATGATTGATGAAACTATTACCTTAAATTCTGATCTAAAAATACCATGCGATTTTTGTGTTTTTGGTAAAAAATCAAGACTTTTATCATTCAACTTCGTTTTAATGATCATTTACGATCTAAAATTACATTACTTTAAAAAATCTATTTTCAATTTTAAAAAGGCTTGAAATAGGTTATTAAAAGGTAATTCATCAATAAAAATATTCATTCTTAGCTTCTTTCAACTAAAACTTCCCTTTTTAAGGGTGTCCACAGGTACAACTGAGTCTGTCCATAGGTACAACAGGTTGTTGTACCTTTGGACACAAATTTTTCCAAGTTATTATAAATGATTAAAAATCCAATTTTCAAGATTTTGGATAATAAAAAATATATCTCTACTCACAAAGATTAGAACTATAGGTTGGGCACTTTAAATGTTCAAAATGTGATTTTACCTGTCTTAGAAAAATCCAAACGTGATTTTTGTCCATAGGTACAACACTCTCCCCTATGTTTAAAATAAAAAAATAATTATATAACTTTTAAAATAATTAATAATGTAAAATATTAATTATAAGGATATAATATTTTATATGCAAATAAATAAACTACTATCAAATATGATTAGATATGAGTGTTTTTTTTCTTTTAAATTTTCATCAATGAAAAGTTAACTAGTATAATTGTGAATTGGAAATAGAATTTATTCATTCATTAATAAGTACTAGACTTTGGTTTAAAAGGGATTACCTGACATTTTTTAGGGTACAAGTGTACGTCAAGTTTTATATGACTTGTACATCGTATATTAATTTTGGTGAATTTAATTAAAAATTTTGTATAAACAATGGAAATTCCCAATAAAATTGGAGGCTCTAGGGGTCCTCCACCAGAAAAATTTTGGGAAATTTCCCTCTCGAAAAAGCATTTTTATCAGGAGCATTTAGCTCATTTTAAAACTTTTGGACTACACCACAAGTGCACCGCTCAATGAGGAGCAGCATAATTATCAATGTAACCCAGCATAGAATAATAAATTGCAAAATTTTGAGGGGAGTTTGGGGGTCCTATTTCAGAAAAATTTTTGAATTTTGTCCCTTAAAGTTATGTTTTAATTCATTTTTAAATCCTATATATTACACAAAATAAAGATCACTCCTCATAAATCACAGAATTTTCAAGGAAAATCAGATCATAATATATATTTATTTAAAAATTTTGAGGGGGTCTGGGCTGGGCGTCTGGGGTTTCTCCCTCAGAAAATGTTTGGAATTTTTACCCTTAGAAGTAGTGTTTCGACTCATTTTCAATGCAATCTAAATGGTTTCTAAATGACTCATTTAGAAACCATTTAGATTGCATTGCTCCACGTGAGTCAATTATTTAAAATTTCCCTGATTTTTTCATTTTTTTAAGAATTTCCCAGACTTATCCAGATGAATGAAATTCCCTGATCTGTAACCAACCTGTAATATTCTTGCTAATATTCACTGCAATGTCCCCTTTTCTAAGATAGGATAAATGAAATATTTTAAAATCATTAAAAAATATCCTGCTAAAGTTGGCGCAGCAAGAAACGTGTTTTCCTCTCTTCCTCCTGTACATGGGAGCTTGAAGGTCAAGGTCAGCACTTTCTCCTCCCACCCCACCCCTCACCAAGGGGGGCTAATACCTCGTTCGCACTACGCGAGTTTAGGGCCCTTAAAGCATTGCGCACTTTCCCGATAGGGCCCTTTCGTACAAACGGCGTTCGCACTTATTTAAGGGGCGAGCGAGCCCCTTCCTTTGTAAATAAGGTAAATACTAACCGCACAGTTTGCGAAATTCGCAGAAATTTAGACCAATTTTTTCGTAGATAATTATTTTCCTCTTATTTGGTTTTACGCTTAATTTTGCCTTTTTTAAAAGCTTAAGGAGACCAGTGTCTCCCAAAGTTTCCTTGCCATCTTCCAAAAAAATTAAAAATATGTAATTGAAGATCAAAAGATTCACATAGAATAATTGCTATTAATTTAAATATTAACGGGAATAAAAATTGTCTTCGTTCATTTTCAAAGGGGATTTGATTTATTCTTAAACCAAAAAAGTGGAAAATGCAAGTGTATAATTATTTATATGTGAATGCGACAGGTGGCGCCAGGGGCAGACATCTGAAAATGCATGAAAAAAACGTTGTCATAGCATTAATATGACTATACGTGTTCAATTGACAAAATACATTGACAAAAGAAACAAGAATTATCAAAATTAAATTCAAAATTTACTAAAAATACTTTAAACGCTTTTTTCACAACCACAGGCGCCGCCATCTTTGTTATCTGAAAAGACCCTTTAAGATGGATAGGGCGATTTTCGACCACACTTTAGTATGGGGCGCTTCTGGCTCGGCTAAAGGGTGTTTCGACGCCGAAAGTGGGCGGAGCTTAAGTTTTAAGGCCCTTTTCCATGACGCTTTTTTTCTGCGCTGAAAATCGGCACGCGGATGATGTTGGCGAGACTTTGGTTGACAAAGTTATTCCCTTTGCCGATTTTCATGCTGCCATCTATCAAAAATGTCACAAGTAATTATACACTGATAGTACAACTTTTTACAGGCACTAGATGCCCATTACTTTCGTAATATATTAATGTCTGAGGACTTATTTTGTTAATAAATAGCTGTTTTAGATTTTTTGGAACTATTAAATGGGCCACAAAAAGTGTAATTGCAATCGGAACCTGGTGGCGAGTAGAAATATCTAGTTTAAAATATATCGGGTTCTCCTTTCCATCTCATTCTCGTCTGGATTCCCATTCGTGTTAAAGTTTCTGAATAAGGCCCTAAAACTATTTTAGTACAAAATCTTTAAAGTAATTGCTTTTAAAGTAATAAAAAACGCTTTTCAAGATCGCGAGTGAGTGATCATGCTGCCATCTGTCAAAAGCGTCACAAGTAATTTTACACTGATAGTAAAAATTTTACAGGCACTAGATGTCCATTACTTTCGTAATATATTAATGTCTGAGGACTTATTATCGTGATAAATAACTGTTTTAGATTTTTTGGAACTATTAAAAGTGTAATAGCAATCGGAATGCGCTTCAAAACTATCAGATCCAATATGGATGACGCTGAAAGTCTTTCAGCGCCGAGAAAAAGTCCATCCATGCCGGGCTGAAAACCAGCTTCGGCGCGCTGGTTGAATACGCCTAGCCATTGGTCCGTAGGACTCACGTGACCACTAAAAAGAGTCAACCAAATCCGCGCGTGTTCGGCGTTCGGTATGGCGATTTTTTCTCGCGCCAAGAGGTCGCCACGCCGAAAACACGCGTATTGGGCGCTGAAAATAAGTCGCATGGAAAAGCAGCTTTAGGGCCCTAAACTCGCGTAGTGCGAACGGGGTATTACTCGGCGCCTTCTTCCACCTCCTGAGTGTCTCGGTCTCATATTTCCTCCATCCACTCTCTTTGTCTCGTTCCGCCGCTGGCTGTACATGGCACGTAAGTATGTAAGTATCTGGTAAATATTAAAATTTTAACAAGAAGTGGGAAGGTGAGACATATAGAACACTTAAGTAGTATTCTAGCCAGGTATATAGGTAAGGTAGTAAAAATTACACGCTGTTTTAGTTAAGACAATTTCAAAATCTAGGTTTGATTCCAGCAGATTTAAAGAAGAACAAACTGAGAAGAAAACAGGCTAAATAACAAGTCAGACCTTTTGTAACTTGAGGGCAACTTCCATTCTTCATGTTTTTGTAGTCAGCTACAACTAAAAAACCCTTGTAATTGAGGCCTCATAGAGAGGACAACAAAAACAAGGGTTTTTTAGTCAGAAATATCTGAAAGGAAAAGTTTTAACGCAGATTCAATTAAATATATAATATAATCTGAGGATGAATATTCTTCATGAATTGATCCACTGAGGAAATTTCCTTGCAATTACCTAACTTTACAGCTAATTATTACTTTATAACTAGGGCTGGGATTTCCATGCAATACATCATTTCAGAAATTTGATAAAGCAGAGAGCTCTCTAATACTACACGTTTTAAGGGATTTTTTTTCACATTTCGGTTAATCCATGTGATTTTACATATTTGAGCTATTATAAATATATATTTTTCTACATATTCATAAACTTTTAGATTTTCCAAAAGTAATCCTGAGTTTTCGTATTTTTTTAAAGAATAAATTGTAACGCTCTTAGGGTCCGGTTTAAAATGTACTTTTGAAACTTAAGATCCTTCTTTACTTTCCCACTTTTTTTAATTCATGTATATCGTTCCTTATCCTTCATGGGCACCCAGGTTCCAGAGGTATTACTCGATTGATGATTATTTGATTAACCTTTTGCCATTGTCCCCATTCCAAAAAAGTTATATTACCTGTATTTGAAAATACTATCCTCAAGAAGAACCTTTTATCTTTAAGGGTTGGATAAAATCTGAAATATCACTCAATTACTCTAAAATATTACATAATTCTCAATGCTATAACAATTTTAAAATTGAGTTAGAGTTAAAGTTGGAAGCATGCGGCACAGGAAACTTCTAATTAGGAAAATAAAAGAATTATTCTATGTACATTAAAAGCTGCTATTAATAATGTCTCACGTTACCAAGAATAAATTATTACTTGAAGAGCATTTATTAGTAATTCATTAAAGAGTGCATTAAAACAGCAAAACACGGAAATCAAAAACAATAATGATTAAGACGCATTCCTTTATTCTTGATATTGCCCGGATTTATAACATTGCCCGTAATTTATATGAGCAATTATAAATTTGAGTAAAGAAGTCAAAACATTTATCTAGTTAATATTTTATCACGTACTCAAATTATACATTTTAGTTTAGTTTAAATCATAAAATTCCTCTCCTATGTAAATATAGTGTAAAAAGGCAGTAAAAAAGCGTTTTCTTTCAAAGGGAATTTCGTTCCAGAAAATTGAAAATTTTATATAAAAATACTGTATTTAGAATTTTATCTTAACTGAAAAGAGTTTTAGTTGATATTCTTATATAATTTAGTGCTTAAAAATAAAGTTTTAATAAAATAATAAGCATTTCCCCCCAAAAAAAATTTCATTCCTCGATTTCATTGGCACACAAAAAAAATTGAAATTCTGAAATAAAAATGTCAACATCAAATAAATTCTGTGTGCAAATTATAATTTACAAAATAATAAGCTTTGATTATCATGTAATCTATGTAATAAATATTTTAAACAACATTAAAAGTAACACTCCAATTTGCAGTGAGTTGTTTTTTATCACAGTGTTATGATTCAAAGGATCGCTGAGTTCGCTTACTGTAAGTAATTTTGATGGATATACACAATATCAAGTCAATGCAAAAATCGTTCAATAAAAACAAATTTATTACATGTGTTAAGCTATGAGTTTTTTTTGTTTTATGAACGGTTTTTGCATAGAATGGATTTTTCGTGTCATCGTTCTGATAACTTGCTTTAAAGTGTCTTGAAACTATGATATCTTAATTAAACATTGCCCGTATTCTGCAAAACTTAGCCATCCATGAACTTAGCAGATTTTAAAGAGAGAGAGAAAGTAAAATTTTGCAAAAATCGCCATTTGCAGTCTTTTTTTTCAAATGACTATTTTGAAAAGAAATGATATTACCATACTACCAAAATCATACAATAATTAATACATAGGGGAGAGTTGTACCTTCGGACAAAAATCACGTTTGTATTTTTCTAAGACAGGTGAAATCTCATTTTGACTATTTAAAGTGCCCAACCTATAGTCCTAACCTTTGTGAGTAGGGGTATATTTTTTATTAGCTAAAATCTTGAAAATTGGATTTTTAATAACTTGAAAAAATTTCTATCCAAAGGTAAATCAGGGGATAGACCCAGTTGTACCTGTGGACACCCTTAAAAAGGGAAGTTTTTTCAATAGATTTTTTAAAGTAATGTATTTTTAGATCGTAAATGATCATTAAAACGAAGTTGATTGATAAAAGTCTTGATTTTTTACCAAAAATACATAAATCACATGGATTTTCGGATCCAAATTTAAGGTAATAGTTTCATCAATCATGCTGATTTATCTGATCACTTCATTGATAAAAAACAATTCGATCACACTTAGTTGTGCAAGCATTTGGTGGTAATAACTTTCGCAAATCTTCTTCGGTGGATATTTTAAGATTTTTTGTAATCATCATAACTTAATACGATAGGGTGCTTAAGATTTTACACCATATTTTACATTAAATGCCAAGTAGCATCAAGAATTTTTAAAAAGTAGCTTAGATCACAAAATATTTGATTTTTTTTATCTAAAAATCACTTGAAAATAATCGCAGACAAATGGATAACCATTTAGAATTAATTTAACATGCATCAAAATGTATTCACTTTAATGAAACCCGATTCAATAACGCCAATTAGCTACATGCACCCATGCCAGTGGCGTATATAAGGGGGGGGCCGAGGGGGCCCTGGCCCCCCCCGAAATCCGGACTTGATGTACCAAAACAAGCTAAAACCCTGTTTTTAGGGACAAATTTTCAAAAATTTTCTGGGGGAGGCCCCCCAAACCCCCCTTTCTGATTGGAATTTTATTATTGCAATTATTTTTATAATAAGTTCATCGAAATCCTAATCCTATTTATAAATATATGTCCAAAATTAGGACTAGGTGTACCAAAACCAAGTAGAAATCCTGTTTTTAGGGTCAAATTTCCAAAATTTTCTGAGGGAGGACCCCCAGATCCACTTTTCTACTTGAAACTCTATTATTTACAACTATATTTTATATTAAGTTTACCCAAATGCAAATCCTATCTAAAAATATAAATAAAAAATTCTGACTAGGTGTACCAAAACAAGTTAAAAACCAATTTTTAAGAGTCAAATTTTCAAAAATTTTCTGGGGGAGGACCCCCAGACCCCCCTTTGGTACTTTGATCAAAATTACTCACAACTTTTTTTTACATACTAAGTTCTTTTAGATGTATATTTTCACAAAAAAATTTAAAAAGTTACATTGGACGTAATAAATTTGCTTGGGAGGGGGTGAAAAATATTTTGGGCCCCTCCCGAAATATATTTCTATATACGCCACTGACCCATGCACCCACAAGAACGTGTCCGTAGGTAACATGTGTCCGAAGGTACAACATCAGGTGTTTTTGCATTCAAAGTTATATAAAAAATAAAAGAATTGAGATCCGACAATTTCTAATATAAAACTAAAAATTCAAAATCTCGGGGATTCACCCCATATATCCCACTTTATCATGTCATAATTAAAGGGAAGAAAAGTTTTAATGTAGTTATGCACTAAAAAACAGTAAATTTATTATATAAAATTTAAATAATATTTTAAAGAGCTTATTTTAAGTTAGCAACTAGATAGCATCTGTTTACATTTGAAATCGACCACAATTTCAAATTTACATTTTTTACCGAATTTTAAAATGTGGTGGCCGAAGGTACAACCGTCCGTAGGTACAACACTCTCCCCTATACCTAAATCAAAATCCTCTCTATTTTAAGTCCCCACCTATTTACCACTTCAAAAAATAATTTCAAACACGAAACTTTGCAAACTTGCTATAGCTGTTGTTCCTCAAATATCTAGAAAATTCTATTAATTGGATTGCTGCAAGTTACAAGTAGAAAAAGGGGCTTGATTAGTACTGCATTAATGAAAGCTGTAGCTTAACATTACTCTCTATATTTAAAAAAAAAGTATTTAAGTGACCGCCACCGATTTTGAAATTTTTATTTGCGCGCAATTTGAACTCTCGTAAAAACTATTCGATGGTATAATTTGAAATTATTTGTAGAGAAATGTATGAGGATAATTTTCGTTCCAAAAGGTAATAGATGACATAATTAGTTCTTGAGTTATATCTAGAAACCTTTTTATTTTCACCTAGAAAAATATATTATTAACATTAACAGTAGAATGATATTTTTTTAAAGTTTCAACATCCTCGCTGTTTTTTGAACTAATTTTGAAGTAATTAAATTTTGAAGTATTGAAATTTTATACCCTTATTCAGTTTTTCAGCTATAAAAGAAAAACCAATCGTATGAGAAGAGATAGGAATGGCCGGAAAAAACTGGAAACTTACCAAAGGGGGGCTTCTTCCGGAAAAATTGAAAGTTTATAAGTTAAAGGATTTAAACTAAAAGTGTTTTATAATTGACCTTATATAATTTAGTACTTATAAACGAAGTTTTAACCATAAGCTTTTCCCCCAAGAAAGTTTGATTCCTCGATTTCATTGACTCGGCAAAAATGGATATTAAATTAACATATTTTTTTTTACTTAAAACAATAATGTACATGCAGAATTATAATAGTGAAAACAGAAAAGTTACACAGAAAAACGTATAAGTTTATATTCTAATATACACACAGTTATATTACATCAGGTAGGCAGAGATATTTTTAACGCCTCTGATGAGAGCGTATTTCGCGCATTAAAAATCGGAAATACGCTATTAAAAACTAGCAAGGCGTATTTTCACGCTTTGAACTTTTAACAAAGGTTTGGCTAAAAAAATGCATGGCACCTAAATCTAAAATTAATATTTTTTCTACTTAAATTTGTTTTATTAAAATAAATTATTTTATTTATAATCAGGGTTCATACAAATTTTCACAAACCAAAATCAAGGAGTATTCAAGGAGTGTTTTTAAAAAATTCAAGGAGTCTCCTTTTCACATAATTTAAGACATAATTTTTTTTACACTACTTAAAACACACACTTTGCCAATTTAATTCCTGAATCAAGTTTTAAAACCACTTGTCGTAGAGAGGCCGCCTAATTAAAAAATATTAACATTGCGATCTCGCTATAACCCGGTACGAAATGGTGGCCCTCAAAATGCATGCACATTCATACACTTAAACGAAACAATATACTTTAGAAAATTGCAAATTTGTGGTATGCTGCATCTTACTTTGGGAAAATGGTAAATTCAAGATTTTAAACTGTACTTATCCAACTGTCGAGCTCCTGACGATAAAATCATTGAAAGAGGATTGAAGGGGTTTTCATTAGGTGATGTAGACAGTTCATCAACGGTGGAACGATGGTAGGAAGATCAAAAAAATGGCACCTAGGGATCCGCCACATGGATCACCTCTAGCGAAGAGAATTTACTGCACCTTCAGCAATTTGTAGTTCACCTCAGTTAACCAGGGAACTATTGAGGGGTCCAGACTCCACTAAACACAAGAATGCCATTTAGCGATCCAACGGGATCCCAGCTAAAAGCATCGGCTGGATGGTGTGCGATTGAGTCGTCGGCGAAGCATGGTCTCTCCTGTAAAACGATTGATGGACGCAAGACCAAAAAAGATGAACAAAGTCCAGTTTTCGTAGATTTTTAGATGAATTTATTTTCGGTGAATTTAGTTTTAAAATACATTGTAGGTCATTTACTAATGATTATTGCATCTTGAATCATCCCAAACAAGGGAGAAGGTATAGCCCAGAATGGGCATGAAGCCTAAAAGGCTTAAAGAAAGAAAAACAGAGCTCGCAAGGAGCGCGTTAAGCAGGTATCGGTGATCGGTGAAAAGTGAGCGATTGTTGCCAGCGGGTAACGAAGAAAAAAATCAAAGTACGCCACGATTGGCTACATCCTCTGCACCAACCGCAAACGGCGCTCGAGAGGAGAAACAACACAGGGCTGCTACAATTGGCTTACATCGCCCAGTTGGTGAAATTGATAACGCAAAAAACAAGTTCCACACAGAATGAACAAGTACGCGGGGAAAGGCCAAATTAACTACAGTCGCCAAAGAAAAGGGAGCCAAAAACGCCAAACAGCAACTTAGCGAGGGAGAGAGAGGAATTTGGAAGAATACAAAAAAAAGCAGGGGTGTTCGCGATAACGCAGAGAGAAACCCGAGTGACTCATGGGATAAGCGCGTAGGCAAGGTCGAACAAACAACACTCGAAAGAACCAGTGAGGAAATTTAGTGAACTGGGAAAAAAAAGTCGGCGGGGAAAAGGGAAAGAGATGTGGTGTGACACCACACTCTCCCGGAAGACAAGGAAAATTTTGAAAAAAAAATCCAAAAATAAAAAATGTGGCAACAATCACTACACTCGTTTAACAAGAATACCATAAATTCAACTGTGTCATCAAAAAATTCTGTGTTACATACATAAAAGCAAATAAGTTCAGGCAAAACAATTACCACCAAAAGAAGAAACAGGTTTGAAAAGATTAAGTCGTTGCAACATCTATTGAGGTAACAGGTACAGAAGCTGTACGTGGGAAAACAATGTGAACAGACAGTCTGTCAGCATGAAAGTAAACTAAGGTAAATTTAGGGTTGAAGACTGAGAATGTAAACACAGTGACTAATTTCCACAACCACTTGGGTATGCTGATCAAGTCCAGCTTAAACCAGCACACAAATGACGTCACAAACCAAACAGAAGAACAAAAAAGCACTGTTTCCACATTCTTATTACTTGCTATTGTAGATGCTGACAAAATAACTGTCCACAAATGTCAAAATGACATTAAAACCAAAAAGGTTTGAAGTTAGTCAGAGTAATTAAAAACATATTGGTTATTTAGTGTACCAAAATTGAAAAAAATCAATGCAATATAATAGTAACTGGTTGCTAAATCGACATTGACAAATGCTTAGCCCAAGTAAACTTTAAATAAAGGGGTTCCAACTAGCAAAATAAGAAGTGAAACTTAATCACAAAAAATTGTCAAGGTATTCAAAAGGAAAGGTGTTTCAGGTTCAGAAAAAATTTTGAGTGAGTGAGTGACCCGATAAAAAATGTAAGTGACCTCACAAAAACAAACAGTGACATTGACTCAACTACCTTAGTGACTTAACTACTATCCTTTCAACTAAAACAGTGGGAATGACTCAACCACTTTTTAAACGTAATGTGGGCATGACTCTTCCACAAAACTAAGACTTCGAGTACTCGATACGTGGGTAATTTTCCTTCCACGAGACACAGTGGGAATTCTCCTTCCACTAAAAACTAGTTAATTAGTTTGGCTATCACAGGTATTTTTAAAATTTTTATATTTGTGTTTCCGACTCCCTGTAGAAACTGTCATCTAGCACTAGGGGCTGACCTAGACCTCCCTTACTCGAGGGTAATACTAATTATACTATACCAGATTAAATAACAGTCCTGACAAAAGAGGGTTTTTGAACGCAGCAAGCCAAAACCAAAAACTTCAAAAAAAAAAATCACCTAGTCACTTTAACTTTACTATCAATTCTCAATTAGTCACATTAACTAAAAAAATTCACCATTAAAGGTTTCATTAAAGAAAACTGGGTCACCCAAACACAAAAAAATTCAAAGATCAGACGTCATTTATCAGACCAAAAGTAGGGTCATATGACTTAAAATAATTGAAATTCACTAAGTATTATATCACTCATCAATGTACATTTTTTAAAAAAAAAACACCACTAAAAATTGGAACCAAAAATTACGTCATTAAATGTAAGGTAACTTAAATTAAATTGGGGCTTGATCAAAAACATTAACCTTATATAAGGTTTCAGAACTAAATGGAGTCAAATAAACCCAAAAATATTATGTATAAACATTCTAACCAAAAATAGTGTAGAACGTGTCCATCCCGAAGGAAGAAAAGAAAATGTGCTCACAAAAATTAAGTAGATACCACCAGAACCAAAAAAATCAATAATTTAGGATACAACTCAGATATCAAAAATAAAAAAGGTACTACTTCAAATATCAAAATAAGAAAAAAAAAAAAAAGTACTTCATCCAGACATTAAAAATTAACTGAGTTAAAAAACAACAAAATTAAATTAAATTAAATGCCACTCCTTTTTTGTTGTTGTTATTAGTTTAGTTTTCTGTGTGTCAGATTTAGAGCAAAAAAATTTCCAAAGAAGCTACTCATAAAGAGAAGGCCTAAACTCACAATACTGAATGATCAAAAACCATCGGCAAAAAAATCAACAAAAACAAACCAACATTACTAGACCTATACTCAAGGTTCGGTTGACAAAAAAATTGGTTGACTCAAACTATCACAAGAGAAAAAATCATATCCCACCATTTCATTCCACCACACTACCACAAAAATTTTGATATGCTTTCATGAAAAGACTCACAAGGAAGTTACGATAAACCTGACTCAAGGTTGCTACGTGCAGTACAATTCATCTCCACACCTGAATAATGGGCCGGTATATGGAGCGGGGCAAAAAATAAAAAAAAATGGGACACGGGATCCTCGTTTAGGAAAGGGGCAACCAACATCATACAAAAAATTAAGTCACAAGAATATTATTAATTTTGACCTGCCTCAAGGTTATTAGTTGTGACTCAACACATTCAAATGACAGGGGAAAAAAAATTTTGCCTAATCACACAGAAAGTGGTTACACATCAAAAATTAAATTTGGGATGAAGTAAAAAAAATCTAGTTGAAAAAAATTAGTTTTCTCAGAAAAACATAAGTAAAAGTAAGTTATGTGGCAATCAAAAAAATGGCTCATCTTAAAAAAAATGGAAAAGCACAGAAAAAAAACAAAAAAGACACCCTTCAAAAAAGAAATTGGGGAGGTATAGTATTGTTAGCACTCCTTCTACCCATTGTGAAAAACAAAAGAATATATCACAAGATACCAAAATCAAGAAAGAAAAAAATTGACCCTTTTATGAATAAAAAGTATATATGTTTCTTGGACAAAGCTCTAGAATCTGTCAGTGTGTGTGAGTACAGGAAATGGAACTAAGGGACTTCACCGATCAGACCAGATTAAGCAAGCAAAAAGAAAAACTACAATAGAACAATTTCCTGCACAGAAACACACGGGCAAACCTTATACATACTGAGTAGGTGAGAGTACATGATATTGTTATGCAATATGTGGATTTTTCACTCTGAGTGATTACGAAGGGTCAAGAATATGCATACATGGAGAGGAAGGTCACAAGGCACCAATTGTCGTAGAGAGGCCGCCTAATTAAAAAATATTAACATTGCGATCTCGCTATAACCCGGTACGAAATGGTGGCCCTCAAAATGCATGCACATTCATACACTTAAACGAAACAATATACTTTAGAAAATTGCAAATTTGTGGTATGCTGCATCTTACTTTGGGAAAATGGTAAATTCAAGATTTTAAACTGTACTTATCCAACTGTCGAGCTCCTGACGATAAAATCATTGAAAGAGGATTGAAGGGGTTTTCATTAGGTGATGTAGACAGTTCATCAACGGTGGAACGATGGTAGGAAGATCAAAAAAATGGCACCTAGGGATCCGCCACATGGATCACCTCTAGCGAAGAGAATTTACTGCACCTTCAGCAATTTGTAGTTCACCTCAGTTAACCAGGGAACTATTGAGGGGTCCAGACTCCACTAAACACAAGAATGCCATTTAGCGATCCAACGGGATCCCAGCTAAAAGCATCGGCTGGATGGTGTGCGATTGAGTCGTCGGCGAAGCATGGTCTCTCCTGTAAAACGATTGATGGACGCAAGACCAAAAAAGATGAACAAAGTCCAGTTTTCGTAGATTTTTAGATGAATTTATTTTCGGTGAATTTAGTTTTAAAATACATTGTAGGTCATTTACTAATGATTATTGCATCTTGAATCATCCCAAACAAGGGAGAAGGTATAGCCCAGAATGGGCATGAAGCCTAAAAGGCTTAAAGAAAGAAAAACAGAGCTCGCAAGGAGCGCGTTAAGCAGGTATCGGTGATCGGTGAAAAGTGAGCGATTGTTGCCAGCGGGTAACGAAGAAAAAAATCAAAGTACGCCACGATTGGCTACATCCTCTGCACCAACCGCAAACGGCGCTCGAGAGGAGAAACAACACAGGGCTGCTACAATTGGCTTACATCGCCCAGTTGGTGAAATTGATAACGCAAAAAACAAGTTCCACACAGAATGAACAAGTACGCGGGGAAAGGCCAAATTAACTACAGTCGCCAAAGAAAAGGGAGCCAAAAACGCCAAACAGCAACTTAGCGAGGGAGAGAGAGGAATTTGGAAGAATACAAAAAAAAGCAGGGGTGTTCGCGATAACGCAGAGAGAAACCCGAGTGACTCATGGGATAAGCGCGTAGGCAAGGTCGAACAAACAACACTCGAAAGAACCAGTGAGGAAATTTAGTGAACTGGGAAAAAAAAAGTCGGCGGGGAAAAGGGAAAGAGATGTGGTGTGACACCACACCACTCTTAAAGTCTAAACGTACTAAATGCAAATAAAAATACACTAAATAAGTGAATAGAATAATTAAATAGTTATTTTAGTAATAATTGCAAAAATATTGGTCAAAATATTTAAGTTAAGTAAAAAAGTAAGAAATTAGTATTTTTGATGGCATTTTAGGATCTAAAATCAGATCAGATACCTAATACTACAGGTTATAATCTTATCTAGCAAGATTAAAAAAAATAGATTTTTGCGGCCATCAGAGAAAGTTGCAGGAACCACGAAACACTCCACAAAAAAAAAACCCTAAACTTTCGCAAAGAATCTTGATTTTTAACGGATTAAAATCTGCTGATTGAATCCATTTTTATCGGGGAGAAATTTATAAAAGAAATGTATATATGATGAAAATCAAGGAGTACAACCAAATTCAAGGAGTTTCCATAGTGCTTGAAAATTAGAATAATTTTCAAGGAGCGTATGAACCCTGTATAATGTTTAATATTTTCTAATAATTAACAGATGCTATAATTGTTAAAAACCAAAAAGCATCCTCCATTTTTCTATTAGATTTTGTTCATTTAAAAAAAAGGAATTTCATGCCTCTTAAAAAAGTCAAGGAGTATTTTAATTCCTCCTAAAAAAATCCTAAGAACAACACTGCCGGTAGGTATTTAAATTATTATAAGCTTGGCATCCAGTAAAATGTTAACCATATTTTCCAGGTTTTTTATACAAATGGGTTTATTTCCATTTGGAAAAAATTGAATTAATGATAATTGATTTATTTTTTATACAATGAATGATTATTTAGTTTATTTAAATATGTTAAATTAATGGTTATTCAGTTTCTAAAAAATAAGAGCGCAAAAACCCTTCTATTATATGGAAAAAATATTGTATTTGACTCACCCAGTCACTAGAGTTGCTCCTCGACAAAATGATCAGCGGGCGGAGTTTGCATGGGGGGAGGGAGAGACGAGAGAGAAAAGGATATTCGCTTCTCTTAAAAGGGAAAAAAGTGCCATCTAGGGGATTTAACTGGAAGTGAAATTTCACATTATAACTATTAAGATTAAAAATGTTCTCCTTGGTATCTTGGTTGTTGGATAATTTTTTAGTTGACTGGGGATGAAGTAATTGATTCAAAATATTTAATTTTATTTTTTGTAGATATCAACTTCTGTAGAACTTAAACCAAATACCTTACTTCTTCAGGCAAGGTTTTTTAAAATTTTATTTACTGTTGAAGTAAAATTAAAATCTAAAAATATTTAAAAAAATTTGTAGTAAAAAAGATAAAATTCTTTCCAATATTTTCATCCTAG
Organism: Tetragnatha versicolor; assembly: GCA_024610705.1. Classification (NCBI taxonomy): domain Eukaryota; kingdom Metazoa; phylum Arthropoda; class Arachnida; order Araneae; family Tetragnathidae; genus Tetragnatha; species Tetragnatha versicolor. Next base: position 46,499,144 of record JANDEH010000004.1, on the reverse strand, counting down.
ATCAATTAATTATAATTTTACATAAACAAATACAATTTCATATATACCAATATACCTTTTTGTTTCTCAACAAATCTAATCACCAAAAAAAGGCACAAACTTGAAATATTTGAAAGAAATATATTCAGAAACGAAAAGAAACCGAGTGATATAAGAAATATAAATTCTGTGCAAAAAATTATATTTGGATATTAAAATTAGTTTGGTTATTTTTATGGAGTAATATTAATAAAAACAATCAAAACTTAAAATCATTTTCCTAAAATTCTTTAAAAAAATTAAAGCATTATAGTCCTTATCCTTTTTTATATTAACACGATATACACACGATTTTAGATTAACATGATATATTTGAATCGGCAGTACTTTCAAACGGGAAAAGAAACACAAGCAACGTAAGTTCTAACAACCTGCTTTTTAGTAAGAATAAAAGCACAGCTAACAAGTAGCAAGTAGCAACGAAATACTACAAGAAGGCAACTGAACGCACCACTCATTAAAGCAACCCTTCCACTAACGCCAACCTATACAGTCATACTCGCCAAATCGCCAAGCGGATGCTAATGGAAACTTGCGCCGCGATCGCAGCGCCAAAATAGTCCCACAACCATCCAACTTTTCGATTTCCATTAGCGCCTATGGCGTGGCGACGGACTCGGCGCATGTTCAGACTTGCGTATGCGCCAAGTTTTTAGCGCTAAAGATGACTAATATGGTAACCCTAACTCATGTTAAAAGAGTCATTTGGCTTCTAAATGTGCCGCTAAACAGCCAAAAATCGCCAAGCATACGCAACTCTGAACTTGCGCCACGGACTCTCTGTTCTAGTACTCTGTGCTCTGAAGAATACAAAAGTTTAGTATAAACGCTGACAGATGGCAGCAGCACAGAATTATCGGCGGTTCCGTTCCTTTTTCCCCCTTCTGTAGCCTCTGAGATTCAACACTCCCAATGGCGGTTTATGCACAAAGCTGTGGGAGAAAGGGGTGACGCTGTAGGAGCCCATTGAATACACCGTTACAAAAAGTGACAAAAGTGTGCCACCCATAAATATCCAATCTTTTTAAAATATGGAAGTATTTTTCCTCTCATATAGACTCCGGGCGACATTGATCCCAATAGAAAATCACACATTGGGAAAACTGAAACATCCTAAAGTGTACCAAAAAGGTTTAAAACTCTGTTTTTTAGGGTCAAATTTACAGAAATTTTCTGGGGGAAGACCACCATTAACTATATTATTTACAATACTTTCCTATAACTTGAACCAAAAAGAACATTAAATTCTTAAAGATGTATGTCCGAAGATTCGGATTAGGTGCACAAAAACGAGTTGAAAATACCTTCTTTTTATTTTCACACTCTTTGTGATATTGTATTCATTTAAAAGAAGATTCAATTTGATTTTGAAAATTCGGTTTTTACGTACTTACTATTATCCCGTTGACCGTGCCACTGAATTCGAAAACGTTATCGTTATACGAAAACGTTATTATTATTGACTATAGATTATATAACAGCCATATGTATTCACTGCCATCATCGTCGTTGTTAAATCCTTCGTCAAAGAAGAATTCCACCAATCAGAATTTAATGAAAACGGTAGATATCTTGAAAATACTCGAGCCTGATCTTTAAGGAGCCCCGTGATTCCTTCCCTTGTAATATCATGTAGTGCCGTTACTTCCTCAAAGATTGTGACCCTGGAAAGCATTTCCAGACACGACTGTGCGGTGAAGACGCTCCGCATTTCAATGAGGTGTTACGGGACCTTGAAAAGTCGAACAGAGAAACGGTTTTCTTAATTATTCCAGGAAAGGCAAAAGAAGGTTATTTAATGTGTATCTGGGTTTCAGAAAACTGAAAATATCTGCTTCTATAGCATCATTTGCAGTGGGTACTTTGGATGTAATTGACATGGATAGATAATCTTTTTACGCAGAAATTTGATGACCATGGTTAATTTGGCCTTCATCAATTCATGGGTGACAGTTATTAATACTTAAAGGAATAAAAATATACTTAAAAAACTATAAACAAAGGGGGTCTTTTACGATAATTTCAAGATTTATGGAGCTTGAGGGTAAAAGTTCATGCTTTCAAGGTTTTCAAAAATTTCCGAAAAGCAGGATTTACTTCTATTGTATATAGTTTTAATTTAATTAATTGGCTAAATTTTTCTTCTGATGAAATTTATATTTAATAACATTGTAAGAGAAATCTCAATATTTCTGCGAACTTTTGGGCGACATTTTGCCTCACGTGCCTCGTATAACTTGTTTTTAGTAAATTTCTATTAGGTCTACATTTAGCTCCATAATTTTAGACTTACACCACCCATGAAATACAAACGTGTTAGTTTGATAAGATATAAAGAATAATTTAATGATTAAAACAATTTATTCCTGTTTGCATGTGCTATAAATGGCTTTATTATTTAATGACGCACTGGATGATGTCCAAGCCTTAAATACCATGTTGGAAATCATTCTTTTTATTTGACTTCGTATTAATTCTCTCTATTGGGAGGTCTATGCATTTCAATGATGTCCTTGAGATACCTTGAACAACACTTCGAAATAGCCTCAGCAATGACATTGAAAATTCATTAAATTATCGCGCACCGTTAGTCACGTGAGGGATATTTAAATATGACCAGTTCCTAAACTGGTAGAGACGTTGTGTTTGGCAATAATTCTGTTATGAGTTGAACAAAATCATAATGACTCCTTTCGCTAGACAGAGAGAAAAGAAATTCCTTGTCAGTTTCTCCCTTTTTTTCGGTGTCTTGTGTCTTCTTTAAGTACATAAAAGAAAAAGGCATTTCTTCTACTTGTTGAGGGTGCTATTGTGGAAACAAAATTAGAAGAACAAGTGAGATGAGACCACAAAAGTGTGAGATTTCACAACGACTTTTCACGTCTTTCCCTCCCACTCTAAATTAAGCAACTTATTTTTTTATTTCTTGAATCAGAGTTCCGTACAGAGGTGTCGTAATTGTAAATTAAAAATGTTCACTTAAAAACTCTATTACACATAGTTTGTTTTTAGTGCAATGGGGCAGTTCAAATATTACGTAAGCACTTTTTTGGTCATTTTAACCCCCCTCCCCCCTTGTCAGCAAAGATAAGCAAACCTCAAACCCCCCCACCATAATTACGTAAGCAACTGCCGGACCCCCCTCCCGAAATTTTAACAACTATTTTAGTAGGTACTGTTTTTTTTCTCCTTGAAAATTATGTGACATACAAGGAGTGTCTTTTTTGTGTGTAACCATCAGGGTTAAAAAATGACTTGAAACACTACTTTTTGGGGTTAAAATTTCAAAATGTTTGGGGGGTCCATCCCCAGAAAAAGTGCTTACGTCAGATTTCCTAATTAAATTTTTCGTCAACTTTTTTTTTGGTTTAATTTTGATATTATTTATGCAAGAAACAAGATATTTTCGAAAATGTAGTACCTTACGTAAGCATCATTCATATCCCCCTCCCCCTGTCAGGAAAAATAAGCAAAGAGCAAACCCCCTCCTCCCCGTCAGGTGCTTACGTAATATTTGAACGGCCCCAATCGACATAGCTAGACCTTAGAACAACAATGAATCTTTTACAAGTTAAATTTTCTTTTTTTGACACTTCAAGTTTTATTTTAATTTTGAGATTTTAAAAATAAACAGTATTTACATCCAACTTAAGTAAAGTATCCTTTTTATCATCCCTCCTTTCCGTTGGCAAAAATGAACAAATAGCAAACCTCCACCCCTTTAGTGTATACTATTTAAAAAGTAATATAACTTCTGTTTCTAAAAAAGCTGTGCCAGTAAAATACTCCATGTATAGCAAAAACTGTTTATTTCTATACCAATAGAGTAGGTATTATTTAATAAAAAAACTACCAAATATTAAAATTATTATTACTACTACCAATTTCTGAAAAATTAACACATTAAAAATTATTAACAGCGGACAGAACACATCACAGGAAGGAAGTCTCAAAAGAAATAACTCGCGTGCATTTAACTACCTCCTATTAACAGCACCGCTTTTCTTTTTCTTGAGTTAATCCCTCGCGTCGGAATTAGCACTTGAACAATGGCAACAGATAGATGAAGGGAAGTCTCATTGTGTCCGCTCTGCTGACAGATCGAGTGAAAAAGCGACCATTTTCTGCGGATTGTGGTCGCTTATCGTTGGTGCGATCGGACGAAGAAAAAAAACTGAGACGGATTCTGCAGGAAAAGGTTTCTTTGTTTCACTTTCATTATTGTGAAAGTGGAGGTCAGTTCAATCGTATTCGGTCTACGGTTATAGAAATCCAGATCATTTCGTGAATTTATTCGGGGTTGGACAATGAGGGTGTGTTATTGTGTATCATGCGACTGATCTGCACCAGCCTTTGTCGGCGGAGTAGGGATTTTCGTAGTCGGAGAAGGGCGACGAATGAGACTTTCTTTGGCGATTTATGTCTCCATATTGGAAAATTTTTGGGTGTTGTGCGGTGTGCATAACTTATTATTTTCACAAAATTAAGTAATAGAAACACGTTTTGTTTTGTCATGATTATCAAATGTTTTATACAAAAATATAGGGTTGTTCAAAACTTTCAACTTGTAACTTTTTTTGACTAATTTTTAACTGGGCATTATATCGATATATTTTTAATGAAATTTTTGAAAATTACTGGCGTTACAAAATACTTATTAAAGATTACATTAATACCTTCTTTTGATTTTTATTTGTTTTAGTTAGTAAAATAACTGACTTGTTTCTTATTAACCCTCGTGGGTCGTGGGGTAACAAGATACAGTCGCTTGGGGGTAATGAGAAACTAGTAAAAAATCCCTACTTAGTAAAAGTACGTAGGAAGTTTTATTTAAATTTTGATTTTTAAAAAAATTTCATAAGTCACTAATGGTTTCAAATACTAACTACTACACTATTCATAACACTAAAATTAAACAGACACTGGAAAATAATAAGGAAGTTGCATGTGTCAGATTTTCAAAAACAAACAAGTGTTCCGTATGGTTTTTTTGTATGGTATTTAAAATGAAATATCTAGTCAATTTTTCAAAAAAATGTACAGGTAATTAAATATTTTAATTTAAAAGTCGAGAAAAAACACGTGACTGAAAACGCTTATTGTTTAAAGATGTCAACAATCATACCATCAACTCCATTGCTTTCCAACAATGTTTATCGTAGGATGACGTCAACATACGATGATCCCAAACTCTTGGCGTTTTGGTGCGCTTTTAAAAAGTGGATTTTTGTTAATTTTTTTGGCAATCAAAAAATTTCTCGATCGGCCTCAAATTTTGGGTAGTTGCTTATTTTTGCAAGAAGAATCGATAAAAAAATAAAAAAAAAATCATGCAACTTCCTCATTAATTGGATAAAATTTATGAAAATCATCAGCTATCATACACTCACTAATGCGCTGATATTTCTTATTTGCTTTCCTTGTGGTTTCAGGTGACCTAGCCGGTTGTCTCACAACAAGGTTCAAATTAAATGGTGATAGTTAAATTAAAATAAAAAGTAATTTTGTGCAATTATTTTCCGATTTGCTACCTATATTCAAATAAGTTCATTAATAAGGAAACTAATGATGGATTCTCCTCAAGTTAATTGCAATTGGTGGCACTCTCTTTTTAAATTTGGTTTTGTATTGACACATTGACCTATTTGTTCTACCTATTATTGACCTATAATTTGAATATCTTTTAAAGTTTTATGGTTACATAAACTTTCTCATAACCAGACTTAAGCGTGTTTTATGATTGAGAATAATATAAAATGAATACGATAGAATGTGAATAGGGAGGGTTCACAGGCATAAATATAAATTTGGTCTGTAGAACTTATATAAGTTCTCATTTAGTAATTATAATAGCAATAGCAATAGTTATAGTAATAGTTATAATACTAATAATACTACTACTAATAATAATAATAGTTATAATAATAATAGTTATAATAATAATAATAATAATAATAATAATAATAATAATAATAATAATAATAATAATAATAATAATAATAATAATAATAATAATAATAGTACCAGAACTAGTAGTAGTAGTAGTAGTAGTAGTAGTAGTAGTAGTAGTAGTAGTAGTAGTAGTAGTAGTAGTAGTAGTAGTAGTAGTAGTAGTAGTAGTAGTAGTAGTAGTAGTAGTAGTAGTAGTAGTAGTAGTAGTAGTAGTAGTAGTAGTAGTAGTAGTAGTAGTAGTAGTAGTAGTAGTAGTAGTAGTAGTAGTAGTAGTAGTAGTAGTAGTAGTAGTAGTAGTAGTAGTAGTAGTAGTAGTAGTAGTAGTAGTAGTAGTAGTAGTAGTAGTAGTAGTAGTAGTAGTAGTAGTAGTAGTAGTAGTAGTAGTAGTAGTAGTAGTAGTAGTAGTAGTAGTAGTAGTAGTAGTAGTAGTAGTAGTAGTAGTAGTAGTAGTAGTAGTAGTAGTAGTAGTAGTAGTAGTAGTAGTAGTAGTAGTAGTAACTTCTCTACAATGGTAGCATAGGTATAGAGATAGGAGAAAAAACTCATAATACTACAACGTATAAATACAGAATGTAACATTTTACAACAGTAAGAAAAAGGTTATACTATAACACTAAAATAGAAATAATACAAAATATCACGATAGAACACTCTTCAACATAGATAGAAAAAAAGAAAAATTTTATAGTGAATTTTCATCGGACGTTTTCTATTGGAAAGATAAGAAACCAGTTTAATATATTACCTTTAAATTCAGTATTTTCCAATTTTTAAACTTAAAAAAATGGTTCATAAGTTTCATCTGCTTTAGATATATCAAGAAAAATAGCAAGTGTTTTATTATTTTTTATTTTAATGTTTCTGCCCTTAATAAACTCATACTGATTAGATGCAAAGAATTTTGTGTGATTTAAAAAGTTATTTAAATCTTTTTGATAAGTTTTTTTACAATAAATTTAAAGATAAAGTGAGGAAAGATATGGTACGATAATTTGACAACATATTTTTATCACCAGATTTAAATATAGGAGTTATAGTAGCGTTTTTGAGATGATATGGAAATTCAGATGAATTTACTGACCTGTTTATGAAATTAGTAAAAAAACTGACATATATAATTCCAAATTTTTTAAGGAGTTTTATAGTGATACCATCAAAATCTACTGAGTTCATATTTGTAAATGCATTGATAATATTTATAAAAAAATATTTTGTATTTATAAATTTTGTGTCTTTTAATGCTTATTTTAAAAGTTTCTTCGAAAAAAGAGTAAAAATTTTATTTTCTCACTATTTCCCTGTTTATTGTAATTTTAAGAACTTTTATTATTAAAAAACAAAGATTAAAATTTTCCTCAACTCTAATCAGATTATACTTATTTGTAAATCACCGTTTTTGTCTTCTTTTTCCAGGAAAAGTATGAAAGTCCTTCAAAAAGAACTTGAAAAAGGATGATGATATGGATGAAAAAAAACTGTCTGCCATCGAAGGCCGGACTTTTACTATCCATTAGACCTCCAGGCAATATGTATTATATGAATATCTTAACTTAACATTCCTTTATGTATAGTTTTACTTCTTTTAGTTGTTAGAACCACGGAAATTATACCTCGTAAAATTAACTACTACTTAAGTGACCTGATTTTTAATTTTTCAAAATGGACTAGTTGAACGAAATTTTAAGAATTGTGCTTTGGTGAAAGCTATTAATTTTTACAGTTAATACTTTAGTATGTACAAAAAGAAAATTAGTTTGTCTTCACGAAGTGTTGATGGCTGTTGATGATTTTTCTCTTTCTACTTAATGATAGTGCTCCCTAAACTATGAAGATTACAGTTGTATTCTAGGAAAAGTTAAAAACACAATAAAATAACTAGGTGTTAAATATCTTTTGCCAAAAAAACCACTTCCCTAAAAGCTAAGTGTTTTCTAAACATAGTGCTTGGTTCAACAAGTCCGTCAACACTCGGCTCAGCCAAATTCTTTGCACGGAATACTAAAAACCCAGGGAACTATAGAAAATCGCGACAGGAAAAAAGTATGCCGTCCCATCTCTTTTACAATGAGAAAAGTAACATGGTTATTTAAACATGATCATTTGGATTTGTTTGTACTAGATGTTGAAAATATCTATTTCGCATGCATGCGTGCACCATGGAATGAAATAACAGTGTGTTTTTCGGATACGGCGTCACATTATGCAAACAATAAAAGTCGTCGTAGAGGTACAGTTTTTCGGGTATTTTTTAATGTAAAAACCGCACAAGGTATCTTTCTGTGGAGAGTTGGGGCGTGTTTTTGTTGAAATACTCTGTTTGACATTTTTATTTACTTCTACAGGATGTCCCAAGATCCACCCTCTATAACTTTTGAACCCCTATAGATATAGTCATGAACGTGGGGACATATGAAAGGGACCATGCCCTATCCGATGCAACACCTTTCAAAGCCCATTAGCGGTAATGTTTGGAGTTATAATTTTTATTTAAAAAACTTTTAGAGATATGCTAAATTAGTCAGTTACAAAGTTGTAGAGCAGCATCGATTTAGTAGGAAAATACACCTTGTGCAGAGAAATGCCTTAAATAAAACCCTTTAAAACACACGCTCAATAAGGTAGTATTTACGTAGATTTTACGACCTAAAACGCTTCTCATAATGTGAAAATGATAAATTTTCATTTTTATGATATAATAATACTTTTAGTCGTTTACCTAAATTATAAAAATGAAAATTTCTCATTTTCGCCTCATGAGGAACGTTTTAGGAGGTAAAACTATACGTAAATTCTATCTACACTGGTGTTCAAAATTAAGAGAATTTGCACATTTTTTAGATTTCTCCAGACCTACTGGATAGATTTTAATGAAATTTGGTATGAACATAGATTGATATAATACCAAATAAATAATCATTCAAAAATTGTAATACACATGCATGCGCAGAAGTAATAACCGCCAGAGTTGAAAGGTGTGAAATAGCGGTTCCAGAATAGAGCAAAATAATGGGTTTATAAGGGATATGACACCCTCACACTATCATGCATGCCTCCTTGAGTGATTTTATAGCATGAATAAGGCTGATAATAAAATTTCCTGTTCATTAAGCCTATTTTCTCAGAAACCCCGTTTTGGGGCTCTGAAGGGTATGTGGAGGGGGGTAGCGAGATGTAATTGCCTTATATAGAGACCCTCGTACCTCCTCTAAAGGGGAGACGTCTTTGAATCTGGCTGCTTATTCCATATGGCAAATATTTTCCGTTTTAATGAAAATTGCTAACCTGATGAGCTCCATTAAGTGTAGGATTTCTATCGATTGAAAAGAAATTAAGACCGATAGAACCCCCCAAAAGGTGAATAAAGGTCTCCAAGATATCAACACAATACCCTCAACCATGATTTTCTCCTTTTGAAAGATGTAGGGGGTTTCGCATAGACTTAACAATATTCTTACTAAGAGCACCAAATCTCCTATTCCAAAATGGTCAGTTTCTCCTACATTAAAGGACTGACAGAGCATTCTGGTTCTTTCCACATGAGATTGCATCGAGAATCAATGGTTTAATTGATTTGAGACGTAACAGAGAGAAAAATATTCACCCTTTGAATATTACCTTATTAAAGACATTTTTTTTCACATTTTTGACAAGTTGCAGATCCCTCCCTGCCTTTGAAAGAGGAACCCTGACAGTTTCAGGTAATGTGTTGATATCTTGTAGACCTTTGTTCACCTTTTGGGGGTTGTGTCGGTCGTAATTTCTTTTCAATCGATAGAAATCCTTCACTTAATGGAGCTCATTAGGTTAGAAATTTTCATTAAAACGGAAGATATTCACCATATGGAATGGGCAGCCAGATTCAAAGACTTCGCCCTTTTAGGGGAGGTATGAGGGACTCTATATAAGGCAATTGCATCTTGCTACCCCCCTCCACATACCCTTCAGAGCCCCAAAACGGGGTTTCTGAGAAAGTAGGCTTGGTGACCAGGAAATTTTATTATCTGCCTTTTTCACGCTATAAAATCACTCAAGAAGGCATGCATGATAGTGAGAGGGTGTCATACTGTCATACCCCTTGTAAACTTACTATTTTGCTCTTTTCTGAAACCTCTATTTCATACCTTTCAACTATGGCGGTTATAACTTCTGCGCATGAGTGTGTATTACAATTTTTGAAAGATTATTTATTTGGTATTATATCAACCTATGTTCATACCAAATGTCATCAAAATCTATCCTGTAGATCTGGAGAAATCGAAAAAATGTGCAAATTCTCTTAATTTTGAACACCAGTGAAAGCGTTTTAGGAGTTTTATTCAAGACATTTCTCTGCACTAGGTGCCTTTTCCTACTAAATCGATGCTGCTCTACAACTTTGTAATTTACTAATTTAGCAATAATATCTTAAAGTTTTTAAAATAAAATTAAAATTTCCTGACATTGCAGCTAGGGGGCGTTGAAAGTTATCGCATCGGATAGGATAGGGCATGGTCACTTTACTATACCTAGACCCCACTTTTATGACTGTAGAGGTTTATATCTGTAGGAGTTCAAAAGTTATAGGGGGTGGACAGTTATTTCTTTCGTTTTTTCATCATATCAGCATAAATAAACATGTATTCACTACAATACAAATCATTCTTGTAAAAACCTAATTACACTAAAAACCAGGAATCACTAAAGAAATCACAAAAGGAATTTTCCAACAGAAACGTAGGGGGTCACTCCCTAAAAAAATTACCACACAACCATTATTTTTAGCTTAAAAAATGTACACAAATTCTAAAATAACAATATATATTTATAATACCACACATATTATTTACACAGAATTATATACCAAGATGCTTTAAGATCGCCATTAGATCTCATATACCTTGAAGGAAGAAGCAATTCAAACTGTTTCCATGAAAAAAATCTAATCAATATAAAAATTCTAGACAGTATCGAACAGTAAAAAAAATCTACGAAGGGTACTTAAAGGAAACTAGTTTCTTAAAACTTTTCCTTGACCCTCCCCCTTGAGAATAACTGTGACTGTGCCTGCACGTGGACAGTCACTTCAGAGAACCCGTTCTTTTAATTAGAAGTAGGTCATGTTTAGAATAAACTCGATAATTAAAAGCCTCCTCTTTCCTCCCTGATCAATCGGTTATTTTGAACCTTTATGTCGAAATATGTTGTCGCGAATGCGACTGAGTCTTTTCGGAATTTCAGTTATTAATGAATTTGAGAGGCCTTCAAAATATTGATCGCGTGTTCGCACATTTTCAATTTAGTTTCATCTTATTGTTTTACTGATATGAAAAAGGATACGAACGATCTTTATGAAAGGAAATATGATATAATTTCTGGTATAATCTTTTATGATTTTTAAAAAGTATTTGCTTTCGAACATATCTACTTAACTATAAGTTTAAAGTTTAATCAGTAATTGATGTGCAGCGAAACATGATACTCTCATCCTCACTCTTAACCTCTTTCTCCACCATTCTATTTTCTTTTCACTCCTCCTCTTTATTCCTCTTTCTCTCTCATTCTCTTTCTGCAATTTCTCTTTGTTTTTTTTCTCCCTTTCTGCCTCTCCTGGCCGCTATTTTTACCATTTTCAATAGCTTACTTTGAAGACTGACCCTAAGATAACTCTGAAAAAATATTTCAAACCCCTACAATACATATGGAAACACTTTTTTTGTCTACAAACTAAACACATTTTAGTTTGTGATATAGCTTAAACATTAACACTTTATTTTTTTGTTGTAATGGTGTTCCAATATAATTGTTTTGCTGTCCAGATACGTGTAAAAAATAGTCCTAGAAAATGTTGCCTATATTAAAAATTGAAAAATGTTTTCTTATTGATATAAATTTGAGAACGCATTCAGATAAAAAAACACTATGTACTATTTTTGAACATTTTTTCCTCCCAACGCAACATGTTTTACAACACTATTTTAAGAATATACACATCTATAACAACCCTAACCCAATAGAGTTAAAGTAGCATTCTAGCTAAAAACCCACTAGAGTTAAAGTAGTTTTTTATAGCTTACAACTAAAGTGTTTTCAATTTGAGAGCAAAAATTGTCTTAAATATATTACAAGGATGTGATAACTTTCTCTTTTGCAGTATATACAAATCTTTAAAAAAAATCTCCCAGCCAGATTTGAAGTATAATTTCACGATCTTTATAAGAGTCATATAAAACATCGATGTCACCGTTTGATGGGGAAAAGGTTAGTTCCTTTTGAGAGAGTGGCAATGAGTTAATGTCGTTTGCAGCAATGACCAAGGACTGTCTTTTGAGGTGTTCCATTTGGACAAGGGGGGACATTGAGGTTGATCGATAGGTCTAGAGACAGTGTACGAATATTAAACGATTATACCGATATCTGGAACAAATTAATAATCATATCTGGATGTATAAATATACGTTTTTATACGAGAAGGTCTTTACAAGCGATAAGTAATCTATATCAGTTTCAAAAGGATGTTCATTGAAGTGATACGAGCAAAAATTATTTATAAACTCAAGGAAAACACAATTCTGAAATACTTTTACTTGGTTTGGTTTTGATTTTTGGCAGAAGCAAATTTCTTCTTATGTTCATTTTTTAAAATATTTCTCAGAAAAGGAACTTCAAATTTCCTTTAATCAAGAAAACAAAGATAAATGTAAACTGTTGTTGCATAGAAAATTTTCCTGTGATTCGTGAATTAAAAAGACAACTTAACCTTCTGAATTTCATGTTACATTTCAGATAACTGTTCTTTCGAAACCTATTTTATTTTTAGACTTTCTGCTTTGTGGACGTCCATGGACTCATGATTTGGTCTGATCATTTTAGAGCATTTCGGGGGATTAGCAATAACCACAGGTAATTTTTAAAAAGTAAAATAATATTTTTTTGTATTGTTTCAGAAAATCTTATCAACACAAAAGTGTGTTTGTCCATTGAGCACTTTTACGAACAGAAAAATTTGGCAACTGCTTTTTCAACTGAACTTTTTTGTTATGATCGTTGCTATCAATTTTCAATTGTTTATGCCTTTAACATTTAAAAAATATGAATGTTCATATCAGTTCATATCTTCAAATATTTATTTTAACAGCCTGTGAAGAATTTTAAGTACGTTCACGTGCTATAAAGGTATATAATTTTGGAAAAGGTTGAAGTATTAGTTGAAGGTTAAGGTTGAAGGTTGAAGTATTAGTATTGAAGGAGTTTGAAAGATCAAAAGTATCTTTCAATACTTCAGTAGGGTCATTAAAGTTAAGCGCATTACAGCCAATTTATCTATACTTCAAATCGCGAAAGAAGTTTATTTTCTATTTCATGAATCAGCTAATGGAAAACCAAGCTTAATCTTATTCACCACTTTTCTCAAATTGTATAGCATTCTAAGATCATCCCTCGAATAGAATGTTTATGTGTTTCTATGATAGTAACACTCAATTCAATCCGAAAACAAACGTCAGGTAATTTAGAAACAAATCAAAGGATAGTAAAAATCTCAGCTATTTTGTTTTCACCTAATTTATCTTTTATCACCCACTTCTTGTTGTCACGCGATGAAGTTCACAAAAAAACCAGTTACGCAAAGTCGAAACGCTTATCTTACCATTGTCCGTGACAAAATAAAGACTTTTTCGATTTTTTGACACTTTTCTCCACAACTGGTCAGCCGTGAAGGAATCATGTCTTCCACAGCATGTTTGTTATCTTCATTGAGAGATTAATAAGAGAAGAAGAGAGACCTTGAAGATGCATAACACGCACGTCTTGGGATCTTTCGCCTATAAAAGGATTTCGAAATGCTAGAAGGGATGCATGGTATAACACTATTTAATGGCATTTATTTTGGTATAAAGCTATGAAAACCCTATCTTTTGCGTAAATGGAAGAAATATTTTGTTTCATGTTGCAATGGACTCACCACAGAATATTAGAATGCTTGGTTTTAAATATCAGAAGTTATTGATAAAATTTCGGATTTGATTTTAAAATATGAAGAATTATTAGTATAGTTATATAGCAGTACATTTTATTTGCAAGAAAAATTTTATATAATATTTTTAATGATAAATATTCTTTATTTAATACGCAAAATAAAAATACAAATACAAACAATATGAACATTTAAAACTGAGAACACACACACAAAATGACAAAATATAAAAAAAGCAGGGAGACATATGAGTTACCCAGGGGTCAGAAACTTATATGAGAAACGTAAAAGAATTATAATAATTGGAGAAGAGAAATAGAAATATATTAGTAGAAATTATGCCATTTCATTAAAAAGTATGAATCACATATGTCATTAAAATAAATTCGATAAAAATATTAGTTTACTATATCGGAAACATATTTCAAATACAATTTATTTGAACATCGCAAAGTTCATATACTGGTGTTTTTACAATTTACAGCCCTGCTCTATTTGAATTCCCTAGAACTAACTTTCAAAACAATGGGAAAATTCCTTTTAAATATACTACATCACACCGTGACGTATGAGTGAGAACGAAACCAACCAAAAATATTGATTTCAAAGCGTAATTATAGAAATTAAAGAAGCGTGTCCTATTATTGAAAAAAAATGCTTAAATGATACCTTCTTTTCCTTATAATGAACATTTCCATAGCTTTATAATGTAGAAAGTACCTAAGACACTTAAAAATACATATTTCATTGTGAACTTTTAAAAATATAGCGACATTATCAATAGAATATGAGTGTTATTATAGACCATTTATTGAATAAGCCAAATAATATCATTTAAGATGTTCAAAATAATCGGATGCAGTCACCCGACCGCGTATAAGTGTCTTTCTTCAAAAGTAAAGTGCGAAGGAATACGAGGGGATCATTTCGTACGGTCATTCAACTGTAATTAGCCACCAAAAGCTTTCGCTTAGCTAATATTCTTTCGAAAATACCTTGCCATATTTATAACATAATCCAGTCTAACGAATCCTTCAATAACAACTTTTAAACTTTCTTAGTGAATAGTTTTTTTTATTTCCCATTCAATTATCAAATTAAATATTGATCCATCGTATATAAAAAGCAAGTTAAGAATATTATGTTACTTTCAAATGAGAAATTAATGGTTATGTATTTATCCGCTTTATAATAAGGAATAAGAATATCTACTTTTAAGTAAAAAATATAGGTTTATAGAAATCATAATAAAATGTATTCAGTATATTTTTAAATAAGAGAGGGATTATTCAGTACTGATCTAAAAAATAATAAATTAAATCTGTCTTAATTATAGCAATTAAATAATCTCGTAAAAGTTTCTACGGAATTAAATAAGTAGAGTAAACTGTACTTTAGGATTTGCGAGTTGCAAGGGTCAAGTTTTTTGCTAAATAGCAAAAAAACAGTATCAAAATATAACACCATTAAAATATCACTAATAGCAGTTTTCTTTTAATTTTTGTTATACAGTAAAATCTCGTTATAACGATCTTGATGGAACCTTAAAATGTCTTCGATGTAATGGAAATTTCGTTGGAACGGTATTTCGATAAGTCAAATTAAAACGGTTGGGGACTTTGTGGACTTGTAATAACGGGATTTTTCGTAGTATCGGTGTTCGTTGTAACGGGACTTAACTGTATTCTTTAGTGTAAATAATAAAACACTGCCAATATAAGAGTAGTCTGATTTGAGAGATTTGTGTACTAAAGTACGGAGTATTTTTATGAGCAGAAAAAAATATTTTGAAATTTTTTAGTAGCAATGTGCAGGAAACAGTATCATTTGACCCCTATGACAATAAATAATATAAATATCCCAGAAAATATGGACAAAATCGTTTCAAATTTTAAACGAACGGGATTCAGTTTCTTGTTTCTCTACTCCCCCATATCGAATGCTTGCCACAATTTTTCAAGTCTATCTGTTGATCCAAAAACTTCCATAATTGAAAATTAAGGGAGACATCCCTCAAAAGTGTTTCATCAGGGTCCCCTATAGTAGTAGTGGGTTCGTTCAACTTGACTAAGCCACCCGAGACGCGGTCGTTTTCGGAAACACTCCGTTCTTTTAATCCTTCCTCGGGTGAGTTGTCGCAGGCTAATTCGAGGAACTTCTAATTGTTTTCAGTTCCGACTCACTAATGGAATGTGCAAGGGGTGTTTGCTATAATCCATCCCTAAATGGAGAGTTTTTTTTGTGGCGTAATCTGATCGGCTTGGAGGTCTGAAAAAGGATGGTCAAGAAGAGGAAAGTTCACAAGTTTGAGCGAGTCTCTCTCTATCTCTTCTCGCCGGTTTCTAAAAATAACTCTTAATTATCTGTAGACTGTAGTAGTAGGGTGACATTGAGGGGGATTGAAACATCATATTTTTAAATACCAAATATCTCATTTTATTCACTTTTTTATGACAAAAATTTGATTTAGAGAAACTGAATTTGCATACATTTCTGTTCCGAAATTTTTTAAATTTTTTTCAAAAGTGTTTTCTCAAATTTTTACTGCACAACGAATCCTCTATCAACACAGTTCACACATTCTGACATTTTCTTAATGAGCAGTATATAAAGTAAAGAGCTAACGCATCAACTAGCGTTTATTTTCCCATTTTGCACTTTCCTCCTACCTTTATTCTATTCATGAAAATTTTAGTGTCCTTATTTCTTCCTCGAAATAATTATAAAGATTAGGTTCAGAACAATGTCAATTGTGCATAAGTCAGTTATTCATTGTCTTTTAATAATCTTACCCTTTGAAAAGTAATATATCACAGAAGAAACCAAGTTTCAAATATATATTTTCAAATACTTTCAAGAGAGAACTGCTCTAAAATGGTTAATTCTGTTGTTCACTGTATTTAAAAATAAATTGAAATAAAAAAGTAATATCAATCAATTTTAAAAATTATATTAATCACACCCATACTCCTTCACTAAAAAACCCTAACAGACTCTTTCTTGGTAAAATCATTCGTGTCATTTGTGTCTACTAATTAGAACTTGTCTGGGTGGTGACAAAATAGAACAACCCTTTGGGCAGTGGTCAGTCTGATCGGGTCAACGCAGACTGTCAAAATGCAGAACTAGACTAAGGTGCTGATCATAATGATGAATTTCTCATAAATGAACTTATATTTTTAAAATGCATAATACTTTTCAAATATGCATTAAAAATTTGTTATGCCATGAACATAAAACTGGTAAATAATATTAAAACTTCCGTAAAAATAATGCTTACAAGAAGAATGTACATAAAAATATAAAATTACTGGTTCCATACAACTAAAAAGCGGTTTAATAGCGAACTACTAAATGAGCATAAACTCAGGAGTATAAAACACTGAATTAAGAAAGTTAAAAATCCAAAATTTTACTGAATAATGCCGAGTAAACGAGTAAACCAGCAAGCTCTGAATAAACTAGACGTAGCTAGTCGGCTAGGTCCCATAAACCAATCGAGGTCAATCGATGGTCACAAGAGGCCATTAATGTTCCATTTTAGCGAAAACAGAATCTTCCTTCCAAACATTCGAAAGAGTGCTCGAACACTAAAGCCACAGCAGATGTTGCAGCCTCGATTCGGAACGAGTTAAGAGACCCTCTGGGTGTCCCCAAACGTTCTTTTGTTGAGGAGATTTTTATTCATCTATTTAACCCTTAAGCTATTGGTTTATCAAGAGTTATCAGAAGTCTTAAAGACAGTAGATAATTTCATAAGGTTCGAGCGTGATATGGACAGGGACCAACTGACAAGTTTAAAAGGGTCCAGGGTAAAAAAAAACGATTAGTGTCCCCTCCCCCTGATCCCCCTTAAAGTAAATCTTAAATTTATTTATTATAATTAAAGAAATAAATTATCTTTAATATGCTAGTGTAAATAGTGCGTAAAAATGATTTATTTGAAAGCTTTATAATCTTTTAAAAATTAATTAGTTAATAAATTTTAACTTTTTTACATTTGCTTAGTTATGTAGCTATATTAGTGTTTTTGAGGGGACCCTTGCTCTGGGCCCTGAATGCCCTCCCTGAAATCAGTCTTTTGATATAGACGATTAGATATTAAATTAATTAACCCCTAGTTGTTTCAATTCATTAAAAAAGCTTAATTATGTCCAATTTACCCGATTCCAGTGGGTGGGCCATGTGAACTTTTAAGTACTCGTAAGCTCTAAAAAATTTTTACAACGTAATGATTTGCACAATATTGTATTTTTTATTCTATTATTTGTCACAGTTCGATTAAAACATTTACAAGTTTTTATTCGTTGGCGTTCTACTACTGGAAAGTTCTACTAACTAGCACACCAATTGGCATCGTGTAAATTGGGCCTTAGATGATTTTTTGTGTTCTAAAAATTTGCGTCAGTTTTTATTTCAAATACAGATTTAATTATAAAAGAGCAGTGTATTCTTCTGTCACAAAATACTGTAGTAAGATATAAATTTAAAATTATGAAGGATAGTTTTGACCATTTATCCCAAAGTATGGGATATATATATATATATATATATATATATATATATATATATATATATATATATATATATTAGGGTGGTCCTTATCTTTTAAGTTTGGAAATCTTAACGCGACGCCCCCCCAAATTGTTCCATCATACAAATAAATAGTTTTTGAAAAATATCAGCTCTTTCGAATAATAAACACCCGTGCGCAGTTGCCTTGAAGTTTCAAAAAAATACTGATTTTTTCACAAAACATCCCAAAAACCATAGATTAAACCCTCCCAACTTCTTCTTGATTTTTAATGAGAATCTAATATAGTTATAGTTATAATGTTCCAGATTCCATTCTTCTATCACCCCTCTTTCGGTAGTAAAACTGTTTTAAAGTTAAAATAACTCTTGTAAAGTTGTTTTTCTTGCATTTTAAAAAAGCTAATAACTCCAGAACCATACAACTTAAAAACCTGAAATTTGTGCCATTTTGTTTGTAATTTTATTATCTTTCATTTGATGTGCAACATAACTGCCTTTTTAAAAAAAATTTTCTTCAAAATAAAAAAATGGAGAAAAAATTTTTGAAAAAAAAATTTTTGAAAAAAAAAATTTATTAAATAAATTTTAAGTTTTTCCACTCCCAAAATGAACATTTCTGCTAAATTTCAAGTTGAAATTAAAATTTGATCATGTAGAAAAAAATAAAAGTTTGCGAAATTTTGGCAAGTCCCTAAACATTCCATGTAATTTAACAAAAAAAGGTGTTTTACTCATGGGGATTCCAAAAACTCCCTTGAGGGTGTTCATACGATTTGTACCATGCAAAAAAATTTACTTAAATATCAGAAAATACAGCTATTAGCCGATTCCGTACAAAATCCTACAGAGCTAGTTTCCAACCTAATTCAATGTGCCTATATTTTACCTGAATTTCCCTTAGAATTAAATTTTTACGTTATTTTTTCACTTCCAACATGTCAAATCAAATGAAATTAAAAGTGTTTAAAGATAAAAGAATAAAATAAAATCATACCCCGATGACTACGCACAACGCAGTCTACCATTTGGTACACGACAGGGCTCTGTAAGATTTTGTACCGAATCGGCTAGTAGTTGTATTTTCTGATATTTAAGTGAATTTTTTTGCATGGTAAAAATCGTATGAACACCCTCAAGGGAGTTTTTGGAATCCCCATGAGTGAAACACCTTTTTTTGTTAAATTACATGAAACGTTTAGGGACCTGCCAAAATTTCGGAAATTTTTATTTTTTTCTACATGATCAAATTTTAATTTCAACTTGAAATTTGGCAGATATGTTCGTTTTGGGAGTGGAAAAACTTAAAATTTATTTAATAAAAATTTTTTTCAAAAATTTTTTTTATTCAATTTTTTCTCCATTTTTTTTATTTTGAAGAAAATTTTTTAAAGAAAGGCAGTTATGTTGCACATCAAATGAAAGGTAATAAAATTACAAACAAAATGGCACAAATTTCAGGTTTTTAAGTTGTATGGTTCTGGAGTTATTAGCTTTTTTAAAATGCAGGAAAAACAACTTTACAGGAGTTATTTTAACTTTAAAAAATTTTTACTAACGAAATAGGGGTGATAGAAGAATGGAATCTGGAACATTATAACAATAATTGTATTAGATTATCATTAAAAAATCAAGAAGAAGATGGGAGGGTTTAATCTATGGTTTTTGGGATGTTTTGTGAAAAAATCAGTATTTTTTAGAAACTTCAAGGCAACTGCGCACGGGTGTTTATTATTCGAATGAGCTGATATTTTGCATACATTATTACTTTATATAGTGACACAAAACTAGGGGGCGTCTCCACCGGAATTCCCAAAAAAAATATTTACCATACAAATAAGGACCACCCTAATATATATATATATATATATATATATATATATATATATATATATATATATATATATATATATATATATATATATATATATATATATATATATATATATATCTGATAAATGATGGTCCAAAGCTCAATATTTATGGAAAGAGTGAATCCTAAAATATTTTTAAATATACACCTAAAACAAAAGGTTTCAGAGCTTTTGAGGTGCAAAATTAAGCATCTGGTATTAAAAAACACATTAAATACCTACAGTTAGTAATTGGAAAGCCTAAAAACGCTGTTAAAGTGATTTGTTCATTAATTTACGCTGTACAAGTACATTTCAGATTTCACCAAAATGTTTCTTTTTGCGTAAAGAAATCAAACAGGTGAAGGTAAAAACAAGCTAACTCTGTTTAACCTAATGTTAACCGAGAGGTGTATTTCAAATCCAGATTGTTCAAGGGTTTAAATTAACGACTGTTGCACATCCCTCTCCATAGAGTGGACATTGTATTGTTTCATAAGGGTTTTTCAAACTTTTTAAAAAGGGGGTCAACGACAAGAGGAATTTGAAAAACTCATCACTGCCCTACACATGTTTGGGGGCAATTTCCCACTGTAATTGAGGAAAATAAAAGCGTCGCTTGTTAACGGAGTAATAGAAGGGTAGAGGGTGTGTAATCGAATCAAATACACATTTGAATCTGGGTTCCTCGTTGCTGTGATGATCAGAAGCAGGTGCTTATTATTCTAGTGCACAATGAGATGATCTTTTCCTCTCTCTTCAAAGTGTAACGACCCAAGTCGTTATTCATTCCAGGAAAAATAAGGTAGTGCGCCTTGTCGTGAGAAATGTGAAAGTATCATTAAATGATAAATTCGACCCTTTTCGTCATCTTAAATGGGATTAAACTATCCTATCTGAACTATATCTACAGTTCGATCATTTGTTACTTTAAATACCGCGTCATGATCGGAGCTATCATATTCTCCACATGAAAAGATGAGTGAAAATTGGTCACGTTTTTGCAAAAGAGGCTGTCATGAGTTCATGCTCATGCATTCAGTATTAGGAGAATGTGTTTGCTTGTATTTATGATACGTTTCATAATTAATAGGATATTAATGCTTCTGGAGTTATTGATGATGGAGGTATGGAAAATTTAATACATGGAATATAATAAAATGGAATACAGGATTTAGAATATTTTAAAAATAGAGTGGTATCTTTCGTGTTTGATGCTTTTTCCAGTAAAAAGCATTGAAAAGAGATGAGGTGAAAGGGTTTTTAAAGCGAAATAGGTTAGAAGTTGAGAACAAAAAATTGGGATTTTGAACCAAAAGAGCGATTGAACTGCAATTCAATGATTCTTAAATCTTTATTGTATCAAAGCTCCAAGAAAGTTTATGTTATCCTTTTAATATACTAGGAAAATATTTTTAAAAGTACATTTTCAAAGAAAGATATATTTTTATTGAGATATGGACTGTGCGATTTTTGTTCAGAAAACAACAGCATACAAGAATAAAAAGATAAAAATGAAAAGAACCTAAACATTTTGGAGAAAAAAAATCCCATCATAGAAAAAAAACGTTAAAATTTTGGTCTGACCACAAGTGGGTCTGAGAAGGCGATACGTGTCACCTGTATGTCCAATTCCGACTCCTTCGGACAGCAAAGTTTGACCCGTGGGAGTCACTGACTCAGTGGACACGGAAGAGATTCTTATCGACCCATCGAGTGACATGGATTCGCTTAATTCAATAAGTGGACACATTGTCCTGGGGAGATGCTTCTTAATCCTTTAATGGTGACTAGACAAACCACCTTGCAACTCACTACACTACACACTTTATCTATTCCAAATGTTGATAAAAAAGGTTAATCTTCAACCGTTAGAGATGGGTACTTGGTACTGATTATAATGAGGCAAGAGAATTGAAACCTTTTTTATCGAGATAGATTAATCATTTTAATAAAAACGTACATGATAATTGAATCTCCATTTTAGCTTCTGGGTTTATCGCATTGTGCATCAAAATAAACACCAGTTTCTTGCGACTAAGAACAGTTTTTCCCATTGTACCTCCAATGGTTTGCTCGGATAAGCCTTTTTTTGGCAAAAAGATTATTAAATCATTCCTTTTCTCATTTTTCAATTGAATGTAGGAATCTCTGATTAACGGAACATAAATTAGGATTAAGCCAATGTAAGGATTTCTTTGTATTAGTTATGACTATGAGTATCTTAAGGAATATGCTATCTGCTCAAAATGCAATGTGCGCTAGGCCACCCCTGATTGTAAACTATCTTGTTTGGATGTGAAAGAGCAGATATTAATTCTAGGCCAGATGGTGGTTTTGAGAGGCTAGATAACCCATGGGTTCAGGCCATTGATATGGTTTGATTTTTCGGTCAAGCCAGATAGGGATAAGAAACATCCACAGATATGACTGTATTGTGAGGAGGGCCTGATTCTCTCAGATAACCTTAAAGAAAATTTATCTAGCAGCTAATTTCCAATTTGAAAAAAGTGGAGTGCTTGAACTTTTCATATTTACTCTCACAAAAACTCCCAATATTAGATACAGTTAATTTTAAGTTATTAAATACTATAGAAAATAATTTTAAACTTTTATTTCAATACAGCTTTAGCGACCACATTCTAGTCCCAAAGGAAACCATAGCCAACCGACATTTCAATGCGTTTGAACAACCTATTGTTTTTCGCCGGTATGGACAAGGTCCACTGCCTTTCTAACGCTTTAAGCTCGGACTGTCGCACACCTAAACGCTTTTGTCACTGTTATCCATTAGAGGAATTATTTGACGGGCACAATTGATGGGCCGTGGGACTAAAGCTTATTATCCAATATTCAATAATAGCGATTATTGTCCTGATATTTGCTGGTAAATAAAATCAAAAATAAAGAAATAAGCAGTGTTCTGTTATTTATTAATGACACTGTGTATGTGTGTGGTGAATGAATGAACTGCTTCAACTTAGTCCATGGTTTTAGCGTTTAAGAATTGTCATCCTTATTTGTTTTTAAAGATTTAAGAGTAAATTATAGATGGCCTTAGCCCTAATTCCTTTAATAGAGGAGGGATTAGTGTTACTGAAAGATGCTGTCAATGTTATCTAAAAGACTATCATTAGACACAGGGGTGAAGGAATCATTCTGAATGAATTGTGAGATGAAACTGTCTTCTTAATCCAGAGTAAATTCGTGCTTTAAGTCTAACAGCTATATTCACAGCCATCGGCGTCGGTGTTAACAAGCAACTAAAGCAGACTCTTGATTGGCTGAATCCTGCTTGGACAAGGATTTAACACCGACGTTGATAGCTGTGAATATAGCTGTAAGAGTGATTGAAGTCATAAAATTTTGTGTTTTCGGTTTATCATTAAAAGCTCTATTGTATTTTAGTTTAAATTGATGATAGATAAACAACTAAATTTTGAGAAATTTACAGACTTTTCTTCATGGTAATCACTGTTTATTATAAAAATCTTTAATAGTTTCAACTATACGATAAAAGATTCACTACAACGTTAAACTACACTCTCATTTAGATGTCAATTGTCTAAACAAATTACAGCAGTGCTTACTCTCTAATAATGTTTATCTTCCATAGGGAAGATTAAGGATTTTTCTATATCTTTGAAATGGTTTAAAATGGAAATCATTGAATTCAGAAGCTGAGTTCAAGTTTAAACTTTCATTTGAAATATGCGTAATTACGGAGTAGGATACTAATCATAATTAATAAGTAATTAAGTAACAATGTTATTAATTAATTTGCATTTTAATGGTCAATGTGATAAATTAGAGCTTTTTTAATAAAGCCATCTATCAATGAAATTTATCACTTTGCCCACCTCCACTCTGGGCATTATTAATAATGCACAATTAATCACTTTGCCCGTAACACATATAAAATTTAAGCTTACTGGAATTTTGCATTCTTAAAATATCTTTAGTAATCTGCTTGAAAAGTATATTTGAATTGTTAAATGTACGGATTTCGTTTTAGGAAAATCAATTATTTACGATTTTTTAATTCATGATATTGACACTATTTCTCAACACGACCTTAATGTTCTTAACCAAAATGCATGAAAAATTGAATCGTCAGTTTGAAAAAGGAATAAGAAAAATTCCATATTGACTCTTATTGTGCTAAAAAAATCTACAAGTTTCACTCTACACATGAGAGTTAATAGGAGAAAAAAAACTACCTTCATTGTCATACACTATAACCCCTAAATTTTGCGAAAACTCAACATCCATTCATTGCAATTTTTTTATTTAATATGAAATATTATTAATGTCGTTCTTTTCTTATTTTTCGTGCTGTAAATCAAGCCAAAAATTTTTTTTTTCTGAATTTAAAAAGGATTTTACCTTTTTTATCCACTGAATATTACATGAATATTCATTGAACTGCCTTAATGACTTTCTCAATTTTGTGTTGTAAACTAACCAGAAATATACCTCAACTGTCACTTTAAGTAGGTTTTACATTTTTTTCAGCTGAAATTTCATAAGTTTAAAAAAGGGATAAGTCTACCAAATTGTTTCAACTGTACAATATTTTTTATTTTCTTGCTGATCCAAATGATATAAAATTTATGTTCTTACCTGTTACTATAGTGTAGTCAGGTTTTATTTTTAATTAGATTCATAAATTATTTAAAAAAAACGTGGTCATAGTGCTATATAGAATCATAAAAAGTATCTTAATGCACCTAAAACAATTTGCATAAATGGGTTGATTTATAAAAAAAAGATAAATTATTAGTAGAATTAGTATCAATTTTAACTTTAAACTGAATTTTAAATAATTTGGTACAATTTAGAACTTTGATTAAGTTAAAATATCAGTTTTTTAATGTTTATTAATTTAAATTTAAAAAAACTTAAAAGAACTTTTACTGAACTCTTTTTTTCCCTATGCCCATGATTATAAAATACTTAAGAACGTTTTTATAGTAGTTTAATACTTATTTAAATATTCTTTAACATATCAAATTAAATTAAAAGTCGTTAAAGAAAGTTGTGAAAAAAAAGTTACCAAAAGTAATATAACCAATAGTAAAATAACTGCACTTTTAAAAGTGCTACGAAAATTTAATCATGGGTGTTTGTGGATGGATTAATTAGCACCTTTTTAGTAATTTTAATTGATCATAAAAATGGCATAAGGTTTTCTTATTATTATTTACATAAATAAATCCATTTATAATTTCTTTTACTTCAAAATAATTGAAAACTATAAATAGTTATGAGCTGACTATGTTTAGAAAATATTCAATTGAGATTTTATGAAGATACATTTTTATCTTATGTTATTCAACAATGAAACCGAGAGCATTTTCAAAATAGGTTGTAGAACCCATTTTACTTAACATTTAAATGACAAAGAAAAACACAGCTTTTTTACTTATTTATCCTATAAAAATACAAATTTTAAAAACTATTCGCTTTGAAATGATTAGCTTTTTATTAAGATTTAATTAAGAAATTATTAAGATTTAATTAATTAAGAAATAATAAAGGAACGCGTTTTTGGGACTTATAATGATTCTTAAAAATGCGTAATTTTATGTATTTTTTAAAACAACATTCCCATGATTTTAAGAAATAAATTATTTTCAAACAATAAGGAAATTGCATGTGTCAGATTTTCAAAAACAAACAAGTGTTCCGTATGGTTTTTTGTATGGTAAAATGAAATATCTAGTCAGTTTTTCAAAAAAAATGTACAGGTAATTAAATATTTTAATTTAAAAGTCGAGAAAAAAACACGTGACTGAAAACGTTTATTGTTTAAACTATAAGATGACGTCAACAATAATACCATCAACTCCCTTGCTTTACAACAATGTTTAATATAAGATGACGTCACATCCAAACTCCTGGCGTTTTCGCGCGCTTTTAAAAAGGGGATTTTTGTTAATTTTTTGGCAATCAAAAAATTTCTCGATCGGCCTCAAATTTTGGGTAGTTGCTTATTTTTGAAAGAGGAATCGATTAAAAAATATAAAAAAATCATGCAACTTCCTCATTAGAATGAGCAAAATACCATCAGGTCAGATATTTTTAATTTTCTTTCTATAACATGCATGATAGAATATTTATGAGCAAAGGTTTATTAACGTATCAAAAACTTGAATTAAAAGAAATAATTTATTTTTCTAGCACATGTTTCCAGAGAAAATATATTTTAATAGCTGGCATAAATACAAGTAGTATTATCATTGTACTAAAACATCAAGTCACTTTCATTCCTATGTACAAAAATACAAAAGTGCTGGAAAACATACTTTAAATTATTACACTTGTAAATTATGAGGGAGAAAGTCATTCAAAAATCAGGCATACACCGAAATATGTTTACATAGAAACAAATGAAGCTCTTGAAGAGTTAAAATCCTAGTTAAGTAAGGTATGCTGATGGAAATGAAATTACGTATACAATAAAATATTTCTTCATTTTATTAATAATTTGGATGAAAGAGAAAGGAATCAGAGGGGATCGGGCAGTTGAAGTCTTCTGAAAATGACACACTTCCGGTCACCTTGATGTTTATATTTTGGTTTTTTAAATGAATTAATGTTTTTGTATTGGTTGAACAAATTCATTTCATGAAAATGGGTTTTGAAATTTCCATCAAAAAGTTTACTCTTTCTCAATTTTTTAAGTTTTTCTGTTTCTACAAACGTGAATATACGTGAAAAAGCTTGGGTGTTTTAAACATTTACTATTCTTAGGAATTAACTGTTGACATTTATAGATGTTAAACTAATGCATTTTTTAACTATGTATAAATGCGCCTGTTCTTTACTCTATTCATTCAAAACACCATTTCACCATCCATTTATTGCATGAACTTTTACACACTCACACAATTTTTATAATTCTTGCCAAACAACTTTTGCCCCAACTTTCCAACCAACAACCAACGTATATGGTGTGTATCATATCATATTCCAAGATAATTATTACAATATACATCTAAGGTGCCAAGATAAAAGACCATATGGAGAAAATCTTTCTCAGTTGTTGAAAAAATGGAACCAAAATATTTATGCTAACATTAAATTGTTATGGAATCTTTTTGAATCTTCGATAAAATTGAAATTAGTCACACAATGCGTTTTTTCGCATCACATTTGCAAGTTCCCGAACTGGTTAATATTATTTTGCTTGTAAAGAAAATTTAACTCAGTTTATTCTAAACCCCCCAAAAAAGTATATTTAACATTATTTTTTTAAATACGTAGTAGGAAATTTTTTTGACAAGATAACCTTTCTTTTAATTTTTTATGTTCATTAAACAAAAATGCTTTTTTTCTCAATATAACCCAGGTCCCTCTGCACATAGAACCATTGTCACCCAAAGATCCCCCTTTTGAAAGAAAATCGACGTAGTTCATTTGCACTTAGAAATTAAAAGCGTGCTATTTGTTTTGGGAATGATAAGATCATCCTCGTTAGCGTTAACAAGTATACTTAATCTTTATTTAGCGCTAACGGAAGAGATCCATTGACTCCCGAAACAGTTGTAGCTTCTAATTTCTTCAAATGAGCTACGTTGCTTTTCCTTTGGCATTACACAGGCAAAACCTTCTTTCAAGTATATCCCTCTGTTGGTTCGACACGTTAGAGGATGTCAGTTTTGCAATATAGGAAGAACCTCATCAAATTGGTGGCTTCTGTAGTTGATGATTCGCAATCACCTTGCTCTGCTGCTATCGAATCCCTTCATAATTTTTCGACAATTTGACAAAATTATTCGCGTCGCGAAATTTATGTAGAGAACCTCACCAAAACATTTAAAAAAATCCCTAGATCACGCTTCCATGACTTGGACCGTCGCAAAAGCATTGAAAGTCACATTCTTTCCTCCCTTTCTCCCAGACGACCTTAGCCTCTGCTTCTTGAGTGCCGACTTGGGAAAGGTCTCACTGTCCGAACCGCTGGACCCCTCCTGACTGGTCAGGGACCCGGTCCTCACCACCACCTGCTGTTTCTGAGGAGGTGGTGGACGCCACACGGCACTGCTCCGCCACTCGCTCACGGGGATCAGCATCATTTTGCGGGGGTCAGACCCACGGAGGGCGGGGAGCAGTACACGAGGTCCGGTAGATTTCCTGTGGGGGGCCCTGGGGTCGAGTTGGGGTCCTTTAATGAGTCTAGGGTCTTCCTGAAGGGGTTTATGAGGTTTCCTGTTGACGTCTTGCAGAGGTCTGAGTCTTTCTTTTAGGGGGTCTTTCAAGACAACTCTGTTGTCTTGACTTTTCGCATCCGTACCCCCCTTTGAGATCTGTACCAGCAACTTGGCTGGTTCCCTCTGTCGCTTGTCGACTGGTCTTTCCCTTGCCCCCTTGCTAGCAGCCACCAGGACTTCCCTTTTGATGTCCTGTAGGTCTTGTTGACTAGAAGGAGGGACCCCTAATCTCAGGTGAGGGGGCTTCTCGGGAAGAGCAGGGCCCCTTTTCTTTTTCATTCTCGGAGGGACCTGAGGGGGACTGGAGCCATCGTTGGCTGTCGGAGTGTTGCCTGGAGGGAGGAGTAGTCCAGATTTAACCACCATCGCATTCGGTATATGCACACACTGTTGAGTGATATCCCAGTAAGATATGATTCACAGTGTTAGTGTAGATCACACGCACAGCACGAAAACACGTCTAAGACTGAGAAGTCAATCGAATTTTAAATGGAGTAAGAGAATCACAGAAAGAGATGTTATCTCCAATACACATTTAAATTTCACACGAATTCATGGTATCGCTTTCAAGATTTCGAATGGCCATTCGGTTGGAAAGTCTATTCTTTCGCTTAAGAAACAGACTCACAGAACACACACGCTAAGTCCCAAACGGGTGACTATCGGGTATAACAATTTCACAAAAGCGTTAGGATACTTGTGGTGAATATAAGAATTTATCAGGGAACTCAATAAGACTAAGAACGCAGCGACTTGAAATGGAGTTGGTAGTTAATATCACAATAAAAACTGTTCACCGTAGGAGGGTAGCTTAGAGGGTATATCAATCACAGAATTTTTCACCAGAGAAGTCCGGGAGGTCTCTAGGTCACTTTCAGACCCAAAACGTAGCAGTCACTCGAAGACACCACAGTACGACGAGAAACCACGAAAAGATGCATCGTCAGTCACCAAAACACAAGATATCTCCAGTAGTGATTTATCTACATGATATGTTCATCAGAGAAAATCAATGTCTCAGAGATCCCCGAAGTTCAATTAATTTAAAACTAAAAGTCCGTCAAAACCGAGCGTCATAGAGAGAGTAACAGCACCGGTGAGAGCAAAAAAGAGTCAAGGAAAGTGGGTGAGATACGTGCTCGAGAGCCGATGCGGTTGTGCCGGACAACGGGATTGTGATCAAACCTGACGAGGTTGGATGCTTGGCGAGTTGGGATGGGAAGACCCTCGCCAAGTTGGCCCGAGCGGATGAGTGATTTTAGGTTTCGGTTTGCTGGGTTTCTCTCTGTTTTTTTATGGTTTATGAAAGTGAAAATGTTGGGATATGCTAGTGAAACTGTCGGAGCGATTGTTTTGTGGTGGTTTTCGGTGTGATCTTATGATAGATGAGACGGCAGTTTCGGTGGGTTTTATTTTGTTATTATGTCAGCAGTTTTTTTTCTTTCATGGAAGAATGATGGCGAGGACTTTTCTTTGATGAATAGTTTGTTAAGAGGTTATACATCGGTCTCACTTTAGAAAATCCAGAATATCACCCAAAATAATATTTAGTAAGCGAAAATTAATTGAATATGTGTTGATTTCAAAGCGAAATAGTCATTAAAAGTTGGATACTCCGGTATGAAGTCTAGAATATAGAAATTTTGGTAATAATGGACATTATTTCTATGTTTGACAGATCAACCGACGTTTTAACAAAATTAATGAAGATTAAGATTAATATTTTTTTGGATTTCATGGAGGTATAACAATAATAGGATTTAACTATATTTTCAATCATTTTTGAAGAGTATCATTCGGTTACCATTTTGTTGGGTCACAACCGTCCTTTAATATTAAATTAAATAATGCTATTATTATTAAATTAATTATTAAATAAGTTATTAGTTATTAAAATAATAATAATAAGACTTTTTCCCTTTTGACTACAAATCAATATAATTTTTTACCATACAAAAATTAGTACCTTAAATAGCTTATTTCCAGTTGCCTAATTCACCTTGGGAAAAATAAATTTAGAGCAGCAAGTATGATAATATAAATTCTAAATGCTCTATTCTATTTACTCTAATTAAATCACCCAACATCAAAATATTAATATACTTTAGAAAGGGAAATTGTTTTTATTCAAATTTAGTAAAATACTACACACTGGTAACTTTTATACACACACAAAACTAAACAGAGAGCTAGCTCGTTGCAGCTGTTATCAAACCTACACTAAACCACTTTTTATCTTGCCACTGAATTTATAAGTTTGGGAAAAATCTTCCTTCCCCCACGTTAGTACACACCAGGGCCGTATCCAAAGGGGTGGTTTTAGGTTCAAACCTCTCCGGAACTTTGGACATCAATTCTAACACTACTTTTTCCTTGAAGTAATTTGAGTTACAAAGAGAGGTTACACCTTTTTAGGCGTAACCCTAACCTAAAAATCCCAAAAAATCTAGGATAAAAATTGCAAAATTTTTTAGAGGGTGGACCCCCAAATCCCCCTCAAAACTTTTAAATCAAATATGTATGATTTTTCCTTAAAAATTCCGTTCATCCTCCTGCCAAATGCCGCGATCATTTCGCCAAAGAAGGGGTAATGTGTCACCATGATCTCAAACGAGGTCACCCGTGCTCGTATTGCTTCATTTGTCCGAGAGGTCCTTCGACTGTTTTTTTTAACCTTCGTCTTAAGTCCACCTTATCTGAACGGCTTTTGATGTCCCCGAATCAAAGAAGCTGAAAGTAGAGGGGTTTTAAAGCAACGAATTTAATCTTTTAACGAATCAAAAAAACTCTACATTGTATAAATGGGGAAACTTTCAATATTTTTATTATTATTCTTATGCCATGCGTCATAAGTACTGTATAAGTTGTTAATATAGCTAATCTTATTTTTTTATTTATTAATGTATTCGAAGTCTAATAATTGTAGATAACTTTAGCCAAAATATTAAAAAAACAGTAGAAAGAGGAATTTTGCGGAGAGGGTTTTTCCTAAATGATTTTGCAGGTTGATTACGGAAAGTAGCCTCGTTTTCTTTTCTTACTAATGGTACAAAACAATCGAATTTACTTTTGAAATAGATTTGCTCTATAACTTGTGAATCTTCTACTTATCTAATAGTTATTTTTTAAACAATTTTTTTTTGTATTTTACTTCTGAAGCATTCTTTAAAACTAAAAACTTTTACGATGACAGTTCATTCTTTGATAAAAAAAAATTTTTTCTTTTATTTTAATTGATCTTTATTTTTCAATTTGTCGTTTTTGATTGACCCATTACAGTTTGTTCCAACATACCAACGAATAACTTTTACGCAATTTATCTCTATTCTTTGAGGGACCCTGAGGTCATTCCGAAACAACAGTGAAAAAGGCCAATTTCCCACCATACTATGACAATATCAAAGGGGAAAGGAATCTACAGATGTTTTAGTCTGCCAACTACAACAAATACATAACCTCTTTATGGACCTCTTACTCTCATTTTATTATGGCATAATTTGCTGGTTAATCTAAACTGGAAAATTAGAAAGAAAAAAACTAGATCATATACGCGTGACTCAAAACTACTCTCGACTTCAATGTCACGTTGGTCTTCCTCTCTCATATCTCTCCACAGTCCGCCCCATATAGCAAAGGAGGTTAATGTCAACCGCCGCAGAGTCAAACACCCTTCTCGCATTCTTTAAAAAGGACCTCGCTTATCCATATTCATCAATACGAGATAGGTTAGCGTCGTCTTTTATAGAGTTAGATACGAAAAGATCGATGATATAAATTGATACAATTCAACTGTGCTGGATGAGTGGAAAATGAAGGTTATATTTTACCGCTTTGACAGTAATGTTTTGCCGACGTATTGGCCCAGTGGTAAGAGCCTCTGACTGCGAAGTCGTACTTCTGGGGTTCAAACCTCCGCTTTGAATGGGTATCTTAACTCATTTTCTCAAGTTTCCCATATTATAACCAATAAAACGTGAGTGATTTCACACGACGAAAAGGTTCCGAGGCGAACTGTATTAGGTAAAAGAGAAGAAGGGCTGAGGGAGAAAAAAATGAGAATGAAAGAGAAAGAACAAATATTTTCCAGATGGTCCTTCTGTAGCCCAACCAATAAAACATTAAACAAAAGAAGCCAACCCCAATACCATTTGTGTTTAAATAAAAACTCTTGTTAATAGCATTCCAGTGTATCTTCGCTAACAACATGGAAGTGAGGCACTGTCTTTTAAGTACAGGTGGATGACTCTCCCTGAGGGGCTCTAACCGCTCGCTGGCCCCTTTTCCGATGTGGGACAAGAGAAGACACGTTTGGTAACATACTACCAAAAGTGAAAACAAGAACCAATGTCTAGGTTGGAATAGTGGGGGTCAGAGGTCGGGTACTTGTTTTAAACGGAGTTGGAAGCATTCGTTGGTATCGGGTGAGTGGCCTCTTGGAACGTTTTTTTAGGGTCATCTTTTTTTCTCTCTCCAAAATTTCAAAAATTAATTTTTTTGTATGTTGAAAACTATTATTAATTATATTCTTAAAGGGTGTATAATAATTCATGTAACGAGCGAGTATTGTAACTTATATATGAGTTTAAAATATGATTTTATTACATTTCGTTTGGAAATGAAAAACTCTGACACAGTTCGTGCTCTTCCATTAGTTAAATTAATATTTCTTAACATTTTTTTAAGGCGAAAACGAAAAGAGTTAACTTTTTAAAGAACTTCAAGATTTACTTATAGACAAAACAGACAAAAAATACTATAAATAAAAAAATACTACCTATACCGTTCTGATGAGCCCTAACAAGGGCGAAACCGGTCCACGGTTGGAGGCGACGCTTGAGAGCTGGAGTTTTCTCACACATTCCTCTAACCAGAGGTTACTGGTGAAGAACTCTTCTTTTCATACCTTGCCTTTCGGGAATTAAATCTGTTCTATGGAATGCACACTTCATTCCGGCAGATAGTGGAGGACTGATCAATGGTCACCACTTTTTCCGTTATAGTCGGCTAGACTAAAAGCTCTCCCTCCGTTCTCTTGCGTTACCTTCCTATACCGTGCTGATGAGCCCTAACAAGGGCGAAACCGGTCCACGGTTGGAGGCGACGCTTGAGAGCTGGAGTTTTCTCAAAACAGACAAATATAATAATAATAAAAAAATAAAGAAACATTCAGAATACCGAAATACATAGAATTTTGAAAACAATTTTGAAATATAGTATAGAATACTAAATGATGGATTTTTTACATGAAAAATTGATAATTACCATTCATACCAAATTCCTTTTAAATAATTTAGTAGGGTAATAAAGTTTTAAAAAACATGTTTTGAATCATCATTAACCGACAGTGTACACACGAATTTCCATCAAGGGAAAGAGCTTCATTGAGAAATACAAGGTAGGAAATTTAATTTGAATTGTGTCAATAAAGAATTACTTAAAACTTTTTTTTGCATCTTTACATAATTAACTACAGTGTAGATTGAAGGATAGCGAGTCGGTACTTTATATTCATGGACAAAACCCCTTGTTTCTATATTCAGATTAAAATTCTACTATTAAAAGAATTCTTTGAAATTAAGCTGCACTGAAGATAATATGTATAGTAAATGAAAGCGGAAAAATTGAATTGAAATGTTTTTACTTAAATACTAACAACTTACCAGATAATATTATTCTAACTATTTTTTATAAAACTAAACAAGTAATATGAGAATTTCTTCGGTTTTGACATTGTTTACTTTCACACACATCTTTTAAAATCCCTCCTGCTGTGGGATTTTCTGCATAATTCCTGATGGATTGTCTCCCATCCCTTTACAACTATCCTATGGTGGTGGTGGTATAGTGTGTGAAATGAATTCCAAGCATTCAATTAAGCTTAGCGGCCACATAAAAGCGGATCAGCTCAACCTTATGCAGGTTTTTAATTTCAGCGTGGGCAGACTTATCTTGAAAAGATCATTAATTACGAAAGTTTTCAACGTTTGATTAATTTCGGATACAATTTCAGTTATTGCGGCTTTCCTGGTACGGAGTTTTGGTAGTGTTATTAGGAACAAGGTGTATAAGTAGGTGAGACAATGGGTGTCCAAGCCCTCGTCGTTAATCATATGCTTCATGTGGAATTACCATTGGTCTTTCTTAATATATAATTACAGTTTCATATGGAGGGTAATTGAAGACTTTGGTTTGCAGATGAGACAGATCAATTATTTTTTCTCTGGGGTCGAAGTTTTAATATTCCATGTTGGAAATGGGTATTATAAAATACTATCTATCTGATTGCTGGAATAATAATTCTATATTAGGGTGTATCGTAAAAAACCTTTTTTGGATTTTGATGATGCGTCAGTGTGGAAAAGTTGCCTAAGGTGGCAAAGGGCATTCAATTTTTTTCAGAATTTTCGGATGACGTTTTTAGGTGATGCCAACTTGGCTCTAAAGGTTTCTCATGTTATCCTATGGAGCGAGCAACACAGGTAAGCCCCCAAAAAAAAGGATTTTCTCCCCTCCTTCCTATTCTAATCGCACAGTGAATGTCTTCACCCAGTTATGGACCTTGTATGCTATCCAAAAGACTCGAATAACAACCTTAATCTGTATATTATGTTGGTTATTATCAGAAGTAAGAAAATCGCGTCCTCTCTTGTTAAACTCGAATTTTTTTTGTATTAAACGCTACATAAAAATGTATTGAAACACTATATTCAACCCTATTACATATGTGAGGGAGGGGGCTTAAAATATTTTTGGGCCCTCTCCCTCGGTGCAAAAATCTACCTTTGGATCTGATAATAACTAAATATTTAAGAATATTAAGGGCCCCTCCCGAAATTAATTTTTATATCCCATCAGTTATAAACCACTTGTTAAGATAGACCTACAAGATTCATAATAATTCTTAAAGGTTCCATGTTTATTATTTGATATTTTCTTAATTATGCTAATATAAAAAATAAGAATTATCTAGGCTGGATACTTGGTGACCAAGCCTAAACTCGTCCATATTTGGTTCTAGTCAGAGTCAAAACCAGATAGAAAACGGACTTTTCTCAACAAGTTGCGGTTATCGAACCTATCTCCCGCTGCACCCATGAATTTCTCGCCCGGTGACCCATATTCCTATGGGGCGTGCTGAGAATCAAAAGAGAAGAACGAGAAATGAATCTTGGTAGAATAATTTGTATAGAAATAACGGCCCACCTATCTTCTGTCGATCCGTTTTTTTCTGTGTGACTGCTTTATTTGCTAAAATAGTTTCTTAGGGAAAATTTTGATGGCTAATGATACTTGATTGCATTTTTATTTGAGAAAACTAAACGATTCATAAGAAAATTTTGAGGAGACAAAAATTTTGCGCTTTACGCCAAGGGACACAAGCTGTTTGGTACCTGAGGAATGAGTTCAGGGGTCTTCACTCTAGGGTAGGGTTCTTAATATTTATGAAAAATTTATTCCGGAATAGAATCGGAATAAAATACTTTGGTAGTACCTAATTTTCTAATTAATGCAAACAGTTATTAACACAGTTCTTTTCATACAGTTGCGATTATTAATTAGTATTTTGATAATTAATATAAAGTTTGATGATTAATATTAATTAAAGAATAATAATTACTGATTATGTATGATTTTGAATTGAAATATATCAGTACAGTAGTAATTGTTCAATTCCAAAGAATCAGAAAAACCCAGTGAAAATGACCAAAGATAAACTAAAAAATAAAATGAAACTATCTAATAATATTTTCAAGGAATCAAATAAACTTAAGTTTAATTATATTTTATTTTCACTCAGTTAATATATTCAAAGAAAACGAAAAGACAGACGCAAACAGTTACAGACAAAATTTTCCAAATTAACATACCTATATTTCATGATTTAGTTAGGTACTACGTCGATTAGGATACCATGCAGAAGCTTCAATTCACAATACATTGGTCCTTTCAGTGCTACATCTAGCTAAGCATAAGGTTTTGGTTAGCTAAAACGGTCTATCAAAAGAGACCGTGAGACATCCATTGTTCTTAGTTGCTTAGAATGCCCGATGGGACGGGCGTTCGGATTCACAAAGGGATTAGCAGTCCCATTCTAGAACACGGACAAAAAAGTTCGACGATGTTTCGAAACTGTACACTCTGTTTTGAGTGTGGGGGTAGGTGACTTTCCTAAGCAACGAAAGTGCTCAAATGACAATAGTAACTCCGACAAACAGTTTCTTTTCCCAGGAGAAGATAGTCCGGACTATACAAGGTGTTATAAAGTCCGTTTCACGGCTTTTATTTTGAACCAACGTCTCCTAGGGTTATGGGAGTAAGGTCTATCCCTAGGTAAGTGACCGTTGATGATTCATTGAGATGACTTACAGAGCTCCTAGCGGCAAAATAAAAAGTTAGAAAAGATAATGAAAAAAGGAAAGGAGATATAGCAAAAACCGGAATAAGAGGTTTGCTGCCTATGTTGTGTAAAATTCACTGGAAAAATTCGTGAAAATATCGTGAACACTCGCGGAGATATTAGCATGTGAAAATAGCACTTTTTCAGGCCTCAAAGAAGAAAAAGTTTGCATATTTTTCAGTGATGTTATGCAATGTAATTTTTTAGTTAAACGAAGGCAAAAGTTGATAAAAAAAAATCTGAAATACTTGCACATTTACAGAACTGAACGTGAACTTTTTATTTCCTAAAGCCTGAAAAAGAGCTATTTTAGCATTGTAAAATCTCCGCGAATATTCACAATATTTTCATGAATTTCTTTTCAGTGAATTCATCATTACGTTGGCAACAATACTATCACTGAGGTTTTTGCTCTATTTCCACTTCTCCAGTGATAAAACCGGGCATTATTATTACCCGGTTAATCACTTTACCCATAACTGAAGTCAAATGATGGATGAACAATGAACAAAGAGGATGACCGAAGGGTGAGCATTTCAATCATAGGCCACCCGAGATTGCCATTTAAAAATGTAAAATCTGACCTTCATGAATGTGGCGCGTTTATCCACCTTCAACCCGAAGCAGTGAATTACCTATGGGCCTTCTGACCGGCCCTAAATGCACCGAGAAGATTGCCAAAAGGGATAAGACTGCTTGCTTGTACGCTGCCCTACTTGCGGTATCATAGCCTTATAATTACTCACATGGCGTGATGAAAAAATGATTGATGGTACCGATTATAGAACTCGTAGAGGAAAAGAATTGGGTATAATAAATGTATTTAGAAGATACATGTGTGTACATCAGCCATTGGCATGATGCTGGAAAAATTCCTGTGCTGCTGTACCTAAAATGCGTACACAACTGAATGTTGTTGTTGCATGCCCCCATGGCCAGCAGTGCTAGACCAGGTCCATGACGTTAAAACCTTTAAAAAATCCAACACCGTCAATGGATCGTTAGTCAAGTCCTGTTTAGTTTAGAGAGCCCCAGGCTTGGAGGATGTGTTGAGGAGAAGCCTGCTCAGTAGAACAGTTGTTACATATAACATATGTCATAGATCTTGGATCCCTCGGAAAATTTCATTATTTTATTTTTGGACACTTCGAAAGCGGGCAAGAATAGTTTGGTCCTGCCTGTTGAAATCTTGAGCCAGGGAGCCTCCAGGTCGGTGATAGCAAGCGTGCTCTGGGGGGACATTCCAAGTGGTCTTGACACAATTGAATTATGTATACAACGAAACTTTTAAAACTATCATATACGAAGATATTTTCTTTAGATGACAAATGGATAATGGAAAGTTCCTCCAACATGAGGTTCCTCCCACTCTAAGTTGGTAAACGATAGTTAGAAAAAAGTTATTTACGTGGATAATTTTTTAACTGAAAATATTTCGATTTAATTATTGGAGAGCTTGTAAAGGAATATTTTAGATTTAAAAATATTTTTCTTGATGCAGAATTGCAGATGAGTGGCTAAGTTTTTTTTAAAAAGTCATTTGACGTTTAAGTGGTGGATTGGTGAGTAACACCGAGCAAGAAGGAACTCCCTACTGGTATTTATTTAAAAAAAAAGATAACTCTCAAAAACTAGAACCTTTGAAAAACTCTAGGAAACAGGAAATGAGATGAGAAGATATTGCCACTGCAAGATTAATTACCGTTTTTAAAAATATTTTTCAAACTTAATTATTTTTTAAAGCTAAGTAAACTTACGAATAATATCTATTTCCTTTCTTTTAGAAGCTCTTAAACCGTCTGTCTCAATTTTTGTTTGAGTAGCTTTGTGTTAGAAGAGTTGCCAAGTTGGCACTACTAACAGCCAATCTGTTGTTTAAACAAGGCCGATGTCAAATATTCATTGGAGGTAAAACTGGTAAAACAGTGAACACTTTGCGACTACTAAGACTTTCGCCAAAGTGCTCTCTTTCAAAAGCTGAGACGGTCGGTTTTTTAAGAGCTTCTACTCTATTTGAATGTAAAAAAATAAAAACATATCCTATTATTTAAAACAATATCGATTGTGCATAATGTCCGCTTAAACGTCCACAAAAAGAGGCATCGGGGACACAGCGCTTTGAAAGGTCATCCCATGATCTAAGCGCTTCCAGACACAAAGGCAGTAAACACACCGCTCGCTACAATAGAAGTGATAACGACCAAACAAGGTCATTAGAAGGGAACAATAGACGCGATTAACGGGTCATTATCGACTATTGCTGTCATGACTTGTTGACTGTCAAACTCTTCGGGATGAATTTGATGTTGTGATTCAGCGGCATTCGTATACTATATCCTCGATCGAACCGGTCATTAAAGACGTGGTCTCAGTTCTGTATCTCAACACGGAGAATCACACCTTCTCATTAATCCTCTATCTTGATTTTTTAAATGCCCTTAGGGTAATCATGTTTGAGTATTTAGCAGAAAAGAGGCTACCCTAGTAGCACAGCTCATACCAAATATGTCAAGTTTAAGTGACAACAGCTATAGTTCTGAGCAAAATTTGGCCAAACATAACAAACATAGATTAGCCGAATATTGAACGTTTGGTGCTGTTTGGGTATGTAGAAAAACCTGCGTAGAACTTTCAATCTACATACTACACGGGTTTTAGTTTCGTAGGAAAAATATTCAATAAAATGGCAAAGGTTAAACAAACAATTGTACCTTTATAGAAAGTAAAAGGAACATGAAAATTAATCAATATAATAGATATTTACTAAGTAACTAGATGTTAAGATGTTTATCACGACAGAAAAGGAGACAAACATTTTTAAACTATGGAATTCTTCAAAGAGAAAAGAAGAGAAGAACAAGAAGCATTATTATCAATTCACTCTCTGACGGTTACTTCCCCTCTCTCTCCTCTTAAAAAACTATTAGTTTTCACAGTTTTTATTCTTACCAATAAAATAAGTAAGCATTTCTAAAACTAACCCTTAAGAAGAATTCTAAAATAACCTTAACAGAGAAAATTTAAGTTACTACTCCTAAAGAGGGATTCAACCTCTGTGGTTTTTATCTTCCTTCTTCCTATAATAATTCGGTCAAGTTACCAATGTAACACGTTAACTTGAAGCCCCTCTGAAAGAATTATTTTGTTCAATAACCAAAAAAGGAACAATTTTTTGCCACTTTCACTCTGTTTATTGAAGCGAGAAATCGCGGAGAAACCGCTACACCTATTAAAAATGGGTTTTCTGGTAAAAGAGGTGCCTCCTGAACGACAGGAATAGAAAGTCATTCAAAACTTCTTTCCCACCATTCGAAACGGAACACTGGCTCTCGATCGAAAAAACCGTATACTGCCGCTATCTCGATAACCAGATGCTACAGCGATATTTTTTCCTTTTCCTTATGGGTCATCCATAAATTACGTGAGGTGTTTTTTACAAATTCTGGACCCCCCCTCCCCCCTTGGTGAGATTTAGTGAGATTTTGCTTGACTCCCCCTCCCCCCACGTGAGATTATTTAAAAATAATTTTTCTCCTTCCTTCTTATATATTCCTTTCTCATACTTAAAAAAAGAAAGAAAATCTTATAATTTCTAACCTAAAAAGTTGACGTGAGATTTCAATCGACCCCCCTCCCCCCTTGGTGAGATTTGGTGAGATTTTTCCAAACCCCTCCCCCCCTTTTTGACCTCACGTAATTTATGGATGACCCCTTACCAACTGAAAATTGTTTGGAGCTTTCGACATAAAAATATAAAGCACTCTGCACTCATAATGTGTAGAAACCGTAGAAACCCCAAGCCGATTTATGTAAATTACAGAAGTGGCTCTTAACTAGCGATACCTGGGTGGCATATATAGTAGGGTGGGCCGAAAACACACTTTATTTTTTATTCATGTTCTAATAGCGCGGAAAGGGTGCCACTTGGGTCCAATAAGGAGGGTGTAAAATATTTTTTCGATTGGATAATATCTTAGGCTCCCGCATCGCACTTAAAGTTCAAAAAAATGGATGACTTTTTTACAAAACAACAAAAAAATCAAAGATGTAACTCTCAAATATTGTTCAGGATTTTTTTATGAGGAACTAATATAGTTATAGACATAATGTTTCAGGTTCCATTCTTTTATCACTCTTGCTTCGTTAGATATAATTTTTTAATGTTCAATGAAATCTTGTAAAGTTGTTTTTCCTGCATTTTTAAAAAGCTAATAACTCTAGAACTATACAACTTAAAAACCTGAAATTAGTCCCATTCGGTTCGTAAATTTTTTGTCTTTCATTTGATGTGCATCATGACCATCATTTTCCAAAAATTTTTTTCAAAATTTAAAAAAAGTGAAAAAAAATTAAATAAAAAAATTTTTTTAGAAATTTTTTTTAAAAAAAATTTAAAAGCCTTTTGACTCATAAAATGAACATTATTACCAAATTTCAAGTTGAAAATAAAATATTATCATGCATAAAAAAATAAAAGTTTCGAAATTTAGGCAAGTCCCTAAACAATCCCAAAAATTATAAAGCAAGAGCGATTCACTCATGGAAAATTCATAAACTCGCTTGAGGGTGTTCATATGACTTAAAACATGTAAAAAATGTCACATAAATTTCAGAAAATACGACAATTAACAGATTCGGTGCAAAACCTTGCAGAGCTAATTTTCAACTTAAAGTTAATTCAATTTGCATACATTACTCGTGAAAATTCAAAAGAATTATGTTTATATCTAATTGTTTTTACTTTTAAAAGTCAAATCAAAGTAAATTAAAAGTTTTAGACCATAAAAAATTGGATATAAACACTTTTCTTAGGAATATACAGTTAAAATTCATGCAAATTGAATTAACTTAAAGTTGAAAATTAGCTCTGCAAGGTTTTGCACCGAATCTGTTAATTGTCGTATTTTCTGAAATTTATGTGACATTTTTTACATGTTTTAAGTCATATGAACACCCTCAAGCGAGTTTATGAATTTTCCATGAGTGAATCGCTCTTGCTGTATAATTTTTGGGATTGTTTAGGGACTTGCCTAAATTTCAAAACTTTTATTTTTTTTATGCATGATAATATTTTATTTTCAACTTGAAATTTGGTAATAATGTTCATTTTATGAGTCAAAAGGCTTTTAAATTTTTTTTAAAAAAAATTTCTAAAAAAATTTTTTTATTTAATTTTTTTTCACTTTTTTTAAATTTTGAAAAAAATTTTTGGAAAATGATGGTCATGATGCACATCAAATGAAAGAAAAAAAATTTACGAACCGAATGGGACTAATTTCAGGTTTTTAAGTTGTATAGTTCTAGAGTTATTAGCTTTTTAAAAATGCAGGAAAAACAACTTTACAAGATTTCATTGAACATTAAAAAATTATATCTAACGAAGCAAGAGTGATAAAAGAATGGAACCTGAAACATTATGTCTATAACTATATTAGTTCCTCATAAAAAAATCCTGAACAATATTTGAGAGTTACATCTTTGATTTTTTTGTTGTTTTGTAAAAAAGTCATCCATTTTTTCGAACTTTAAGTGCGATGCGGGAGCCTAAGATATTATCCAATCGAAAAAATATTTTACACCCTCCTTATTGGACCCAAGTGGCACCCTTTCCGCGCTATTAGAACATGAATAAAAAATAAAGTGTGTTTTCGGCCCACCCTAATATATAGGCTACTGTACTTTGATAATGCCGAAAAAGAAAATATTTTTTTCTTCTAAAAAGAGAATGACAACCAGCCCCAGTTGGCCCCATTTTAAAAATTACTTATATTTTAAAAAATGGATGAACATAAACCACACTAAAGCTAAAGGCAGTCTATAAAAAAAGCAGTATCTGTGCGAGACAATCATTAATCAAGTATATCTCTATTTAAAAAAAATTATTTTGGGGAACGGTTTCCATAGAAAAACTATTTTACTGATCCGTATAACAGGTGTCGCGAAAAAACCGTTTAATGCAAAAAAAATTTTCTATTATTTTATAGCGACCTAATTGTAAGTTGAAAACCTCTGGAATAACATCTAAATTAAATTGCAGTAGATCTAATGTTTTTTTTGTCTTCTATTATTTTCAATGACTGAGTACAATATTCAATTAAAAAGATCCATTGGTGTACGTTTTTTTTTCTTCATAATGATGATTGTTATAATTGTTATTAACAGACGTGCTGTATATTTTTAAGGAAAACATTTTTATTAAAGTAGTTATAAGATAGTTAATAAATATTAAAAATTTTAAGAGAGTGTTCTGTTACTCATGGAGATGACCTGTGAGGAGGTATTTTTAGAAGGTTGGTTGTGTGACGTTTCTTCTTATAATTGTTTTTAAAAATGTTTTAAATGTGAGTAAGTTTTGGGTTTTTGTGGGGGCCCAGTGGGCTGGGTTTTGAAAGGATTGCGAAGCAATCCATAAGGTCCTGCGTAAGCAGTTTACTGTGGTTTGTGAGCGATAGCAAGCAGGGGGCAGGTAATACCTAGTAGGTATAAATATTACCTATTTTGAGCAGGACATATTTAAAATAAAGTTCTACGAAATCCTATTAAACCATTACAAATTTTCTTAAATGTTTTGGCAGGGTAAATAAACTTCGCCCCTGCCTTTTGGTATGTATTT
This sequence comes from Tetragnatha versicolor, assembly GCA_024610705.1. Taxonomy (NCBI): domain Eukaryota; kingdom Metazoa; phylum Arthropoda; class Arachnida; order Araneae; family Tetragnathidae; genus Tetragnatha; species Tetragnatha versicolor. The sequence continues at coordinate 46,455,589 of JANDEH010000004.1, read as the reverse complement.
TAACAAAAAAAATTAAGTTGTGTTAATATTTTAAAACTTTTACTAATATTTTTTTTGAAAAAAATAACGTGTCTTGAAGGCGTGAGACACATTTTTGAAACAAATATATATATAATTAATTTTTTTTCGATACTTTTTTTTATGTGTCATTAATAAAACTCTACCCCGAAAGAGAAAAATGCTCCGTTTAAGTAATTTCTGAGAAACATTAACAGATGGCGACACCACAAATATTGCAACTAAATTCCGGTCTCTTTTATCGGTCGGAAACACTTCTGGGGGAGCACCTTAAACCCCCTCAAACTTTTAAAATCTCTCATGAACTGTTTTTTCATATGTTATCATGTCATTCACATAAAACATCACATTTTGAAAATTCTTAAATTTAAAACAAAAATATTAGAGGGGGCACCCGGGTTTGAACCGGGGACCTCTCGATCTGCAGTCGAATGCTCTACCACTGAGCTATACCCCCTTGTTAGACACAAATCAACACAACCAGGCTATTTTATCACATGACTAAACATGGATATTGGATATAGCATCATATCACAGAAGTATTTCTTATGCAGAGAGAAATTTCTCAACTCTTCTCCATTTAGTTTGCTTGGTTGTTACATTTAAGCATATCTAATTTTCAAATGTTGTAAACTTGAAATACCAAGCTAGCACTTCAAGAGCTGGATTGTAAGCTACATATTTGTGTGTTTCGTGTTGTCGTGTGTTGTGTGTTCGTAAAAAACTAATAAAAAAAGTTTTAATACTAGTGTATGTGGAAAAGTTTATAACTTCTCTAGAGAGGTATATGGGGGTATAGCTCAGTGGTAGAGCATTCGACTGCAGATCGAGAGGTCCCCGGTTCAAACCCGGGTGCCCCCTGGTCTATAATTTTGTTAAGGTAGATGCTCATTTTTGTTTCATGGGAGAATGATGCCAAATTAAAAATCTTGGTTCAAAACTAGTTTTCTGTTTTGTTTTTCAGATTCCTTTCTTGTTGGAGAACGAATTGCGCATTAAAGTTAAAAAGTTACAGTTTAAAAGATGGCAGCACCAAAGTACATATTTCCAAGGATTTATCCGGCTCTTCCATATGACTCGCCTTTCTGCTTTACCGTAATACCACATCCGTTGAAAAATTAATTCCCAATTGACCAATCTATTGTTACTATCTATTTAATTCTTTACAATTAAAATTTTCTTTTAATTATTTTGCTCCTATTAATTTTTTTAAACCCTTATCGATTTTTCAAATCGGGTTTTGAATTATTGTATGTTTTCTTAGATTCTGGATCTGTTTGAATTTTGTTTTTACGTACTATAGAACTTGAGATATAGGTTATTTGAAGTTGATTGACTATGGGTTGGGTTGGGTTGTTGGGTTGGGTTGGGGTAACATATATTTTCCGGTATGTGTGCTTGATCTCAAGGATCCGCTTATACACCTTCGTCAAGTGAGACAGACACAACAGAATTTTTACTGACACAAAGAAGGAAAATACACCCAGGGGCGAGGTCAGAATCGAACTGACGACGGAAACAGTACACATACTGCTGGCGCGAAGGGCAGTGAGCAGACCCAACCGGCCATCCGTCCCCCGACTATGGGTAAGATTGGCAATCCTTGTTTTGGATTTGCTTTTTCTCAAAATCTCCTCAAGTCTAAAACTATTTTTGTACTGGGGGAGAGGACCAAAATTTCTCCTCAGTCCTTCCCATGATCCTTTAATTCAGTGATTTTCAACCGGGGGTACGCCACGAAATATATGTTTTCAACTTTCAATGATTTTTTAAAGGTTTTTTTTGTAGCGTTTTCTTACGAACATTTTTAAAAATTAAAATCTTAATTTATTTTCCATTGAAGAACGAAGGGAATGAATCGGAAATTCCCCATTAGGCTTGGAGAGGAGCAACAAATTTTCATCATTTTTGGTTCACAGGTATTACTGGTGGAGATTAAGTATTAAAAATAATTTTTTAACGAAATTTTAAAAGTGTACAAAACTGTCAATTTTGGCAATTTCTACAGTCACAAAATCCTCTATAATTCAAGAATTTAGGTATAGAATAGAAAGTTAATTCATATCTCATTTAAAGGTGTTTTTACGGTGTTTTATGGTATATGATGCGCAGCACTAAGTATTTGGAGATAAACAAAAAATTTACAAGCTTTTAAAAATTTTAATTAATCTCCTGAAAAACACCCCCCTTAGATTTTTTTAAAGAAAAAATATATTTCATTCTATGACTTATTAGCTACAAGTATGCTAAATTTTAAGCTGGAGAAATGATAGTTTTCAGAGCTATGAATTTTTGAAAAAGTGTAACGCATAAAAATTCACGAAAATGATGCAGAAAATGAATAATTTTACTAATTTTTTGCAATTTTACAACAAGGAGGCTCATTTATTTTCATTTAGTGTTAAAACCCTACAAAAAATATTCTAAATTCTTGAAAATATAAGAGTCCGAAATTCGGATTAGGAGTACCAAAACGAGTGGAAAACCTGCTTTTTAGACTTAAATTCCCAAAAATTTTCTGGGGGTGAACCTCCAGACCCCCTTTAAAGAAGTTAGATCACGATTATTCATGTTCTTTTAATATTATGGTTTAAGATGATTAAATTTTTTATTTTCAAAATTCTTCATACCCCCGCGTGATTGTATTTAAAAAAATAAAAAAAACGTTTTATTGGACTGGATTATCCCTGGGTGTATTTTCTCTCTATCTCTCTTACTGTGCCAAAAAAAAATTCTGTTTGTGTAACTGTTTCCTGACCTCTGAATAAAGGGGGTCCCCAAGAAGGGAAAAAGAAGATGAAAGAAAAGGTTAAAAAGAAGTGAAAGTTTTGAAATTACTGAAATTTCTGTTTGTCTTTCTTCTTTCTTTTTTTACGCCTTTTCTTACCTTTATCCTTTCTTTTTCAGCCCAAGAAGGGGGCACTTTTCGTAGTGCCCCCAGGAGAATCCGCTTCTGCCTGCTCTTCAGGGTTCCTCACTATTCTCAATCTTAAAATTTAATTTACGAATCCAAATCTAGTTGCTCTGTCATGCACCTAGCGAAAACCATCACATTCACTTACACCAACCCTGGTAGCACAGCTCATAAAATATTTTTAAAGTATACGTAACTTCAACTAGAAGAAAAAGAAATTTGGGCTCATTTGACAAAAATTGGACGAATCTTGAACGTCTGTGCTTTTTGGGAAACTTTCTCCATTGGTCATCCATTCCGTCTTCCCATCTATTCTATTCTACTTTCTAACCAATGGAATTCTAAGGGTCATGACAGACCGGACTTCTTATAGCAGTCGCTCCAATAACTCAAACTGTCAAAGGGAGGAGCGATAAGGGGAGGAGAGGAGGGGACTCGAGGGACGATGTAGTAGATTATTCCTGCAGCGGAGGAAAACAGGTGTCATCTTTTATCATCAGGAGTTATCTACTATATCGCCCCCTCGAGTCCACTCCGATCGCCCCTCCTCCTGGTACTATCTTAATCGTTTTTTAATGGTGATGGATCGATGTCACGTCTTAAGAACGCCACGTATGACATGACCCTAAGTCTGAGCTGCCATGATGCCAGTGCCAGGTATCCATTCCATTGAGAAAGTGTGGTGGGCCCCAGTGCGTCCGCACGCAACCTGTTAGCGCGTGGGCCGCCGGACTGCCCTCAGGTTGCCTTGAACCGGACACGTGCCCGAGAGCACGTAAACAACCATGCAGAGAGGGGAAAAAATCGAGCGGAAAAGGAAGTTTTTTTCTCCTCGTGACACTTATAAGTACGGTCGATTCAGCTGTGGGGTGGGTGAGTGGCAACCACACTACTATAACACTACCACACCGACATAGATCCGTTCATTGATTTTTTTTATCTTCATTTCATTCTTAATGTAGGTGTATCCGATCAAAATCATGACAATGATTTTTCTATATCTTTCGGTAGAACTAATGATTCATTTTCTGCTGATGCCCAGCTGAAACTACACTAACATATCTTTGAGTACCTATACTTTAAGCCTCGTCCTTCTGTGTTTGTAATATGTAAGCACACATTCATATCTAGCCCGGCTTTCTTGTCCAGAAAAGAACTTGACAATCATAAAGGGACAGGGTAATTTAGGAAGAATTCAGTGGACTTTTATCCAAACACTAAGATAGCTTTTATAAAAAAAATTTATAATTTCTGAATATCAAAAATATCTGTGATAAAATTAAAAATAGCCGGTTTATTTTTATTCTCTAAAAATTAATCTTATTTAATATGGTGTGTACAGAATATTAAAAATTTCAATTTCTGAGAGCAATTCAATTTCGGGTATTTATTATTTATTCATAGACTAATTCATCCCAAAAAGATGTTTTTTATGCACCCATCTGACCCTCCAGTCAATAAGTTTTGAGGCCCCTCTTAAATGAAGTGGGATATTATATCACTCTTCATTTCAATATTAAATTACTAGACCCAATTTATCAACCATAACCATAACAACATGGTGTCCGAATTATCTCTGCTCATGACACATAACAAGAATGACCTCTAAAAGTAAACACACAATTTTGCCATGCCGTTTTGGCAGCCGTTCAAAATCGAGCGCTCAGCCGCTCAGCTCCATTTGAATAACCGCGTTTTCTTTTTCTACCCTTTTTATACCAGGATCCCATGTCGCAAGCGCGGACTTGACATAATTGAATCTCACCAGGAAATACCTCTTTTTTTTCTTCATCATTCTAATAAATAAGGAGATTTTCACAACAAGCCCTTCGAACTCACATTTTGCAAATTTATTAGAGACAAAGTGTAAGAGATTTTGTTGTTGTTGTTGTTTCTCATGCCACTTGGAATATCCAAGCTCCATCCGCAGTGCGTACAGGATTTAAGGCAAAGGGGGTGCGGCTCCTGCCACCACCATCTATCGCCACCTCCACAATTTTGACATGCGTCTGAAGGGGAGGGAAATAGTCTCCAGGCACCTGTACCCAAGGTAAACTGCGCCATGACCGACCTCAGGACTTTCGGACCCACAGATTTAACGAGCACGTACTCCGCATATACTCGATGGGTCTTCAGCGGTGTCGGGAATCGAACCCGGGACCCTCCGATCCCAAGGCCGATGCCTTAACCACTAGGCTCCCCACGGTCCGTAAGAGATTTTATAAAGGTTAGTTCTTAAAATAAAATTAGAGTAATAGAGGAACACCAGTTCCGTAGTAGAGTTTTCGTTTTAAAAATTATGTCGGACTACACACCGATGTGTAAAATTAGTTTATACTCCTCTATCGGTAATTTCAACGTTAAATGCTTTTTGGGTTGGAGATTTTTTGAGTGGATTAAAATAAAAAGTGAAAAATTTCTTTACCTAAACCTCCCAATCTCTACATTCACTGTTCTCGTGATATTGGTTTTAAGTCTTTTTTTATCCCATTTGTATACAGTAGTGGTTCTCAAACTTCGTTTGATAAAGTGGCAGGAAAAAATTCGGAGTGGATATCGGAATTTTTTAGGGGATGTATGGGGGTAAATTTACTCCTTTTTCTCTGGTTAGAAAGGAAAATTTTAGATTTTCGAGGGGGTATATATCCATTAAGGTGGTCCTTATTATTATGGTGAAAACTTTTTTTCAATATTTTTTTCCAGCCCTCCCCCTTAATTTTTTTCCTTTTACTATAAAATGAAAGTGTGCAAAAGGATTTTCCGATATTTTAATATTAACATGTGCCTCATCGCGGTTGAAGTTTGAATCCCATAGCGCGCCATAACAATAGTATGGTTAGGATGTCTCAAAAAAACCTTTTCTCGAAAAACCTTGATCCCCTGGGTTTTTTCCATTACTTTTGGTCCCAAAAGATAATGTGTGAAGTTTCAGCCCCCTAAGTTAACTTTAGGGTTTGACTAAGAGCCCCAAAATTTGAAAAAAGTGGAAAAATGACCAATTTTCAGAATTTAAAAAAAATATTTTTTAAGATTAATACTGCAATAAAACTGCTTCAAATGTGTTATTTAGCACTTTTTTTAGACGGATTACATTTGTAGCCTTTAGCCCAGAGATGGCCAACCCGCGGCCCGCTTTAAATAATTTTGCAGTTCGCGAGAATTTTTTTAAGTTGAAAGTTAAGGTAAGGCCCCCGAAATTTGGACAAAGTGTACCAAAACGAGTCATAAACCTGTTAATTAGAATCGAATTTCTAAAAATTGTCTAACAATTTTCTAAAAAATAGCACACTTGAACCAGTTTTATAGCAGTATCAATCTTGAAATATATTTTTTAAATTATCAAAATTGGTCATTTTTTCCACTTTTTTCAAATTTTGGGGACTTAGTCAAGCCCTATAGAGTTAACTTAGGCAGCTGAAACTTCACGCACTATCTTTTGGGACCAAAAGAAATGGGAAAAACCCTAGGGAGCAAGGTTTTTCCAGAAAAGGTTATTTTTGAGACACCCTAGCCATATTATTACTATGGTGCGCTATAGGATTCAAACTTCAACCTCGATGAGGCACGTGAAAATATTAAAATATCGGAAAATCTTTTTGCACACTTTCATTTTATAGTAAAAGGAAAAAAATTAAGGGGGGCTGTAAAAAATTCCAACTTTGAAAAATAAGGACCACCCTAATATCCATATCTCTCCCTTTGATGACTACATTGGTTAGATAGATCCTCTCTTTTTAGCCTTTGATAACTTCAAGCCAGAAATAAATAATTTAATAATTTTTTCCAGTTTGTTTGGAGATTTCTCACATTCTTCCTTATTTAAAATTAATAATTTGATTAACATCAGGGATGGCTTGGTTGGACCCAATAAGCTTTAGTCTACCCACTAGATTTTTGTTCCGAAAAGGATGAAACTGTTTGAAAGCCCCTAAGAATGCAGGTACTTAAAAATATCGTAAAGTAGGATGCGCATCTTGATTAACTGGATATATGAAAAATTGTGGGTTCCTTGGTCATCTAATAGAAATGATTTTCACAATAAGGAAGTTGCATGTGTCAGATTTTCAAAAACAAACAAGTGTTCCGTATGGTTTTTTGTATGGTAAAATGAAATATCTAGTCAGTTTTTCAAAAAAAATGTACAGGTAATTAAATATTTTAATTTAAAAGTCGGGAGAAAAAAACACGTGACTGAAAACGTTTATTGTTTAAACTATTAGATGACGTAAACAATAATACCATCAACTCCATTGCTTTACAACAATGTTTAGTATAAGATGACGTCACATCCAAACTCTTGGCGTTTTCGCGCGCTTTTAAAAAGGGGATTTTTGTTAATTTTTTTGACAATCAAAAAATTTCTCGATCGGCCTCAAATTTTGGGTAGTTGCTTATTTTTGCAAGAGGAATCGATTAAAAAAATAAAAAAAATCATGCAACTTCCTCATTCTCAATGGATTTCGAAAGAATTTCGTAGGAGTGGGTGATACAGAGTTGCAAGTAAAGGGGTCTGGAGATCCCCCAATTTTTTTTCGAAATTTGACCTTTTATTCCAAATTTCGGGAGGAGCCGGACCTTGGCTCAAGCCCCCACAGTTTGAGAACCACTGGATTACGGGATTTTAGGATACCTTCCCCAAAATCTCTTATACCCTCTCGAAATTTTTTCCGGATACATCACCGGTGTAGGCGTGAGGTTATACCAGGCGAGGCGAGAGGATGGCTCGGCATCAACAAGTGTGTCCATCCCCACGTGCCGTAACGACTTCTCAATTAGGAAGGGTTGGTGGCAACAAGGTCATGTGACCGCTTCCTTCCCCTCCTACGCATCGCGATCCTTTCTCTCTCAAGGCTGCCTCACAAAATCCACGATAACAATGAAGAATGAAGGCGTGATGGAATACCCACATCACGAGAAAGGGATGAAAGGGACAAATACCTCGAGGCCCCACCCCCTATATCTAAAAAATGCAGCGGCGTAAATGGAAATGTAGTATTTCGGGAGGTGTTGAATTATCCTCTAAAGAAATTGCCATTAAAAGGCCCAAAGGTAGATTTTTGCTCCGGGGTGAGGACCCAAAATATTATCAGGATTCGCATCTTAATGAATTCGCATCATAAATATTGTGAGCAATTAGAGTAAGAAGTACATGGGGGTCTGGAAGTACCTCCGACAGAAAATGTTAGAGAATTTGACCCTTAAAAACCAGGTTTTTATACTCGTTTTGGTATCCCTAGTCTGAATTTCGTCCGGGGGGCTCAATCTTTATATAGGCCTCTCATACAAGTGTCCAGAATGCTTGCATTGCATTGATGAAGGTTATTTTATTCTGACTTAAGTTAGTTGCTGACTATAGTTTCAAGATACTAATAGAATGTACTTTTTCGGTATAAATGCTTAGTAGACTAAAATAAAAACTTGTGTTAGACGGTATTTTAGACCTAAACAACTGAATATTTTTTATAGCAACCAAATATTGATAATACTGACTGATATAGAATATAGACTGATATATAAAAACAAAAAAACACTCACGCACACACCTCGCATCTGTTACTTCTAACAGAAAAGTCTTCTAAAAGACTGTATCTTTTCAAATAAGCAGGACCAACACTTTTAAAACGACACGACAGTTTCAAAACTGAGTAAAAATTACTCAAATCTGAGTATATCACAATATACTCAAACTGGCTCCGAGTCAAATTTACTCAAATTTGAAAACATGCATGTACTATTTCTGAAAATGTGCAGATACTCTAAAATAAAACATCAAGTGCTTATTTTTGAGTTAGTGCCTGGCATTCGCATAAATCGAAGTGCGACGAGTGTCACGAGAAGATTAATTTTAGAAGTAATTTGGGTGTGATATTGCAATGCCGTTTTTCGCGCAACCACACCAAAAATTGGGTATTTCTGACAGTTTTCCAAAACATTTCCAATTTTCAAACAAAAGTTAAAAGTAAGCATAATTTGAGTGGTGACTATTGAATTGTTTGAAATTGTGTATGTCTGGTGTTTCGATGGAGCTAGGAGTAAGTGGAGGGAACATCGTCAATAGAATTTCGTTATTGAAGTTGAAGCAACCGTGAAGTCTGGCCGCCATCTTGAGTAATGCATTTTTAAACTAACATATATTTAAAACAGAAAAAAATACTTTTATCGGTGAGTATTAGTATGTTCTATTTATTTTTGAAAATATAAAATTCCTGAGCTAAGTTTTCAAATAAAATATTTGCATCCCTGTTAAATTATTGTCCTTCAATCCATCTTGTTTATTCTTGTTTTATTCAGAGGTAAGAGGTGTTTTGAAGAGTGCGAAATAAACATGTAAAAGTTTCATGGAGTACGAAATTAGTCACCAGTAATAGTTTATGAGAAAAGTTGGTAAGTTTGATAAAAATTCAATGCATTACTCAATATGGCCGCCAGTCATTACCACAGTTAAGTTGGGATTTTTTTGGCTTCAATGATTTCGGATCATGTTCCCTCCACCTATTCCTACCTCCATGGGTGTTTCAATATTGAAAGCATTGGGTCGTCAAATTTGAAACAAAAACTTTCATACCAAGATGAAAACATCGATTTACTCAATTTTGAAACTGATTTCTCTCAGTGAGTAGTGTTGCATTGTGACAACCCCCTCAATTGTACCCTTGGAAAAAAGCTCATAGTGACTACAAGGAAACACATACCTACTTCAAATAAATTAACATTCTACGATCTGGAAAACCAAAGAAAAAGGATAGACTTCTAAGGGGCCATTCATTAATTACGTAAGGATGATTTTGGCAATTTTTGACCCCCCCTCCCCCCATGTAAGGGTACGTAATATTTTTCAAAACCCTCCCCCCCCTATTCTTACGTAAGATTCCATTATGTTTTTCAAAACAATAAAATGTTAGAAAACTCTCCGTTTGACGTAAATCAAAGATTTTTATTTTTCAACAGATAAGTAATATTCTTGCTGTCAACTACATATTACTATTATATTATTATCTCTTGTTTCGAACAATTGGAATTTGTTTATATTAACTAGGAAAATCTTATGTAAGAATTGGTTCGACCCCCCCACCCCCAAGTAAGGGTATGTAGAGATTTTTCCAACCCCCCCTCCCCCTCGGGACCCTTACGTAATTAATGAATGGCCCCTAATCGCAGAACATAGACTGCCATTTACGGGGTAAGAAGTTTAACAGCGAAAGTCGACAGAATAAGGTGGGTTCAGGGGCGTAGCGAAGGGGGGGGGTCCCCGGGTCAGGACCCCCCCCCATGGGCCCGACCCAACATTTTTGAACCCTTTTTTAGGTGTTAACTATTCCAGTGCCTACTCAAAAGAGGGCGTCTATGTCCCTTAAAAGTGTCTAAAAACCACCTATTTTGCATGTTCAAATCTAAAATTTTCCGGGGGAACCCGGGAACCCCCGGTGTCTCTATAACAAAAGATTAATACTATACTAAAAGAGTAAACCAAACCCTGTTTTTAGGGTCAAATTTCCAAACATATTTTGGGGGAGTACCCCCTGACCCCCCTTGGGACTTTATTATAAACAACTTTTTTTATGATGAGTTCGTCAAAATACAAAACTCCTAGCAAATAATAAATTCCTGAAAATATAATGTTCGAAATTCGGATTAGGTGTACCAAAACGAGTTGAAAACCTGCTTTTTAGACTTGAATTTCCAAAAATTTTCTGGGGGAGGTCCCCCAAACCCCCCCCCTAAGGTAATTCGAACACGATTATTTTCAACCTTTTTAATATTATATTCGTTGAGAAGATTCAATTTGATTTTCAAAATTCTTAGCCCCCCCCCAAAACCGAACCCTGGATCAACTACTGCCTCAGAAACGTCCGATTTTCTATTTTTTCCTTTAAAAATTATCTAGCTTACAAGGAGCGGTGCTCCTCGGTTATTACCTCATAAATGAAGTAAAAAACTCCTTTTAAAATTCAAAATTCCAAAAATTTTCTGGGGGTGGACCCCCAAACACCCCTCTTTAATATGGAGCTACTGAATACTCTTAATCTGTTTTTTGACGGTCTCTGTACTTAATAAAAAATTATGTGGATCATAAATTTCAATTGCGAAGTAGTAATACCTAATCTTAATTATTACACTAATTATTAATAAATGATTAACTATATTAATTAACAAAGATAAAAAATTAAAAGTAATGTGGAAATTATAACTTTATTTCACTAATTGTAGAAACTTTTTGATATCCAATGGTAAATTTTTCGCACTGGACCCCCCCCATAGGAAAATCCTGGCTACGCCACTGGGTGGGTTAACTGTCACATCCCCCAAAGACCAATAACTCCTCCAAACGCACCTTCCTCAGACGCAGGAGAGACAGGATTCCTATCCGCATCCAATTTGCAGGGGCGTAACGGACACAAGCCCTGCCGAGGAAAAAAGGCTCGGAAATAGCGCCCCGTCTTTCACCCCTCCAATCTCGTTAGCAGCCGCCCCATGAAGCTGTCTCGGGAAATAAGCAAGGCAAATATTTCCTTGGGGCGCACAAAAGGAGTGCGATCGATCCTCATTCACCCCCTTAAATAGAATCAGCGTCGCCCTCTGATAGGTGGAATAACGAAAGGCATATCACTCTGTGAGAGGTGTACTATTATATGGAGTCCCTTTCATTTATTTGTTTAAGATATCTAGTGGTTGGTGGTTACCAATAAATCAAAAAATCACCGTTTTGGTTATTATATCACTGGTATTGGCATTGCAATTCAGAAATCCTGCATATTTAGTGCTAGAGTACCTCAAGTACTGAATTCAGTACGATGATTCAGAGTGTGTTATTGGTAGTGATGGGCAAAATATAAAATTTTAGGTATCGAATACTTATAGGTATCGAATACTTTGGTATCGAATACTTATAGGTATCGAGTACTTTTAGGTATCGAGTACTTTTTTTCAATGTCGGGAAATGAACCTGAAGGGACAATTTTTTTAGGGCCTATCCATAATCAGACTAATATTCAAAAAACTGAAAGCGATCCATCAAAAAGCCCCGTAGCTACGGGCCTGGAGGTGGATAGAGGCGAAGGATTTGGCGGGGGAAAAACCTAGCCGCGTCAAATTTCTCTCGCGGATGATAACGACTTGGGTTTGAGCGTTGCAAAATGAAAACGGAAACAGGCTGCGTTTGATCTACAGTAGGTGTTATAAAGATTACTTCATTGAAAAATTTAAAACGAAATATGTCAATACAGTATCGATACTTTTGTGGGTATCGAATACACTCGATACCTATAGGTATCGAGTACTTAAGTATTTGGTATCGATACCTGCCCATCACTAGTTATTGATTAAGAAAGAAAAAAGAAGACACACACAGAGGAAGAAAGACAATTAGAGAGGGGAAAAGAAAGAGAGAGAAGGGAATGTAAATGATACACGGTTCAGGAATAAAAGTGAGAAAGAAATGAAAGAGATAATAATGTAATACTTAAAATATATAAGAGGTAAATTCAGAGGTAAAAAAGGTCACTGGCCCATGCAATACATAAGTAGAAACATGCATATGACACGAATAAGATGTTGCAATATTTTAAAATACAACAAAAAATGGAAAGAAAATAGTGAAAATTCTCAGAAAGTCTAATATTATAAAATAAAACAAAAATCTATTTTCAAATTATTTTAAGTTTATAAGTTAGTTAATATCCCGCTTAAAAGTTTAACTGTCTTTACAAAATGAAAAAAAATTGAAACAATTTTTCAAAAAATTAATTTTAAACCATAAGGGAAAACCACTTCGGAAGAGGTTTTTTCCAACCAAGTGCCTCAAGAAATTTTTTGTCTAATGTATAAGAATGTAAGACAGGTGCTGCGTCCAATTACTATATTCTAACTTAATACTAAAAAACATATAAATAAGTTTTATGAACTCCAAAATAATGTATTATATGAATTCCTAAATGACCAAGTATAAGCGAAAATAACATTTTAAGAATTTCTAAAAGGCAAAGTAAAAAAATATTATACTAATTACTAAATAATACTTATATAATTTCCAAGTCTAACCGAAAATAATTTGACAAGAATAGAGCAGTAACGTCGAGTAAAAAAATGGGGGTGAAGATATTGAGTACAAAGAGACGAAACAAGAAATAAAATGTGTCAGCCCATTTTATGAAGTGGAAATGGGAAGGTAAGTTGCAAAGTTAGGCATTCTAAATTTTAAATATTAAACCTGCAAGTACAGTGGGCCCTCGCATATTCGCTGTTCAGTATTCGCGGTTGAACAATGTTACCCCCGCAACCCGCATATTCGTGGATTTCGATCTCGAAGTTTTTTTAGCACTGAAACTTGCATATTTGGCAGAAAAGATATATTGTTCGATTCCGATATTTATTATGTAAAACCATTTTGAAAAATGTAACTTCTTCTACTAAGCAAGTTTTCTAACTAGTAACTCTTTTGGTATTTACTACAAATTATTTACAGTTATTACAATAGATTACAGTAATTTACAGTTAAAACTACTTTTTGCATGAACCAGTTTTATTAGTTTTATGTAATAAATGACGAAATATAACCATTATGTTTGTTATATTATCATATATGCGCGTCTTAAAACTGGGTTCGTTGTTCGCGGATTTCGCGTATTCGCGGTATATTTTGGAACGTAACTACCTCGAATAACGAGGGAAACACTGTATAGAAAAATTCCTTACGGTAAATATTGATGGAGAAGGATTAACACGAATTAAAAAAAATGTAATGACTTACTTTGTACAAAGTAGCAATCATATTTCATCTAAATTTTCAGTAGCCTTATGAAAGTCGTGGTTATCAATTTTTCTTTATATCTAAGGGCGCGTTCGAATTTTTCCTGCTACAAAACAACCCTAGCAGTGAAACAACATTTACAGATGTCTCGATGCTTCATGTCCCTTTTGTTCTTCCATTTTAATTCACTTCAGATTTTGTTTTTATAACTTTTATAGAACAAAAAAATTATGAAAAAATAATGATATTTTTTCGTTTAAAACTTAGTACAAAAAATGAAAAAAAATGTTTAAATTGATAAAGTTAAAGTAATAATTTATACTTTTAATAGAATCTTTTTAAAGCATCTTCATTGTTTTAAACAATAAAAGAACTTAAAAAGTTTCCTTTGCTCCAAAATATACTTTATAATGTATTTGGAGTAACGCGCGTGTCAAAAGAGAAACTTAACGAAAACAGCGCCAAAGAAGCGATAAACACCGTTCAGAGGAGAATTTCGAGAGCACTTTTTTCCCTCCGTTTCTTTCACGCAGTCGCAGTAATCGTGATACAGGAAGCGCCATCTAGCCGTCGCTACCGCAATCAGTGTCCGATCATTCTATCAACGGCTATTAAAACACATGTTTATCGAATGGTCAGTGCCAAGCCAAGGACGTTTCCTTCTGAAATCGCTCCTCGCACGGTTGTTGCCAAGAGGTTGGAGAGAAAGTAAGTTGCATCGTTTTTTTAGGATGAGGATTCATCATCTACAAAATGGAGCCACTGGAAAGTTCTCTAGAATAAACAAAAATTTTTCAGACTTCGGACTCCAGAGAATCATCTTTTCGTGTTTTGGTACTTTTGAGACAGTGTGTGATGCTGTGTCCACTTCGATCTACCCGAGTAGGAAATGTCTTATGATGAAAATAGCTTCAAAGCTGAAAACTGAGGTGGTTTTTAAAAATTGTAACTAGGTTTCAGATTGCAAAAACTCGTAAAAACATATTCTAAAGCGTAGAAAACTACTAACTAAGAGCTAATCACTGATTTACTAACATTATTACCTTATTTTACCTATTTATTTGTAAATAGTAAATAATAAAACGAGTTGAAACAGCTTGAAGGAATACATACACTTCTTTGTAAGTTCTAAAAGCATCATAAATTTATAAAATGAATTCCATAAATAATATATTCAATTTACAGAGGAAATTATAGAAATTATCTCGAACATTTCTTAAACGAAACCTTCATTCTTATCAACGCTCAAAGCTTATTCATGAATTTTTCTTCAGCTCATTAAGTTTTAACTCATTAAAAGAAACTAATTTAAAACAGTTTTTATTTTTCTTCCTTAAAAGAGAGGAGAAAATAAAAGAAGAAAAAGAAAGAAAGAGGGTGAATTATTGAAATATTTTGCTGATTTTTCGTGCAATAACCTCACAAACCAAAAATATTTCATCTTCAATATAAGATACATAGGGGAGAGTGTTGTACCTATGGACAAAAATCACGTTTTGATTTTTCTAAGACAGGTAAAATCACATTTTGACCATTTAAAGTGCCCAACCTATAGTCCTAACCTTTGTGAGTAGAGAGATATTTTTTATTAGTCAAAATCATGAAAATTGGATTTTTAATCATTTATAATAACTTGGAAAAATTTGTGTCCAAAGGTACAACAACCTGTTGTACCTATGGACAGACCCAGTTGTACCTGTGGACACCCTTAAAAAGGGAAGTTTTAGTTGAAAAAAAGCTAAGAATGAACATTTTTATTGATGAATTACCTTTTAATAACCTATTTCAAGCCTTTTTAAAATTGAAAATAGATTTTTTAAAGTAATGTAGTTTTAGATCGTAAATGATCATTAAAACAAAGTTGAATGATAAAAGTCTTGATTTTTTACCAAAAATACAAAAATCTCATGGTATTTTCAGATCAGAATTTAAGGTAATAGTTTCATCAATCATGCTGATTGATCTGACAACTTCACTGATCCAAAAAAACCCAATTCGATCGACATTTAGCAAGCATTTGGTGGTAATAACAATAATAATTTGGTGGTAAATCTTCTTGAGTGGAAATTTTAAGTTTTTTAATCATCATACTTAAATGCGATAGGAGGGTGCTTAGGGTTTTAAACCATATTTTGCATTAAATTCCAAGTAGAATCATAAGTTTAAAAAAGTAGTTTAGATCACAAAATATTTGATTTTTCATCTAAAATTCACTTGAAAATAATCGCTGACAAATAGATTACCATTTAGAATTAATTTAACATTTATTAAAATGTATTCAGTTAAATGAAACCTCATTCTAAAACGCCGATTAGCTACAGACACCCACAAGAACGTGTCCGTAGGTACAACACTTATGGTGTCCGAAGGTACAGCATCAGGTGTTTTTGCATTCAAAGTTCTATAAAAGATAAAAGAATTGAGATCTGACGATTTCTAATACCAAAACTAAAAAGTCAAAATCTCGGGGATTCCCCCATATATCCCATTTTATCATATCATAATCATAGAGGAAGAAAATAATTAATGTAGTGATGCACTAAAAAAAACTTTGAGCACCTAAAAACAGTATTTTTACTATAGAAAATTTAAATAATATTTTAAACAGCTGATTTCACGTTAGCAACTAGATAGCATCTGTTTACATTCAAAATCGACCACAAATTCAAATTTACATTTTTTCCCGAATTTTAAAATGAGGTGGCTGAAGGTACAACCATCCGTAGGTACAACACTCTCCCCTATAGTTATTTATAGCTAAGATTTTAATCAAGTTATTGAGTTAGCTTGATTTGATGAATTTAGTGGTCCTCAAGGATAGGAAAAGAGGAGATAAAGAGAGCAAAGAATGAAACATGAGAGGATGATAGACAAAGTACTTGGGATAAAAAATCATTAATGGCTTAATTTTTTCTTTCTTCCATATCACATTCTCTTTCCCTTAATTGTTTGTTATTTACTTCTCTTGTTATCCTCGTTTCTCTAGTTCTCTATTGCTATTTCCTTGCTTTCCTCTTACTTTGTCTACCTTTCTTTCTTTCTTATTTTTTCTCTCTTTTGCTCCTCCTTGAAGTACACTTAAATCAACAAATCAGTACATCTCAAAAACTTAATTTAAACCGTAGCTCTGAATTACTTGTACATGGATTACTTAACATAACCATGACACTAAAGAAAAATAAATCTTCCGATAGTGTCGTTTATATCACGAAATCAGCGTCATGGATAGTATCTCTGGTCAGAAAATCTTCCATCTTTTAAATAAGAGTTTTACAACTGAGGTATAAAGGTGACGAGAGTGTTTTCCTTTCTCTTCTCTATTTATCGCTTACTCTCTCACTTCACCTATCATGAAATTTGTCCAGGGATTTTTATAACTATAATTGTTTCAGTTAACTCAGTTTGTGCAGCTTCTTTTTAATCTTTCTTTGTTACATCCCCTTTTTTGCGATGTGAGCCAAAACAGAGGCACCAGTACGTCTGTACTATAGCAGGCTCCGTTCGAGCTGGGATGGCGACCTTGGCAGCTGCAGGCACGTGGTTGCGACACCCTCTTCCTTGTTGACATCCCTTCCTCGTTTCTGCTCCGCTCTTCACCATCCCTGACTGCCTCCATCATTGGCTCCCATTTGGAAATCAAAGAGATGCTCCAGTAGCAGAGTTCATCAAACTATATATAGTTTTAAATTGTTAATGTGGTAGTGTATTCAATTGGGTTTTCTCTCTGAGAGGTGGAGTCAAAAAGAGAATAAACCTGCATGGGGAAATTTTCACCTCAAGATAATTTTGTTCTCTTAAATTTACTTAGCTGCACTGTAAAAAAATACGGCACTTTACTCAAAAAGTGGTGAGTGGAAATTGCCTCCATACATAGAGAGATGTTTCACCCCGATAAGGAGGGACCCCAACCTAAACTCGGAGGAAGGTTTCTCCGTAGTGGAACCTCCCTTAGAGCCAAGTCAGACCACGCGTCTATAAGACGCAACAGCGATCAATCAAAGAGGGGGAAAAGCATGGAGTTCAGCCTGCGACTCCCCCTATCTTGACAGGAATCTTCATTCCTGTCAATGGCTTTCTCCAACAAGCTTATTTTTATGGAGATTGATTGCAGTAGCGTCTATAAGACGCGTAGTGTGACGCCATGTATCTCTCCATGTATGGAGGCAATGTCTACCCACCACTTATTGTGTTAAGTGCCGTATTTTTTACAGTGTGTAGAACTTCGTTTCTTACAGATCCAGCTAAAGTAATCTGCAAAATTTCTAAAAAAAATGTCTTAAAAAGAAATCAGCAGTTATTTTGGAACAGAATCCATTCATCTTGTAATTCTGCAGTTTTTCCTATTGCAATTTTGCAACCCCAACCTAAAAACCTTTTGTCGATTTAAAAAAACTTCATATTTTCTAATTATTTAAAAACAATTTCGATAATTTCTTTTAGATTGCACTGTAAGATATTCTAGAACTGACTGGAATATCACCAAAGAGCGCTGGTAAAGTGCTGCATATACACTTTTTGCCTTAGCTTCAGGGATGAGTATGGTGTTTTTTCTCCGGGTAATTTGGCTTTTTCGTGCACGTGTCCTCCTCTTTTCTTCTCTAGATCCGACGATTAGCTCAAGTGGCATCGTGACTGATAAAGGATTGGGGAGATCTGATCAGTCATTGTGTTTACGATTGGTTATGTAAAGTAAAAAATATACTTATTCAGAATTATGTATCATTTTTGATGTTGCTCTTTTAAGTCATTCAAACTGAATAAATATTGTAATCATTAGTATATAAGTATACTCATTTTTTGGTACTTGTTTGTTTCAAGCCTTTTAAAAATGTTGTGTTTTTAGAAATAAGTTTCATAAATAAAAGGTAAAATGTTTTTTAAAGTTTTAAGTATACAAGCCGATTTTACACACAACATGATCGGAGAATAATTATTCACACTCGTGTTAGTATATAATAATTAATTTTAATGATGGTTAATAAATTATATCACTCGCTAAAAATCTTCCTAGTGATATATTTTCTTATAAAATACAATAGGTGTGGTAGTCATCACCTACTACTTAAGTAAAAAATTTATTTTACTTTTTAAATATGCTCAACCCAGTATTTATAAGAAGTATTGAATTGTAATTTTCTGAGATCTCTAATAACTCTGAGATAACAATATCTCTGAGATAATAATCATCATCTGTTCTAAATATGCCTTGGATGAATGTCTGATGTACTTTAAAAAACTATGAGACAAGTAATTTTATTTTTCACGGTTTAAACTCAACAACAATATTTTACATTCAGTTAAAAAAATTTTTTGGGAAGAGATGTTCATTATAAGAAGTTGAGATTTTGTTCAAGAGAAGGCATTATCTTAATTTAAATTTGATACAATAACTATGAAATTGACACGTGTATGTTGTCAATACTATCTAAAAAGCGCTCTAAATTCAAATGGTTTAAAAAATATTATGGTGGTGTAAAAAAAAGAGTGAAAATCTATTTGAAAACGTACACATTAAATCTTTAAAACAACATACAGTAAAGAATTTTTCCCCAATTGATATTCCAAACAACATTCTTATATAACTAGGGAGAAAATACTACAGTATAAACTCGATATCTCAAAATAGAAGGGACCTGAAAATAATTTCGAGATATAGCGAGTTTTCGAGATCACAAGGAAAAATAAATGTTTAATTTCAAGGGAAAAGTATTTTTTCCGGATATCGAAGTTCGAGATAACGGGGTTATACTGTAAAACAAATAAACAAGGGTTAATCAATAAAAAACGGATGGTGATGAAATTATCATAATATATTTTAATATTTGTTTCGCAAAGGTTAAAATGAAACTTTTAATTGAACTGTTTTTTTCTTTTTCTCTTTCTATCTTCAATGTTCTCTTGGTAAGACACATTTGGGGGCTGAAACAACACATCTTTCACCCTGCGAATCAGGAAAGCTAAAACACAGAAAACTTTTTTTTAAATCTACAAATAAGATGAGCATTCTAATACTATTCGCAATTATAATTATCGATCTGTTGCAGTTCGCATCGGAAAAGCGTCTTTAGAACCCTCAACTCAACATTGGGGACAAGTGCACCGAGAGACAAATGGTATTCGGATCGATGACCGAGCTGCTGACTCTTTCAAACACCTCATTCTATGATTGGTTTTGACCCCCCAGGGACATAGAACATTTCATTTCAAACAAAATAATTACGGAAAATTTTTTAAGCGTTGATAGTTTCGGATATGTTGATTGGATTTGTTGCTGGACTCTGATTTGGTCATTTTTCTTGATTTTTTTCAAGCATGTTTTGGGAAATTTAAGACTTTAATAAAATATTTTTAAGGTTTTCACTATTTCTCAATGTTAGCCATAAGCTATCCAACAAAACAGATCCTATGATTTCATAAACTCTAAGAGAAAATAATTTTAGTTTATTTTCCAAATATTAAAAAAAATTAACTTGAAGGCTTAAGGTTTGTATTTTCATGCCTATGCAATTAAGAAAACTTATCTCTTCGAGCGAAAGTTTTGCATCCTATAGAACCATTCGGAGTTAGACTAAAATTTTCAGTTAACGATATAATTGTCCTTTTAATTCAATGAAACCGGTTTAGTCAGTATTATGACTCCTTAGATTAAGATCGCTTGATATAAGCTTCTTTAATTATACGTACTTCTACAGAAACTATCATACCTATAGGACGTTTTAATTTCATTCTACTTCAGTAAACTCTATTTTTATCATCTCAGTTCATTGTATTATTCTTCTTTAAATTATTTATTATTTCATTCAGAGAAAGGTGAATAAAAAGCCGATTTGGAAAGAAACCCAATGTTTTAGTTAGGATCAAGATTTGAAATAAAACACCGCCGCACTCAAATTTGTTTAAAAGTAAATACTATTATATCTTTATTTAAGAAGACGTTAACCATTAGTTTATTTAACTGTGAGAGAACAGGAATACTTCGGGTCATAACTTATATGTAAGTCCCGGCTCATATATGTGAGACCTTTTTCACTTGTTATGTTCCAGCTCCGTAAGGATTCAAGAAAAGTGGTTGCGGTTACTGAGAACCAGAGACCCATAAATGGCAAAAGTCTGACTTCTGCCTCAGATTTACTAGATAGAGCCACTATCCATTTCCTCTCCGCAATTTTGCCATGTCTCTGAAGGGGAAGGTAAGCCTACTGCAAGTGTAGACAACTGGCGGACCGCGGTCCTCATCCGATCCGCAAGAGGTTATTTTCTGGACCCCCAAAGTATTTTGAAAATCAATATTATGTATTCTCAAACACAAAAAACTACTTTAACCTTCTTTTTAATGGTCAAATTTCCGAAAATTTCTTGGGTGAAACCCCAAACTTATTTCTATATACCGTCTTGTGAGGAATCCCTATTTCCCAGGCCATCCCCTTAACCATAGACCTTGCCCTCAACATTCTCTTTCGGACGAGATCCATTAGTTTTACTGGTATTATCAATGGTTTTTTAAAGATAAGTAAATTTGATTTTTTAAATAGTGTTGTTGCAATAATGTGAAATGGATTTAACAGCAATTAACTATAGTTTTGTTCAACTTAACAATTTAATTAAAAAGCTATGTAAAATTCTGTATCTGGAAGTAAGAATTCAAATATTTAAGTACATTTTTTTCTCTGAACCTCGATTAAATTTTCAAAGCTATTTTGACCCCGCTTAAAACTTATTGCCGACCCTAGGTCTAAGTCTCTTTCACTTCTCCTTGTTATAAGTTTTCTTTTTTATGTAAACAAAAGATAACCTTTTATTCCTTAACAACCATTATTTTTCTTAGTAGGTTTTAAAAACACGTAGTATATTTTTTTCATAGCCCCAGTAAAAGGAGATGATAAAGAGTTGTACAGGGTACACACAATATAAGGGTTTTTGCATAGGGGTTTTACACAACACGATAAACAGAAATTATGTTAAGATAATTAATAAAATGATAAACAATGGATAAGATTTCTTCTACATATGTAGGGTCTTAAAAATCACTGAATGCAACTTAACAGATCATAGAGTGTAGTGGAGGTTAATGTAAGAGCGTAGTTTTGATGTGTTATACGACGTTGATTCTAACTGTTCTTTTTTATGGAGTAAAGGACTATAAATAGCTCCAATTGGAAAAGGAAGAGAGTGGTACATTTATCCTCTTTTCCGATTAGCGTCGTCAACGCCATCAGGAAGCTTGCTCCTCAACCCTTCTATCTGAAGTGCTGCCGTTCGCTTCAGAGTAATTTATCGGAAACAAATGCCTGGTTCAGACGATTATTAATCGATGGACTTCTTTTTTTCTCCCCTTTTTCGCTTAGCACTGATGGCAACGCAGGACTCTGCTGAGAAGTGGAAAATCGGACTTTTTTCTTCGGCGAATTGTGTTTTGTGGAAAATGGAGGATGTTCTTATTGGAAGGTGGATATATATCGACTGTTAGTTTGTTGAGGTTTGTTTAAATTGTTGTGGCATTAAAGGATTTACTTGAAACGGTAAACATTGTGTCCTTAAAAAGAAAACTGTGATTGTAATGTATAGAGAGTTTCTTGTCTTTTAGATTTGTCTGTAACAATGTGTAGAAGAATTTTTTAAATTTAATACAATAGTTAAAACAAACTGCCCCTGCTAAAATATCTTTAAGAATTGCACAACATAATAGTATTAGGTCATCCCGAAAGTTTTGTCGCTCTTGGGAGCATCTGTATATAAGGTATTTTTGACACTTCCATTATGTGATACCAATATAAACTGTAACTTTATCTACCGTCAACTTGGCATCTTGGCTTGATTTTGGGGACTGATCGACACGATCGGCTAGAACTACACGTTCGTTTTTGACGTCAGAGACAATTGCCTTAACTGCGCATGCGTGTGGACATGCGTTCGAACCCGCGAACTGCTGCATGCTAATCAGGCACGCTACCACTGAGCCAGAGAGGATTCATTAACAGGAAAACTTATTATAACATCTTCTTTGTTTGTGACGTCACAAACGAACGTGTAGTTCTAGGGGATTGTCTGATACACAACTGGGCTTTCCTAAAATCTACGATAACATGTTACTTCATTTCTTTTCTGCTCAAAATTTTGCATTTTTCCTAAAGTTAAGATTTTTAAATTAAAATTAACTGGCTACTTCCCTAAAACAATTAAAGTTTTAAGTATTTTTAACAAGTGTGGAAAATTTAACTTGGATTTAAATTTTTTCTGAGGCATCCGGAGAGTTTGATCACAATCATCCATATTAAATTGCTGGATTGCTACTCCTAACCCTCTATTAGGAAAGATACGGATGATCATTTACAGGAATCAAGATCGCTGGAATTCTACCGCCGCTCTACAAAAGTAGTATAAAATGAGTTTCAATTTATTACAATAGTAATTTAACTTAAAATTAAAGTTAAATTCCTTTGAATTTTAATTTTGAAAGTTTTCCATTAATGGCAACTTGAAGTAAACAAAATCTTATTAATCGTAGAAACTAGGAAAGCTGGAAAAGTGAGCCAACAAAAAAAGAGCCAAAATTCGCAAGATTGGCTTTAGATAGAAGTAGAAGTACTTTACTGGTTTACCGTAATGGAAAAGTACCAAAAAATACATTGTATACAGATGCTCCCAAGAGCGACAAAACTTTCGGGATGACCTAATATTCACTTAGTGTTGGTCGTGTACAATTATCAAAATACAAAATTTTACATAAATACATCTTAAAGACCCACGGAATTTCCCCCACATTTCATTAATAAACTAATAAACCAATCAGGATAATGATAAGGGATTAGGTTTTCTTTTAAATAGAAGATTATAAAGTTATGCAGCAATGTTATGATAAGCAACAAAAAGAAATTGTTTTACAAGAAGCCCCAACGTAATTTTTTTAATTATAAACGGGAAAATATTTTTTTTAAACTCATAGAGTAATTTAATTTTGTTTTAATCAATTTAACTATGTTTTATTCATTAAAATTAGGATTTTGATCACCAACAGTGGATAAAATTGTTTGCATGTAATGTATACTTTTATTTTCAACCATGTCCAAATTTTTTATTGTAATTTCATGTGCAACTAATTGTAACCAACTGTTTATTGTTCACCTACATGGATCGTTCAACGATCCCAGGTGATGTAATACTTTATTTACTTTGTTTAAAAAAATAATAAATAAATAAATAAATGGATATAATTGAGTTTAAACACCGGAAAAAGGGTTCAAGGACATTGCATTTTCTAACATCCATATTAAAAATTTATATTTTTATAAGATCAGAATTTTTTTACTGCATAGAAACTTATGTTAAGAAGAATCACAAGGAAAAAATATCGATATCACTAATATATCTATTTCTAGACAACACTAGAATGGTAATAAATTTCAGTGCAGCCATTAATTCAAACTCCAGCGCATTTGCGTTACTGCATTTAATTATCTTAATAAAATGAATATTATGACTCCTATCTAAGCCAAACTCCCATGTCATAATATGCTAAAAATCAAGGTCTTGAACCCAGGGGTTAGTGTAATAGGGATGACAGAGAACACGTGCAGCAGGTACACCGACACGCGACCTTCGGAAACTCAGGTAGTAAACAAGCCTCCCTCAGTTCAGGAAATACCCTTGAGTTAGAACGTTTTCACGCAACACCGGCTACGCTAACGAAAAACTCATCCTCACACAACACACTAGATTTGTACGCAAACGGTTGTGAGAGAGATTTATTGTTGTGTTTTAGTGTGTTTCGTGGATGATAAAACAGTGATTACGTGATGTGGGATTCTCTCACGAAAACTGTGGAAAAAGCATTGTAAATATGAAAAAGTGAGAAAGTTATTATCTTAAAATATTCTCATTGACGGGTCATCCTTATCCTCTATCACTGAGAACCATCTGACGTGGCAAAATCCAGAGGCCCATGCACCATGTTAAAATATTTTTACAAAAAATTCATAACTTGTTTTACAATTATTATTTAAAAAACTGCATTTTTTAACTACGTTTTTGATTGTTTTACGGCACAAAAAATTTTTACAGTTTAATTCACACTGTTTAAAAATGCACTACTTACACTGGTGTTCAAAATTAATAGAAATTACACATTTGTTCGATTTTCTCCAGATGTACTAGATAGATTTTGATGAAATTCGGTATGAACATAAGTTGATGTAATGCCCAATAAATAATCACTTCAAAATTATAATGCACACGCATGCGCAGAAGTAATAACTGTCAGAGTTGAAAGATATGAAATAGCGGTTCCAGATTAGAGCAAAATGGTGGGTTTATCAGGGATATTATGAGGCAATTCAATTTTCTGTTCATAAAGCCTACATTACGGGAAACACAGTTTTGGGGCTGTGAAGGGTTTTTAGAGGGGGCGGGTAGCGAGATGCAATTGCCTTTTCTAGATCTCCCATACCGCCTCTAAGGGGTTGAAGTCTATAAATGTGGCTGCACATTCCATATGGCGAATATCTTCCGTTTTAATAAAAATTTCTGACCTTATGAGCTCTATAAAGTTGTGGCATACGTGAGCCAAAGGGCGATACGGATCCGAAGGTTGACTATACGTTGACTACGGTTGACCATACGACTCAAAAGTATACTTCGGAGTTCGCTTCATTCAGTATTTATACCCCATTTGAATTATCTGACTTTGTGGTGAGTAAACTCGCTTAAAAATCTTTGCTCTTCTGCATCCCTTTAATATTAAGAATATTTTTGCTCTTAAAGGCCTTTCTACTTTTGAGTATCATTTTACCCTCAATCATCTCTTTACTCTTCAGCATTTATTTTCTCTTTAGTATTTTTGACATTTTTTATACCTATTAACCATGCATTGTTGTCTTGTACGGATGTCTTAATTTCACTAGGTAGTCTCCCCCTGAGTCTAATCTCACTCTTATGATAAACTAAATTAAGAAGCAAGTATAGTAAATTTTTATTGCAATTAGTAAGTTGTTGAAAGAATAAAATCGGCCAGAATACTAAGATAATAAAAAAATACTAAATATATCTTTAAGAAATTTAGTAAAACATCCTCTTCAATTTTATTTTTGAAAGCATTGAAATAAAATTGCTTTGAAAACATAACTGGAGTAGATAAGTTGAAAACAATCCCATAAAACAGAGATGTATGACGTCCATAGAATACGCTTCAAAATCCTCCCTAGTACCCTGTATAAAATAGTTTTAAACTGCTCATAAAAGTATGACCTTATTTAATTTACCAATAAACGGTCTTGTGTCAAAAGACATTAAGAGTAATTCATTAATTAGTAGTAATAATAATACAATCTTTATTAACCAAAAATTAAATTGTTTAAAATTAAATACAGTAAAAAATATTTACCCCTAAATTTCCACATTTATCAAGAGGATCACGAATAAATGGGTTATAGAAAATCCCGAAGAGTGACATTCATTAAGAAATTTATTCTCTTTGAGTCTTATCGGGACACCTTTACAGTGGAAGGCAAACAACCATTTTCCAGGTGTAAAAAGAGCGTCTCTCTCGACCCTAAATCTACTTAGGGCCGAAAAATGCGAGTGTTGCCAAGCGGGCAAAGACAAATATTGAACTTGCAAGCGCCATTATCGCTGATCGATTGGTCTCACAGGTGAACAGTGCGAGTTCCATTCCAGGGGGACGTGGTCCAGGTTTATAAAACCAGGAGTCCCTTTAGAAAGAAATCTGGAACACATGGTTAGATCAGGTTTTCAGTTTGTGGTTCGGAAAGAGGTTGAGTAAACAGTGTTTTCTTTCAAAAGGGACTATCGAGAGAGGAATTTATAAGACTTATTGTGTTTTTATCTCTTTCGGGGGTCTGAGTTTAGTTTGAGTTAAGATGTAACTTTGGGAGACAAAAAAATGCGTATTTGAATTGTAAGGTGTAAAAAGTAAATTGATTTTTGTGTTAATTGTGTGTAATCTGTTTGTTTTTGTGTGACTTAAAAATATTGCCCTTTTCTAATGGAAATGCAAAGAAACACCGGATACATTTCGGAAAAGTGCATTAAGTTCCTTTGGAACGTAAAATGCATTAGATTTCAAAGTGGGTGTACAAACAGTTTTTTGTCTTAAAAAATGTCAATAGTTATCTAAATTTTTCACTTATCTTTTCCTGCAGATGTACTTATTTCACGGTGTTTTTGAAATTTTGGTGTAAAATCTGTGACATGTTATTTTGTCTCATTTTTGTGATAATAATGTCTTTCTAACTGGTTATGTTAATATATCGAAATTTAACTTTTTCTAATTTTATAGAACATTAAAAATTAAGGGATTAAAATTACATATTGTATTACAATTGTAATTTGACAAACTGTACTGCTTGGGAACTTGGTATAGGGGAAAGTGGGGCAGTTTGATGCAGCAAAATTCAAATACATTCTTTGAGTAGAAAAAATGACTTATTCTTTTCAGATACTTTTTCTAAAAATATCTAAAAATGATTCAATTTTATGAGACCAATTAGAAAAAGAATAAATATAAGTTTGATTAAAACAAAAGCATAACTACTTTTGTACAAAATGAATTTCGTATCAATCCCCATCGGTGGGACAATGAGGTATTCTCACGTTTTGAGATTAAATTTTATTAAAATAGTAGATAAAAAAACCATGAAGAATGACGTTTACATCAAGTATTTTCGTAGCCTAGTTTCTGAGATATAAATTTTTGAAATTTCGTTTTTTGTTTGGGCGCGAAAACACTCTCGAATCACAAATCATGCGCTGTGAGGTCACATCCAATAGAAGCCGGTTTTCTGATCACGTGAAATCAGAAAACACAATGGTTTTCATGCGCTGTGACGTCATATCCAATAGAAGCCCGTTTTCTGATAACGTGACTTTTCTGACGTTTTGGCAAAAATAAATTGAATTTTAAATTATGTAAATTATATATTTGAACTTAAAAATCGGAAATGTGGGAGTTTTAGACCACAATGTATCGGAAAAAGTATAAAACCAATCAAATCCCTCACTCATGCAAATACCTCATTGGATACATTGCTTGGGTTGGGATATTTTGATACTATTTTTGAGCAAATAATTAACTGTAACTAATAACAAAAATTTTGGAAAATAATAAGCCTTATTTTGTTGAGAGAAATCCTAAGCCCTTTTACATTACCGTTTTTTGAATCAGAAATTTTACATTCAACATTCCGGGATAAAAAAATCTAAGAATTTAACAAAAAGTCATTTTTAACAAATATTTAATTAAGGAAATAAGATGCTAATTTTCATGGGTATAGTTGCTCCTGAATTAGTTGAACAAAATTCAAAGGTATCTTATAAAAATACGACACTAATTAACTGGTTAGTTTAGGTCACATTTATAGTTCTATTTTGTCACTGTTTTTTAATAAATACAGTTCTTTGTTACCTGTAAAGTGCTAAGAACTTTTCATGTTTTAGAGTCCCATATTCCATTGTTTGGTCATGTGTTTATCTACTGCATTTTCTTTAAAAAAGTTAATAAATACACATAATACACCGCAAGAAGTTTTAAATCTCAAACACTTAATATATCCAAAACACTCAAAAATTAACAAAAATATCCTTCACTGTAGATCTAACCCTTAACTGATTTTTTTAATTGCTGAGAGATATTTGTCTCCCAACGCAAAATATGGGAACTTTTATGTGTATCAATGTGCCCCACGCCACGAGTGTATCAAAATACCCCACAGCTAAGTGTATCAATTTGCCTCATTTCTTGTTTTTGAATAAAAACCTTTATTTAAAAAAATTGACAAAGGTTATTAAAATTTAAGTACACTCCTATTGCTAAAACAAGGATAAACCTGTTTTTTGAATTTACTATTACAAGTAGAATATAGCTTTAGAAAGATTTACATTTTACAAAAAAAGTTTCTTTCACTAAAATTTTTAGACTTATTACAGAGGTTGACAGTTTCATGTTATGCTTAGGCATATTAAGGCAATTTTTCGTAAAAACACAACCTAAATAACCTTGATAGTTTTTGAGATATTAAAAGCGTATCAATGTGCCCCTTCAAATTTCAAAATTTAAACTTTATTTTATTTATTATTATTTTTAGTTTTGTTTTTGTTTTGTTTTTTGTGTATTGTTGTGTTTTTCTTGTTAAATTTTAATTACTTATTCATGTAAGCCCCGTTCTATACATTGTGGTGCACGGGGAGCTTTTTGTTTGTTTAAATAAAAAAATGCGCCCCTTGTATCAAATGGCCCCGTTTTCCTCCATATTTATTGAGCAAATGAACGGTACAGAAAAAGGAAACCGCATCCATACTTTTCAATCTGCATTTTTTTGCATCTTTTCAAGCTATTACTTAATGAGATGAAGTAACATGGAGTTATTCACGTTACAAGGGCGTAGTTGGCATAACCAATGATGATTTATTTATTCACTCAGGAATGGTGGTAGGTAGGAGCCATTCTTTAAGACGGGATCAGCTCAATGCTAATCACCTGTAGGAATTCCTATTCTAAGGTCATCCGCTGCCAGAAGAGGAACATTCTCACCTGAAACCTGTTAAGCGTCATTGAAGGTGTAAAAGAGAAACTTTTAAATGGTATTGGGGGATAAAAAAGTAAGGTTGCCTATACTAGGAGAACTGGGTTTTAGTTTAGTGTGAACGCATCTAATTTTATCAGACTAATAGAGAGAAAAGATGCTTTTAAAATAAAATATAAGTTTTGCCATGTGTCAATGATTTAACAGCCTATGGTCCGCGGGCTGGTTTTTAGTCCGTGTAATATTTGCAGTATAAAAGTAATGAGGAAGTTGCATGATTTTTAAATTTTTTTTAATCGATTCTTCTTGCAAAAATAAGCAACTACCCAACATTTGAGGCCGATCGAGAAAAAATTTTTAATTGCCAAAAAAAATTAACAAAAATCCCATTTTTAAAAACGCGCGAAAACGCCAAGAGTTTGGGATGTGACGTCATCGTACGATGAACATTGTTGGAAAGCAATGGAGTTGATGGTATGATTGTTGACATCTTTAAACAATAAACGTTTTTAGTCACGTGTTTTTTCTCGACTTTTAAAATAAAATATTTAATTACCTGTACATTTTTTTGAAAAATTGACTGGATACTATTTCATTTTACCATACAAAAAACCATAAGGAACACTTGTTTGTTTTTGGAAATCTGACACATGCAACTTCCTTATTGCTGGGTAATTGATTCTTGTTTAATTATGCCAGGATATAAACTTATCAATTCAAGAGAAAGGGGAACTGTTTGAGATTACATTGGATTATTCTTATCTTCAATTGATGAAATTTCATTGCAAAAATATTGAAGACTTTTGCGTTCAGTTTCTTGATGAAGGTTCATTTCTAAGTAAATGCTTTAAAACTAATTCCTTCGACCCCTTCAATATTTTTAATGACGATTAAATAAGGGAAAAAGCGGGATGATTTAATACAAGGGGTACATTGATACACTTTCAATAAATCAAAAATTATATAGGTTATTTAGGTCAAATTTTTACTAAAAAGTTGATTTTATATTCATACGCATTACATATGAAACAGTGTATAAAATGTTAAATAAACTAAAATGTTTTCATCAAAAATCTACAATAGTAAATTTATAAGTGAAATATAAATACTTCTAAAGCTATTTCTAACTCCTGTTCATAAAAACTGCATCACTGTGAAGGGCAAATGTTATTTTTCGAGGAATATACTGCAAGTTTTCTTTGTAAATGTATATAAACGATTAAATTTTCAGAAAAAAATAACTATAGAAAATCAGTGTTTTGTATAGTCTACAAGGGCTGCAATGAGAGCCTCTATATTTAGTGTATATGGCCCCGGCCAACTATTGATTTGGTAATGCATTTTCTGTCGCTTTTATATGAAAACTTTTATGTGATAATCAAATTCATAGATGACACGATTTTTAAAGCTTCGCAAAAATAAACATTTCTGTATTGTCAAATATAGACCTATTCACTTAACATGGTTTGCTTTTTCTTAAAAAAAAAGATAAAAAGATTAAAGATAAAAGTATTATGATGAAACAAGTTATTTATTTAAATAATTATCGTATGAATTAGTAGCCTTATTTTTAAAACTGTTTGACTCTTAAACGAAAAGAAATTATGTTCACCTAAAGGAATTAATGTAGAAGTAGAATTTCCCCCCTTCCTTAAAGTAAAGGTATCAAAACAGCATGTAAAAATGAAAAAAGGTAAATATGATTTTCGTATAAGTGAATGTTGAGAAGCTTTATAATATAATGTATAAGAATATATAAGAAGTAATAAATATATAAGAAGCTTTTTCACAGCGATTACACGGAGATATACAATAAATTTTAAAGACGTTGATACAAGAAAGAGTTTTATTCATTTGAATTTCAATACAAGTTAAAATATTTAATTTTATTATATTGCTTATTAGGCGAAAAGTAATGGTACAGTACAGTGAACAAAGTATATTTATATCCTCCTTAATGTGTCTTGGGATAAAAAAATTGAAAGGGATTTAACATTCCATATCAACTGCACTGCTATGAGTGTTTGTCACAATCTATAGTCGAGAGCACTCTTTCTATCTCTAGATATTTTATTCAGGGAACCAGCATAATTATCGTAATTACTTTTCCTTTGCATTTCAGAAGGAAAGACTGAGAATAGACTACCACCACAGAACAAATTTCCTCTCTGCTAATAGAGGTGATGCATAAACAAGAGACGAAAATGTGTAGAAACACCTGTTACTTCCGCCCTCTCAACACTGATTAATGGAACCAACTTTTCTAAGTAGGAGGTTTATGAACAGAAGAATTTATTCATAAGCTCTATAATCATTTTAGACTGCTCATCTTTCTAGAAAAGTAGATTTTGTATTGTAAGGATGAATGCTGATTCTTCTGAAACTTGATGATTGGAAAAATATATACCTGCATGTAATTGGAATAATTTAAAATCCTTAAAAGAACAATTATCCTTAAAATATAGAAGAGAAAAATAATTAAAACTTTTTTGTGAACTATTATTCTGTAACTTTCTCTTCTTCTTAAATCAGCATCTTTGCTAACTCATGTAAAGTTCGTTTCAAGTCAGTTCACTATTTCATCTTAGACACTTACTTACATCTTAGACACTTTTCTATTTAGTGATTTGATAACATGAAAGACCTATGAACATGAAACCCTTTTAGTAACGAAAACGAATCAAAATATTAAAAAAGTTATCATTTTTAAAAAACATTTTTATGAATGTGATAGTTGAAGGAAATAAATTCGTGAATCATGTGATTTAGATCATCGTATATCCACCTGGTTCGCCTTTAGGATTTTCTACCAGATTGAAAAGGAAAACGATGTAATGTAGATCTTGAACAATTAAAAGTATACATTAAAGAAAGGAAACAAATTCAATTTAGTATACAGGGTGATTCTGAAATGGACCGCCAAACTTTGAGGGGTGATAGTACTCATCAAGACGAACAAGAATTGATGCGGAAAGGGGGGTCGCAATTACACCGTTAAAGAGCTAGGTCCTAATGTAGTGCGAGAGGGTTACAAAAGGACGTTTTGCCAAGGCCCGTTTAACGAAAAAAAACATAATGAAATGAAAAAATTTATTGCATGAGGTACAGCAGTATCTGTACTACTTACATCATAAATTTGATAGAAATTGAACCACTTTCTAAACCGCGGAGTTAGTTTCAAAAGTGCAATATTAATCTTTTAGTCAAAGAATCACATTCCTTAATGGTATTTAGAAAAATGATGATCGGGGAAGGAATTTTCAATGATCGTAACATGGATCATTGAAACTGTTTGATCATTGAAAATTCCTTCCCCGATCATCATTTTTCTAAATACCATTAATGGAACTCCATTGTTTGACTAAGAGCACGTTTTAAAACTCGCGCCACGGTTTAGAAAGTGGTTCAATTTCTATCAAATTTATGATGTAAGTAATACGGATACTGCTGTACCTCATGCAATAAATTTTTTCATTTCATTATGTTTTTTTTCGTTAAACGGGCCTTGGCAAAACGTCCTTTTGTAACGCTCTCGCACTACATTAGGACCTAGCTCTTTAACGGTGTAACTGCGACCCCCCTTTCCGCATCAATTCTTGTTCGTCTTGATGAGTACTATCACCCCTCAAAGTTTGGCGGTCCATTTCAGAATCACCCTGTATATTTATACAATTCAAACTTCCCCAGGAGTGGAAAATGTCAAAACTAACAATCCTTATTTTTTGCTTTTCCGCAACAAGACTATCACTGCAGTGAAATACATTTACAGAATCACATTTTGTCGACAACATTAAAAAGAAACCATTCATAAAAACGTTTCTAATACCAACATAGCCGGACCCATTTGAGCTCCAAGCGAGCATTCAAGCAAACGTGAACAGTGTGTTAATTATCTTATTTCAAAGCTCAAGATATAATTAACTCTAGTTTCAATCACACCCATAATCCCCTAATTTCGAAAGGGCGGTGATAACAAAAAATCGTTCCAATCATCCGAAGTTCGAACAATCGAACTTCTTTTCTTCAGAGAAAAGAGAAATATCGCGAGAAAGAAGAGATTAAAACGACCGATAAATTAATTAAAACAAACCGAGTAATTAAAAGACCTGCCGCTTTTGTTTCATAGCACGATCGGATGGTTTGGGAATTTGTGTTCTAGGCGTTGGCATCCAAATGAGGAATATGCAGCTGTGAAAATTGTTTTAATTAATATAAACATCAATATTTTTTGCATTGGAAAAAGGCAGTCATACATCAAAACTTAAAGCTACAACAACCTACAACAAGGTTTTGAAACGATTTACTCATTTACCCAAAATGACTATTTGAATATTAATTAAAGTCATTGAGTTTATTATCGGTTTTAATTTACAAATATGTTTTTTTTTCATGTAGAATTGATCTCAACAAAGAAGGTAATTTCTCTATATTTTATGTTAGATAGGAAAAGAGAGAAAATAATAGATGGACGAATTTCAAGATTGAAATAGATGGGATGTTCCTTGATGGAGCCATTTATTGATGATCACATCAATAGGTTTTCTATAGTCTTTCTCTGGTATTCGAACAATTTATTTGATATTTTTATTGTATCCCATCGTTCTTTCCCAAGAAATTGATCCATTTAATTTTGAAATCGACAGACAATAAATATCACGTAATCAAATCATAGTCCTTTGGATTCCCAGAATGTTATAGAGGTCTCGCGTTGTGCTGACCACCTAACCGGGACATTTGCCTTGCACCCCAGGCCCCAAGGTCACGAAAACGAAGATGGGCATCGTAGGCCTTGGCCCTCTTGGGCTGTTGCGCCGATGGTTTAGTTTTAGTTTTTAGAATGTTATAGAGGCATACTTTGCGTTCTATTATTATGTGAATGCATTTCAAGAAGTTAAGAAAAACTGCACAAACTATATTTTTTATATTCTTCCCCATTAAACAACGCTTTAAAAATCGCAAAACACAAACAGTTAAGTATATTTCGCAAATAGTATCATTAAATTAACTCTCCCAGCGTCGGGCTAGCCACTCGGCCTGGACACAATCTAAGTAATTAGCACCCCAGGCCCAAAAGACTAATGAAACGGAGATGAGCACAGCCTGATAGGCCACTAGGCCTGAGCAGATTTGATTGAAATTAACTCTCCATCCCAGAAGAACATCAGATAATCTTTCAAATAAAGTTAAAATAAAATTCAACAAACTAAAAGTTGACTAAAATTCAACAAACTACAACTAAAAGCTTTCTCCAAGGAAGTATTCGGACATTTAAATCCCACTTATCAGTCTTTCGTTACACCTTACATAACCAATAATCGTGGTTCTTACTAAAGGGCAATCAGTGGTCGGTCATCTACCTAAAGAAAGGGTTGACATTTACAATGCTTATTTATTTATTCATAAAATTAAACTGTCGGTTAGAATCTACGGAAGGAAGGAAGTTAATGCCGGAAGATGGTCCTGAATGGATTAAGGGTAGATCAAACACTAGTAAGACAAAATAGAATTTTTTATTATCTCTGTTAGCCAACGCACACATCTAAGACTAGGAGTCTTGTTGACAAAAAAATCTATGTATAGCTGCACTGTGACAGAAGCTAATCCAATTTGAAGTGCAATCTTTATGATGGAAGTTACTTATATTTGTTTTTTCAGGTATTATTTAAGGCAAAAATTCTTCAGAAAGGGTTCCCAACAGACTTAATAGATACCATTTGTCTGGTATATAGTTCTGAAAATATTGCCACTTTTTTTACCGTTTTGCAGGACAGAAATTTGAAATTTCAGGATTTTACTGAGTTAAAAAATAGTCATTTCCATTGTCAGGTAAGAGAAAGGACTCACATAAGAAGTGTAAAGCTTATTAAAAGGGATTTATGTAAAAAAAACATTACATTATTTACATTAACCTTCAATGATACAAATGGAACTAAATGTTGTTGTTTACTACTGCCTACGCATTCCCTTCCTTTACCTAAAACTACCTAGTAATTACCAAAATGGCGATTTAGAAAACCGGCGTTTCTCTAAACAAGCTTCCGCAATGAATGATGAATCAAAGAAAGTGAGTAAACAAATCCACATGTGACTGCATGCTAATCCTTGTCCTTGAACAGACTGAGGTATTCATCCAACCCGTTTGTTTGGGTTCTTTATTAAGAGCAACGGCCTTGGAAACACACTCTTCCATTTTTTATTCACTCGCTCCTTTCTCACCTGAGGCGCTCTCTCTTTACCTGCATTACAGTTACAGTTAGCATGGGACTCTTCGTAAATGTCGTTTGGAGGAAGTGCAGTTGGGCAGCGGCACACCTGCTTGGATGGTGTGCTGAATAATGTTAGATTATTTTATAGACAGGCTTAAAGGTGAAAGAGTTATTAAAAATTCATCCAGGGTTTTTACCAATGTACATAATTTTTAAACTCTGATGTCATTTGAAAGATAATTTAAATTTTTTCATCGCTTCATTGAGTTAAATTCAATTGATATTTAAGAAGTTTGTAAACAAATTCAGATATGTAGGCACTATTCTGTAAACGTCTTCAGAATTAATGTTAACATTAATGAATCAGTTTAAAAAAGGAAAAAAAACTGTACGAGAAAAGGAATTTTCCATGGTATAACCATCAAATTTTACTAAAAACTCAGGGCACTATTTAGAGTATAGAACAGTCATTGAAAAAATAAAAGTGCATTCACATAAAAAATATCGTGCAATTAAAAAATTTGAAAGTTGGAAAAAAATATTAAAAACCACTTAAATCGACAATTAAATTCAAAAATGTAAGATACAAATATGATGGTCAGTCTTTTATTAATTGCTTGTAGAGTCTATTTTGAACTCTAAAGATATTATTTGAACAACAATAACGAATTTTTATAACTTCTACGGACCATTTTCTTTCTTAATAGTTACTACATTTCAGTGAAGAATTTAATAACGTACAGTTATGATGAAAAAGTACAAAAATCACACTGAAACCTCTAAAAATAACAACTATTATCTCAAACCAGTTCCGCATGTGTCCTCCATCACTTCATTTCCGTCTGTTGAATGGAAACAACTCTTCAAAGGGAGTAAATGTTAGAGAAAAAAGAAGAAAAGTAAACTAGCTTGTCCCTTTGTGTTGGGCTGTCTCAAAAACCTACGTGACCATCTCCTCGTGGAACACAGATTCCGTTGATCTGGTTTTTGAAGTTCCGGAGAGAACTTAACTCTCTTGTTTTGAATCACCTGTATTGACCTTCTTTTGGTTCTCTTGATCACGTAGTCAGATTTTAAGTTGAGAGAAATTTTAAAGTCATGTCTCCACGAAAGGAATTTTGTTGATAAATTATTAAAAATTGTATTAACGGGTCATTCCAAAGTGACTAACGTAACATTCAGACCAGATTTCATTTACCTTTTTTGCTTAAAACACAAAAAATTAAGATAACAATTTGTACTAAATGGTCTCTTTAAGTGCAAGTATGATTCTTTAGTAAAATCTTAAATTTATTATTCTTTAAATTAATGTTAATGGTTATTTATTTAAAAAAAACGTCATCGTGACTAACGTAACATTTTTGCTCCATGTATATTATTATTAACACCTTCATACTAATCTAAATTCCTCTAAAACTTGAAAAAGAAAACAATATTTAAAGATTATTTTCTCATAAACAAATAATGAATTTTAAGAATATTGCACAGTTATCAAAAAATAATTGTATTTTTTCTAACAAATTAACACTTCAAGCTTAAAAGGTGTGTGACTAACGTAACGTGACTAACGTAAAAAAATATAAAAAATGGAAGGTTATGAACAAATTATTTATTATTTCAAAAGTATCAAAGTTGGAATGAAGTATAATGACATATATTTAGGTGCATTTCATTTTTTAAACCTTTTTATGTTCATCAATTAATTTTTTTCGATCAGAGTAGGAAAAAAAATTGGTCTGAAGGTTGACATTGAACTGGAATGACCCTAACGTGAGTTTTTAAAGGGATTTTTAAACTGCTAGATCCAAACTGACCTTAATGGAAAATACCCTTATTTTTTTTACTTTTAAAAAACATGATTCCCTTTTTATTATTCGGATCAAAATTTTATTTCCTAGAGATTTAAATATTTTTTCTAGTTATCTCGTCTTCTTCATTCAGTTTTTCGCTTTCTTTCTTTTAGAAAAGGGAAAAATACGGAAAAGAGAGAAAGGGAGAAAATAAAAATACCAAAAATGAGTTTAAAAAACAGGTGAAAAGATAAATACAGATCGAAAGGACAGGAAAAAGAGAAAATTATAGATCAGTGAGAGAAAAAAATATTAAATAACCTGATGTAAACAACAAACCTATGAATAGGCAAAGGCATCTGTCCAATACTTCAAAATTAATTTTCTCATGATATTTTTATAGCTCGAAAATGAAATTTAGTTTAAATTAAAACATTATCACTCAATGGGTGATTGTTTTAGGCGTTTGAGATAACCAAATTAATAAAACTTAAACCGAAATTACTTTTATTTTGATTCCTGAGACAGATCTGTGTTTTAAAGTTCATTTAAAAATTAGTAGGGAAATAATAAGAATTTCCATTAAAACATAATTACATATTGCTTTAGAACCCTGCTATTTACTTATTACGTGGTTACCCATCTAAACTTGTTAATTATTTTTTTCTGCTAAAAACATGATGCTTATTTACCATTTTCCCAAAATACACTTAACTAGAATTTTAAAACGGAAAAAAGCCAGAATGTTTTCCTAAATAATTTTCATGGCAGAGATTCTTTGGCGAATTGGCTCAAAGTTTGGCGTCCTCCGACTGGCAACCCCGGTGTTGATCGCCGCGCGCCTTGGCTGGGCTACTGCTCGATGAGAGAAGTCAGCGAGAGAATCGGCGGCGTTCCTTCCGTGTGTTGAATTTTTTTGTTTTTACTCAAGTCTTTGCTCATTTTATTTTCCATTTATTCGTCTCCTTTTGTTTGGTGGTGTTATCTGCCGAAAAGAACACAATGTCGGAACAGGATGATACGTTCCCTGGACAGGAGATGGAAGTGCAAGTAAGAACGCTTTTTTTCGCTTGTTCCATCCGAAAATTCGGAACTGCATGTTCGTGTTGTGTTTATGTTCGGGGTCGATTCTTGCCTCCGGTTGGTCGAGGCAGTGGGTGGGTCCGCTTGTTTCCGTGGAACGGATGC
Organism: Tetragnatha versicolor; assembly: GCA_024610705.1. Lineage (NCBI taxonomy): Eukaryota > Metazoa > Arthropoda > Arachnida > Araneae > Tetragnathidae > Tetragnatha > Tetragnatha versicolor. Next base: position 46,417,193 of record JANDEH010000004.1, on the reverse strand, counting down.
GTTCTGGAAAAAGTATATTTATCGTTTGCTGAGAAAAGATGAAAGTGTAAACATTGAATCCAAGCTTGCGATTCGAACGAAAGATCATGCTCAAAAATAAATTTTTGATCCCTTCCAAAGTTACTTTGTTTCTGAGAGGAAGTATAAAGCATAAAAATACCGTAATCAAAATTATAAGAAATAAAGATCGAGCAGAAAAATTGATTTTTTTCTATTTAAAAATACAATTTACAGCTGCCATTTTATTTTATTTCTCGTTCTGTTTACTAGCTCTTTCTGGTAAATTGTGTTGAGGTTGCGATCGATAGTTTTTCCGTAATAGAATTTTAATACACAACAGCGCAAAAAATTTCGAGAGATCCTCCACCAATTTAGTGGGATGATTTTTTAATGATCTTTTTGCATTGATCTGGTTGATTTTCGCTTGCATTTTCAAGCGAATGTTTTAGGAAATAATATTTGGAAGAAGAAAATTCCATAAAATTGTGAACTTAATTTCTTCGTTTTACTCCAATAATCAAGTAATGAATGTAATTCATTTTTGCCGGTGAAACTTTTTTGTTTTATGATAACTAACTGGACGGTTTAATAGCGTTTTAATGTTTGAACTAATTATTCGACGGGAATTAAATATAATCTTCATCACAAATGGTGTTGAAGGCATTTCAAATAAAGATTATAAATGAAGCCGATTGTGTTGTCGCCGATTTTTGCGTCAAATAAATAGTGAAGATAATTTAATTGTTTCTTGAAAACTAAATAATCATCGACTTAAAATTAATTACCCATTGATAGAAAATAGAAAGTAACCACTAGGGTTTGTACGCCTCCTGAAATTCCTGAAAAACTCCTGAAATTTGCTTTATTTTTCTAAGGGTCCTTATAACTTCTGAAAATTAAGTTTTCTCTCCTGAATTCACCCTCTTACTCCTGAAATACATATGTCTAAGACTAAAACGATAATAGATTTGGGGGAAATAATTGTTTTTTGTTACCGATAAAATTCTGTTGAAATTTGAAATTCTAATCACTTGTGCAATAGCTTGTTCCTTTTTTATTCTGGACTCATTCTACTCGTAACAAGCAAAGTTATTTAAGGTTAATAATTATTCACATTACCTCTTGATTTTTTTTGCAATTTACTCCTGAAAAACTCCTTAAAGTCTTAAAGACGCCTGAATTTTACTATGTTAGAGTAGGAACCTCGAACTACGCTCCCCAAAATAACAAAATCAACACTTGGTACCCTAATTCTTATTTGAAAAATTTTATATTTAAAAATATCTTGATTTCCGTTTTTGTTTTTAAAAATTTAAGAATTTGTTTTTCTGCTTAAAGGACCTCCGATCTTTTAGCTCTAGTTCACAATACTAGGTTCTCAAAGATCAAGTGTGTTATGTAGCATCATCGTCAACACAGCAGATGTGGTTGACTTTAGAAGACCTTCATCGTGTCTCTCTCTCCCCTCCGATGTCATGCGGGCGGCTAATTATAATCCAGCGGCGTCAGTTTTTTTATTCTGAATATACCCCACTTTGTTTCAGTATCGATGGCAAAAAAAGTGTTTTTATTTTGCTTCTTGAAAAAATTAAAAATGGATGTAAAAAGGGCTCTATGTAGAAAAGGAGTGCTCGTTCTAAAATAAGATAGCGACTGAAGAATTGGGAGGATGAAAAGGTATTCAGCAGACTTCTCAGAGAAGAGTCGATGCGATTTAAAAGGTCGATGGCTCCCTATTTTTCTGCTGAAGTTTCATCTTTTTCCTTTAAAATAGCTAAGTTCTAAACGGTTAATTGAAAATATTTTGATGAATTAATATCTCATAATATATCGGAGTTTTATCGATGAATAATTCTAACCGAATTAAAACAGTTGAAACCAATAGGTATGACTAAAAAGAAATAATATGCAAATATTTCTTGGTTCTTACGTTCGTATCATCCCGTCGACTGTACCTCTTAATTGAAAACGTTATCAAAACCAATTGACTTTTCAATTGCTGTGCCGCTGAATTAGACGGCCAATTAACGGTTGACGGTATAATACGTAAGTACCTATTTCTTATCATATAAATTGACTATGTTAATTTCTTAGACAAATTTGAAGATTCCTTGTACTAATTGAAGTCGTGAAAGTCTCCTTTATAAATGCGGGTTCATTAATATGAAGAAACACATATTCAAAGCATTTCAGGCAACTTATTCCTCCTTAATTTTCACCGATTACCCTTCAAGAATCAAAAATTTAGGTATAGTAAAAAAGCATGATATAAAATATATCTGAAGGTGAAGTGAGTAACTGAATAAAAAATTTTAATAGTGAAAAAAACTAACATACATTACTGATTAATTTTAACATTTAGTTAAAACGTTATTTATTGCTTACATTTCATTAATTAATTGAAGTCTACTGCCTTAATTAATGACCTACGATCTAAATTAATCATAATACACAAGATTTAAAAACATCCACCCACTCCCTCATTTATCTATTGACTCATATAATCTAATTACTAATCTCAGACTGAATAGAACATCATTTACTGTTCATAATTAGAAACTTTGCTTTATAGGGCAATATTAATCTTACGATTTCGTTTAAAATTTATTGCAAAAACTATTTATGAGAAATCCTTAGTTAATCAGTTTATTTCGGTAACATTTCTTCGCTTTTAGGACATCATGACGATTCCCAACTATTCATTCAGTTAACGAAAAAAAAGTTTGGAAAAGCACCCCTAACAATATAGGGTACTTTTAGGGTAGCATCGGAAGCTGAATAATCATGAGCAGAAATGTATACAATTAACCCTTCAAGTTTTATAGTTCAGCAAAATCATTCGATTCCGTCATAAAAATAGTAGAAGAGCTGAAACGTAATCAAAATATCTCAATCCTAAAGACATAATGAGTCATGACTTATTATAAGCTTAATTTAATTATTAGATTGAGAAATTGAGATTTAGGAGGTAAAAACTAATTGAAGTTTCAGGTCTTCTATTGGTTTTATGTAATTTTTACCGGAATCGAACCCTTTTGCTGGTTTATTAACCCTTTTGCTGGTTAAGGGTTGATTGTTCATGTACATTTCTGCTCATATACATTTCTGTACTTTCATGTACATTTCTGCTATATTTAACTTCTTTCCCATGCCCCCTAAAAAATACCCATCTATTTATCCAAGGGTGCACTTTCGACCACTTTTATCCTTTGTGATTCCGATTCGTTTAGGTCAGTGGTTCCCAACTCAAGTTTGTCTGCGGACCACTTCACTTAAATTTGAACCTTGAACGGACTATCTCTATACCCGAACTTTATCTTAAAAGTTTTAACATTTTATTAATGCATTTATTCCTCACAGAAACTATTTTTTCAAATTCTCCACACAATTTTTGGATAAGTTTAACAGCTTTCTCACGGACCACCTGTTGGGAACCACTGGTTTAGGTGTACCTTACCCCTATTAATGTTCGTCTTTACTCGCTAGGCGGTTAGTGTAACCCCGAACGAGACAGGTCATTCACTCCCTAGGGCTGAGGGTATAGAGAGTATATAGTATTATTTTTGGCAATATAGTATACGAGATATAATTAAGTTGTATTTCCCATCTCTAATATCTTATCAAATTACGCGTCAAAGTACCCGCCAAAGACGCTGAAACATCAATATTGGGTTCATCCTTTTTTCTGTCGTTATGATACACAGACCAGACACTACCTATCCACTATGGATCTAGTGGATTGGTAGACGATGAAGGGGATAACAAAAATTTAAGAACTATTTGTACTCCTTAAATAATTTAAAATTTTTTACCACCGTTGCTTTTTATCATTGAACGTGACCCGAATACCTCGATCTACTCAAGTTCAAGGTGAAAAGGCTTAATATATCGCCACATCACGACGAAGGCGGGTCTTATAGCGTGTTATGAACATAGAGGTATAAGAATAATAGAGACGGCATGGACGGCAACCCTGTGTTCCAAAGATCAATGCTAGGCAAACAGAATTCTTTAACATTGGAGCTCCCATAGACGCGTCGATTTCGAAGGTGAAAAATCGTATTAACTCATAGAAAAATGATCGGAAAAAGAAAAAAACACCTGTTTATGATGTAGAAGGAAAAGACTAATTATTCTGAGCTTAAAAATTTATAATATCTCCGAAACATTTTTATGAATGGGATTTTAAAAAACTTCGTGCCGAGTTCGTTCGACTTTCACGAGCTATATTCGATTAAATTTAACAGAATTTCAGTTAAATTACTTCTAGTATTATAAAATGAAGATTTGTGATTAGATTGGATGTGTTTTTAAGTCATTCAAATCAATATTTCTGGTTTAAAATTGTTTTTTACGAAGTTAAGTCATGAAATGAGCTTTGGTGGCCGTTGGCGATCGAGCTTGGCGCTTGTTTTGTGTTGGTGCGGGTTTAATTTTAGCGCGTTATTATTTTTTATTTTGCCTCTTTCTCAAGAATTCAAGAAAATAATTTCCAATAATTATTAAGGAATAATATAAATGCATATTCCAATTATTGAGATGCAGTTTCTAAATAATTGTGATTTTTTAAAGTTTCTGTGGATTTTTTTTGCCATATTGTAAAGACTATTTTTAGATTGCTGCTACATTAATGCTAAATGTATCAAAATAAGTTACTAATATTTACATTTATGTAATTTTTGTAACAATATTGTTAATAATATTATTATGGATATTTGTACAAGATTTGGGTACTTCTTTTAGAATTTTAATACCTCAATGAAATAATGTAATAATAATTAATGTCTCCATCACTGGGCTGTTTAAGAAAATTTTCGCTTTGAGATCCTTGAAATTTCATAACACAAAACCTAATCAGTAGAATATAATCTTATTAATTTCATTTACTAGTTCAAAAGTCATCAAATGTTTAATTCGAAAATATTTTTTTCAGTTGCGAGTTTGCCATTAAAAAAACTGTAATCAGCAGATTGGTTGGTTGGGGTTTTATGGCATAAGACCCCCCTATTTTCAGAAAAATATTATTTTGAAGCCACATACTCTTATGAATGAAGATTACCGCTACTCTTTTTCCTATTAGTTTTTGGGTATTTAAATTTTGAAGTTTCAAGCTTTTCGGTTTTTGCAACATTGTTTGCTAAGATCGCGAAGTGATAAGTAGAGGGGGTTAACGAGCTTTAATGAGAAAGGGGATGAGTCTCCAAGTTAAATAAGGTAAAAAGTAGACCATCAAATTTCAAAGTGATAATTCACTTCACATATCCATAAACTTCTTCCCTGTATGTTTTCGGATGTAATTCGCTATTCAAATTACACAATTTATGCACTTTTATATAAAAGCAAAATTAATTAACTATTTTTTAAATCTTTCTAACCACTTAAAGTAACAGTTTACTTTAATTTTTGTATTCATCAATTTAAAATTGCTTTCCTTTAAATATTGCGTGTGCTTTATCGTTGTGAATTAGAATAGGATATAGAGTAGTGTTAATTTCATTTATGTTTCAGATAACAGATACTGGAATTAAAATTACTTAAATAAAATGTAACCTTTAAAAACAGAAGCTATCACTAATTTATATTTTAACTGTAAAAAATACGATAGCATTGATACAAAAATACGAAACTTATAAAGCAACAAAAAATATATATATTCTGAGCGCCGCGCCGTGCCAAACAGCGCGATAACCTCGCCAAATAGCGTGAAATCTCGTAACTCATAACTTTGACATGCTAGGCAGTCATGGGATCGCTCGCTTCCGTTGAAATCGGACCCGATTCCTCCTCTATTCTTCTTTCCTAACTCTATGGTTATGAACGGATTCTCCGCATGGCAGCAACTGGAAAACGTATGACATGGGCGGCGAGTGTGCTAGTTTGTCTTGGCTCTGGTTCATACACAATTCGTTTCAAGGTTACTTCATTACTTTGTCGCCGGCACGAAGGAAAGCAAAAAACTTTCGCATTGCTTCTCCCGCTGCGACCGAAAAAATCCTCAACCTCCACCAAATTTTTATAGAAGTACGTCTGAAAATGTTCCTATGTTTTGGGGACCGGCATGAATTAAACTTATATTTTTCTTCATCCATTATTACACTCTGGAAGGTACCATTATTAAAATTCCTATCATGCTATCAATTGAAATACCATAAAGAATTTTACGGAATATGCTTCTTAGTTAAAAGCTTTAAAAAGTTTTTATAGTTACTACCTCTACCATTAACAAAGTTAAGTTAACAATTGCTTCTCTTAACTTTCCTTAAAAATAGTCGACCCTGATTTCCGGAGTGGGTTAATATTTTCTTCCGGAAAAGACAAGTGGATTTTAGGTAAAAAAATGTTTGAACCGAGCGTTTTACCTTGTCTTTTTAGCCTTTCAATAAAGAAATATCTTCTTCGGAAAGTATTTGGGGAGGGGTCCCTGTTTTAATTATTTTCGAGATTTCCCCCCTTAAACCCCATTTACAATCCCCTGTTATTATTATTTTTTCAATTCTTTGTCTTGATGTGTCCTATAATCCCTCAAAGTTTTTTTGCACCATTTCAGATACACCCTGTATATTTATATTATAAGCATGAATAATAGGTAAAGAGAGATAAGAAACGTGAAATTTTAAATTGAAAATTCACTTGGGAAAGCTATCGCTCGTCCTTTCCTTAATCTTTTTTCAATCACCTTTTTCCTTTTTAAAACACAAAAAAATACTGTCTTGGTGTTTTAATCCTTCAATATGTATTCAATGTTAGTTTAGAAACTTGCGATATTAAAAAAAGACCCTGTTTCATATCATTTGCTAAAGTTAGATCCTTACATAAAAGTAGGTACTATACTAATGAAATTTTGCCCTGTTAAGGTTTCTCTCTGCTTTTGGTGTCTTATTTTTAGCGCTTTGTTTTCATATCCGTCTGATCAGCATTCGCATTCAATGCAGACAAGCATGTAATTATTGTTTTAAATTCAGGTTTCCCTCTTTAACAAATATGCTGATGACAGTTTTGACGATTTCCTCTGTTTGTAAAGATAGTGATCATGTGGCTTTATGAAGGATGGGTTGCATAGTTTTATTCAAAAAATAGTAACAATATCAGTAAGCGCAGTACGTGGCGTACATTTTTGTGGAGATGAGTTACTACACACCCAACATCTTTGTTATCAAAAAAGTATCGTCCGTATTTTTCTTTCTGATTTGGCAGTGTTATCATTCATTGATTTGGTGTAAAATATTTTTTAGCTTGTCATTTCTTGTTACTGAAATGTAGATCTAAACTCATGGCCTTAATTACTCATATTTATTTACTTTTCTTCAAAATGTCATATACCTCTCCTTCCACTCACCTTTTCAATAAAAGTTGTAATTATTTTTATTCAAAATTACAAGTGTCACGAGACGTTAGGATGGCGATGAAATATTTAATGCCTTATTTGTTTATGTAAGTCTTGCCAAATACATTTGAACTTACTATATTATTCCATTCATTCTTAGATGAATCATATTTTGACGATAATAGTCCTTTAGGCAATAAAAATATCACGCTTCAACAATATCATTATTTTAAAAATACCATAACTCCTGAATGCTTGATAAGTCGTTAAAACGGACAGTTACATACACGTTACAGTTTTATTGAGTTCACTCATTATTTAATTGTGCTGGAATATTGGAACGTAATGATATTTATGTTGCTTTCTCATTAATGTTCCGTACAATAAGGAAGTTGCATGTGTCAGATTTTCAAAAACAAACAAGTGTTCCATATGTTTTTTTGTATGGTAAAATGAAATATCTAGTCAGTTTTTCAAAAAAATGTACAGGTAATTAAATATTTTAATTTAAAAGTCGAGAAAAAAACACGTGACTGAAAACGTTTATTGTTTAAACTATTAGATGACGTCAACAATAATACCATCAACTCCATTGCTTTTCAACAATGCCTAGTATAAGATGACGTCACATCCAAACTCTTGGAGTTTTCGCGCGCTTTTAAAAAGGGGAGTTTTGTTTATTTTTTTTGGCTATCAAAAAATTTCTCGATTGGCCTCAAATTTTGGATAGTTGCTTATTTTTGCAAGAAGAATCGATTAAAAAAATAAAAAAAATCATGCAATTTCCTCATTCCAAGTAAGACGGCGTATTAAGTAAATTTCTTTTCAAATATCAAAATTATATTTTAATTGTAATTGTTGTAATATATTTGATCTTTTTAAATTTAAGTGCCATTTCTTTATTTCCTGAAGTGTTCATGGAAATATTTTGACATTTCTTTTCGGCTTGGTCGCTAGTAATTTTTGTTTTTTCCGTTATAAATATTTTATTTCAAAATTTTAAAGAACAAATAAACTATAGTATGTTTAAAGTATGAAATATGTTTTTTAAATCATCCAACATCAGTCTGTTCTGTACAGTAAGAAAATAGTAATTATTATCACTCATAGAAATTTTTGGTGTTTAATATTTTAGTCATTTTTTTCTTAATACAAATAATTTTAAATAGAAGCTTTCTTTTTTATCTGTTCTTTATCGAAGTGATCCTATCCGGAACCAGCATAATAAATATGGCTTTACTGCATAACCTTATGCCGGTTCTGTAAATGTAGTTTTACAGTGAGGGTACCCTTATAGCAGGAAAAAAATAAAACATCTTTCGCGCATTATTTTTCTTTCCGTTTATTTTAGTTACGAATTTAGTTGTAAGAATTCATTGCACATGATCGTACAACTTAATGATTTTTTTATCTTCGTGCTTTGAACAATTTTTCTTCTGGATCATTAATATTCAATTGAAGGAGTATTCTAAAAGAAAATACTTTATGAGGTTAATTTGTGTTTTCCATCTTAAAAACTTATGTTATTTTAAGGAGAATTTTGATTTAAAACCAATGGCCTAAAAATAATTAAGGAGTTTGAGAGACATCAATAAGGGGGAACATTTCATTATAACATTTTCAAATTTTTTTAAATGAAAATCTACGGTACTTATTTTTGGAAAGCACACTTAAATATTACTTAGGACTTTTCTTTTAAAATACAAAAAGAGTATGCTAAAAATAAGAGTCCAAACTCAACAATAGAAAGAGGGGACCCCTTTTTGACTCTTTATGAGTGTATTCAACTAGAGTTCTGGCACCCTGTGAGTGGAAAGTAGAATTCACTGTTTCAATGTCAGTGGTTTACCTGTGGATCCTGGCTCCCTGCCACATTTCCTGGTCAGGAAAGAAAATAGTTTTTCTAAAACAATCTGTCTAGTGTGTCATAAAACCTTAATCGAACAGGTTGTCAATAGACCGTGGATGGTGTATAAGTGATTACTGTTACATGCATTAGTTTCATGTTCTCGAAATATGTCTAATACGTAAGGTTTTTGTTGCATTATGGTTTGCACTTAACTATCTTGGTAGCAAATAAAGTTTTAGGATTATACTTTTGTGAACATGAGAGCTGTATAGAGAATTTTCGAGTAACATGTGATTCCCTTTTCATAACTTAATCTGAGCATAAACGTTTAACTTACAAATCCGGTATTGGAAATGTTTTGAAATTATTATTGCCTTTTGCAAGTACGTAAATTTCTGTTTGAAGAATTAACTCCGTTAAAATGAAATAGTTTCTTTCCTTTATTTTCTTGCAAGAGAAACATTGGAAAGATTGTGAAGTCAATGGTTTAAAAAAGCTCTAAATAAGGAGTTGCCTCAAATGTCCTTTTTTAAAAGTTTTTCGTAAGTATTGTTTAGTTAAAAATAACGATATGATTATCAAAATAGAGGATAGCTGAATTTAATCTCGTATAGTAACTTTTTTTTATCATATGCATTGCATGAGACTTAATTTTAAAATATTTCAATAGGTTTTTAAGTCTCGACATTTTTTTATTTCCAATGGCCAAGGTTACAAAAAGACCACTACGCCACAAAGAGATTACAAACAAAAACAACAAATAAAATATGGCGAGAAAAGTCTATGAACCCAATAAGTCCCTAGCGTGCCAATAGAAGGCATCATAGGGTTAGCCAAAACCGTAGACCACTTAGCCGCTTAGAGCGTTGCCCGGGGTACACCACTTGGAGGTAGGTCTACGTTGTACCCCATGTATTTAAGTCTCGACATAAAAAAGCAAATAAGGCACCTCTCCCCTAGTTAAAATTAACCAATGATTAAAAGTTTTGGGTTCATTGGATGTGACAAAGCGAACCGTTATTTTTTAAAGAGGAAACTCGTTAGTTCTCTCACATTCTTATTGCATCCAAATCTATTCTCTCCTTTTTAGTCTTTCAGAATGAACTTTGTAGTAATTTAAGGATAGTCATTGTTGAGCTAGCATTATGAGCTAGTATGTTTTGTATTTGGTTCCCCCAACACTTCTTAATAGGGACAAAGACTAGGTATGTGACAACCGTATTTTTGGTAACAGGCCTGTAAAAATATATTTTATCTTAAAGTTCATCTGTTTATGCCCTCAAAATGCACGTTTTTGCAATTCCGTGTATCCACTTAAAAATATCTCTAATTTCACAACACGTTTACTAAATAAAAATTGGTTTGTCAATAAATTATGTTTTCAAAAATAAGAAGAAATATTTCAGAGTCAATTTGATTGTTTTCAGTCCTTTCTGTAAGTTTTATTTTTGAAAGACCACGTACTTTTGAAATTAAATACTCATTGATTTCTTTTAAAAGTTATGATTAGTGCAGAAGTTATTTGACTGAAAGAAACCTGTGTACAGTATATCTCAAACTTTTTAATACTTAACTTTTCTTTATGCATATCATCAGTTGTTTTATAGCCAGAAAAAAATCCACATTTTTTAATACTGATAAGTTTCTAGATGACAGCTTAAAGCAGTGGAGGTGTGATGTTAATCTGATGTTTCCCACGTGACGTCTCCAAATGTCACTTCATGACCTTTTCGAGGTTCAAACCGTGCACGTGTCTGAATCTTTCCTTAATCTCTCCCATGTCGCACTGTCGCTAAAGAAGCAATACGTTCGAAATAGGAGGTACATGTTTCGTAAACGTATCTTATCTAGAAAGAAGATATTGAACATCGAAAAAAAGAAGCCGATCTCTTTTCTTTCCTGAAGTGGTTTTACTGTGTCGCCGCAATTATTGAGCAACATGTCTCTCAGTATTTATCGTTAACCTTTGTGGGAAAAAAAGAAAAGCTCACACGATGCAATTTGGCATCTGGTAAACTTTTTGAAACTTTTATAGTGTTTCCGACTTTTTGCATCAATAGAGAGAGCAAAAACCGCTTATTTTTTTAACTAGATATATTTTCATATCTGCTAATATCAGTAATAATTCCTCAATAAAATTATTTATTACTTACTTCATTCTTCCAATTTGTAATTCATAAACAAAATATCTCCGTCTGATGGCAAAAAGGTTTAGAAAAATGAAAACGAAGTGGTTTTACCTTTGAAGTTGGGATATAACTATTTCCTATAAATTAACAAATTAATTTGAAGGAAAGATTGGAAAGAATTGCTTTACTTTTTTAGGTTTTCTTTATTGTTTTTTAAGATATTTATAATATTTTATTCCAAAATTGGGTTATTAGGGTATTTCACTTTTATATAGGTATATTATAATAGTGGATTCTGCATAATGATGTTAAGAATTTCCAAAATGTAAAAATTAAATTTTTATTTCTCTGAACATAAACTTTCCCTCTGGATATTTCTAAATATTTCATAACCGTGCTCTGTTTATTAAAAGTAGAAATTTCTTTCTAAAATTACATTGACTATACTTTTATCTTTCCTATCTATTTCCGTGATATCGTTTACTAAGCATTCCACACGAAATTGTCGATAGTCGGTACTGTAACGTTTAGAATTTCCTGTTGGCTTTTGCACTTTACGTTTTATTGCGTGCCTAGCCTTCAGAAAATGAATTGATAAGCTCGAACGAATAGAATACTGAAAAAGAATACCTCGCATGGGAATCGCTCCACAATGCTGAACAGTGAACAGGTACGGGAAAACTAATGGAAAAACGACTCTCCAGCTGTCTGCTGTATTAACAAGTTGGTTTTGGTGTTCAGAGTAGTGTATCCTTAACGGTTTCAATATGCTTTGGAGCTTATTGTTATACATGCTTTATCGGTAGAAATTCCAAAGGTAGAATTTGTTTTCTCTTTCATAATGAGAAAAATGGAATGGAAAAATTGTGCTATGGGGGAAGTTAAAATATCCGACTGATACATCATTTATAAAAAATTCTTGTATACTTAAGTATTTGTAATATTATTTATGTAATGAATGTTATAAAGTTATAAGACATCGCTGAACCTGGTCCCCAGAAGTCGCGTCTCTGATTCTTTGCATTGTAAAGGAAATCATATTTTGAGTCACTAAATAACACATGCAGTACTTTCAGCCATCCATACCATTTTCTCTTGGAACTCTGAGTTATTTTCTAATCCTGTTTCAAGTCTTTCATACATTATTGTTTCGTATGTTTTTCATTATTGGCTTGAAAATTTTATGCTAGTGGTCCTTTAGTATCTGTATTGATTAAAATTGATCAGTGCAAACATATTAGTTCACTCTTATAATAAATAAATAACAAATACTCTTTACCAATGAAAGGACCAGATTCTATATCGGTATGGGGATGGGGAGAACAATAGGAACTGTTTTCCCTCGACGTGACATTCCGGTTGGGTCGCTCCATGTAAATCAGCTTTAATACTGTTGCATCATTACTAACCCCCTAACACTTACTGCTCTCTTCAGCGTTGGTATCCTGAAATTAGTCTTGTGTGTGTGTCGTCAAATCCGATCTCTTCTCTCCGAATGTTTTCGTTGCCAAACAAAGCCGGTAAAAGTGGAGGTCACACGTGCTGCGACTCGACAACCATTTTTGATATCAATTATTCAGATGCGGATGCCTTTCTCATTAACCTCGAGCCATTTAAAACGAACCTTGATGAATCACTTGCTCGTGACTGCAATAGAATAACAGCTTCCACACATTGCCTCCTGACCATTAAAGCTGTCTTCTATCTCTTTTACTTTTGGAATCCCTTGGTACCTGTGGCGCGTTGAGGTTTTTCTCTTTTTTGTAAAAGCTTTGTGAGCAAGATTATTCATCGAGATAGTCTGGAGCTAATCTCAGTCCTCCATTTAAACGTTTAAGTAACCTTGAATTTTAAGCCCAGTAATTTTATTTCGATTCGCCTCTAGTTTTAACAGTGTTTAGTTAATAATAGTGATAAACTTTAACAAATAGAGGCAAATTTTAGATTATGTATTTACTCCTGTGTATTTAGGATAAATATACGCGAAGGTAAACTAGATATAAAGATAATGTGAAGAAGAATCTTTTAACTTTTATTTCTGCCAAGATTTGACTATCTTTAATATTGGCCAGCAATTATAAACTCTTCCTCCCAAAAGTTGCTTATCAATCTTCAAAATATCTTAAATTCCCTAACTAAATAATTTTTTGCAGAAAACATCTACCTACTTTAAAAATTGAACGAGACAAAAATTTTATTAACAGGTAAGTTGATATCTTGACCTAAGTTCATGTTTCTTTATTTCATTTTAAACATTTTTGTGCATTTGGATGTAGTACTTAAATCGAAGATTTTGGCATTAAGCGCTATCAATGTATTAGTAGACTCCTTATAGATAGATGTCTTTGAGAGATGATTGTTTACGATTAAATGTTGGTAAGAAGCAAAACGCGATTGCTGGTTTTAATTTTAAATATGGCCAAATCTTTCACGTCATGGTTTTCTTCTAAAAAATATTTCAATTAATAAACTACATTGGCGTTTCCTGTTCTATCCTTTTATGAGCATTAAACATTTCAGTTCTCTTTTGAATTTCCTCTTAAGTTTTTCGACCCAAGAAAACTCGTACAGTATTGTCAAGGCCTTCAAATTGTAAAAGCACCTGCGAGAAGCATCTGATTCCACCACAAGAAAGTTACTCTCTCCGAATGGGCAGCGGCTGTGTTTGCTCAGACTTTTCGAGATATCATCTTTACCTTCTTTGGCAAACATACCACTTTTTATTATTATTTTGACATCAGACAGTCAGTCTTTCTGTCTCCTCTGCATTCTTACACGTGCTTCTACTGATGTTTGGAAATCATTTGAATCATAGAATTTTTCAAAAGCATTTCCTAGTATAAATGAGGTTAGAACTATATCAACTGGAAATAATAAATTGGGTTTAAGTTTACCTAATCTATGTTAGGTCCTAAACTTTGTTATGTTACAGTCCTGACTGGGATTTTTCTTTTTTTCATGACACTATTCGAAATTTTACGAATTTTATAAAAAAAATACTAAATTAACTTACCTGTCAAATAGGAGATTTGAAAAAATTCGGATCAAATAAAATTTAAAGAAGAAAGGTTTTTTAAACTCTACATGGGGAATTTCCCATTTTATCAATAAAAACATACATTTTATAGCATAAAAAGAACTTTAAAAATTTTCCTTCATAGCACCTCTTTTATTAATTGGTCCTAACCTGCATGGTATAAAAGGCGTGAAAGTAATGTTAGGTAGTCGTTTTTAAAATACGTATTGTCGCCTCGTAATTCAAGAGGTACAAGTACCTATACCTAACCCTGGAAATTGTTCGGGGCCATTCATTAATTACGTAAGGATGATTTTGGCAATTTTTGACCCCCCCTACCCCCATGTAAGGATACGTAAGATTTTTCAAACCCCTCCCCCCCTATTCTTACGTAAGATTCCATTTCGTTTTTCAAAATAATAAAATGTTAGAAAAGGATCAGTTACACTAAAACTCTCAGTTTGACGTAAATCAAAGGTTTTTTATTTTTCAACAGATGAGTAATATCTTGCTGTCAACTACATATTACCATTATATAATTATCTCTAGTATCTGGAATTTGTTTACATTAATTTGGAAAATCTTACGTAAGAATGGGTTTGACCCCCGCCCACCCCCCAAGTAAGCGTATGTAGAGATTTTTCCAACCCCCCCTCCCCCTCAGGACCCTTACGTAATTAATGAATGGCCCCTTCTTGTGGAGATTCTTTGTGATTCAATTCTGTATGAAATATTCCATAAAGAATTATTCTTTAAACTGAAAATCGGTCCTTTAAATATTTTTAGCCCGAATTAGAAACTAGGGAGATCCCATGACTATCAACATTCACCCTCAAAAACCATCCGTTTTACTAGCGCGATATTCCACATTTAACTCGCATGAATCACAGTTACGATGAAGCTCCAATAATATAATAATCCCATCGATTGATCCTGGTAATCTTATCTGAGGAGATCCAAAAGAGAAAGATTTTTATCGCGTGATGAAAGGTTTACACAAATAGATGCGTGGTCAAGGACTGGTAAGGAAGAAGCCCGATGACAGGAATTAAGATTAAAACGGCTCCATTTATCCGGTACTTAGTCGTGTTTTGCTTCGGATAAGGTGCTTAATTGCATTTAGTCCTCTCTTCATGTGTTAAAATGATGGTATTACCGAAGTCAGGGTTTTTTCAAACAGCGTTTTTCGCTGAAGAGTTTTCTTGATGTAATACGATTGTATCCATGTGATTGATGAATACTTTTCAAAAAGTGTAATGTACAGTACAAAACGAATGGTGATTTTTTTATTATGATTTTTTGTCTTTGCACTTTTCCTTTTTTGTACTGATTTCTTTTCCATAAGGTGGATTTGTTTCAGTATGTAACATTAATTTATGGCAATATTATGTCCTTGAACCAACATCTTTAATATATAAGGGCCTACTAGGAGAGACTCAAAGACTAGGACGGACTTGGTTTAAAACTACTTTTAAGAAGAACTGGGAAAAAATGTTCTTTAAACCAAAGAGCTGCTTTTAGAAAATCGATCGATAAAATTAATGTATAGTCATAAAAAGTAATATCATAGTCATATAAATCAGTCACAAAACAATAAGTTGTCATTTATAATGGTAATAAAAAGATTTCTAGGCAATTTTTGATGCAGTTTTACTGGATTCAAGCTAGCATTCAAGCTTTTCGGTTTACTGGGGTCTAAAGTTAAAATCTTCTCATTTTGTGAAAATCAACAATATCCCTGCAGCTTTGTAGCCAACAACCCTTTAAGAATACCTATCCTGAAAATTTCACTGTAATCACATAAAGCTAATCCCGGTTATCGATATGAGAAACTTCCAAAATCAATGAAAAATCTCATAGCTCCTCTTAATTCACATATTTTCCTTAAAGAGAAAATGAAAACCTTCTAATCGGGATGACAGAGAAGATGAGGGTGGACGCATGGGATGAGAGAACAGATGCGGATGACTCCCATCTTCCAAGTATTATCTTCCATCAAAAGCTTCTAAATGGGATCGGGACCACCTGAGCAGGGATGCAGTTGGCAGCGCAGGTGTCTGCTGGAGGGAAGGGGGTGTTCCAAAATAGAACGGAACGAAATGTCGGCTGCAATAAATCGCGCGGAACAAGTGCATGTTTCCTCCCTTTTCAAAAATTGTTAAAAGACGGCGATTTATGACCGGTCTGCTTTTTGGCCATTTCTCATATTTATTCTCCGTCTCCGCTCGTTTGGATTTAATGAATGGTTTTTAAAAGGGCTCTTAAATCACCTCTTATGCCCTGTTTGCTTTAATTTCTACATGCCGTTGCTTCGAATGTTGTTGATTGATTGAGTTTTATGTTGGTGTTTTTCGGAGTGGAGGAACAGAACAACTTGAGACAGAAAAGCAATTAAAATGTAATTTTTGCTGCTTATTTCGAAGTTTGGTACTCGCAACGGAAATAAATTGT
The DNA here is from genome assembly GCA_024610705.1 of Tetragnatha versicolor. NCBI lineage: Eukaryota > Metazoa > Arthropoda > Arachnida > Araneae > Tetragnathidae > Tetragnatha > Tetragnatha versicolor. The sequence goes on along the minus strand of JANDEH010000004.1, from coordinate 46,400,424 downwards.
AAAAGTCTGAAAATAATTATGTACTTGCGTGCTTATTACAGTTATACTATGTACAAAGGATCTTGTACTCAATTTGTTTCTTATCTTAACCAAAAATGCCGTCGGTGTCATTCCAGCAATAACATAATCTACTATACAGTATGTCTCAAAAGGTTGGTGCCAAACTTAACTGGCATAGGATTTTCCTAGGAACTCATGTCCTCAAATGTACACTGTGTCCTCTCTAGAGGACAATGTTATCCGGCAAAGGGGCAACGTTTAACTTTTTTATTCTACCGGGTGTTACATATTTGTTACATATTTGGAGAGAGCACCCCCAAAAACTCCTGTGAATTAAATTTCATAAAATTCTACCTGTAGTTAGCAGAGGAATCACTTCCTAAATTGAAGATATTTTGTAAAATATTGAAGAGAAATTAAGATTTTTGTAGATCTCCGATGATGCAATAATATTTGAAGTTTTCTGTAAAATATAAAAGTTATACGATGCCCCTTCACAGTTAAACATTGTCCTCTAGCGGACACAGTTTTCATTTGGATTTGGGGTCAAAATTTCCTATGAAAATCTTGACATTTTAAATTCATTATATATTTTTCATCACATTTTAATGTATTAAGATCAGTTCTTTTTGTTGAGTTTAACAGTGTGACGTCATAATGGAAGTTTTAATTTTGCTTAGTAAGTTTTCTCATTGTTAAAATTTTCCATCAAAACAATTAAAATTGTTGAAACACTTTTCGCAAAGTGTTTCAACAATGGACATATTTCTTAGCATCTGCAACAAAGAAAATAAAATTCTAGTTGAAAAGTTATATTTGGTGATACGTATAAAATCACTGCGACTTAATTTTGAGTTATTTTTTCTTATAATCAAAGATTATTATTAGAAAATGATTAAAGGAAAGACTTGTAGTCTTTTTGAGTGTTTTGGTGCTCCAGAACACAAAACTGTACAAACTGTGCAGTCGATGGAGGAATCCGGCAAGGCTGAACGCTCGCGATTCTCCAAGGCGATCTCCTGCCTCTTCTGCTGCGGTAGAGCTCAGAAACGAACAGCCAAGACCGGACCCCACGATCCAAACGACCAACAGCCAGGATCAACAGGAGGAAAACCTTCAGGATCGATTTTCTCCAGAGTGATAGCCCGCCTTTGCTGTTGTAAAGAAACCAAGGAGTGCACAGAGAGCCACCCAGTTCCTGATGGCGAAGCATCTCCATCAGGGACTGAAGCCAAGGAACAACCGGAGTCGACAGAGCAACCATCGAGCTCAACTTCCTTAAAGGACGGCGCTTCAGAAGAAGGGTCGGACAATTACCACCCGAGAAGATCCTCGGAGTTTCCCAGAGAGCAGTCCGGCCTGTTGCTCAAGCTAGCGGTCAAGAACGACTGGATCCGGTCGATGTCCCAGCGACACAAGGAGATCGAACGCATCAACAGAGTCCGCGTATCGACCACCAGGAGCAAATACGTCGGCGTGAAAGAAGAGGACCTGTTGAAGGCGTCCAGAGGGCTCTTTCTGACCGAAAAGAAGAGCGGCCGCAAGGAGCCCAGGCTCCGGGAGCAACTTCTCAGACGCGACTTCCAGAAGAGCGCGCGACGAGCATACAAGGACTTCCTAGAGGTGCTGCCAGTGTCCAGGAGAGCCGCCCACTGCTCGTGGCATCTGAGACAGTTGGATTAGAGATGGGTTTTATCAGGGTTTGTTACGCCTCCTCCTGAAATTCCTGAAATTTGCTTCCCCCCATAGGACTCTTAAAACTTCGGAAAAATATGCTTTTCTTCTGAATTTTTTCTCATGGAAAACATTTATCCAAGATCAAAAATGAACTCAGAAGTATTTTTATGGATTTAGAAGAACTGTTTTTAATTCGGTAAAATTCTGGCAAAATGCGAAATTCCAACTTTTTTTCGTAACTATTTTTCCCAAAATTAATTCTGAACTCATTTGGCTCGTAATAAGTTAAGCGATCAACAATTCACAATACCTTCTGATATTGTTTATGCGGCTAGAATAGCACTGCTAGAAGCTACTTCCCCAGATCCATTAACAGAAGAACTATTTTTGGACTACAAATCAAACAACTACAAGAAACAAAAAGCTCTAGAAAAATTCCTGATTACGGTCGATTCCATTAAAACATAAAAAAAACCATAACAGAGGAACAATAGTGTCGAAGCCGGGTTGATACCTGCAGCAAAGCATACATACCAACTCAACTCAACTCAACTCAACTGATATTGTTGTTGTGTGCCACTCGGAATACCCAAACTCCATAAGGAATCAAGGCCAAGAGGGTGCTGCGGCTCCTGAGAAAGTGAGGCCCATAAATAGAAGGAGTCAACTTCTGCCTCATGATATGATAGATACTTCCACTATCTATCGCCACCTCCACAATTTTGCCACGTATCTGAAGGGGAGGGAAATTATCTCAAGACACCTGGATCCGTGGTATACTGCGCCATGACGGACCACAGGACTTTCGGACCCACAGATTTAACGAGCACGTACTCCACATATACTCGGATACCATCTGATTTTTTGCAATTTACTCCTGAGAAACTCCTTAAAGACTCCTGAATTTTACGAACCCTGTTTTATGCCCCTTATTAGGGCATTCTGCTCCAAGCAAGACAAAAAAGTTTAAAAAGTCGGGTGAAAAAGCCATTGTCGAATGCACTCTATGCGTAAAATCGTTTTATAGGAAAAACGATTAATATATAAATTTCTGAAAATGATGAAGGATTTCCGGAAACAATAATTTCAACTAAAAAGCCTCTTATAGTTAGTGGCATATAACTGTTCGGTTAGGGGTGTTATTAGGATATAGTGCGCTAAACAAGAAAACATATTTGAAAAGTCGGGTGAAAAATCCATTGTCAAACGCAGTCTAAAATAACTAATTAGTTTAACTGTAAAAACAGTAGATGAGATTTTCTGAAACAGTAATTTTAGCTAAATAGTAGAATGCCTTATTCCAAAAATCCCAAGTTTATGTAACTGCAACTAGAAGTAAATGGAATATGGCCATTTGTGACTAAAATTTTGATGAATTTTGAATGTTTGTGCTGCTTCGGATAAGAAAACTTCATCAATTGGAAAATCTTTACCTAGAGGAGTTAGAAAACTCCTTTACGAACTTTCTTCTTTAAATAGCTCATGTGATTTACCAGGTCAAGATTTTTCCTTTGAGAAAATATGATGATCATAATTCAAGCCTGCAACAAAATAGTTTTATTGTGATATTTTTTATCTGCAACAGAGGGATGAGTATTTTGGAATCTGAAGAAGTTTTTAGAAGAATGACCAGAAGGTTAAAGGTTTAGAAGGCAAATATTTCCATTGGAGGCTGGGAAAACTTGCATCAGGCCTTTAACACAACTATTCAATTTAGGCATTCTTCCTAATTAGTCATTATTATGATATTCCAATACAACCACAGAGTACAACAGAGTCCATGACCATAGGCGATAATGGAAATCGAAAAAAATAGTGTATGCCTTGTAATAGAGTGGAGCTAGGATTGCATCTACTATTCATAACACTCATTGCCTCCCTTGTCACTTTTTGAGAGGCGGAGAAAAAGAATCTCAATCCTCAATACCGAAAAGTGATAGATAAAATGAACACGTCACATCCAATCACAGCCGTAACCACCTAACTACTGCTCTCCCTTCTGTCAATCACAGATATATGCATATGCAGTGCGGCCCTCTACCATCAAATGGCATTTAAAATGAATGTTTTGGACCCTCTTTTCGCGCTTCTTTGGGATTTCAACAAGGTTTGGACGGTGGAACTAAGACCCGAAGAACGTTGTTGAGGTTTTCACTGCTCTAACCTATTGCACTGGCCTACGGGGATCGATACATCCTATTTGATCTACCTGGACAAAGCTCCTCATTTGTGATCAGTTGAGTAAGCCTCACTCAGGCCATCAACGTAATAGCTGTTCGAATTCAGACATTCTTCCTAATTTGCCTGTAGAGCAGACCTATAGATTTGATCTGGGACACACTGGACCTTGCTGAGTTTGATACATCGCTCAAACCCATTGCACTGGCGTACACTGATCAATAGGCTATTTGAGCTACCTGAAGAAATATTTTGATCTTGCAGAGATCTACCTTTACTATAGCGAATCGTATTCACAGATTAGGTACTTGGATACAAGTTTTATCTTTTCTGTGTATTCTTCAAAATAAAATGTTTAAGAACAGTACTGGTTCTTTTTTTTGTTAAAAATTATTTTGAGCATTTGTATATGTTGCGGGCAAAGTGATTAATTGGGCATTATTAATAATGCCCGGGCAATGTGATACATTCAACGAAATTTATGAATGAAATTTATCACTTTGCCCGCTTCCACACTGGGCATCATTAATAATGCTTAAATATTCACTTTGCCCTAACATAATTATTAATGCAATTGATAAGTCATTACGGCATTTGTGGATTAGCCGGGAGTGAACGTCAAATGTTTCGATAAATTGCTAAAAATATATCGGAATAAAAACAATTAAAACCTCTAAATTGTATGTGTTGATTTTAATTGTTTTGGATTGAGTGTATAATTTGTAAAACAGTGTCCTTTTATTGGATTTGCTCCCTGCGTATCTCAAAGCTCATATTATTTCACTGGTAATGCTAGTTTTTAGTAGTAAGTCCTAGTTCAAATACTTTTAAGCAACTTTAAAATACTTTGTAATTAGATAAGGCTCCTGTAAATGATCCTGTAAATGGTGTTTAGCACGAAATATTTTTAACTTGCCTAACTTTTAGGAAGCTTGAAGGAATGGATAAAGATTAATGGGATATAAGGACGAAGGGAAGTGATAGATAAGTGGTTTGGAACCAGTACACACGGGATGCAGTAGTTGGGAAGATTCTTTGAGAAGGAGGAAGAAAAGAATCTTCCTCCTGGGTAGGCATCTCGAGAGCGTCTTTACCCGCTGCAAATTACCCACAATCGATACGGCCTTGGCGCTTGATTAGGTGCGACTGGACAGGGTTAATCGGTCACACTCTGTGACTCCGAACCGGCGTGATGAATATGAATAGTCTACTAGCGTGTTTGTTAGTTTGAGGAATTTTAAAATTTCCTTGTATATTATTATTATTATCCTTGTATTATTATTAAGCGACGTGTGAGAATATCGTGTATAGAAGAAGGGAGTGTTTTTTTTATAAATTTTTGTCTGTAGTTTAAAAAAACTTCATACCTATAACGTTGTTAATTATCCAAATGCCCTCTACTTTGTAATGAATTTCTTCGTGTGATTTTTATTGCTATTTAAAACTCTTTTTTAAATGTCACCAAATTTTTTATTAGGGGTTTGACCGTTGTTGCATATCCCTGTAAGTAACACAGTCTCCTCTTTGTCACGAATTTCTTTATGTTCTAAATAAAGGTTTGATGTATTTTCATCGATATCTATATCCAGTAATAAGGGAAATCAAAGTCACTTATGGTTGAACTCTTTTAGAGCGAGCTTAGATATAACGAAAACTCGGTTTATACTAATCGAAAGAATCAAATGTAGAAATCCCATTATAGTTCAAAATCCGATTATAACGAAGAACCGGATTCAAAGATCAAAAGAAGGTCCTGTTGTTATATTTAAGTTAATTTTGTAACACTTTAACGACTGCAAGTTCTATAATTTTAAAATATGCTTTTTTCCGATTGAAAGCTGAGATACTTGAGAGAAATTCAAATAATAATACTGCTGAGATATATTTTAACAGATGTGCTTAAAAATACAGAAAAGGTAATATACAGAACCAACAAATCAATAAAATTGGTCTAATTTTTATTTAAAACAGCAAATCAAATATTTTTTAATATTTTATGGCCTTGAAATATTTTACCAAAGCGTTAAAGCTCAAAATGGGACGGTCGCTATATCCTTTTTAAATCAACAAATCACGGCGGTAAGTGACGTTAATTAAACCTTCCGCTTCCCCCTGGACGCTCTCCAGAAAAAAAATCCTCCTTTCTACCGGAATCCTGGACACGGAATCTTTGATTTGGATGGGGATTGAGAAGCAACGATGGAATAGAGAGAAAGAAAAGAGAAGAAAACTGCTCTCCACCGATCAAACGAACGAGGATTGGGAATTCCGTTGAGGCCTCTTTTATTCCGAATCTCTGCCCCTGCACATGTGGGCTTTGCTCAGAAAAACGAAAATTCTGGGTCGGTGACCCGTTAGACTGGGATGAAAACGGAAGGGTGGCATTAACGGTGGTTATCAGTAGGTGTGCTATTTTTATCTTTTGATTAGATCTTTTTATCACAGGTGTTGGGTTTTACTAACGGTGGTAGTGAAGAGAAGGGTACTTTAACTTTCTTATACTCTGTTCATTTAGAGTAGGCTCCTAAGGCGTAATGTATTAGAAGCTGTTACTATTGTAGTTATCCTCGAACAAATTTTCTTGTGCAATGGCAAGGCTGCCTAAACAGAAGTAGTTAAAATACTGTAAAAGAATCGGTCACTGAAGTTGCGTGATGAGCGTTATTAGGGGTTTTTAAGTGTTTTGATCCTGTTTCAGGCGCCTATTCTAAATGAACAGACTATAACTGGGGCATTTTAATAATCGCGATGATTTCACGGTGGTCCTTAGTAATAAACAAAGTTCTTTAAAAAATTTTAGTCAATATTTCTGAGAAGTTAATTTTTTTGAGGGGGGAAATGCAACATTAAATAATAATAAATAGCGGAAGATTTCTTTAAATTTTTTTGTTATTAACACTTCTGTCTAAACTTTTTAAAACTGAAATATTATACCATTAAAATCACACATGAGAGAGGCCGTTTTAATATTGTGTAAGTACCAAATGGGATGAGGGGGTTTGTTCTTTGCTTGTTTTTCCTGGGGAGAGGGGTATGAATGATGCTTACATAAGATGTTATAAATACTCCCTTTTCGAAAATATTTTTCTTGCATAAATAACTTCAAAATTCAACCAAAACTAAATTTAATTCAAAATTTTTATTTTGTACAAAAGGGGGATAGGATTTCTTACATAATTATGATGGGGTTTCAGTTTGCTTATCTTTGCTGACAAGGGGGGTCAAAAAGACTAAAAAAACATGCTTATGTAACATGCTTGAACTGCCCCTCATGTGAAACTTATTCTTAGCTTACATAGATATTTACGTACTCTTATGATTTAAAATAACTTTTAATTATATCAATTGAAAAATGCGTATCTTCAACAAATAGAGTGAAGGTTTTAGGTGAAAGGAGTTTTATTGTTTTCATTTTTCATTTACAAATTTTACATTGTGGATGACTCCTAGTTCTTTTCTAAACTAAGTAGGCGTTGTTGTAACCATAAACCAACGACTCTGAAAGCTTAAACATCAAACCTTTATTCCTTGTCAATCCTTTGTATAAAGTTTACCGTCGACTCTTCTTATTCAGAGTCAAAAATCCCTAAAATTCTTTAAAGAAAATAAAAAATCAGTACCAAAATTTAAATTAATATACATGGTCCTGTGGACTCCCTCCTTGGGTCAATCAATACCTCGAGCGAACTATCTTCGAAATACAATCCCTCAGCTCGAGGTGCTTTGTATAGAGACCCCTGGCATTTATTAAAAGGCACCCGTATCAGGAAGTGGGTAAGTGCAGCCATCGAATAGTTTTATTCATGATGCATCTCTTTCGAATAGGAGCATTTGAATAATGCCGGTGAAAGGCCGGCTGGCTGGCTCCCTCTCTCCAAAGATTCCATCAGTGTGGATCTTTTCTCCGCGCACCTTACGCTGCTTCCTGAAAATTGCTTTTTTTTTCAGTTAACTAGTTTCATGGGAGTTTTGAGTTAGTGGGGGCTGGCATGCGAAGAGGAGATTTCGGTGTTTTGTGGGAGGGTGGCTAAAATTTGATGATATTTTTTCCAACCGAGAAAGGGGATTGTTTTGTCGGAGTATTTTTTTATTTTATTTTTGCTTTAGTGGAGAATTATTTTCATTTTCTGTAAGGATTCCGTCATTAACTGCTATTTAGTTAAAAATTATGTACTGTAGTATTTTAATGTTTGCATTTTTGGATAGAAAAAAAGAGACTTTCTACCGGTGGACAGTTTTAACTTATCTTTAAAGCAAATGAAACTTCTATTTAAAATTTTAAGAAAGTCAATTTTAAAAATAAATTATTCTCAATAAACCCATTGTGGAAGGCATAAGATATATACAATATAAGGTTTGATGAAACAAGCTTTTCAAAATAAAATCGCCATTGAGTTAACCTACCATAAATAAGAATCGAACATCTTAAACGATCTCTTTATTGGTCAATGTAATCCTAAACGAATAAAAGCTCATATAATTATTTTCTATTACATAAAAATGTAAGAGCTATAATTATGTAGCACTAGACTCTTACTTACGTTTGAACCTGTATAAATTTATCAGCAAAGTATTTCCCTTCAGTTTCTTTCAAATACTGGGAGGAATCATTTTCAAATTTTGGTTTAAACTGTCATCTTGGATGAAATTTGTTTAACGTTAAGGTCTAAACTGTGTATAAAAAAGCAATGATTCTATACACTAAAGAAACACAAGCTATTTCATGCATAACTTGCAATACTGGCAAATAACTTTTATGGCACCCTTATACACACAATTAAGTCACATTTTTAACACCCAGTAACTTCGTTAAAACTTTGAACGCTCGCCAGTATAGTCACTCCCACCGGCATTTCACACCTCACCGAGCCCGAACGATGGTAAGAATCCGTCCCTCATCATCACCATCGTCTTCCCCCTCGCCACCCCACAACAGGTGACCGCAAAAACATTCTATTTCGAACTCACGCAACACACCGGGGCAGGAGAGAACAACAAACGAGTCCTTGCCTGCAGTTGGAAGCCTGCCGAAATATTAGTTTACAAACGGAAGGATCCACGCTTTTTTTCCTCCTGCTACTCTTGCAGAACAACGAGAAAAAAAAGTGTAAAAAAACGACGCCGAGGAATGCGCTATTTTTAGGCATTGTTAGTCTCCTCTCGATGAAGGGCATTGACAAATATCTATACAGGCCGGCCTCTGTTATTTTCTTGCACGCCATGTGACGTGATTTCCAGTTAACGAATAGGTTGTAGCCATCTATTGCATGGCACTATACAGTTTCTCACGGGGATTCTTATTGATGTGTTCCTATGGCATCATCAGATGAGTGGCTTCAGGGTGGATATTTTGGACTTTTTTTTACATTTTTAAGCAAATGCGATATTGACTGCCCGTCTCATGGCAGTTACTGTGTTGAGAAATGTTTCTTGTGGCGCAAGAAAACTTTTATTTAGAGTGTGACGCGATTTTCAAAATTATTATTTTTATTTTGGGACTATTTTATTTACAAAGTGTGGAAAAACAAAGGCAAAAATCGAAGTTATATTTATTAAGTTCTTTTGAATCTTCCTTTTTTACGAATGTCATACTACTCCAGCTAACTCTAACATCATAAAAATAAATAATTACGTTTCGTTCTATAGAGGAAAAATGTTGGTTTATATTTGATTTCAAAGTGTTCAGTTGGTTTAAGTTAATCATTTACGCTTAACATAAATAATGCAGAAGATATTTAGGGCTATTCCATATGAACAGGGACATGATCAAGAAAAATGAAAAAATAAAATAATAAAATTTTCTAATTATTTTAGGGAATAATTATGCAGTATTGATCTAATTGTGTTTTGCATTGCTTAAATTTTGTTTAAAATTATTTTTATCGGAATGTCAGCATTTAAAGTCAATATTTAGAAATATTTGTTTTAAAGGTTAATTTGTTAATGAAAAATGTATAGTTTATTTAAAAAATTAAAAATAAATTAATTAGTTTTTACAACTTTTTTGTTAAATATACTCATAAACTTTATAGTAAAAATGAAATAAAGTGTTAATAAATAAAGTGTTTAAATCAATTTAATTATATTTATATTCATGAATAGCTAAACGCTTATACACATGTAGCGTGAGTTACGAAGTACTGTAGCGTGAGTTACGAACAGCTCTCTATATTTTATTTTATTTCTGATTTTCTTAAGCATTCCCAGTAAAACTGTTTGCTATTTTAGAATAAAGGAAGTATATTCAAACACCTGACAAGCATATAGAATTATTGAAACACTATTTAAGCAGAAAAACAAATTTGAATTTTATACTCATAAATCCATGTCTTTTTCTTGTAGCGTGAGTTACGACTCTATTTTAATTAATATTTAAAAAACTAAAATTCTTAAAAGATTCGCAATACTTATTGAAAATTATGTTAATAATTTAAAATGTGTATGATTTTTTTAGAAAGAAAATAATAGTTATTTCTATATTTAAAAATTATTTGAAATTGCAATTTTGAAAAAAATGTAGCGTGAGTTACGGTGGAATTGCCCTTTATTGCTTTTAAAAAGTCTGCTTCTAAAAAATTAGAAATTACAATACTCCTTTTATTAAAAAAAGAAATAATTTAATTAATTTGGAAAATGTAGAAATAAAGTTATCTTTTTATTAGAAACTTTCACTTAAATATAACCTATAATCCTGAATTCAAACTAACCAGTAAAGAGCTAGGAACTGCAAACTTTAATTGACAAACCTTAACCCACATCACTTAGCCGCGGCCACTAACCCAGCCATGTGGGAAAGCCCGCAAACCGTGGTACGCGTGCAACAATACGGTTCCTGTAAGTCCCCTTCTTTGCATACAAAGTATTCGCGTAAGGAAGAGGGTTTTACAGGCCAGTTTCACCATTGCTACTTGGATACAAAACATTACTTAATACAAGTGCATTGCATATCTCTTTATGTTGTTTAATCAGTTATGGTAAAACTGTTTTGTAGAGTGCGTCCGTGATGTAATTTTGAAGTAGTTTTTTTCTTGGTAAAATATTTTTACACTTCAAGAAGAGAACTTATATTATGTAAATTCTACTTCTCTGCCATTCCTCTTTTACTTTGTTGTATTGCAAATTAGCATGCTGTTTATAAAAGCGTCTTTTATCTCTAAATATTTTTCTCATACCCTGTATAATCATTTTTTTGCCTGATTAAGAGTAAATTTCTCACACTTCATTACTTTGGTAGAATGAATATGAATATCGATGGTAATATGTTACTATTGGGCAACTGAAATATTTGAACTTCAAGTTATAGTGATGCTTTATGTTAATGTATTTAACACAAAAATTTGAAAATTTTTGAATAGGCCTAGCACACATGGATTCTAGGTATAAATACTTTTTTTTACCAACTAAGCAATATTTTTCTGTATATTTCTTCTCGCTGTACCATCTATCTCTTAATGTCTGACATTTCTAATGATCGGGTGACTTTAATATTTGTTCTCAAAATTTTTATATTGGTTATCTATTTTTTAATACACATCGCAATTATTTATTCTTTGACAACGGTTTATACTCGCCGCGAAAAACTCCGCATTCACTTCATTAATCCAAACCCGCAACGGGGTCTCGTTCCGGGCTTCCACAACTTATCCAGCCACTTTGTAGCCGATTATAATCTTCGTTCTCGCTCTTTCTATTATCATCCAGAACAAGCGGAGTTTCACTGGGTGGAAGAAGAAAAAAAAATCTTTGAACAAACGCCGACTATTTGCAGTCTCCGCAGGAAAGATTTTTTTGCTCTTATTCTCGATAATGCGTCTCCTCGCTGCTCGGATCTTAATATAGAGGCTGGCAAGGTCCCTCGAAGTGAAAAAACCGTTCGTTTCGTGGATGTCACCCAACCCCCCTCGCGGCCTTGGGACAGTCCCTTTACCTGCCGCGTGGCATTGTTGATTTCATCGCACGTGAGTTCGTGCGGAAGAAAAAAGAGAGTGCCTGCTTGTGTTTACAAATGGCTTCACCGCTGTGTCTTCGTTGGAAGTAATTACATTGGTTCCAGACATGTGTTTGGTAAAGGCTTCACCAACCAGTCTTATTAAGTAGTAGGATCTAATCTGGAGAGAAATGTAAGAGATGATGCATTACTTAAATGCCTTAACTGCACTAGGTTATCATGGTTTAGAGCTGATACCTAGTTATCTACTTTGTGTAAGTTCGATTCCAAGAAAGAACGATAGTGCCAAGTGCTTTATAGAAATTTTGATTTTTCTAGTCAGATGGAAATTTTACACGTATGAGCCCATTGAAGACGAACATCCTAGAGAGGGGAAACTTAACCTGATAAGCTTAGAACAACAGGTTATATAAAGTTCTGGAAAATTTTATAACCATTGCTTTTTCCTCTTCATAAATCCGTCTAATTTATAATCGACATACTCCCATCTACGCATTCAAAAAATTATTATGGTCTCATCATTTTCATTTGATTTATTTTGGTCAAAAATCACATTTTTAAAACTCTGAATTACATATGACATTTTGCTCATCTTCTTTCAAAAGTTCAAAGTTAATTCAAACTTTAGTTTTATAAGTGTGTGTATACAGGGTGTTTCAAAATTGCGTTGCACGGCTTTTATTCAAAACCAGCGCCTCCTAGGGTCATGGAAGTAAGGTCTAGCCCCAGGTAAGTGACCCTGGAGAATCCATTGAGATGACATACAGCGCCCCTAGCGGCGAAATTAAAAAGTTAAAAAAATTAATTTAAAAACTAAAGGAGATAGAGCAAAAATCTCAGTGAGAGTATTGTTGCCAACGTTGAGAAGAACTCATTGAAAAAAATTTGATCAAAATATCTTGAATATTCGCGGAGATATTAGCATGTGAAAATAGCACTTTTTCGGGGGTCAAAAAGGAAAAAGTTCGCATATTTGCAAATTTTTCAGTGTTATTGTGTAGTTTTGTGTTTTTTTAGTTGAAAGAACACAAAATTTTATCAAAAATTCAAATAAATTTGCAAATATGCGAACTTTTTACTTTTTGACCCCCGAAAAAGTGCTATTTTCACATGCTAATATCTCCGCGAATATTCAAGATATTTTGATCAAATTTTTTTCAATGAGTTCTTCTTCACGTTGGCAACAATACTCTTATTGAGGGTTTTGCTCTATCTCCTTTAGTTTTTAAATTAATTTTTTTATCTTTTTAATTTCGCCGCTAGGGGCGCTGTAAGTCATCTCAATGGGTTCTCCAGGGTCACTTACCTAGGGGTAGACCTTACTTCCATGACCCTAGGAGGCGCTGGTTTCGAATAAAAGCCGTGCAACGCAATTTTGAAACACCCTGTATATGCTGTGGTAGCAATGTGGACCTCAAATTTGGTCAGATTATTCAGAGAAGTAATAATTCAGCCCCGAACCGAGAATTTTAACTATCGTCCTTTGATGATAACTTTATTAAATTCTTCAATATTAATACTTAAATTTGCATATTCTTTTATCTATCCATCTTCCCCTAATATTTTGCATGACATCTGTAAACCCTGCTCTGGTGTAAAATTATCTTACAGTACCTCTTAAAATAGAGTAAGACTTTTTACGTTTCCTCATTCAAAATGAATGCAAAGTGAATGAACGATACAACCAACCCCTTCATGTGATCGACCTCCTTCATTGTTTTCCCCACTTTCTTTCCATGCGGGAAGGGGGCTGGTGTGACGTCAGGGGCAACGTCATGGCTGACGTCAGTGGGGAAAGGTCAACCTGTTCCCCCTTTCCATACATCAATCTACCTGCCGCCTCTTCCCTTAATTGGGATCGGGATCAGGAGTCATGGGTTTCCCCCAACTCCCGTTTCAGGAATCTGCTACTGTATCAAGCACTTGAATGGAGTATTCGAATATTTATGTCCTGTTTGAGATGGGGTCTTGACCCCAATTAACCAATTGCTATAGTTTGGGGACGGGTAATAAGGTTTTCTAAATAGATAGTAGGTATATACCGAAATTTCACTTGATACATTGCGATATTATTTCAGGCCTTGTAGAAGACCACAGTTTTCATCAAATAAGCAACTTAAGAAAACTATGATGGTTTTGGAACCATTTCTGGGCTTTTTGCTTCTTGCCTTGAGGTTATAAGATGCGGAGGATTTTGTTTTATTCTTTTCGTATGTAATTTTGAGTGATAAAATAATTAATTGTACTTGGTTGTAAAACCACCGAATCACAAAAAATATAATAATTGAAAAAACAAATACCTAATTGAAGTTTTTTTCTCAATTTCATTGAGTGTTCCATAACCCTCGTAAACATAAATTACTTGAGTGATGGGGAACATCCACTATCTTAAACGGCTCTGGAACAGTTTATCTCTCGATTCACCATGACCAAAGATTCTATTTAATCATAACAAAGGCAATTCTGCTTCAATAACGAGAAACCTGATAATACTAGAAATTAAATATCTAGTATATAATATTACATTCTAACTCTTTTTCTAGAGAAATAGCGTTTACTTAAGTTTTAAATCCAAGTAACTCTTCCTCTATTTATAACCTCGTCCCTCTCCTCATACGAAACTCTGACGAGGGAACATAAATATTGCTAGGTACATCATTATCATTTTGTGTAAAGGGATCATTCACAAATTAATCACATATTTTGGGGGCTGAAATGAGTCTTGAATGTGTTACACGTTATACGAGCTCGTATCAAGGTGAAAGGGACATGGTCGGTTCAAACTTTATTTTGATACTGATTTAGGCGCACAACTTCCTCTTCCACTGCTTCGTTCCACTGTAGTAAAAAACGTGACTGATTTTCAAGTTACAAATGCAATAAAATAGCATTTTGAACTCTATATTTGGGACACTATAAACATGTTTTTGTATTAAATACCTGACACCACATTGAGAAAGAAATATAAAAATATATTTCTCTCTCAGGGAGAGGGCAAATATATGTTATTAATACACCTGTTATTTTTCTACTTGTATATCGTCAGTCTCGTAGCCTACAATGTGAATTATTTCTTCCCCACCCCCTCCATGCTTACATAGTTCGCTGAATACACGGATATTTTTAGGTAGGACTTTCAGTTCGATATTAAACACACAGCTAATTACACATAATAGTTTCTAGGGGTCCTTACCCAGTTGGGTTGTTAGAAAATTTACTCTTAAAAGTAGTGATTATATAAACTCATTTTTGGACGTTTGGGATACCTTGTGTGACCAGTAGGAAAGGCCACCTCTTATATACATAACAAAATTTTGAAGAAATAACAGCAAAAAATTACTCGAGTAATAAAATTTATCTTTTTCGTTACAATCCCTAAAATTTAAGGGGTTATCTCTTGTGTGAAGACTATTTAGTCCACCTAGACCAAATTTGGAAGGGGCTGGTCTCCCTAACTCCTCCCTTTTATACCCCCTAGGAGAGGAAGGGATGAATGGAATGTAACAACTTGTGACCTAAGCTGTTGTAAATTATGCGAAATTGTTTGTGATGTGGTTTAAAATCTCTTAACCAGCATTATTTACTCCATAAGCTAATGCAGTAATGATATTCCTTGAATCATTTCCACCTTGCTATCCTTCTGCTCCATTTCCTCTTACACGATCAATAAAGTCGTCATTATCTTATCAGAATGACATTAATATTGATCGTTCCGCTCCGCTCTAACCCATGCCACTTTAATCGCCCGGTTCAAAGAATTTTAAATACGTTCCATCCATCATTTCGGGCGTTCGAAAGTCCCCTCGGTTTATCTGAACTGCCTCCTCCTACGCCCGGGAGGAATTTTTCGGACCAGACGAGTTGTTTTTATTTCGGAGAGAGGCTCCAGAATTTTTCCGAACACGGGAAGGTTGGGTGAATTTTTAATTGAAGAGCATGGTGGATAGACTCTTGTGACGGCCCACTGTTGTTTAAAGGAGATAATCCCCACTTTTGATGTTAACGAGTACTGTTTTTCTTTGCATCTTGAAGCAAAGTTCTCGATAAAAGGCTAAGTGGGATCTTTTAAATTTTTAATTTGATGCTGTCAAGTGGAGAGTTTAAGTGAAAAGTCCTTTGCAAGTGAAGCATTCAAAGGTTTTGTAATATTCGTTTATAGAGTATGTATAATGTAAATGGTCTTAACCATGGTGTTATCTCCATCTTTTTTAAAATTATGTATAATGAAATTTTTACATTATGAATAATAATATACTTTTATCGGTTGTTTTTCAAAATGAAAAGTAAAACGCGCCTATACTAGACAGCAACTTAAGTTGAACCTACTACGTCACTAACAAACAAAGTAGTTCCCATCACGATGTCTGAATTTCGAGTGAAACAAATAACGTCAATTTTAAAATATGATTATTTCGTTAAACACATGCATAAATAGTCTTTTTATTACAATTCGCGTATCGAAGTTCCTCCTATCAACCCAACAGGCTTTGAGTTTACTCACTTTCTCCTTCGTAGTGACATATTGGGTTCAGGAAACGTTGCTGTGAAGTTCAGCATTTAGGAGTACTGCGAAATAATAATTTAAGGAGAACTGTTTTTATAATGAAGTATTTCGGGTACTCTTGTACGTTAAAGTATAAATGTATTGCGTTTTTAGGAAAGTTAAATTTATCTATTTGAAGAAAACAAGACTCACATAGTATAAATCCTAGGTTTTCTTATTATTATGATGATACTCTTTTTTTTTAAATGGAATTGAAGGTGAGTTAAAGGTCATCAGCACTTTTACTGTCGACCATTATGAGAGCCTATTACGACTGTAAACACTATCTTGAACTCGTAAAAGCCCATCCTAAAAATACCATTCCAGAGCGGCTCAGAAATGGTCATTCTCGAACAGTTTCTTTCTGAAGAGTGCGATTTGGAGGATTTTCAACACTCCACTTTGGTTAAGGGAAAGTCTTTAGATTATCTGGATTCTTTTCTACCGTGTTTAAGTCGTGTTTCTCGAGTGCAACTCCTCGAGGAGTGTTCAAGTTCTGAAATTTCGATAGATAAGTTGTGAAAAAGCTGTTGGTTTTAAATGCTGTAATCTTTATTTAGGGCATTCCAGAAAAAAAGTATACGTAAACCAAGGGGTAAAAGAAACAGTGCTTCGGTATATGAGGTGATACTATTATTATTTTTATATTCCGCTTCTACATACGAAACTCTTGAAAATATAATAAATCGGGATTTAAAAATTATTTATGATTGGTTTACATCAAATGAATTGCAGGTAAATGTGGAAAAAATATGCTACATAATTTTTTATTTAAAGGCTACATCTGAAATATATCTTGATTTAAAATTTTGTGATTGCAAACAAGAATCATGTAACGATCATCTCATTAAATACACTCCCTCTTTAAAATACTTAGGCATTCTTTTTAACCAAAACTGGAAATTCAAAGATCATATAAATTTAATTTGTAGCAAATTAAGATTTATTTTATTTAAATTTTATCATTTGAAAAAATATATCAAATTTGAGTTACTTCTGAAATTATATTTTGCATGGGTGCAATCTCGTATTCAGTATGGAATTTTGGTTTGGGGAGGTGATTATATTACAAACATAAAACCCTTATTAAATTTACGTGAAAAATTCTTACGATATTTTCCAAATACTATTCTTTTAAATGTTCGACTAAATAGCCTTATCTTTTTAAAGAAATTTCCCACAGTAGCAAAAATTAATCTTAACAATAATTATAATTTTAGAAGAAAAAAATTTTATCTTGTACCAACCCCTTATAAAGATATATTTAAAAAGCATTTTGAATATTTATCTGTTATTCTATTTAATAAATTGCCGTATGAAGCTCAAATAGAACCAAACTTTAGACGTTTTAAAAAACTTTGTACTTTATTTATTTTAAATCAAAATAGTATAGAAAACCTATTAAATTCTGTCAGGTGATAACTTGCATCTGAATTATAAAATATCATAAAAGAAAACATCTAGCCTAGCCAGTCCCACCAACCCCCTTTTTTAGTTTTAATTATGTTTTTTAGTTTTAAAGTTGTAAAAATGAGATGGTCGAGAATGACATACTTTGTTTGTTATTCCATATAAGTTTTATTATTGTATTTTATATTTTCATTAAATTTATTTATTTTATTTTTCTATGTTCAATAACATTAGGAAATCCGTAACCCCATGGAAGATCCTTGCTGGCTCCTTTGGGATATTAAAAAATATTTCAGTGTTTTTTTCCTTTATCATTTTCTTTCCTGTTGTGTACTGTCGTTTGTGTGTTGTTGTTGTTGAATAAATTTGAATTTGAAATATTAATGTATTAGTCATAAATTTGGATTGAACTTTCATCGTTTAAGAAATGTTAGCATGCAAATTTATTCTTTGCGTATTGAACTTTATCCTCCTATCCATTTAAAATGCTGATGAAACTTTTTCTCTTTCAGCACATAGAAGTTGAAACGAACAAGTGCGGCAAAATACATGTCTACGTTCAAGTAAGTGCTTTTTCTTGTTGACACTAAGGGACCATTCCCAAATTGCGTTGAAAGATTTGAGGGAAAAGGAACGGAGTGGACCAGAAACAATATGCAATGCTATATTATTAAATCCTGCATAGTTTTTTTTAACTATAAATATTAAATATTAAAAACCCTTTCTTTTTGCTAAAAACTTTTTCATGATTTTAAGATATTGCGGAATAAGGTTTACTGAAATGTGACCACTGGCAACGTTTGAGAGTATATTACATTAAATGTGTATGACATAACATTTGTGAACGATACTTAAATAGATCATCTGCATGCAGTATGTTAATTAACGTTTTGTAGGAACCTTCGCAGGGGAGGCTAACATGCCGTCATTAGAGCAAGTGAAAAAAAGAGGAAAATATTTCTCCATATAGGGGAGAAATATTTTTTTGGAATATGTATATAGGCAGAATTTGAATCGTTTAATAAAATTGCTTTTTTTTGTTATAATGGCAGGGCAGAACGATATGACCGAAGTCATTGCCCCAGATACCCCCCATATCGATATCAGTACCTACTTAACTTCACATTACCCGATAGTGTTGATCAAATTCACGGAAGTGAAGTACTACTGCATACTAAGTAGGAAAGGGTAAAGGGGCTAAATGTTATAAAAGAAGCTCAAGCATCTATAAAGGAGTTTATGCACAATTATTTAGTAAAATTTCTAAACACTTTTTTCTTCCCAATTTTAAGTTAAACTAACTCTTTACTAAATAAGGTAGGGTTAGAGGTTTATCATCAGAAATTTTCATAGCTGTACCAGTACCTACATATACCCTCTAAATAACTTCTCTCAAACACCTTAAAAAGTCAATATTAAAAACTCTATACCCCCAAAATCATGTACATACGAAAGTTGCCCGATTATATACTTAGCGACCACCACTTGTACTTTCGATTGCGGACCTCGACTTGCACTTGTGTGTTGGAAACCCTAACGAAACGGCTCTTTTCGCTCACTCCGTACGTCCCATGGGTGACATTGACTCCTTTACCAATAGAAAATGTCCGCCAGCTGACCTCTCTCCGTCCATCCTGAGCGCGAGTGCGTCGATGTGACTCTTTATGGTGCAATCGGGAGAATGGAGACGAATGGCTTCCTGATGCACAATTAGCCTTTTCAAAGCCTCCTTAAAGAATTTTCTTTCCTTAAGAAATGATCCCCCTTAGCCCTGCTCATTGGCGCCATCGGCTCCTGAAAATTGGGGAGACGACCCAGGGATTTAGGATTCCTCTGTAGAAGGACTTCACAAAACCATGGTTAACTAACTCAAAATAATCTTATCTTTTTTGTTTAAGCCCCCATTCAATGATCAAGGGTCAACTAATTAAATTTTGTCCAGAGTTTTTGTCAATTGACAAACTTTTCACTAAAAAGGGGGTCTAGGAATTCTCTCCCAGAATTTTTTTAAATTGACCTTTAAAAACATGGTCAAACTCCTTTTCATAGGTTACACAATTTTTTAAATCAAATTTTCTATGTTTTAACTGGTAAAAGCATAGAAAATTTGTTATAAAAATTGGTGCTGTAGTTGAAAAAAGTATTTTTAAGGGGAGCTAGCCCCCCTTTTTCTTGGCTAGAAACAAAATATTTTGTATGGATAATGCCCCCTCAAAATATCAGAACTGGATGGCTTCAACCTATTATAAATTAAATAGTATTCTAAACCATGGGGATCCCCTCTTTATGCGTCTTTTATGTTGGGTGCCATTGTTGAATTGGCATTATTAAAAGTTGGAGAAACACATTCAACAAATTTTCGGTTTCCTCAAAAGTTAAAAATAAAGTTTTTTTAAACGAAGTTTCTAATTATTAAGGGTCATGTCGAGCTCTCCACCTGTCACTCAATATCCCCCGTCACTCATTATGTGATTTTTTTATTTAAAGTTAGTTTTCTCTTTATGAAACATTTTACCTGTGCTCCTAAATCAGGCGGTTTGGGACTTTATAAACTTTATTATCCCTGAATGTGCCCTTTATTTTGACTCGAGAATTTTCAAGGCCTCAAGGATTACATTTTATTTTAGTCCTCATGAACCGAGCGAACACACAGGTCTATTTGATAGTACCCCGAAAGATAAGGTTTTATCCCGAACGATGACATATTGCTTTTTCATACGGCGTCATTCCTAAATTACGTCAGTCAAATACTAAATGAAAGTTAAAAATAGGGTTTTAGATTACTAAAAACGTATCATCATTACGAGCCTAAATATACAAGTTTATAAGCAAAACGTAGACTTGGGGATCATAAGGTTGGTATAGGTACCCTATTATTTGAAAATGTTTTTAGTTTAATGACATGCCACTCCTTGAATTAACTTTATTATCGTTAACCGTCGTATTCTCTTCTACCCTACTTACTAATTATTTTCCCGCCAACTGGTAAATAACGCCCTCTTTTTTCCAAGCACCTTTGTCCTGGGCCAATATTCTTGCCTCCTCCTTATCCATTTAACATTGCTTTGCACGGATCTTGCTGCTTGTATATCTTTGCCAAGTAAGCCTTATATTATTATTTATTAGGCATTCTCTGCTACCTTTCCAGTGGTAAGCAAGCAGCCAGAGAATATGGGGGAGTACAGTCTGCATATTAAGTTATTTCGTTCAATTCCATTAACGATCCCACTAAATACCGCCGTTCTTTTTGAACACCAAAAAAGTATAAATATTGCTTAATAGTAGTTTCAAACTCATTTTATTTAGTTAGATTAATAATTGTTCAGTTTATCAATAAAAATCCGAAAAATTTGTCGATATTTGAATATATGGCATTTAAAAGAGATTGGGTGGTATTTAGCCGGATATATTAACCGAATAGAACAAGTTATTTTTTAAAGATAGGATAGAGCAGCTGGAGATAATTTGTCTATGAGAGTTTCTGCATATACTATAAGCTGTATGTTTCATTATTGAATATAATTTTAAATATTTATTGTTCCGTGTAAACAAAATTGGCTGCTCGTCACCATGGCAACGCAATAGAAAGGCTTTGGGAAATGACTAGTAGCGAGCTGCCAATTTTATTTACACACTAGCTGATATGCCCGGCCTTGCACGGGTGGAGATGGAGATTTTTTTCTTTAACATTTTTAATTCATTTCCTACCTTCCAGGCGCGGATCCAGGGGGTGGCACTCTGGACAGCACCCCCCTCTTGGGAACCCAAAAAGGTTGTCAAAATGAGTAAAACCCTACTTTTACCGGTCTAATTTCAAAAAAAATTTCTGGGGGAGAACCCCCATACCTCCCATTAGTACTACCAGGGGATCTTCAATGATAATTTTTAGGAAATCCTCAATATTTTGACATTTTGGGCATGGGCGGATTTAAGAGGGTAAAAGTAGGGTTTTACTCATTTTGACAACCTTTTTGGGTTTCCAAGAGGGGGGGGTGCTGTCCAGAGTGCCACCCCCTGGATCCGCGCCTGGAAGGTAGGAAATGAATTAAAAATGTTAAAGAAATCTCCATCTACACCCGTGCAAGGCCGGGCATATCAGCTAGTTTTATTATATTAGATACTATAGTCTTATCTAAAATAATTATAACTGAAGCATAGAATGCAATTCCTTCCCAAACATTTACATTATTAATTTGAGAAACCTTCTCGAAATTTTACGCCTTTTAGCTTACGCGGCTAATACCTGTCTGTTCGCATTGAATATTTCCTTTCCTCACGGGAAGCTTCTATCGTCGCTCCATTTGCTCTCCGCTAACCAAATGGCTCGAGAAGCTAATCTTTTGGTGCAAACACACCGTTTGCTTCAAGCTAACGAGTCCGGCAGCACTTTGCCTCAACGTCGGCAGATTTTCTCTCTTCCAGCAGCTGGATCTTTTCACCGCTCCGGCTAAACTCAATGCGATGGGCGGATCGGGAAAATGAATCATTATACCTGCCACTGGGGCTATATTGATTTTTACCTCCTATCTAAATCATAGCTGAAAAGTTGATGTACAACGCTGTTGCTTAGATGAAGGATTATTGCCACTTTCGGCGATTGGGCTTTCAACGAAACGGCTTCATCATTTGATTTCAAAGAAAACAAGACATCGTGAGGATAAAAAAATTGAGCTTTTCGAAAATCCGATGAATATGCTACCATCACATTGGCTCATATGCTTACCTCATGAAACTCGTTGGGATTTAGTTATAACTATAACCATAGTTAAGAATTTAATTTTGTGGTTTCGCTAGACGTTTGGGCAATCCGCCACCCGTTCAATTTTTAAGGTTGTTACAGAAGAGGTCCCCAACACATAATTACTTCACTATTTTGCCAGGAGGATATAATAGAACTATTTTAATCTTTTTCAATGGTGAGGATGAAATTTTTTTTTAGTTTCATAGATTTATGCCCCCTTGTCTTTATTGAATTGTGTGCAAAATGTTTGATTTTTCGGGCTCCTTCTATACTTGCATGTCTTGGGGCCTTCGAGAGTCTACTTATGCCACTGATATGATTGTGTTCGATAGGGATTTGCCACCAAATTGTTAATTGTCGTGGTATTTCGAGATAATTGAGAAAATAGTTTCTGTTATTCAGAGGGGACCCTAGTCCGAAGAAAGATTTAAAACTCATAAAACTGTATTGGTTGAGGGTATGGAGAGGGGAAACTGCTTTTCCTTACGCTGTTCGCGTAATTCAATCATCACTCCCATTTAGCAGCCCTCAGTTTTTTCACTTTTTGATGATTCTACGGACTAGAGAGCCTGTATATGAGAGAGAGGCGACAACTCAGTATAACGCGCGCAGATCGGTTAACAGGTTTTCTGTTCGCCACAGGCGGTTCCCTCCATAGGATTAGGGGACATCCATAAATTACGTGAGGTCAAAAAGGGGGGAGGGGTTTAAAAAAAATCTCACCAAGGGGGGAGGGGGGTCGATTAAAATCTCACGTCAACTTTTTAAGTTAGAAATTATACGATTTTCTTTTTTTTAAGTATGAGATTGGGATACACACAGATAGGATTCTGCAAATTATTTTTAAAAAGTTGTAGGTAAATCTCAATTGGGGGGAGAGGGGGTCCAGCAAAATCTCACTAACGGCCGTATTCACCGGTAACCTGACCAGCGGTCAGGTCAGGAAACCATGGTTACAGCCTCTGATTGGTGGAAGGAAAATATTGAATTATTTTTCCACCAATCAGAGGCTGTAACCATGGTTTCCTGACCTGACCGCCGATCAGGTTACCGGTGAATACGGCCGTAAATCTCACCAAGGGGGGAGGGGGGTCCAGATTTTGGAAAAAACGCCTCACGTAATTTATGGATGGCCCCTTAGCATGGGACGCGAGACAAGCGGCATGATACAGTTGTACAGAACTGGATGCGCAGAGACGCTTTTAAGCGAGTTGTCGCCTCTCTCTCGTATACAGGCTCTCTACTACGGACAAGTGTGCCTGGATTCTTCAAGACAACTCAGTAATAATTTACAATGGGGTACATCTCTAGTTTGTGTGTTTATCATTATCATTAGAGCTAAAGGGAACTGCAATATTTTTAGCTGTTTTTTTTTCATAAACCGTAGTCTGTCATTTCTGCTCATATCATTGATAAATATAAATCTGGAAAAGTATATATGTATTTATGGACCCTCACTCTAATATGGCACGTCTTTGTTTTGAGTTCCTAATATAATCATTGGGGCAAAAAAAGTATTTAAAATTTCCGACGGAAAATCCATCACGAAAATGATAATTACATGATCTCTTCTCTTAAGCATCAACCTCTCCACCAAACAGTGCATATCATTAGTAGGTACACAGAAAAGTAGAATATTTTCACGTTACCAACCACACGAGACCACTTACTCCATTCAGCCTTATTATTCCCAAGTTGCACCAAGTTCTGCAAAATAGCCCTCCTTTTTTGTTACCATTTAATGGATTGACTACAGCAAGTGCGTGGTGCGGTCCATTTGGGTCAAATTGGCCTCGCGTGTGACGTATGCAAATGCCTGAATATTGATCAAAAAACGCTCTTTTGAGTCGGAAGTGGAACACTGTTGACCATCGCAGGCGTGGCCAATTTCTGAAAGAAGAAAGCTTTTTGTGCGCTTCAGCTGTCACGATTTTGTAGCCTGTCGTTCCATAGTGGGCAAGCCCGAATTTGTGATAGGCTTACATCATCAACTAAAAGACATTTAGGAAGATAGCCCTGTCGTGTGTTGATTTATTGATTATCCTCTTATCTTTGTTTAGAACAACCACAGGTTCAATAACCTGCAGCCTTATGGGGCCATCTTGAGTTTCAAGTTCTTGTCGACCATGTCTCTTGCCTCAAACAAACATCAAAGTTTTATTAATTCATAATTTCTCTAACACAAGAAAAAAAGTAACTTTTGGTGACTTGGTTGCCTGATGATTGCTTTAATTGTTTAAGCTTTTGTTTTAATTCCAATTAAAATGATTGCCCACCCAAAAGATACAATAAACTGTTTCACACTTTTAATTTTAATGATTTAGTTTGAAACAAGTATTTTCCTATATACTCGCTTTTGTTCAGTTCCTTTAAGATCTACAGCTTACATTTTGTGAATTGATATGGCTATCGGTCTTTTTTGTTTACTCTCCTCATCACTCTTTGCTCCCTACATAAAAAAAGGGATGCAGTGTTAAAGGGGAGAAAAAGCAATGGGGGGAATCCCCAAATATATTATCCCTAACGTCGTTCCGGCTTACATAAATTTATAGTCTAATCACATAGGAACATAGACTATTTTGGAAGATCATTGGGGAGTTACTAGACCAGCTTTTTCCATTCCAAAATAGCCACAATGTGAATGCTGATTATTCCGATTCGGGATAGGGGGGTGGGAGGGAGCATCTTGCGTAACTCCCATCGAAGGAGGCGGCAGAGGGCAAGTCCTCTGGACTCCGGGACGCCGACCGCTATCGATCCCCTCATTACCAGCCCCCGCACGTGGCTCCTTACACCCTCTTTGAGTTTTTCCCCTCATTTCCTTTCACGCATGATACCCCAAGGTAAACCTTACCATGAATAAAATTCAACTGTAGGAGGCTATTAACACGAAAAGGGAAAATATGATCTAAGAATGAATATATTTACTTCGTTGGTTTGTTGCAACCTATTGAATGAAGATGATTTTCCTCATTCAGTCGGCGCAAAATATTAAGATGCTGAGAAGAGGTTCTTAGGAATGAGGTTCTATCCCACTAAAAGGTGTTCTCTCTTTTCTACTTGGTTGTGAGATAAACTTGAGGAGGAGAGATAACTCCTTTTAGTGGGATATAACCTCATCCCTGAGAACAATTACTCAGCATCTTAATATTTTGCGACAATATTCCTCCTGTGTAATTCTTATTATTACCTACACCTTTGCGAAATGCAAATCAGTCAAATTCTGAGAGAAAATCAAACCATAAGACTCGAAAGTATCACGTCTTTAATGAAATATCAGATATCATGTGGAAAAAATGATCGGTCATCCTTTTTACAATACTACTTTCCCCTTTATACATATATACTACATCTCTGTAAATACTGTTCTTATAAATAGTAGCATGATAATGATAATTCCCTATTGGTATTCAAATGAGGACAACCTAAGTGATTCAAATTACCTGTTAGCTTTCTCAACACTTTTTTCCACATCGCTGCATCACGAAAGATCATCGCTCATCCGAGAACCGCTTTATGTACTCCCCGATATTAAATATGGATCTGAACGCTCCCATTTAATCCGACTCGCTCACTCAATCGGTTGCATTCCAAAAAGCAACAGAGCCGCCGGAGCATTCTTCTCTCCACCCCCATCGATTTCTCGGGGAGCAATTCGAGGACCCCAGTTCGAAAGAGAGCTTGATTGATAATTCCGAGAGCGACTATTTTCGCCCCGGATTTCGGGAAAATGTTCGTCGGATGAATTGTTGAGTGCCCCCTTTTTGGACCAGTATTCAGACCTTATCTATAGCAGTTGTGATTTTGGTTTTTATTATGCTTTTCTCGCATATCTCTCTGGAAAGATGGAGACGCTTGAAGCGATGATTCAAAGTTTATTTCAGTTTTTTTTAAGTTGGGTTCGAAAGAGTGAATGCAAACATTTTCTGAATTATTAATTCAGAAAACGATTTCAAAAGTTTGGCTTTTGTTGGAAGAATTGTCCTACTGTTTTAGTGTTGTCCTATTTTTAAATCATACATGCATTTTTAATTTTGATGTATATTTACAGTTCACAATCAAACCTTCAAAAATTTATTATAATCATCATTAACCTTTTCCAGTTTTATTAAGTTGGAATAAAAGCATCGGAGGTATACTTCTATCCATCGATATTATCCTATCTGGGGTTTTTGTTTTGATTCTTTTTTTTTCAAACCTTCGTTATTCTTTATTCTCTCGCTCTCTTTCATTATTAGGGATTGGAGTTTAGGTATATTTTATCCCAGAGCACCACCTTTGAAAAAACCTCCAAAACTGATATCTACATGGATTATTTTTACATAAAACTTTTATTACTTAAAATTTACAGCTGTGGGATGCTCTTACGCTAATGCTCAGATTGTATTTTGCTTCAATTAAGAGGTTTCATTTAAGCTTGTTTGGTGGTTTTGAATTTTGCAAGATTCGTTAACACACGTTTGGTTCACATTCTAGGACAGTGATTCCCAACCTTTTTTGGTCCATGCCCCACCAAAGCTTTTCTAAATTTTACATGCCCCCCTTGTCATTTTTTTTTTAAATCCTTCTTGGAAAGTAAATAAAATCTGGTGGTCCATGCCCCACCGAGATTTGGTTCAAAATTTTCAAATTTGTTAATTTGTTCACTAGACTTACTAATTTACCAGACTTTTTACTATGGTTACAAATTGGTTATTTTATAAAGGCACCAAGATATTAAACATTATCAGGAACATCGGGATTGTAAAAAGTGACAAGAACACCGGGATTGGAAAATTAGCGAGAACATCGGGATGGAAAAATTACCGGGTTATAAAAATTACCGAGAACACTGGGATAGGAAATTTACCATAAAGACACCCAGAATACCGGAATATAAAAATTACCGTAAACACTGAGATAGGAAAATTACCGGGAACGCCGGGATTAGAAAAATTACCGTGACCACCGGGATAAGATTACCGGGAACAGACTGGGATAGGAAAGAGGCGCCTGGGATACCGGGATGATTTGTAATATTGCTAATTTACAAAATTATAAATGTATTTTAAGAAATATTTTAAAAAATTAATTTATTCACCCCACCCGTGCAAGGCCGGGTATAACAGCTAGTAGATCAACTGTCAGTTAGTCTGTTGGAGATAGAAAATCCAGTGAATACATATTCCTTTAAATCAGGGCCGTAACTAGGCTTTTGTTTGTGAGTCCCATAAATTTCATGGAAAATAACAGTATAAACGTATTCCTCCACGTTTTTCTAGTCAAAAACTAAATTGATACACCACATCAATTTATTTAAGAAAAGAAATTGTTTAATAAAAATCACCCATCTCTTAATATTTTGCATCCCCTTCCGGCAAAAAAAAAGAACGAAAGCGAGGGTCCACCATTGATTCCGAACTCGGTCAAGAAAGAACTCAAAAACCATCAAAGCTAAACTCTCCTGAAACCAAGACCTCCGCGAACTTAATCGATGAAGAAAACATTTTTATTTTTATTTCGTTGCTTAGATTTCCTTTCGCATTTTAGCTTTTGGGCATCGGTTCTGGAACCGTTTCGTCACCACTGGAGTGACCTTTTTCTTCCGCGAGACCCCTTCCTTATCTAATCGGCGGCTGTGTTGGCGAGAGTGATGACGTGGGAACCGAGATGCCCCTTGAGATGACCATTAAAAACTTGATTTTATGTACTTAGATTAGACTGTCTTGTATTGCTTTTTTATGCAGCCCTTACAAAAAAACCGACGGCCGGGCCGGTGAAAAGGATACTGTATGTATAGCAAGGGTCGGCGACTGGCGGTTCCTCTTTTTAAAGGTCAAATTCCAAAAAATATCCTGGGAGTGAGTGAAACCCCCAGACCCCATTTTTAATGTAAAAACTTCCAATTATTCGGACCCAAAGTGAAATAACTTGCCTACCCTTGCTGTATAGGGTAAATTGAATTTAGAGTTTCCCAACCTCCTTAGCAATTTTTTTGCGGTGGGAAAACTAGTGTGCATCAATCCAACCTCTTAAGTGTCCATCAAATTTCTTTGGTGTGAGGAAAATTTTTCTATCTTAGAGGGTTATTTATAAATTAAGTATTGCAATTTTCGAATTATTTAAATCTCACCCTGCACTGCAAAATATAATCGTACAGCAAACAAAGTTCCTTTCCACGGAATTTCTCTACTGACTGAACTTTTTCTGTATGCATGATTGTCTAGATTCCATAAAAATATTCTAATTTTTTAGCTACAAATTGTCTCTACAGACTGGTTTTTAATTTTTCTCAACTCGGAATAGTATTTTGTCTCCAAGTCTAACCGTAGAAAAAGTCGTGGTTTGCAGAAGAAACTCAGTCAACAGAGAAACTCCGTGGAGAGGAAATATCAGGCAACATTTGTTGCCAGAGCTTTTCTGTTTCTGTACGATTATTTTTTGCAATGAATTCTTCCCATGTCACAAGTTATGCCATCTAAGTGACTCCCCCGTTTTGACGTCACACAGCGTAAGTTAAACCTAGATTTAACATAATTTCGAAGCTTACTTTACTTTGGTTACTTGAGAATCAGTAACTCTTTTATTACTGTTAAATCTATTAGTAGGGCAAAAATGCCTCTTTGTAACAGCAAAGACGTAACAGTTTTATTGTGTGATTTAACGCATGTTTGAACTTGCCCTCTTTTTTCACATGGTGTCACTAAAATACGAGTACAGGACATTTCCCTCCCTCTAAATTTGAATTGCCCCTTAAAACTTACACTAGTTTTATTGCTTTAAAGAACAAAAATGGTCAGGTATTTTTTTTTGTAATCAGATTTGAATCAATTTAGTTAGGTTGCATTACGTTATGGCCTCCTAAATACTCCTTACTCCTTAATGCCTCCTCTTACAAGAAATAACTGTGTAAAAAATTATTTTTTTGCCTTATTCATGTAGTTTAAGGACAAAGAAAATACAAATCCCAATTTTTTTCAATCAAGAATAAATTTTGAAATTTGTGTGGCAGCTGAACTTAAAACTTTATCGATTTTAGCTCCAGAAGGTGATATTATTGCTACAATAACTTAAAATCATACTAAGTATTGAAACTTTACTTTTGGTTACATGTTAGCTACCATGGAGTTGAGGGAGTTAAACAAGTTTTCCAAAGATCCATTCAGCACTAATTCGATATTTGCTCCTAAAGGTCTTGTTTGAAAGAAAGACAAATAGTTGCAAGATAGAATAATAATTTAATCTCACTTATTTGTGTCATGATTGTTTGATTGCCTCAATTTCATCTATCATTATGCCCCCGGTTATAGAGCCATGAAATAATGACAGTAGAAACTATTTTCTACACAAAAGTGTCCTTTATATGTCAGAAGAATTTGGGGTAGGGAAATGAAGTTTGAATACGAATTTTGATTTAATAATCACGTTTCCTGTGTGTTTAGTTTTGTGTTTTAAATACGAAATTATGAGTAATAAACTATTAAATGCAGTCTTGGTAAATAAAACTGTGTGTGACACTTTTGTTGATTGGAAAATTTAAATATGGTTTTTAAATCCAGTTTGAATCGAGAAATACTAATTTTTAATGTAGAAAAAAATACTTTTAATTAAAATACTACTTTTTAATGTAATCTTCTGGTCAGATGTTAAGCAGGGGGAAAAAACTCGTTAGTTAAAGACCGTAAAGGGTATTTAGTTCTTTTTACTTTCATTTGAAATACTAGTCTGTTAAATAGAAAAAATTGAATACTAGGACTTATTCAAGGCCCTCTATATCTCTCTCGATATTTATAGAGGGTCTTGACTTATTCCACTTTATCTAGCCGCAGGCTAGATGAAGTCCATGAGATTTGAAATACTAGTTTGGAATACACTGCAAAAAATAACTGATCTTGCATTAAAATGTATATTAATATCTGTTGCAGAATTTTTTTATCCTAACTTTTTATTATTTTTAATAATCTCTCTATATTAAAAAAAAGTAACAGTCACCGCCGCCGCCGCCGCTGCCGCCGCTGTTTCAGAAAATGATATTTTTGAACACTTTGAATTATCACTACGCAAAAACTATTTGAAGGAATATTATGAAATTTTGACCATTGATAGACAAATGTATGAGGGTCATTTCAGTTTCCAAACCTAATTAATTAGATAATTAGTTCTGGAGTTATTTAATGTCAAAGTCGAAAATTATTTTTTTCGGCTGCGAGTTCGCCCCCAGCAAAATCTATTTACAGCAGAAACATGATTTTTTGCAGACACATACTCTTAGGTATGAAGTTGTGCACCTCGTCGCCCTTTTTTCGAATTTCGAAGTATTTTGGGAGTAATTAAATTCTAAAGTTTCGAAATTTTTTACCCTTTTTCGGTTTTTTCGTTATAATAGAAAAACTAATCAAAGTAGAACTATGATATTTTAAACACGCATACAAATATTTTTTATAGAAAGATTGCCGTTTCATTTTTTAAAAAATTCGAATTAGTTTTAGAATTATTAAGATACCAAGTTTCAATTTTTTCTTCTCTTTCTGGTCGTTCACTAGAGAAACAGGCGATTATTTTTATGAGTCTGATTTCTTATTCCCTATGATTCACTAGATACAGACGTGCATTTTATAAATTTAAAAGCTTTTTAATGGCATGTTTTTTTTCTCTAAGATGGTTGATGATAATTAGTAGACTTGCTGGATATTTTTGAAAACATTTCGGTTAAATTATTGGTAAACTAAAAAGGAATATTTTAGTAACAGTTTTATTTTGATATTTTTGTAGTTATGGTCCGCATTAAGTTATTGGTAAGTTAGAGAGATAAAAGGTTTCGATTTTAAAGGATCATTAACTAAGCAGACAAGTTCCAGGTTTTACTGGATAGTTGAGATGAAACAAGCGAGCTCTGCTCGCTAAGATCGCGAAGCAATCTTCATAGAACTGCGAAGCAGTTCCGGGGGTTGGTGAGCGATAGCGAGCAGGGGGCAGAGCCCCCTAGTGTCTAAAATAATGCTTAATGAACAAAGTATATACTTGTGTAACAATTCTCGAATTTATAGAGTTCTTTCTATAAATAAAACCTTTGTTTACTTCTATCTCTCCTCGGACCTTTATCTTAGCTGGATGTTTATAATAAAATCCGTCCCCCATCTTGCGATAATCTCCGCGGCTATCAAATATGGTCTTGCTACGAGAAAACTTTACCTTTACAGCAAGATGTTCTACTTTTAGAGGGGTCCCGTTATTCTGTACTTTGTAATGATGTGATTATGACTTGATAGAGTAATCGAGAGAATCCTTATCCATATATTTTTTTATCGTCCCCTTCTCAAGTATGTCTTTCAGTAAAACATGATAACGTCTTTCTTAATGTGCGGAAATTAGATTGGACCTGTTTGTTAAGATAGAAATTACCTGATTGAAAGTACTAAAGTACATCAAGTATGTCTCGCCCAGAAAGGCGCCTGATAAAAAAAAGATCACTTATGCCATTTAAGGATTTTACCTCATTTTATTGCGTTAGGAAAATTTCTGAAATGCTGTGTAAGAAATTATATTACATTGTGTATAGAGACTATATCTCCCTATTTACTCATTGGCGCAACAGCCCTAGTGGGCCAAGGCCTACGAAGCCCATCTTCGTTTTCGTGACCGTGGGGCCCTGGGGTGCAAGTTGTTAGGCATGTGTCCCGGTTAGGTGGTCATTCTAACGCGAGACCCCCAGTGTTTAGTTCCCAAGCAAGCTTGGTCCTCATTTTATCGACCCACTGAAGGGATGAAAGGCTGAGTGGACCTTGCCCAGCCTGGGATTTGAACCCCGGGCCTGTGGTGTGGAAGCGCGAAGCACTACCACTGAGCCACTGGGCTTCTATATCTCCCTATAGGGGGTAGTTATTTTTCCCCTCTATCCACTCATGTGTAGAGCAAAGGTTGGAGATTGTTTTGAGCACAAAAAGTCAATTTTAATTTTTTGGACTTATTTCCTTTTTCAAATTGGCGATTCAATTGAAATCGCCTCTCTCCCTACAACATGCATTGCATCTTTCAAACAACATCACATTTACCAGGGAATACTACGTATCCATTCCTAATTGTAATTCCCTCGCTTTTGAAGCAATTGCACTTTGAGTATCATTTCTTTCTTAGAGCCAAGTCACACCTAGCAACCATAAGACGCGACAGCAATCAATCAAAGAGGGGGGAAAGCATGGAGTTCAGCCTGAGACTCCCCCTATCTTGACAGGAATCTTCATTCCTGTCAAGATAGGGGACTAGGCTTTCCCCATGCTTTTTTATGAAGATTGATTGCAGTAGCGACTATAAGCCGCTCAGTGTGTTTTGCACGTTAATATCCCGTGATACCGTGATCCATCAAGCAAGGAACACTCATCAAGGGGACACGACAACCTCCCTTGTCATTTGGTTGACATTCGTGCCGACACGTCTGCCCCAAAAGACGTCTCCATCTCCTCCTTCCCAGACGCCTTTTACAACCTCAGAGATAATCTTTCATTCATGACTATCCGCTGCTCGTGGTTACAGTTATTAACCTCCCCGTGGGTCGTAAACGATGGGCGTGGCTGCTTCATTCGATCTGCAGGAATGGCAACACCGTTATTACGATATTATGTTGTTTTCCCTGCGGCAGTCGTCCCGTTATTTGATTGAATGCCCGACGGTCGGGGATTGAAATGCGACGGGATTACGTTCCCCTTAATATGCTATTGTTCCTGACATGGGTCGAGGTCCACGCCCAACATAATACGGACCGGGATGTTCAGGGTAATTTCTCCCGAGGTTATCAGTTTGGGAAAATCGGCTGTAAGTATTACGAAATGCCGATTTTTTTTTCAACAACGCAGTATTTTTCCCACGATTTTTGCTGACAGCTATGTCATTATTTACAAAAAAAATTTCGGATCTGCAAACATGACTCTTTATTTTTAAGAAGAAATTGGGAGATATTCCCAAGAGAAAAGCCATCATCTTCAAATTCATGAAACTTATTGGTTTCATGTATCATATTTAAACTTTTACTCCCATTCTATATTTTAATGACCTTTTATTGCATTTTAAATAAGAGATGTATAGAGTACATCCGACAAGGGCCTTAAGCCTTCTAAAGTTGTTTTAATATCTTGTCTGGAGCATAATATCCTGATGGGGATCATGTGACATAAAGAACCAACCACAACCCAAGAAAAGCCACTTTGTTTGGAAACGCTTCGCAAGTAAAAAATTTGAATGCCTTTATAATTCAATAGGATAAATTTTTAAAGGTTCTTGGATTGTTTTCATTCCAATAGCATGCATACTGAATTAAGTAATGAAAGAAACACAACTCATTCACTACACCCTACTGATAACAAAAAAAACTTCTCAAACAAGCCATCATTGAAATGCGTGACATTCCCTTTGCTCGCTCTTCATCACTGAATTTATTTATGGGTATACCCAGTCCCTTTATAAACCCATTGAGCATTTTATGCCCCGCAGCAGAATGCCTCGTTAGTTTTACAGTCTGCTCCAAGAGGAGGAAGTTTTTTCACTGCCAGCTTCTTCATCAGCCTGTCATTAAAGCAATTGACTTCGCGCCATTTCCTGATTGTTTTCCGAAAAGAATCCCGACACTTGATGGGTTTCTCTAATTAAGATGGAATCATCTCTCAATTACTGATGGGGTTGGCCGTGACTCACCGGAGCGCGAGGGATTGCCTCTAAAGGAATGGAATGACAGTCGTGTTCTGTTGGTGATGGGGATAGTTTTGTTCTTCTATTTTAGTGTTTTTTAAGTTGGGCGATGATTTGTAATTTGTATTTTCAATCAGGGGCGTCATTTAGGGGGGGCAGGGGGGGGGCAACCGCCCCCCCCAAGGTTTCCACTGTAATTTGAAAAATAGCTGCAAGTCCCTTGAAAATTTTGTAACTTCCACAAGGAGCTTTGGGTGCAACTCAAAATGTCTCAAAAGGAGTTAAAACATTACTTTTGAGGGTTCAATTTCAAAAAATTTCCGGGGGAGGACCCCCGGCCCCCCTCTAAAATTTTCACGTCTCTTATTTAGTGTTTTCCCCCTTGAAAACCATTCCTTTTACAAGAAGCTTTTCTCTTTAGAAGTTCCCCAAAGAGTTTGAAAAAGAATAAAACACTAGTTTAAAGGGGAATTAAAATTCCTGGGGGAGGACCCCTAGCCCCCCTTAAAACTTTGACGTTTATTTATAACTCTTTTCCCTAGAAAATTATGTGGTTTACAAGAAACTGTTCTCTTTCGATGCAGCACAAAGGGTCTCAAAACGAGCTAAAACACTAATTTAAGATCCAAATTTTCAAAATTTTCCTGGGGGTGAACCCCCAGACCCCCCATTTTTTCTTGGAGTTCACGTTGTCAAATTTTGACATGATATTACCTTAAAAATGAAGTTCAGGCAACCCCCACCAAAAAAAAAATTCCTGGGTTAGCAATTCTTAGTTAGCAAGGTCCAGACCCATTTAAAAAAAATTCCTTGCCCCCCCCAACCAAAAACTGAAATGACGCCCCTGTTTTCAATATTTTGCTGTTTTTGATGGGAGAGTGTTTTAAATGACGGTTCATTGAGTATGTCACGTTTAGATCTTTCCCTCCCCCTTATTACAGACGGAGACATTCGAGAGATGGCTTTTGGTCGAGGGGAATAAAGAACGCATGTCGTAGTTGTCTTTCTATGGCGCCAAGAGATACGGGCAATACATGTTGTCTTATTGCGAATGCTTCTTTTACTCTTGAAACCCCGGGTCAACAACCCTTTAGTTGGAGAATTTACTTCTCTAAGTACCATTAGATAGAAGTATTCCTTTTCAAGACTCATTATTGCGTTGTTGGTTCAACGAGTAGTAATGCCGGTATTGACAAATATCATTAATCAACCTGCAAGCGAAGGTTTTCTGTATTTTAGCAAAATGTTTTTGTGGACTACTTGACATTGTTATGGCAATGTATAATTTTTGAATTTTATAAATACCAAATAGATGCATTTTTCTAGTGAAGAATAGAAAGACATCTACTTTTCTCCAGTTTTTGAGTTTATCTACTTTCTCCTACTTTCATTCTTAATTTCTATTTCTCCCTTAAATAATAATCCCTTAATTAATACACCACAATCAGCCACACTTTTAATGTATAATCCATTTTCTTCTCTCCTTTTCTTTCCACATTTCCCTCTCATTTCTTCACCTTCCTTCCTTATTTCTCCTCAACTCGAATATTAACTTTTCTCTCCTTTCTCCTCATTTCCCCTTTCACCATTTTCTCTTCTTTTGCCAATATAATACATTTATATTTACTGTCTTTTATAGTGTCGCGTACCACGATAGGGAAGGTTGGACATTGATTAGTAACAGTGCATGAAATTAAAAGACAAAAATCCGTTACCCCACAATTTGTTTTTTACCTATGTTTATTCTCCTTTATTTTGCCAGTAGTTCTTGTCTCGTGTGCCACCCCATGCATTGTTTGTAGCGTGGAACGGAAATAGAGGAACCGCGTGGACGCAATCTCGTGTTCCATCCTATCAGTTCCTCCCGATCGATCGAGCTACTTCTCTTTGTTCTTTACCGGCCTCTTCAAAGATTCTTTTCTCGACCACCACTCCTCTTCGAAGGATCCCGCAATAGTGGCCTCCTTCGAAATGATGAAGCGTCGAAAAAGTCATCTTTGCTTCCTTTTCCGCTTTCTGACTTTCAAGTGTGAATTTTTCGGGCTTGTTTTATTTTTATTTGCTACGTGTTCACTGTAAAGAATGAGTGTTTATACATAATGTTCTGGTAAAATTGAATGTGAAAATGTGTGCGTGCGACTGATTCTTTCATCCAGCTCACTCATCTGAACTGTTCTTTTTTTCTCGTTAGAGTTTCATAAACATGTTCACCTTCACTGTTAGGAATTAGCAATCAAAACGTGCGATTCCCGTATGGAGCTTTAAGCTTGTTACGGTTTGGAAAGACATAAAAGCATTAGAGAGGATAAAATGGATTATAACTTGTCGGGTGTGCCGTACCCCAGGCGTTAGATAGTTCCCCTTTATCTAAAAATGACTTTTTTAGATGGCAGGAGTAACACCACTTAAGTGCAATCCACTTTCGACTTGAAAAACTTTTAAAAAAAAACTAAGAACAAAAAAAAGGAAATTCAGATATTTTAAAGTTTTTTTATGATCCATGATTTGTTTTTGAATCTATAATAATAAAAGAGCTTTACGGTTCATTCATTCATCGATCGATTCATTCACCTATCAACGCACAGCAAAATCTACCGGGGCTAAAGAGTCGAAACTTGGTGTGGTGGAAGACTTTACGGTGTATGCGCGCACTAAGAAGGGATTTTTCGAAATTCTTTTTTTCTGACCCATAGGGGTGCTTGGAGTGTTTTCTACGTTTTTGAGCCTACCACCGTCCCAAATGACCCGAGATCTTCGTAACTTCGCAGGAAGGTACCTAGCCACAATATCTAGAAAGGCATTTTTCGAATTTTCGATGTTCGAATTTTAAGGGGTCTAAAAATTTCAAAAACCCGATTTTACTGAGCATAAACAAAGTTTTACATTTTAGAAGAAAAACATACTAATAATTTGATATTTCGAAGCGACCGGTTGGTATTATTTTCTTAAGAATATTTCAAAGAAAGTAATTTCTGGATTTTTCGATATTTCATTCTGGAGGGGGTGCACGGGGGTTTGAATATTTACTCCGGTTTTTAGTTTTTGCTTTCTATCGCCCACCTTATTAATGCGATTGGTATGAAATTTTAGCATGTTGTTCCTCACACAATCGGGAAGGTTTTCAAAAAAGAATTTTTGAATTCAAACCATTCTAAGCTGTCTTTTTTGGCCCTTTTCTAAATTCTTATGCGTAGCTTCAATGTTAAATTGATAACGGTTATTGCTCCTTCCAAGTGACGCAAAACCTCTATTGTTAGAAATATTTGCTTAAAAATATTTTATAGCGATCAGAATTTTTAAAATATCTGATAAAGAAATAATCTATAAATATATAAAAACGTTTGTGGCTATGTATGTATGTGGAGGACGCATCTCCTCCCAAGCCACGCCGAAGGCGTGGCCAAAACTCAGTATATAGGCGTATCTCGAGGCGGGAACGATCACTGTCAAGTTTTCCAAGCTCGAAAATCGAATAATTACGAGTAATTAGCGAATTTATAGCCAAAAACGCTTATTTCTCCATTTCTCTACTAGAGTAGATCTGCTCGACTCACTATTGTAAGCGAGATGAAAACCTCAAAAAATAAATATTTTAACTTGAAAATCTCGATAATTGTCCATTTAAAAAGAATATCAGCTATGAAAACATTAAAATAAATTCAAATGATTTATTTTAAAACGTTATTTTCCTTTATTTTAAGGTATTTCCTTTGAAATTTAAATATTTATGGAAACATGTAAATTTTTTTTCATGGAAAACGACTTAAAAATAAAACATTGTTTCAAATGAAGCGGTTCACTAGACTTTAAAATTTACTAGATTCTTTATAATTGTTTCAGATTTGTTATTTTTGTTCACTAGACTCATTAATTTACTAGGAAACATTGCCGAGAACACCGGGAAAAGAAAAATTACCGAGAACATCGGGATAGGAAAATTATCGGGAACATCGGGATAGGAAAATCATCGGGAACATCGGGATAGGAAAATTATCGGGAACATCGGGATCAGGAAAATTATTGGGAACATCGGGATCAGGAAAATTATTGGGAACATCGGGATAAGGAAAATTACCGGGAACATCGGGATATGAAAAATTACCGGGAACATCGGGATAAGGAGAATTATTGGGAACATCGGGATAAGGAAAATTACCGGGAATCCCGGGATATGAAAATTTACCGGGAACACCGGGATAAGAAAAAGGCGTCTGGGATACCGGGATGATTGGTAATTGCTAATTTACAAATTTGTAAATGTATTTTGAAAAAAATTAATTTAAAAAAAATTATACTCTCCACCCGTGCAAGGCCGGGCATATCCGCTAGTTTGTGATAAAATAAATTTTTACAATAAATTAAAACTATTTAACCGAAAATTTTTAACTTTTTTTCCATTCAATAGAAATTTAAAATAGCAATATTTCATCAGCAGCATTTTAGATAGTTGATACCAATAATTCAAATAATAGTCCAGTCAAATTGTCCTAAAATAAGGCCATTTTGGGAAAATTTTGGGGTAGAAGATATTTTTTGCTATCTGTATGTTTTTTGGGGTGCTGAATCCGAATCTGAGGTTTGCCAACAAAATTTCGTGACGGAACATTGTGAAAATTCGAAAAAATGGCAAAAATTCGCCCCTTTTTTTCGTTTTCGGCCCCTAGAACATTACTTTTGCGCTTCTAAGGTAAACAGTCAATCCAAAAAATAAAGAGCACTAACCAAGCTACAAAAAAGTCAATTACAAATTTTCTCTCAGACGCATAGTTTCGCCGATAGAGCACGTTGAAAAAGGGGCTATTTTCGTTCGATTGGTAAAAAATCCAAAAAAATTCACTAGTATCTCCAAAAAAACCGCATTTTTGGAACAGGATACTATAAAAACTGCCTAAATAACATTTCACATGAAATTAGCCATCTAAAAACTCCAATAATGATAACTCAATGCATTTTTGTTCGGTGATTTCTCTTAAGAACGAAAGTTCGACAGGAGATAATGGTATTTCTATAACTAAGTTGCTTCTTCGAAATTACATGCAAAATTTTTCTATTGACTGCTCTATATGTTTTTGAGGGTGCTGAATCCGAATTTGAGGTTTGCCAACAAAATTTCATGACGGAACTTTGAGAAAATTCGAAAAAATGCCAAAAATTCACCAATTTTGTTCGTGTTCTGCCCTTAGAACATACACTTTGAAGTTCTGAGCAGAAAAGTCAACACCAAAATAAAGAAGAGAAAACAAGCTACAAAAAAGTCAATTACAACTATTTTCTCAGATGAAGGGTTTGGACGCTAGAGAACGCTGAATATTGGGGAGTGTTTGTTCCATTGGTGGAAAATTCATAACATTTCACTCGTATCACCGAAAAACGGCCTGTTTTGGAACAGGATACTATAAGAACGGCTTCAATTGTGTGTTACGCCCATGAAATCAACGTTCTGCATACTCAAATGTTAATTGATAAATAATTAAACATAACTATAAAATACGACCATTAGCAACATTTTGGGATTACTGTAACATTGCTCATTGTTAAAGGCTTTAATCAAAGTAATATATAGAAAAATAGGTACTACATGAAATAAATCGTGCCTTTAATTAATTAATGCACTATTAAAGCCTTTAACAATGAGCAATATTCAGCACCCCAAAAAACATACAGATAGCAAAAAATATCTTCTACCCCAAAATTTTCCCAAAATAAATACTATTTGACTGGACTATAATGTCTACTTTTATTTCATGTTTGAAGGCGATTTCTTTAATGAATGAGTTGGTAATAAATCAATCAAGGGGAGTTCAGGGGGTCTCCCCCTGACCTTTTTTTAATTTTAATTTTAAAAATCGGTTATTAACACTTTAATTCCAAAAAATTTTTGTCAATCAACCAAGGGGGGTTCAGGTGGTCTCCCCCTGACCTTTTTAAATTATAATTTAAAAAATCGGTTATTAACACTTTAATTCCAAAAAAATTTTGTCAATCAACCAAGGGGGGTTCAGGGGGTCTCCCCCTGACCTTTTTTAATTTTAATTTAAAAAATCGGTTATTAACACTTTAATTCCAAAAGTTTTTTAATTTGTTTTAGATTTCAGGAAAGTATTTATTTCTTATTTGCTTTGAATTTTATGAAAACAGCGGGATGAAGGGGGTTGATAAATGGAGGGTTCAGAATAGAAATATGGACCAAGTCCACTTTAGCTACTTTTGAGCTACAGACGTTTAAAGTTAAAGCTTCATAGGAAATTACATGTTAACGCAACAGAACTTGCTGCTGCCAAGCGGATATTATCAGAACTAGGACTTGGTTCATTATTGCACTGAAATTTTACATAGTTGGTGCATGTTATAGCGTTGCTTACTCAAAAATGACAAAAAGTGGACTTGGTCCATTTTAATTCTGAGCCCTCCAAATATTAAGTATAGGGAAGAAAATAATTCTTATTTATTTTATCACCCAGTTTGAAAATCCCTTTTTTCCCGAGCAACGGCGGGTATATCAGCTAGTAAATAATATAGTTTGAAGTTTAACTTAATTTTTTCTTGCATGTAGCTAAGTAAATGGAGTTTTCTCAATAACTTTTCACGTTAAAGAATTCTTGGAATGGATTGCTGAAGCATTTTAAATACGGATGTACGAAAAACCGTTCAATGCAAAAATCGGTCAGCGAAAACCGTTCAATAAAAGACAAATTTAATACATATGTAAGCCATAAGTTTTTTGAACGGTTTTTGCATTGAACGGATTTTTCACGACACCCTTAAATATTGATTCAAATTCAGGATATCCTTATTGGCGCTCTATGCCTTGAGGTGGCCCTTTTACCATAAAAATACCACCAACCAATCGAATCCAGGATTTTCTTTGGGAAAAAACTATGGGTCACAAATATTTTGTCTTCGGGAACTTAGGCCTTAAGTGTACTTTTTTAATATATTGTTTGCATTTTGATCGATGTTTTTAAATAAATAGGATATCGTAAAAAATGTTATTTTCTTCAAAAACGTTTCTTTTATTATCCCCTTACATCATTATGCCCAAATTAAAGATAAGAGCTCAAAAAAGGGCATTGAACACAAAGTTCAAAATGCGCTCTGTCCCCTGCCTTTCAAAACTTAACTATTTTTTTAAAATCCATCCTTTCCCTCCCTTCATTGATAACCACAATATTCACCCTCCTTTTATTTCGGGGTATATTTCGGTCAAGGTTCTCCTCTTCCTCGAGAGGCTCTGGGGGCACCCCTCTCTTTCGATGAGCTGCACCGAAATGTCACGGGCATGCGCTGCGTCCCTGGGTTCAACCACCGGGACCATTCCACTTTCGGAACAGGGGGCCCGCTGGCTCTTGTTTTGGGAGGAGCGAGCGCGTGGTTCGGGGGGAGGGATCAAAGAGCATCCTTTCTCTCCTCTTGCTCTTCCTTCTCCTCTGGCATCATCCGAAGGAGTTGTGGGGAGAAAGCGCTCTAGTGCTGGTATCCCCGATGCACTCGATGTTGTACATTAATTATTCGATGTTTGAAGATAACTTTAATTGAGAATATAGATTTTTCCACAGAGAATGTATTTTCCAATCTTTTTCTCAAGAAAGCATAACTGAACACGAGTTTATTTCAGTTCACACACAATAAAAATACTCAAGGATTGACGAAGTAGTCTGACCCTTCGGGAATGGATCAATCACTTAGAGAAAAATAGAGACCCAAAAGAACTATCTTATTACTCTAAATTCATTATTGTATTTTCGATTATTAAATTGTTGATCGTTTTATTTTTCACATTCCATCTCTATTCAGCAAAATATCAATTCCATATTCCTCTCAATTTTTTAGTTGCAGTTTTATCCATTGCACAAGCAATAGAGTCGTTCAGTTGTTTTCCCAATATTTATTTTGCAGCTATCCCGCATCCCCTTTTGCTTTATAACTATTTTTTCTTTCTTTTTTTGGAGGGAAGCGCAACCAAATTTCACCCGCAGACTGGTGGAGTGGTCGTTTTATGTAATGGAAGTATCCATAAGTATGATGCAGAAGTTTCAAAAATGATTCCAATCCCCATCCGAGCAGTTATTTTTCAACTACATTACTTACCGTCATCGCTCTTTTTTTCACTTGCTCTTGCATTACTTTCGCGAAATTTCCTAGTGTTCCCAACTTTGGATACGATTTAGTAAACAAAATGGTAGCTATTAAGTTAATTACAAAATCGATATGGATTACAAATTTAAAAAATATAAACTTTAAAGTTGCTTTTGATGTGAACCTTATTCCGCCAAATCAAATATATTATAAATACAATTTATTTACCAGTATTATATTCTGGATAGGTCTCTTGGACAGTTAACTGAAGTGTTTAAAATTATTGCTTAAAAATTATTTCCCTCTATTTTCAATTAAATATTATTATGTCAGATATGTTTAAGTTACTGAATACTACTATAAAAGATTTAATCCTTTTGTAATATTGATGTATATTTTTTGTAAAAATAAAATTTCAGAACATTAAAAGAAGTATCCATTTTTTTAAAATTGGGATACTTCTTTGGGATACTTTGTCTGATTAAACACTTAAACTGTTATAAATGAAGAAAAAAGAGAATATACTTAAACAATAAAAAGAGCTTAGATATAATGTGTCTTATTAGTTCCATCGAAAAGTTTAGTTATCAGATGAAGTAAAGTTCAAAGCAGGGTGTTAGCTTTTAAATATTTATTCCACCAATTGTAATTTGAATGTGTTATTAATTATTAAACTCAAATCAAATCAAATCAAATTTATTACAAAAAGAAAAACATAATATAATACAATCACAAATACAAATACAATTTAACAAGTTTAATACATACAAAAGAGAGAGAGAAAAATATATATATATATATATATATATATATATATATATATATATATATATATATATATATATATATATATATATATATATATATATATATATATATATATATATATATATATATATATATATATATATATATATATATATATATATATATATATATATATATATACAGTAAAGCACCGTTTATACGTCTTTCAAGGGACCGACGTAAAACGGCGTATAAATGAAAAGACGTATAATTGAAAACAATTTTGATTATTTGAATTAATTGGGACTTGGCGAAAACGACGTATAAATGTAAAAGACGTATAAATGAGAGACGTATAAACGGTGCTTTACTGTATATATATATATATATATATATATATATATATATATATATATATATATATATATATATATATATATATATATATATATATATATATATATATATATATATATATATATATATATATATATATATATATATATTAAAAAACCCACGTTTTTTAAATTCTTTGGCAACATCTTGCCTTGTTTTTCATTACTTCGAATATAAATTCGTCTTGAAACCATCGTAAGTTTTACTTTCTCCTCTGTTTTCTTTCCCACGGTTCGGACCCCGATGGCCGATATCTATTCCTTGGCGTATATCGCCCTATCGGCCATCACAGAAAACCGTGGTTCGCTGGCACCCGGGGTTCCTGATGAAGTGGGTGCCGGCTAATTCTTTGTTTTTTTAATTTTTGTTGTCTGGGTCTGCTTCTCAGGGTAATTATGCCAATTTTGATTAGTAATCGATGAATTTTTTACTTATTAAGGGAACTGATTTGCATGGCTGCATGGCGCCGGCATGTTGTGTTCATTTTCTAATTCTTTAAAAATAATTTAGAATGTAATATTATATATATATATATATATATATATATATATATATATATATATATATATATATATATATATATATATATATATATATATATATATATATATATATATATATATATATATATATATATATATATATATATATATATATATATATATATATATATATATATATATATATATATTAAAGAAATAGTGAGAACTGATAGACTAAGTGAAAACCTGACAATTTTAAAAGAGGGATTCAACGTTATCTTGGTCAAGAATAAAATCAATACAAAGTTTTTTAAAAAATC
Organism: Tetragnatha versicolor; assembly: GCA_024610705.1. Classification (NCBI taxonomy): domain Eukaryota; kingdom Metazoa; phylum Arthropoda; class Arachnida; order Araneae; family Tetragnathidae; genus Tetragnatha; species Tetragnatha versicolor. Next base: position 46,356,248 of record JANDEH010000004.1, on the reverse strand, counting down.
TTATATTGGATTCTGTTTGAATTTGGCTTGGTAATTTATTAAAAAAAGTAACCGAAAGATATTGAAAATGTTTTTTATATATTTCTTTACGAGGGGTAGGTACTAAGAAATAATTTTGTCTGCGGAGGTTATATGAATTGTTAGAGTTTAATGTTGCCCATGTGGGGAATTTCTTTAAAAAGAGTAGACTATTTAGTATAAATAATTGGCGCACTTTTAAAAGATAATTATTCTCAGGAAAGTAACGTAGAAATTTCTTTTGCAAGTTAATTAATGGTAAAACGTTGGATATGTATTCTCCGCCCCAGATTATTATACCATATTGTAATCGAGATTGAACCCTAGCAAAATATAGTTTTAGAAGCAAATCCGAATCAAAAAAATTTTTTAAGTGATAGAATTTGAATAAAATATATCTTAATTTACTACAGATTGAGTTAATATGATCTTTAAATTTCCAGTCTTTATTAAATAGGATGCCTAAATATTTTAATGATGAGGAGTAATTAAGGATATGATTATCACAAGATTTAATTTTACAATCACAAAAGTATAATTTAAGCTTAGTTTCATCATTAGATCTTAAAGAAAACATAGTATAACTTGTTTTATTTACATTTACCTTTAGCTCATTGCTTGAAAACCAATTGTAAATTATTTCCAAATCTTGATTAATCATATTTTGTAAAAGGTCGTAAGAACGAACTGAATATAATATTATTGTATCATCCGCGAATGTAATTACTTTACCCAACAGATTCAACTTACAAAAATCGTTGATATAAATGTTAAACAAAAGAGGTCCAAGTTTGGAGCCTTAAACTCTTATTTCTCTAATATTTATTTATTTATTATTAAATCTTATTTACTCGTATTTTTTTATTCTAGGGTGACCTTAATAATGTAGAGAAAAAGGCTATTTTTTTAACAGTACATGATATAGGCAGTAATCGTAAGTAACTTTTCCTTTATATCTTATTTACTTGTTTTAATTTTTTTTCAGTTTAAAAAAACCCTAAAGAATACAAAAGTTGATTTCTGAATTTATGTACAACATACTTTTTCTGGTACCAATATAATATTTTTCTGATGAGAGATGAACATTTTTCTTTTGACATTTTAGGCTGAATAGTGAATACTGTTTTCTGTTTTCAGATTCAACATTCCTAGATTTTGTGGATCACCCTTGTATGAATGAAATTAAACCTAGGTCCGTGTTCATACACATCGATGTGCCTGGACAAGTTGACCATGCAGATGAACTTCCTTCTGAGTAAGGCATAGCCATAATTTTTATAAGCAAAACTTCTTAACATCATTATAATCTCCATAAACACTTTCATTCCTACTAAAGTTATTGATTCATATTACTTAATGTAAGCAATTGTATATATTTTGGGTAGTTTTCTTTCAGTGATTTCTCTACTTATATTTTTAGATTGTTTTGTATCAACTGTGTCTACCGTTACTATCTATTGTATTATGAAAAATTTTGCTTATTTCACACAATGATAATGATTTTCAAATCTTGTATAATATGTGATAAACAGTTGATTTTTTTGCAGGTTTCAATTTCCTACAATCCAACAAATGGGTGAAGACCTTGTTTGTGTCTTAGACCAACTTAAGTAAGAAATTTATTTATGCATTTTCATAATATCCCCTATAGGTTTTTCTTATTTGCTAAACAAAACCTTAAGCTTCTGTTTGAAAATGATGATTTCACCTTTTGTGTTACAAAAATACCAAATTGTAATTTATAAATAAAAATCGTAATTAAATACTGTCAAACAAAGTATTATTGTAAAGTGAAGTGTATTAATTAATGTTAGGAAGTAATTAATATTTATTCTTCCCTTATAAAATATGCATTTTTCAAAATAGAAGATAATTTTTCTGCTTTATTTTGTCAAAGCTACTAAAACAAATGCACCAAGTATGCAACATCATACTTTATTTGTTATCCTTATTTAACTCGCATTTTTCACAAAATAACAGAATACAACTAATTTGTTTAATAGATGTAATTTTGTCTTCATATAATCTCAGTTTCCAGTAAATAATGATTATACTAATTGTGCGATTTTTTTATATTTATCTATAAATTTTGGGTTATTTTCAGAGTCAAATTAGTAGTTGGTTTTGGTGAAGGAGCAGGAGCAAACATTTTAGTTAGATTTGCAGTAAGTATTTTAATCCAAACTTATGAGAACTAAACTAGTAAAGAAAATATAATTTTTGAATATTTGAGTTTTCTATCTTGGTTGATGAACATAACTTGCTTTGAATTTAAACCTTATTTTCAAAAAGAATAATCTACCTGTCTATTAAAACTTTGGAATTTAATTTACGTATCATTACTTTAGATCTTTTATGGAAATTAGAGTAGATGTTTTTATAAAAATTAAGTTTTGCTGAAATTCCTTAATGCATATGACATTTTCACTCTTTTATGACTTGACAGAATTTCAAAATCCAAGGTAGTTAACAAACTTGTTCTTTTAGTTAGCTCATCCATCTCGAGTCCTTGGATTGGTTCTTATTCATTGTGTTTCCACTGGAGTAGGAGTTATGGAATATTTTAAAGACAAAGTATGGCTAATATTTTCACATTTTTTCATTGGAAGTAATTGTGTTTGAATTGTTTAATATTTTTATATTTGATACTTATGCTTAAAATCTAAATGCTGGAAATAGCTTTTAGAATATGGTAAAAGTAACTAAAAACATTAAATTTGAATTGGAAAAAAAAATAATGCTTTCTTTGGAGTATACTGCATGTAACTTCAATTTAAATGATAACTTTTTAATACTTTTTATAGAGTTTTAAGTGTTTATTTTTAGAGAGGATTCTACTTTAACTATTTTTTATTTATTCAAAGTAAGCTAACAATGCCTCTAGTGTATTTGTTATCCTTGAGTTAAGAGTTTTTTTCAAACTAGCCTTTATTAATTTCAAGCAACACAGTTAATAAGTCAAAACATAAAAAGTAATGACATATTTTACATTTATTTACAGTTCATGAACTGGAAGTTATCAAATGTTGGAATGAATCCATCTACAGAACAGTATTTAGTATTGCACAAATTTGGAGCTGTAAGTAATTGTTCATAAAATTTCATTTAAAAACTTGTGTTAGATAAAATAGAACTTTTAAAAAATCTACCTAGATTTTTTTTACTTTCTACTTGACTTCCTAGTTAAATGAATATAAAGTGATTATTTTACTCAATATCTCTAATAATAAACTACCTAATTTAACTGAATTGAAATCTATAATTGAAAACTTTAATACAAATTACTTGGAAATTTTACTTTCTTAATGTTAAGACATTATTACTTATGTAAATGTAATTGATAGTTTTTCCCTTAATTCATTTGTACTTAAATGTGTGAATGCAGTACTAAGTTTATCGGGATGGTTGATTTGAGTTTCATGGTGTACATGAGGAGAAAATAAATAGGAATTACCTTAATGGTTAAAACAATCTGAATTTATTCACTTTTATATTACAATTTTACTGGAAGTTTATGCCCCTTTAAGTATTTCGAATGTGTTTCTAGCTGAATTACTTTTGATACCACATTAAGTGATCAAGAAGTTGATTGATAATAATTCTCAATCAATCAATCAATATTTTTAATCAATTTGTTCAATCTTTCTCCAGATAAGTTTCCAATAAAACTCCATGCAAAAGTTTAATTATTTTTTAAGTGTTGATCATTAATAATATGCTTAACAAAATATCAATTTGACTTACTTGAAATATGCTGCTGAATAGGCTAAGTATTTTTGAATTTTTTTGAACATTTACCAAGTAATGCTTATTGGTGACTCAGGATGTTTTAATTGATTTCTTGAAATAACATTCAACAGGCAAAATTTTATATTATTACATGAGAAATTTGTAATGTTACTGAAAAATCCTTTAAAAAAGTTAAATAAGGCTAGTTTTATTCACTGTAGTAAAATACTTAAATAGTTTCAAAGGGTATCATAAAAGACAGACTGTTTTAAGTCTTTTATTTTAGTTCCACTTTTTTAAAATTGACCTATGGTTAATTAAAGGCATTTAAAAAGAAATTTGGGTTGTTTCCATTCAGTTATCTGGGTTTTTATTTTATACACAGTTCTAAGTAATACAGCTAATACTGTTGAACTATTCTGAATTTTCATCTATTCTGTCAGAAAATGTTTCCGTCAAAAAAGTAATGAATATATTTAAAAGTTTATATCATTCTATACGCTATGAATATTACATTCTGAGTTACCATTGTAATTTGCACTAGTAATAATCTTTACCAATTTGGATATTGGCTTATGAAATATGTGTGCTTCTCAATTGAAAATAAAGTAGCATGATCTGTAATTCAATGCATCATAAAAGATTTGAGCAGCTTTACTGATATCCTACTTATTTTATCTTCTGGCTCTTAACTTATATTAAGCATGGGAGCATACTGTAAAACATTAGATCAATTTATAAAGGAAGTGATATTCAGTGTTGTATGATGAATGTTTAAACATTTAGTTGGTGCTTTTATTGATGTTTTACTCCCTGCCACTTCAATATATTCTATATAGCTTATTGTTATTTCTGCCTGATTACTTAACTCTTACTGTGGTTCTGTTTTCTTAAAAATATCTTTTCCACCTTCTATCTTGTGGCTTCTACATCATCTCTCGTGACATGAAAAAAAGGAGGTAAAACATTTCCCAAATTGTGTGCTTGAGTTGCTTTTATATTTGCATCGGTTACCTCATAGCATTTGTAGAAACAGCATGGTTCCTTGTGCATTGTGGCTGTCACTGACTAGCACTCTAGATTTCTTAGTTAGATGCTAACCAAATTCCCTTAACATTTACTTTCATTATTGTTGAATTTTGCTTGTAGTCCCTAAAAAAGGAAAGTATGGCATTCCCACTTCCAAATCCTGGATGTATCCGCTAGAGCTGTAAAAGCTAAAATAACATGTTTGGTTTATTCGATGCATTTTAAGTATTTAAAGGTAACTTTAACACTTTTAAATGTAACACATTGGCTTTAACAATAGAATATATCTTCTGAAATTCCCTTTCAAGTGATACCAAAATATATAATGAAATAATATTTGAAATTGGGTTTGCCAATTCCATAGAAATCACTATTTTCAGAAAGCACGACCTTAGACATTTTATTGCTTGATCACATTTTCCACTTTATCTTCTCCCATTTCTTTGTTACACTTTTCCAACTGCATTTCTCTTTCAGTGTTTATTTCAATAAAAAAATATACATTTCCTGACCTTAAAGCATGAGCTTTTTTTACTTTCATTCAAGATGTTTGCTTAAATGCCAACTAGTTTACAAATGTCATGCATTTTAGTTTTTACAAATTTAAAGCACATTTTCTGCTAATTTTATCATTACTCTTTCACCTTCATACACTTGTTAATTAGCACTAGAATATCTGCAGTAGAATTTTGAGCACCACAATTTATTTTCAATCTGATATTTGATTTTATGCCATTTCCTTAGGTCTCACAATCAGTTCTCATTTAGAACCCATAATTAAAATGTTTAATCAGTAGAAATATTTATATGTTGGCTAGAAGAGTCTAAAACAGTTAACTCTGTTTGCAACCCATAAGTTGATTTAGAAATTCAATGATTTCCTCACATATTTCTAATCTTGTGAAATGATTTTTTGTGTATATCAGGGGTGAAGATATTCCTGGATGGGGTGCCACCAGAAATCCAAGAAATTGTATATTTTGTTACAAGAAAAAATTTTGGTTACTAGAATTAGAGCATTATTGAAATATATTTTTTGAAAAGTTTAATTTATAAATTCTTGTTCTACACTGCAATAATCTTAATTCTATACTGAATGACCTAGAATAGTTGAGCTGTTTTTACTCTCTTTGTTTTTACACAAAAAATAATGGGTTTTAGAGTTGAGGTCAGTTTCACCCCTCCCCTGGTATATTGAAGTTCAACTTTTGAAAAGGATTACAAATAAATTTAAAATAAATCATTTCATGTATTTTCAAATACCTAAAAAATATACCAACATATTGTTAAAACAAAATATCTACTAATTCAGGTTTTAAGAAACCCACAATAAACATATGTGCATTTAATTTTTAATTAAAATATATATGTTCTTAAATTTGAATTATTTTTTCACAGCAACTGGAAAGTGTTGAAAACAAAGAAACACTGATCCAGGACTACACAGAAAAACTGAAGAATAAAATCAATGCTAAAAACCTCCGTCGTTACGTAGAATCCTACATGAAGTACATCCTCTTTTACTTCTTTATTACTTATCCTAATCATTTACTTTAAATTTTATCCACATAAATAATGAAATTTCCCTTTTCAGCCGGAAAGACATTACAAGTGCCATAGAAAGTAACCTGAAGTAAGTGAAATATTTTGTGCTTGTTTTTTGGTTATTCTTCAAATAAGTGATGAGATTAATATTTATTTCAACTTTTTTTACTTGTAATTTTTGCAAAGTAAATATTTTGACTGGTTTCTAGGTCAATGGATGTACTGCTAGTAAGTGGGGGTCGAGCAGCACATTTACAGGCCGTCCAGAACCTATATGGGCGCATGGACAAACAGAAAACCTCTTTTCTCAAGTTGGACAGTGTAGGGGATGTCTTTGCTCAAGCAGTGAGTATACTGTGTTTTTAGAATTTATCCTTCTTCTTACTTGGCTGTGTTTGGAGGCTTAGTCTGTGTTTTGCCATTCCCACTGCCTGATATTGACGTGTATATTTCTCTTTGGTGTTTTAAATTCTTTACCAACCTATCCTTAAGGCTTGAGTTACCAGATGAATAAGAATCTTTGTTCAACCAAAATGTTATAAGCTGTCTTTCATATCACCTTAACATACCTAACTGCACTAATATTTCATGAGCAATTCACTATCTTATCCATGATCCTATAGGTGTAATAAAAAATTATTAATTATCTTATTTAAAGGAGATATATTTTTTTCCTTTGCTCTCACCATATTATCTTTCATATGATTAATGTTATAAAATTTTTTTCTAATTATCAAGATTTTATAGTCCAGTGAAAGTAAATTTAGTAATAAAATCTCTTGTGCTGATATTTTATACTTTTTTCCAGCCCGAAAAATTGTCCCAAAGCTTACTTCTGTTTGTTAAAGGACTTGGCTATTGTAAGTATAATAAGATGTACACAGTTTTTCCAAATTTTTTGTTTACTTTCTAGTCTAGTATATAGCAAAAATCCATTTAATTACAAAAAATGACATGAATTGATAAGTAGTTTCAGTTTTAATTCCAGGCTGAGTGGAATTTCAGGAAACAAAACATGATTTTAAAGTTCTCATCTTCTTTTATTTAGTTATATTTGTAATTTTTAGACAGTTTGATTTAATCATATAAAGTAATCAATTTTAATGCACATTGTACTGACTTAAAAACATCAAACAGTTAATCAAATATTGAATGTCTCACAATTAAACTATGAAGAAGTTTTAATTGCTGTAAGTACCTTATAGTAAGGATTTACTAGTTACAAAAGGGTATCGTTGAGGGTTCATTGGAAATATAATAGGGTTCATTGGAGAAAACTCTTAAAAATAAATGAAGTTAAAAATAAATAAGTAAAAGGAACTACCAAAATATTTTGTAGAGCTTAATGAGCTCATATAGAGCTACATGAGCTTTCAAAAACAATGACACAAGTCCATAATAGTAAAATTTTAGGTACAGAAAACCTTCAATTTCTCAAAATTAATATTATTGGCCTTATGCCACAACCATTCTGAGAAGATCATGTGTTTCAGCTACTAAATATAAATTTCAATGCGCCTTTAGAAGTAGCAGGGGTTCATCTGGAAATAAAATGGGTCCTTCACAAAAGTCCAAAGATCAAAAGTGGTTTGAAAACAGCTTTCAGAATGTGTTTCTATCATTTTGAGATAGAATTTGCAAGTTTTAGACCCATACCAAAAGTTGTGAATGCTGTGAGTGATTGCACTACAAATCCTTCACTTTCACATAACAGGACCCTGGTAGAAAAACCTGGATGAACCCCTGGTCTCACTATTAACCCCAAGTATATAAATTGAGTTGAATATTTACCATGAGCAGAGATGAACTGGCTTGTGTCTCCTCCAGTGACCTCTGTGACCATGCCAGGAGTGGAGCGGCAGCGCACCTTCTCCGGGGGCGACCCCAAGTCTCTTGGCGCCATCGGCCGGAGGCGCACGCTCTCCATGGAAGAGTACGACATGCCTCGTCCCCGCAGGCTCTCCCTTACCATCCCACAGAAGTGAGCCGTGGCAAGGAAGACCTCTTCAGTGTCTCTGTCTGTCTGTGCTTCGTTTTTTTGGCAGGACCCTTCCTGAACCACGCTGCTGTGTGTGCAATGCTTTTCGTTACTCGTTGAGTTCTGGACCGGTGAAGTGGAAGAGTTCTCGTTTTTATTTTTGTTAAAGATAGTTTATACGTCATTGTGTTCTTTTTTCGAAGATTTATTCTGGTTATTTCACTTTTTGACCTGATGTGGGTGAATGAATTTTGATCGGTGAAATAATAGATAAAGGCAATTGTTGTTGATGAATCATTTTTTTGTTTCTTTGTAAAACAAAGTTTCTTTTTATAGTGTTCCTATTAAGCTTTTGATTGTTGACTTGAACATGTAAGGAAATATGAAAACACTCAGATCTTGTGCCCCTGTGAGTGAAAATTTCGATGATGGTGAATATTTGGACTTTTTTGCTCAACTGAGAATGGGAAAAGTTTGATCTTGTTATGAAAATTATTCTTTAAATTCTGAAACCAAAGTTTTTCTTTTTTGAACATATTTTTTTTACCTCATTCATTAACTTTTTACCAATACTGTCAAGTTTTGTCTCTTGAGCTTCGCTCGCACTGTTCCAAAGAGCCTGAATAAAGAATGATGAAGAGGAAAGTAAGCAGTGCAGGGGTACTATTCAAAAGCTGTTGCTTTCTCAGATTGTGCTCAGGAATGGCCCTGTCCTTTTTGGCTGTTGTCATCAAATGATTGTTAAGCTAAAGCGCGTTGTCTTAGGGAAGTTTTGGGATCTGATAATTTTTGGGTCGCAAAATGTATATACACATATATCTATTATATGCATAACTATATATATTTGGTGGACACATGTGTTCCACTTAGCGATAATAGAATAGTATTTTCCTTGTTGAAAGTTGATTATTTTGTATGGATTTAAATAACATCACTTGTGCTAGGGACCTTTCTCCATTTTTCCCTTTCAAAGAAAATGTCAAATGATTGATTTTTTTTCTAATGTTTTACACCTTTTTTCAATATTTTGCACTGTGTTAGCAGCATCAATGTGGTGCATATCGTTATCCTGTGTTACTGTTACATGTTCAATTGCAACTCTATCACCCCTTCATTCATCAGAGGCGTGTACAGAGATGCCAGCATCATATGCAAGAATAAATTAATCAGGTAGGCTCGTGGTGTAGCTTGATTTCTCAATGAAAGTGTTACAAGCACATTTTTATACTTTGAAAACTGTGGATGAATTCCACCTTGGATTGTAAAAAATCGTTTTTTGAGGAAAAAACATTTTTTAGTGATCCCATGAAAGCATTTTTAAATTATGTCCTTGACTTTCTTGGATAGTAAAAGAAGAATCATTATTTTGAATAAAAAATATCCAGAGAAATTAAATGGAATGTCTAACTGGTAACCTACTCAACATGAAGTTGAAGATTAAGTTCAAATAAGTGCTGTTAGGTATCAAAAAATATATATATTGGTCAAAAATTTTTAAAAGAAATGCAAGCCAAATGTGTACTCTAGTTTCCATTAATATGAATGCTGTCATCTCTACTCATGTGTGGCTAAGTGCTTGTGTGAAGCTATCTATGCAATTTTGTCTCATCAGCTCAACACCATTCACTTCTGCTTGAGTTCCCGGTCCCATTCCTTGTTTGAGATCCTTCTGTTGTAGTTCAATGTGTCCCTAAGGTAATGCTATACATGTGTGTAGTGGAAAAGATTCACCAAACGATCTGTAGTGTTAGAATTCAGGTGGCAGATTTAGCACTCTTTAATAATACTAATCTTTCAGCAGCAGCTATGGCATCAACCATCAGAGAGGATTGAACAAGCTTTGCTTCTGCAGAGTTAGCACAAATTTAGGAACTTTTAAAATCATCGTTGAGCATTCATTTATAAATGTTATTAAAGTGACACTAATTTTGGTATTCGGCGTTTTTACTGCCAGTGGAGGCTAACTTTTACCCAATGGGAATCCTGGTGCTTCTCTCACTGCCTGCACTCTGATAAACAGTTTATCTCTTCGTTGTACAAAAATAAATCAACCTAATGTTTTTTAAACACTTTTCCCCCATAAAAGTAGTTAAAGAGAAATATTGGCATACAGATATTTGACTTGCCAGATTTTTATATCATTGGGGCTTTTGACTAAATATTTCTACCTAAATCTTATAAATTCTGAAAACTTCACATTCAATTAAACCTGGTTTTAGAGTTTTGGTTACATATAACTTGAGATATTGTCTAATATATATTAAATAGCTCATGTATATATATTGTTTATCAATTAATTGAATTGCACAACTTATTGGAGTGAGGGCAATTAGAAAAGTACTGAACAAAATTAACACATAGCTGCATGTTGTTCAAGTTTATATTAATCTTATATAGCATTTTAGCTAGCAAAATTTTTAATAACAAAACTCAAGTTTAGTTGATTGTTTCAATCAACTGTAATTTGAGGTCAGTATGCATAACAAGCATTTTATAAGCATAACTTATTCTCTTAATAACTTGATAAATTTAGAATTTAAGCTCTTGGATTTTTTTCCATTGCAGATTTTGTGATAGAAATTAAAGTACTAACTGTTTGTTTAAACATGTTTTAACAGTTTTCTGGAGTGTTTTAAACCTTGTATTTAAAGTTTCCACAAAAGTTGAATTGATTGTGATTAATATTTTAAGGGGGAGTAGATAATTTATTTAAAAAAGTGGAGAAAACATGTTAAGTGACAGTAAAAGGATGTTTCAAGCTGGAGTTAAATATATTTTGAAAGACCATGTTTAAGGGTTTTTTAAATAAAACAATCTGAATTAAAATTTCCATCTTAATTGTAACTTAACATGTTCCCACTATCCATTTTAAACCCCAGAATACTGAGAAATACTACAAGTGTATCTAGGAAGTTATTGATGCAACGAAAAAAAATTCCAAGATTTTAAAAGTTCAGGCATTTTACTCTGGCTTTGTATTGAATTATTAAATTTCAAGTTTCATCTGCATTTTTGCACTTGTTTCATCATATATACAATAGATGTGTTTAGGTTTATACAGCTACATTTTCAGTATTGTATAACCTTGCTTTTCAGCCAATCGTTTTAGTCTTTCTTAATAACCTTAAAAGTTTAGAACTGAAATGCCCAAAATATGTGCCAATATTTCATCATTTTTATGGATTTGTTGAACATATTCTTTGGTTTATAAAATAAAGAAATGTTTTTGTCCTTCCATTATTGCATTTCTTTTCCAAAAAGTTTTACGTTCTATCATTGTTTTTTATTAAATTTTATCGGTTTCAAAGTGGGTTTTTGGACTGGTTTTACTCATTATAATTTTTTTAAGTGCAAAGGAAAAAATAATGGCAAATATAATGAAGTATAACAAGAGAAACAAATAATACACCAAACAAAGTCCTTGATAGATAATAAAATAAGAATGTTTTCTGTAATCTAAATAGCATTTTAGCTAGCAAACTGCATTTTCATCAGATGCAAATCATCAACTGCAAACTGCATTTTCACTTAATCAAATAATTTAAAAATTAACACTTTTCTATTTGGTAATCTGGTGGATCTGATTTTCTAAGGTTCTATCATTAACCAAGCATAAAAGTTTAGGTAAATTAGCAGGATCACTATTTTTTCTTAAATGGAACAATGCACTGAGTGCCTATAAAATTTATTTATTAATTTAAGTCATGAGGTATAATTTTAATATAGCAAGAGCAACTTACCAAAAAATTTTCCAAGCAAAAATAACAAATTTAAGTCATAGAATCTTTTAGAACCTGGATTTAAACCATTACGGTATGATTTTTCTTTACACAAATGTTTCAACAAACATAGTCACTGCAAATAAGTTAAACTAAACGTAAGACACTTTTTTGAAAGACATCAGTCCTTTATTCATTGTCAATAAAAACACCAGTTTAAAACTTCTGATAAAAATATTCCTGTTTCGCATGGAACAGAAAATTTATAAAGATTAGACCAAACTTTCCCTTACAGAATGCCAAGCAAAACATTTAAAAACAAAATATCACATTTAAATATTGATAAATAATATACAGGAAAACAACATATAAACGAATAATGGTCAGTGTTATAAATAGAATGAAACAAAAAAAACAGGAATTTCAACAGACTGAAACAGTCATTAGCGATGTTTAAGCTCTATTTATATAACATGATTTTAAAATTGAGATTAGAACATCACACTGAATAATTAATTATAAAAATTAAAAATGAGGAAAAATCAAAAAGTAAAGTAAATCAAGAGTAATATAGTATTTATTTCAAACTTTTTAAATTACTTTTTTCTTTTAGAGGTGATTTAAAAAGAATTTGGAAATTTTAACTACTAAATCTACTTATCAAAAAGTTTTTGTTCATTTTATCAGTGATCTTACCTTATTGGGCAGATAGAGATTTCTAATAGATTTGTTATGTTACAAATAGATACTTTTAACTTAAATATATTTAAACTTAAGATTTGTCCATAATATATCAAGTAAAGCACAAATATGCTGAATTTGAACAGAAATATAGTTAATTGATATGTTCTTAAAAAGTTACGGTAGTGCAAAATGAAATGACGCATAATTAAATATAAATACAGTCGAACCCGCTTAATATTATCGCACTTGTCTGAGATTAAACTGTTAACATTATCCGATTGATTACAATAAGCGATTTTATACTTAAAAGTAGAAAACAGTGTAACTAGAGTGTTTTCTTTAAAATTAAACTTATGTAATAGTAATTAATGTATCCAAACAAACTTACACTATTTACTTGACAACTTAAAATATTTACGGTATAATAAAAAAGCAGTTAAATTAGTACAGACATACCGCGAGGAGAAGAGCTATGAACAGGGTTGCCGTGAGTAGACGAGTCCAAAAGAATAGGGAAGCTGGTATGAATTGAACTGCAATATTTGGCATTTTAAGCGTACATTTGGCGAATAAGAAAACTTTTATTAAACATAATTAAATTATTGATTGTCTTTGAAATTTCTCGTCAATAAAAAATCGGAAATACTTTTTCACATGAAAACTTTTTACCGTTTAGTATGCCTTTATATTGCTATTTTGAGGGAATTAGTAATATTCAGTTTTATATAGCTGATATAACTTTAGTAGTAAATTTTATAACTTAATCATCATACTTGTGAAATTTAAATAAGGCGTTAGAAACTTGTGAAGTGACAAAATATAAAAAATACTTATTCATTATCTTTTTGATATTTTTATAAGATTAGAGAGCTACCTCCCCCTACTCGCTATCACTCACCAAGCTGCGTATGCAGGACCTTTCGGATCGCTTCGAAATACTCACAAAGATTTGCTCATTGAACTTATGCAAACTGAACTTAAATGCAAAATTTAACAAAATGATCTAAGATCAGATCAGATATGGAATAGATCAGACCTGTTGATATAGATCAGATTAAATCCAAAAAAATTACAAAATATCCAAAATCAAATCAGGTAAGATGATGTAAATCAGATAATGATAATATAAAATTAAATTAAATAGATCAGATTATATGAAAGATCAGTTGAAATAGAGATCTGATCAGTTGAAATAGAGATCTGATCAGTTGAAATAGATCTGATCAGGTGTAATAAATCAGATTAGATCTAATAATGTTAGGAAATTCCCATCCGTGACTCTAGAATCGAAAGTAGTACAAAGTTGAAAAATAGCCACTCAGATTTGGTGCAAAACATTTATTTCAGCGCCAAAAGAATCATCATCACCCCCGAAATTCAGTGGAATAATCCGTTTCTATAACAACCGCAGCATCATCGTATGACGTCAATAGCTCTTCTTCTGGCGGTATGTCAGTAACTGAATTTGTATATGGAAACAAAATACTTCTACCATGTAGGCTTGAGCAATAAAATGTGAAGTCCAAACCAAATTTCACAACAGTACTCACCAAAAAAAAACATTCATGTTTCTGTCACAAATAAATGAACTTGAATCTCTTAATACCTTCAATATGAAAAATCCATAATAAGGCATATATTTTTCTATATTTAAAATATAACAAGTATTATTAAATTCTAGCAGATAACATTTTCATAATCCTAATAGAAAATTTTTTCATAAATTAAAATATATATTATATTAATAATAAAGGTGATTTAACATATTCAGAAAAACTAGAACAAAAATAAAAAAACTTTTAAAAATAATTAAAGGCATGCATTAAAGTCTGGAAAATTCATTGTAAACCAAAGTATAACAAAAATTTGTATAAGGATATAGTAATTCTAAATTTAGCCATTTCATAATTATGACCATTTTATGTCCTAATGCTGTATGAATACATACTATCAAATAACCAATAACCATGGATTGGGATCACAAAATAAGGGTTTAATACATAATATATTTTTTCCAAAATATGTTCTCTCACTAAAAGTTAATATGAATTTAATTTTACACCTTTCAAATACTCAATAGAAAACAAGTAATTTATTTCTTACAGTATTTTTTTCTAAAAATGAGAATAATACACTATGTCTTAATGTATCTTACAATTAAATAAACATTCAAATTATTGTAAAAAAAACCAGGATTTCTCAACTGGTGGGTTGACTATAGGGTCCCAATATAGGGGAAAAGAAAAATATATAAATCAAAATACTTAAATAAAACTGTTTTGACTGAATAAAATCACTGGTTTTATTACTAGTCTTAAGGTGATGTGTAATTGTACTTCTTAACCAGGATACACCTGATTGTTACAAATAAAAATTGCAACAATTAAAGTTTTTAACATTAGTTAGCAAAATATTCAACCGAAAAAGGGAGTCACTGTATCTAAAATGTTGAGAACCCCTGGATTAAACACTTACCAAAGTTATTCCAACCCATTGAAAAATACACAAATTACCTCAAAATGTCTTTCCAAAGCATTAACATTAACCATATAAATAAGACTGAATTAAAACACGGGACTGGTTCTATTTAAAAGATATATTCACAATAAAATAAATTACAACAACCTGGCTAGTTCTTTCTCACTAAGAATCCACACTGAAACAGTCTTACTTGAAAGTATGCCAGTCTTGAAAGATGGACAGGACACATCATAATTATGGAGTTAAACAGATCAGATAATTAATTGAATATATCGTCGCTGTGAAATCAAACCGGCATATCTGCAAAAATTGAGTTTTGGTGTCAAAAAATTCCTTTCTTTCTCGTCTATTTTTATGTCAAACCGGCAAAACACTAAGTTGAATAAAATTTCGTCAGATCGCGTTGGATCGGTATACATGTAATCGGGAATATCCATTTTGTTTATCAGAAGACAGATCTATTGCGCAATACACCAGTTGCTTCAAAACCTTCAAGTTGGAAAGATGTCCATCGTCTAAGTAAAACTGAACTATCTCACAATATAAAATTTTTATTATTATTTTAAGTATCACATGCAAAAACTTTGAAAGGCTCTAGTGAAAAATGATTTCACAGCGACAATATGTAGACTTGAAGAATAAATAATAATAAGTAGTTGAATTATAGAATTTAAATAAGTTTATATGAGAATGAATTAAATGAATAAGATATTAAATTATAGTAGAATAAATAATCATGTTTATGTTTAGAATCCCCAGAATAATTAAAGTTAGAGTCTCTTAAGTTCAGTACTTAATAATATAATAAAAAAGATTTAAATCTTATTAATTAAAAAGTCACAGATTCTGCATCATTATAGAAATAATCTATGCTTATACTGGGAACAATGAAATATTTCACATTTCTCTCATTACATTTCAAAACACTCCTTTCCACAGTCTTACAGTCCAACAGTTTTGAATTTGTTTTGTACTTTTGAAAGGGAAGCCCAAGGCCAGCAACACACACTGTTTTCACATGTGGTAACCTTTGATACTATTGTCAATTTTAGCATTGAAACCATATAAAAAGAACACTATTGCCAATGAAAATCTAGAACCAGTTAAGTAGAATACTTAAAAAAAACTTACTTCCATAACTTGAGAACATGTCAAATACAATCAATTTCTACAAATTTTTGAAAACAGGCTGAAATTGAGTCAAGTATCTTTTAATGCTTTAATACATTAGTTTAATTTTGCATATTATATAGTGCCTCTAACACTTAAAAACTGTTCATATAAATAAAAAAATGGTATCAGTAATAATGGCAAGAACAGATTAAAACTATTAGTATGAACGAGTAAGTATGAATAGTTAGGGATGTCTCTTAAGAAACCACTAACAATGAGGTAGTTATAAAAATGCCTTTCAAACTCCCAAAACATCACTCTTAAGCAAGTTAACTTTGAAATTCAGGGCATTGAAAATTCAAATGGAACTTATTGAAGGGATAATTAGTTGAGTATTTTATAATATTTTCAAAAATGTTGTTTCTATGGGGAGGGGAGGAGTATGAAAAATTTATGGAAAATCATTGCCGTAAAAAAAAGAATATCATTGTGTCAACTAATTTTTAACACCAGTCCGTTACCATAAACTAAATAGTAAATAAAAACACGTAAATGCTGCCATATCCAGTGACTATCAGTGTGCATTGCTTGGCCTGATGACTACAAGTGCAGCTAGCTCAGAGGTCTGGCAGCTGGCTATGAGGCACTTGATCACTCTGCTGTATGTTGGGGTGAAAATCAGGTGGTGCACTTAGCCTATGTAACACTGACTGTCCATTAGATACCAACAAACAATACCTCTCTCCTTGGTGCAGCACCTGGAAAAGAAAAGCATTTAAAAAAAGCCCTGAGTAACCAAAGCATTTTGAAAACTATTACAAAGAACACACCCAGAATGGGGAAATAGAATAATTACTTTTGAGCTTAGTAGAGATTGTTTTCAAACCATTCAATTTTCAGGCAAAAATATTCTTTAGGGATAATTTTAAAATAAAAGTGAAAGTTATAATTTAATTAAGAATAAAATACATAGTATAAAATCTTACCTCTCATTTAAATTGGGTATACTTTCGAACACATAGTCATTACTTACAAGATCATTTTTAGAACCTTTTGTAATAAATATCAACTTTGTATTTTCTCCAGGGCATATTAAAACAATCTTAACCAGGCCAGATTAAACCAATCTTAAGTTAATACATTTCATACTGTATATTGTTGGAATTCTCAAACTAGTCCAGCTAATTATCAGTGTGAACATCTCCTAACCATTATTCATCATATGTTAAAAAAGTCTTGAGCATACAATCTCGAGTAAATATTTTGAAATCTTTTTTAGAGCTGTTTGTAATCTGGATAACATCGGACTAGCTTTTATGATAAAATATTAATAATTCCCCATCATACATTCATTCTGCCAAAATATGTATTATTTTACAGCACATTATTATTTGCAATCATTCATAATATTAGCATGAAAAGCTCTGCACTAATAGAAATCTGAATAATAAATAAACAAAAGTACGCAGAGAGAAGTCCCCTTTACCTCATACTCTCCATTCCCTTCCAGCAAAGCACCTTGATCCAAGATGATGGGATGATTCACCGGTGTCACAATCTCCGTGAGGCACCCCGTCCCCTCCATGCCCCCGACCAGTCCTTCCATCTCCAGAAAGGAAGAGGCTCCCCCGTTCTCCCCCCGAGCCACGGGGTCAAAGGGGATGGCCGGAAGGCACCCGGTGGACAGTGCACTCGGAGTGACTGTGGTGGAACTCGCACTATTCAGTCCGAGGTGGAGGAGGTCTAGGAGGTGATTGGTGTCCTCTTCGAGACGTTTCTGCTTAGGGGGTGGGGGTGGGAAGGGGTTGAGAAGGGTGGGAGGAGATGTCGTCGGGTTGGATCCACTCGCGAAGTAATCACCGGTTTCAAGGGAGAGGGCGTCGGCAACTTGCTTGTTGGAAATCTGCGAGGAGAAATATTTTGTGTAGGGTTACTCTTTTGTCGGTTTGGTTAGTTTTGTTTTCAACTTCAATCCTTTCTGACAGAGTTTAAATTTGGAGGGAAAATTCGGTTAGCAAATGAGTGAAAAGCAAGGGAAAGCTTTTTCAAAAGGCTAGAATGGCATCAATAAAAAGGTGATTAAGTATCTTTAAAAATATTTTTTTAAAGCCAAAGAGTAAATAAGTAATAAAATAAATTCCTTTAGTTTTTTTTAATACCGATTAGGATAGCATAAGGTTTGTATGAGAACCTCATATTACCTAATCATAATGATCTGTTCCTTATTGGTATTCTAGTTTTTGCAATTGTCAATGGTAAATTACAAGCAGAACGTTTTTCTTATTTTTATTTGGTGAAAATATTTTCCTGTTGCAAAAGATTCAGCTGCTTTTTGGTAATTTAGCTGTTTTTTACAAGTTTTGGACATCTATGTAAGAAGAATGTGGCAGATAACAACTATTACAATGCCACGGGACAGAATAGACTGTTTATAAAAAGTAGTCTGTGAGATGGTACCAGAAATGACACTGTTATATCTTATTTTTGGCTTAATTTCCAACTAAATAAATAATCTTCTTGTGTTGTATTAGGGAGTAAAATTGTAAGAATTTTCTCTAACACAGTAGAAGTAATTACAGCTTAATTAGTATGAGATAAGGTACAAGAAGAATCAACCATAAAAAAATTCATCATACATTTATAAGTACTCTTCCAGGGTCTTGAAATGAAGCAGATGAGAGGCAGGCATGGGAGAACCTTTGAAATTCTGGCAGAAACTTTTCAAATTCCTTTAACATCTCAGAAATGAGTGGAGCCCCTTCTGGTTTTTCACTGCACTTCTTTACAAAGAAATCCCACAGAGAAACACTCTGTCCAAATCTTGATAGTAGTGCTTCATACAACTCTTCATCAGAAAATCCTTTTAAAACCTGTCAAAATAAGTATTTAGACACATTCAAGGCATCAGTTAAATGATAGACAAAACTTATTCTCCTTTTAAAAGGGACAAAATGAAACTGTTTTGAAAGTGGAAAAATTATCAAAGGAAAACTAGAGAAATGCTGCTCACAATAAGTGTCAGTCTTCTGGGCAAAGCCAAAAGTTTCACTACTATTTCCTGCACTGCTGAAGGGATTCACAGTTTAAAGCATTGACAAAGCAACATTTTATGTTAGTTCAATGTCTGCAAGTTGGAAAACTAAGAGTTTGAAAATTTCACCCCTATCATAGCTAAACCCAGGATATATTTATATGAAATTGCTTTCTCTGTTAACCCAGTTTTAAGCCCATAAAACAACTTCACCTTTTGTAAACATACAATAAAATACAATTATACATTAATGTAGGTATACATTTCTCATCAAGTGATTAATTTAATATCACTAAATCACTTGAACATTACAACTAATGCAAGGAGAATATCCTGGGCAGTATAAATAACGAACCCCGAGCTAACAGTAGTACATCCCGATTTTAACAGTTTGAATCCCTTGCTCATTTTATTTTAACATAATATTCTCCAATTTCGCCCACAATCAAAACAAAATAGTATCTCAAACAATCATTAAATTAGAACACATACTTCCTTCAGTCTATTTTGATGATCATTAATGCTGGAAACTGAAGAATCATGATCGGTTGTAGAGACAACTTGATGATTGATGGGTTGTGAAATAGTTGGAATGACATTAGATAGGGGTTGGTGATAGTTGGTTGATACAGGTACTTGACAAATACTGGTTTTGGTTTGGGAACAGGTGCTAAGAACACTTTGGCTGTTTGCATTTCCTTCAGAATAGTTACTTATTGTAGAAGATGCCAATGAGGGATTGGAAAGATCATCTATAAACATATGGAACTCAATTAGTACATTTACTGATAATTTTTCTGGTAAAATGTTATAGTATTAGTAAAACAAATGGATGGAAGGCTCATATAGGAATTATATCAGCAAAGCTCACACACTTAATGAGGATGATAATGTACTTCAATGGTAATGTGAGTCAAATTATACCAACTTAATTTGCCATGGGGCAAAGAAAGAAAGTTGGAGCTGCTCTCCCCAAGGTCAAAAGATCAATTGAAATTTAAAAAATTTTTTATTAATTTAAAACAGATAAAGAATCATTATACTATGCATGCGTAAGACATACTGCAAGTGTAAAACATACCGCAAGTTTGTGCATTATAATTTCAATGAAATATCATTGATTTTGAAAATTACAGGTTTATTAAAAAAACTATTATTAGCTCCCCTCTTGATTACTTACATCTGTATTCAGAGAAGCATTTTCCCACAGACAAAATATGTCTGAAAATTCTTAAAGATTAACTAAATTATTGCATGATGTTAATTATATTTCCTTAATTACAAGAAAGTCAGGTTACTTTTCAATCCCAATCAGTAAATTTACAACGTTGCGAAATGTCTTACCTTGAAGATTTGAGTTGTCATCTTTCTTTTTTAAATGTTTAGGGTTCAACTGAAAGTGTTTAGCAAGACCTTGCTGTCCAATATAGGCTTTGGAGCATGCTGGACAGGAATATCTCCTATGTTTAGAGGTAGTCACACCTATAAACAGCATGAATAAAACACTTACTATATACAGGCCTCAATTTAAAGAATGATAGGTTGGAATGATAACCTCATTTGTATAGGGAGATAAAATTATTTTTAGGTAAAAAAATACCACCAATTTGTATTGAACGTATAAACACAGTGTTAGAGTAGTTTTGACTTAGAATCGTATGTAGTTTAGGGAAAATGACTTGCAAATGTGATGAGTTGCTTAAATATTTATTACATTACACTTTCTATAAAAACAACATGCATTTGTTATGAAATACTCAGATACTATCATATTTTTATATAAAACCACACAACTTTTTACTAAAACAGTTTATTTTTTACATTTTATGAATCAAAAATATTAAATAAAACAAGGAACTTATATATAGTGAAAAAAACAAAGAAGCAACATACATATGCTCAGTTAATCAGGAAAGTTCCTGTTCGAAGAGTATGAACATCACTCACTGATTAAGGTGATTTTGATATTAAACACTAGGAGTACTTAAGTATGTTATTAAATACTTAATAACAAAGCTAACTTTTGCTTTCAAACTTAGTTTCACTTCGCGCTGAGTTTAATTTAAGACCAGAATAATAAGAAGCTGAATGTTGCTAACCTGGCTCTGGTCTGGAGGGTTTAGCCTCCTCTTCCTCATCAACGCCAGTGTATGATGAATAACCGTGACATTCCTCGTCAACCTCTTCAGACGGCTCATCCTCCTTTGCCATATCACAAACTGGGATGTGCATGTAGTCTTTAAAATATGGTCTAGGGGGCTTGCATATGCGACCCGACCTTGTGGTTGTCTGTCCCCTTCTTTCTTCTCTCTCTTCTTCGGACACCGCACAAACGGACTCCTCCTAGAGAAAGTGAGAGAGATTGTTAGAGATGATGCACAATGGTTTTTAATTCTTATTTTAATTAAGCTTTATTTTAAAATTTTCTTTCAATCATTGAAATTGTTTCGTTCCTGTTACTAGGGGGGGGGAGGTAAAACATTCCTTTTTTACCACAATCCTTTTTCTCCTCCTTTTTTACCACAATCCTTTTTTCTCTTCTAAAAGTAAGTAACTTTCTCCTCTAAGGTATACACCAATACTATGAAGGAGTCAAAAGAGAAAATCCTTAAAAGCCCAGCAATCCTAGTAGATAGGATCTGAAATTCACCAAATAAAGACTGAAAACTTAATGAACCTGAAACGAAGACTGGTGTTGCTTAAAATAATGACTTAGATTTTTTAAATATTGAGAACCACTGAAAAAAAATTTTCCTTATTTTTTGTGGTTATGTTATACTGCAGCTGAGTTTTTGGACGACAAATATTTGCACATTTTTTTAAACAAATCTTGAAAGGCTATTGTAATCATTTTACCTTCCCTCTTTTCCTGGCCACAGACTTCTTTGATTGGTTCTTGTACTAGATTCTCTGAGTTGAAGTTATTTTTTTAACAATAATAAGCAATTTTTCCTGAAATTTTTAGGGTACTTTAAATTTTCTGAACTTTACAGGTTTTCCATGGCCTGTGGAAACCCTATGATAGGATAAGTAAAGTTCAGTTGGGTATTGAATTTCTAAGTTATGTTTAACTATCAGGTATTCATTAGTATTTTAATGTAATTTTAAGTACTATTTGACAAGAAAAATTATATATATCCCTATGCAGAGCCGTATTTAGGCACGTGCAACATGTGCTATAGCACAGGGCGGCAAAATTTTGGGGGGCGGCAGATAACAACAATTTAAAATCGGCAACAATTAATCAATCGGCGTATAGGAAAAAGGTCGGTGAGAAAAATAATTTCTATTCTTAATTAAATAGGATTAAATACTAATTTCTCCCATTTGGGTCCCTCTATGACCCAAAAATGTTCTCAAAATGAGTTAAACCCAGGCACGGATTATGGGGGGGGGCGAAGGGGGCGATCGCCCCCCCCCTTAGTATGACATGATTTTTTTTGTGTGGTTACGAAAATCAGAGCATGAAGAAAGTCCCCTTTAACAAGCAATGAAACTATAAAAATAAGTTAAAAACCTGTTATTTTAGGGTCAAATTTTCAAAAATTTTATGGGGGAGGACCCCCAGACCCCCTACGGTACTTGTAACTATTATTTACAATAATATTTTTTATGAAGTTTGACGAAATGCAAAAATTCTACCATAAAATGCATATCCGAAATTCGGGTGAGGTGTACCAAAACGAGTTGAAGAACTGGGTTTTTTCCCTTACATTTTTTAATAATAAGTTTGTCAAAATGTAAAAATCCTTCCAAAAATAAGTTAAATTCTTGATGATTTAACAGGGCCTTCCTATCCAAGGGGGATTATGGGGGTTCAAACCCTCCCCCCGAAATTTCGACGTCAATTTTTTACTAACTGTTTTTCCTTAAAAATTCGTCTTAAAATGCATAAAACCCCTACTTTTAAGGTTCAAAATTTTTCTTGGGGAGAACCCCCATCACCCCTTGAAATTTTGAAATCTATTATTACAGTATTACAGTTATTCCTTGAAAATTTTGGGACTTACAAGGAGTGGCCCTCTTCGGGTTGCTTTAACAGCCCCCCCTATAGGAATAATCACTAACAGTGAGAAAGAGGGAACTCGGGGTGGAAAATAAGGGAAAAGCGACTCCGAAACGAGTTAAAATCCTGTTTTTAGGGTCAAATTTCCGGAAATTTTTTGGGGGATGACCCCCCGACTCGCCTTTGGAACTCTATTATTCGCAACTTTTTTGTAAAACGTTCGTCAAAATGCAAAAATCCAATTAAAATGGAAATTGAATTCTTGAAAATGTATGTCCGAAATCAAAATTAGGTGTACCAAAACGAGTTGAAAATCGGCTTTTTAGACTTAAAAATCCAAAAATTTTCTGGAGGATATTAGAAGACGATTTTGATACTGAAAATTCTTAACCCCCCCAAAACCAAACCCTGGATCTGCAGCCGTCTACTTACCTTCGTCACCAACAAAATCCTACTTAAGTTTCAAGAAAATTTTTGGGGCCAAACCCCTCCCCGAAAAAGTCTAGTTACGGCCCCGTGAAATAAGTCCGAAATTCGGATTAGGTGTACCAAAATGGATTTAAAACATGCTTTATAGACTTAAATTTCCTGGGGAGGACCCCCAGACCCCCCTTTTAGTACCTCGAGTATGAAGATTCACAACCTGTTATATATTAAGACCCCCAAAAAAAACAAATTCTGGATCCGCCTCTGACAATTTAAAAAGGGGACTAGGAAGTGGGGGTTAATGATGGATATTTTCAATCTAGTTTTTATAATTATTGTACGTGTAATTCAACTCGATTGCACGTTAAGTATATCTTATGTCATGTTTTAAATTAACAGTACAATCGCAGTAAGATGTTTTGATAGCTTTGATTTTCAACCGATTCTGTAATTACAATTTTTATCATTTATATTAATTAAATTAATTGTTTTTATAACCACGGCTCAAAATGATTTTTGACTAATTATTACAACAGTTAATTATATTTGATATCAAATCTACGATATTTTGGGTAACCTAGACCGCCCCCCCCTTAAAAATTGCTATAATCCGTGCCTGGTTAAACCCTACTTTTACCAGTCAAATTTCAAAATTTTTTTCTGGGGGAGGATCCCCATACCCCCCTGCGGTTCCACAATCGAATCGTGTGTGACACTTTTAAGAAAATCTTCGAAATTTTGTGTCAAAAGATAAAAGGGATAAACCCAAAAAGGTTCTCAAAATTTGTTAAAACCTTACTTTTAAAGGTGGATTTTTAAAAATTTCTTTTGGGGGAGGACCCCCATACCCCCCAGTGGTACCATAAGGGGATCTTATATGATACTTTTTTAAAAATCCCCAATATTTTGATATTTTGTGTCAAAAGGTAAAGACCCCCACCTTTAAGCGACTTGTAAATAAACAAGGGGGTATTTTCTTGAAACAGGAAATGGCATAGAGGGTGCGGCAATAAATTGATATGCACATGGCGGCAAAAACCCTAAATACGGGCCTGTCCCTATGTATTAAAATACCTAAAAGTAACAATTCCTCCCATCTCTGTTTATAAAAATTCTTTTTGTGGGTTATGTCATGATAGAGTTTAGCTAGTAAATTATTTGCACATCAGTTAAAGAAATAGAAAAAGCTGCTTAAAATGTTTTTACCTTCCCACTTTTCCTGGGAACAAATTTCCTCGGTCTTCCTCTTCGCTTACACTGTGAGCGCCGAGCTGTGTTGAACGTAGCAGGCTTTGCACCATTGCTGGAAGGCTGGGAACTTGCAAGTTCTTTTGGGTTCAAGCTGCGACACACAATGCGAGTCTTGGTGGGCTGGTCATAAATTACTGACTGACAACCATTTTGGACTTTATTCTGAAGAAAAAAGGGTTATCATTGTAGCCACAGAGCAATAAAACCTTTAGCTGGCTCACTTGGTTAATCTTTTTAATACCAATTTAAAAATATCTACTCCATATTAGAAATTAAATTTCCAGTCAAATCAGTAGCTTTTATGGTATAACTTCTATCTTGATTTAAATTATTTTTGTTGTGTTGCTCTTCCTCTAAAATTTTTAAATAGTTTTAGAAATTAAAAAAAATACAAAAAATTATTGAAAGCAATGCAACAAAAATTGATACATAAACTTCAACCCGACATCAGAAAGCATTAGTAACTTATCTTTCAAACCTGTAAAATTCCCATTTAAAGAAGTGTATGTCTGAATAATAACATCGCACAAAATTTGCAAACATACAGATTACATAGTACCTACAGGGGTCGATCCAGGTTTTAATTTTTGGGGCCTGTTTTTTTTAATTTTTGTGAAAATGAAATTATTTTTTGTGAAAATGAAGTTATTTTTGTGAAAATGGAATTTTTTTTGTGAAAAAAATATTTTTTACGTAAAACCTAGAATTTTTGATTTGCTATTTTATCTTTACATTTTTTAAATCGATTTGATATAATACCAGAAAAATTTTTAGTACTCTTCTCTAGTACAGTACTTTACTCTAGAAAATCCTCATTAGTTAAAATACCGACTAATATCGCGATAACGCATGTGATTAGTACCAATTACATCGCGAATTATACGCTGAGGCCCGATGGAAGCAGTCGCGGAAAAAAAGGGACTTCCACGAAGAATCGCAACTTTTTAGCTTTCAAGATAGAGATTCTGAACATCGGACATGTTGGCTTTTGTCTATGTTAACGTTGGGATTTTTCTTTCATTACAATACGGACACGAGAAAAGCCGACATCTCTTGACGCCCGTGGTTGTACAAGGAATGGGTTGCGGAAAAAACAGATCATTCGGCGAAAAAAAAATGGAAACTTTCTCAAAAAATCACGATTTTTTAGATTTGTAAATGTTTCCGAGAAGGATAAATGGGAAAAAAACGTGCATTCCGTAAAAATTTAGAATTGATCCGTAAAACGCCACTGTAGTAAAACTTAGCTGAAATCCGCAAATTTTACGGACAATCCGAGAGCATAGGGTTGCCGGATTGAAAACGCAAACTGCTGTTTTCGTCGATCTATGGATTGTATGGTTCTTTCCATAGTTCTTTCTCAACCGAGAATCGCGTTCGTTTCGGAGAATTTGAAGGGTTTCGTTTGAAATTTGGAAGTGGTAATTTTTTGTCACTAGAAATTTTGTGAAAGGGCCGTTTTTCGGAAGTTTATTTTTGTGAAGGGGCCGTTCTTCGGAAGTTTATTTTTGTGAAGGGGCCGTTCTTCGGAAGTTTAATTTTGTGAAGGGGCCGTTTTATCGAAGCTAATTTTTGTGAAGGGGCCGCAAAACGGCCCCAATTTTCTCCTGGATCGACCCCTGACCTATTAAATCAATGTTAGTGAAAATTCCTAATAAATGTAAATCTTGAGTAAGATGATTTAAATGCTCTGAAAATATGATATCACAATTGAATTAACCTGTTTTTCAATTATTTTATCTAAAATTGATAGTTAAGTCAATACACAAAAACATTTGTAATCTTTGAGCTATGAAGTCAAGTGGACAGAGAAAACAAGTATTTACAGTTTTACTAAAAGTATTGATTGAAAGGGGGTTTTATTGCACATGACCCACTAATAGTATTGAAAGGGGGTTAGTCACCCTACCTCCATACTCATGAGTAAGAAAACTTGCATTACTACTCCCTTTTAGTCTTCCTAATCGGTACAACTTGCAAGTTAACAAGATCTACAAAGAAATGCCTTTCAATGAAATATGTTGCAATGAATCATGAAAATATTAAAGCTGCATGTATATTTAGACAGATTAATATATATGTATGCTAAGCTGTAGGTTCTTATTTATTATGAGTCCACATTGTTCGCTCCCGCTATTCCTTCCTCGCTGGCTCCCCACTACTCTGGGGACCGGCTTCTTATTCCCTCTCCGCCCCTAGTGGAGGTTTCTGCTTGTGTTGTTGTTTGTATTATACCAGATGGCTTTTCCTGCTCATGCTGAGCAGTCGTGCGCTAAGCACGCTTTAAAGTTGCAATAAACACATTTAAATATACAGTCCGCTTTTTCTCTCTTGAGTTACCTCACAAAAACACACATACCTATAAGAAATTTTACTTAGGTACCTTTCGGATTAAAAGGCTAGCTATTTTTTGAGCTTAAAGTCTAAAACTGAAGTATTTAAAAAACTAATTTAATAATAAATAAGAATCAACTGTAAAGAGATAAAAAAAATTAAGTATAAAACCAGGCTATGAGTGTAAGAAAAACCTTATAATTGAACAAACACCAGAAGGTCAGAAAAACTGCCAAAAGGAAGAACAGTTAAACCTTCTATGATGAAAAAATCATACATAAAAATTTTTAAACCAGATGGTATGACCAGAAATGACTTACCTTTTTTTCAAGAGTGAATAGAGCCGCACTTTCTCTAAGTTTAGCGCTTACACTTCTTGTAAGTCAAAGTACAAAGATTAAAAAAAGAGCTTACTTCCTACTAGAGATTCACTTATAGAAGGTTTAACTATGACCATGCTTAATAAAATGATTAATTAATGATTACTACCTGAAAAACATTAGAAATGGAGTTCCTCTTCAGAATACTTAAGATTTCTTCCAACTGAACTTTTGTTAGCCTTTGAGTTGGATGATAAGCATTTCCATGGAGAATGAGTTTTATCGGGTTTTCGTGTGAACCCACAGGTTTTTCAGACTGTTTAGATGGGGGACTTAAAAACTTAATGTGGGTGTTAGTAACTGGAGCAGTAGTTACAGGGGCTGGAGTCTCCACAAAGGTCTGTGGCTCACTTCTGAGGAGAGTTGTAACATCAGGAGCACTGCCAGGAGCAGTTTCTGTCAATCTTACAGTGTTACTTTCTGGCTGTTCCAGGGAGAGTGAATGTTCTGAGGGTGTTTCTGTAGCAGTCACTACACTTTCCTGTTGTTGGTTTACTTTTTCCAAGAAGCGCTGCTCGAGGCTGACAGGTTTAACAGTTATGAGAAGGTTTGAGTTGTTTATTAAGTTTCCATTAGAGCAGAGGGATTGAAGTTGTGAAGTTTCAGGGGTCATTTCTCCCGACACCGTCAGGATACTATTTTGGAGGGAGTATTGCTCTAGACTGAAAGGCGGGAGTTGAGGAATTTCTGAATTCCCCATCACTACATCAGCAGGTAGAATTGTAGGGTCATTGGACCCATTCAAGTATTGCTCTCCAATGCTAAGGGATGCCATTTGAGAACTATGAGTTTGATGTTCATTGTCCCCAACTGCCTCACTAGTGAGGACATCCATTTCACTAAGAGTCATAGAATTAGTAACTAGGGAAGAGTTTTTAGAAAATAACTCATTAGTCATAGAAACTGGGGTAGATACAAAGGAAATAGACTTTGGCTGTAATGTTTCAACCATCTCAGTTTCAGTGATATAATCAATGTCACTAGATTCAGGTGCGACAATACTAGACACTATATTATTATCTTTTGAGTGAATGTAAGAGTGATCGGAAGAGAGTTGCTGTTCCATCTCCTGCAGGTTTTGGGAAGGATTTTGATCGTATCCATCGACTTCACTCAAAGCCAGTTGTAATATATCGGAAGAATTTGTCTTCGGGATCAGGGAGCAGGTTTCTGTTGTTAAAATGACCGATGGAGGTAAACTGTCAACGCACCTGCTAACCATGAGTGTTTGTTGTGATATGTCTTCCGCCATGTTGTGGTCATTAATGTTGTCACTGGATGTCATTTTCAGGATTTTGAAGTAAATCCAAACGTTATATGCAACAGGTAATTGGGAAGTTAAGTGTAATTTAGTTTAAAAGAGAAATTTCGAAATTCTGGGAGTTCATTTTTTCACAATGTTTACGAATACCATATCACACTTCTCTTCGAGCAAAAGTAAACAGAAAATTTAGTTTTCATTTTCCTACTTCCGATTGAGTTGAGATGAAAGTGAAAGGTGAAAAGGAGGGATTTTGGAGCCGGGCACCTCTGTATAATTTTGCAACAACTAGAGACGTCTGTGGCAGAGGGACCCTAGTTCACTGAGCTATAAAACAAAAAATATTAGGTTTGTTTTATAGCTCAG
The DNA here is from genome assembly GCA_024610705.1 of Tetragnatha versicolor. Taxonomy (NCBI): domain Eukaryota; kingdom Metazoa; phylum Arthropoda; class Arachnida; order Araneae; family Tetragnathidae; genus Tetragnatha; species Tetragnatha versicolor. The sequence continues at coordinate 46,326,897 of JANDEH010000004.1, read as the reverse complement.
TGCCCTAGTTTTCACCCTTATTATGAAACTAAATTTCCTCTTTAAAAAATATCCAGAATAATTTGATAACCAAAAAGATCTCAAGAGTGCATTTGCCTTGTGGAATGGATTTAAGGAGCATTTGGTAAGAAAAACTTTTTCGAGACTGAAAACATTCCCAAAAAATAATCATTGGACTGGTGTCAAACACTCTAATTACCGCAATCTTAAAATGGAATAATTGAAAATATAGCAAATTTTATAAGGCTGAGCGCGCACTGGAAACTTTTGTCTCGGAGACTTAAAACACTAGTCACTCGAGAGCAATGCATTTCTATGAAGAAATTCTTGGTCTAGTGATCTTGGTCTCGTCGCTAGATCACTAGGCCAAGAATTTCCTCATAGAAATGCATTGCTCTCGAGTGACTAGTGTTTTAAGTCTCCGAGACAAAAGTCTCCAGTGCGCGCTCAGCCTAAAGAGTAACTTTGAATGAAAAATATTTCTGGGGAAATTTTGGAAATGAAAAATTTTTCTTCACAATTTCACCAATTGTGTTTTGGGTGAAGAACAACATAATTGCAAATAGAGGAAATTTTACTGGGTGCTTAAAGAGTTAGATTGTTAGTTATGGTAATATTAATGAATTTCGTCCAAAAACATTATAGTTTCACACATGGGCGTTGCCAGGGTTCAACTTAGGGGCGGCAAGGAGGGTCGATTTTTTTATGTTTGTGGAGAACGAATTTAAAGACCCGTGAGAGAGGGCCGTCAAGTTTCAACGAGGGGTCTGGGGGTCCTCCCCAGAAAATTTCGGAAATTTTCCCCTAAGAACAGGGTTGTAAACTGCTTTTTGGTACGCGTAAACCCAAATTTGGACTTACATTTTTAGGTAGAATTTAGATTTTAATGTAGTTATTATTTAAATAAAAGTGTGGATAATAAAGGTTTAAATACTAAAGGGGGGGGGGTCTGGGGGTCCTCCCCCAGAAATTTTTTAAAAATTTGACCCTAAAATACTGGGTTTTAACTTAAAAGTAAAGTAAGAGTTAATTATTCAAGACTTCACTTAGGAGGGGCAGCTGCCCCCCCCTTGGCTACGCCCATGGTTTCACATCTTTATCATTATTTGGAAGCTAAACTAGTTCTCTTTCTCCTCTAGCTTGGATACAAGGAAATCTCAACAAATCTACTATATACCAGTGTTCCCCAATATTTTTTGGTCCACACCTCACCAAAGTCTTTCTTATATATATAATTTTCCATGCCCCCTTATGTAATATTACACTTAAATTTTTCCACTAAAAATAGTATTCAATTTAAAAACTTATTTGGTTGATTTTTGAAAAAAAAATAAGACAGACATGTTTAGAAAACACTAGTGAGTTAATTTTTCAAACACAAAATGGAGAACTAAATTTTAAATACAAAATAATTTTAATGAAATAACTTTTCATATAATTTAGAGAATTAGTAAATCAATAATTACAGAGTTATAACAATATTAATGAGGTACTTGCAGAAACATAACTAGATTTTAGTTTCAAAGGGGGAGTATACATCCGTACGTCCAGTGCTTCTTGGTTCTGAGGTACGTCCTGACGAGTATTTTTATATGTTAAGTTTTAATAACGTAAGTAAAATTGGGGGAAAGAAAAAGAAAGTGTTTCTCAGAAAAATTTTGAAATTTGCCCCTTTAAACTAGTGTTTTAGTTCATTTTGGGACCATTTAGATTGCACCCAACGGCAGAGTTTTCAAAGAAAAACAAATTAACGACTAAGTTATGAGGGGGGTTGGTGGTCCTCCCCCAGACAACTTATGGAATATTCCCCACCTAAAGGGGCAATTTGGTCAAAAATTGTCAAATTGCGCCCCACGTTAGGATTAGTGTTGGGCAAAATCGAATACTTATAGGTATCGAGTACTTTTTTCAATGTTGGGAAATGAACCTGAATGAACCATTTTTTCTAAGGTTTATCCATACTCGATCTGAAATTAAAAAAACTGAAATCGATCCATCAAAAAAGAATAATAATATATTGTGCAGAATAAGTGAAGTCACCACTATTTAATTTAACAATTTATAAATAACAAACTTAAATTCCTTCGATTAAAGTTTAGAACATTAAAGCTTCGTTTATCTACTTACACAGGAAGTTCTTGTCAATTATTACCATCCATTTAGACTACAATAATATAAATTTAATTTTCAATATCTTTTACTGGTGAGTATTATTGATTTAGCAATATTTTTCGAAGAAACTCGTGTTATGAAGCATTAATTTCTTCAAAAGTAAAATAAACTAATTTTTATTCCGTGTTACTGAATAGTTTATTTTCAAACTTAACGAATCAAAACAAAATTAAATTTAGTTGATTAGAATTCTACGCAGTTAAAGCCAGATAGCGGGAATACAAAATAAATAAAACATGCTTATTACTTACTCGATCGTTTTGCATTAAAGTTGTAACTAATAAATATAATTTTTGAATTAAACATTTAAAATAATCCTTTTTGCCAGAAAGATTACTATGCTTAAAAACTTTTGAGTACTAAATTTAATATTAAAAACTTTTTACTTTGCTGATAATATTTTATTAAAGCAATAACATATTAAAAGACTTTTTTTGGGAATGCATAAAATCCTAAAAAAAATTCATAAATAAAAATATGAAATTTTAAAATTTGGGTCAAGAGATGAGTTTTATAAACTTAAACCCTGTCCGAATTTTTTATACTAAATGCAATACGGATCTATCGAATAGTTATGGGAAAATTATGTCACATTTGTTTTGCACCCTCCAGATATCCTCTTATCTCTACTTTTTTTATGAATGAGATATGAGATATTTCTAGAAAACTTCCTTCTACGCAAGAAGAAGCGAAGGATTTGGCGGGGGAAAAACCTGGCCGCGTCAAATTTCTCTCGCGGATGATTCACGACTTGGGTTTGAACGTTGCAAAATGAAAACAGGCTGCGTTTGATCTACAGTAGGTATTTTAAAGATTATTTCATTGAAAAATTTAAAATGAAATATGACACTAAAGTATCGATACTTTTTTGGGTATCGAATACACTCGATACTTTCAGGTATCGAGTACTTAAGTATTTTGTATCGATACCTGCCCATCACTAGTTAGGATACACTGCTTTATACTGTATTGGGTTATAATATATTCATGGACTAAGCACATAATAGTGAACTAGCTTTTAAAATGTTTAGGCTCCCCTTCCTTATAAATATGTGAATAGTTTTTATCAATACACTTTTAATGTTAATTTGAATTTCACTATCCTCAGACATAGTGGTTCAACTTTTAAAAGCTTATTCTCTTATTATTGAAAAACCTTAACTTCTTAGAAAGCAGACTTAAATCATATTACAAAAGTCATTAGGTTAAAACAAAAGGTCAACTGTTCTATTTCAGACTTTATTTACATGCAACAAGAAATAAATTACAACACAAAACAATATATATTCATGAAACATACACAATCATATTATACACATTAACAGTTTTATCCTTCATAAAGTATCACAATAGTTCCATCACAATTGCTTTGAAGTTACTCCATGATGAAGATGTTCTGGAAATTCGAAGAACTCAGTTTTTTCAGTTCCTCTGAAAAAAAAAGGTCTCATAGCTACAGAATATTTCATACTTCAAATCAGAAGTTCATACATTATTATAACAAATACTGAATATAGGAGAATGAATAAATGCTTATCATTCATCTTTTTCCTAAGCAAGATACCAGTCATCTCTAAAAATGATATTGAATGCTTAATTAGATTTTTTAAAGAAAGGTGATTGAACCTTTTGTGTTTTTAAAGATACTGAGAATAATTTAAACCCAAATTAAATAACTTAAAATAAGATAAATAAAGGTTACAACTTCTATTATTTAAGACCAAATATTGTTTCTGGTTTCTCTCAATAATTTTCACAATCCCAGTTAAGCAAAAAGTTATTAAACTTTAAAAAAATACATTAAAAATTGATCAGAAAATTTGGTAATTAAACTAGTGACTTCCGAAAATAGAATTTTTAAATCCGTATGGATAAAAAGAAATGTCTATCTATATCTTACCATTGACATCAACGATGTTGGCATTCTTTTGTTGCAGAACTACATACAGTTCTCTTTCATCTGACAACTTCCCCACAACCCAAAAATCGCTAGGGGTTTTTCCAATAATTTCACCAAAGTCTTTCAGCCTATAAGCATTAAGTTATAACCTACAGTTCATTGTTTTATTCAAATTTTATAAAAATGTCAGATAAGTATACTTAAATTACTGCACAAGGCAAGAAAATGCCTTAAATTAAAATTTAATGTTGCTGACTGATTACATAATGAAATCCAAGGTTTAAAATTAGGATTTTATTAATTAATATTAACTTTATCAAACACAAGGATTTCATATAACATATCAAATGAGTGGTATTGAAAAAATTGAAAGTAAAAGTTTGAAATTAAGTTTTGATATGAACAGTAATATGTTTAACTAACTTAATAAAATAAAACTTGAGGTGCATTATCATAGTTTACAAAAAAAATTCCAACATTTTGAAAGGATCAAACAATTGTTAAAAGTTTTTTTATAACATGTCTATATTCGGTTCTTAAGTATTATCCTGCTGACTATGCCACTGATTTTGAAAACATTATTGGAGTCTATTGACTGTTGTATAGCTGTTAAGCTGAATTTAATGGCTGCTGAATAGTCGACGGTATAATACGTAAGTATACCTTATATTCTTTTAGTAATCACACAACAAGTCACCAAATAAGAAAACATAATTTATAAGTATTTCTATGGAAAAATGTACCCCCGACTTATGCAGTTATCACACGGTCCCACCTATCACCTAAGTCTGGGGTATTACTGTATAAAGGAACATGTAATATTTAAAAACTTTACAGAGAAGACCAGTGCTTCATTGCTTTCATAAAAGGAAAAACAATAATCACAATTTTCAACTCTATTTAGCTGTAAAACTGAATAAAACCCAAAACCAGAATCCATTACGATTAAAGGACAGAATGAGTCAAAAGTCAATGAGTTTGACTTAAAAGTATGCTTACTTGGCCAAGTCTGTGGAGAAATCTGCAAAGAGCTTCATGTGATCACTAGAGACAAGAGAGTGGCCAGTTCGTTTCATATCTACATGCATGGTTGTTTTTTCAGCTAGATTCATGTGATTGAAATACATATACATCAAACGAGACTGTTGCTCATTTGTTAAACTGAAAAATAGAAATAAATGTTTCAGAGGGATGAAGCAATGAAAACCTGTTAGTATTTAAGTTATTTGTTCTCATTGAAATTTAAGTTGATCAGTGTTTTGATGTGAAAAACTTCATATGTATGTCATGTAAAATCAAATTTTTGCACAATTTATAGTCCGTGTAAATAAAATTGGCGGTTGGTCACCATGGCAATGCAATTGAAATGCAATGGGAAACAACTAGTAGTGAAAGAAGCAAGGCTATTACGGCCGGATCTATGTAAATAAAATGAAGGTTCCGGGTTATTATGCCGTGGTCTAAAACTATTAAAATTATTAAAAGTGACTCCCAATGTTTCGCCGGCATCTTCGGCTGGCATTTTCAAGGGTAATATTACCGCTTAGGTCTGGGTCGCAAGTTATATGCTGCTGCAGAGCCACGTGGTTCATCCTCACCAACCGATGCCACAGGAAGAGATGAGCTGGCGACGCTTGATTGGTCTGCGTGTTGATGTTCTGCCGCTGCGAGTTGCTCCAATGGCTGTGTGTTGACGATGTTTTTTGTCAACACCGGAAACCAAGCTCTGCTGACACGGAGACTTTCTTCCTTTTTATTAAAATTATTAGGGTGCTTGAATATTTCGATGGCTTCCCTTTGAAGGCGGGTGTAGTAGTGCTTAGTTGTTGTGAGCACTCTGGTTTCATCATAATGAAACACATGGCCATCGGAAGTCAACACGTGTTCAGCTATTGCCGACTTTTCAGGTTGGAATAAGCGGCAACTACATCTGTGTTCTTTTAGACGTGTCGCAACGCTGCGGCCCGTAGTGCCAATATATACCAGGTTCCTTGTTCTTGAGGGGCGGTATATATTGCAGCAGCATATAACTGGGACCCAGACCTAAGCAGTAATATTACCCTTGAAAATGCCAGCCGAAGATGCCGGCGAAACCTTGGGAGTCACTTTTAATAGTTTTAGACCACGGCATAATAACCCGGAACCTTCATTTTATTTACAACTAGTAGTGAGCCGCTAACTAGTTATTTGGTGAGGTTTAAATTCATAAAGTTTAATATCCCCATAAAACTATCTTAATTATGTTTAAAACTTTTTAAAGTTGTTATTGAATCTAAATGTAGACAACTTATAAATTAAAACTTTACGTAATTCAGATGAAAATAGTCCAGTTTATGAAATGATGAAAAATATTACTTCTTTTATAAATACATTAAAGCTAATTTCATTCAGATGAAATTTCTGTTCATGAAGACACCACAAAATATAAATTTTAAACATACACAAAACACAAAATGTTAAGTTATCAGCTTACTGATTAATTGTTTTTGTATACTGGTCACTGATTTCTGAAGCTAGTGTTGATAAATGGTTTCCTAATTCTGCATCCAAAGACTTGAAAAGTTCCATTTTCAATTCGTTCGTGTCTGGAAATCAGTAAAAAACCCACTTAGTTTCATCAATTTCATTGAAGACAATGCATGATATTGAATCTTTGAGATTTCACTAACCTTGTACCATTAAGCACACTGTAGCATTCAGGGCACGATACGCAATAAGATAGCAGCAACACTGTGAAGAATTTAAGAAAATCTTGGGAGTGCTCTGCAGACCTGACTCATCTTCTGGAGAGCGGGGACCAGTAACAAACCTGAAAATAATAGAATTTTAACATACGATTGTGTGTTTAGGCTTCTATAATTTATGTTTATCATAGTGGTATCAATGAATGGCATAAACTTTTTAATCATAGAACCTAGTTAAAATTAAAAATGTTTAGTCTTTTACTATGAATATGGCATTTGTAAGCCATGATTAGTTACATCGGAAAATTACACTGCTATTTTTGTAAGGATTTTCCTACATAAATCACTTTCAAGTATAACATGTTTCCTATAGCAATACAATGGAAACATTTCTTTATAATACAGATATTGACAGTGGCGGATCCAGGGGGGGCAACAGGCCTTTTGCCCCCCCTTGGGCTCAGGTACCTTTTTCAAAAACTACGGTAAGAAAAGGAAAAAACGAAAATCGGACAGTCAAAATTCAGACAAGGTATACAAAAACAAGTTAAAACCCTGTTTTAAAGGGTCAAATTTTCTAAAATTTTCTGGGGGAGAACCCCCAGAGCCCCTTTTGTATTTGGAACTCAATTATTCACAACTTCTTTATATTCTGCTCATCAAAATGAAAATCCTACACGAAATATATGCCTGAAATTCGGGCTTTGGGTACCGAAACTAGTTAAAACCTTTTTTTAAAATCAATTTATCTAAAAAATCGTCTGGGGGAGGGCCCCCTGTCACAGTACATCGAACTTAATAAATTACTCACAACTTCTCTTATTCTGTACTTCTTTAAGACGCAAATTGTACTTAAATGTGTTACAAAGTTTCATTATACCTATTAAATTTGTATGGGAAGAATAATTTTGGGTCCCTCCTGAAATAAATTTCTAGGGAAAGAAGAATAATTTCGCAGAAAAATTATTACTTGAGATCGAAGATGGGGAGAAAAAGTTGATAAAATAAAAAAAAGGAGATGAACGCGCGATTAATATCAACATCATCTGCTCGATATAAGGTTTACTTAATGCAGAAAGAAATAATTAGAATTTAGAGACATAAAATTGAAGTATTTTTTAAGAATAAAAGAGAAGAGGAAATATAAAGAGAAAATTAACAAGAAAGTGCATTACCTGAGTATTTTTCGCCTCTCTGGAAGGATGGGACGTTAAAATGATATCCTCCGATCCCATCTTAAATGTTCAAAAATGAGTCAAAAAACTACTTTTTAAGGTGAAATTTCACAAAAATTTCTGGGGGAGGACCCCCAGACCCCCTTTTTCCCTGGGACGTCCTCCAAGTATTTTCATTAATAGACTCAAATTTTCAAAAATTTTCTCGGCAAGAACCTCCAACCTTCTTAAAATGTGGTTGCCCCCCCTTAGGTCCAGGCTGGATCCGCCACTGGATATTGATAACAAGCCATAACTATTTTTACATCAGAGGGGACCATAACCAGTAGAACATGCTCTCTCATGAATAAAACACATTTTGAAACATTTGTCCAAGTGGAACAAATTAAGAATATAAAAATAGGCCCTGACCTTCCAAAATGGGTTCCAGATCCAAAGGGGCTGCATTTTGTTGGAGAAAATATTCCCCCTTTGAGCTCAGAGTCAATGAAAGATGGAATGAGATCCAGAGAAAGGTGTTGGTAGAGGATCTGTGTGTCGTCTGGCTCCAACCCACTCCTGCAAAGCAATTAGAGAATTTGAATTAAGAAAAACTTCAGGTAACAGAGTGAGATACACAGTAAAACCAAGTAACCACCCTTATACAGCAACCACCTTCTTGAACAACCCTCTTCCAACTACCAATTTCACATTGCATTACGAAAAAAAAATAGTTGAAAACTTGACAAACATTTTACTGTTAAGTTTAAAACTTCACTTATACCCAATTATATGAATTTATGAGTATTTACAATACAATAGGTGAATGGTAAAGCAGATCATGAGCAAGAAAGTGTTTAAGCGCTTGGTTTAATTTTTTGTTGTCATGATTCTTTCTGATATGAAACTCCTTTACTGCATTTGACATTGAAAATTTTATTTTATGCCAGTTTCGCCAATTTTTTGCCACTGTTCTGGCAAAAATACCCTTTTATGCTATGAAATTGACAGACCCTGGCCATGGTTTATCTATAAAATTTAGGACTTTGATAATTATTTAAACATACTTACCACACTAGCTGGTCATTATAAAGGAAAACTGAATACTTCACGCACCTGAAAGAAAAAAAAACCCATCCTATTGTAGTGTTTATAAAATTGTAAAAGTTAAATACTTTCTAATTTGAAAACAATAAACTTTTGTAAAAGATTTTACAAAACTAAATAATTCTACTTAAATATAGAATTACTTTTAAAAATAGCTTAATATTATAGGTGGTTCAGCCATCAACATATTATAGCTAACCTTGCAAACTGTGAGAAATTACTACTGTTGAGACAAAGAGTTAGTGAGTTAGGACATGTATCACAATTTTTATATAGAATTCATATAATAAAATTAGATTTACCAGATTGCTAAGATTAATAGATACAAGAAATAGGTTTAAAAAAGTAGAAAATTAATTACATTGCATAACACAAAAGTTTTACTTTTTCAATTAGTTTCCTAAACTAAAATAAGTCTCTGAAACTTCATACAATATTTCATGAAATTGAAATAATAATTTTAAAAGAATAAATAACACTTTTAAGCTTCAGACTTTGTTATAAAAACAAAAGTTATAAAAAAAGACAGACTTCAAACAAATTCAGACAACAAAGACTAACTACAAACTATGGCCACAACTTTCAAAGAATGGATACAGCAATGCCTTTAATGCATATCAACTTTATTAAAGTTGACATTTTAATTTGTGATAAGCACTAACAACAGTAAACTAACGATATGTAGAGAAATACAGGTTACAAGTTATAAGGGAAGGGACATAATATTTTTTTCATATTATTATGTTTGAAATTGACAACTAGAAAAACTAATATTGAAATAAAGAGTCTTCTGAAAATGACCTGGAAATGCAACAACTAACATGTGTTAAGATATTACACAGATTTCATTTCCTTTATTTTAAGATATGTTTTCAACTGTAAGACAGAACAGATGAGAAATCTGAAACTTTTTTTGCCCCAAAAAACAAAGAGAGGAGAGCAAAAGGAAAGTGAGGAAAGGCCAATTACCTAAATTTCTCCTCGACTTGGTTAATGAAACAAAGAATTTTGAGGAAGGAGTAACGCTCTAGTGGTAAAAAATGGATGCCTTGGAAAACGTCCAGAAGATCAGCCTCATTAGACTTTACGTTCATTAGATACTGAGGGAATAAAAACAAAGATTTTCTTAATTGTTTACAAATAAGTTTGAAATACTGATACTTGTTAAAAATACTTTCAGGGTTTTATTTAAAATAGCTTAACACAACATTTTAAATATTAGCATGCTCTTTAGTACATAAGAAATTTGTTCATCTACTTTAGTCATTATAAGGTAAAATTAATTCGTCATTTAAGGTTAATTTTCTCAGGTCATCTTAGTTTCAAATGACTCTTGAAATATAAATGTTTTTCAGTTTTGGCACATTTTACTACTGAAGTATACAATGATATTTCAGATATCAATTAAACCATAATATACTTCTCTGAAAAATATTAATTGCATGAATCATTTTTAAACATTTAAATCTAAGAAACACAAGCCACACACACAGCACTAAAAAAAAGAAAAGTAAAGGTTCTCTGTAAGCCACATTGTCAGAACTGCAATAACAATAGAATAAGGAAGTTTTACATTGAAAAAGCACCCATTCTATATTGAAAAAAAATTCTTACAAACAGATAACTCATTTTTATGTTCCCCACAAATGATTAAATATAATGTAGGCACCATACTAATACAAGAAAGTTAGAAACATCACATGGTAAACATTCAATTCAATAGAAGGTTTTGAATATTTTATTTAGCTCTGTTTGAGTTTCATATTTTACACTTGCATGTTAAGTTAAATTAACAAACCTATTTTGAACGAGAAAGCTGAACTTTTCAGAATTTTTTTTATACAGTAAAACTTCTTTATAAAATGACATCCAATCTAGCAACCCTCACATAACAACCAGTTATAAAAGTACTAATTGTTTCATCATAATTATAATTTTATCCCTTAAGTGTCCCTTTGTTACAATGACCAAATACGTGTTTCAAAAGTCTAGGGGTGCCCAACCTTTTTTGGAGGAGGGCCACTCTGGTGAGGTGTGGATGATGATGAGGTGTGGAGGGCCAGAAATGAAATTACAGTAGAAAAGCAAAAGCGCTAATCGATGCTTAATTACAACAATACAGTGGAAATCAGCCAAAAAAACTTGCCTATTTTTGCAGGAAGTGACGTAATTGTCGGAATGGGACGATTCGGCGCGGCCGTTTGCGCGCTGGCCCGTTTCGGCGCGAGACAAAATTTTTTTCTTCTTATTTTTAGAAGGATTAAGAGAGAGTTCTATTTACTTTCATTTTATTTCTGGCGCCGAAATGGTCAGCGCCAAATAGTAGTAGACCGCGTAATTGTTCGATTCCGTAATTTTAACATCAAAATAATGAAACTCGTACTTGCAAAAAGTAATTTAAAGTAACTTCCTTCTTCAGGAAGTTATTTTTTTGCAGCAAAAAATTTATTTCGATCAGTCTTCTTTTACAAAATAACTTCTTTTACCAAATAGCTACCAGAATCGAACCATTGTGTCTCTTTCTGCACAAATATGCAAGTTTTTTTGCTGATTTTAACCCCGGGATTTCACCCCTTAGAACTCATTTGCGACCCCTCTTTCTACATCAATTCTTGTTCGTCTTGATGAGTACTATCATCCCTCCAAGTTTGTACTAGACCTTTTGTGACACCCTGTATAAAAAACTATAACTGAGAACGGTGAAGAAAAACTGAAACTCAAAGGATCACTCCTCGCAGTAAAATTGATGTTTTCAAGGACACACCATCTATCGTCTTTATTGGCGTCGATGGCTCAAATTTTATTACTACTCGCTATCTGGAATCGGTGAAATATGTGGTAATACTTTGTGAGTGTGGTTAATTTTTTTAAGGAATTTTTTTCATAAAAAAATCCCAGAAAATAAAGTAATAAAAGGTGTTGTTCTAATTTCGTTCGCGGGCCGGATCTGGCCCGCGGGCCGGAGGTTGGGCAGCCCTACAAAAGTCCATTTCGCTGCTTTGGAACCAACGTGTCTCAGGGTCAAGGAAATAAGGTCTATCCCGAGCAGCAAAATAAAAAAGGTAAAAAAATTAATTTAAAAAGTATAGGAGATAGAGCAAAAACCTCCAGGAGAGTATTGTTGCCAGTGTAATGAAGAACTCACAGAAAAAAGTTTCATGAAAATAACTTGAATATTCGCGGAGATATTAGAATGTGAAAATAGCGCTTTTTCAGACCTCAAAAAAGAAAAAAGTTCAAAAATTTGCAATTTTTTCAGTTGTATTGTGTAGTTTTGTGTTTTTTTTAGTTAAATAAAGGCAAAATTTAATTTAAAAATTGAAAATTTTTCGAATTCTTTCTTTTTTGAGGTCTGAAAAAGTGCTATTTTCACATGCTAATATCGCCGCGAATATTCAAGTTAATTTCATGAAACTTTTTTTCTGCAAGTTCTTCATAACTTTTGCAACAAACCATCACTGAAGTTTATGCTCTATCTCCTATAGTATTTAAATTAATTTTTTTAAGGTTTTTATTTTGCCGATAGGCGGACTTGGAAAAAGTTGAAACCTTCCCCCGAACCTCATACAATTTCCCCAAACCTTATGTATTGCTCCTATGGAGGTGTCAGGGGCTTCCTCGAACCAGGTTCGTAGGTTCGGGCACTTTTTCCAGGTCCGCTGATAGGAGCACTGTAAGTCATATCAATTGATTCTCCAGGGTCACTTACCTAGGGGTAGACCTTACTTCTGTGATCCTAGGACATGTTGGTTCCAAATAAAAGCCGCGAAACGGAGTTTTGAAACATCCTGCTTTAGTTTTCTTTCTTGAGGGATAGGTGGATTTGATAATAACTGGTTTCTACCAATGGTTTCTATCTTCTCTACAATTTTATTTTTTGGCAACAATTTGGGGTCAAGAAAATGATAAGATTAGCTAAATATTGCAGCATACATTCCAGAATTCTTAATTTCTGTTATCTGGTAGACTGGTTACAGTTGCGTGCTTAACAAGCACAGTTTAATTAAGCAGCAGACATTTCATAAAAAATAAAGGAACAAGAAATGTTAACACATAATATACATACATTGTCATAGAAAAGATCTAGTTTCTTTTTCAAAACAGAGGCATTTTCTTTATCTTCAACTAGACTACTGAATGTTCCATTCATTAGCTGAAATAAAGGATGATTTTCTATAGAAAATGAGAAATTCTCACTACATTGAAGTGAAATAAAAAAGAAAAGACACTGGCCAGGGGTTCCCAAACATCTGAAAGCTTAGGCCAGGGGTTACCAAACATCTGAACATTGAGACACACTTATAATGAACACAACCCTATTGTATATTCAACGAATTTCCCTATGCCCCCAACAGGATGCTAAAATCTTTGTGTGCATGGGGTTGGTCACCAATATTTATTTTTAAATAGTAATTACATGCATGCATTTAAGGTTACATAAAAATAAGGTTTTTTAGAAATTAAAAGGTAGGATTTGAATCTTAGCATATCAAATTGTGAATAGTTGTGTTTTGTGTTTTTATGGCACAAAGTCCATATACAGGCGTAGAGCACCAACCATCAATCAAATTGTACATAAAATTTTAAGGGCAACAATAACTTAGAAATTAGGTCTGGTGGTCCACCCCAGAGAGATTTTGAAACATGACTTTTAAAAACAGGGTTTAAACTTGTTTTTTCTAGTTAGTTACAGTTACAACATCATTTCTCATGAAAATTCCCAACATTAGTAAATGACTTTAGCTGGGAAGTACATCTTATGGTCACAAACACTAATTTAAATAATTTTTCAAAATTTTATTTGAATAACCAACATATATTGCATTATCAGCACATTCATAATTTGCTTGTCCTTTGTGTAAGTATACCACCAAGTAAGGTACTTTTACTTTTTGCTCTACTAAATATGTATAGAATATATTATATGGTCAGTTGATAAATTTTAAAACCTATTATCACTTATGTGAAAATCATTAACAAATATATATATTTAGACAAATTCAAAACTTTGTTGAGACCAACATTTTGGGAGCCTCTGTTTTAGCCATAGTACAAAAAAGATACTAAGCTGCCGACCATGCCGCTAAATTTGAAAACATCACCAAAACCGGTTAAATCTGTCTCTGATTTGAAAACATTGCTAAAGAGAACACAAGACGTGTTGCCAACATCGAAATATCAAATTTACTTTATTGATTAAACAATCAAATTCAAAATTATACTTTACAAAGCCACAGAGAAATGATATAATTAATGAATATAAGTATTAATGTAATCAATTAATTATAATTATTTGTGTGGTTTTAACTCTTTTTGTCATTAAAATTGAAATAAAATTATTTTTTCTCTAACAGATCTTATTTTCTATTCAAGTGTTCTATTTAGTTATTTTAAATAAAACAAAAAGAACTTGGTTGTTTTGGTTTGGGGAAACTGGATCTGGCAATAACTTAATACTCTTCATTGACTTATTACATCACCAAATTATATTATTTAGCGGTAAATCCTCTTTTTGTTGCCTTCAGTGACGTTTAAAATTCAGCGTTACGGTCGACGGCTTAGTACGTATGTACCAAAAATAGTTACTAATAATAACTAATTAAAGAGATACTATTTATCTAGTTAAAAATGCAAAGATTTTTGAGAAACGTTAGATGAAAGTTGGGAGATTGATCAATGAGTGAGGCTATGTCATTAGGTCTATCTAACTACAAATAATATACTTTTCCTTACTGTGAACATTCTGTATGACTTCAATAAGAGTGCTTGATAAACATGATCTTGTATCTCATCCAACATGTATTCCATATAAACTTGCCCATCTCTGGTCTTTTGTTGATAGGGTACATTTAGTGTCTGGAAGAAAACAATGTATTTATACAAATGGCAAACAATTCCTGAGCTAACTTTTTTTGTCCTCATGCTACTTGCTCTTATAATAAAGTTTAAAGCAAGTTTAGTGTGGAAATTAATAAAAAAACTATGGAGTTATTCCAAAAAGAATTAAAAGGTATTTATACAATAGATAATTTCTGGAAAGTAACCTGTAGGAATTATATTCTTATTGTATTTTTATTTTAGGGTAGTCTACACTTCCTTAATGTCTCCCTAACGTCAAAGTTTTTTGAGACACCCTGTTTATTTTCAATAACAATATTAACCCATTAACGCCCATTGATCTATTTTTATATCGCTAAACATAGTGTCAGAAATGGTCTTTTAAATTACCTTAAATTTACCCCACAAAAACAAAACTGCTCATATGGCAAGAGAAAGCCTTCCTTAAGAATAATATCATGTGTTTTTTTTTTTTCGTTTGCAACATTTATTTTGTTTCACTGATGGGCAGAACTTTGTCTAGGGGTTTCATTTTGCAGTTTTTTCATCTTGGTTCTTGTTTTTCGAGAAAACTATAAAAATATACAACCAATTGAATCCTTTTCAGATTTTATTTTATCTTTATAGATGTAGCTATTAGGATAAAATGCAGAGTTTTGTGAAAACTAATTTATTTAGTGAAAAATTACGTCCCAATATTGCTGATCTAAAAATAGATCACTGGGCGTTCGGTCGTTCATTTTTTCTGTGTTGCTTACAATACGAGATTATTCAAATTTTTCTATTATAAACTGTAAAAAATGAATATGAGAATACTCAGTAATGTTCAGGATGGACACAAATATTGATTTTCTTAAGAAATTAATCATTATATTATTGATAATTAAGTTTTATAATTTCTTCTGGTGGATGAATGAAAGGTAGACAATCTTGATTGATTACTTAGTAAATCACAGGACTGCAAATAGTATTATGTACTCAAATTTATTCACATTTATTTGTTGATACAACTTCAGTCAATGCAAGCATTTGTTTTAAATACATTATTAGGGTGGTCCATATGTCTATGGAGAAATTTTTTTTTTTGAAAAGTTGAACTCTCACCCTCCAGTTTGGTGACATTATGTGAGTTAATGCCCCTGTTAAAATATTAGATCATTTGAAGGTTATTTAGAGGTAGCTCAAAGGCTTTGAAGTTTTAGCCATTAGCGTCTATGGATAAACACATGTTTTCGGTAAAGGAATTTACATTTCAATTGATTTAGCAGTAATATGTGTTTATAAAATGTATATTTGTTTTAGTCATAACAAGATAATTATAATATAAGTTTATGACAAAGATTATTCCTTGTCTGGAACTCGCATAACAATTTCTCGAACTCTAAATAACAACTTTTCATCACACTTCAAATTAAACGTCTACTTCCAATCAAAAACATTAACACCAACTAGCTTAACTGCTAGAGCTGGTAAAAAATGCTATTTACTTTGCCTTCTTGACTTTGTGAACTGAGACAAGATAATTTCTCGATTAAGCATTGATCTTTTTGTGCGAAATTCCTTCTAATTAAAGGTATTTACTTCAGAGCTCTAGGTGCCTTCCATCATGTAAAGTAGATAATGAAGATTATTTACTGTTTAAAGATATGGCTATTTCATCAACAGTTTAAAGTTTAAATTATAACTATCAAGTTTTAAAAGAGGAACGATACAAAAGCTATTAAAACGACTTGATGTCAAAACAAAAGATATCCACCTGTAACGGTGAAATCTGTCACTCCTCATTGCAATCTATAATTAATTAAATTAATGCAATTTTATATGAGCATGAACAGGAGCTTCTGTTGAGATAGTAGCAATGAACCAGTGCTTCATTTGTATAAAAGTGCTACAAACAGGTTAAACTCTTATAAAGCCTTCTCTCTTGGTTTTAGTTTAAACATAAAACTGTTGATGAAACAGCCGTATCTTTAAACAGTAAATAATCTTCGTTATCCACTGTATATGATGGAAGGCACCTGATGGAGCTCTGAAGTAAATACCTGAGAAGGAGTTTCACACAAATAGATCAATGCTTATTCGAGAAATTATCTTGAGTTTTTGTGTGATTGCTCCTCATATCACAAAGTCAAGAAGGCAAAGTAAATAGCATTTTTTACATGCTCTAGCAGTTTAGCTAGCTGATGTTAATGTCTTTGAGTGGAAGTAGACGTTAGTATTTAGAGTTGGATGAAAAGTTGTTATTTAGAGTTCGAGAAGTTGTTATGCGAGAGTTCCAGACAAGGAATAATCTTTGTTAAAAACTTAAATTATACATAACTTGTTATGACTAAAACAAATATACATTTTACAAACACATATTATTGCTATATCAGTTGAAATGTAAATTCCTTTACCGAAAACATGCATTTATCCATAGACGCTAATGGCTAAAACTTCAAAGCCTTTGAGCTACCTCTAAATATCCTTTAAATGATCTAATATTTTAACAGGGGCATTAACTCACATAATGTCACCAAACTGGAGGGTGAGAGTTCAACTTTTCAAAAAAAAATTTTTTTGGACCACCCTATACATTATAGGTAAAATTATTAGACAATTAAAGGTTTTTGAGGAGATGTAAAAATCTCAAATTGAAAATTGTAATATTTTTTTTAAAATTTGCCCTAAAACTGCTCTTACAACCTTAAAATTGCCGTTATGGCAGGAGAGTAAGTTAATTGGATAAGTAGTTAATTGGAATAGGCCTGCGAAAAGTTTCAACACGCAGCAATTTTGAATGTTGCTGAATAAGTTACATTTTATTTCATGAATATCATTATTTTATGATAAAACTAATCCATAAAATTCACAAAAAAATAACCTGATGCAATTTATTTAACTTAAATACACAATTTTATGAAATCTTAATTCTATAATATACTTATAAATTTAAAGTTCTTGGTTCAATTCCCACTTTTTCACTTATTATTACTTTCAACATAGGCTATTCATGTAATATATCTTGGGTAAATTATTTAATTTTATAATTATTTCATTATTTTTCCACATATTTATAAATAAATACGCATTTTTTAAAGAAAAATACCAATAGGCCTATTTATTTTATATTTTTTATGATTTTTTGAGGTTCTACTATTACGTAGCTCTGTGACAAAAAATATCCTCCGAACGCCCAGTGATCTATTTTTAGATCAGCATTTTTTAACGAAACTAATGACTGTTTTCACAAAATTTGTTCATAATATTCATATTCAAGGCAAATTACACCAGATTCATGATTTTTATTAAATTCGCACAAAAAAATAATAACTTGGGCGTTAATGGGTTAAATTTTAGCCGGTTTCATAGCAATAAAGTTTAATACATCTTTTTTGGATAAAATGGTAAAAAATATAAATCTGATGATGAAAGAACAAATTACTGAACCCTATTCCCATCGGAATAATGAAAAAAAAATTCTTAACATGTAAAAAATAGTGATAAAGAGAAGCATTTTAGTACTGCAGTTTTACCAACTCACCATGATCATCCAAAATCCAGGCTCAGGTTGAAGGAATACTTGTCGTGTTTTTTGAGTATGAAGGGCTTCACAGGGAGATGTTCCAAAAGTCCTAAAAGAACTCAACATGAGGTAATATGATAATAACCATGTCATACCAATAATAAAATAAAATATTATCTACTATTTTAGTAAAAAATATTTTATTACTGGTGATATTACAGTATATTTTGTCTTTTGCCTCAGAAAACAGAAACTATAACTCCATAACAGCATTATTGATTGACTATAGACTTTATGGTCTCGCGTTGACCGTGCCGCTGAATTCGAAAACATTACTGAAGAATTTAACGGCTGCTGAATGGTCCAGGGTATAATACGCAAGTACCCTTTATGAAACATATTTTCAGTGTCTAAAATGTTTGGCATTTACCTACTACACTGTCGACCTGTACGGCTGATTTTGAAAATGTTGCTGAAGTAGCCAAAAGGTAGCTTTAACGCCAATATTAGAAGTCAGTGACATCATAAGTCAATGAGGAGCGAATATTACTGCCAGATCCAGTTTCCCAAAAAAGAGATCACCAAATAAACGATTTTAGTTTATAGAATTTCTTCGCCTTAGTAAGTTAAAATTTGAATATAATTGCTTGATCAATAAAGTAAATTTGATATTCCAATGTTGGCAATGACTAGTGTTCTCTTTAGCAATGTTTTCAGATCACAAGCGGAGCTAACGAGCGTAGGTGATGTTTCCAAATTTATCGGCACAGTTGACGGCGCAATACGTAAGTACCAAATATTCTGTTTTACTATTTTAATTAGTAATATATTACTGGTTCTTACGTAATATCCTATCAATGGTCAGTTTCAGAAGCATAGTTAACAGGTGCCTCCTATACGGTTTTATCTTCAATGGCACTATTAATGAGATAATTCAGAAGTACTGTATGTATTACTTTGTACTTGATTTTAACTTTAACATTATCTTAGTCTCTACATCAGTGGTCCCCAACCTTTTTACCACCACGGACCGGTCAACGCTTGATAATTTTACCCCGGCCCGCTGTGGGGGGCGTTGATTGTTTACATTCAAGATTATTTTGATTTATTAATTTCAATTTAATTGTATTTAAACATGCTTTCAAAATATAATACAATTACACCAAAAAATAAATATAAAGTGATTAATAACTCATTTTATTCATTAATTTGGAGTATAAACCTAGGAATTTAAATTCATTTTCAATGAAATGATCGGTCCGCGGCCCGGTACCATTTGATCCACCGACCGGCACCGGTCCGTGGACCCGGGTTGGAGACCACTGCTCTACAAGATAAGCGTCAATCTCCTCTTATTATCCAATCTTCTTCAGCTTCCACACAACTGGATTTCTAAGATTCAAGACTTCCTTGCCATTTTAGTTTGGATTCATTTTCATTTATATAAGCTAACTTTTTTATGGGAAAAATACAGACACTTAGTGCTGTAGATGATGCTACTGGGGATGTCGCCCTCAGTATAATTAATAATTTTCTGACATATCCAGTAAAAAGATGAGTACTCTGAAACATTTAGATAAAACACCACCAGCACCACCTGAATACAATTTACTTACTCAGTAAACTTTATAACAGCCTCACACAGTCCAATACACTTGATTTTACTGTTAAGGTCCGTTTCAGCAGGATAGAAATACAAGACTTTATTCTCCTCCTAAGAGAAGAAATAATCATCTTACAAGAGTTTGTTATGTCTAAGGCCATTTACTTAAGGTAATATCTAAAGCACATTTTAGTGTTGAGGCATTGATTACATAGTATAGTGGATAAATTTTCAGGTACATTTACGCTAGCCGGGGGCAAATGTTGCCAATTGTGAACCAAACGCGAGCTATGTTGCCAAACAAATGACTAATGGAAAAATTTGGAGGATTTCTACATTATTTGGCGATTTTTCGCTGCGCGGCTAACGGAAAAGGGGACAGCTTTAGAATAAGTCTATATTTGAAACCCGGCCGCCATGCTTACCTACGATTTCACGGCCTGTGGGCCATGAAATACCGCCAACTTGGCGAGAGTTCTTAAAGTGGACTTATTCTAAGAATGTACCCAGAATATATAACATATTTTAGCATGCATTGAATATAGGACCAATCAGAACACAGTAAAATTCCTAGGAGAGCCCACACCCCTGGCAACAAACCGAAACAAAGCACCAAACCAGAACAAGATGGCACCAAACGATATCTAGTGTATTAAAGTAGGGTTACCAAGGGGGCAGAATTATCGCCAACTTTGGCAAGGGTGTGGGCTCTGCTAGGATCCAACCCAGAACACTATTTCGTGGTATTTAGGCATTAGCAATCATTCATAATCGCACTCTATTGCTCGATTCTAGTTAAAATCAATTGAGAAAAGTAAACTTACATCTTCCTCGTTATGACTATAAGCCGAGTTGAAAACAAAAAAATTTGCCAAACTTATGTGAGGTTTAGAAGACATTTTGAACCAGTAGTAAAAGAGTTAAGGGAACTAATCAAATTAAAAATCAAACTTTAATATGACACGATGTGCGAAGACATTTTTAGAGATAAGAAATATAAATCACAAGTTACTACCGCCACATCTCAAATATCACACTTCACTCATCATCAATCAAATAAATAAACAAAAACTACAAAAGAGGTGGAAAATGATGGAGTTGCACGAATTGAATCGGATGTGGACAGTACAGAAAATCTGCATAAAATATGATAAAAGGAGAAAGACACTTTAAAAAACTGAAATTTATATTCAAACACTCATTAAATTAAATAAGTGTTCAAAAACTAAAAAGAAACGAAGTTTATTTTTTCATACAGCATGAAAAGGAGGAAAATAACTAATCAACTTTGAAGCTGAAGTGAAGTGAGCGCGAAGCCAAGCAAAACAAAACAGCAACCAACGAGGGCAGGCGAGCGGCTTTTACGAACTGATTGAGATTACTAAATTTAAGACATTATGAGCTTTTATTATTAGAAATTCCACAGAAAGTTAAACAATAATTTTTAAATATCCTTAAAACTTATTCATAGTAGTTTTGAATAGTTTGCGCCTGAATCTTTCGAAAATATTGCAAATGTTCACTTGGGTCGAACGTCTTTTGAACTAAATTGCTTACCAAACTGTTAGCTGAAAATGTTTCAGTATCCAAAGTATCCAGCATATAAAGCTCTTGCACTAACAATATGTTCAAAGAAAGTCAGCAACCATTCTCAAACATTGTTTGCATGCTTTCCTATTTTTACTATGAGACGTAAGTTAATGTTTACAGAAATATAGGTACTTTTTCGGCAGACTTTGTAGGACTGTTGATATGAGTGGGGACCATTTGTACTTGTGTACTGGGCTTCTTGACGTCGCAGATGTTAATGCTGCTAGAAATCATTGTAACTTTGTGCGTGTCTCTGAACTGTATAAGGCTGCCCATTATAAACTAATGGCAGAAAAGCCTAGGTCTGGCATAGGTTAAAAAAATAATTTTTATAAATCTAATAGCACAATTAGATCTCTATACTGACAACCCTTAATCATGTTGCTGTGGTTGCACATGTCTGGAGTGGACTCTTTAAATAATGCATTTTAAAATAATGGTAAAATCGTGGTACTGGTGCGTAGTAAGTGCTCTTTAGTGAGGTGTTTCTTTCAAACTTAACACTTTTGATGCTTTGTCTAGTTTCAAATCAAACTTTAAAAAAGGCTCATTATATTTTAACTGGCATTCATCTAGTAAAAAAGTTGCTAGCTATTTTGAACATCTTGGACTTATATTACCATACAACCAAAATTATTTACATTCTGGGGAGTTAAAACCTTTAAACATTCTTTGTTGGTATTTATGTAATGAACGCTAATAATATTAAAATTAGGTTACATACTTTACATGCACAAATATGAGCATATTTCTTGTAGTTATACTGTTTAGTTTAGAAATGACTATAAATTCCAATGTTTGAACTTTCCAGAAGAGGTCTGATATGCAATTTTAGCTTAAGTTATAATTTTAATAAACATTCATTAACATAAACATTCATTCATAAACTTTCATTTTTCTAGGAAATGTGGAGAATTATTCTCCACCAGCAGCTTGTTCCTTTTTGCGAGAATATGATAGATCTTTTAATAAAAGAAGGTATCTACACTTTTTCCCAGTCAAGTGTTGCACTTCTTTGTACAGTTCCAGGATAAAAAAATAACAAAACTTTTTTTTTAGGTTTTGCTCTAGTGTTATGCTACATGAAAAATATGTTCCTGAAAATTTGTCTCATAGATTAGCCCAAGGAGTTTCGTTTGATGATTTAGATGCATCTGACTTAATAAGTGTAACTGAAAAGTTCCATCTAAAAGTATGACTTACTTTTCATGAGTGCTAGGGGTTTTTAAACTTTTTCCAAGTCACTTCATCTTTTAAGGGAATTAAAATTCATTACAGAACCTGTCATAAAGTATCATTTGATATACCTTTCATTTTTCATATACTAGTTTTATATTTAACACGTTCACGCCGGGGCCGATTTTCATGTTTTTCGCTGGGAGGCGGTGCTCGACTTCATGCTGTGCTTCATCTGGAGGCTCCACTGAGCTATAAAACAAACTGGAGTGACAGCCTCTGATAGCATAACATGCGACCGAACATGCCGACTGCCGAGGGTTACAGGAACTTCCCGAACCCGTTAAGGCGGTGGTTTGGACCACCGGTGGTACGCGCCACCCTATGAGACAGTCTAGTGCGAGCCACCGGTGGACTGCGCCGGTGTGAACGTGTTAAATAAAAATTGTCAATAAGTAAGAACATAAACTTATAATGTTAGTTATTTTTTTAGAATTATAGTTTTTTTTTATTAACAAGAAAAATTAATTGGAATTTATATTAATAGGAAAAATTAAAAACGAATGTAAACAAAGTAGGTACTAAGTAAAATTATATTATTAATATAGAGATATGAAGGTGAAAGATAAGCTTCTTACTATCTGATACATATATGATTGTTCTCATCTTAGAATAAGGCTTGATAAAATACTGAGCTCTTTAAAAATTTTAATCCTAAAGGGCTATATAGTTTGATGTTACATAAATTATCTAGACTTTTCCCACTAAAATTAGGTATCTGGTTAATTTTCTAAAGATTGTGTGGTTATTTTTCTTTTTTCTAAAAAAAAGCAGTACATGAGTTTGTATCTACTAAAATTATTTTTGGATCCAGGGCCTAGATATCCAGTACCTTCACAAGTATGGTGTCAAAGTTTCCTCAGACCTTAACTCCTTAATTTTTCCTTTGGACTCTCTTGGAAAAGAAGTTGCAGGAATGCAGTTTACAAATTACAAGATAGATGATGTTGGGGAAAGACTTGAGCTCAACTCCTCTCCAAGGTAACTATAAAATTCAATAGAGATGCTTTCCTTACTATCTTAAATAATTTTAGTGTCTTTGTTTGGGACTTTATTAAGTAATTATGATGATGGTTCAGCGAGTACCTGCGTTAAATCCTCTCTACTGCCCGTGGTGACAAGTCATAAGATTTACAAGTCATAAAACTGTCACAGGCTTTCCATTGAAAGTTCTTGAGAGTGTTTCTTTCTTTGCTTACCCCCTGAGTTCCTAGAAATTTTTGACAGATGTCCTATCAGTTCTCTGAGTAAAGGTCAATGAAGTTTGAAGGTCAAGGGCAATTTTCGTATGCAAGTGTATTGCAGGAAAAACTTGTGCATAGTAAATGGGGCATAAATAATATTCAAATTATTTTAGAGCAGATAATTATCTTAAACACCTCAGAAAGTCAAAAACACTATTTTACATTCTGTCGGAAATGGCAACGCCATCACCACAATCTTAAGTGAAGTGAACTGAACTGATCACCACAAACTGTCTTTTGTGAAGCAGTTTGTAAAGTGCCGCGCTGTGAAAGGCTGAACTAATTTTTCATTACTTAATCTGTGTTGTGATTAAATGAACCTGTTTTTTGTCAAGGAGTAGTTTTGATGTGCCATCTCGAAACACATACATTATTTTATGTAATGCAACATATTTTAATTTCAGGAAATAAAAAAATTTGAAATTTTTTAGTCAGAAATTGGAAAAATAAAACGTCAATCAAGGGGTAAAATAATTGGATGTGTTTAAAGTTCCAAGCTATTTCTTTTTCCTACATATCTGTGCTTAGATGAAAGAATCTATATCTTTCAGGGATTTTCTTCCTGGTTTTCAATAGGAAAAATAGCATTGAAGTAGTAAAGCAAAATAAGTTGCTGCATGTGTGAATTATTCATAACTTGTTGGTCTCAAATAGGGTTTCAATTAGTCTAAGCTTAATGTTGTTACAAGAGAACAAGACGAAGGTACTTAGATAGGGTAGGGTTTATTTGATGATGATGAAATTATAAACAAGACGAAAGTCCTATTTACACTATTTACAAATGGAGGTAGCAACACAGTCCAGGATGCTTGATAAAAATGTCCAAACAGCTACGATCAGCACACATGCAGAACAGCAGTTCACTGGTCGAGGGCAAGCTACATTCGCAGGGCTATTCCGGATGATAAACCGCGCCAGATCCAAACAGTCGCCAAAACACTTTCCCGAAGAAGGCTCACTCTCTCTCTTCTGCCGCGGGCTCTCCACAGGGAATATAGAATAGTCGGGTGGTTTAGTACAAAAAAATGACTGAAAACTGCAAATTGTGATACTTTTATGAAACTTTCAGGGATGATATATCAACATATAAGAACTAAAAAATCGATGGGACCCCAAAATTTTAGCGCGTTGTTTGACCGCTATGACGTCATAACAAAATGACGCCCCTAGCGGTCCCAAAACGATGTCGTGGTAAATTTTTTAACGCTAAACACGTTTTAAGCTCTAAATATCCTTGAACATATCCTAAAAATAAAATATTTTCAAATATTTACTTACTCTAGGAACAATAGGGGGTGGTTTCATCAGAATGACGTCATTATCACTTTGGCTTACTCTGCGTCCAATATCAATGGTGACAATAGTTTACCTGATATTATTTACCTTCTGAATCATATTTATTTGTTATTAAGTCTCTAAGGTAATGTATTTTCTAAATATAAAAAGAGTATTGGAGTTCTTTGGGGCGTATTTTTACAAAGGCGTCAGTGATGCAACTTTTAAACGGCACTGAAATCAACTTCTAATTGTGATACCAACTTCAAACTTACAGTAGGGGTGCCCAACCTTTTTTGGAGGAGGGCCACTCAGGGTACTTGATGATGTGTGGAGGGCCAGAAATGAAATTACAGTAGAAAAGCAAAAGCGCTAACTGATGCTTAATTACAACAATACAATTTACAACTTTTCGTTTACAGTATTTTTGCAGCTTGGCATAATACTGTAAATCAGCCAAAAAACTTGCATATTTGTGCAGGAAGAGACAAAATGGTTCGATTCCGGTAGCTATTTTGTGAAAGACTGATCGAAATAAATCTTTCGCTACGAAAAGATAACTTCCTGAAGAAGGAAGTTACTTCAAATTACTTTTTGCAAGTACGAGTTTCATTATTTTGATGTCAAAAATTACGGAATCGATCAATTACATCTCTTCCTGCAGAAATATGCAAATTTTTTGGCTGATTTTTACCCCTTAAAACTCATTTGCAACCCCCTTTCTATACCGATTCTTGTTCGTCTTGATGAGTACTATCATCCCTCCAAGTTTGTACTAGACCTTTTGAGACACCCTGTATAAAAAACTATAACCGAGAACGGTAAAGTGAAACTGAAACTCAAAGGATCACTCCTCGCAGTAAAATTGATGTTTCCAAGGACACACAATCTATCGTCTTTATTGGCCTCGATGGCTCAAATTTTATTTCTACTCGCTATAGTTCGTTGGCGTGAATATCAAGAAGTGACAATAATTGAGAGAACGCATCTGGAATCGGTGAAATATGTGGTAATACTTTGCGAGTGTGGTAAATTTTTTTAACAAATTTTTTTCAGCAAAAAAAACCCCGGAAAATAAAGTAATAAAAGGTGTTGTTCTAATTTTGTTCGCTGGCCGGATTCAGAGGGCTCGGGGGCCGGATCTGGCCCGCGGGCCGGAGGTTGGGCAGCCCTACTTACAGGGATGATAAATCATCATATAAGAACTAAAAAATCGATGGGACCCCAAAATTTTAGAGCGTGGTTTGTCCACTATGACGTCATAACAAAATGGGGTCCATAGTGGTCAGAAAACGATGTCGTGGTAATTTTTGTAAAGGTATTCTGTTTTGAGTTTAAACCTTAATTAAAATGTTAAATGTTTTTTAATTAAGTATAAATATATAAAATAATAAAAAATTAAAATGTATTAGACTCGTGAAAAGATAGATCCTTCTTAAGGTGGACGTTGTAAAGGTGGTATTGTTATATAACCATTCACCATACTGATGAAAAATACACCCTTAAAACAACTCATAGCTACGAGCACAATTTTTATGACGTCATAGCGGTCAAACCACGCTCTAAAATGATGGGGTCCCATCGATTTTTCAATTCTCATATGATGATCTATCATCATTGAAAGTTTGAAGTTGGGAAAACAATTAGAAGTTTATTTCAGTGCTGTTTAAAAGTTCAATTTTTGACGCCATTGTAAAAATACACAATCTTGTAAACCACGCCTCCAAGCACTAAAATATTCTTTTTATGTTTAGAAAATTTATTTACTGATACACTTAATATTAAAGAAATAGGATCTAGAAGGTAAATAACAACAACAACAAGAAAAGCTATCACCACCATAAATATTGGACGCAAAGTAAACCAAGTGATAAGGACGTCATTCTGATGAAACCACCCCTTATTATTCCTAGATTAAGTAAGTATTAGAAAATACGAGGGTTGTTTTTTAATTAACTTCCGTTTTTCTCCTGAAAAAAAAGTAGAAGGAATTTCGAAAAAAATTTTGTGCTGGTAGTTAGATACATCCTTCAGGTTCAATTTGCCACCTTACTGAATAAAATCGGACATTTTTTCTATTTTTTATCGATTTTACAAGCGCGCTCCTCGAACTATTTTCCCGCCAACCCATAGAGAATTCGGCTTTTTTTTCTCCTTTCTCTCCTTCCGCGATCACCTGCCCACCCATTGTTTAATGTTAACGCCTTCTCACGGACGGAGCGAAGGGAGAAAAAAAAGCCGAATTCTCTATGGGTTGGCGGGAAAATAGTTCGAGGAGCGCGCTTGTAAAATCGATAAAAAATAGAAAAAATATCAGATTTTATTCAGTAAGGTGGCAAATTGAACCTGAAGGATGTATCTAACTACCAGCACCAAAATTGTTTCGAAATTCCTACTACTTTTTTTTCAGGAGAAAAACGGAAGTTAATTAAAAAACAACCCTCGTATTTTATTTTTAGAAAATATTCATGGATAATTAGAGCTTAAAATGGGAATAGAGTTAAAAAATTACCACGGCATAGTTTTGGGACCGCTATGGACACCATTTTATTATGACGTCATAGCGGTCATACCACGCTTTAAAATTTTGGGGTCCCATCGATTTTACAGTTCTTATATGATAATCTATCATCCCTAAAAGTTTGGTGTTGGTATCACAATTAGAAGTTTACTCCAGAACTGTTTAAAAGTTACGATACTGACGCCTTTGTAAATATTGCTTAATGAGGTATTCTCACGTTTTGAGATTACATTTTATTAAAATAGTAGATAAAAAACCATGAAGAATGACGTTTACATCAAGTATTTCCGTAGCCTAGTTTCTGAGATATAAATTTTTGAAATTTCGTTTTTTGTTTTGGCGCGAAAACGCTTCCGAATCCCAAATCATGCGCTGTGAGGTCACATCCAATAGAAGCCCGTTTTCTGATCACGTGAAAACAGCAAACACAATGGTTTTCATGCGCTGTGACGTCACATCCAATAGCAGCCCGTTTTCTGATAACGTGACTTTTCTGACGTTTTGGCAAAAATAAAATTGAATTTTAGATTATTTAAAACACATTTTTGAACTTAAAAATCAGAAATTTGGGAGTTTTAGACCATAATGTATTGAAAAAATATAAAATCAAGCAAATCCCTCACTCATGCAAATACCTCATTAAGTAAACCATGCCCCCAAATACTCAAATATTCTTTTTATATTTAGAAAAAAAAATTCCTTAGACACTTAATAATAAGTAAATAGGATCTGGAAGTTAAATTAAACCAAGAAAAGCAATCATCACCATGGATATTGGACGCAGAGTAAACCAAAGTGATAATGACGTCATTCTAATGAAACCACCCCCCTATTATTCCTAGAGTAAGTAAATATTAGAAAATATTTTATTTTTAGGATATGTTCAAGAATTTTTAGAGCTTAAAACGTGTTTAGCGTTAAAATATTTACCATGACATCGTTTTGGGACCGCTAGGGGCGTCATTTTGTTATGACGTCATAGCGGTCAAACCACGCCCTAAAATTTTGGGGTCCCATCGATTTTTTAGCTCTTATATGTTGATATATCATCCCTGAAAGTTTCATAAAAGTATCACAATTTGCAGTTTTTTTGTAATAAGCCACCCGACTAAGAAGAGAGTCTACTAATTGCGTAGGGCATTTACAAACAAAATCGCATAAAGCAAGACTCCGAACGAGTCTTCAATCGCTCACCGCAACCTTTCACTCTTATATAATAAATAGTTAACTAATATAGTTATAGTTATGAAAAAAAATAAACCATATGTATAAGGATATTTCAATAATTTAAAAACCAATTTGGATTTTTAAAAACATGTGTTCAAAGTATATTTAAATTATAAATCTAAGTAAAATTATAAATTTATGTAGGCATCACCTTTAAAAGTTAGTGTCTTGATTGTCATTCTTTATGTATAATACCTATATATATTTTTTTTTCATTACAGAACCTGTAGAGATGTATTCTTTGGTTGGTCTCTCTTGGGTACAAATCATAGGCAGATTGTTGTGACTTCTGATCCCCTAGATGCAGTTGCAATAAATCAACAAACAGACATTCCTGCCATATCTTTACCCTGTGACTTCACTAAATTTTCTTTTGATGTAAGTTTTCAAATATTTTTTCCATTAAAAAAATTTAGTTTAGCTAAGTGAACTCCTGATTATCTGCAGAATTGAGTGGAATAAGTGCTGCTCAGTGAAAATCATAAAAAAGGGATTAATTATTTTAGATTTAGGAATGATTGCGTTGTTCATAAACCAAGACACGCACTGTGAAAATAACTAGAGTATACAGAAAAAGTTTTATTTGTACTTAAATCTAACACACATACACACACAAAAAAAGATTTAAGTTATTTTTGAGAAGTTTTCAATGCTGAATAAAGTATAAGTTTAGTTGATTTTCTCCTGGTTAACAACTTCTATAGTCTGTGTATTATTTGTCTACCGTCGCTTGGCGGAAAAAACCCGGTTTCTCTGCATTGTGGAAGACATAGAAAACCGGTTTTCTCCCGCCTTCTGACGGTAGACAAGTAGCTGCTCGCTACTAGTCATTTCCCATTGCATTTCTATTGTGTTGCCATGGTGTCGAGCTACCATTTTCATTACACGGAGTAGTCTTGCAGTTTTGGTAAATTATTTTGAAACACTAGGTTAATATGTAATGCATATAATCCACAGCTTGTAGATGATCAAGCATTTCTAAATCAGAACTTCCTTATTGAACCTTTAAATTTTACTTTGTTTCAGTTCTAACAAAGTTTTAACTTTTATTAAAAATATTTTTTTTAAATTTTCATGATGTATTATCTATACTATATTGATTTATAGTTGCAATTACCATTGTTCTATCAAAGAATTAAGTGTACTTGGTGGCTATATGTAGGTGTAAATATAGTTCTTCTGCTTTATAAAATCCGGCTAACTCTTTGTATTTTCAAATTAATTTAGGTTTTGAAATGTTTGAAATCCTTTTCAAAAGTAATATTTTGGCTGAACCCTGACTTGCACAATTTTGATAATCATAAACTTCTTGGAAGCCATCTGGGAAAAAGTGCCTTTTTTATAAGGTAAACAATTTTACTACTTTTTGCTCTATTCATTTTCACTTTTTGTTTAGAAAAGCATACTTCCTTTATTTATTTAAGAAAGCATTTTCTACTAATGACTAATGTCTATACTTTGACTATGTGATTGAATTAATTTACTTCTAACCTGTGCCTGAAAAGGGTGCCTGTTTAATTTAAAAACTAATTTGTCTGTCAATATTTAGGGGCTTAAATATTTAAGGAATTTAAGTTTAGCTATTTTAATAGTTAGTGATAAAAGTTATGATATTTTAACTTTTAATGTTATAATGCATTTAATTTGTTTTGTTTCCTTTATTTGCATTTGCTTTTTTTCCCAAGAAATGTGCCAAATTTTAGTTCTAGGCGTGCATTCAATTATTTATCCATTGTATTCTAGACCTCAGGACTTCCCTTCCCCATTATCTTGTCTCCAATGTGACGCTGCTAACATGAAGCACATTCTAGTGGAAGCTTATCCCATATATGACGAAAGCTTAGAAACATTTGATTCTTACGTCAATGTCATACACGATGAGATTAAACAATACGAAAAGAACTCGGGGATGAAGGTATTGTTGATGCTAAGATTTTATTTGATCATTCAGTTGTGGAAAGAGGGGGAAAGAGCATTATCTGGTTGAAACCTTATGAGCAAATAAGTAACTTAGATTAGAGGATGTTCAAATGTTATGTTAGCTAATGAAATGGAGGAGGATATGATTGGTGTTTTTATCAAGCATAAAAAAACTTTTTTAAATAAAATCTTCTTTCCCCATCTTACACTGGTCCCCATCCTGTAATTCACAGGATGGATCACTTTTGTAATTACAGTAAATGGAAAGGATGTCACCGTTTCCATCAACCGTCTGAAACCTGCCCATATCATAAATGACTCTGATGATACAAACTCTCATTCTGTTAAACCATCTTTGAATGTACCTGCAAATGAACCATCATCTCCACTAATTCAACCTGATCCACCAATTGTTACTGGCAGTGGACGGCGTGTTCATTTTCCAAAACGATTAATCACTGTTATTTAATTATTTTTATTATTCATAACCTTGTATTCTACTTATTATTACTAGTATTCTTTTTGTATCTTCAGCAACTTGTGTTTTTTTTCTGTATATTTTTTGTGTTCATATTTTTTTATATCTTTGCATATTTTCGTTCTCCTTGTTCACTGGGGGATACTCTGTAGTGCACTCTGTTTCTTTTCTTTTCCTTTCCAGTGAACAACTACTACTTCAACTTTTAGGTTACAGTTCGTGCGGGGAATCACCGCAGGAATTTCCCCTTTGTTATATAACCGAGTTTATATATATGTGTCTTCATGAATAAAAAAGAGTTAAGTTTTTTACTTCCGCGTCAGTGGTCGATTTCTCTCTCCGCAGCATGCATCAAACCTCTTTAATATAAAAACTAAAACCGCTTTCTGAATCTGATAAGTCATTAGGAATATACACTCTGTCAATCGCTGAACATATTCTAGCAGCCATTTCTGATAAAATAAAAGCGGCATAGTGAAGTTGTGCTACATTTGAGTTGCCCGAGGAAATCGCGGGATAATCAGTCACCTTCAAGGATCAGGGATATCCCTTGTCCCTATCTTTACCAGTACCAATATTATTTCAAAATTCCTACTATTTTTTTCAGGAAAAAAAGAAGTTGACAAAAAACCAGTAGTAAAATCATTTGCATCATATTTAGTTCTTTTTTTTAGTTTAAAAAAATGCCACTCAAGTAGGATTGTTGCTTTAAAAACATGAGGGTGTTAGGATGAGTGTTTACAACTTTTTCTAATCATTTCCTACCTTTTTTTAACCATTTTAAATGCTTTCTTTAATTTTGTAGTTTTGAATATGCCAATTGAAATCCAGTCTCAACTACTGTGGTTATTCAAATGTTCTCCTGTATCTTAGAATCTAAACCAGAATTTATACCCTAGAATTAGGACTTTATATGCCAGATTAAAGCACAACTAGCTCTGAGGCCTTAAAAATTATACTGTGCTTCGATGATTTGAAAAATTGTATTTGTCTTGCAGTGGAAGAGGTTTCCAGTTTTAAACGAGCTTCTTAAGGGTCATAGGAGAGGAGAACTAACAGTCTTCTCTGGCCAGACTGGAACAGGAAAGACTACTTTCATGAGTGAATACAGTTTGGATCTGTGCTCTCAAGGGGTTTGTTCAAATTTTATCTCCTTTTATGATTTATAATTTTTTCATACCTATTAAAGTTGTAAATTATTTTAAGGTAGTTGAAAAATAGTTAATAGCTGAAAACTTGTTTAAATAGAATTTATGTAATCTCATATATTTTTCTAAATTGTAACGGAACGTTTGTTTTTCCCCTTGATATAATTTTTTTTGCATTATTCACAAGGAATAACTTTCATATAAAGTTAGTTTTGTTTAAGATAATTTAATAAAACAGACAGGAAAATAACTGCATGGAGGAAGTACCATTCTTCTCTGTATACAGCTTTTCCCTTTTTTTCAAATTGTCCTAAATTCCTAACAAATACCATCCATGGATGGTTTTTGATTTATTTAAATTAAAATTTAATTTAAGTGTTAAAATTTAAAGTTTAAATACACCTTCTATTACAAACATTACTCCTAATATTCCAGTATAAATTGATTTATTATTTGTGCACATTCACTAAAATGCAGTGTATTTTTAAATCCTTATAAATCAACCTAGTTAGTTAAAAGATTAAACTTGTCACTTACCAATAATTTATTATAAACTTCATTTTAGCTTCCAACACTGTGGGCTAGCTTTGAAATTTCCAATACTCGCCTAATGAAAACCATGTTGCTGCAATACTCTAGGTGAGATTTGCTGGTTTGCATTTTGATTTTCTGACCTTTAAAAAATTAGTTTTTTTAGATGGTCTAAACCTGTGATTCCCAACGGGGGCTTTGAGAGGATGATTTGGGGCGGTGAAACCATTTTAGGCAGCAGGGGAGCGGTGGGCCTGTTTTGGGTGGTAAGGGGGAGACGAGCATGGATCAGTGGTAGATCCAGAGGAAGACTGTAAGAAATAGCTTTAATTCACTTTTTTCATGCAAAAAATCCAAAACTTTTCTGGGGGAGAACCCAGAGACCCCCCTTACGAAGGCAGTAGTTTCAAACTGGTGGTCTTCACACCATGTGTGATTCAAAAGAGTGGGTTGCAATTTAAAAGAAGTTATCTGAAACATAACATTCACCAACTCAATTTTACTGTGAACTTTTGCCACTTTAAGCCCATTATGAGTTTTAGGTAGCATGGAATGAGAACACAAAAAAGGAGGGAAACACATTCTTGTAGGTGTATTAATGTGTAAAAATAAATGTTTTTACTCGGAAGGGTATAATCAAGTCGCCCAATTCCAGTTTTAACAAATTTGGTGCCTAATTTTAATAATAATGTACTTAAAATTACTTTTCTTCCCTTTCAAATACCCTAAATTACAAAATTTTCTTAGTCAGGGGAGTTGATAGATTTTTTGTACCTTTAGGAGGCGGTAGCTTTAAAAAGGTTGAGAACCACTGGTCTAAACTAAGAAAGTAATCTTGGGTATACCTTGAATTTTACTAAGATATTTTTTGTATTGATCACAAAAAAGATATATTTTTACTAGATTTCAATTTCTATTAATATAGATTATCTTGCAAATTATCCAAGTTGTGATCATGTAATAACATATCATCTTTCTTAGTTTGATAAAAAAATAGGTTTTGACTTTATATAAAGATCTATAATATCCAAATAAAAATTTAACATTTACAAATTTTGATGATAATTATTTTTTTTCTTATTCAAAAATTATTAAAATGTAGGCTGATGTTAAGGCTTATGAAGATTAATTATTATTACTTTCTTCAGGATGTTTTAGTTTTTAAAAAAATTTTATAATAAAACCTGATCTTTATAAGGTAAATGTGGGTATAGTGGACACTTTAAGGAAAATTTTTGCTTAAATTCTTAATAAATACCAACCTATTTGCTTCGAAACGGTTATCATCCAATTTTTGGGTAAATTGGATCTTCTTCTTTCGATTTTACCATTAAAAATTTTAATTAGATTGGGTAAAGTATTTTTAATTAATTTTTAAAAAGTACTCCAAATTGCATCTATAGTGGCCACATAGATGTAGCTTTTGTTTCTATGGTGGACACTTCTTGCATCAATAGTGGACACCTCTCTTTTTCTGCCTATATGAGGGGTTCATACATGAAATTGGGGTTTTTTTTGGTACAGTCGTTTAGTTCTAATTAAATCTTCCTTCCCAACGAAATGTATTTTAGATCCAATCAAATTAGCTTTATTTTAAAAAGACTTGATAGTTTTCGGCCCAAAGCCTACGCTGTAGCTGATTTGAGAGGAATTTAGCTTGTAATTCAATGTTTTAGAAACTTGGTTACCGAAGCCAGAATGAAACCAAATTTATTCAACACTCATTTTAAAGCACAGTCAACAGCTTATGAAGAAAATTTTATTCAAATTAAATATTTTTTATGTTTATATTAGAAGCCATTGCGGTGGCCACTATTGGAAAATCTAAGATTATGTGTTGGTAAAGTGGACACCCCCATAAATCCTCGTAAAGTCAAAATTTTCAAATAAATTTTATTCGGTATCATTTTATACACTCTTCTTTAACTAAATATAAATTTTAAAGTGAATCAAACGGTAATAAATACAAAAAAATCAGTTCGGAAATACCCGTTTCCTTACGCGATTCAATAAGCAAAATCAAATTTCAGCCACTCGGCCGATGTTGTTGTTTTCAAATATTTATATATCCTTCCCATGCTGGTCTGTGGTATCGGTGGTAATTTACCAGCTTACCTGATTGTACAATCTATTATGCCTATGAATTTTGACGCTGTTTGATGCCTCTAACTCGTTCTATTTAAAATTAATCAGCTATGTGGCCACTATTGGTACAGTGTCCACTATACCCACATTTACCTTAAACACTTTCTTTAAGAGTTTGAAAAAACATTTATTGTCCTAAACTTATTGAAACCAAGATGAATAACCTTTATAAAATGTGATTTTATTCAGTGTTTAACTAGTTTTATCTCTTTTCTAGACTCCCTTTGATTGAAAATATGGAGGGATTTAGGCATTGGTCTGAGGAATTTTGCAAAGTTCCTATGATTTTTCTCAATTTCCGTAGTGCTAGGACACTTGAAAGAATATTACATGTAAATTTTTATGATAGTATATTTTATTAACTCATCTCAATGAGCAATCTAAGTAACATAATTTATTATTTTTAATACTTACTGTGTTATCCTTCTGACGATTATTTTTTGGGTTAATTTTAAAGTATCTTCCTCTATATTTTTTACACTACATATTAGTAAGCACCATAAAACATGTAAAACATTGTGGAAACTTTACATTTTTTTTTTCATTTAGGCCAGACATCCTTTAAATTAAATACTTTCTTCTTTTAGGCCATGAAAAATTCAGTTATTGTGTACAATGTGCAGCATATAGTTATTGACAATCTACAGTTCATGATGAATATGGAAGATTACAACTCCTCTCTAGACCAGTACCGAAGACAAGACCAGATTTTTGGTGCATTTCGTGAGTTTGCCACCAGGTGGAACTGTCACATCACTATTGTCATTCACCCTAAAAAGGTTAGTTGTTTTATTCAAGGAAAAAGTTCTTTGTGGTATTTAAAAATAAAGTTAGTTGTCAAAAGCTTTAATACCTTACTTAACCAAATAAGACAGCAATAAAACTTACGGTATCTTTTGAAGATCATGAATGTTATTTAATTATCTTATTTTTAGAAAAGAAATTTTATTAATGCTTGAATTCAATTAATATTATTAGGAGCCTGAATTTAGTGAATTAAACAACACATCCATTTCTGGAACCGCCAAAGCTACTCAAGAGGCAGATAATGTTCTTATTCTGCAAACTACTAAGTCAAGACAGTATTTACAAGTGGGTGACCTTAGTAAATTCATATTTATGAGCAATTCTTCAAAAATATTACTTGGATGGATACTTTAGGAGTTAAAAAAAAACTTGCATTCATTTACTTTCATCTTTTACTAAATCAGTTTAAATGGTTAAGATGGCTTTTTTTTGTTTCAAGTTGTTATTCAAATTATATTTGTGTATTTTTTTATAAAAGAATGTTAGGTATAAATTTAAATTATTTTTGTTTAAAGTGGTTAAACAAATAAAATTATTTTAAATCAATAAACCTTTCTTTTAATCCATGAGATTTAAAATATGGCACAGCTTCAATAAGAGTCTACCAGCCGCCATGTTTACCCACAGCTCAAATGATGACACACAACCATAGAGATCTGAATAATAATAAAATTTTTATTGGATCTGCTAATTATAATTAGTAGATTTTTATTTTAGGGTATAATAATGATGATATTAATAGTTAAATATCTATGGTTGTCAGTCATCATTTGAGCTGTGGGTTAACATGGTGGCTGTTAGATTTATCGAAGCTGTGCCGAAAATAGTTTCTTATTCTATTTTCGTTCAAAAATAAATACAAATGTTTTTTTTAAACTTTGTTAATCAGACAAATGTTTTCAACAGCATTTTTGGTAATCTTGTAACCATACTCACATATGGTATTGCTATTACTAAAATTTTACAATCAGTTAAGAATGAATGTAATTTTATATGAAACTATTGTATTAGTATTGTCTTTAGACTGTCATAAATTATAAATGTCTGATAATGTACTTCATTCTGAAAAGAACTATTAAGAACATTAGTATTAATGATAGTGTATAAGTTTTAGTTAACTTTAACTAATTTAACTTTTTTAAAGTTAAGTGTCTGATGTATAGTGTCAATATGTTTAGTGTATAAAATCTAATGACTAATAAGTCAGTTAGATCACCTCTTGTCATGATTTGATTTGCTGGGCTTACGCCTGTAGTTGGTCGACTTAATTTATTTGTATGATTTAAAACCTTTAAAATATTCTTGCTTTCACTTTTCTATGCTGAAGCTAATTTTATTTCAATTTGTTGTTCTGTTTGCAGGTTACCAAAAACCGGTTTGATGGACAAAAGGGTTGTGTACTTCTCGAGTTTGATAAAAAGACACAGACATTTAATGTGAAAAATGTGAGTTCTAATCAAAAGGAAGGTAGTCAACCAAAAATACTATAAAAATAGCAGGTCCCTTAGGTTTCTTCTAATTAGCATTTGAATCAAATGCAATTGTTTTCTTTGCGACTTAATAATTTTTTTGTACAATAGAATTTACTTATGGTTTGACCGTTTTACCTTTGTTTTATTGTTTTTATATTTTGAACAAACAAGTTCTCTTATATGTTTGAATTTTGAAAGGAAAATGTGTGGAGTGTTATCTCGCTAGCTATACCATGAGAACTGTAGAAATTCAGAGACTCAACTGACAAATCAAGGTTTTAATTTAAATGAATACTTCAATTGATAGAAAATGAAACTTATTTCCGAATCTCAATTTAAACTAGTTCTAAATCTCTTTCTGCTCAGTTTTTTTCCCAAGTTCAAATCATCTTTTTTACTATTCAAGCTTTCTTTTTCATTTTAAAGAGTGTTTTTATATTTATGATAATGAAAATATTTATTAAATTTTGTAGTGGTTGTCTTGTTATGTTCTACCCAAGTATTAATTGTAATGTCCTTTTAATTAGTTGTCATAATCTCTGAAAGATCTTGTCATTTACCATATAGAATCCATATATTTGTTCAGAAACTTTTCAGTAAAATTTAGATTATCTTTTCATGTGCATTTTTGTACTTGTTAAAAACCAGTGTTTTATTAATCATACTATATACCTTTGATAGATTTTTTTTGCATTTACTTAATGCTGGTCATTTAAAATTACTACGACTTTAAAATTTGTAAAAGAAAATATTGTTTTGAAATTATCAGGAATGAGGTTGGGTATGAAATTCTGGTTTTCATCTTATGAAATCCTACTTTAAATCTTTGTTGAAGCAATTTTACAATGTTAGTATACCTAGAATGCCTTTGTTCCTTTTATGGAACTCTAATTTAATTTTATGTTCGAATTAAAAAAATCATTGGTGAAATGTTGTTTTATGTGTCTAATTTTTTGCATTTGTCATTTATGCTAATTTTTGTTCCACTGTCAATCATTCTGCATGCAGTTTTGTTCAAATTGTGTTTAGTTAAAGTAAATCTTAAATGTGTAAAGGTCCTTTTATTTTAAATTTTGACATACTGCACTCATATCCATTTAGATAACTACATAAATAAAATTTACTCTTGTAAGCTTTTAATTAAAAAACAATTAAAATATTTGAAGAATATAATAGTATGAGAATAACTAATTTTAATAACCATATACTTTCATACTAACTACTATAAACACGATTTTTAAATAATTGGTCTTCTTTGGCCTTAATATGGCTTTTACACCATAAAAAACTTAAAAACAACCAAGTATGATTTTATAATTTTTGTTCAGCAAATAAAAAGTTCTGTTCTCTCCATCATGTATCAAGCATTTATTTTTTGAATTGTTATAATGCTCTTGTAACTTTTTAGAAAAACTATAACTAATAAATTTTAAAAACGAATGTAAAATTTGGTTCTAAATTTCAAGATAGTTTTCTTGTGTTAGTGTTTTTTCTTTTTAATATTTTTCTAATATTGTCTTGTTACTAACTGCTGTTGATTATTTAAAATAATCAGATTCATGTTTTATTGGTGTGCTGATATTTGAACAAATTCGTTGTTTTGAGAGTAAATTCATTCTCTTGATATTTTTGTACAAAAGTATTGTATTGAAATAAATATTGTGTATGAAACAAATTGCTTTAACATTTTATTGAAATGCTTTAAAATCTTTAAATGGTTTTCTTACTAGGCATAAGCCATATTACCATTTCCTACCATCCTGACATTTTATTTTCAAAATATGTTGTTTTTCCCTTTTGATTTTTAAATGTGGATTCCAAAATTTTAAATCATGAGTATATATTTTAAGCTTGGCCTTAATCATAGATAGATCATTAAAAATTTTAGCGAAAAAAAGTTATATTTAAAACTAATTTATAAGCAGATTTTCTTTTGGCATATTTCATATTATCATCAGCTATTTTCTTCCGTACCAAGTTCATGTTCTAAATTCTTCTATCCCTTTTTTCTGCCAAATTTTTTTAAATTACATAAGCTAATTAATATGATAGTGAAATAATTACCAGGGATTACAAACAAGTTGAATTTTGGATGGTTTTTTAGTATTGCAATCAGCTCTTGTGCTTGACTCTCCTATAGTTAATGGTTTTATGTATTTAGTTTGATTTCATCACACTCCGTAGTTTTAATTCATAAAATTTCTTCTGTACCTTTTTGGAAGTCAGTATTTGGTGCTGATCAGTATTTAATTTTTTACAGATTTACTTACAAAATTATAAAAGATATCTATATAGTTATAGGATGATAAACTTATGAAAATGGATTTTAGAAAACTGGGAGACTGAAGTGATTTATTCAAACATATAAAGGTAATATAAGATAACAAAATTTTCTTTATCCATCAAACTGGACATAATTTTTTCCCAATTGTGTACACTGTTCGTAGGAA
Source organism: Tetragnatha versicolor (assembly GCA_024610705.1). Classification (NCBI taxonomy): domain Eukaryota; kingdom Metazoa; phylum Arthropoda; class Arachnida; order Araneae; family Tetragnathidae; genus Tetragnatha; species Tetragnatha versicolor. The sequence continues at coordinate 46,286,890 of JANDEH010000004.1, read as the reverse complement.
AGTAGTCTTTAATGAGCTATGAAAATTTTTTTCCTGCTTTCACTGAAAACAGTTAAGGTAATTGACTTCCAGGGGAACATGAATCACTTTCTACAGCATAATAGAATCGGAAACTCTCCGTGAGATGCCATCTTGAGAATTCACTAGAAATTCTGGACCAATAGAGGCTACATTGCTTGCACCTGTGAGGAAATTTCAAGGAAGTTGTGAGTCATTTTTTGTAACATGTAAACTTGAAGAGTAAATAATATATTTGAGTTCTGAGAATCATCTCCTCTAGTGTTTGAGTTTCTTTGGTTAGGAAAACATTTAAAGAAATTTTAGGTAAATTTCAACTTTTCTTTTTTTTGCCTGATTATAATTACTATAAAATCCTTTGCTTCCACTAGAGTCAAATCTTGCCCCCTTGTTTCGAACAATACAGAATGGTATTTAGGTATGAAAATGGGACTATTTTATTTAAACTGTATCCTATGTCGCAAACAGGAGGGGTGTTCTGGAAAATTTTTTGATTTTTATTGTCATTTCTCTTTTTACCTTTCTGTGTCTTTCTCCTGCAAAGTAACAATTGAAATTCGACAGATGCATTCTTAGAGTCCTTTCTGTCCACTGGTATCTTAAAATCGTAACTTGTGAGAAATGGTTTGAAGTATTTAATTACTTACCAGCGGATAACATGGTTTGATTGAATTGTTCTTTCAGGATAGTCATCATTTTTCTGATACCTTTAGAACCCTAAAAAAGAATTCAACAAATATCCCTTTGGTGAAAATATTTCGCATTGATTCAAGTTATTTGAGGAACCGAAAACGACTGTTGAGTACTGATTAAAACGCTCCCAAAAGCGGCATCACAAAATGATAGGTATCCCAAGCAGTACAAAGGTCTAAGATTCGTCCAATTTTTGTCATGCTTGGGCTAAGTTCGTTTACTTCTAATTGCAGTTGCATAAACTTGACATATTTGGTATGGGCTATGTATTTAGGGATAATATGCATAGGAATGGCATCTTGCAAGCTCCGTGAACAAGTCTCATGACATGAGAGTCCCTTGAAAATTTCTTATTACGTATTTGGCTGCATTTTTTAAAATTAAATGAAAAGGAGTAAAGTAGAATAAGATAAAACTAATTACCTTTGGCCCAATATGGCATAGTGCCATCTATTTTCGACTCAACTTATTTTTCATTTAAAAATCTGAAATAATTAACCCCATAATCAGTTCGCAAACCTCACAAGTATAGATATTTCCCTTCTGTCTTCCTCCATATTCTTACTCCTCAATCTTATTTTTATTTTTTGCACTTTTCTATCTCATTCCATCCTTCTGTTTTATCATTTTACTATTTATCTCATTCCTTCTCCCCATTTCTCCTTCATCTAACGAAAGGAAGTAAAAAAAAGTAAACAAGGTAGTTAGCATCAATGAAACCACCAGTTATTGAGTCCTGATCCTTGAAAAAACTCTTCCACTCTCTAAAGAACGTTTAAAAACTGAGTGAAATAGGTTCCTGGTCCTAAAATATTTTTCCATAATAAGTATTTAACGTATGAATAGAAAAATGCACTACTTACAATAAAATTCTTCAACACTCAAGTATTCAAATGCGCAAGTTCAAAATTCATTCAACTCATTATCATCGAGTTACCTTTCTTGCACCTCCTGGACATAGGATACCAAGAAAACAATTTGGAGTGGATATTGAAATTTAGGAGGGTATGGGACAAATTTGAAGCCCGGTGGAGTAGTGGTACTAGTTGCTTGGGAACTAAACACTGGGTGTCTCGCGTTAGTCTGACCACCCAACCAGGACATGTGCCTTGCACCCCAGGCCTCACGGTCAAGAAAACCGATGGGCATTGTAGGCGTTGGCCCTTTAGGACTGTCGCGCAGATGAGTTTAGTTTTTAATGGGACAAATTTAATCCTTTTTTATGGTCAAGATTGGAAAACTTTCTGACTTGCAAGGGGATATATACTCAAATACCCCTCTTGGTTACGTCCCACAATTCAATGTACATTCGATCAAGGCGTATGGGACTGTCTAGAGTTTTATTAGGGGATCTACAACGCGGCTTTGGACATTGGTAATCTTCCCAATTTCTTTGTGTGGTTAGGGATTTCGTTCGCTAATCGACCTCATATTGTAGACCACACAAAGAAATAGGGGAGATAAAATCTCACTTCTATCTCCCCATTTCATTTAATGTGGTTAAGGGGTTTTCCCCAGCTCCCCTTCCAGAGGAAGAGAACTCTTTAGTACGCTAATTGACCTCACCTAACCACACAGAGAGATCAGGGAGATTCTTATCTTCCCTCCACTGGTTGTCGATCCCATCATAAAACTCTTGACGCGTGTGTTGATGAAAGAGTGTTAGGCTCACGCCACACTACAAGCGTCTCGAAACGCCCAAATCGTAAATCAGATAAGGAGAAAGCATGGAGTTCAGCCTGAGACTCCTCCTATCTCGACAGGAATCTTGATTCCTGTCGAGATAGGGGACTAGACTTTCCCATGCTTTTTTTAATGGTGATTAATGGGTCGGGCGGTCATAAGACGCTAGGTCTGACTTGACGCTTAATTAGCTGTTGAAGAAACGTTAGCGTTGCGCCACACTTGAGCGGCTTATAGTCGCTACTGCAATCAATCTCCATAATAAAAGCATGGTGAAAGCCTAGTCCCCTATCTTGACAGGAATCTTGATTCCTGTCAAGATAGGGTCTATCAGAGCTTAGATAGAGTCTCAGGCTGAACTCCAGGCTTTCTCCCCTATCTGATTTACGACTTCGGGGGTTTCGAGTAGCTAGGTCTGTCATGAGGCTTACCCCGACTGCCAGCGCCCATATATGCGGGCGTCCGACGAACACCATCTTGGCCCCTCTGGCGATGGCTTTGAAGACGTCCTGTCCGCTGCGGACCCCGCCGTCCAGATACACCTCTCTGAAGGGGGGCAACATACCCCTCAGGGCTCGCACCACGCCGGGAAGCGCGTCGATCATCAAAACACGAAGCTGATTTGATGAAATAGTACCTTTTTTTTGCATCGAGGTATATCCTTTAGCTGAGGTGATCAAGTCAGAAAGATTGACGGCCGTATACTTCGCTACAGGATTCAGCCAATCAGAGTCGGTGATTCCCTCCTTGATCGGTTGTTAACCACTGGTCAGGTAGCACAGAATACTGCCTTGATTCGTGCTAATTTGAGTAAATCGAAACTTTTATAAACTAGTTGTGTTATTTCAGAACTAAAATAATTTGACCAAAATTTTTTTTGGTATTTTTGAAAGACTATTTCTGACAATTCTCTCAAACTTAACAAAACATCGGATTACTGGACTCACACCGTTCACCTTAAGTTTGGATTTGAATTTTAGTGACATTATTTTTCGGCGTGTGTGGTTTATCTTAAGGATCCGCTTAAACCCTCGTCTATACTAGACAGCAACTTAACCCTTTATTTACCATATTATTTTCGGCGCAAGTTGAGTACTGGTGATGCGCCATGTTTTTAGCGATAAAAATCACTATATAGTTACCCCAACTAATGTTAAGTGAATTATGTGGCTTCTAAATATGGCGCCAAATAGCCAAAACTCGCCAACCATCAGCAGTTCTAAACTTGAGTCAGTGGTACTCATAAGTACCGTCGGTAAATAAAGGGTTAAGTTGAACCTACTACGGAACTAACAGACAAAGTAGTTCCCATCACGGTGTCTGAATTTCGCGTGAAACAAAGAACGAAAATTTTAAAATATGATTATTTCGTTAAATCCATGTATATATAGAGTCTTTTTTATCACAATTCGCGTATCGAATTTCCTCCTATCAACCCAACAGTTTACTCACTTTCTCCCTCCTTCCGCGTAGTGACGTACTGGGTTCAGGAAACGTTGCTGTTGAGTATAGTAACCACTAACCACCGTATTCACCTGTAACTTGACCTGCGGTTTACCGGGAGTCAAACCTCTGATTGGTTGAAAACTTTGTTTTCCTTCTTCAACTGCCAATGAAAAACTCGTTGTGTTGACTCTTACCGTAGCTGGAACCCCGTCCATCTGCCTTCCTCCATGGTTGGATACGAGGATGCCCGAAGCTCCAGCTTTTACCGCTCGCAGCGCGTCTTGACCTGCAAGAAGGACGAACTTTTTCAGGTATCAACTCTTTTTTTTAATCGAATACATTATGTAAAGGAGATCAATTATGCACATTGACTCGAAAATACTTTTAATTATCTATTCGATACCTCTAAGCAACATATTAAAAGTTTTCTGTTACCTGCTAAGATTCCTTTAACTATGATAGGTAAGGTAGCTTAGTTATTGATTTGAGCCACGTGATATCAGCAAAGTTGACTGCAAGGCTGTATTTTGTTGACCACGAATTTACATTCAAAGACCTGAAAAATTCCTTGTTGTAGAAGTAAGGCCATCATTTTGTTATAGGGAATATCGAGAAAACTTCATTAGAACGGGATTATATTAGTGTTGATCAAATGATTTTTTACTCCATTTCAATTGATTTTCACTAAATAACTATTAAAATCTGAAATGTTAATGATTTCCTCACTCAAAGAGAAACATAATCAATAGGATATTTCGAATTCAGATTTAAATGATCCTTACTTTACTTTTCAAATTTTCTAAATCTATTACATTTATGTTAAGCTTCTGAAGAGCAACAAATGTCCATAGCGATTGGCGTCTTACTCAAAATCATTGTGTGATCGACCGTCGACCTATTCTTTAAACTCCTTTGTCATAAAAGTTTGGTAACGGTCTCAAATTTTTTTTGTTTTACTTTGAAGACACAGGAATTAAATACTCTTAAACATTACATTTAAATTGCGTATGAAAATGGGTGCTTATATCATTTAGCTGAATTATCTCTTTTTTTTTTAAATTTTAGCCATTTTAGAAAAGTCTTACCATCGCATGTGTGACAGAATCAACATCGAAATTATCGAAATTGTGTATCTTCAAGGTAAAGCAAAAGAAAAAGACCACAAAATGCGAGATATTTCTTCGTATGGTTTACAGAAGTTCCCGCATTGTCATCCTTTGGCCTTCGAAGAGTGTTTATGATCATGGGCGGATTTAAGGGGGGTCATGAGGGCAATGCCTTCCCAACTGTTTTAGAAAATTCCATTTTTATAAGGGAAAATCATGTTTCTAAAGCCATGAGGGACAGCTTACACCAGGGACATCATGGACACCCAGTATGATCCCCCAGGATTCACCTCGTGAATCCGCTCATGGTCAAGGCTCATAAAAAACAGCGCGATTCATGCTATAAACACGTTCAGACCTACTAATGGTTCTGGCACTATGATAGTTTACTGCAAGAACCAATGACAGCCTCGAACGTGCTTTTGTCATGAATCTCGCTGTTCTGCCGAGTCATGATCTTAATGCAGTGCTTTTATAACTTTCAATACTGACGAACCAAATTCTAACTGCAATTTTCGTTGTGCCCCCCACTGAAAATGTATGCAAAGCAATATCAATATTTTTTTTACTATAAATCTTCAATACCTGAAGTAACCCGGTTTGGAACCCCTGCCCAAAGGGGAATGGGGGGTTTTGGGGTCCTCCCCCGGAAATTTTTAAAAGTTTAGAGTGATTAAAGTAATTCTGAACTATTTTTTGGGCATTCTCAGGGATACATGACACCCCTGGGCTAGCCATTGGTCCAGATCTGAATATTGTAACTTTTTCGATTATAATCACCCATTGATGATAAAGAAACATTTTCCTGGATGGACCCAGTACGGATTTAATAATTTATATCATATGACCCAAACCTAGATTTTGGTTTTGAAAAGCATGAAATTATTCCACAGCCACTTATTAATATAGCTTTTTAGAAATTATAAGGTAGGAATTACATCTTTATAAAGTTTGTATATAAAAATTGTGGTTGATGCAGAGTTCCAAGGGCAAAACTAGAAAAAAATTGGAAATTTGACCCTTAAGAACAAGATTTTTACTCGTTTTCGTCCACTAAATTTCAGGGAGGAGCCTGGGTCTTGGCTCGCTCGCCCCACAGTTTGAGAACCGCTGTTTTAATCCACTACTGGGCAAATGCGAACACTCTTGTAACCGAAATAACCTCGCGGGTTTCTCACACGTCTTCGGGGATCTGCACCGTGTGCCTCGCGTTGCACGAGATGGCGGCGTCCACCGGGGAGTCCGCGGTCACCTCCACGCCGCTCCTCTCGGCCCTCCGCACCAGATCGACCGTGGCGGAATAACGGTTGCGGAAGAGCTGCTGCCACAGGTGGAGGCCAGCCGCCGCCACATCTTCCACCCGGGTGGAGGCGAAACTGCTCACGATCATCACGGTGCGGGTGCCGGACAGACCTGGATTTTAGCGGAGGAAGAATATAAAGTTTTAATGTTCTTAAAGCTAAGATATATTATTTTACTTTCACTGTAAAAAAATACGATACTATACACAAAAAGGGATAGTTTCTTGTGCCTAAAACAATAAATAAACCAAAAGAAAAAGCGGTGGATAGAAATTACCTCCATTTATTGAGAGATGTTACACCGCAATATGGAGGGACCTTCCTTTGAGTCTAGGTGGGAGGTCCCTCCGTATTGGGGTGTTACATCTCTCAATGAATGAAGGCGATTTCTATCCACCACTTTTGTGTAAAGTGCCGTATTTTTTACAGTGTTCTGCGGTACTGGGGGAAAAATTCATTTAAGTTCCTTATACCTTGTGTCCAACGCTTTAGGCTTCGACTGTTACCGAAATTTGCCTGGCCGCCGATCAACATTATCTCTTTAATACCGTATTCATATCAGGCTCGGATCCAGCACGGCTACAAGGGGGGCACTTTTCCAGACAAGATCCCCTTGTAGAAACGTTTTGAGTCTAAGGGTCACTTTTCAACACTATTACCTTTACTTTTTGACCAAAAAGTCAAAATTTTGGGGATTTCCTAAAAATAAACACTGAACACCCCATTTTGATACTAATGGGGGGTATGGGGGTCCTCCCCCAGAATTTTTGAAATTAGACCTGTAAAGTTGGGTTTTTACTCATTTTGAGAACTTTTTCTGGTCAGCAAGGGGGGCACTTTCCAGAGTGCCATTCCCCTGGATCCGCCACTGATTCATATTGCCTGTGACCCTTTTTGCATGCTCTATGGGAAATACGGAAGGAAATGGGACGTAAATCACCTCTGCCGTTCTCGTACACTCATCGAGACCTCCTTATGCAATTCTCTCACATAAAAAATCCAACTAAACAACTTAATGTCCTGAGCCCTAGGCAAACAAACAGGGGTCCTCCTCTGGAAATACTATATTTAGCATGCTAAAATATTTTTAAGCTAACCACAATAGTTTTTTTTTCTTACTCTCTTAACGGACTACTACTCTCGATTGGCTGTTGTTTGCACACCCCTATATTTGAAAATTGAGTTCTTTTCTGTTTATTGCTAAACCATCAATGAATCTTACCTCTAACTGTATCTAATTTGCCATCTTTGGAAGCGAGCTGATGCAATGCAACTGGAGACAATCCTATGGGCAAGTCCACTTTGAGTCCCCTTAGTACAGTTGTTTCGATACTGTTTTGAGAAACAGTCCTCGGCATTCTGGGCTGGATGCGGATTCTTAAAACAATAAGTCATCTCAGTAAATATCTATCGACATTTTAACAGAAAAAATTACTTAGCTGATGATTTTCATGCCATTTTAACATTATTAGCAAGTTAAGAATTAAATACATACATTAAGGAAATGTATTAGTATGTATGTTCAACGAGAAGAAGTGAATATCGGGTGATTAAGGTGCTGAATTTGTAAGGTTTTACAATCACTAAAATGGTAACAGTAACCAACTGTCATCGAATTTATATCAAAGTAACCATCTAGAAAGAATTTAATTCGAATATCAGTTCTTTTTGGGTATAAAAAAATACTAAGCGAATGTTAATTACCTTTTAATAGATGAAATAATTTGAATACAATATTTTTAAAGCTGTATCAAAACAATTTATTTTAGTGTTGAGAACCACTGAGTTTGGAGTTAGCGAAAGAAAAACTTGAAGTAATAAGGAATTAAAGTTAAATTGAAACTGATATTAACCTATCGAATGCATCCTTGTTGTCTTTATAGGTGATCCCTCTTCCGGCTGTCCCCAAGAAGTAGTTTCGAGCGTTGAGTGTCAACCGGGCCGGACCACAGCGGTCTAGTTGTTCGATGGTGTAAAATCCTGTTCTAAGAGAATAAGATAAGTATCAGCTTTATATTCATTGAATTTGGATAATGTTTCTAATCCATTACCTATTTAAGTTGGTTCCACTTTTATTTATTTTTACTAGTGATGGGCAAAATCGATAATTTTAGGTATCGAATACTTTGGTATCGAATACTTATAGGTATCGAATACTTTGGTATCGAATACTTTGGTATCGAATACTTATAGGTATCGAGTACTTTTAGGTATCGAGTACTTTTTTTTCAATGTCGGGAAATGAACCTGAAGGGACAACTTTTTTAGGGCCTATCCATAATCAGACTAATATTCGAAAAACTGAAAGCGATCCATCAAAAAGCCCCGTAGCTACGGGCCTGGAGGTGGATAGAGGCGAAGGATTTGGCGGGGGAAAACCCTAGCCGCGTCAAATTTCTCTCGCGGATGATAACGACTTGGGTTTGAGCGTTGCAAAATGAAAACGGAAACAGGCTGCGTTTGATCTACAGTAGGTATTATAAAGATTACTTCATTGAAAAATTTAAAACGAAATATGTCAATAAAGTATCGATACTTTTGTGGGTATCGAATACACTCGATACCTATAGGTATCGAGTACTTAAGTATTTGGTATCGATACCTGCCCATCACTAATTTTTACCGATAGCATGTCCAAATAAATATGCTTTTATTTTTATTGTTAATTAAGTACATAATTTTTTTGCAGTTTTATGTATTACCTTCAAATTTAAAATTTTGATTGAAATCTATTTTTTTTTCGTTGCAATAGTGTAACAAAAAAGTTATTGAATTTCGCGTTGTAAGTAAATTATGAAATTGATATTAATTCTAACTGGGACAAAATCATAGATGCTCAAAGCTTCATCGGAACCGAATACGCAGCTCCATATTAAGAGAAACCGTACTCTAGAGTTTAAGGATGTTATGACTTAATTTTGCTAAAGAATTCGGGTATTTTGATAACCGTTTGCTGATGGTCTGATCATTACTTTTGAACATTTTCATGATGCATTTATTTTCACTAAAAATGCACAGCCAATATACTTTACCATTGCTGTCCATTCCCTTATTAAAGTTGTACTATAGTTATTACTTGTATTTATATGATTAAATTCAGTGGATATATCAAAATCTGCTGTAAAAATATTTAATTGACTCACTGATTAAATTCACAGTCATTTGGAATGAAATCTTTGTTGCATGGAAACTGCGGAGGATTGAAAAAATATATTAAATTTTGGGAAAGAATAATAAAAAGGATTTAGAATTGGTATTAATGTGAGCTATTACTTTTTAAGCAGTCTTTTACCATCTATTTGAGATAATATTTCTGTATCATTTTCAGATAAGATTTTAAGAAGGATACTTCAATAAAAAATAAAAAAAGAAGGAATTAACTTTCTAATTTTATAGAAGCCAAATTTCAGAATTAAACCTTATGTTCTTAACTATACTAATTCTTATCCTCTCCAAATTTCCTATTTTGAAAAAAAAAAGATTTATTTCCTCATGTTCTACTCAATGCATCTTATTTATAAATTTAATATACACTAGCGGAAATAAAAATCCCAACACCAAGAAGGAAAGGAGATATCAAAGTCAAATTTATTTCTATGATTGCACATAGTATCAATGTGAATTGCTTTAAAAATCAGCCTTCCTGGATGTTAGGGGGCTGAGAAAATCGGTGAGGAGTGTTGTCTCCATAGGTGTCCATTACCGCCGTCACACGACATGGTATTGAGTGACAGGGGCTCTAAATGACTTTTAAGGGATTGGAGGACCATGTAGCCTCCTCAGGTAGTCCAAATTCATATGGTGCTGTAGCGGACGTAGCATATCGGGCTAGGGGATTTCTCCTCTTTCTCCGGACATGTTTTGTGCGCGTTGGTTCTTACGAACGGATAGGCCAGGGTAAAAATGCAACCTAGGGGGTTAAGAAGAAAGCTTGGACATTGCATACAACATGTGGTTGTGCATGTTTCTCTTGAAATTTGTCCCAAGGACTGGTCTGAAGGTAAGAACGGACAACCGGCTAAAAAACCTCAATGAAGCAGCTCCGGTTGGCCAAAATACCGGTAGATCATACTGAGAACAAGCGGCAGTGGGATGGATGTCGTTTGCAGTACTGCGGATTGTCCGTTCGGCCCGCATAGCTTCTTACATCTTTGTCAGTAAACAAGGGGCTGAAAATGGGCATTTCTGTTTCCAATAGTGCACGAAATAAGGAAATGAAAATCCCAATTTCATGACATTGTGTTTATGAGAGAATCCTGATGCGGTTTGGAGCACCATGACGGTTGGGTATGAGTTTGAAGACACAATGGAGAGAGCGCACTCAGCTGATGATTTTCTAATCATTTCACTGAGTGGTGAGGCAGGGTAACGGAGTGGGGATGCATTGGATTCCATTTCTGCTACTCCTGAGTATGATTCACCAGTGCTTTTTCCAACCAGAGCTGCGTCATTGAGATTTTGCAGCCGGTAGACCGTCCTTACCTTCAGACCTGTCCTGGGGACAAATTTCAAGAGAAACATGCACAACCACATGTTGTATGCAATGTCCAAGCTTTCTTCTTAACCTCCTAGGTTGCATTTTTACCCCGTCTTTCCTGTTCTCTAGAACCAACACCCACAAAACAGGTCCGGTCAATGAGGAGAAATCACCTAGCCCGGTACGCAACGTCCGCTGGTGCACCATATGAATTTGGACTACCTGAGGAGGCAACATGGTCCTCCAATCCCTCAAAAGTCATTTATAGCCCCTGTCACTCAATACCATGACGTGTGACGGCGGTAATGGACACCTATGGAGACAATACTCCTCACCGATTTTCTCGGCCCCCTAACATCCAGGAAGGCTCATATTTTAATCAATTCACATTAATACTATGTGCAATCATAGAAACAAATTTGACTTTGATATCTCCTTTCCTTCTTGGTGCTGGGATTTTTATTTCCGCTAGTGTATTATGTGGGCTTTAGGGAAATGAAAAAAAATAAGATTGAAGGGGAAATAAATTAAAGATAAAAACTAGAGAAATAAAAAGGAGGAACTTACATTGAGCCAAATATCACGTCTTCCTGAAGATATTTTAAAAAATAATCCAACCAGTATCCAAAGAATCATATTCTTGAAGCTTGAATGTAGAATTAGCTTATGTATATTTGAATACATACTATATATTCACCATAAAATATTTTCAATTGAATTTGTAATATGTTTAAATCATTTTATGTGATATCCAAATTTTACTTCCGTCAACTACAGCTGGAAAATCCATGTGTCTTTTATTTCATCACTTTGCACTTTTCGCACGACGACGGTTCATTTAATCATTTCTATTTTATTTCCATTACTTAACATTTTAATTTATTTTTGAGCTCTTGTAAAATCAGTCAATCCTGTATCTTAAAGAGAAAATTCGTGGTAAAACATCAATATTACTACTTTCAATACTTTTAGCAAGCAACTACATCTATGCTACGATTGTATGAACGGCTAGTTTTAGGTTTTTTATTCTATTCTTCTCACAAACATACGCCATGATTCGAAATTTAAGACTGATTAAACAATTATAAAGATATCCTTTTAATATGCATATAACTTTTCACAGCACTTGCTTTCATATATGTAATGCTTTTGGGTTTCAAGAGTGAATAAGTTGAAAAATCGTCAACATTACATTGTACAATGGAATTTCTGAGAAGTTTTTTAGGAGTTATTAAAATCTATTTGATATTAAATGAAACTTTTCCCCCACTCTAATATTTTTAAATGTATTTATTCTTATGTTTTCTATGCTATTAAATTAATTTTAAAGGAATGTGTGTTTCAAATGGATATCTATTTTAGTGTAGTTTGAAGTATTGATTTAAATTATACATACTCTTCATGATTCACGTAACATTTTGAAAAAAAGTTTCTTTTATATTTTATTCAAAGATTTTCGAAAAAAAAATTCATAGTTAAACTAACATTACCTATTTTGTACTTTTGATGTTACTGTAGGCAAGTATATATTTTTAAAAGAGAAATTCTTTAAGTGATATTAATTTTCATTAATTTTAAAACGGTTTATAGCTTCTAAGAGAACCAAGAAGGGGTTTAAAAAATTGAAACCTATCCTTTTTAATTTGGTGGTTGGTGGACCAGTCATTTGGTTAAGGACCAGTGAGATTAAAGCACTGGGCGGCAAGTTCAGTGGGGTTTTGCCCAGGTAAGTGACATGTACGTGTAGAGCAGGTAAAAATTTTATATTTTAAGTATAGAAAAAGTCTCCATCATGTTTATATCATTTGTATTTTCAAAAGCCGAACGCATATAAGTTTTGATGGATAGAGTGTAAAATCACCTAAAATAAAGAGGAAACCTAACTGCAATGCGCTAAGTTCGTACTAGTCCACTGAAAATAGCGAAAAAAAGGGCCGAACCTCGGACAAATTGCAATAAAAGGTTTCTCTACGGTTTTCACTAAGGAATGACCTCAATAATAACATACTAAAAATCGGCCAAAATCGGCTGGAGGGAAGTTTAAATTTTTAAAAAATGGCCGAAAAAAAATTAAAAAAAACCCAAAACAATAATATAGACATGTGATACATGTTTATAGGTTATTTTTGAGTTTTGAAACCGAATATTGCCTTTAGTTTTGAAAAAAATTGAAATTTCAATTTTTAAAATTAATTTGAAAAATGAGCTATATGAAAAAATTAAAACCCCCCTAAAAACCTAACAAAATCATCAAAAGAGATAAATCAAACGGTTTTCATTTAGAAATGACCTAAATATCAACATACTAAAAGTAAAAAATTTTACGAGTTAAAGAAGTTAAAATTTTTTTTAAATTTCAACTTTTTTTTGCGAAAAATGCATTCTTTTTTCAAATTCGTGCCCCAAACTTTTGAGGCTTTTGAAAAGGTCATTTTCGGTGGATATTGTTCACAGATAGTTATATAATGGAAAACCGTTGGAATTAACCCTCAATGAATTAGTTAATTATTTAATTTAAAATTTTGAAATTGGTAAAATGTAGTAATAAGTGAAAAAAGGTAATACTTTGGCATATTTACATCAGAATTTAAAATAATTAACTAATTCATTGAGGGTCAATTCCACCGGTCTTCCATTATATAGCAGCTATCTGTGGACAATATCCACCGAAAAATGACCTTTTCAAAAGCCTCAAAAGTTTGGGGCATGAATTTGAAAACAAATGCATTTTTCGCAAAAAAAAGTTGAAATTTTAAAAAAATTTAATTTCTTTAATTCGTAAAATTTTTTACTTTTAGTATGTTAATATTTAGGTCATTTCTAAATGAAAACCGTTTGATTTATCTCTTTTGATGATTTTGTTAGGTTTTTAGGGGGGTTTTAATTTTTTCATATAGCTCATTTTTCAAATTAATTTTAAAAATTGAAATTTCAATTTTTTTTCAAAACTAAAGGCAATATTCGGTTTCAAAACTCAAAAATAACCTATAAACATGTATCACATGTCTATATTATTGTTTTGGGTTTTTTTTAAATTTTTTTTCAGCCATTTTTTAAAAATTAAAAAAAAATTAAACTTCCCTCCAGCCGATTTTGGCCGATTTTTAGTATGTTATTATTGAGGTCATTCCTAAGTGAAAACCGTTGAGAAACCTTTTATTGCAATTTGTCCGAGGTTCAACTCTATTTTCAGTGGACTATACGCACAGGGCTGTACCGCAATTACCAACCACCAGAGTAAAAGCCTCTATGGTAAAGGGGACATCCATAAATTACGTGAGGTCAAAAAGGGGGGGAGGGGTTTGGAAAAATCTCACCAAATCTCACCAAGGGGGGAGGGGGGTCGATTAAAATCTCACGTCAACTTTTTAAGTTAGAAATTATACCGATTTTTTTTAAGTATGAGAAAGGAATAATACCCACAGATAAGATACTGTGGTGATTTTTAGGCGGAATAATGTCCTTTTCCCCCACATCATTAATAATGGAAAAGTTTTAGGTGCTGTGAAGCACAAAATGCAAACGAATAGGATAGAAAATTATTTTTAAAGGTTGTATGTAAATCTCACGTGGGGGGGAGGGGGGGTCCAGCACAATCTCACTAAATCTCACCAAGGGGGAGGGGGGTCCAGATTTTGGAAAAAACACCTCACGTAATTTATGGATGTCCCCAAAAGCCGAACAAGGGTCCAAAATGCATTCATTCAATCTTAAGCGACCTCATTAAGCTGAGTCGACTGTAATATGCCTCCATGGTAATATGAGTAGAAAGACGGGAAATGGTTGCTGGTGTCACATGAACAAAACAAGCAGCGGAACAGATGGATAATTCTGCTTTTTTATGGGATTTCAAAAACACGTTCAGATATTTCAGACCGGTATAAGATTTCCTAGGAAGATTTCAGATGGTCTCTCTGCTTTGCTAATTGTTAGCGCAGATGGTAGTGTTGATTTACCTCTAGGCTTCTGTTTTAAGTTTTAAACAAGATCAATCTCAACTGACAGATGGCGTCTCCCTTAGACTTCTTTCATCACCTCATTTTTAGTCATTTTGTACTTTGTACTACCTCAGAGTCCCAAGTTCTTATCTCTGTTTTAGTTTTTATATAAGAGAAGAAAAACAAACTACGTTTTTTACTACGAATATTTGAAGATTTACTTTATTACCTTTAATTAAATTCAGTTAATTTAAGTACTTTTGCAATTTTATAACTTCAAAAATTATGATTAAATATAAAATTTTAGTTTTCTTCTCTTAGCTAGAGAAACTAAACGAAACATTGTCGACACAACCATAATACAGACATTTAAAGGAAATTATGAATGGATATTTTCGATAATTTGTGCATATTCCCAAAAATAATATTTTTTTCCTTTAATTTTTCTCGCGTGTTTAATTACAGTACTTTTCCTTTTAAATTGATATTTTTTTGTTTTTCTTATTAATATGCTCTGATGAAACTCTATCCATCAATAATTTGAAGTTATAGACCAAATTAGCCAATCTAAAATTTCAAAACCTTCCCTACAGACGACGGCTAACTTGGTTGCAAATATCGCATGTCGACAACTACATAGATTCTTGCCCAAGTTGACCGCCTGTAGTTTCCTCAATTCCTCTTCTAAAGAATGCGCAATCCGTATTGAATCACAATTTCCTATGGTAAGAAAGCAATTGAATTAGTGCCGTGATTCAACAATATCTTTTATTATGATCTTCATGTTTTGGAAGGAAACTGAATTTTATAAATAATAAAAAAAATCGTGAAGGCTGTAAAAACCTTCATTAGTTAATTTACAATTAAGTTTATAATATTAGAAATCAAAATTAAGCTTTGAAACATAGCGTTGGTTTAAAAAACATCTTATATAAATATTACAAATTATCGTAATCAACAAACTTTTATTATGGAATAAAAATATTGAGATAAATTTTATTCATTTTCTAAAATTTCGTGGGAACTACTATCAATTCTCTTTGTAACTTGTTTTTCAAGATCTGCATCTGAAACATTTAAAATAGCATTTTAAATGTTCTAGCTTCTAGCATCTAGAAATTTGTCAGTATTTCCTTCCTCTCCTTTTTTAGAGAACGATTTTCCAAATCCTATTTTTTTTAATTTGTGAGCAGATGGAATTGCTTAAAATTCACCCATAATCCACGAGCTAATTGGACGTTAAACTGGATCTTTCTAGTCATAATGACGTCACATGATTTCTGGATCCAATCAAAACCGCAGGTCTCCCTTCTATTAGATCTTGTACGGTTCCGCAGACGATATTGACATCTGCATATTCCATTTTTTTTTCTTTCGGTCGCCATTAGTATGATTTTCTATTTCCCATGTACAAGTGTTTTTTGGAGCTCAAGTTTCTTTGGATATTTCAGGTTTTCAAGCTTCACCGGAATTCAGGTAAGGTTTAAAGCAGTGGTTCTCAACCTTTTCATTATTTATTTTGTCTTATTAATTCCTTTGGCTGTTTGAGATTAATCAACGCTAAACGTTCTCCATGATTTATCGAAATTTTGGCGGTTGAGAACCACTGCTGTTTTTAAGTTATTGTCCAAATGGTATTTTGCAAAATATGTTAACTCGTTATCTAATAGAACTTTCAATTCAATATATTTCATTAGTATTTTTGGTGAAAGAATTCATATTCAATAAGAATATGAATCATAGTTTGTCAATACTACTTCTTGATGGTATAAAAATTCAATATATTTAGACATGCTTTATTTTTTAAATTAAATTAAAAAAAAAGAAACTAGATTAAAAGTGGCATATAGGGATGATGTAATATTGACAAGTTTTGATGATTAAAAAACTGACTGTTTTTAATCATGGGATATAATATGAATGTCACAAGTTTAATAATAAAATAATTCTTAATATGTTAGAAGGGATTTAAAGTATTTAAATCACCTTTAAATTTAATTATGTTTTGAGCTTCTGTAACAATATTTGCCATATTTCCTTACGGGGAAAAATCTTCATTAAAGTGCATTTACACATGTGGCATCATAAAAACAGAATAGAACGAACTTTCTTTGATTTATTTGTGGAATGAATTTCGTCTGATAAACAATTTCATAAATACGGGCCCTAAATCTCCCCTTTTTGACGATCAAATTTAAATTACATGAGTCAACTTTATTTTAAGTATTGGTCTTGACGATTCCAAGAGTTTAAACTTTTTACTTCAAATACTTCACTCTTCTCAAATAAACACATTTCAAAGAAGGTCTAATATTTATTATTTGTGTAAGCACTTGTTTTGGAAAATATGTTTTCTGGTTATCTAATTAAAAACTTTGTTATAATTCAATATATTTCATTAGTATTTTTGGCAAAATAAATTTCATGTTCAATAATAATTAATACCTGATTGAGTGTTTGCCAATACTACTTAAGGTATTCAAAAATGTAATATCGTGTGTATTTAATATTATCATATGATAAGGAGTTATCATTTTACACGCTACCAGTAAATTAATCAGTAGAGTTATAGCAGTGATGGAACAGCTGCCCCATATACGCCAAAACGATTCATGTGCGTATTTTTAGTGCCATCTGCACAAAATACGGAAGGCAAATCCACTTTAGCTACCTGCCTTACAAATCCTGGAAGGCAAATTTTGCCAATTTTTCTTATTTCGAAAAAATACGATCTTGGCCTTTTCTTTCATTTATCATACATTTATAAAATGTATAAATATCCCTTATTAATGCGCTCCTGCTTTCAAAATAAAATCGCGAACTAGTACTCGATACTAGTTCTATACAAGTCACTAATATGTAATAATGGTGTTGGGGGCCTTAAAAACTGCCGACCGAATTAAGCTAGATGTTTTCCATCTTTGTATTTCGTAATTTCTAGATACATGCCCGTTTATCCTGGAATTTTTGGCACACCGGAAAAACTCAACCAGACTTGAAATTATCTCGCGAGCCTTCTCTTTTTAATTTTTTTACCCATCTGCGCTCGCACGAGTTGGTTTCTCTTGCTTTAGGGAAAATCAACTTTACTTTTTGGAGATGTTTTCTCGGCGGGTTATTTAACTAGTTTCCATTGGTAGTCTAATATGACCACGTCTTTTTAATTTCAGACTTTTTATTTTACTTAAAAATAAAACGCTACTTTTTAGAATGGAGTATAAATCGATTTCAATTTGTTTTCGAACTTTAAATATTGTTGTCCCAAGAGATTTTTGTACCTATGAACAAGAACACATTTCCGCTTAGTGATGTCATAGGGTCAAAAAGCATTGTTGTCGAGTAAAGTTTTATGGAGTTCAAAATAAAATGCTAGGATGGTAAATAGTTATTGTTTGCTCCACTTTTTTTAAATATATAAGAAACACATGGAGGGCTCAGAATTAAAATGGACCAAGTCCACTTTTTGTCATTTTTGAGTTAGCAACGCTATAACATGCACCAACTATGTAAAATTTCAGTTCAATAATGAAACAGTCCTACTTCTGATAATATCCGCTTGGCAGCAGCAAGTTCTGTTGCGTTAATATGTAATTTCCTATGAAGTTTTAACTTTAAACGTCTGTAGCTCAAAAGTAGCTAAAGTGGACTTGGTCCATTTCTATTCTGAACCCTCCACATAATAATCACAAAAGTAAATGTGCCGATCGAAATTTAAGCTTTTTAACACTCGCAATGTCTTACAAATTCCTTGTATTTCTCTCTTTTTTTGGAAAATAGAATTTTTTGTAAAAAAATATATAAATTTTGACAGATTTAGTTTTTTACAGACCCACTTGCAATGCAAACTTTAACCTATTTTTAAATCTTACTTCTCAATAAAAAGGCATTTCCCTTTATTATTGGCTAGAATTCATTTTTAATAAAATTATTGCATGATGAATGAACACGATTAGCTTTTTAATGCACTGATAACCTAAAATTTTGAGTCTTTTTTATGCTTTTAGGAATGTAGTATAATACATAATTGTTTGTAATATTTCTAGTAATAAGAGAAGTTTATAAGCTTAAAAATATGTGTCCTCTACCTATTTGGATACGGCTCTCCATGCCCATAGAATAGAATTCTATGAATATATTAACGTCCATATATCTATTAATTTAACAATTATTAAGAAACGGTTATTCCTTACTTTCCTAAAATGAGGAATTTTACTGTCTCCTGTCAAATTATCATTCTCAAATCGAAAAAAGAAGATGCCTAAGAGTGTAGATTATATTTCTGAATTCAATGGAATATGGAAATAGAAAGATTGTAATTTCTCGAATATTTCTTTATAAAATGCTCAATATTCCATACTTGCAAAAAAAACAAACTAAAATTAGGTTAACTTATTCCAAATTTTAAATCATTTAGAGGGATCTCTACCAATCCCTTACTTAAGTATTTCCTAAATTTATAATTAAATTTATTTTTTAAATCCTCTATTCTTATTACACCAATTATAAGAGTTGAAGGAAAATTTTTATCTAGTGGAAATATTTATTTTAAATCAAGAGAAATTGTTTCTTTCAATTTCCTCTAAAAAAATGATCCTCATGTTGAATTCATGGTTTCTACTTGCTGAGAATAACTAGAGATGCTACAGCTTCCCGAATATTTTTATGAATTCAACATGAAAGAGTGTAGAGGGTCTTTTTGGGAAAACTGTTTGTTTCTACAGGTCCATACTCCAAATTTAATAAAAAATCCTCTAATGTCAGGCTAGATATTTTCATTAAAATTTTCTCGGTTCTCTTAATCAAAATTGTAAGAGACTCAGAGGGACCTCTACCAATCCTTTACTCTAAGTACTAGTTTCTAAATTTCTTTTCTGTTTTTTCTCCATTCCCATTGTAAAAATTAAGGGTTAGGAGAAAATTTATATGTGTTTAGAAAATGTGTAATTCTCCATTAATTAAGACAATGAGTTTCTCTAAAACTTTTTCCCCTTTTAAAAAATTGTATATATGCTACTATCATGAGCATTCCTATTAAAGGAATAATGGTTCTCATGTTGAATTTATGCCTTTTTATTGCTTAGAATAACTAGACAGGCTACAGCTTCTGGAATATTTTCATGAATTCAACATGAAAGAGTGTAAAGGATCTTATTGGGAAGACACATTGTTTCTGCAAGGTCCATATTCCAAATTGAAAAAAAAATCCACTAATGTCAGGCTAGATACTTTCATAAACATTTTCTTAAGAACCAATATCAGGTTCTCTTAATCAAAATTGTTAGACACTTAGAGGGACCTCTTCCAATCCTTTACTCTAATAGTTCCTAAATTTCTGAAAATTTTCTTTTTTTTCTCCATTCCTATTGTACAAATTAAGGGTTTGGAGAAAATTATATGTGTTTGAAAAATATTATTTTCCATTAAGAGTTTCTCTAAAACTTTTTCAATTTCTAATAAATTGTATATTATGCTACTATAATGAACATTCCTATTTAAGGAATAATGATTCTCATGTTGAATTTATGCCTTTTTATTGCTTAGAATAACTAGACATGCTACAGCTTCTGGAATATTTTCATGAATTCAACATGAAAGAGTGTAAAGGATCTTATTGGGAAGACACATTGTTTCTGCAAGGTCCATATTCCAAATTGAAAAAAAAAATCCACTAATGTCAGGCTAGATACTTTCATAAACATTTTCTTAAGAACCAATATTAGGTTCTCTTATTCAAAATTGTTAGATCATTAGAGGGACCTCTTCCAATCCTTTACTCAAATAGTTCCTAAATTTCTGAAAATTTTCTTTTTTTCTCCATTCCTATTGTACAAATTAAGGGTTTGGAGAAATTATATGTGTTTGAAAAATATTATTTTCCATTAAGAGTTTCTCTAAAACTTTTTCAATTTCTAATAAATTGTATATTATGCTACTATAATGAACATTCCTATTTAAGGAATAATGATTCTCATGTTGAATTTATGCCTTTTTATTGCTTAGAATAACTAGACATGCTACAGCTTCTGGAATATTTTCATGAATTCAACATGAAAGAGTGTAAAGGATCTTATTGGGAAGACTCATTGTTTCTAGTAGGTCCATATTCCAAATTAAAAAAAATCCACTAATGTCAGGCTAGATATTTTCATAAACATTTTCTTAAGAACTAATATTAGGTTCTCTTAATCAAAATTGTTAGCCACTCAGAGGGACCTCTTCCAATCCTTTACCCTAATAGTTCCTAAATTTCTGAAAATTTTCTTTTTTTTCTCCATTCCTATTGTACAAATTAAGGGTTTGGAGAAAATTATATATGTGTTTGAAAAATATTATTTTCAATTAAGAGTTTCTCTAAAACTTTTTCAATTTCTAATAAATTGTATATTATGCTTCTATCATGAACATTCCTATTTAAGGAATAATGATTCTCATGTTGAATTTATGCCTTTTTATTGCTTAGAATAACTAGACATGCTACAGCTTCTGGAATATTTTCATGAATTCAACATGAAAGAGTGTAAAGGATCTTATTGGGAAGACACATTGTTTCTGCAAGGTCCATATTCCAAATTGAAAAAAAAAAATCCACTAATGTCAGGCTAGATACTTTCATAAACATTTTCTTAAGAACCAATATTAGGTTCTCTTATTCAAAATTGTTAGATCATTAGAGGGACCTCTTCCAATCCTTTACTCAAATAGTTCCTAAATTTCTGAAAATTTTCTTTTTTTCTCCATTCCTATTGTACAAATTAAGGGTTTGGAGAAATTATATGTGTTTGAAAAATATTATTTTCCATTAAGAGTTTCTTTAAAACTTTTTCAATTTCTAATAAATTGTATATTATGCTACTATAATGAACATTCCTATTTAAGGAATAATGATTCTCATGTTGAATTTATGCCTTTTTATTGCTTAGAATAACTAGACATGCTACAGCTTCTGGAATATTTTCATGAATTCAACATGAAAGAGTGTAAAGGATCTTATTGGGAAGACTCATTGTTTCTAGTAGGTCCATATTCCAAATTAAAAAAAATCCACTAATGTCAGGCTAGATATTTTCATAAACATTTTCTTAAGAACTAATATTAGGTTCTCTTAATCAAAATTGTTAGCCACTCAGAGGGACCTCTTCCAATCCTTTACCCTAATAGTTCCTAAATTTCTGAAAATTTTCTTTTTTTTCTCCATTCCTATTGTACAAATTAAGGGTTTGGAGAAAATTATATATGTGTTTGAAAAATATTATTTTCAATTAAGAGTTTCTCTAAAACTTTTTCAATTTCTAATAAATTGTATATTATGCTTCTATCATGAACATTCCTATTTAAGGAATAATGATTCTCATGTTGAATTTATGCCTTTTTATTGCTTAGAATAACTAGACATGCTACAGCTTTCGAATATTTTAATGAATTCAACATGAAAGAGTGTAAAGGATCTTATTGGGAAGACACATTGGTTCTGCAAGGTCCATATTCCAAATTGAAAAAAATCCACTAATGTCAGGCTAGATATTTTCATAAACATTTTCTTAAGAACCAATACCAGGTTCTCTTAATCAAAATTGTTAGACACTTAGAGGGACCTCTTCCAATTCTTTACTCTAATAGTTCCTTAATTTCTGAAAATTTTCTTTTTTTTTCTCCATTCCTATTGTACAAATTAAGGGTTTGGAGAAAATTATATGTGTTTGAAAAATATTATTTTCCATTAAGAGTTTCTCTAAAACTTTTTCAATTTCTCATAAATTGTATATTATGCTACTATAATGAACATTCCTATTTAAGGAATAATGATTCTCATGTTGAATTTATGCCTTTTTATTGCTTAGAATAACTAGACATGCTACAGCTTCTGGAATATTTTCATGAATTCAACATGAAAGAGTGTAAAGGATCTTATTGGGAAGACACATTGTTTCTGCAAGGTCCATATTCCAAATTGAAAAAAAATCCACTAATGTCAGGCTAGATACTTTCATAAACATTTTCTTAAGAACCAATATTAGGTTCTCTTATTCAAAATTGTTAGACCATTAGAGGGACCTCTTCCAATCCTTTACTCTAATAGTTACTAAATTTCTGAAAATTTTCTTTTTTTTCTCCATTCCTATTGTACAAATTAAGGGTTTGAAGAAAATTATATGTGTTTGAAAAATATTATTTTCCATTAAGAGTTTCTCTAAAACTTTTTCAATTTCTAATAAATTGTATATTATGCTACTATCATGAACATTCCTATTTAAGGAATAATGATTCTCATGTTGAATTTATGCCTTTTTATTGCTTAGAATAACTAGACATGCTACAGCTTCTGGAATATTTTCATGAATTCAACATGAAAGAGTGTAAAGGATCTTATTGGGAAGACACATTGTTTCTGCAAGGTCCATATTCCAAATTGAAAAAAAATCCACTAATGTCAGGCTAGATACTTTCATAAACATTTTCTTAAGAACCAATATTAGGTTCTCTTATTCAAAATTGTTGGATCATTAGAGGGACCTCTTCCAATCCTTTACTCTAATAGTTCTTAAATTTCTGAAACTTTTCTTTTTTTCTCCATTCCTATTGTACAAATTAAGGGTTTGGAGAAAATTATATGTGTTTGAAAAATATTATTTTCCATTAAGAGTTTCTCTAAAACGTTTTCAATTTCTAATAAATTGTATATTATGCTACTATAATGAACATTCCTATTTAAGGAATAATGATTCTCATGTTGAATTTATGCCTTTTTATTGCTTAGAATAACTAGACATGCTACAGCTTCTGGAATATTTTCATGAATTCAACATGAAAGATTGTAAAGGATCTTATTGGGAAGACTCATTGTTTCTAGTAGGTCCATATTCCAAATTAAAAAAAATCCACTAATGTCAGGCTAGATATTTTCATAAACATTTTCTTAAGAACTAATATTAGGTTCTCTTAATCAAAATTGTTAGCCACTCAGAGGGACCTTTTCCAATCCTTTACTCTAATAGTTCCTAAATTTCTGAAAATTTTCTTTTTTTTCTCCATTCCTATTTTACAAATTAAGGGTTTGGAGAAAATTATATGTGTTTGAAAAATGTTATTTTCCATTAAGAGTTGCTCTAAAACTTTTTCACTTTCTTATAAATTGTATAATGCTACTATCATTTAAACTCCTGTTAAAGGAATAATGATTCTCATTTTGAATTCATCCCTTCTCTATGCTGATCATATCTAGAGAAGCTACAGATTCTCGAATATTTTTATGATTTCAACATGAAAGAGTATAGAGGATCTTATTGGGAAGATTCTTTGTTTCTATAAGGTCCATATTCCAAATTGAAAAAAAAATTTATTAACAGCAGGTCAGATATTTTCATTAAAATTTTCTAAGGAACCCATATTAGGTTCTATTAATCAAAATTGTTAGAAACTCTGAGGGACCTCTTCCAATCTTTATTACTCTAAGTAGTTCCTTAATTTCTGAAAATTTTCTTTTTTTCTCCATTCCTATTGTAAAATTTAATGGTTTGGAGAAAATTTATATGTGTTAGGAAAAATGTGTTAAGGAATTAAGGAATGAGTTTCTCTAAAACTTTTTCAATTTCTAATAAATTGTATATGCTACTATCATGAACATTCTTACTTAAGGAATAATGATTATCATGTTGAATTCATGCCTTTTTATTGCTGATAATTACTAAAGATACCACAGCTTCCCGAATTATTTTTATGAATTCAACATGAAAGGGTGTAGTGTAGAGGATCTTATTGGGAAGAATCATTGCTTCTACAAGGTCCATATTCCAAATTTTAAAAAAAATCCACTAATGTCAGGCTAGATATTTTCATAAACATTTTATTTAGAACTAATATTAGGTTCTCTTAATCAAAATTGTTAGACACTCAGAGGGATCTCTTCCAATCCTTTACTCTAATAGTTCCTAAATTTCTGAATTTTTTTCTCCATTCCTATTGTACCAATTAATGGTTTGGAGAGGTATTTTTTCTCTAATATCAGAAACTGTTATATCCTAAACTGAGCAAATGTTGCTTTAAATTCATAAACCTCCCCATTCCTATTGTACCAATTATTGGTTTGGAGGGGTATTTTTTATCTTATAAGAGAAAGGGTTAAATCCTAAAGTGAGAAAATGTTACTTAAACCTCTCCATTCCTATTGTACCAATTAATGGTTTGGAGAGGTATTTTTTATCTTATAAGAGAAAGGGTTAAATCCTAAAGTGAGAAAATGTTACTTAAACCTCCCCATTCCTATTGTACCAATTATTGGTTTGGAGGGGTATTTTTTATCTTATAAGAGAAAGGGTTAAATCCTAAAGTGAGAAAATGTTACTTAAACCTCTCCATTCCTATTGTACCAATTAATGGTTTGGAGGGGTATTTTTTATCTTATAAGAGAAAGGGTTAAATCCTAAAGTGAGAAAATGTTACTTAAACCTCCCCATTCCTATTGTACCAATTATTGGTTTGGAGGGGTATTTTTTATCTTATAAGAGAAAGGGTTAAATCCTAAAGTGAGAAAATGTTACTTAAACCTCTCCATTCCTATTGTACCAATTAATGGTTTGGAGGGGTATTTTTTATCTTATAAGAGAAAGGGTTAAATCCCTAAAGTGAGAAAATGTTACTTAAACCTCCCCATTCCTATTGTACCAATTATTGGTTTGGAGGGGTATTTTTTATCTTATAAGAGAAAGGGTTAAATCCTAAAGTGAGAAAATGTTATTTAAACCTCTCCATTCCTATTGTACCAAT
This sequence comes from Tetragnatha versicolor, assembly GCA_024610705.1. Classification (NCBI taxonomy): domain Eukaryota; kingdom Metazoa; phylum Arthropoda; class Arachnida; order Araneae; family Tetragnathidae; genus Tetragnatha; species Tetragnatha versicolor. The sequence goes on along the minus strand of JANDEH010000004.1, from coordinate 46,261,467 downwards.
TAATGGTTTGGAGGGGTATTTTTTATCTTATAAGAGAAAGGGTTAAATCCTAAAGTGAGAAAATGTTACTTAAACCTCCCCATTCCTATTGTACCAATTATTGGTTTGGAGGGGTATTTTTTATCTTATAAGAGAAAGGGTTAAATCCTAAAGTGAGAAAATGTTACTTAAACCTCTCCATTCCTATTGTACCAATTAATGGTTTGGAGAGGTATTTTTATATAATAACAGAAAATGCTAAATTATAAATTGAGCAAATGTTGCTTTAAATTCACAAACCTCTCCATTCCTAATGTACCAATTAATGGTTTGGAGGGGTATTTTTTCTCTCATAAGAAAAAATGTTAAATCCTAAAGTGAGCAAATGTTGCTTTAAATTCATAAACCTACCCATTCCTATTGTACCAATTAAAGGTTTGGAGGGGTATTTTTTCTCTTATAAGAGAAAGTGTTAAATCCTCAAGTGAGCTAATGTTACTTAAACCTCTCCATTCCTATTGTACCAATTAATGGTTTGGAGGGGTATTTTTTATCTTATAAGAGAAAGGGTTAAATCCTAAAGTGAGAAAATGTTACTTAAACCTCTCCATTCCTATTGTACCAATTATTGGTTTGGAGGGGTATTTTTTATCTTATAAGAGAAAGGGTTAAATCCTAAAGTGAGAAAATGTTACTTAAACCTCCCCATTCCTATTGTACCAATTATTGGTTTGGAGGGGTATTTTTTATCTTATAAGAGAAAGGGTTAAATCCTAAAGTGAGAAAATGTTACTTAAACCTCCCCATTCCTATTGTACCAATTATTGGTTTGGAGGGGTATTTTTTATCTTATAAGAGAAAGGGTTAAATCCTAAAGTGAAAATGTTACTTAAACCTCTCCATTCCTATTGTACCAATTAATGGTTTGGAGAGGTATTTTTATATAATAACAGAAAATGCTAAATTATAAATTGAGCAAATGTTGCTTTAAATTCACAAACCTCTCCATTCCTAATGTACCAATTAATGGTTTGGAGGGGTATTTTTTCTCTCATAAGAAAAAATGTTAAATCCTAAAGTGAGCAAATGTTGCTTTAAATTCATAAACCTACCCATTCCTATTGTACCAATTAAAGGTTTGGAGGGGTATTTTTTCTCTTATAAGAGAAAGTGTTAAATCCTCAAGTGAGCTAATGTTACTTAAACCTCTCCATTCCTATTGTACCAATTAATGGTTTGGAGGGGTATTTTTTCTTTAATAAGAGAAAGTGTTAAATCGTAAACTGAGCAAATGTTGCTTAAATTTCCTAAACCTCTTCATTCCTATTGTACCAATTAATGGTTTGGAGGGGTATTTTTTCTTTAATAAGAGAAAGTGTTAAATCGTAAACTGAGCAAATGTTGCTTAAATTTCCTAAACCTCTTCATTCCTATTGTACCAATTAATGGTTTGGAGGGGTATTTTTTCTCTAATAAGGGAAAGTGTTAAATCGTAAACTGAGCAAATGTTGCTTAAATTTCCTAAACCTCTCCATTCCTATTGTACCAATTAATGGTTTGGAGGGGTATTTTTTCTTTAATAAGAGAAAGTGTTAAATCGTAAACTGAGCAAATGTTGCTTAAATTTCCTAAACCTCTTCATTCCTATTGTACCAATTAATGGTTTGGAGGGGTATTTTTTCTCTAATAAGAGAAAGTGTTAAATCGTAAACTGAGCAAATGTTGCTTAAATTTCCTATACCTCTCCATTCCTATTGTACCAATTAATGGTTTGGAGGGGTATTTTTTCTTTAATAAGAGAAATTGTTAAATCGTAAACTGAGCAAATGTTGCTTAAATTTCCTAAACCTCTTCATTCCTATTGTACCAATTAATGGTTTGGAGGGGAATTTTTTCTCTAATAAGGGAAAGTGTTAAATCGTAAACTGAGCAAATGTTGCTTAAATTTCCTAAACCTCTTCATTCCTATTGTAGCAATTAATGGTTTGGAGAGGTATTTTTTCTCTCATTAGAAAAAATGTTAAATCCTAAAGTGAGCAAATGTTGTTTTAAATTCATAAACCTCCACATTCCTATTGTACCAATTAAAGGTTTGGAGGGGTATTTTTTCTCTTATAAGAGAAAGTGTTAAATCCTCAAGTGAGCTAATGTTACTTAAACCTCTCCATTCCTATTGTACCAATTAATGGTTTGGAGAGATATTTTTCTATAATAACAGAAAATTCTAAATTATAAATTGAGCAAATGTTGCTTTAAATTCACAAACCTCTTCATTCCTATTGTACCAATTAATGGTTTGGAGGGGTATTTTTTCTCTAATAAGAGAAAGTGTTAAATCGTAAACTGAGCAAATGTTGCTTAAATTTCCTAAACCTCTCCATGCCTATTGTACCAATGAATGGTTTGGAGAGGTATTTTTCTCTAATAATCGAAGGTGTTAAATCCTAAACTGAGGGAATGTTGCCTTAAATTCATAAACCTCTCCATGCCTATTGTACCAATGAATGGTTTGGAGAGGTATTTTTCTCTAATAATCGAAAGTGTTAAATCCTAAACTGAACAAATGTTGCTTTAAATTCACAAACCTCTCCATTCCTATTGTACCAATTAATGGTTTGGAGAGGTATTTTTCTCTAATAATTGAAAGTGTTAAATCCTAAACTGGGCGAATGTTGCTTAAAATTCAGAAACCTCTCCATTCCTATTGTACCAATTAATGGTTTGGAGAGGTATTTTTCTCTCATAAGAGAAAGTTCTGAATTATAAATTGAGCAAATGTTGTTTAAATTTCCTAAACCTCTCCATGCCTATTGTACCAATGAATGGTTTGGAGAGGTAGTGTTTTTCTCTAATAATCGAAGGTGTTAAATCCTAAACTGAGCAAATGTTGCCTTAAATTCATAAACCTCTCCATGCCTATTGTACCAATGAATGGTTTGGAGAGGTATTAGTTATTTTTCTCTAATAAGAAAAAAAAAACAAAAAGAGAAAAAAAAACAAAAAGAGAGAAAAAAAGAGTTTCTCCAACTTCTCAAAGATTTGTTTGTAATTAAAAGAGAAAAGAGAAAAAATAATCCACTTAAGTTAGGCAAGTTAATTTTCGTAATGTTTCAGTGAGAACCAATGTTGTGTTCATTCTTTCAAAATTGTTAGGGATTTTAGGGACCATTTCCGATCCTCTACTCTTCAGAAACTTGCTGATGCTTCATCTTATTTAATTTACTTAAATTTTGTACAATGTTAAAGTTATGGAGATTTTTTCCACCTGAAGGTGAAGGATTTTATATTTTGCTTATGTGGTATAAATTTCCATTATATTTTTTTATAATATCTATTGTACTATTCTATTGGTATGGAGACTTATTTTGGATGATGACACTCTTGCGTTAGTTGCTTAGTGAGTTGGGTTTTTCCCCTTTAAAAAATATGGAGTAGCCCATGAAAATTAAGATTCATTATACTGTTACTTAATTATCCCATAAAAAGTCTATTATAATTGTTTACATAACCTATTTGTCTGTCGGAAGAATAGTATTCAAAACCTCATGTTACACCAATTTTCAAATTTGATGGATACTTTTTCCTAATGATTGTTATTTTACTTAACCGAAGTATTTTTTTTGAACTCTTACCAGGGGAAATGCCCATTATAGAAAAGTAAAATTCATCGTCTGTAGGTATAAGTCGTATTTCAAATAACTATACATATGGGAGAGAGTGTTTCTAGATACATTGGCGAGAGTGTTGTACTTTCGGACAAAACACGTTTGGATTTTTCTAAGTCAGGTAAAATCATATTTTGACCATTTAAAGTGAACCTATAGTACTAACCTTTGTGATTGGGGGGATATTTTTTATTAGCTAAAATCTCGAAAATTGGATTTTTAATCACTTTTAAAATAACTTGATGAAATTTGTGTCCAAAGGTACAACAACCTGTTGTACCTAGGACAGACCCAGTTGTACTTGCAGACACCCTTAAAAAGGGGGAGTTTTAGTTTATAGAAGCTAAACATTAAAGCTTTTTATTGATGCATTACCTTTTAATAAACTATTTCAAGCATTTTTAAAATTGGAAATATATTTTTTAAAGTAATATAGTTTTAGAACGTAAATGATCATTAAAACGAAGTTGATTGATAAAAGTCTTGATTTTTTTATAAAAGAATTGAAATCTGACGATTTCTAAAATCAAAACTAAAAAGTCATCCCCTCGGTTAAAATGGGATATATTTTAATAGAGATATGGAGGATAAATGGGATGGATTCCATTGTTAAAATAGATACTGAGGTTAAAATGGGATACATTATATCCCATTTTATCACATCATAATTATAGGTGAGAAGAAAAGTATTAATGTATGATGCACTAAAAAAACGTTGACCATCTAAAAACAGTAAATTTATTATATAAAATTTAAATAATATTTTAAAGAGCTGATTTCACATTAGCAACTAGATAGCATATGTTTACATTCAAAATCGACCACAAATTCAATTTTTCCCGAATTTTAAAATGCAGTGACCGAAGGTACAACACTCTCCCCTATATATTAAAATTTTTGCTGCGCATAAAATTGTAGTCTTTGACTAATATTGACACCAGTTTATTGTGTCTTTTTTAAATTTTGTGAGATAGTTAGACACTACAAAGAGTGTTTGTATTTCTTAGGACGTTTGGATGCATTGAAATTTAAAAAAAAATGCCATTTTTTTGGAATAAACAGAATCTTTGCGAATTGGGGGTCGTTGGTTCTTCCTTTTTGTTTAACTCTAAAGAGGTATCAACCTAGTTTATAATGTAACATGTGTGTTTTGTGCACATGGCAACCAAAAATTTTTTTTCGGGAGACAAATTTACAGAAAATCTGTTTTCGAAGAATTGAATTTTCTCTTGCATAATAATCGAACATATATCTATAATATTTTATACATTTTTTTCTAGTAGGTGTATTTTCTAATATATTTGTCTAAATATGTTTGTTTTTCGATTTGCTAGATATATTTTTAAAAAAGTATTAGATATTAGAAACTTTCACAGAAGTATAACCAGGATTCATTCTAATTTCGTAAAAATATTGATTTTCATGGGTTCAAAATAAATACAATAAAAAAACGTAGATTTCCTCTAAAAAAGTTAAGGCCAAAAAGTTTTTTAAGGAGGGTGTGACAAAAAAAATGTGGGATTGGGGGCGGTGAAATCCTTGGTACGCGTTTGATGACCCCGAGTTTAAATCCTTTTCAATCTAGACACACCAAAGTTTCAAAAACATGTTAAAGAGTAGATTTAAGTGTCATTTATATGTACCTTTAAGCAGGAGTTAATGAGAGTAAAATTGCGTCTGAAAAAAGTGGGGTGTCCCAATGTGCCCTACTATCACCTACCACTTAAAATTGTATTTAAGCGTACTGTTATTAATAAAAACCAATTTGTAAGTGAGTAAATAAAAATTTATAAAGTTTTTGTAATTTTACTCCTTCGAACTGGTCCAAATGGGTAATTTTTACTGCTCCATAATGGGGCTTTAGGCATGTTCCAACCCTGCTTTCCAGTACCCTAAGAAACTAAACGTGCAAATTCCTAGAGCTATTTTACCTAGGTAATAGAAAAATGAAATGGATCAGGAACTTAAAATCCAAAAATTAGATTAATTTTAGATCGTATAATGAAAACATTGACTGGTACTCCTACTGGTATCGTGTAAAATGGAATTCTATAGTTTGTGTCGAATATTTTTTTTTCAAACCTGGATTCTCTTTTAGAAACTTGAAAGAACATTTCCACTGTATGTCCTCGATTCAACTCATATTGCACCATTTGATGATTTTCCCCAGATTAAGGAGATATTCTACTTATTTAATCTGCAGTGTGGTATGCCAATCCGGCGATACCAATTGGACAAAACACAGAGAAACGAATTAAAAGTCACTTTTAGCCATTTCTCTGTAGTTAGTCTGACTGGTTTACCGCAAATAAGTGTAAACGCTCCTTTAGTACCATTTTGAGGTTGAAAACTGCATCATGTCTATCATTCATATTTTCTCCTATACAGGGAGATTCAGAATTAACCATCAATATTTGTTGGGGAGGTAGAGGGGACCTAGAGAAGCATATTTCGAATAGGAATGGGGGGGGGCGCAGATACACCGTTAAAGAGCTAGGACCTAATGTAGTGCGAGAGCGTTACAAAAGGACATTTTGCCAAGGCCCGTTTAACGAAACAAAACATAAAATGAAAAAATTTATTGCATGAAGTACAGAAGTATCCGTACTACTTACACTATAAATTTGATAGAAATTGGACCACTTGCTAATACGTGGGGTGAGCTTTAAAACGTTCGATATTAATCTTCCAGCCAACGAATGGAGTTCCCTTAGATTTAGTGTAGTAATGGTATTTAAGAAAATGATGATCGGGGAAGGAATTTTCAATGATCTTACATTGATCATTGAAACTGTATGATCATTGAAAATTCCTTCCCCGATCATCATTTTTCTAAATACCATTACACTAAGGGAACTCCATTCTTTGACTAAAAGATTAATATTGCACATTTTAAAACTCACCCCACGGTTCAGCAAGTGGTCTAATTTCTATCAAATTTATGGTGTAAGTAGTACGGGTACTTCTGTACTTCATGCAATAAATTTTATCATTTTATGTTTTATTTCGTTAAACGAGCCTTAGCAAAATGTTCTTTTGTAACGCTCTCGCACTACATTAGGTCCTAGCTCTTTAACGGTGTATCTGCCCCCCCCATTCCTATTCGAAATATGCTTCTCTAGGTCCCCTCTCTCTCCCCACCAAATATTGATGATAAATTCTGAATCACCCTGTATTACGAAAGTACATGAGTATACCAGTGCATTAGTTATCCTTGTTCCCACCAGAAGAAACCTCGTGAAAGGTTGGTTTTCTTTTTTTGACCATCATCCATTGCTTTTGGCTTCGGGTTAAGAGATTGCTGACATCGTGCACCGCCGTTTTTTGGTTTCGGCATCGAGGGTGTCTGTCTTTCGGGGGTCGTTGAGGGGGAAATGGACACGGGGTTCGGCAGTTTCCTAGTCTGCGCCAACAGATGTGGGGCTGAAGGGGGGTTGAGAGGGAATGACGAGGGCAGTTGAGATGAAACGTTTGGGTCGCAAATTGGTGATTCGGCAAACCAATGTTGAAAAGTGAATGTTTACTTGCTTAAGAAAAAGATATGCATTCTTAATCAATCAATATGAGTCCCTAGACCCTGTCTATTGGAAAAAATAATACTAATAAATGAACACTTTCTTTACTGAAAATATGTACTTAAACTTTAACTACCACTAACCAGGGCAGGGGTCTGTCCAGACTTCTGGTGAAACTTTTTGTCTTTGTCTTCCATCAATTTATAATTTTGTTAGTAATTGAAGAAGACAATAAATTGGGTTTTTTAAAATCAATATTCTTTTTTGGGAAAACATGGTCCTTTTCTGGTAATGTAATATTAAAAAAAATTCAATAATTTTATGATTGAGAAGCATCTGTTTTTGAGTGAAAATATTCCAAAGACTCATTTTATCTTTAAAATGTTTTGTGAAGGGTCCTTAAACGAACCATATTTCATAACAGACCCCTGACTGTTTATTTTTCTTGCTCGCCTAAAATAATCTTATTGAGTATATAATCTATCCTCTCTTTAAACTTATGGCATGACCACATGACTAAATAGCTACTTTTGACTAACTCTTGTTTTAGGCACAATACTTAAAATTTTATCATTTTGTGGGTTAATCCTTAATATATACGTGCCAGGCAAAGACTCTCATAGTCATACGTGCTTCAATTTCCTTACTGATAAATTATATAGCCTCTGTTTTTAAAATAAACTGTAATTCGTTTGTGAAAAATTTAATTAAATAGTAAGAAAATTCAAAGAATAATGTATAGCACAAGTCCCTAAATTTGGTTACTACTTCAAATAAATTATTCCCAGAGTAGGATAAAAAAACTATTACTTTGGAGGAATTTGGAAGTTTTATTTAATCTTCTAATTCTGCGAATAGAATTTTTCTTCTCATGAATCACTTTATATTATTCTCTGAAATGATTACTTTATTGCAAAGACATGATTTCATGGTTAAAGGAAATTCCTTTCTTTTAGAGATTTAGTAAAATGTTACGCCGTTAAACTGGTTAAATTGAGTACATTTAGAGGTTTTCCCATCTTTAACCATGCGTAAATTACAAACTTTTCTTGTGGAGTGATATGGAGTGGCTTTCTTATAAATGTGTTAATATATGACAAATTGGCATTTTCTTTCTCTATCATTACTGAGGTTTTAAAAAGGCAAATGCAAAATGTTCTTTAAAAGACAAAAACTTAAAAAACAAAAAGAAATTAAATGATCCTTATAATTTTACTGTCAATGGACCCCAGTGTTGGCTTTACTATAAGTTTCAGTCTTTGTTTTAAGTTTTTATTACCATGAAATTTTATTGTTTTTATGGTTCCAAGTTTGGATACTGCGCTCACTTTAATGTGGAAATAAAGCACAATTTTTACAAAAGAAATCGTTAAATGAAAAAAAAAATTGCATACAGTAGATAACATATTCGCTATTTTTGTTATAAGCAATACTAAAATTCTCTCGTAAGATCTAAAAATTTCTAGTGAATTGTCTTCGTTAAAAATTTTTTTGATTTGTATATGATTTTATAAAAATAGGTATTTCTTTTAAAAATAATGTGAAATTCTCTGACTGAATGCTATTTGGCACATTCCAAGGGGAAGTTAAGGAATTAGATAGTAAAAATAAAGGGATATTCAAATTATTTGTTAAGTTATGACAAGAGTTGCATTATAACTAAGCCCAGTTTCTTTAATATAATTTATGGAAAAAAATCTTCCAATTTTTAATGCCTAAATAAGTTTTTCTAAGATTCGAAAACAAAAAGTTTTTAATTAAACCTTGCAAATAAAGTGGCCAATTTTTTTCTGTAGGTTATGCAGAATGAAATTAAATCTATTTTTGGAATAAATCTTTAAAAGATGATATTGTTCCTATAAAATACAATATTTAACTGCAATTGCACTTTGAAATAATTTTAGCCTTATTGTAATGTAAGGAACGTTTTAAATATTTTATTTTGGATAGTATATTTATTAGGGCATGGTCAAATATAAATTTTATATATAAAAAGAATTCTGATTTGATTCCAAATCATAATAGTTATGTACTGAAAATTTTCTTTAAGATTAAATACTCACAAATTATAGAATTTTCTCCAGTTACCAAACCTAATTGTAACTTAACCTTGACAAAAAGAATGTTTACTTAACATTTTAAAAATAAAAAAAAATCTCTGGATAAAATATTCCAAAGAACTAAATACAGTTTTTCAGTTTGCTATCCAAATTACTGTGTTGGAAAAAATACGTCCCAGTTTTTACAGAGTTAAAAACTATAATGTCTAGTGATTGAAAAACACAAGATTGCTAAGCAATTTTTAATTTTCTTTTAAAATATTCACTATCATCGTAGTTTATTAAGTACTAAATTTGAATAGTACACTTACCCGATTTCAAATAAACCTGCTAAACCTGATTATGATGCAATACATATCTGATAAACTTATCTTAAATTTTTCTCGAGACTGAAAATTTTTATACCTAAAACCAACTTACTGTAATAGTAAAAAAGACCTAATTCTATCTGCAGAGATTGTCCAGAATAAAATATTACATCTCATTTGGGTATAGATAGTTTTATAACTGAATTTTCCTCCTTTAAATTAACTGCAACTTCTTTTAGAGATAATTATAGCATTATTGCAATACGTGAAACATTTTGAAGATAAAAATATACTTGCTATAATAAAATTAAATGAAAGCACTATTCGAAATTAGGATTTATTAGATGAAGATTATCTTAAGGTTTCATTGTCGACTGTGAACTAAATTATCAAATTTAACTTATCATTGCCTGCTGTGTACTCACTGATTTATTTAAATTTAATTGTGAGCTTAAGAAAATATTTACAGAAATATAAATAACCATCTGTCATTCTGTTTAGAATTTTTATCTTTTGTATGAATTGAAACTCTTCTTTTGAAACTTAAAAAGTTTATAGTGTTTAACTTTAAAAAAATGCATAATAAAACATAATAAACATAATGCATAATAATAATTTTACTTGAGAAATCAATATTGTTTCTATTAATTGAAATAAAGACTGAAAAAAACTTTCAACAATCCCTTTATAAATGGTATTTTAAAAATTTGAAAAACCTTTAATTTATTGTTTTTAAAGAGAACTTTCTAAATTAAAATAACTTTTGTTTTGTACTAATGCCTAAAAATTACCAGTTTAAAAGGCATATAATGTTTTAATCACTTTCAACCTTGGAGAATATGGGCTTATTTCGTGGTTAAATGCATCTGGCACTAACAAACGTGAATTATTATTCCATGAGAGGCAGGACATGAATATGTTAGTGCATAAAGTTAAATTCCAAAATTTTAATCAACTTCCACAACGATAAAAATTAGATGAAGTGACTTAAAGAGTAAAACTATTTATTTTGTGATATATTTGGATAAATAGTTACCTAATCTTAACCGTTTTTAAAAAAAATGATTGTAAAGTGATTAGAGTACCACCCCACCTTCAATGCTGGATATGAAATCATTTGGTAGTTTATATAAAAAAAATGACGATGTCATGTATGAGATAAACTAGTATCTTAAACTCCCCCAAACTTCCTCGCAGTTTTGTTTATGGCTTAAGTGACACTGTGTAGCAGATGTTGAAATGGTCAGGATGTGGATACCACTGATCTCTAATTTCTTTTAGGATTGTCAACGGTCAGTGGGGATACCATCGTATGACGATGCGTTGGCTACTGCAGATCCTTCTGGAGAGTTGGTTCTGCAGAGCCTTTGTCCAGACCACTGACCACCCAGGTACGCCTCCGGGTTCATCGTAATGCCGGATGGTTAGTGACCGGCTCCTACTTCCGGGGGAGTCGGCACGTAGTACCTTGGGGACAATCAGGTGAATTTGGAGGATGGTGCGACTCCGATAGACATCTTGGTCGGAGGAGACGAAATGTCTGATATAGACAAACATTTTTTTTATTCATCGAAAACCGGAAGGCCTCTCTGACCCGTCGTCGGAGCCCCATCCTCACCCATGGATGCCTGGCAACTTTATTGCGATGAGGAGGTTTGGGGTTGGTAAAACAAAAACAAAGTAAATAGAAAAAAATTTCTTTGTTGTAACTGTAAACAATTGTTACCGTTTGTTTAACTGAAGGCATTTTAGGTACGTGGTATCTCTTTAAAAAACACAATCTGATACAAGAAAACGGCTACGATTAGGGAAAAAATATAAATTATTTAATTAAATTATCATAAAACCAAGGCGTTTTTGTCGTATGAAGACATTCTTTGAACAAAACAATCATTTGCTTCCTCTAATTTTTCAGTTATGGAAAGCTTTAGAAAGCTTCATCAAGATTAATTTTAAATGATAAATATGATTGTGAATGTATTGAACAAATATTTTTAGTTTAATTACGAAATCTACCATACTTTTCAGAGTTTTTAGTGATTAAAATTTTGTTTATTTACTTGAACTGAGCAAATTATGTAAATTATTCGGGACTGTGTTCAGAGTAAATTTAAGATTTACATATTCAAAAGTAATACATGTTTTCTGCTCATAAAAATTTTAAATAGAAACAAGCTTGATTTCAAACTAAGTAAAATTAACAAAACCTTTGTAATAGTGGGTAAAAATAAAAAGGATAAAAATATCTAATGTGAATGAAAATACTGGAATTATTTTCAAATGAAAATTACATGGATAAAAACTATTTACTTTCAAATTTTATTTAAAAACAATTATGTAATTACTAACAGTAAAAAAATTGCTAAAAACTGTAGCAACTAAGAGCAGCAACACGTTATTTACTCTATTAAGAAATAATTTGGAGCGTATTGCAATAACGTAGCAAAGAGAGTGATCAGAAAATCAAGTTTTGGAACAAAAAAAATTACATTCATATGTTTTAAATATAATAAATAAATATACAAAAAAATTATCAAAAGATTTAAAATAAATATGCTTCAGGTTGTTTTACTTGAAATCAGGTAACTTGTGACGTAGTTATAGCAAATTCTTTTTTAGAATGCAAAGAAATATAGATATGTAAACTAAATAAAAAAAAAGTTTCACATACACACAACCAGAAACCTACACCAAACCTTTTTAAGAAAATTAGGTAACTGGAGAGTTTTCTATGTTTTAGGAAACACTATAATGGTTAAAGCAAAGTGTTGTTAAGACAAACAAAAATTCATAATATTTTCCTCTCTCCGTTTACGGTGAATTAACTAAATACCCTAATAAGTATCTATCTTCCATTTCAATTTTAAATACCTTAATCCTACACTTGTCGATGGCACTTCTGCCATTAGTTGAAGAACATTTTTTAAAAATGAAGATAGTAAAAAAGAAAAACTGAAAGCGCAAAATTAGCCTCCATAGTTTCCATCAAATGTATATCTAATTGACTATCTTTCTAATCCCGCATATCTATTAAATCTTTAAAGCCCTATTTTGTTTTTCAACCCTAAAAAAAGTGTGAATCAAATGCAATTAAAAAAAATAGTTTAAACTTAAATATTAAAAGGAATTTGCATAATTTCTTTTTAAAAGTTTGGAGTGACTTTTAAAATTTTCTTCTCTACCCACTAAGCCTTAAAAAAGCAATTGTAAACCAATTTAAGAGCACAATCTTTCACCATGCCTCATTTGTACTCCGTTCTGTTAAAAGTCCCTTTTTATGAAATCCTTTCCCTAATCATAAATTAGAATCTTAAGAGTAAGATGAAATCATTCGTTTAATTAAAATGCATTATTCAAATGTTACTTCCATTTTGCATTTTTGTCTAAAATTAACTTAGAATAAGTCTGGATGCCTATTTTATTCGGAGAGAGATAGTAAAATCAATACATCAATCTAAGCTTGGAACCTCTGCCACAGTTATTTCATGGAGGTTATTCAAATTAATGATACCCAATAAACTGAGGGTAATTGACATATTTTTTCTAAAAATCATTGCATGATTTTCAAACAAAATGTATGAATGGGAAAAAATTTTAATTTTTGAAGGTTCTGATTTTTTAAAGGAATTCCAGTACAAGATAGAACAAAATTTATAGTTCTTTCGCCTACAAAGTCTTGGGTGATTTAGAAGCTAAGGGGTACAAATCATAACGCTGGATAACTTCCGTATATAAGATTTGCTTGTATATTTCTCTTTTCATTAACTTTTATAGGTATTTTTGTAGCAGTGATAAATTTTAAAACATAATAATTTAAAACTTCAGAGCTAAATTAATATTCCAGTGTTCAATATATTGTTCACCTAGCATTGGACCAAGCAGCTCTATTAGAATTAGCATATGTCTCTAGTAAACCAACAAGAACAAGAACCTAGCATAGTAAACTTTTCACACGCCGTCACGAGTACTCCCTTGGCATCCCTCCCTCTCAAATATCCTCCGAAGAAAAGTATATCTTTAAAATTCAGCAACATGTAGTTAGGGTCTTTTGTATGCTTCCCACCCAACACGTGTCATCTCTTCTGACATGCATATATTTTCTCTCTCAAAAGCAAAGTTCGCTAACTTCTCTTTTCAATAATATTTCTATTGGTTTAAGAAGTGGAATGATGCGGGTACATGCGGCGGAGGATTCCCGAGGGGGCATGATGAAAACCTCGGGGACAAACTGTCCCTGATGGTCTGAAAGCATATAAAAATGTAATATTCGAAAATGTCCCCCATGAATCCGCCCATGTGAGTGTATACGTAAAGTTAGATTTTATTAGAAGAATTTAGTTCGTCAATGTATTATTCTTAAATTTAAGTTCTTCCAATGAAATCTAACTTAACATTCCATCACCTTAATATCAAACGCCACTATCATTGTTTGGCAAACTACAGGAATCCCGATCGTTGGAGAGGCTCATTTGATTGGTTTCAGTACGGACCAATCAAATGAACTTCTACAACGATCCGATCGCCAAAGATTGTGATTCCCGAAGTTTACCGAAAGGAGACAACAGTGTTTGATATTTAAGGTGTCAATTCGCCCACATCATTATACTGCTTAATAAGTTTCGCCGATTCTTCGGGTTCCGAAGACTGCAACGCGATCGTTTTCGTCGCCACCGCCCTCGTCGTTCCCTCTCCACCCGCCTTCAGAGCATCTGGTTCCGCAGACACTGCCGAGCCTCGTGCCCATTTCTTGCCCTTCGCTACCCCCTAGGGACAGAATATCCGTCGGTGTCGCAACCACAAAGCGTCCGTGCACGAAGTTGTCGGTACACTCTTTGCTCGTAGTCAAAAGCAATGGATGATGCGTCACGGGAAAACCAACTCCCCGCGTGTTTTCTTCCTGGTAGGAATGAGGTGATTGATGTACTGCTATGTCTTAAGTACTTTCATGAAGGAGGAAATATGGAGGATACACATAATGCTGGTGCCCTTATACCCAACCATAGTATCGGTTTCTGAAGACCTCAATTACATACAGCGTGGAAGAAATTAAATAGTTTGTAATTGGGATGTTTTAGAAACTGTTATATCATCAAGATTTGTGCACTCTACCCGGTGTTTATCATTTTTTTTCAATTAGTTGGTACAACAATTCAAAAATTGAATTGATTTTTTTAATTAATTTACTTTTAAAATCAATTGCAATATTTTTATAGTTCATTTAAAAAATTTAATTGATTTTTTAAAAATTACTTCACTTTTAAAATCAATTGCAATATTTTAATTGTTGGACCAACCCCCTTAAGCCGTCCAGAATAGCAATGGTCTAAATCTGATTTAATTGATAAATTTAGGTTAGCGTGAATTTTTTCGGTACTTCATTAGAAGTTTATTTCTTCATCTAGTTGTTCAAGTATAATAATTAGACTGATGAGCAGCCCAAAATATACCCTCTCCTTAGGAATAACACAAGTTCAAGAAGCAAACACCTTCAGTTACTCAAAACTAAGTTCTGTGGACTTGGATCACTTTTGTTCTGAGCAGCTAAATTATTAGCCATTTGTGTGATTTTTTGCACTTTTTCATTTTGAGTACCTTAGAATAATCTTTAACTATCAATGTCAAATTCAAAGATTGCCAATTCATTGCTGATATTTGTACTGCATAGTATTTAAAAAACGCTTCTCTAAAGTTTGTCTATTTTACTCTTAGCATTGGCATGAAAATTAGCCAGGTATAAGCTTTTAAGGTACTCAAAAAGAAAATTATAGGTTATTTCAAAAACCAAATGTCACAGGGTTCCCATGGGGGCCCTAAAAGGCCTTAATTTAACCTTTGGTTTTAGATACCCCTAAAAAGCCATGTATTTTTCCTAAGGCTTAAAAAATTAACATTTTTAAGAAATTTAATTTTTAATAATGTTTAATTATATTTATTTTAAAGTATTTAACTTGATTTGTCGGAATTTTTCTCATAATTTTAAGCAATCTTAAAATTAATTCAGTTGCAAAGTAAAATCGTTTTAAAGGTCTCTATAAAGGCCCTAGCTTTGCTTCTAAATGAGAGGGAACCCTGTGTCAAACTTTCTTCTCAAAATTATGCTTAGCATCTAATATATTTTCACGGAATTTTCCCATTGGTATAACAAAATAATTCTTAGCAAAATTGTGCATTATAAAAACCACACTCATCCTATAGACTTAAGATGAATATGGATTTTTAATGCATACTTTAAAATTGAAAATTTAACTTTAGATTTTAATGGAGAATTTTCCATCATACACCAAACGAACAGTCTGCCATCGCATTAAAAAAATGCATAGCATGTTTTAAGAAAATGTGAACTCTACAGTTTATAAATTAACTTTTGTTTTTCATTAAGTTTTTATTCCAAAGCTCTTAGCTATACAATAAATACACTGTAGGCTCAAAATCTATAGATTTCGGCCTATATAATATAATAGAATTTAATAAATCTATAATTTTTTTAAAATGTTTAGGAACTTAAAAAATGTTGAGTTGTAACAATTTTCTGAATTTGATATCAATATTTATTAAATAGAGTTATTCACTCATTGGTATTTGTTTTAAAAGGTTCAAATTAGGATAGAAATTATGACCATTTAGGGTTTTCCCATCTAAACTAACATAGATATAGGCAATTATTACTTTAAATTTATGTTTTTCATCCCAAACAATCAGATATAGTGGTGTCCTTTAAAAAAAAAACCCACTTTTTCACTTTTCCTTCATTAAAAGCTTAAAAAATATGATAATTAATTCGAACAAAATGGTGTTGTAACGGCTCATCCTCCCCTACATTTTAGTGCTTAATATTTTTAATTCCAACTCTCCGTTACAAATTGGCAGACAGTTAAGTAAGAATAAAAAAAAAACAAATTTCCTAAAAAAAAACCCATGTACCCTAAAAAAACCCACGCTTGAAAATACTCAAAAAATTAAGAAAAAATATGATTGAAAGGTTTATTTTGATACAAAAGAGAATAATTAAGATAATAAAAACCAAATTCATTTCAAATTATTTCTAAAATTAAAATTGGGAAAAGTTTTTCTACTCAAGAATTTTGCCTTCAAAATACAACGACAATAGCGTTTTTATTATTGTATTTTGATGAAAACGACCTATTAAATACAAATATTTAATACAATTTTTATAAAAAAGCTTAAAAACGGTAATTGGAACTGATATTTTATTTTAAACCCCCAACTATCAACTCTCTAAACCCATTTTCGAGTAAAACTCGGTAAAATGCTATATTTTCACGGAAAATGGCTGTTTTTTGGTATCATTGAATTTTTATCAAAAATACTGAAAAAAACATCGAGAATTACTGAAACAACTATTCTATTTGAGTAATTAGTTGTATATCATGAATAATATTAAAAATTTTGCATAATTTTTTATTTATTTTATCATTTATTACGAAAGGAAAAGTGTGTTTTTTTAGGCACACTATGGGGTTTCTTCACCCCTCATTTCAAAGACTGCCGTAAGGTCCCTAATTGTCGGACTGAGCTGAAATTTTAGTATTTTATTCTCATAATAACGGGATAACACAAAAACACGTGAATAATGCTTTAAAGTCTTTATAAGCAAAATAAATTTGCTTATAAGCAAATTTATCTTTTTAAGTCTTTTACAGCATCAAAATCTGCATAACTAAATCATATTTTTAGCCCAAAATCGACATTTTCTATTTATTGAAATAAATAAGTAAATAAACGGTTCTTTGACATGCTTTCAAGTTCCCTGCCACTCTAAATGGCTTAGGAAGACAGGGGACATGATAATTTAAAATTATTTTAATTATTTATTTAAAATATCTCGATGGGTTTTTTTAGGGTACAATTTGGAGTGGGTTTTTTTAAAGGACACCACTATACATGTTTATTGTTTCCTCTTTGTTTATGAGTATAAATTTCCCATGAGTTGATTTGGTAGGATATAGTTACCTTCAGCCCTGAGAATTTGTCTTGCTTAGTGCTCTACCTGTTTCATAAAATTGCAATCATCCAAACTCAGCTATTCTACCTGAACCGTATTTGTTCACAGGAAATAGCACACACTTGTTCAATGGCTCAATTTTCTCATCTTTTTTTTTATAAAAATTAAGTTTATTATTGAAGTGTAAGTTAAGTATCTTAATAAGTAGGGTTTTTTACTGAAATTTCCTATATATTTCTGGTTTAATTGAATTTATCTGGTCGATGCTTACGTATTTTGAAATAAAAGTAAACCACTTACAAAAAGTTAAGTAATAGCACGTGTGACATCTTAAGTGGCAATTTGTCATAGTTCAATTTTATGAATCGCTCAAACACCAAACTCAAAGAAAGTTCTTTTGTATGCCTCCCCTGAGCTTTTATGTTAGTAAATACATAGAATGAATTTTTGTTCAGTACTACAAAAACTCTATTACAAATCGGAATGATCGGAGCAAACTTTTAGGCTATAACTGTTTTTTTGCAATTCAACTAAAATGGTTCTCAATATACGTGAGGATATTATTATAATATGCAGTAAAAGTGCAGTGTATATTAATGCAGTGGTATTTTCTTACATCAAAAGTTTCTTTCGTGATAATGTATTTTAGGTTTTTTTTTTTAAAAAAGAAAATATGGTGAATAGTTTAACCTGGTAAGTGGCCGTTAGAAGTTGAAGGTCGATTCCAACTGACTCAATTTTGGTTATGGTACAAATTATGATTTAAATGGGAGAGTTCAACCATTTCAATCATTGAATTCTATGGGAAAGTTTGGGTTGGCCGGGACTAAAAAGGTTAAAGGAAACAATTCATTGCAGTTTTCTTTGAAAAAAAAAGAAAAAAACCTGTCTGATTCTCAACCTCTTCATACGCTTCATTCTCAACACCTTCATTACAATGGTGAACAACATGTAGTAAATTAATGAAACTCTTATTGTAGGGTGCAAAAAGAAAGGTTTTGTTTTCAATATCTTAAAAATTGTTTCAAAAATCCTTTTTCATTTATAAATTCTTGGTGTAAAAGAATTTTTGTTTTAAATGACATCATTGAAACTGTTAAAAAAGTTCAGCTTCATATAAACTTCTCCGCCTGTTGACATACGTCCTTAAGAATTGAAATTCAATAATTCGAAAAGCCTATTTTATAAACATTTATTATAAGGCCCTTTTTCTCACATTTCTTTCCCATTTTAAGTTTCAAAATTATTTAGTAATATTATAGCAAAAGTTCAATGTATTTCCACTTGAATATGAGAGAGGTTGAGAATCAAGTGCTTATGCCTTAGTAGCACAGCTCATTATACCAAGTATGTCAAGTTCACGTAACTGGAACTAGAAATAAACGAAATTTGGCCATACATGATAGTCTGGGTGCCCGCCGTCAGAAAGTACAACTCATACATACTATCTCATAGCTTCTAGTGTTGCTTAATTACACCTAGTCCGACAAAATTTCTCTCTATCAAATTCTTGGAAACGCGGCTTTCCCTCTCCCATTTTTTGTAAAGTCGTCAATTTGGTAGTGTACCCAAAATTTATAGATACTCTTTTGTCATAAAATGTAATAGCAAGAAAAATTCATGAATATCGCGCAAAAAAATTGTCCGACAAAAATGTAGGTACGTTGCGACTGTCCCCCAATTGAAACATGTTTATAATAACGATACCAGAAAATTTATTGATAACCAGCTAATTTTTTGGAAAATGCTTGGAAAAAATATGTAGAATCATATCCTCATATTGTCCGACAAAATAGATTTTCCGATTTTCCGGTCCGACACGCGTAAATCTTCTTTCTCACGATGATCTAAAATTTATTAATAACTGTCGGACAAAAAGAAATTTATGTGTCCCAAGATAAGTATTTAACATATACAAATATGTAACGGCAAATCGCTGTCCGACAAAAAAACCCATCAATTTCCAAGATACAGTAGAACCCCGATTATCCGCGAGCGGATGATCCGCGGTGCGGATTATCCGCGAGTGCCAGGAAAAAAGTTTTTAATGATGAGAGCAAATTTTAGGTGAGATTAGAGACATTTTAGATGTAGAGCAAAGGTTTCTGCTGTACTGCACCTATTTTAAAAGTTTTACATATCATGTTTAAGTACAATAAAACATAGTTTTTATGCTGAAATAAATTTTTCGTGTTTTCACAACATTTTTAATCTTTTTTCGGGTTTTCCGCGATTTTCGCTATCCGCGGTACCCTTGCCACCCAATTGCGCGGATAATCGGGGCTCTACTGTAATTGTAATACTATAAGTCGTTCAAGTACACACGACTATTATTAAGTTTCATAAATTAATATAAATTGAATGTGGGGTATGTAAATAGTAAATAGTATGTTTTCTTGGTGAATAATAATAATTCAGTTTTATTACAAAAGTAAAGATGATCAAAATCGACAAATAATTTTTTTACTCTTCATCAGAGTCATCATCAACATCACTCGAACTTTCATCATCATCTGAAAAATGTGACGTATCTTTTAGCTCGTCATCATCATCTTTTACCTCTTACCTTTTTTTCATTATCAAAATCTGAAAAATTATTAATTTTTTAAAGCAATGGTAAATGTAACACTAAATTGTAACACCTTAAGGAGATTCTATCGCCGAAAGAACGATTGAAAACTATTCAAAGACTAAGAAAGAAAACTATTCAACGATTGCAAAGTTTCAGCTATTTGTTCATATATTTTTCTTATCGATTTATAAACAAATGGCTGTAACTTATACTCTATTCATTTAGAATTGGCGCCTGAAGCAGGATTAAAAACGCCTTTAATAATACTCATCACACAACTTCAGGGACCGATTTTTTACAGTATTTTAACTACTTCTGTTTCGGCTGTCTTGTTATTGCACAAGAAAATTTTTTCGATGATAATTACAGTAGTAACTGCTTCTAATACATTACGTCTCAGGCGCCAATTCTAAATGAACAGAGTATAGCGGCATTTCATAATTTTCCGATTATTCCTGTAGTAACTCCCCATTAAATAAGCTTATGAAATTTTTTATAATACGTCTAGTACTTTCCTTTATATAACACTGTTCGTTTTTTCGTAATTAATTCTCAAATGACTATAAAAAAATTTCTCGTATTATAGTACCAATATATATAGCAAAAGATCCTCCTTAATAAAATGAATGAAAATTATAATTTCCATACCTGTGATAATTGATGATACATCTTCTCTTCAAATGAAGGACTTTGATGCCCATCAAACCAATAATGGTGATAATTATTGTCGATTAAGGTCCATCCGCAGTTTTCTGGTTTGAAATTTGTAGGACACCTTATATAGGCGTTACACCATATGCTTGATATATACATCGTACGTTTAATCTGTTGCAGTAATTCTTCTTTTGTTGGTGGCATACAGGAAGCATCGAGTCCCTTAAATTTAGTTTTCATAATAGCATCACCCTGGTTTTTATGGCTGAATGCCTTCTCAAAAAGTTCGAGACGTCCTAAATCAACATCGTTAGTTTTCAATGATAATATTTTGCACACATACTCTTCAAGACGCGAAAAACATCATTTGACGTTGTCATTTCAGTAGAAGATATTTTCAGAAGATCAACAAAAGCAAGTTGAAATTTAGATAGTTTTTTTTAAATATCGAAGGGCATTTTCTTTCCTTTTCTGTAGAATGCTGGGTTGTAGTTATTTCCAGTGAATATATGACAAATTGTGAGAGCTTGTGACAATTGTTCTCCCAGATTTTTATGAATTTTATTCATGTAGAAAATGTCTTTCTTTTTATTATTGCTCATGTCTACTATAATTTCTACTTCAGATTTCAGATACTTCATATTGGATAGCATTATCATTGGTATATCTGAATCTGTGCAACGTATTTTCACTCTGTAATTTGTATTAAGTTGATATATATATGGTGAATGATTTTAGTATCTGCCTCTTCATAGCTACATGACGAATTATAATCAATGGTCCTTCTCATTTCATTATTCAAAACTTCATAGACATAACAATTGTCATAATTCAGTTTGACAGTTTTCCCTTCACATAAGATTTTGAATTCATCATTTTTCCAATCTTCAATGAGAAATTCAACAAACTTCTCCTTCGAATGTCATACAAAGTTTCCGTTTCTTCTCCTTTCAACTGGTGTTCATAGTCTTTTATAGTCGGAGTGTTATATTTGTCAAAAAGAACGTGAACTTCTTTTTTCCAAACACTAAAAATTTGAAAATATGCTTAGATCTTGCTGCATATTTATCTGGGAGCCTCGTTAAAGAGTGTAGTAAATAAAATCCGTCGAATATGGTGATATCAGGTTCAGGTGGATCAATTTCTGAACTTTGATGAATTTTCAATTCTCTAAGGATCACTGACTTTGGTGTCTTGCAAATGATTCCATTCGCGTGGCATAGAGAAAATGGCACAGGTGTCAAAGGGTAACTTAATATTTTCTGAAGATCAAGATTATTCTCCAATTCAGCATATAACAAGCGTACAAAAATATTCCTTTGAATGGTAACTTCTTGTATTTTGTTGTTAATTTTTACTTTTTTATTTATTTTAAAAGCAAAGTTTCTAATTGTGTTTTTGGAAATTGCCATATCAAACCTTTCTGGTTCAAGGCGAGATTCCGAAATAAACTGAAGGCGCTGTTCGTTTCCTACACTCTCAACCGTTGACAAAAAATTATAAATGTCATTGGAGACAGACTGACCAGAAGAAATGTTGTATAAGTTATCTTCAGACAAGTCTTGGGAAAAAGGATTCGTGCACTGGCTGATTATACTTATTACATCATCTAGATTTTTTTTGACTTCACTATCGACGCTCTTTTCAAATCTTTAGTGTGATGTCGTCCTGTGAACGAAGATTCAACATATCCATCAATTTTGAAATAATACTCGTTCTTAAAGAGTGCGTAACCGACTATTTTTCTCTTCGAGCAAAAAAATTTGTTATGTTTACAATACCATATACTCTGGAAGCAGCATCAGCATTAATCGTTTGCTCGAGTGTTATATCAGTGGGTATTCGAGAAAATGGATTTGGAGTTCGACGGATTCCAAGGAAGCTACTTTTCGATTCTTCTAGTAAACCTGGATGTGTTTTTTCAATGTTTTCTAATTTATCTAGATATATAGTTAAATATAGAGCGTAATTTTGGTGATTCATGGTGAAAAAGATGTTCGTTATTTTGATCAAAACATACTTATACAATTCAACATCACCTGCACGAATGCTGTAATCCATCATTAATACATACATTAAAAATACCTGAGGAGTTTTTCCGTGCTCCCCTTCCAAAGTGTCTTTCTTATAAGCAGCGTTATCTTGAAAGACTGAGAAATTCTCGATCAGACAGCTGTGGGTTAGTATCTTGTCCTGTGTTGAATTGTTGTAAATATAACTTGGCATTATTCAGATCGTAATCTTGAGTTTTTAAAAATCTGTCTATGTGTAGAGTTTGAAGCGCTAAAGAGAGAAGGGGGTGTATTTTTCTGCAACGGTTGAAGTGTTTCCCAGAGAGAAATGAATTAACTGACCCACTGGCTAAAATTTCTCCATCTATTAGCATATTGTTTAAACAAGATCCATCTATAAATTTTCCGACAGCTTTGAAAAAGGATAGCATGATATGAAAAGATCCAATTTGAATAAAAAGAGTTTGAAATTCCTCTTCTGCAGCTTGGATTCTAAAAGCTAGTTTTGCAATGGCTAAATAATATGTAACGTTGTAACTTTTTTGCCGCATTCGGTTGCAATCGCTAAGCTCCTTCGCATCGTCTCCTTAATAACTTTTGTCTTCGTTGGAGAATAATTTATTTGAACTAAGTATTCTATTTTTTGTACTGTACTGTTGTCTTTGAAAATTATTGCATTATAGCCTGTCCACATTGGCGTACTTTCAATCTGTAATTTGTGGGAAAGTAATCATGAACAATATAGTCGTTGAAGTACTGCGATATTACCGGGATGTTCTGAGAAGTTTGTTGATCTTCCAGTATTTTGACAAACTACGATAGTTTCAAAAAACTCTGGACGTGCTTGTTTAGCGTTTCTGACTTATGTTTCATTACATGTTTCATGACCTTTATAAAAAAAATAATGAGAAAGTGAGGAATTTTATCAATAAGTATTAAGGCTTCATGAAACCGATAATTTCCACACGTCGCGTCGCGTCGGACTGAAAAATCGGAAAACATATTATGTCGGATAATTCAATAATTAGATTCTATATATGTTTAATGAGCAATTCAGAAAAAATCAGCTGGTTATTAGAAAATGGGGCGTATATACACTCACAAACGCATACACCGTAAACCTTCGTAAATATCTGAATTAAAAAAGTTTTTATTAATTTTTTACTTATACGGTACTATTATATTATCGGACAACTTATTTCTCATATTCTACATTTTATGTAGAAACTAAAAATCGAAATTATAAACTGTAATTAATAAATTTTATATTCTCGTGAAACGAAGATATACGCGTGTCGGACCGGAAAATCTGTTTTGTCGGACAATGTGGGAATATGATTCAACATATTTCCCCCAAGCATTTTCCAAAAAATTAGCCGGTTGTCAATAAATTTTCCGGTATCGTTATTATAACAGGTTTCAATTGGGGGACAGCCGTAACGCACCTACATTTTTGTCGGACAATTTTTTTGCGCGATATTCATGAATTTTTCTTGCTATTATATTTTATGACAATATATCTATAAATTTGGGGTACACTACCAAATTGACGAGTTTCCAAAAATGGGAGAGGGAAAGCCGCGTTTCCGAGAATTTGATAGAGAGAAATTTTGTCGGAATAGGTGTAATTAAGCAACACTAGAAGTTATGAGAGAGTATGTATGAGTTGTACTTTGTGTCGGCGGGCCCCCAGACTATGACAAAAATTGGACGAATCTTAAGCGTCTGTGCTGCTTGGGTGAGCACTCTTCATAAGAGTATATACGGCAACTGCTGTTATGGAGAACCTTTCATTGTATTTTTTCATTCTTTTAAATGTGTGGTGATGTTTCACACCACCTCATATTTTTGTGTACTTTTTACATTTTAATTTCAAAATTCCCACTGGATTATTTTAGGCCTAAACCCTTCTTTCTTATTTTCCCATAGTAACCGTCGGTTTTATGCATCACGCTCATCTCATAAATTATTATCAATCGAAATTACACCGTTTCTTCTGCCGTTAGTTAATTATTCTATCAACACTCCCATGCTTTCCTCCTCTCTGTCGCCGGTCAAGACATAACTTTTCCATCCCAACGTAATCTTACTATCGCCAATATTCAAAATTAATTCTGGAGATAATTTCACCATTCGGTAACCTCTCCTGCCTTTTCTTTAATTAACCTTTGGCTAATTGTGGTTTTTATGGCGCTCGCCATCATAGGTTTGTAATAGTAGTACTTAACCCGATGCACACGATTTTCCACACCCTCTCCGCTTTCTTTAATTTCTCCCGAATCTATGCAGCTCCGGTTCCCTTAATGTAGCCCAGAGGTGATATTTCTCGGAGACCCGGGCGGGTCTGCCGAGGCGTCCCATGCGAGGTGCTCGCGCGGTACAGTCCGCGGCCTCAGTCATCAAAATTTGCTAGTATCATCATTCATCATATTTGCTTATTACATTCTCTGAACCAGTTTTCCCGATGTATGACTCAACCCGAAGTATTACAATTACTGTGTCTACAAATGATTATCGTTATGGAATGCTCAACTACATAATGTGTTCCAAAAATGTGTCAATCCACAACCTTGTGTGACTATTTTGAAAAACTTGCAACCACGAAAAAGTGTCCAATTTATGAAGTGAATTTATGAAGTGTCCAATTTATTGAATTAACTGAACAGTTTCTATTTCTATGCGTTTGTGCTGAAAAAAAATAAATGAGTGAATTAGTTAAACGAACTTGGTTTGTTTTTAACATCTTGCCAAGACACTATTTCTAGAAGCTTTCATTGACTGCACTTCCAACATCAATAAAAGGTATGACCCTTTCTCTACCTTTCTTCAGTCTAACTTACTATTTCACTCACAATCAGAAGAGTCTTCTTCGAACCTGGGTTATCAACAACTGAACTTAAGAAACTGCTCTTCGATACCCATTCATCCATACTTCCATACATACACCAATAATAAATTTTCACCATATTTAAGAATATGTGGTGATGTTTCACACCACCTCATATTTTTGTGTACTTTTTACATTTTAATTTCAAAATTCCCACTGGATTATTTTAGGCCTAAACCCTTCTTTCTTATTTTCCCATAGTAACCGTCGGTTTTATGCATCACGCTCATCTCATAAATTATTATCAATCGAAATTACACCGTTTCTTCTGCCGTTAGTTAATTATTCTATCAACACTCCCATGCTTTCCTCCTCTCTGTCGCCGGTCAAGACATAACTTTTCCATCCCAACGTAATCTTACTATCGCCAATATTCAAAATTAATTCTGGAGATAATTTCACCATTCGTACATTCTCTGAACCAGTTTTCTCGATGTATGACTCAACCCGAAGTATTACAATTACTGTGTCTACAAATGATTATCGTTATGGAATGTTCAACTACATAATGTGTTCCAAAAATGTGTCAATCCACAACCTTGTGTGACTATTTTGAAAAACTTGCAACCACGAAAAAGTGTCCAATTTATGAAGTGAATTTATGAAGTGTCCAATTTATTGAATTAACTGAACAGTTTCTATTTCTATGCGTTTGTGCTGAAAAAAAATAAATGAGTGAATTAGTTAAACGAACTTGGTTTGTTTTTAACATCTTGCCAAGACACTATTTCTAGAAGCTTTCATTGACTGCACTTCCAACATCAATAAAAGGTATGACCCTTTCTCTACCTTTCTTCAGTCTAACTTACTATTTCACTCACAATCAGAAGAGTCTTCTTCGAACCTGGGTTATCAACAACTGAACTTAAGAAACTGCTCTTCGATACCCATTCATCCATACTTCCATACATACACCAATAATAAATTTTCACCATATTTAAGAATATGTGGTGATGTTTCACACCACCTCATATTTTTGTGTACTTTTTACATTTTAATTTCAAAATTCCCACTGGATTATTTTAGGCCTAAACCCTTCTTTCTTATTTTCCCATAGTAACCGTCGGTTTTATGCATCACGCTCATCTCATAAATTATTATCAATCGAAATTACACCGTTTCTTCTGCCGTTAGTTAATTATTCTATCAACACTCCCATGCTTTCCTCCTCTCTGTCGCCGGTCAAGACATAACTTTTCCATCCCAACGTAATCTTACTATCGCCAATATTCAAAATTAATTCTGGAGATAATTTCACCATTCGTACATTCTCTGAACCAGTTTTCTCGATGTATGACTCAACCCGAAGTATTACAATTACTGTGTCTACAAATGATTATCGTTATGGAATGTTCAACTACATAATGTGTTCCAAAAATGTGTCAATCCACAACCTTGTGTGACTATTTTGAAAAACTTGCAACCACGAAAAAGTGTCCAATTTATGAAGTGAATTTATGAAGTGTCCAATTTATTGAATTAACTGAACAGTTTCTATTTCTATGCGTTTGTGCTGAAAAAAAATAAATGAGTGAATTAGTTAAACGAACTTGGTTTGTTTTTAACATCTTGCCAAGACACTATTTCTAGAAGCTTTCATTGACTGCACTTCCAACATCAATAAAAGGTATGACCCTTTCTCTACCTTTCTTCAGTCTAACTTACTATTTCACTCACAATCAGAAGAGTCTTCTTCGAACCTGGGTTATCAACAACTGAACTTAAGAAACTGCTCTTCGATACCCATTCATCCATACTTCCATACATACACCAATAATAAATTTTCACCATAAAATGTTATTTTGTTTTTGAGTTTCTTTGCATGAGCTTTTTATGCCGAACTTCAAAGAACGTTGTGGGAGAGCTGAACCACAGGCCAATCTGACAATCCTCGTTACTGCTGTCAATTAGCATATGGAAGGAGAAAACGGAGAGAGCAGGATTGAGAATCATCATTAAGTGAGTAGCTACTTTACATTTTTTTCAGTTTAGGGGTTTCATTTTTCGCAAATAATTTGGCCTTTAAAATAAGCGTCCCTAAAAAAGACGCTAGGCCCGAATGATCACGTGTTTTCCCCTTAAAAAGTGATTGTTATTCTGTATACTTTCCATTCGTTTCCTTCACAAAAACGTTTATTAATTATATTTCTGCTTAGTTCTTAGCACAAAAATAAGAAATAGAATGACTATAAGACAAATAAAATCCAAAAGTACTAGAATACTGAGTCATTAAGAGAGTTAGGAATTTAAATTGAGTATTGATATAATAAAATAATCATTTGGTTTAAAAAAAAGCTCGGTTGGGGGAGGGTGTTGAAGGAGAAAAAAGAGTAAGAAAGTTTTGAGGAGGGTGGATAGTAGCTATAGTATGTGTAATTAAAATAGGTGGATGGACGTCATAAGTATAGAAGTTCGTCGCCTTGGTAACGAAGGAGAAAACGTAAGCGGTTCTGCTTTATTTTTTCACATCAGTTAGGGCAGGGGGTGAAATTAAATTGAAACTTTGAATATTAATAATTATAAAACTAATTCGAATTTTTTAAAAATCTCGGGCGGTTGTGGGCTTGGCGTGATGTGGGAAAAAATTAAGACAGGTGGAAACCATGGAAACTTACTGGGGAAAGGTGTGGAGACTGGGGAAATCACGTGACTTTTCAACCGCCCATTCTAATTACACAGGCTATAATTCCATGCGTGAGTCTCCATTACAAAGGAGCTAAATTTGAATCTTAAAATCATAACGGAAGGATTATAATTCGATTAAATTATGCCTACTAATGGATTTTCCTTTTGCTTATGATGGGTTTATATGTGATGTGAGCAGCGAGCACTGTGATTAACCATAATGCTTGTGTATTTCAGGCAAAGTGATAAATGCCATTGAATTTATCACATTGTCCTCGCCTCATTTTGGGCATTATTAATAATACCCGGTTTATCCGTAACATATACAGGGTGTTCGGAAACACCGTGGACAAACTTTGAGGGGTGGCAGAGGGGACCTATACAAGCATAGAATAGGAATGGGGGGAGGGTTGCTGATGCACACCGTTAAAGAGCTAGAGCCCCTAATGTAGTGCGAGGGCGTTTCAAAAGGAGGTTTTCCTAAGGCCCGTTTTACGAAACTAAATATAATAGAATGAAAAAATTTATTGCATGAGGTACAGCAGTTTCCATACTAACTTCCACCATAAATTTGACTAAAATTGGACCACTTGTTAACCCGTGGGGTGAGTTATAAAACGAGTAATATTTATTCTCGTAGTTAGTGTAATGGTATTTTTAAGAAAGTTGGTTTAAAAAATACCATTAAGGGAACAAACATTGGAAGTTTTATAACTCACCCCTCGGGTTAATAAATGGCCCAATTTCGTTCAAATTCATGATAGTCAAATTTATGGTATTGATACTGCTGTACCTCATGCAATATTTTTTTATGTTTTGTTTCGTAAAACGAGCCATAGGAAAACCGCCTTTTGTAACGTTCTCGCACTTCATTAGGGGATCTAGCTCTTTAACGGTGCACCTGCGCCCCCCATTCCTATTCGAAATATGCTTGCCTTGGTCCCCTCTACCCCCTCAAAGTTTGTCCACGGGGTTTTCGAACACCCTGTATACAAGCTGCTAAATTTAATTTATTTTAAGACACATTTTCTGTTCTCGACACTCTACCTTTCCCTGTAGTAAAATGGAAAACCGTAGGTAGAGCTTATTTAATTGAATAATAAACCTTCAGTTGTGATTTTAAAGTTTAAATTTAGCCCATTTGTAGTACGAGTTACGTTTGGAATGAGCGTAGTGGAATGTTTAAAAAGGATGAAAGGAAAGCAAAAATGTAAACTATAAAATTATAAATGAAAAAGAAGGGGACATAAAGGGGAGAAATAAGAGGGATGTTTAGAGTAAAAGAAGTGAACGTCAAGGAAAAAGAAAGGGCAAAGGAAGAGGAAAGTGTTAAAGAAAGGTTAGAAGAGAATGAGTGTGTAGAAAAGTGGAGGTTTAAGTAGAGGAAAATTGAGAAAAGTTTGTAAAATAATGGAAGAAGCGGAGGAAGGTTTAAAATAATAGTTGGGATATAAAAGGGAAGAAGAGGATGATGATAACAGTAGTAGGGGATAAAGCTGAAGATAGATAATGAGAAGAATCATTGAAAGAGGAAGAATGAGATGTGAGGGATAAAAGCACGAGAATGCAATAGAATAAAAGGATCTTAAAGGGTAATAGATTATTATAACTTGAGAGGATGAAAAGTTTATTAAGAAGAGGGGAAGGGAGGGATAAATGGGAAATATTATGAAAGGATAGAAGATAATGTAGGCGAAGGGAGGGATAAAGATGGGAGGATAAGAGATGTGTGGAATAAAAAGAAGATGCAGTTTGAAGGAATGGGAATAAAAGAGATTGAAGAGGATGGGAGGGATGCTGGGAGTAAGATTTGAAATGAAGTGAGAAATGAAATAGATAAGGAAAAGGAAGAACTGAGGATTTTATTCCGAGGATAAAAAAGAATAATAGATTAAAGAAGGAAGTTTCAGTAGCGCTCATAAGTATTTTGACAAACACATTTTAAAGTTGTTCAACTGAATTTTAACTTTTTATTATTTAAATTTTTCATTGATTTTGTTAGTAAATGATTGGAATGCTTAAAACTAGTGCTTTGAAATTTAAATAAAGTATTTTTTATACTGGACCAAAAACGAATCAATAGGACAATTGTTTTTATATATTTTTAATATTCTTCAAAATTACTAAAAAATATATACCTTTCCTGTAAAAAAAAAGAAATACAAAAACACCAAAAAAGTTTTCAAATTATTGGAACAATCTGCTGCGAAAGTTTAAACACCCATCTCTAGTTTTGAAAAAAAACCCTCCAAATTTTTAATTTAATCGTAAAAAATCTTAATTCGTTTCTCTTCATAGTTATTAGATTTTATTCTATAAAACGCAAAACTGATCTTTTGTTTCTTGGAATATTAAATACCTTAAATTATGTTTCGTTCGTGGTATCATAGTCGATGATGTGAATTAATTTATGAACTTCTAAATACCCATAAAACTTGAAAAATTTACATTTGTAAAGTGGGAGGCTCGCAAAAAGACACTTTTGAGTAAGTTTTACTAATAACATAAGACGTTTTAAGAGCTAGCTTATGAATTTTATAACATGTGTAGGTCACCAGTATTAAAAATAACAGATTTGTTCCTCAGAACTTTTATCCTGAATGCCAAAATTGAATTTTTGTGTGTATCATCTTTCGATGCTGTTCTTAATGCTCCACGAAAACATATTAATCCTTTGAAATATAATTCAAACAAAATTATAGACTTATTAATAAAAGCATTAAAAATGAGCGCGAAAAAAGAGAAGGAATTCTTATCCTAATTTTCTTTTGTACAGCGAAACCATACTTTTTAATATATTTTTAGACGCAATAAAGTACTATTTTATATTTAACTAAAAAATAAAAATACTAGATTATTTAAATTTCAAAGCTCTGGTTTTTGGAGTTACTGCATTCGTTTACAAACATCTCAAAGTAAGAGTTTTATTAAATAAAATAGTTGCATTTCTCAAGCGAAATACAGAAAATATGTTTGCCAAAATACTTAGGACATAGGCTGTAAATTTTAAATTTTTATTCAACGATTCAAATTGTAGGTAATTCCCACACATAATTTCTTAAATTTTAGCCTACAAACTAAAAAGCATGAGTACCGTACGATGTGAGTGAGAGTACATTGAATTAACAAATAGGTAAATGCTCACAATTTACAGTAGAACCCCGATTATCCGCGAGCGGATGATCCGCGGTGCGGATTATCCGCGAGTGCCAGGAAAAAAGTTTTTAATGATGAGAGCAAATTTTAGGTGAGATTAGAGACATTTTAGATGTAGAGCAAAGGTTTCTGCTGTACTGCACCTATTTTAAAAGTTTTACATATCATGTTTAAGTACAATAAAACATAGTTTTTATGCTGAAATAAATTTTTCGTGTTTTCACATCATTTTTAGTCTTTTTTCGGGTTTTCCGCGAATTTCGCTATCCGCGGTACCCTTGCCACCCAATTGCGCGGATAATCGGGGCTCTACTGTATTGCATAGAAACACGTTATGCGGGGTAGTTAACAGTGCTTTTATTTCGAAACCTTCTGATATCCAAAAGCCTGGAGATTTATACCTTATTTCTAATTGTTTTAGGTTCCAGAGGAATATGCTTTAACTGAGGCTTGTCTGAAATGATGCCTCAATATGCTTTCTACTGCTATACTTCTCCAATGTTTCGGTTTGTTATTTAAATACACCATTTATAACCCACTAATGAAATTAATTACAAATTGAGTTGGGGATCCGATAGTAATTTATGTACTGCTTATACAGGGTGTCCCAAAAAAGACCCCTAACTTTAAAAATTCATAGAAAAAAAACTAAAAGTGATAAAAACACGCGGTTTGCAGCTTTTTTATTCTTGGACAATGAAATTTTTTTACACAAATTTTTAATTAAAAAAACAAATCTATAGGGCATCACTTTACCATTGAAATAGTATGGGATGAATCCTTATTCAGTTTTTCGTCGGAAATAAAAAGAAAAATCCTTTTAAACGTAATCAATTAGAGCAAAAATATAAAATATTTCATAATCATTCGATTATAGAATCAATTATTTTCAAAAACTCGGACACACAAAGATGAGCGCAATATGGACTCAAAGCATAGCTTTTTTCACTATTTTGAACATACTGTTTTGCCAACGGTATTAGGTTATATTATATTCTCAGTAAAAAAAATTTATTAATCTAAAGATAATAATGACGCTAACAACGTGTTGTTATCTCTTTTAGTTTTTTTTCTACGAATTTTTAAAGTTAGGGGTCTTTTTTGGAACACCCTGTATGTTCATTATTATATTTATATCGCTATTGTTTGCTTTACACTCTGTTTACCTTTTGACACTTTAGCTGAAATATCAACACTGCTGCTACTTTAATGAGAATTCTCTATTTAAATTTTATAACCATGTCACCTTTAATATTAGTACCTGCATATAAAGCCATTTTTTATTATTTTAAGTGATTAAGATTCATTCCATCAGTCTTGGACGTTGATATGGCTGGCAGGTTTTAAATTTAAGTTAGCTAATATTTATAAGGCATCCATAGTTATTGTAAATGGATGTCTATTTAGAAGGTGACATGGATTGAGATTTAGGATTTATTGTTGTAAGCCATCTTGTTGGGCGCCGATAATAAAGAGAAGTTGTAAAGGAAAGTTATTTGGTAATATACAACACAAACAAAGACACTTATGATGCATACACTTACTGCAAAAAGGATGCTTGAATCCTTTGAATGATCCTTTTTGCAATAAGTTGGATCTTATCTCCATCGGATCCCCGATACAAATAACAGTCTTGGCCACTAGAAGATCAAAGACTAACTAATATGATTGAGCTGCCTAGAATAAAAGAACAAAGGTGTTCAAGTCCGCTGAAATTATTTCTGAATAGTTGATGGTTTTCTGTAACGACACCAGTGATCTTATGAGGGAAGGCAATTTTGAAGGGAGGTCTCTTCGTGTCAATTATTGGACTTAAAAATTGGCAGCTGAAGTATCGAAAAAGAAACCCAAACATGTTAAACTCAAATTTCGTATATTTGGATTTGGACCTCTGGCATTCTGAGCAGTTCAATTTGAGCAGGATTTCCCAAACTACTGAACATCGCGACCCACTTTTTAAAGTAAACAGAATCTAACGCTACCCACCTCGTCTTTAGTTAGTCAAGGAAAATAACTAACTGAAAAAGAGGAAATTAACTTGACTAGCGAAGAACATTTGAATCTGTGTTTTTCTATATACTCCCCCATAAATTTTTCAAGGTCTCTCCTTTGGGAACCTCTGCTTTAAGATACTTAATTTTTTTACTCTAACTTCAACTAACATTTATATTATTATTAGCAATTTTAAATAGTACGGGAGACTTACAGAGTTAAGAGCTTCACAGAGGGTCTAAGTTGCAGTTTTCACTCTTTAATTCTACTGCCCTAGACCTCCTATGACTCAGTTAACTAGCTGCCTATCACATGAAGGCGAAAGTGATTGCTGATGGGATATTAGGGTGGATAATTTTCCTATGGCGAAAAAAAAATTTACAAATTCTATCGGGCACAGCAAGAAAAAGGTGCTAAATGGTCTCTAACTAACATGTGTGAAATGTTATTCCATTATAATAACTCTTTGCCTCCGGATTGGCCTCAAATGGAACAAAAATATGGAACTTTTCATATTTTATATTATAATTTTATAAATTAATTTTTTTATCAATAATTTTTTAAAGCTCACAAATAAGGGTATTTAAAAGCAATTTTGATCATATTAGTCACATTTATGCAAAAAACAGCTTCCAAAGTGGCAATATAGTGTACTACCATATTTACAAAACAGGGGTGGAATAAGAGGATCTTTTTTGCCAGCCTAAAGTGGATTGTCAGTGGCATATTTTAAATATTGGTAGATCAGATACATCCTCCCTCTATTATGGCCAGTGTAAAACGATATTTTTAAACTTTAAAAGTAGAAATAGTTGTATATTTCATATATGCCGGGCTTTCAAAATTAAGCCGACAGTTATTTTATTGGCTGGTCTTGGGAACCAAATGTGATCACTAGGGCTAGGATTTATATGTAATGACATATTTGTTCAGAAATCTGATGTTAAAGTGTGCTCTTGAATTCTATACGTTTTAAAAGATTTTGAATCGATTAAGACCATGTTTATTTTACATATTTTCACATATTTCGGTTTATTTACATATTTTTATATATTCAACCTATAACTACATATTTTTATTACATATTTATCCATTTTCAAGTTTTTTAACAATAACAGGCCTGCGAAATTTAATTTTTTGAAAAATACAAAAGAGGTTTTAAGGGAATTTAATGTTATTTGGCATGCTGATTTCGAAAATGACCACCATTTTCCTCAATCACATCAGGATTTTTTGTATATTATCGATTTCGATATTTTTGCTAAAATCCTATTTTAAAGGTAATTATTGCAAAAAATTTTGCTCGCACTATGTTAATAACACCAAATTTTATATGTAGAGGGTGTAAACATACTTATTTTGTTTTTTTTTGGCTCTTTCGAATCACATTCCTGGTGCCTGGCTCAAGATTTAGTCATTTTAGACGTTATTCTTTGACCCAATGTTAAGTAACCATTCTTGCTGACCAAAAAGCATGGAGGTAATTTTCAAATCACAGCAAATGGTCCAACAGTGTTAGGTATACTTTATTTTATTGGAGAAGAGTGTGAGGGGTTCATAGTTATCTTTTAAATGCATCGAGAGTCCTACAGGTGATCGGAAGAGATGATTTGCTAGTCAGTTGGAGAAAAAAAACACTGTGACATCAGGTTCATGAGAAACTGGACGTATGGTCGATGGAATACTATCAGGATGAGGGATGGATTATCTTTTGATTTTTGCGTTTATAACCACGGACATGGCATGTATAGAAACAACAATCATCTATATAGTTTTTCGGCTCTCTCTATGGCATGGGAGAGTTCCAAATCAGCATCTTCTTTCCTTTGAGCTAAAGCCATAGATCATTGATACCCTGCTCACAAACTTTATGATAAGCCCATGATTTGTCCTGATCTCCAAGTTTCAGAGCGAAATACTTACTGTATTAGCGCGCCCATGATACTATAAATGACTTCGCGCGACGCTAATTGTTGAGAGAATTCGACTGGGATGGAGGGATAGCGACAGGGAGGTGTCACAGAGTGGTATTCTGTAGTTTTCACCATGGTAGAATAATGGTCATGCAAGCAGGAAAGAAATTCAACGTGAAAATGGTAATTTTTATGAAAATCCTAAAATTGAGTTTTTCAAAAAAACTTAAAAGTGATTGAATTTTTTATTATTTTTTCTGAAATCAGCACCGAAAAATACATCAAGTTCAGCTCTTACTTCTCTTGTATTTTTTTCATCGCAGGCACAATTTACAAAATTTCCCAGTTTTTAAAGAGCCACTGTTGTTTTCCTTCAATGTTATTTCATATGCTTTTTATATTTGATTTTAGTTGGGGAGCATTTTTTTACACAAAATTTTTCTGAGGTACCTCCTTTCGGGTTCGGGTACTTTTTTGTACAAGTTTTAGATGACTTACATACACATTGTAAATAAATTTTAGTGAACTATTTTCAAAATACTGTAAAACAAAGTAAATTCCTAGAAAAAATTGGAGGGTCTGAGGGTCCTACCCCAGAAAAGTTTTGGAAATTTCCAGTTCAAAATAGCGTTGTAGCTCATTTTAAGACCTTTTTGGATTGCGCCCAAAAAGCACCTCTCATTTTTTAAGTGTCAGAATTTTCAAGGAAAAATACTCTAGTTCAGAGTTTCTCAAACTGTGGGTCGCCAGTCAGTTTTTGGTGGGTCGCGAGAAGAATTTTAATTTTCTAAATAGGAAGTATCTTTTTATAATTTTTACAAACGTATTATTGCATTTGAATTATCATACTATTATTTGAAATTTATCAAATTACTATATACTTACTTAGTAGAAAAAGAATAAAAATTTGAGGAAAAACTACACTACTTGGTGTCGAACGGAAAAGGCAATTAATGTAAATGCTTACTCACTTTAATGTGCCGATAATGCAAATCTAGTCGGTTATTCAAATAAGATTTGAAAAAAATATTGGGTGTTTCTCCCCATCTACACCGGGGAAGCAATGCAAATTTTAAGAATTTTCTTTGGAAATGTTGCAACTGAAATTTATCCCATATTGCTGAAAAAACAAGTTTAAACCCTGTTTTTAAGGGTCAAATTTTAAAATTTTCTCTGGTGGAGACACCCCTTTTCATTGTAGGGATCATTGTTAGCCCTCAATTACACGCTCAAATTCAAATATTTACTTTTAATTTTCTAAAAAGTTAATTTCTCTTCTAATACGTGCATGTAATGATTTATTGTTGTAACTAAATAGTTGGTGAACAACCCCCAGTCGGAGAAGTTAAAATTCTGTGGGGGGGCATGAGATAATTATCTTACGTCAGTTAATTATAATTAACTGAAGTCGGTGGGTCACGTTAGATTTTGTTTCTCAAAAGTGGGTCGCGATGTTAAAAAGTTTGAGAACCCCTGCTCTAGTTAAAATAAAAAGCAAACTTTTGAGGGGGGTCCCACTTCAGAAAAACTTGGAGAAGTTTGGGTTACACCATTGATTTGATAAAGGACTTAAAAATATTGATTATTTAAGGGTTTGATAATAAATTATTAATTTTTTGTATGGAACTGGAGAGCCGCAACTTTACATCGAAAGAGTCGCATGCGGCGGCTCGCGAGCAGCAGGTTGCCTACCCCTGGTCTAATGTATAGCGTGTTCATAGGCAATCAGCCAATCAATAGCAATATCATGATGAGATTCACTTCAGTAATGATTTGGGGGCTCCTATGGGGACACTTGGGATGGATTATCCCTAATATGCAACTAAAATTTCAAAGAAAACCTCAACCTTTAAATAGTATCCTCCGGGGGTTGAAATCTTATAACCAAAAAAAAGGTACCCACCTTTTGACTTATCCATTTTTATTAAATTTAACGTTTTTACCATCCTACTCAACCGGGAATAAAGATTTATTAATCGAAACTTTGACTTCAATCCGGAGACAAAAATAGTTATTATAATGTAATAATAATTTCACACATATTAGTTTAAGAGCATTTGGCACCTTTTGGTCACTGTGTCCCTGGGAAAATGTTAAAAGAAATATTTTTGACTTACCCTATTGGATATGAAAAATATTATTTTAATTTCATCTGCGCTGCTCTTTTCCCCCTAGTTGATAGACTCCCCTCTAGAGTAGTTAAACTATCGCCGGCGGGAATGAAATTTGTATCTTCCTTTTTTAAACTTCAATTTTCAATTGTATATTTTTTGTTTTAATTAAAACGTAAGGCTAAGCGCGCACTAGAGACTTCTGTCGCGGCGACTATAAACACTAGGTCGATCACTCGAGAGCAATGCATTTCTATGGTAGATTTTTGGCAATCGGACAAGAGTCTCGTCGCCTAATGCGCGTGCTCTAGCTTCTTGCAATAGCCAGGATGATAATTTTATCTCTGTCGCCGTGACAAAAGTCGCTAATGCGCGCTTAGCCTTACCCCCTCTGCTGAAGTGAGTGACAGGCGAGGCGGGCAAAAGCTTCAGTTGGACAGTGGTAGTGATGTAGCTGACAAATACAGGGTGTAAAGGAAAGTCCCTTTACCCTGTAATAAGTTGCTAACGAAGCAAGCTAAAGTTCTGCAGTTAAGGTAACGGTATAGTAAAATGACTATGCGCAATCGAATGCGATCTACCGCAGCGCCCTCTAGCGGAGATTTTAGGAGTTAAAAATTTTATTTTAGAAACTATTAGGAATTTGTTAAAATAGTCAATTACAAAGTTGTAGAGCAGCATCGATTTAGTAGGAAAAGACATTTTAAGCAAAAAAATATCTTGAATAGAACTCCTAAAACGCGCGCTCAATTAGGTTGAATTTACGTCGATTTTACGTCTTAAAACGCTTCTCACGAGGCGAAAATGAGAAATTTTCAATTTAATGACTTAAATAAATGAATAAAAGTATTCTTAACTCATTAAATTGAAAATTTTTCATTTTCGCCTCGTGAGAAGCGTTTTATGACGTAAAATCGACGTAAATTCAACCTAATTGAGCGCGCGTTTTAGGGGTTCTATTCAAGATATTTTTTTGCTTAAGGTGGCTTTTCCTACTAAATCGATGCTGCTCTACAACTTTGTAATTGACTATTTTAACAAATTCCTAATAGTTTTTAAAATTAAATTTTTAACTTCTAAAATATCCGCTAGAGGGCGCTGTGGTTGGTTGCATTCGATTGCGCATAGTCACTTTACTATACTGTTACCTTAACTGCATAGCTTTAGCTTGCTCTTTTAGCAACTTATTACAGGGTAAAGGGACTTTCCTTTACACCCTGTATATGGGAAAATAAATGCTTTAAAACGGGTATGGGCAACCTTTTTCAAAGAATTCAAAGATTATAATGACGTGGAGGGCCGGATAGTAGATAATCGGTAATTGTGAAAAAATGAGTTGGTATATTATCTACTTTTTATATAATTCAATTATTTCATTCAAAAGTAACTTTCTCCACTAATTCTTAATATACAGTTATCCCCTTGTGTGTTACCAGGGCTTTACTACACCCAAGGATATTTAGTACCCCCTACCTGAAAATTTCCTATTTTCATCTTAAAAATCATTTAAATTATTTATATCTCCATCCATAGATAAAAGGGGGGGGGTCTGGTGGTTCAGCATATTAAAAAGTGATTATAAACTTCTCTTATGCGATTTCGGAATTTTTTTTGTATGAGAAAAAACGACTATAAACACAGTAGTTTAAAAATAGTCAACATCCCTTTTTATTCTAATAACGCCGCCGGTTTTCTGTCAAATCATCACCGCCCCTTCAACGCTGCTCGAGGGATGGTAAGGCTGACTTTGGGAACCACTGCTGTAATGCCAACAATTGTTCGAAGTAACGAATAGAATAAATACAGCACAACATAGATGTGCAGCAAGTTTAACTTCAAAAATTAAGTTCTTTTCGAGGGAAAGTTCCGTATCCCCTTGCTATTATTGAAAAAAAACCAGAGTGATTTTTCGAGTAAATTTTTTAAATGCTTCGCGGGCCGGAACAAATGGCAAGACAGGCCGTAGGTTGCCCAATGCCCATATGTGCTTTAAAATAATGCCATTAGCGTTGATGGAGATGGATCTTAGCTCTATACTCTGTGGGAGTCTTGTGTTACCCCCTTATACTCAACAGCAACGTTTCCTGAACCCAGTACGTCACTACGCGGAAGGAGAAAGTGAGTAAACACAAAGCCTGTTGGGTTGATAGGAGGAACTTCGATACTCGAATTGTGATAAAAAGACTATATAAACATAGGTTTAACGAAATAATCATATTTTAAAATTGACGTTCTTAGTTCCGACCGTGATGGAACTACTCTGTTCCGTAAAAGGTTCAACTTAAGTTGCTGTCTAGTATAGTACAAACCACAGAGTATAGAGCTTAACAGAGCGTTCATCTCCATAGACCAGTGGTGGCGAACGTATGGCACGCGACCGGTATTTCGGCGGCACGCGACATTCACTAAAAAGGACACAAAAAAAACACTTAAGTTCTAGACCAGAGATTTCCTACTGCCTGAAAACTACCCAAAACCAACTTCAGAACACCTTTTAGCTTGCTGAAATTAAAAAAATTTCGGGGGAGGGGCAGTTGGGCCATTCAAATATTACGTATTTTGGCTCCCCTTTTGTCAGCAAAGGTAAGCAAATCACAACCGCCCTTATAATTACGCCTTAATTATTATATTACAAAATTATGGATGCAAAAGGAGCCTGATTACTTCACGCAGGGGCGTATAGGGGGGGGTGAACGGGCCTGCCCCCCTCCGAAATTCGGACAAGGTATACCAAAACAAGCTAAAGCACAGTTTTTTAGGGTGAAATTTTTAAATTTTCTAATTTTTTGAGTTTCCTCCAAACCCCCTTTTCTACTTGAAACTTTATTATTCACAACTTTTTTTATAATACTCATGAAAATTAAAATTCTAACTAAAATGTATGTTTGAAGTTCGGACTAGATGCGCCAAAATCTAGTTCAAAACCCTCTTTTTTGGGTAAAATTTCCATAAATTGTCTAGGAAGGACCCTTAGACCCCCTTTACTTGGAACTTCATTATCGACAACTTTTCTTTGATTTAATTCTAGAAAATGCAAATTCTACCAAAAATGTATTAAAAAGCTGCATTAAACCTATTAAAGATGCATGGGAGAGACTGAGGAATAATTGTTGGCCCCTCCCGAAATAAATTTCTATTGTACACCACTAGAGTTGTGCCTTCGATTGGGGCCCTTGAGTACTTGTAAGTTGGGTAAGTTTGGAAACTCCCGTTCTAAAATATCAAACCTGAAAGGCGGATTTCATTTTCCAAGGGTTTTAAGATAATTTATTAATAAAATAACAAGTGGCACACTTGTCACCTGAAAATCATAAACCGTATTATAAATGGCACACTAATCGAAAAAGGTTCGCCATCCCTGCCATAGACGCTAATGGCAACTTTTTTAACATGGGTTTTCACATAGACAGGGGCGTTTCTATGTGATAACGATGAAACTAGCCAGAGAATATGAACACCCCCACATTATATTCGACTTTTGGAAAGTGCTCACAAAATTTACCTAGATTATCAAATTACAAAATTTACCTAGATTAAGGTGCGTGTGTGCACACAAAAGCAGGGAAGAGAGTAATCAGGAGCCGAAATATGCCACTGAGCGAATGAAGTATTGGCGACACCGTTCGGCCAGTTCTGCGCATCATAGCTAGGGCATATCCTACCCATGATGCATTGCGCAAGGCGCGCGAGGAGATGCGAAGAAGGAACGTCATTCGCTCCTTGGAAAAGTGACGTATATTTCGTTACCTCTCTCCTCCCACTGGTCGCGGAATTCGAAGTATTCCACGGAGCGTTCACGCAAGGCATTCTGGGATCGGTATGCCATTGCGGGAGACACGGATATGATTTGCATCGCATTGTTGGGCTGCCGCACCCTCAAAGAAAAGCCGCGGGAGACCGCCGGCTTCAAATGTGCGCTACTGCGCATACATATTTCGCCTCCTCTTTACTCTTTCCTCTATGCGTAAAAGTCGAATAAAATGTTGGGGTTGCCATAGAAAAATCTGGACTTGGTATTGATGTAGAAGACCCCCTAAGAAATTTTTTTACGTTCCCTTAAATAGAATTCATTAAACCTTGAAGAACGGTACCTTGGTCGTCCCTCTACTACGTACATTAGCTTCCTTTTTAAGCGATAGTTTCACCAAGAAAAGTTGACACGTAGCAAAATACTTTCGACACTTGTCCTTTTTACAATTTTTAAAAGAAATCTGATTTTTTATACAGGGATGAGATTTTTCAGACTTCTGTAGGATTTTCAGACTTTTAATGGAAAAAAAATCAGCTTATAACCTGGAATTTTAAACTGAAAACTCGTATTTTTCATTTTTTGTGAATGTTCTTGGTACACGAGGAAATTTTTGTACTTGGTACACTGCTGTTCAAAAATTAAGGACGGAACGGTTTTTTCAACATAACACCTAGAAGAATTATTGTTCATCCATGAAAATCATACCAAAAGATGTTTATTGGGTGAGAATACAGCGCCCAAAAAAAATTTCCCCTGTCAATATTTTAAGGGGTAAATGGACCCTCCATTGATAACGGAGTTCCATTACACATTTGGAGCAGTGGCAGAAATGTCTATGTAAGAGGTATTTAACCAAGAAGTTTAAACTTTTTGCAATGAATATGATTATTCCTGAACTCAATGCATATTTTTAAACGTTTGTGCTGCCTTTTAATGGTATTTTTTTAGGTTTTATTGAGAGATATCGGTCTAATCATCATTTTTGGCAAGTTTTAGCTTCTGGGTCATTTTTGGTAAGTGGTATCTTAGCGTTAACCATATTTTTAGTCGGTCTCACATGTGCCTAATTGCATTTGGGTCTGGGGATCTGAAAATTAACTTTAGTCTTTCAATATCGTTACTTATGAACAACTTTGAGGTAGTGAAATTGTGATTTTCTGCAGCTTTTTAACTAATAAAGAGAAATATTTCACCCGAGAGGTCATCTTAAGGATGTAAAAGGGACATAAGAACACAGGTACGCAATTGCAGATATCAGTGAAATTTTCTGTGCTGTCTAAGGGGTGCTGAAACGGCACAAAAAATTGCATGGTTTCACAGAAAGGACATCTGTTATTAACGTTTAAAAAAAAGAAGTATTTTTAGTGTTTATGGACTTATACATGTCTGAAAAGAAAGATATATCTGTAAAAATATTTCCATTATCTTTAAAATGAAGTTTAAAGAGATCGAATTTCTCCTTTGAGTCTGCACTATCCTTATAGACATTTCAACACCCCCTATACTTAAAAGAGATTTTCCCTGATGTCTGCAATTGCATACCTGTATTCTCATGGGCCATTTGCTTCTTTTAGAAAACATTTCGGGTCAAATATTTTTCTTTATTAGTCAAAAAGCTGCAGAAAATCCCAATTTCACTATCTCAAAGTTGTTCATAAGTAACGATATTGAAGGAAAAAAGTTACTTTTCAGGTCCCCAGACCCAAATGCAATTAGGCACATGTGAGACCGACTAAAAACATGGTTAACGCTAAGATACCACTTACCAAAAATGACCCAGAAGCTAAAACTTGCCAAAAATGATGATTAGACCGATATCTCTCAATAAAACCTAAAAAAATACCATTAAAAGGCAGCACAAACGTTTAAAAATATGCATTGAGTTCAGGAATAATCATATTCATTGCAAAAAGTTTAAACTTCTTGGTTAAATACCTCTTACATAGACATTTCTGCCACTGCTCCAAATGTGTAATGGAACTCCGTTATCAATGGAGGGTCCATTTACCCCCTTAAAATATTGACAGGGGAAATTTGTTCTCGGGCCCTGTATTCTCACCCAATAAACATCTTTTGGTATGATTTTCATGGATGAACAATAATTCTTCTAGGTGTTATGTTGAAAAAACCGTTCCGTCCTTAATTTTTGAACAGCAGTGTAAATTTTCATATCTGAGGCAGCTAAATAATTTTATTTGGTTTGATTTACGATGTTATCGATTCTTGCAGTTTTCAGACTTTTTGATTTTTTTGTGCATATCATCCCTGTTTATAGTTATTCACCAACATGTTTAAATTAAAGGTGCTATATTTAAATATTTAATTTAAATAATTTACATTGAAGTTGTAAAATGGATCCAAAAATCAGATCTAATTCATTTGTTCAATACAAGCAGTCAGTTTCAATACATTGAAGAGATTTGTTCAACCGAGAAATTTTCGCAATCGGGGAAATATGCAACGAGGTAGTACAATGGAACAAAAGTTAATATTTGTGCAACTTGTGAAATATGAAATGATGATGTCTAGCTTATTCTCATTGTCATGCTTCAATTAATACGAGTAGTAAAAAATAATGAAAGTTTTCACTGCCTGAACAGTTACTGCACAAGTAGGGTTGCTAGTAACTAAGCAGGACGATTAATAATAGCATACAAAACGTTTTTCGAAAGTCATATTTGATTTTTCATTATAAAAATATTAAATTACAGAAAAATAAGACTAACTTGAACTATATATTTAAATTTAAATATTTTGACCTATATTCCATAGTTTTTTAAGGTAATGCTAACAGTTTAAGGAATTCTTTTTCGTTCTTATTTCATCTCTTATAATATCGTAACATTCTTATATCGTTAATTAGAGTCTTATAGTACTATCTCAATCTTCCTATTTTATGATTATAATTTTTACTACAAACCAGCTATACTAAAACTATAACCCAGGACCATATCCGTCACTTTCCATATGGCTTATGGGATCTTATTTGCCAATATTTTACTTTAAGGTTTAAATGTATTTTCATCGTTCAACTCCCAAAATTTGTACATTACTTATGATGTAAAAACCAGATATTTTTTTACCTTTTAGTTATTCATGGATTCGTAAATATTTTTAAAAAAATTAAGGTACGTACAAGTATTTATAAACTGATCATATCTT
This sequence comes from Tetragnatha versicolor, assembly GCA_024610705.1. NCBI lineage: Eukaryota > Metazoa > Arthropoda > Arachnida > Araneae > Tetragnathidae > Tetragnatha > Tetragnatha versicolor. The sequence continues at coordinate 46,217,142 of JANDEH010000004.1, read as the reverse complement.
ATCTTTATTGGGCACTTATTTAGGTTTGAAAATGAAATATACCTAAAATAAATTTCCTTTTTTATATAGTGTTTTAATTTACCAATCTATAAACTAATATAGGCATTTCATCCCCTTGTTAATATTAAAACTGGAACTTGGCTATCTAAAAAAGGAAATGATTCAGTTTTCAATTCTAAGAAAACATTTGATGCCTAGTACTCCAAGCAATTTAAGTTATTTTCTAATTTTCCCAAATCTTCTTGTTAAAAGCTCTGGTACATTTTCCTTTACTTATGGATTTGTAACTCTGGTAACGAGTTCCAAAAATTAATAAAGTATTTCATAAAATGTGCATTGGTACTTAACAAAAGTCAAAAGGATTTCAAGTGTTTACTTCTTTAAAGATTTTTTTTAGAAATTCTATAAATTTTAAATATTTTGTTAATTGAACCTTTTCTTTTGACACTCTAGAAAAAAAACCTAAACATTACGAGTATTCGCTTTTGTTGATTGAAGCTAACAAAAAACTTCGATTTTGGTGAATTTTGTGAATTTCATTAATATTGGCGCTTATCTCTCTTTTTAAACTACACCTTTGGATAAACATACATCTTTGGATAAACATCTTACGAGGCTTTAATCCTCATTTGGTTCAAAGAAGTTTCTTGTAAGGATTATAAATTCCTACAAAAAAGTGAATTGCGGATGTCTTTTCATCAATACGCTTTTAAAGTATGGCTCTTACGTAATATACTTTGCATAACGTTTTTTAAAGTTAAAAACAGAGGCATAAATTTTCATTATTATATCGAGAAATCTTATTATTAGGTTGAATAGCTTCATATTGATTTCCTCATTTCCCAAAAATAAACCTGCATCAAAGTTGACTAAATTTAAGGTCCTATACGTTAAATCCCAGTTATTCATGTAAAGTTTTTTTTGCTTTACGATTTATAGTCTACTTGTGTTTTCCTCAGAGTTATCTGTGGTTTTCCTTAAAGTATACAGCATTGAAATGAACAATATCATACAGGGTGTCCCATAAATAGTGGGCCACACTTCTAGAGGGGATAGTAGACACCTAGACGAGTCAGAATCACATAGGAATCGGGGGTCCCAGACCAAATCCCAAGGAGTTAAAAATGGAGCGACACCCTAAAACAATTATTGAAAAATTCAATTTGTAGAAGAACTACTATTGGTAAAAACTTAACCGTGGTCTCAAATTTTGTGGTTTAATATGATTTTTAAAATTATGCTGAAAGTTTTCACTTTAAAATTTTTTTCTACGAAAAAAAGTCAAAAAACCACAAAAAAATGTGAAAAATATGCCAAAACTTTATTTTGTATTTGGAAATCCTTTCTTTTGATTTGATTATCTGAAAGATCATATTTTAAAACCCTTAAGTCCAAAGTTTCACGTAAATAACATCAATATTAAACGCTTGAGATCCTGTTAAAGTTTGTATTTTGAGTGCGAAAACAGCTCCAGAAAACGAACGTTCAGGGAGAATCTACGAGTTACGGATAGATAATCGCTAACTTTCTTTTCTCTCCCAGTTTGGCGAAACATACCAAGCTCCTACAGATCGCCAAGACAGCTTGGGCGATTTGTTGTTGGCGAATGTTGGCGAGGAATCTCGTATCGCAAATAATGGCGCGAAATTCAGCGAGCATCAATCCGTAATTCGTAGATTTTCCCTCAACGTTTCTTTTCTGTATCTGTTTTCGCAAGCAAAAATCAAACTTTTATTAGATCTCAAGCGTTTAATATTGATGGTATTTACGTGAAACTTTGGACTTAAGGGTTTTCAACTATGATCTTTCAGATTATCAAATCAAAAGAAAGGATTTCTAAATACGAAATAAAGTTTTGGCAGATTTTTCACATATTTTTGTGGTTTTTGACTTTATTTCGTAGTAAAAAATTTTTAAAAATGAAAACTTTTACAATGATTTTAAAGATCATGTTAAACCACAAAATTTGAGACCATGATTAAGTTTTTACCAATAGTAGTTCTTCTACAGATTGAATTTTTCAATAATTTTTTTGGGGTGTCGCTCCATTTTTAACTCCCTGGGATTTGGTCTGGGACCCCCGATTCCTATGTGATTCTGACTCGTCTAGGTGTCTACTATCCCCTCTAGAAGTGTGGCCCACTATTTATGGGACACCCTGTATATATGAGTTATTAAAATTACATCTATTTCTTGGAGTAAATATGTGGTAATGTTCCTGATTGCCCATTGCAGTTTACAACACTCCTATATCTCTTTACTGTCTAATATTATACGAGGGTTGTTTTTTAATTAACTTCCGTTTTTCTCCTGAAAAAAAAGTAGTAGGAATTTCGATAGAATTTTGGTGCTGGTAGTTAGATACATCCTTTAGGTTCAATTTGCCACCTTACTGAATAAAATCAGACATTTTTCTATTTTTTATCGATTTTACAAGCGCGCTCCTCGAACTATTTTCCCGCCAACCCATAGAGAATTTCGCTTTTTTTCTTCCTTCGCTCCGTCCGCGATCACCTGCCCACCCATTGTTTAATGTTAATGCCTGCTCGCGGACGGAGCGAAGGGAGAAAAAAAAGCGAAATTCTCTATGGGTTGGCGGGAAAATAGTTCGAGGAGCGCGCTTGTAAAATCGATAAAAAATAGAAAAAATGTCCGATTTTATTCAGTAAGGTGGCAAATTGAACCTAAAGGATGTATCTAACTACCAGCACCAAAATTCTATCGAAATTCCTACTACTTTTTTTTCAGGAGAAAAACGGAAGTTAATTAAAAAACATCCCTCGTACTTTTTAAGTAACGAAAAAGTGAAAGCAATATAATCCCTCGGAGCTATTCAAAAATTACATAACCCAATTTTAAAGGGTTTTACACACCCTCCCCCTATCAAGTTCTAAAGTAAAATTTTTGAAATTATAAAGGAAGCTTTGATAACTCATTTCTACATTCCTCATTTCAATAAAAATAAATAAAAAGAAAGGAACAATAAATAAGGAATAAAGATGCTTTTTAAAACGTACCAAAAAACATAAGCCCTCCAAAAATGTTATATAAAAATTAAAATCTCCACCTACCTGACCATTGGTAACGTAGAATCACTAATAATTTTTCTAAAAACCAAAATGAGAACTAATGCAGTCAACTCAGTCTCTTTTTTACTGGGAGGAGGTTCATGCCAAAGTTCATGCTGATATATCAATGTATGTGTCTTTGGTATGAACCTGACGCGTCACAACTGCTCTGATTAGTAAGTTGTATAGTGTTCTAGACAGAAAGAGCAGATGTTTTGTGGGTACGTTTAAAGTGCATTAATAAAATAGAGGCTGAATCTCAGCTACCTGTATGTATCATTAAATGGAGATTTGAATTTCTTTTTGCCATTATTCTTCCTTAAATTGAGGGGAGATAGTGGTAGACTAACATTATCGCATTCAGATTTTCTTAGAGGTGAACACAAAAAAAAATGTAAAGAAATTTTTTTAATAGAAACCGGAATTCACTTAAATTAAAGAAACTGAAGTTTTGAAAATGTGAGTCACAAAGTTTTATCTAAAAAATTGTTCTATTTGATTCCGGAATCTATTTCTGAAGTTCGATTCTTGGATTTGATTCCTGAGGTTTGATTCCAATTGATTCCTTAAGGCCAGTATTGAAATTGTATCCCACATATCTCCTGCCCACTCCGAATTTATGTTTTTTTTAAACCTCGTGGAAATCAAGAAGGTCATCCGGGGCTACTATATAATATTTCAATCACAAATCAAATTTAATTACTGTTATTAATTTTGTTAATTATTTAAAAAATATTAATTATTAAAATACTATCAATTAGTGAACGAAATTGTTAATTGCTATCTGTATTAATTAGAAAATTAAGTACGATCCTTAAGATTCGATTCCTGCTTGAATCGGTTCACTGAGCCCTAAGTATCGATTCCGGATTCGATTCCATCAGAAATATTTGGAACCCTACTTTCAGGGAGAGTATATACATATCTTACTACAGGGTAATACAAGTCCCAATATAATTCGAAGCAGTCAATTTCCAAAACACTTAGGGATTTCAATGGACCCACTGATTTGAAAATTCAGGCAAAATATTTTTTTAATACAGCTACCAATTTATATTTTTTCCGTACTTTTAAATCGAATTTATCGTAGCGGAATGTGGGTTGCTTTAATGTTCCCCTTCCTCCCTAGCCATCTTACTTTTGTGATTGTTCCAATATAAAAAAACTTGAGACGATTGATTAAATACATACAACAGATTTGTAATGTATACATTACAACAGAAAAACTCTAACGTAAAATCAAACTATGTAAAAAAAACTTTGCGGTGTATTACACTTCATAAAATTTTAAGTAGATTTTTATTAAAAAACTTATTAACCCCAAAAGAGTTTTAGGTTACTGTTGAACCAAAGATACGAAAAGGGTCACGTGATTTTGACAGGCGATGGAATTATTTCGGAGGGAAGTAAGGAAGAAATTGATGGGCAGTTGATTGAAAGCGGAGAAGACATTTGCTTGCTTACTGAAAGCCGCTTTGAATTTTACTTTCAAGCTTTTTTGGAAGCTAAAATGAGTCCGCTCGTTTACGAATCTTGTTAAATTTTTGACAACATTTATGATTTTTTTCCGTCTTAGATCGAAATTGAACGGAATGTATTACCGTTTTGTTAAGTCCACTGGTTTATCTCCAGCTTTTATAAGTTGATGTTTTAATATTTTGAAAACCCTTATAATAATCGCCTTGTCACAATTTTACCCCGCATATTATAAATGCCAAAGGTTTTTTTTATTTTTGTTTTCATGATCTAAGAACACTTTTTAGATAATAAAAATACAAATTTGTGATTTTTCATTAGAATTTTATGATTTTTCATTCGTCCCCATACCACCGCTCCTGTGAACTAGCCACGTCCAAGCCTGGACAGAGAGAAAAATACTGTTACTACTTTAGATTTTTTTAAAATTTTTTAAGTCTTGAAATCGTTTGAATTTTGAATGAATGAATTTTAATTTAATTAAACAGTTATACTACAAAAAATTGAATTTCCTTCTTAAGATTTTTGTTCCTCTTATTCTTAATGGCTTCAAGTTTTCACGGTAAAACCTGCGATAGTACTTCAAAACAAATTTTACAGAATTTGATACCATTTTTTTTATCATCGATCGTATTATATCTTCTATGATGCAAGAAAATTTGCAAAAAAAATTTCATAGATGCCTGTTTTTTGTATTTAGTTATTGTTATGTGTGTTTGAAGATAATATTGAAAGTGTAAAATAGTATAATAAATAAGTTAGTTTGTTCCAAATGACTATAATTATTTATTTCCTTAAATTTATTACTGTGTTGTAAACCTACCCTTAAACAACTCTAATTAGAAGTGTGAGGGAGATATATCCCCATATCCCCTCTTTGACGAAGCCTTTACGATTGACCTCGTGATTAATAGTGTCGAAAATGTAACAAGGTTCGTAAGCGCGCGAACTCATCTTAGCCACAATCTCTTCCAAAAAAAGCTAGAAAGTAAAGTACAAAGCGGCTTCCAGTAAGCAAGCAAATGTCTTCTCCGCTTTCAATCAACTGCTAATCAATTTCTTCCTTACTTCCCTCCGAAATAATTCCATCGCCTGTCAAAATCACGTGACCCTTTTAGTATCTTTGGTTCCACAGTAACTATCCCGTTATAAATAGCTACTTCAAGCGCTAAATATTCAAGTATTGCCAACATTTTTGGTTGTCATTGATATAACTCTATATTTTTATTGGTTTGTTAGCAGATTTTAACAATATTTCTTATTTTTGACGTACAAAAGAAGCTTAACAATATTTAACGGGACAGTTAACGGAATATAACCAAGTTTCCACCATCATGAGAAGAATTCGACTCTTGGGACACTAGATTCACTGAAGCTTTTCAAAAATATTAAATTTTTAAAATGAGATTTTAGATAAATATAAATATTTTGTACTGTACGTTTTCTTTAGACACCCTTGAATAAAACTCGAAGCATGTGATGATGTAAAATAGTTCAAGACTATTCACAGTATAACATGTTTCGAATGTAAACACTGAATTATGCATCGCTGAGTTGAATAGAGAACAATGTCATCACCGGAAAAAGTTTCCTTTTAAAGGCGTGGCGATTATTCGCTTTTGTTGATGGAAGCTTATATTATCGATTTGGGAGGACGTGGTGGATTTCATTTACTTTGGTACACAGCTCCTTTCAAACTACTATTTGGGTAAACATATTTATCTTTCAAAGTTTTATTCCTCGATGGGTTCAAATGATTTTTTTTTGTTTAGAATGTTTCATTCCTTACAGAAAGTAGATTATTTGTATCAAATTCATGCAAAAATAACAGAAAAGTGGTTCAAAACAAGGTTATTAGTAATTTGAACAACACTGTATGAAATTCCTCTGACATTTTAGCCCATAATACACGTCCTAGAAAAAGTGGCCACACCATTTTTTAACTTCTGAACCCCTGCAGATGTAGTCAAAAAAGTGGGGTCTAGGTATAGTAAAGTGCCCATCCCTATCCAATGAGACAACTTTCAACGCCCTCTAGCCAACACTTTAGGAGTTATAATTTTTATTTTAAAAACTATTTGAGGAATGTGAAAAAAGTCACCGACTGAGTTGTAGAGCAGCATCGATTCAGTGGGAACAGACACCTTAAGCAGAAAAATATCTTGAATAAAACCCCTAAAACGCACGCTCAATTAGGTTGAATTTACGTAGATTTCACGTTTCTAAAAGCTCTTCACTAGGCGAAAATGAGAAATTTTTATTTTTATGACTTAAGTAAATAACTAAAATTATTCTTAGTTTATTAAATTGAGTAGTACTTTTATGACTATATCTGTAGGGGTTCAAAAGTTAAAGGGGTTGGACAACTTTTCGTAGCATAAGTAGGGGAGAGTGGGGCTATTTCGCACATGGGGCACATTCGGACAGACGGCATTTCCCCTAGTAATTATTAATTTAAAAATCTGAAAAAAATACCAGTAGATGGACGCATGACTACCCCCTCCTGCATGAATTTTCAAAGCCCTGAGCTCTTTGTTGTATACGTACTAGACATTTGCTGGAGTTAGAAGCAGCAAAGTAAATTTTCTTGTCCTTTTGTTGGCGTAAAATATCAATCAAAAATAACTCTCTAGTGGACATTCAGCATTTTATTCACTTGAGGCACTACTAAAGTTAGTTTCTAGAAAGGTTTTATTTCCCTGCTTTAATTATAAATATCTTGTTGGGACGTGGTAAGCTTGAACTGATAGATGGGGCACATTCGTACTCCAAAAGATGGGGCACATTCGTACTCCAAAAGATGGGGCAGATTCGGACAGTGCGAATGTGCCTCATCTTTCCCATTATTGATTATGAAAGTGATTTATATGTTTATAAGTGCAGTATATTTAATAATTTGAAGTTTAATTGTTTTTTATTGTAATTGTTTCAAAATTTGGTGATAATAGAAAATAAATTCTGAAAGAAAGTTTCAGTTTTAAGGAATTTAGATCCAGATTCAAACATTGAAGAAATAAATGTCCCTGATAATTGTTTAATACCAATTGACTTGGACTTAGGTGATTTTATTCTAGTAGAATTTGCTACTAAAAAGAAAATTTTGTTATGTTGGTCAAATAGAAAATTTGGAATTGGATGGTGCTTATTTAAAATTAATGATAAAAAACTTCAAAAACTTTATAAAATTAATGACGAAACTTTTATTTTCCCAGTAAGTAATGATTCAACATTCATACAAAAAGATAATATTGTATTACATGTACCCCAACCGTCAGTTTCAGGTGCTAATAAGCGAGCTGTTGGTTCACTTTTCTTTTCGAATAAAACCTGGCAGTTAAAATATTGGTTAAACTTCTTCTAACTAATTATATTATGTGAAGTATGTCAATGTGCAATATACTCTTCATTACTACAATTGTTTTCCTCATGAAAAACTTAGATGTTCAATATTTTCTGAAGCTGTTATCTTTTTGTAAAAAAATCTTCAATTTAGGGGAAAAATATGTAAAAGTGCCAAATATTTCGTTTAATTATCCTTACTTTAAAGTGCCATAAACTTTTTAGTTCGTAAAAATAATTATTGTATAATTTTTTGCATGTGTACGAATGTGCCCCACACGTGTGCGAAACTGCCCCACCCATGGGGTACATTCGCACGAAATTTCTCGTTTTTTAGATTGATGATATAGGTAAAAAATTCTAGATGAATGCGACCAATTTTCGTTCTAAAATATCGGGAAAGGTCTTAACTTTCATTTGAATCCGAGTTTGTTTATATATCTCATCTAGATCCAGAGAAATGCCAAAATGCACTTTTTGTGCGAATGTGCCCCACTCTCCCCTATCTTTTCGTTGTTTGTAGTTTAATTAGCTTTTCCAAAAAAGGCTTTACAGTGAATTTTACTTAGCTACCTTTTGAAAACCATTAATACGCTTTACATATAAATTTTTAACTGATGCACAAATTCATAAATTTATTTTTGGTAATTTCCATAAAAAATTGAATAAAACTTCAGCTTGTATTATAATTACCCTGTTTAAAAAAACAACTTTAAATATAGCTAATAACAGCAAAATAAAGGAAAAAGAGATTAAGTGTAAAATACATCAGATTCTAATAATTATTGTTGGGAGCAATGGTTTTTTATATCGCATATTTTTAGTTATCTATGCTTAAAATTTCGTATTTGAAGATTTATTTTCATTAAATGAGGAAAACGTCTCTGAAACTCCGTACGGAAAAATTATCTTAACTTTTGAGGGGCATTTTATGAGAAAATCTCGTCTGAAATTGACAGTTTCCTCTCGGGTTTTATTCCACAAATAGATTCAACCTAGAAACCTTCCTTAACATTTAATCAACTGGCGAAGAAATCCTTATAAAAACATCTCGCAGCGTAAACATTGTTGTGAGTTGAACCATAAGGTTGAAAAATCTCTTCACAAAGGAACTACTATCATACTAGGAAAAAAAACCAGGAACTATTTTAGGTGTGTACGGTTCGATTTGCGAAGAATTTCCAGCAAATCGAAAAATATGGGAAAGTATCTCATAACCAGAACTAATTTGTCGCTCCCTCCCTCTTCAGAATTCGATCGGTAAACAACCTATTTGGAAGATTTCTGGTTGAAATTTGAAATGAAGAGCAACGAAAGAGCGGCGATATTCGAGCATTTTCGGAACTGGAGAGTATGAATTGAAACGGAAAAATTGGAAAGCTTTCTTCTCTTTCAACAAAAGAAAATTTTTCTTTTACTTTCTCATTCCGCAATAGATTTCATAATCATGAGTATTTCATTTCCAATCCTAGTATTAAAAGCTTAGGGGAGAGTGTTGTACCTTCGGACACACAAAAATACCGTTTGGATTTTTCTAAGACAGGTATAATCACATTTTGACCATTTAAAGTGCCCAACCTATAGTCCTAACCGTAGTAAATAGGGTAATATTTTTCACTAGCTCAAATATTCAAAATCGGATTTTTAATTAATTTTAATAACTTCTTGAAATTAGTGTCCATAGGTACAACAACATGCTCACCCTATGGACAGGATTGCAACCTTTTATTACCAAATCATATTGACTTTATACTCTTAACAATACCACCCGTTCTTCGAATCCATCTAAACATCACTACATAACCCAATAAATAAGGCGGAACCTAATACGCAATGATCGAACATCACAAAGTAAGAAAAACTTTACACCAAAGATAGCGCAAGTCACACATGAAAAAGCGTGTTGCGTAAAACCGTGACCGAAAAGCATAGCCATAAATTATAAGAACGGTGGTAGTAAAGCGGGATGAAATGTTGCGGTGTTGGAAGAAATGGATTATACCCATTTCCCCTCCATTAATGGCAGAGACAAGATCTATTTCATATCTTGTCAAAGGATATTGTTCAACTGTTTATCGGTGCCCCCGGAGGAAAATGATAAAAGCCACGAATGGTGTCGTTATTTACGACAATCTAATGCGGCCTATGATGGAAAAATAACGAACATGTGGCGTAATACAAGGATGACAAAAACTATGGACCTCAAAAGACTTCCACGGATACTTTTTTATTATTTGGGGCCGTTTAAGTATTATGAAAGCTTTTTTTTAATGATTTTTAATCCCCTCCACCCTTTATCAGCAAAACTAACCAAAATTTTAACCCCTTGAACCAAATCGTTTCGTGAACAACTGCCCCCGGTTGTACACTAATCTATTTTTATATTTTTGAACTTTTTTTTAATGGAGAACAAACTTGGTTTGAAACAAGTAATGGTGCTTAATTTTTTAATTAAATATAAATTGTAATAACTTTTAAAACTTTCGAAATAATGATATATTTTTGAAAACATAGTGTCTTCAATGTTTTAACGTAAGCATCATTCAAACCCCTTTTTCAGCAAAAATAAGTAAAAAGCAATGTACCCTCGCCCTCAAAGTGCTAACGTGATACGTATTTGAACATTTGAGAGAACCTTATGTTTCCATTTTCTTTATATATTGAAGAAAAATATTTTATCCACAAACTTGAATTTGTTTGTTTATCTTAAACGCACGCAAAATGTCTTTACACGTTCTTAAATCATACACACTACACTTCGATAATTAACCTGATTTTTATGAGATCCTTCATTTTTAACTATATACTAACTAGCACGTTATGCAAGTATACATATAGGTAAAATATTTACCTTCTTTATCTTCTTCGTTCCATCAGACATTCGAGTTCTTTTTGCATTTTTTGCCGTAACTTGTCTGAGATCTACTTAACCCCAAACGTGCTGTATCGTATGATATCTCCCGCATTATTTGGTTTTGATGGTTGAAGGTTTATGTATTATCCATGTACACATATACATATTTAGGTAAAAGTTTTCAGAGTTATTCCAAGTTTATTAAATGTCCCTGGAGAAAAAGTAGCACATTACCTGTCTGAGCTCTATTTTTAGGACCCCAGACTAAAATATGATAAAACAAAGAAAAATATGTTATTTTAGGAATAATTCCTTACAAATTAGGGTAAAATGGATATACACAAACACAAATATATCATTAATGATTCAATCGAATCTCCATATCTATTTCTTTTTTATTATCATATCCAGTGTTATTCTTAGGATTTTTTTGGAGGAGTAAAAATACTCCTTGACTTTTTTAGGAGGCGTGAAATTTATTTATGAGGAGTGAAATACCGGAAATTGCATAAACTATATAATAAAGAGACAAATCTTTTATAAAAACGCTTTTTTAATGGACAAACTGAAATGGAAAAAATGAGGATGCTATTTTGGTTTTTAACAATTATAGCATCTGTTAATAAAAGTAGAAAGTGTTAAACATTATAAATAAAATAATTTATTTTACATTAAAAATTATAAATGAAATATTTATTTATTACAAATTTGAGTAGAAAAATTGTTTGATTTCGGTGGGGTGCCATGCATTTTTTAAGCAAAACGTTTATTAAAAATTCAAAGCGTGGAAATACGCCTGGCTAGATATTAAAAGCGTATTTCCTATTTTCAAAGTGTGAAATACGCTTTCAGAGGCGTTAAAATTATCACTGATCATATATTATGAAAAATAAGTTATCTATGGAAATTTTTACTAGACTAGATTTTTTAAGAAATAATAGTCTTTATCTAATTCTTTTTAATAGAAACAGGAAAAAATCAGACTACTACATCACATTTTCAAGTGGAAAATAATTTGTAAGGGGATCTGTTCAAAATCCCGACAATTAGGCTAAGCGTGCACAGGAGACTTCTGTCGCGGTGACTTATAACACTAGACAAAACAAATTGGACAAGGGACCCCTGTCGCCGAAGGCGACGTATTCCCTAACCTTGTAGTTTTGGAACGCTGTGCTTTTCCTTCTCGGCAGGGCTTCAGCAGTTCATGAAAATTATAGTACCCACTGAGGCTCGAACCCAGGACTTTTGAATTGGGAGTCGCAGCTCTTACCTCTTTGCCACGATCTGCTTACTTATAACACTAGGCCACTCGAGAGCAATATATTTCTATGGTGAGATTCTTGGCAATCGGACAAGAGTCTCGTCGCCTATGCGCGCGCTCTAGCTTCTTGCAATAGCCAGGGTGATAATTGTGTCTCTGTCGCCATGACAAAAGTATCTAGTGCGCGCTTAGCCTTAGTTGCCCGACAAGTACGTTTGCCCAACAATTCTCCCTTCTTCCTTCGTTGTATCGCATTGAATATGATGATGTCGGGCAAACGTACCTGTCGGGCAACTGATTGTCGGGATTTCGAACCAGACCCATTTGTAAGAAAGAAAAAAATTATATTTATAGCTTTTAATAGAGTCTTTTTATGTTTGGGTGTAAACTCTTCCTTGTTTCCTCGGCTAAGATGATATTAGGAATAAATTTAGATGGATTTACTGATGGAACTTGACTGATATTTGAACATTTAATGTTTTTTAAAGCTTAAATTTGATTCGAAGTCTTACAATGAATCAAAAATTTTAAGGGATGACTTTCTAAGAGCTTGGTGTGCGCAAGAGATAAATTTATTTCATAAAATGAAAATACGACAAAATTTAACTATAAAAACAACTTTAAAAGGATGAACTTTGAATAATACTCTATATCTAACAGATGGAAATATACGTAATAAATGTTTGGACGATTGTTTAACTCATGCATAGCTTTCTGTGTGTTTATGAAAAAAAATCCACTTTTTCTATCTAAATATAATAATAAAACTATTACAGTAGGAATTGCAACTGTTTAACGTTTTCTGTAAAACGGCTGATTGCAATGAAAATGAAATAAGATTTTGATCAAATATGTAAATTAATTCAGATACGTTGTCAGATACGTTGAAGTTTCCGACGTAAGGGAACCTATATAAACTGCTTTTAATCATTTCGTTATTCCTCTAATAGAAAATATTTCTTTAATAGAATTTAATTCTATTAAACTTCTTTAATAGAACAAAATAGAATTCCTCCTATTCTTTATTTTCCTATTATGGCGAAATATTTGATTCTTGTGCCATAAAACAATAATTAAACCAAACTTAGTCCTTTACTAAAAATATTCCACCTTCAATATGAAAAAAACCATAATTAGTAAGGTGTAAAAGTAAAAGGATTTAAATTTTGTGTTGGTTCGCGCCTAAAATTTCAACGGGAGGTATTAAAAAATGGTTTTGATACAAGAACATAAAGATTTCTAAGTTTCTTAAAACTTGAATTTCGTAAGCAACTACAAAACTCTTTTCAAGCTCTAAAAGTTTTCCCAGCATTTTAGAACACCCATTCATTTTTAACAGGTTTTCACGTAGTACATTCAATAGATAGGGGTTAGGAAATACTTTTAAAAAATATTCCAAAGCTTTTAAAGTTTATCAATAATCCAGAATTCTTATACCGAGTTTTTAAAACCCAAAACTTTTACTGTATTGCTTAGAATCCAGAATTATATTCTGCAGTTTTACGCTTTTGAACGATATTCAATGAAGGATAAGCTAAACAATCCTATTTTTTGACTTGATTGAGTAATAGAATTTTGAGAAATTATGACATTTATAAGGGGACATCCATAAATTACGTTAGGTGTTTTTTCCAAAATCTGGACCCCCCCTCCCCCCTAGGTGAGATTTTGCTGGACCACCCCCCCTCCCCCCCCACGTGAGATTTATCTACAACCTTTAAAAATAATTTTCTGTCCTACCCGTTTGCATTTTACTTAAAAAAAAAAGAAAATCGTATAATTTCTAACTTAAAAAGTTGACGTGAGATTTTAATCGACACCCCCCTCCCCCTTGGTGAGATTTTTCCAACCCCCTCCCCCCCTTTTTGACCTCACGTAATTTATGGATGTCCCCTAACTATCCTTTTGAATTATGAATAGAATGGTAGTTGCTTCACACCTCTACACAAAAGTGTAATACATTTTTTAATTTCATCAATTTATCCTTCTTTTGAATGTATTTAAATAAATCTAAGTATAAAATTAGCAAAGGATTTTTGAATTAAAAAGGTTATACAAAATCTGTATTCTACAAATGAGATTGTACTTAAACTTTTATTTTTCATCTATATATGCTCTTTATATTGATTTAAACAAGCTAAATATAGGATTAAAGAGGTAATTTTTGAAATTAAAAGTATTCAACTAAATTTCCTTAACACTAATAACTATTTATGTTTCGGAATAGTTTCTTATCTCCAATTTTCGTTTTAATAATGAAAACGGTTCAAATTATATTATTCCATCATCCAAGGAAGATTAATTCTACTACATTTAACCCCATTACATTATTTATTATTTAACTACAAGCACTGTATACCTTATTTATGGATCTATCTACAAATCATAAAAAAGAGAATCGTTCATCCCTGCTTGCCCTAGACCACACAGCAGCAATATTTCTCCATTTCTATTGTTGGAAAGCAAACGATGTTCAACTCCCCAATACCTGTTGAGTCATTGCACTTTGTTTCGAATGCCCCCTCCCCTGCTGGGTGACAGATGGCAATAGGACCCTCGCATTTAATCGATAGCTTTCATAGAGATGAAGGCGCTTAGGAAGGCGGAGAAGTCAGGTCATTAGATTATGTTCTGGGACAACTTGCTAGGTGCCTTTCCTACTTTCAGGGGAGGAGGCCATTTTCCCATAATTCTATCAAATCTACCTTCAAACGGAGAATGGTTAGTTATTTTTATACAGGGTGTCTCAAAAGGTCGAGTACAAACTTGGCATGCAGGTCTGTCACGCCATGATGAACAATTGGTATAGAAAAGGGGGTAGCAAATGGGTTTTACGGGGTGAAAATCACGAAAATGATTAAAGCAGTTAACCCTCACAAGTAAGTTGAAAAAAAGACATTTCCTTAAGGTTAGGCTAAAGGAAAGGGTAAAACGCTCTGTTCCAGCCTTTAATACCCGAAACCGACAGAAATGCTAACTATTCTGATTTTGTATAATCGGGGGTTTCTCTAATAATTAAAATGAATATAAATTTTGTTTTACAAGTTTTGTTACTTTAGATACTTTAGTAATATTTTTTAACATAACATAGCTTAAGTAGTATATTGTTTTAAACAGAAATGAAGGAAAAAAATATTTGTCACCGAGGGAAAAATAACCCATTCAGGTAACAGAGAAAATACGTTAAAACATTAATAGAAAAAGTAATTCCATTAACTTACGAAAGAGTTTAACTACAACCTATATACAATTTCTTAAAGTACCCCTAAACTATAGACAGATTCCTTTTTAGGAAGAGATAGAAAATTCCAAAAGAACTAGACCTCTACAACGACTTTTATATTTCGGAAGATGTGATGTCATATCGGATTAACACTTCATTATTTTATTCCACTTCTACCCAAATACTGAGGTTGGAAAGCTATTCTCGAAAGATAATCTCAACAAAGATTGTCTGATTTAAATTATTATTTAACCCGCGAGGACGCGCGCGGGGTCTGCGAGACCCCAACGCTTAAATAAACCTTCATAAAAACTATAATTTTTAATGAAAATATATGAAACTCCGTGTAGCTGCCTAAAAGGTTTCCACCTATCACCTCATGAAGTTTAAATGAAGTAGGTATGTTATTTTCCGAGTTAGGTTGTTGTTTTTAAGGAAAATGCTTCCAAAACTGTGAGGATTGGTGCGAGTTAAATAGCCAAAGAGGTTTCCAAAAGTAAGGAAGAGGTAACTATAATCCATAATTTTTCTTGCAAAAAAAGAAATTAGAAAATAAAGGATTTTAGAAAATAAACATCGGTTCAGTTTAGCCAAAGAAATTCGTTAGCTCCGCTCACATTCCATTGCATTTCCTGTTTTCCTAGTCTTATATACTATCTTAATAACAAGCAGTCAACTAATAATGCGCATTGAACAATTAAATTATATATTTAAACTATCCGTGATAAAAATTTTGCATGCACTGAACGTTTAGAACGGAAAACGGTTTGTGGGGTCTGAGAGACCCCGCGCGCGTTCCCGTGTAACAGAAAGTAGCGCGCGTCCTCCCGGGTTAATTTTGAAAATTTTGTAATCAAATTTAAAAAAATAATAAATTAGTTTTTTTAAGTACTACTAATATGAGAGAAATTCTTTTTTTAGAACTAATGTTTATTGACTTTTTATCAGAGAGGTTCCAATGAATTAAAAGTAAATGGGTTGTAACTTGTTATCACATTGAGAATTCCCCTCCCCCCAAAAAATGATATTTTGATGGTTAAAAACATTTTCATTTAACTTAAAGTAAAACAATTAAAATACAACATGACAGCACCCTTTAGAATTATAAAGAGAAAATAAAAGTGATTGAAAAGAGAAAACAAGAAGGGAGACATTTTAAGAGCTGTAAGTATTTGAAAAAACAATGACAAAAAAGAATGAATGAGAGAGAAAGGCATGCAAATATAATGAACAAGCTAATTAGTTTTTTCCTTGCACGCTTTTTTGGTATATCTATCCTGATATTAAGCAGCTTAACCTAAAACCTCATGTGTTTAGTTTTAGGTTTCTTTGTAACAAAGGTAATCCAATGGAAAAACATCCTTTATTTCCTTCATTACGGCTTTCCTGTTACTATCAACTTCTAGTAGTGAAACAGCATTTACAGATGAATATCCTTTATTCAGGCTTTCTTGCCGCTAAAAACGTTGTTCAGTGGAGTAAGTACTGAAATACCTAAAATACAAATAAAAACCATAGAAATCAATAAAAAAAGAAATATTAGGATGAAAACCATTTTCATTTGAATTGTAATTGTTTTTTAGTTTCCATTTCAATGAAATTTGTTTTCAATCACAATAATAAGCTTCATTAGGCTGTTCTTGTGTCGCTTTCTAAAAACCGTAACTAATCTACGCCCAAATAGTTTATAAGCTTAAACTTAAATATATATCTTAAAAACAGCTAAATAAACAGTAGTTAATTAATGAGGACTCTTAAACGTAAATTTACTCCTTGCGAAACATCAACTAAAAAATCATCTTTAAGAAAGAGAATAAAGTAAAATTGTTGAGAGAAAATTGATAGTCCATTAATGATAAATTGTTTTTCAGATTAAATGTTGTTTCAGATAAATTTTTTCAGATTAAAGCTTAAAATTGATTTTGTGTAAATTTCATAATTTTACAAGTTAAAAAAGAGTTTCTGAACAATATTCCAATTAGGGTTTTTACGATTTTCCCAAACCGAAATTTATAAAGTAATCAATATTTTTATGATCGAATTTCATGTCGTTTCATAAGTTAGTTAATTGATTTGATTTATAAACTTTCATATCACATTCCCTGTTTTACGACGACAAAACTAATGCAACTTCAAGTGAGTTTATAGCAACAAAGACTGCATGTAAAAGAACTTGCAACATAGAATTTGGTTCATTTTAGTTAGTGAACAAGTTTCTTAGTTTTTATGACGAGAGTTCTACAAATACATCGGGGTTCTAATCGTACGACGCAATCTTTAAGAGCGACTCTGAATGAATAAGTTTTTCCCGAAACTTTATCAATTGATTACGATCCCACACATTGGTTGTCAGCACCCCCTGGTGGTACAGAATCATCTCCAGGATCAGGGAAGAGGAGCCTCACTCCCTTAACTTCCCGTCTGAGGTGGAGAAGGAAAATAGCCTTGGTCAGTTCCCAACGATACTTGGTGTTGTGGTTATTGGACGAAAATGGCTTAGAGTAGTAAGTAATTTTAGAAAATTAAGTAATTTTTTAAAACAATTTTTTTAAATATGTTTTTAATTCAAAGTATTGAATTATTATGTGAAAGTAAATTGTGACTATGAATGCATGAATTGTGAAAAATGTCTTTTGAATGTGATGTAATGTGAATGTGTGTATGAATTGTCTGAAAGTAGTTTTAAACATAGTTGAATTCTATCTAGTTTCAAGACTTTTTGCCAAGCAATTTTATCTGCAAATTACTGAACTTTTATATAGTTTGAAAAGTAAAAAATTAAAAAAAATCTAATGGATCTTATCTATTTCATGGTTCTAGTCTGAACAGTTTTTAAAATTAAGTAACATTTTTAATAAATCCTCTTAGAGCAACAAAAAAATACAAGAAAAAAACTAAAATGAAAAATGCAGAGTTATTTTTCTTAATATATTCTATCAAGACATAGAAAATAGGAGTTTTATTGAATCTGGTACTCATATTTATTATTATGATAAATATTCCTTACTTTCATAAAAGTTTTTATTCATTAAGTTAATAACTAATTTCATCAATATAATTTCGCTTTATTTTAACAGCAAGAGAGTAGCGGGGAAATAGCGTAAAACTTTTATTAATTGAAGTATGGATGTAATGGCGAGTTAATTTTACCTTTCATTTGATTAACTAAATAAATTGCTTAACTATATTTGGTTTTGCAATTATTATTTTTCATTAATAGTTTATTTTGTTCAGGAGAAAAAAACTACTATTTAAATTAATAAAAAAATGATAGTAAGAGAAATCTTTACATGCATTGTACTCGCATGCATCGCACTCTTTTATTCGGTTCATTTTTGTAAAACAGTTACGCCAAATACATAGTTTAGAATCCCAGAGCCAATCATGTGGCGTTCAATTTGTTTTATTAAGAGTTTCATTAAACAATATACCACTCAACATATTCAGTATTTTTCTGCGTTTAAAAATGTTCAAGTTTGTATGGTTTCTAAATATTTTAAATGTAGTAACTTTTATCCTTCCCCCACCACCGATCGGTAACCATAGCAACTATCCTCGACAAAGTGACGAAGAAGGCTTACATTGGCTGCGCAAAGAACGTAACTATGGTTACGCTTCTAGCGTGAGGGAAAGCACTATATCTCAAGCGCCAATTCTAAATGAATAGAAGATAGATTTATATTCTAATTTTTAGGTACACATATTTTTTACATCGATTCAATTTGAGTAGAATGCACCATCTTATTTAAATCTTCAATAAAATCTTTAAATCTTCTTGAAGTCAATAAAATACTCAAGTAAGTTTTATTTCTCCCTATTTTGAAGCAAGTTAAATATACTGAATGATTTTTCTGTTGTTTAAAACGAGGGTAGTAATTTACTTCAAAGACTCGATAATGTAAGGCTTCCATGTTTTTTTTTAAACTTGGAACTTTTATGTATTTCCTTAAAAAGATGACGGATTTATCCTATATGTATTCACAACAATTTATGTATTTAAAAGGAAATAAAGTTAAGCATGCATAAGAAGTTTTATGTTTGACTGGGGAGTGCAAGGAAAATCCTTCGTTGAAATAAACTATCGAAAGCTAAGTATCTCAAAAATAAGCTGCTTCCCACTGGCTCTATTTCAATAAGAGCATTCAGTTATTAATACAAGCTGATCCAGCTTTATTGCAATCCTTTACTACCAGACTTAATTTATTCAGTCTGCTAAAGTTTTAATAAAGTTTTAGAAACTTTTATTTGCAATGACTTTTGCAAGTTCGGCTTTAACCCGTTAAAGGCCGTTATATGAACCGCTATGATAAAAAATATATTTTGTTTATTGTTTTGAGATTCAAAATGTGTGTCTACAACCATATACAGGGTGTCCCATAAATGTTGGGTCACACTTCTAGGGAGGATACTAGACACCTAGACGAGTCAGAATCACATAGGGTTTGGGGGTCCCAGACCAAATCCCAGGGAGTTAAAAATGGAGCGACACCACAAAACAATTATTGAAAAATTCAATCTGTAGAAGAACTACTATTGGTAAAAACTTAATCATGGTCTCAAATTTTGTGGTTTAACATGATCTTTAAAATCATTTTAAAAGTTTTCATTTTAAAAATTTTTTACTATGAAAAAAAGTCAAAAAACCACAAAAAAATGTGAAAAATCTGCCAAAACTTTATTTTGTATTTAGAAATCCTTTCTTTTGATTTAATAATATGAAAGATCATAGTTGAAAACCCATAAGTCCAAAGTTTCACGTAAATACCATCAATATTAAACGCTTGAGATCCAATTAAAGTTTGATTTTTGCTTGCGAAAATAGATCCAGAAAACAAACGTTGAGGGAAAATCTACGAATTACGGATTGATGCTCGCTAAATTTTTCGCCATTATTTGAGATTCCTCGCCAACTTTCGCCAACAACCGATCACTCAAGCTGTCTTGGCGATCTGTAGGAGCTTGGTATGTTTCGCCAAACTGGGAGAGAAAAGAAAGGTAGCGATTATCTATCCGTATCGTAGATTTTCCCTGAACGTTCGTTTTCTGGAGCTGTTTTCGCACTCAAAATACAAACTTTAATAGGATCTCAAGCGTTCAATATTGATGGTATTTACGTGAAACTTTGCACTTAAGGGTTTTAAAATATGATCTTTCAGATTATTAAATCAAAAGAAAGGATTTCCAAATACAAAATAAAGTTTTGGCAGATTTTTCACATTTTTTTGTGGTTTTTTGACTTTTTTTCGTAGTAAAGAATTTTAAAGTGAAAACTTTCAGCACAATTTTAAAGATCATAATAAACCACAAAATTTGAGACCATGACTAAATTTTTACCAATCGTAGTTCTTCTACAAATTGAATTTTTCAATAATTGTTTTGGGGTGTCGCTCCATTTTTAACTCCCTGGGATTTGGTCTGGGACCCCCAAATCCTATGTGATTCTGACTCGTCTAGGTGTCTTCTATCCACCCTAGAAGTGTGACCCATTATGTATGGGACACCCTGTAGGGTAGGTGGGGGTAAAAACCCGCACGGGGCAAAACCACGCACCGCGATTTTTAATCGTTATTAATCGATTCAAAAGTTGAAAACCAGGTGGTTGGTTTGTCTTATAGTGACCTATCATTCTACGAAAGTTCGTACCCCTAAGTCACTCATGAGTTGAAAAAATGCCGTAAGTTTGTTTTTCATCATTTTGATTTAATTTTTCTGATATTTTACTTAAACATTACATAAAATAGGGCTTGAGGAGAAATACAAACAAATAGCCCAATGATAAGATAGCAATTTCACTTCAGTTTCCTTTTGAAAAAACTGCCTCAACATGTCTAAAAATAATAAGGCTTGTTTTTCAAAACAAAGTAAAATGGGGCAAATTCACGCAGGTGTTTTGGGGCAAATCTACGCAGCTTAAAAAGCTCAGGAATTCGTCCCAAAAGGGAAATGGGACTACTTGATCTCCAATGAGGTTAATAAAGGTGTCCTAGATGCCAACCCCCTACCTGAAACCATCCTTTCTCCCTTTTGAAAGATATCTGGCCAATTTGAAATTAATTGCTACAACAGATTGACAATTTTCATTAAAACGGATTATATTTATGTTTAATATTGTTGGTTCACTTAAAAATATTAAAACAATACATTAGAAATCCATTATCCGCCAGTGGATGATCCACGATTGCCACGAAAAAAAATTTTTCATGATGAGGGTAAATTTTAGACGACATTAGAGAGATTTTAGAAGTAGAGCAAAGGTTTCTGCTGTACTGTACACATTTTAAAAGTTTTACATATCATGTTTTTTGTAAAATGAAACATAGTTTTTATGCTGAAATATTTTGTTTCGTGTTTTCACCTCATTTTTAGTCTTATTTCGGACTATTCGCGATTTTAGTTATCCGCGGTACCCTTGCCACCCGATTCTGCGGATAATAGGGGCTCTACTGTATTAAGATGATTATTTCTAGTGTTTTTATAATGAAACATTTTGTTTATCCATGTTTATTTCACATGAACACAAAGATTCAAAAGTGCGGATCTTTGCCCCCATTTTGCGAGGCAAAGACCCGCAATTTTTTTTTCAACTAAATTGTCAATTTCTCTTGAAATACTATCGATAAGAGTATAAATTTGGATTGGTTTTGTAGGTAACATCTCAATCTAACACCTCCAATTGAAATTTTGAGATTATCTACCCCCTTTCGATCACAATGTTAAAAATACTAAAAACTGCGGGGCTTTGCCCCCACCAACCCTATAGTTTAAATTTTCAAAAAATCTCAATTTGGACCAGAGATTTATAATTATCTTCATATATGGTTAATAAACTAAAGTAGTTTATATTTTTACGTTTTATAAATTTCAGTTAATTATATTTCATCGGATTTTTTAAGAAACACATGGCTTTTTTGTCCTTTTTGTTTTTTTGTCTAAATAGAATAATTTAGCTTGAATATTTTTTTAGAATAGTCATTTTATGTTGGATTTGAATGTTATTCACGTCATTTTAATCCCTTCAGAAAAAAATTTCTGTTAAACACCATCCTTTCTTTTTTTATGCAATATTCCTTTTTGAAATGTAGGTGGTTTTCACTATTCTAAATTAGTTATAGACCTCACCGCATTCATTCTCTGTCTTTTCATCTAAATTAATTTCAATAAAACTTTATACGTTATTTTACCAAGATTTGTTCGCACTCATAAAATACCGGATTTGTATCTGCTGACGAGAATTCCGGCGAATCTAACCTTTTCTCATAGTCTAAAATTGGTAGCGAAGCTGAAGCTACATTTTCATTCAAATGAAAGTACCTGAAGAAAATTTCTGGGAGTTTTTAGTGTACAATGCAGAAAAAGAATTCGTCACACATTCCTTGTGCATTTTTCAAAGGATAGGAGTGGCACCGTTTCAGGCACATTCTTTCTTTCATGCACATTTCAGGCACACAACACGGGAAGCGCGCAACAAACTAGTAACTTTAAGCCAAAGCTCCCCTTTTGGGACATTTCTAAACAAACAGCTGTAAAATCCTTCTAAATTATTTTTTCAACCCCCTTTTTGTTTTGATTTAAAGACAGAACTATTGTTTAACACAGTGGTTCTCAACATTTTTAAAGCTACCGCCCCCTATTTCAAATTTTTTCAACGCCCCCTTTAAGAAAATTATGTAATTTAGGGAAGGGTGAAATCAGTAAAATCGTAGGTGAAATCGGAACTCACCGACCCACTGAAGCCCCTCCTAGAAAAAATTTAGTTTTACACATTAATATGCTTAAAGAATATGTGTTTTTTCTCTGCTTAAAGAAGCAAAAGTTAGTAAAATGAGAAGATAAATGTTTTCTCTCAGACAACTTTTTAATTGATTTTTAATTAATTTTCCAACTGACCACTTTCTAAGCTCTCAGGTATCACTTGAGGTAAGACTAAGTTTAAAACTACTGCCGTAACAAAGGAGACAGGGGGGTTCTCCTCCTGCAAATTGTTTGGATTTTTAGCGCGAAAAAAGTGAACTTAAGCTATTTCTTATAGTCTCTCTCTGGATCCACCACTGCTTAGTGCTTATCATCCCCTTACCACCTAAAACAGGCCAACCTCCCCCCTACTGCCCAAAATAATTTTACTGCCCCCCCCCTAGGTAATGCACCCGTTTGGAATCGCTGGTTTAACATATTCACTGATTTAAAACACCCGCGTGTGAAAAATAATAATTTTTAGTGAATTATATTGAAGTAAAAAGAGCCAATTTTGTCTAAGTTCAAATAATTTTTAAAAATAAAAATTATATACCAAATTGTTTTGCAAAAATTAACATATTTTTGTTATAAATGACAAAAATTATAAGCATGTGTCTAGTAGTTAAAACTCGAATAGATTTTTCAGTTTATGGAAAGTTTGCCTAAATCTAAGTTAGTTTGCAAATTTGGAAGCATTCCAACGAGAGAATGAGGGAACCGTTGATTAATTTTTCGTAACCTTTTTATCACAACCCCCTTTTATGTTTAAATTATTCCATCAAATGCAACTCCGTTCCGTTCACAATTTGCATTCACGCTTTTGATGTCCGCACGGAAATACTATGATAAACAGGTTGATTTGATACTTTAGTGAATAGATGGTATTTAATTCATTTTAGGACTATCTGGCTGTTATGGTTTCTCATAATTTATACAGTACATAAATCCCGTAATAAAATTAATGTAAATTTGCCTCGTGTCCAGTTTTTAATTTATTTAAAACGTTTTATTTACTGATTTGAAGAAACACTCATTAAAACAGATGGGAAATTTAGTTATAATGTTAACGAGAATATAAAGATGTAGAAGAAAGCAATGTAAGGTAAAGGAAGATTTCTATATAACGTTCAGTTATAGATTAAATACAAAAGTATTGAGTGCATTAGTTACTAAATAAAATGTTCCTTACCATCACTTAAAACTTTCAAATAAACAAATAGTATTCGTTAAGCAAAAATTTTCTATTGGAGTGTCCCACCAATAGTAGAATTTTTAGTTGATTTGAAACAGTTTTTACTTGATCTTATTTATTAAACACTTATTCACTGTTTTTAAAAAGTTTTTTTTTCTAATGGGCGGGTACTAGGATATTATCCTTTTACCACTGAAATGCCCTAAGAAGTACCTACTTAGCGTTACCGAGCGAGCACCTGTGGACCGAAGCCACGGAGGTGAGTTACTGTTGCCCGCGCCACACACACATTCACTAGCACAACCCCTTTTTACAGGGGGGCCACATTCATTCATCACACAAGGACAGAAATTAACATCCATGCCAAACGGGGATTCGAACCCCGGACGTACGGCTTCACAGTCAGATACCCTAACCACTCGGCCAGCACGTCGGCGTTTTTAAAAAGTTACTGATTGAAATTGAAATGGTAGTGAGAGTATTTTAATAATTTGAGAAATCTTGGTACATTGTCTTGGCGTGCTCTGAGACTCTAGTCTCTACCACTGGAACATAATTGTCAATCGGGCTGTGGCAAGAAGCTAGAACGCACGGTCAAGAGTATCTCCATAGAGAGCCATTACTCTTGGTCTCGAGTGACAGTTATGTTCCAGTCGCCGCGACGAAAGTCTCAGTGCGCGCCTAGCCTAAGGGTTACAGCCAATAAGTTTCATAGTCACAAACCATCTTTTTAAATATATATCTTGATCTTAACAAGAACACAATACTAAGAGTAACCTTTTTTCTTAAAGATATTGAATTATCTAGTATCACGGAATCACAGCAATTTTTTCTAGGTTCTAAACTCTATGTCTATACATTTTGTCCATGAATACGACATTCATCAATTTGACTTTATGGTGTGATGGTTATTTGTTTCGTACAACCAGATTTATAGTAGAAGAATTTTGCAAATATTTTGTCTAAATTGCAAATATTTAAGTCAGGATATCTCTTAACTTCTCTTGTAATTGCCTTTTTTTATGTGTTCTCATTTTCCAAGAAATTGTACGTGACTCAACTTGTTTTTAATAAGTGGGAATTTCATCCAAGGATATAAACAATCTATATTTTTAAATTAAGATGATTGAATTATCCAATCAATTATTATTCAATATATTTAATCCGAATACTATTATACTATTATTAATACTATTATAAGTATTCCGCTCACCCATTCCGCACACACATAAATAAAAATAAACGCTTGTGTCTTGTACTACCATACGTCTCCCTCCAATCCAGTTTGCAACATAGTTTTGAGGCTTCATCTATAAGAGAACTCCGTGAAAGTAAACGAAATTCAGGAACATTATTCGTGCGGGAATTAATGAGAGCTTTTCCCGCTGCGAAGACTGTCATCAAAGACTTATTAAGTATTTAATGCGGCGGAAACCGAAGCGAAATGCAAGGAAATCGCCCTGCTTTTGTTTTTCACACTCACAGGAGGAGGGCGGAATTATCTTTCGGTAACGACTGTCATATACGTGCTTAGCTTGATTTAAACTCTATTGTTAAGGAGTATAACAATGTTAGATGTTGCTTACCGTCTGCAAAGGGAAACAGGATATTTTTTTGCCCAAAAGCTATACTTTAAGGTTTAAGGCAATTAAAAGCTTTAAGATATGCGATTTTTTTTAAAGATATTATCTTTAGATGCCATTTTATCCAATAAACTATTACCCTTGTGGGGGGGCACGTGCTCACATGCCATCCCCTGGATTCGCTTCGGGAAACATGTCCGTAGATGTAACTATTCGTATGCTGTTAATCTCGAGTCATTTAGAAATAAAAAGTTAACATGGAGTGAGAATACGAAAATAATCTGTACTTGGATAAAAGAAACACATAAAATACTATTATTAGAAAACTAAGGCACTGAGTAATAAAAAACGTTTGTTGAATTTCTAATTTAAAAACTCACCAAATCTGAATAGTTGTGACTGAGTATAGTTTCGGGTTCGATTCTATTTTTTCAAACCTTGTAATCATATGTCAACTATTTCTTTCGAAAATGATAGTAGATTACACTACTCGACAAAAAAATGGGTCAAAATGCTACAGAAACTTTGAAAGCAGATTCTTATGTAAAAAGACCCCCTGAATCCATCACCCTTAGATTTTTGGGGAACAGCTTCTCCCTCTTTTTACGTTTTTTTACGACTATAACTTTGAACTGGATGTTTAGAGATTGCACGATTTTATAGAAGCCGTGAATCTACTAAAAACTTGAAACATGTATTCTCCCCCAATAAACCGGTCATTTACTAACGAACTAAAGAATTTCCACTAATGTAAGTCTTAAAATATAAGAACATTCCAATTTTTTAACTTTTCAAAGCTTGAATATTAATTACTGAGCGCGCGAGCGCCATTGCGATTCAGAGAGCCTTCCGAACCTTTCCGGGGTGCTTCGGGGGCGATAACTTTTTAACCGCTTTTCCTAAAAATCCTTGCTACATGTCATTATTAAATTTGGGTCCTTGGGAAAGGGTCAGGACCCTTTAAAATAGAATTTCTTCAAAAATATACGAAATATATAGGGTACAACAAATCTTACTTAATCGTAAAAGCGTTTCACAAAAAATCAAGCAAATGTTTCACTTATTCACTCCTAAGTGTGTATGTTCGTTCATAATGGAAAATAAGTTGAAGATTCTCTATGTTCTACGTCAGGTTCAATTCCTTTAATCCCTTCCCCTTCGCCTTTTGTATCGCGACAGGAATGCTCTTACATTGAGCAACATCGATCACTCTGGCTTTAATACACATTGCCCTCACTTCCTTTTCTCTTATTGCATCGGCTTCAGGAACCCTGATTTCCGTCTTATCTCTCTGTGGTTGCTTTTTTCCCCTTCGTTCTGGGAACAATTCAGGTCCGGACTCCAATGTGTCCCAAGTCAGCGATGTACTATTATTTGTTACAATCATTCGTAGTATTACTATTAGATTGCATCCATAGTAACATAAATCCAGAAAACAAGGCAGTATATGCATAAAGTATTATTGCTCTGTATTTAGCTAGTCCGGAGAGTTTTTAAAGAACATTTCACATGATAGATATGTTTCTACTAGAGGTTAACTTAAAAACGATTCAAACATAACTTTTGAACGTAATTTTGGAGGAATAATCCATGGTGAAAAGTGTAAATTGGCTAAGCACTCTTCACTTCTTTTATAGTATACAACTTAGCGATTCAAAGGCAGGATTCACTTAGGATGAACAGAGAAATAGTTGGAACGAACCTTAAGCGTCTGAATGCGTTTTCAGTTTTTTTAAAGCGCGTTTATTATTGGGTTGATTTCCTTAAACAATTAATCGTAATTACAAACTTTAAAGTTATTAAGTTTTAACTTTATCAAAATTTTTTGCATTCACCAGGAAAACTCTTAAAGGATCCAAATAACGTTAACACTCATCTACCCATAAAAAATACAATGTTTTAAATAACTTTCTAATCAGCTTTTTAATTTTATCAATCAAATTCTATGATTAACTTTTTTGGATCGGCGTTTCATTTCCTTAAGGGGAGCAAGGACCTTAAAAGCAGTAAAATAAGTAATAGAAATAAATGAATATTTCATTATGCGAAGTCAAATGTTCTCTCATATTTTTATAAATGCACCTAAAACACTAAGTAAACTTAAAACTCTAAATAAAAAAATAATTTTTAATTAGTTAAATCAAATTAAATATTTAATTTAAAAAATGATCTTCGCCGCATTCAGTTTCATCCAATTTCTTCAAAACTTTTTATGCTAATATATTATTAATTTGAAACAGAATTAAAGATTATATCCGTTATACAATACGTAATTTCTTTAAAGTTAAAGAAATTGTAATGTTTCCTTAAAAAATATTTTTATTCTATATTTTCGGAATTCGTACCAATTTTTAATACTTACTTATCTCAAACTTCATCAATAAAACATGTTTTTAAATTTTGGTTATGTTATTATGATTACAAATTAAATTATTTGATTTAATTTGAAAAATTATTTTAGGTGTGTGTTTTTATAGGATTTTTCTTTCAAAATATGTTGAAATTTTATGTATCCTATTAGAAAATAAAAAACTTGAAGGCTTTAGTCTTCTATATATTCTTTTTTTTGCTTGAAAATAGAATATAGTAATTGTGTAAGTGGCATATCGTACGCGAGTATTCGATAAAAGCACCACATGAATTATCTTCATTTAAAATAAAAATGTCAAATTTCATTTTTAGTCTAACTTGTGCTACAATAAAGAAAATCATAGTCTAACCTTTTATTACCTTGCTGATAAAATTTAAGGATATGCATCGAGTGTGTTCCCCTGATAACCTTTTTTTATCAAATTCAACAATATCTTAGCAAATTGTCTTAAGACCCACAAGAATATTGATGAATTTTGTTCCTGCAAGTAATCACTCAATTGTTACCCATTATTATAAGCAACTGGGTTTTAAAATCAACAATTTCCCAGATAAAACTTGCAAGCCATTATCATAGTTCAGTTTTAGTTCCACAGTTCTTAATTACTTGATAGCTAAACAAACAGAACGAAAAAAAACCCTCCCAAGTCTATTTAACGAAGTTTGAAGTTAGAGCAACCAAGTAGCTGCCTTAAAAAGACGACGTAAACGATATTTAAACTTTCTTAATGACCACATAGCTTTACTCATATCTAAAATATTATCTTCCTTTTGATAAAGAAGCCTTTTGCAGTAACTCTCGCATAGTTTCAAAAGTTGAATACATCATGGAGGAAATATTCGAAGAGTTGTTTGGACACTTGGAGGGTATAGGGTAGGAGGGAGTAAAAGGTTGCATTATGGAGGTTTTTTCAAAATTTCTAAAGACGGGAAGTTTTATTTGAATAAATCTAAGCGCTGTTTATAGCTTGGGTAGATAGATGAATGTTTTCAATTGAAACAGTGATTGAAATAATATCCTAATATATTTTTCGGTAATTAATTTTTGGCACCCTTTTGCCTCCCGTCGCGTCGTGAAGCAAAATAATTGAAGGAATAATTATAAAGAAAAGTGATCTAAATAAAATTTTAAGATAAAATTAATCAATTAAATTTTGGTATGAATGAAAAGAGGTGTTTTACGTATTCGTGAGTGTAAAATATATCGACAATCTAATCAAAAATTGAAAAAAAAATGTAACAACCACGAATGTTTAGAAACATGTTTAAATACACGATTTGAAATCCTATATAAACAACGTTTTTTTGTCTTTCTAGTTGGATTACTTTAAAAAAAATTTTTGATGCTGAAAAAAGTTTTACGGGAAAAAATACTCGTCTGGGGGTCTAGTATTTTTATCTCAAACACATTTTGTCCCAAAGTGTCATTTTCCTCTATTATGAGCTAAGAAACTTCTTTAAAAAACCAAAACTGAAGTTTTTTGCATTCAATTTAAAGTTTTTAATACTTGTTATTTTGTTTTTTATATAACTTACTTATTTATTTTAAATAACAAAAGTTTAAAAGATTATTATCCATTTTTTAAAGTTTGAAATCAATATCCACATCCTTTTACACTTAATATTGAATAAAAGTTGGAAAATGTTGTTATTTCATCTTCTAAAAAGTTATTTTCATTTTTTACTCGTATATTAAAATCGAGATATCACTATGAAATTTTATCACGGGTATGACCAGGAACTATATTCTTCCTACAGGAAAACACAGATCCCCTAAACTTAGTGCATGTTTTTATGTATCACTATCACTACCCTAGGCATTTCTACCAAGTTCGTACTGATGCCCCTGATACCTTATATCAGAGTTTCTCAAACTGTGGGTCGCGACCCACTGGTGGGTCGCCAGCCAGTTTTTGGTGGGTCGCGAGAAGATTTTAAATTTTTCTGAATATATGTAGTATTTCTTTATAATTTTTACAAACATGTTATTGACTTTTGAAATTTATCAAATTACCATAGTAAAGGTATATTGAAAATAAGAGTAATAAGAGATATTTGAGAAAAACTACCCTACTTGGTGTTGAAGGGAAAAAGCAATTAATGTAAATATATACTATGTGTGCCACTTTAATGTGCCGATAATGCTTAACTAGTCGGTTATTCAAATAAGATTTGAAAGAAAAATCAGTTTTTCTAAACGTATGACACCCCATCCACACCGGGGGGGAGCAATGCAAATTTTAAATATTTTCTTAGGAAATAATGAAACTGCAATTTATCCCATATTACTAAAAAACAAGTTAAATCTCGGTTTTTAAGGGTCAAATTCCCTTCTTATTGTGGGGCTCATTGTTAACCCACCTTTAAACTATTTAATACGCTCAAATTCAAATAATAACTTTTATTTTCAAAAAAGTTAGTTTATCTTCTACCACGTGCATGATATAGTAATTTAATGTTGTAACGAAATAGTTGGTTAACACCCCCGCAGTCACAAAGTTAAAATACTGTTGGGGAGCAGGAGATAATTAAGTGAAGATGAGGTGGGTCGCGATAGATTTTGTTTCTAAAAAGTGGGTCGCGATGTTCAAAAGTTTGAGAACCCCTGCCTTATATTATATTTTGTAGTGTTACATTTTACATCGAAACGCCACTTCTACTCTTGAAAAATATATTGCCTAATCTTGAATTGTTTTGAGTTCAAAAATAGAATTTCTATTGGGTGCTATAAAAACATATTCGAACCGCTTATTATACTATTTGAAAGCCAGTTGCAATATCTATGAAATGTCAAGAACTCTTTGAATGTTATCATAGAGTTATACCTAGATGTGTTTATATACTCATCCGAGTATTTTTTTCTTTTTTCTTGATATCTAATACACGATTTATAAACGTATTTATATAGGTATGTATTGGTCTCCATAGTTAGTTCCCAAATCTCACATAAAGTGATTAAAAGTATCCTTGTATAGTTTAGTTGAATTGGAAAAAAAATAATCATTGTTACAAGAAAGTTCCTATACTTACTCTAATATTGTTCACATTTTACTTGATTTTGTTTTTTCAAAACCTAAGAAGTCAAGCAAATATTATTCATTAGGTACTATTCTTTAGGTAAAGTAGACTAGCAATTCTTGGACTTACCTATTATTCAGAAATTCCATACATTTATATGTTTTTATAGTCAACCGAATTTTTGGTTCCTGAATAAGAATAATATTTTTTCTTTTGAATGCAAAAATTTAATGTCTGAAAAACTTATGATTTTTATATCTCCCACGCACCACTGCGACACGGTGGATTAAAAACAGTGTCACGCGAAGGCATTGAAGAATTTCCAAAAATGTTAATTGACGGCATCAATGAGATTTCAATTCTAGGTATATATCTTTTTAATTCAGTTCCAATTATTTAGTTTTTCGATTCCATGGATTTTGGTAAAAATATCATAATTTTTGAATAATTCATGTGAGTAAAATCTTTTTTTAGGTCCCTGAAAAATATTGTTGCAGTTTTTTAATTAATTTAGATCAAACTCAATTGGGTAACTTAAAAACTCGTTGGATTATATTTTTACTGAGGTGTTACATGTGTATAACTTTTTCGGGTTGGGGATTTTTTCTTACTTTATTGATTGATCAGGCAATTTGTTAATTACTTAGTTTTGGCAAAATGCATTAAAAGCCCGTCCTGAGGGTGATTTCTTTAATTGTTTTCGGGGGAGTACCCTACATTCAAATTTTTATTACTCGCACTGAAGAAACAATGTTTTTTTGAGTAAAAATATTATAATGTTTTCACTTTTTGTATAGGTTAGAAAAAGTGGAACGCCCAAGTTTCGTAGAACTTTTCAAAATAAAAATTTTGTACCATGCCTTTGACCTATTTAATACATTTTTATACATCCTCATACTCTATAGTTTGTACCATAAATGAATGCAATCGAATGAATAATTCGATATATTGGAAAACTTCTAAAATTTTATTCTTTATTCAAATTTTTTATCGAGAATTTAAGAAATATAACGTAGAAAAGCTGATTTAAAAAAATTGATTAAAAATAAAAAAACAACAATCAAAAAACGTTTGCTTGTTTTTCCCTTTTTCTTTAAAAACTAAAATTCCAGTGTGTTTAACATCGAAAAGTACTTAACGAATTTATATTTAGTCTTCAATTAAACGATCTTAGAATGTCTCGAGTTTTATTTAATTCCAAAACAAAGATTGAACTCATCAACTTTGCAAAGTAATGCTTTTCTATGATGAGACTCTTAAAAGGTTTTTCTGAAAGCTTAAAACAGCTTTCAGAAAAACCTTTTAAGAGTCTCATCATAGAAAAGCATTACTTTGCAAAGTTGATGAGTTCAATCTTTGTTTTGGAATTAAATAAAACTCGAGACATTCTAAGATCGTATTGATACTTCGTATTGATACTGATAAGTGAATGTTTTTGTTTACCCTGTAATGGGAGATAAAAATAAGATTGCATTCAATCATTAAATGTTTTTTTCTTTTAAAATTGGAAAGGATTGAAAGAGAAGTAAAGTTGATAATCATTAACTTTGTCATAAACTAATAACGATGAATCGAATATATTTTTAAAGAAAAGTAAGTAAAAAAATTCAATTTTACAGATGTACTTTTACTGAGTTTGAACTGAGTTAAAATATGTTCTTGGTTCAGTAGAAGATAAGCTACTAATTTTACGAGGAAATTAAAACATTAATCTTTTAAGGGAACCAGGACGTCCAAAACCTTCAAAAATTCGATTTTTTAATTTTTATTTGATAAAATAGTAGGTTTCATGACGATTCCAAAAATGTATAATACATATACCTTTAGGACCGAGATCCCCCAGAAAATGGGGGTACAAGATGTAAACAATCACCACCACTAATGTTCCATTTTAAGTTCTTTTGCATTTTTCTCAAAACCTGTTTTTTTGAACTTTAGGTTAGCTCTTACAAAATTCTAATCAATGAAATTACATGAAACTTGGTACAAATATTCGTTTTATATTAGTGCATTCAGTGAATATCATTTTATACAGTTTATGTTGCAATAATTTTTTTAATTAAGCAAAAATACGAGAAAAAT
The DNA here is from genome assembly GCA_024610705.1 of Tetragnatha versicolor. Taxonomy (NCBI): domain Eukaryota; kingdom Metazoa; phylum Arthropoda; class Arachnida; order Araneae; family Tetragnathidae; genus Tetragnatha; species Tetragnatha versicolor. The sequence continues at coordinate 46,183,942 of JANDEH010000004.1, read as the reverse complement.
CTGCTGTTTTTTGCTGCGTTTTAAAATTTTAAGTTCAGCATTTTTTTTTTTAAAAAAGTATTCATTAAATTGTTTTAAAAATTAGTTCACTAAATTGAATATACATTTCTCTACATGGAAACCTATTTATTTTGCTAAAAAACAACATAGAATTTTCTATATGCTAACCTTTCTAACCCCATCCATCGGAAGACTCGTATGATAATATACTTTTTCGACTTCCTATTTTAAAAAATAATATGATAATATATAATTAATTTTTGTCATTTTAGGATGACAAAAGACTGTTAGTTAACACAACCAATTTTTATTGTATTTGAATAACTTTTACTATATAATTTCGGGTCTCGAAATATTGTAAAATTAGCGTATTTTGCATGGCTGAGAACGTCCTGGTTCCCTTAAAGTGAGTCATAAGTACAGTCTCTAAGGAAATAACTTTATCTTGCCATCTCAGTCATCTTTTTACTATCACTGATGATGTCCATCGAAGTTACGGACGAAATATCTGCATCTGCATCTTCCAGTTTTATCGTTCAATCTATCTGCCAGCTGGGATAGATTTTACTAATCGGACGACTCCGGCCGTGAAAGATTACATGTTTAAATTAATTGAAAGACTCACTCCTTTAATATATAAATTAACGAATCAATGGTATTAATATTTATACTTTTAACAAGACGCTCTAGTCTTTTCTTTAGGTTATTTGCTATTTTTAAACATAAAGTAAAAAAAAAATTATAAATAAAGTGAAAATAAATTCAGCATGATTTCAACATTCAAATCTTGGCAAGATAAGAAGTTTTACATCAATTTAAACCTATTTAAGAAATGGTATGATTCTCTTCCAACTCAATAGGAAATAAACTACTCGTAGATGCTTATTTTTATATTGGTGACATTAAATTCTTCAAAGATTTATTGAAGGTGGTACCTTTCTTTAAAACGTTTTCTTCAAAATCTTTTCTTCGGAAAAATATCAATTTTTAAAATTTCACTTTGAATCAAAGTTTGATATCTTAGCTTTTTAAAACTGTTTGAATTTTTTTAAGTATTGTGGCAGTCAAGATATAGTTAACTTTTGATGTATGAATAACATTAAATTTTCTTTTCCTTGCCTTCTCAAAAACGCATTTTCAACATTTTACTTTTCCTCAATTCAACAAACTGCATTGATTTTTTTTGTAAAACTTTCTCTTAAGATTAGTTATAAAACTTTCAGAACCTCAGGGACAGCACGCCATCTCAAACTTGAAAAGAAGTTCAAGTATTTCAGATTAATTGATTTTTTTTGGCTAAGTTAAAAATTAATTAAATGATTTCCAACAAGTTCTAAAAGGGAATGAAATTATCACATTTTTATATTATATTCCGAAAAACTAAACTCCTGATTTGAAGTACGGAGTTGTTGAAATAACAGATGCATGAATTTTATGCAAAATTAATAATCCTTTCCCTGTTTGGTTGGATGTTTTGATTTTATGGCACAATACCCGCATCATATTTTCCTCTTTTAGACGAACTTCATACCTGTTTACTTTAAACCCACTTACCTTCTCCTTGTTTTAATAAGATATTCCGCAATCTCTTTTGATGAGATTTATCCACCAATGTAACGCCTAATAAACAAGATTTCCCGGTGGATCATAAAGATCTTTGTTTTCATATACTCACCGCCGGCAATAAGTGGAATACTTTCAAAGACATACACGCTTAATTTACTTAGAACATTGGAAATCCTTGTGACAGTGTGTCTAATTCGAGTGCTTAACTTTTGAAACATTCCACTTGTCAATTGACTTCCCAGTAACGTCTCTTAAAATGTTTCATTTGAATGAAAGAAGACATCCTCACATAACCAAGAAGTTTCAGAATAGGAACAATGCATTGACGTTTATTTCTGAAAATTTTTTGAAGCTCAGAATAAGATTTAATTGCAATTGTTTAAATACTTCAGTTGATGTTTAATGTAATTCTAAATCTTTCACAAAATAGTGGTATTTTTTGTAATTCAAGAAGTTGAACTGGTAAGGATGGTTGTTAGATGTTAATGGGTGAAAGGGAAGAAGCTTTTACGATGCCCAAGAGGCTTTATCATCCCTTTCTGAAGTATCTAGGTTTTGGATAGGCTGATTTAGTTCCGACAGTAAGGTAAATTTAATGAGGTAATAACTTAAAGTTTCGGGGAAAAGTTTTGACATAATGATGTAGTACATACTTTTAATTGGAGATAAACATTTTCATTATTTTTTACTTAAAACAGATGAATATCTTTTTTAGTTTTTAAGTGTATATTAATTTTATATTGGGTATGAAATTCTTTAATAGGGGAGGGTAGGGACGATTGTAACACGGGGCAATTGTAACACTTTGATTTCCTCAAAATGAGAGGCTGCCTGGGTGAAAAGGAGAGGACAGTACGTAAAAGTCAGGTGAATGAAAGAATATCAGAGATTGCCAATGCTGACATTTGAGTTGTGGCTGTGTAATTGAGAAAAGAGGGTTTTTCGAGCATCGAAGTAAATTTCTACTTTTGTGTAACTTTCCTTCTCCTGCACTGCAGGTATGAAGCACAACAACACTGATTTTATGTATTGTAATTACATGTATCCTAGTTTTATTCTGCTTAGTTTCAAGATGATACTGTTGTTAGTTTGGCGGAAACCGAGGGTTGAACTAAAAATGGCTACGTGGGGTCGATTGTAACACTTCAGCCGGGGACGGTTGTAACATGTTACATCTGACCCCAATGTAGAAAATAACATGTTTCAAAAGTATTTTCGATGCATTGATTTATAATTCATACTTACCCTTAATATTGGCATATAATTATGAATTTTTACGGTTTTAGGATGCCGAGATCACGTAAAAGGAAAACTGAAAGGTAGCTGATTAGTCTAGAACAAATGGAGGGAGAAGCTGTTGAGGTTTCGGTGTCTAAAAAGTCTATTAGAAATGTTGCTCGAAATCACGATATTTTTCATGTAACATTACACACATTCTGTCAGAAAAAAATAAAAAATGAAAAAACGTAAAGTGGGTTATAATCAACACAATAAAGTTTTCAATCAAGGTCATTAAGAGGAATCATTTTTCGTTCAAAAAATGGTCCCACGTTCGTTGTACTGCAGGGAAATTAAGTTATGAATTCCCTAATTGCCCTTGTGAATAATTATCTACTATTATTTACTCATCAACATTTTATTATTTAAAACTCATTATTTGAGTGAAAAGTTCATTATTTCCATTCTAGTCTATGTATTTAATTATTATTTAACAAGAAAATATAAATTGTTAACAAATTTGAATGATTTTCTATCTATTTTTATGAATTTGTGTTGTGTTACAATCGACCCTTATATGTGTTATAATTGACCTTCAAGTGGGGACGATTGTAACGTTTTTTGATTTTCGATGTTTTATTTACTAAATTGCAATGCATGTCCACCGGGCGGTTTTCATAACAAAATTGTAATTGGGATATATCAACCTATTTTCATACCAATTTTCATAACTCTAACATAAAAAATGGCTTAGTTTGAGATCAAATAAACAATTTTGTTACAATCGTCCCCACCCTCCCCTACTACCTTGTTGCAAAGATACATTATCCAATTGATAAACAGCTATTTGAATTCAAAGTTCTTTCGTAATATGTAAAATTATGGAGTTATTATAAAATGTTAAAGGTTAAAGTTTGTAAAAGAACAATTCTTACGTAACATATTACACAAATCAAAATGTTTTGTTTCTTATCAAGAAATAAACATGTTCCACAAATAAAGAAAAACATTCGCTGAAAATTGAATTACATATAAATTCCATTCTTCAAAATAAAACAAAGGAGGATAAAACATGTTTCACAGTTTAAAAAGCGATATTACAGCTAAAAAACTCAATTTGTCAAATAAAATGATAAAAAAAGCATAAAATAGTAAAAGGAAATAATACAAAAGACACTTTGAAGGGATGGATCAAGAGCAAACATTTGGTTTTAGCTTTAGATTTTTTTTAAATAGAGAGAGAGAAAAGAGGACCTTTCTGAGATAAAAGGTTTTTCTGGAAAGTTACCTGAAATAGAATAAAAGATCAGACGTTGATTTTTGATATGGTTTAAGTAAGAATTCATTATATGGTTCCCCAAAAAGTTTCTAACTTACCCTTGACTAAACTAAACTGTGTTAAAATTTTAATACCTTAAAAAACTGTCATATACTAGTTAAAAACCCCCTTAACTAAACTATACTCTGTTGAAACTTAAAGGCCTTAAAAATTGTCTTAAACTATATCTAATGAATTCATTAAATTGGATTTTAAATTGGAAATGAATTAACTTTGTGTTTAAGTTTTTTGAAAAAACTTATTTTCTAAACTAATTCATTTTCTTTGAAAACTATTTTCAAAGAAACTTTAAGTCGATTAGCAATTAATCACTTCCGTGACTTTTATATAACGTGTAAAGCATGTCAACAAATAAAATCCAAAACATCCTTTAGTTAAATATAGTTTGTTTAAAAGTTCTGAGAAAAAACCTACATTTTTTGTTACCTAAATAAACAATACCAAAGTGTTGCTCAAAGTTCACTGTACCATAAACAAGTGAAAGGGGGTCATGTTAACGTTTTTCTCTGCCCAAGAACGATCATTGTTCTATGTCTTCGTGACAAGTGAATGGAATGTTGGGTCCAATAAATCGATGACAAAGTTGCATCTCCGGAGATGTCATTTTCTGAGGCGATTATTGAATTGCCCTTAATAGAAGATAGAAAAGGGAAAATGGATGGGAACCATAGTGGGAACGCTCCAGTAAGAGTAAATAACAATGTCCCGATAAACTCAAAGAAATTCATAACACTGAAATAACATAGTAAAAACATTTTGTTGGGATAGAATGTCTAAATCACGTTTTTTTAAATATAGGGTACAAGGGTTGTCTAGAAAGAAAAACATTTTTTTCACAATGAAAAAATTCTGTTCAAAATATTTACTAAAAGCCCAATGTTGGTATTTCCTTTGAATCTTACTAAAAATTTACTAGAAAGATTTTCTTGTAAAATTAAAAACAGCTTTTGTACCTAGGGTCACTGCATAAAAGTTTAAAATCACACTAAAAATATTAGTAACAAAAGACACACACTTAAATTTTGAAATGAAATTATTCATTTATAGTCTTATTAAAAAATTACAAAAATTAAACATTTATTTTACTTTATAGTGGGAAAAATTAATACTAAAAACAAGTTGCATACAAAAGCAATTTAACACAAAACCGACTGAAATGCTAACACTTGTGTTAATATGCACAAATGTACACTTCTTGGAAAAAAATTAAATCAATCCCTAATTTTAGAATTTCTCTTACCTTTGAAAAAATAATATAAGACAGAGTTTCTCAAACTGTGGGTCGCGACCCACTGGTGGGTCGCCAGTCAGTTTTTGGTGGGTCGCGAGAAGATTTTTAATTTTTCACAAACGGTGTTATTGACTTTTGAATTATCAAACTATTAGTTGAACTTTTGAAATTATCAAATTACCATACTATATAAAAAGAATAAAAATTTGAAGAAAAACTACACTACTTGGAGTGGAACGGAAAGGGCAATTAATGTAAATACGTACTATGTGTGTCACTTTAATGTGCCGATAATGCAAATCTAGTCGGTTATTCAAATAAGATTTGAAAAAAATATTTTGTGTTTCTCCCCATCCACACTGGGGAGTCAATGCAAATTTTAAGAATTTTCTTTGGAAATGATGCAACAGAAGTAATTTATCCCAAATTGCTAAAAAAACAAGTTAAAACCATGTTTTTAAGGGTCAAATTTAAAATTTTCTCTGGGGGAGTACCCCCAGACCCCCCTTTTTACTGTAGGGATCATTGTTAGACCACAATTAAACTGTTTCATATCCTTGTAACTAAATAGTTGGTGAACACCCCCCAGTCAGAGAAGTTAAAATTCTGTGGGGAGGGGGCATGAGATAATTATCTCAGTTCAGTTAATTATAAATAACTGAAGTCGGTGGGTCGGGTTAGATTTTGTTTCTCAAAAGTGGGTCGCAATGTTAAAAAGTTTGAGAACCCCTGATATAAGAGCTAAGCTTCAAAAAGTAACTTAATACTACCTACGAACAACTATTTTTATCAAACACAAGCCCCAAAATTATCCTGCAGGATTTAAAAAGGGATCATGACAACACATGACGATTGGAATTCCCATTCACCCAGCTAAGAAAGAATACTTTAAATTAAATATTATTTGAATAAAGTTGGGTGGCTCTAGGTACACGGATCTCCCCTACCTGTTTTTGAACTTAAGAATTTCCTTGCCATACTCTTTTGCAGCCGTCCCACAGATACAGGTGGTGGTTAATGCATTCAAACTAATATGAATTTGTTTTTTGTAAATTGGTTGCATAATTTTTTACATAAAAAGTTGTTAATTTCTGGATAACTCTCATGAATTAATGCCGAATTAAAAAATTTTATACACATATAAAAATTATTAATAATAGCCTTTATTAATAAAATTGTTACAGGAATTCAACAATATCTAAATTATTTTTTAAACATGTTTTTCCTTTTCAGTACTAGGGTCCTTCTTTGATTTGTAATACCTCGAATTCTAAATTTTCCTTAACCACAGGTATTAAGATTTAAAAAGACAATAAATACATAAAAACGTTCTAACACTCCCTACCCTTTAAAACTTTAAATTGCGTACAGAAAAGGAAAAGAAAATAACCATAATGATTATGATTTTGGTTGCCTTCTCCTTAAAATTTAATTTTTGTCTCCAATGCCTAGCAATGAAAGCAATCAAAAGAATAACAATTTCAATATTGTGATAAAATATTTATTCAATTCGTCTTAAGAAATAAAATTTTCAATATGCTACATTTCACTTTTTTGAATGAACTCTAATAAGGACATTTTAACAATGGCCTATAACATATAAACTCAAATGCTTATCATCCATTCAAAACTTCAAAAGAATGTCAACCTCCTTCATTTTCCATACTGATGCGTGGGACGTATTTTTCATATCTTCCGTACATGTTTCTGGAAGAAGAAAAGAACATGCTTGAACGAAACGGTAATCACTTCCCAGAGATTGATTCCATTTAGAAACTCAATTTCTATTCAAACAGATGTTAAACATGAATGAAAAGCTAGCTTCTTAAGCTACCTTAAATATATTTATGTTAAGAAAACGAGTTTTCTTCCCGTGTAGCTTTGCTTTTTTAATTAAGTCGAACAAAATGCCCGAAGAAGTCGTCTTTTTTTAACGCGAAAAGAAAAACGACGTTATTGATAATTCATTACCGAAGTTTACTTTCGAATAAAACAGATTTACTTGGAGGAGGCGTTTCTCAAAAAATGATGCTGAGAATGACTATTTTGTTCACGGTTAAAGTTTCAGACACGAATTCTTTTCAGCTGTTTGGAGGAGTAAGAGCATGCGAGAGAGAAAAGAAAAATTATAGCTACGTTTAATAAGGAAAATATTTGATCGATCAACCAAGAAGTGAAAAGAGAAGCCATTGATGTTAAAAAATATAAGAAAATTCATAATGGTTTGTATAAAAAAGTATCTAAAATACAAAAGCATTCCTGTTTTTATGTAATAAGAAGTGAATGTAAAATTGAAACAGGGTATTTTCTATGATCGAGGTTTAAACTATATCTTCATTTTTATACACAGAAGAACACATTTTGTTTAAATTGTTCATATATTCACTTTGGTTATCAATTCTATTTATCTTAAAAATAAATGACTTACAAAACAAAACCAAATACTATCAGCAACTCCAAATCCTCGTTATCTAAATTAATACAATTGTCTTACAATTATATTAATTTCTAGTTCATGTAACGTTTTCTTCTCTACACTTTTAAAACATGATTTAAATTAGTATATCTTTATATTAAAATATAAACGCATAATAAGAATGCATATTTATTAATTAAATAACAGAATGCTTTATGTTTTGGTAGAACATGTTTTCTTTCTTACACGTTTGTAGAAAATATTTGAAAAAACTTGAGGCAACAGGAAATAGAAATTGGTGATATTTAAGGCCCGCATTGTTATCTTTGAGTTGAATTGACAAGAGGGACCAGATTAGTGCCGAATTCTGTGAACAGCTTTTAAAATTCTGTAGAGTAGAGGCTCTGTCTATCAGTTGGGCTTGAAGATGTGAAAAATAGTTTTTGCTAGAAGTTCTGGAATTCGAATCTTCTTACGAAAAATACTATAAAACGGGATTTTTCTTACTAAACTGACTTTTCCCAATAGAAATATATGCATATTGTGTAGTTTTTGTAGTAGGATTATTTTTTTTCAACTTTAAAATTTAATACAGAATGGTTTGACCGTTTTGCACTTCCAAATATATGATAGCAAAGGATTTAAATCATCCCAAAACAGCTGGTATTTCTAAGAAAAATAATTTTTCTATCGATGTTACTGAACCTTTACTTAATTGAATACTAAACATGTCAAATACATTTAAAAATACTGTTTTGTCCTCAAATCAACACCACTTTAGTTGTGTTGTTATACAAAACACTTTAAAACCTTATTGTGTTGTGATAGTGTACTAAATATGTTTGAAAAGTGTTAAAAATGTTATCTATCCAGAAATGTATTCTCCATATTAGTGTTGTAAAATATATTTAGAATATGAAAGTGTTCTTAAAGAAGAAACTTTTTTCTTAAGAAAAACTGTAAGGCTAAGCGCGCACTAGAGACTTTTGTCACTGCGACAGAGATAAAATTATCACCCTGGCTATTGCAAGAAGCTAGAGAGCGCGCACAGGAGACGAGACACTTGGCCGATTGCCAAGAGTCATCTCCATAGAAATGCATTGCTTTCGAGTGACCTAGTGTTTATAGTCGCCGTGACAGAAGTCTCTAGTGAGCGCTTAGCGTAAGGCTAAGCGCGCACTAGAGACTTTTGTCTCGGCGACAGAGACAAAATTGTTACCCTGGCTATTGCAAGAAATTAGAGCGCGCGCACAGGTGACTAGACACTTGGCCGATTGCCAAGAGTCGTCTCCATAGAAATGCATTGCTTTCGAGTGACCTAGTGTTTATAGTCGCCGTGACAGAAGTCTCTAGTGAGCGCTTAGCCTATGGCTAAGCGCGCACTTGAGACTTTTGTCTCGGCGACAGAGACAAAATTGTTACCCTGGCTATTGCAAGAAGCTAGAGCACGCGCACAGGCTACGAGACACTTGGCCGATTGCCAAGAATCTCTCCATAGAAATGCATTGCTCTCGAGTGACTAGTGTTAAAGTCGCCGGCGACAGAAGTCTCTAGTGCGCGCTTAGCCTAAGACCATATTTTTTGTCTGTAATTTTTTAGCAACACTTTGCAACACTATGTATTTCTCACACAACCACTATCGCAATACAATCAGAACGCTTTTAATTGGAAGTGTTCATTATTGTGTTTACTTATTAAAGTTTCATAAGTGTTCCACACTTTTGCAGTGTATGTACTAATAATCTAGTATCGCTTTAGCTAATTTATAACTATTGTTAAAGACTCGGTCGGTTGAAATCTGAAACGACAAAGGCTCAAAACTGCCTGTTTATCTTTAAAACACATGCAGTGTCTTCCGCTGTTGTTTATCTCGTTATTATAATGAGATGGATGTTAAACAAGGAGGGGTTGGGAAGAAAACTGTGAGCAAAAGAAAAATGCATGTGTTCCTTTTTGAGTGAGTGTCTTTCTCAGCTGAAAGTGATAGAAAAGTCGATAGAAGGGAATTAACGATGCGAAACTCCCTACACCACTCTCTGTAAAACTTCCATATGAAATACTGATGTTTTGCTCCGCTAAAAAAACATGGTTTGATATTGTCTTTAAAGTATGTCATGGTTCGCTTTAAAAAAAACCCTTTAAGTCTCAGTTTCCCCAAATTTTACATAGGATTCTATTATAATCTCGGGCGGTCTTGGACTGAAATTGTTTTAAAAACCAAACCTTTTTAATCTTAATGCTTGATTGTATTAATTTTATTTTCGGGAAAATTGAATTCATAGTGTTCATAAACTTTGAGATATTCCCCTTTAGGGTCATAGAAAGAAATATTAAACTATTTTGCTTTCTAAGGTTATATTTTACAGGTTTTTTCCCTGCGGACTGATTGATTTATAATATTTAGAAAACGGGTGCTTAAAGAAGTCGTTTATGTAGAAATGTAAACAAAATGTACTTCTTCCAGGAAATTTTTAGTTAAAAATTTTGTACTAAATTGAGGAGAAAAAAAATTATGACCCGTACTCACCCCCAAGCCATTAGTCTAAATATCCACCCCTTCTCCGTTTACTTAACTATAACCCGACTTTTCCTGTTCTTTATAGGGGATGTTGCTTTCAATGAGGAAGTTGCATGATTTTTTATATTTTTTTAATCGATTCTTCTTGCAAAAATAAGCAACTACCCAAAATTTGAGGCCGATCGAGAAATTTTTTGAAAATTAAAAAAAAATTAACAAAATTTCCCTTTTTAAAAGCGCGTGAAAACTCCAAGAGTTTGGATGTGACGTCATCTTACAATAGGCATTGTTGAAAAGCAATGGAGTTGATGGTATTATTGTTGACGTCATCCTACAGTTTAAACAATAAACGTTTTCAGTCACGTGTTTTTTTCTCGACTTTTAAATTAAAATATTTAATTACCAGTACATTTTTTTGAAAAACTGACTAGATATTTCATTTTACCATACAAAAAACCATACGGAACACTTGTTTGTTTTAGAAAATCTGACACATGCAACTTCCTTATTATTAAAATATCCTTCAACAATATCAAAGAGACTGTATAGTATAACTATTTTTTACCTAGTTTAATGATTTTTTAGTTAAGTTAAAAGATAGTATCACACAATATGAAAACTTAATTAGAAATACTCAGCTAATAAACATTTTTTTGTCTAAAATGCCAAAAAGTTATTCATAATTATAGATGAATAAGATAATGAAATTTTTTTGCCTGTACTCCCAAAAAAAGTTATTGAGAAGATCTTGTAATCAAAGGTAAAATAAAGAAGGTCTAAAAAGGTAAAATTCAGAAAGATTACAAACTTTTTCAAAGAATTTTCTACTTATACTAGTTGAAATTTTTAGAAAAATGAGTTAAAAAGAAATGGAGCATTACTAACTACTTTAAGTACATTTGTTAGTTATCCACTTACCAACAATTCCCTTGTGTTTCTATACATATTACCAATTAAAATGACGAGTACCTAAATAGAGACAACATCGCAAAAATAATTTATTCAGTCATCACAACTAACCCATAAATCTCGTGGTTAAAAACGACCTCAAAGGTTTTCAATCAATGGGTTAAATATTTATAATCTCTTCCAACTATTTCACGGGTTTTTCGGAAAGAGTTAGCAAATGCATTAGGAGCCGTAAGACCTAATGTTATTGCCTCCTATAAGCGATAAAAATAATTCTCTGAACACAAGAGTACAAGGGAGTGGGCTCCAACAGCAGAAAAGTGTGGGTATAATCAGCAGAGAGAAATGGAAGCAAACATTACCGAATGTTCGGTTTTTGTTGTGGTACAATTATCTACCTTCTAATTAAGCCTCGAACGCAGCACGAATGGTTGGGCTGGGTCTTTTCTTATTGTGAGTTCGAGGTTAGGCCAATTAGAGGTTTATAAAGTGGGGTGGAATGTCTAATAAATTAATGTCTAATGTATCCAGGATTCCAACTGGAATGTTCGGATGTAACTACTATAAAAAGTCTTGTTTAACTATAGTACATATTATATTAGGTATTTAGGAACTGAATACCCCAAAATATCTCTTCAATTATAGTACGGGAGCTGGCGTTAAAATGAAAAATTCATCTGCTCGTACACGATTTTAATATGACAGGACAGTGTTAGTGGTGCTGATCACGGAATAGAGCGTCAGCGTCAGGTAGCGGTGGGTTGAGCGTCGGGAGGGAGTCAAAGTTGCAAAAAAGTAAAAAAATAAATTCATCTGCTCGTGTTTGAAACTTGGTGGAGATGGTAGTTTAGGCCTTCCTGATTACAAAAATGACCATCAGCTGGCTGGGTGGCCGTGGAATGACCATCAGCTGGTCACGTGAACTTGCAAACAAAAAATTTATCTGACAATGCATGGAACTTGGTAGGGTTGTCATGTTGTCAATCTCTATTACATGAAGTAATAACGAGTTACTAGTCTTCAACTTACACTAGCAACTCATGAAATAATGTGTGTTGTACTAGTAACTCGTTATTATTTATGTAACAAAGATTGATTTCCTACCAAGTTTCTTGTTTTGTCAGCTAAATTTTTTGTTTGCAAGTTCACGTGACCAGCTGACGGTCATTCCACCGCCACCCAGCCAGCTGACGGTCATTTTTGTAATCAGGAAGGTCTAAACTATCATCTCCACCAAGTTTCATACGCGAGCAGATGAATTTCTTTTTCTTTTTTTGTACCTTTGACCCCCTCCCCACCCTCAACCCACCACTACCTGACCAGCTGACGCTCGATTCCATGATCAGCACCACTAACACTATCCTATAAAATTAAAATAGTGTACGAGCAGATGAATTCTTGAAATTGAACGCCAGCTCCCGTACTATTAGCTTATAGTGCATTAAATTAAGATTAGTTTTTTTACTTGAAAATATAGTTTTAATAGAGTTAGAGTGATATTTTTAATTTATTGTTTTTTAATGGCAGTTAAGTTCTTATGCTATTGCAGCTAATTTTTATTTTTTAAGTAATTTTTAATATAGAAATTATTCAATGTTTGATAGGGTATAGTGTTAAAATACTGGATGTGATAATGAGAAAAACTGACTTTTAACTTTATAATTATGTTTTTTTTGTAACTTTCAATTTTTAAAACTTGTGCTTACATGAAAAGTAATATTACTGTGGAAAGCCTACCTATATTTTCATAGGAATTGTTAAATATGCTTTTCAATGTCTAGCTGTAGTTTGATAGTATTTTTTAGACAAGCTAGTTATCATATGATCATATGATTAGATTATCATATGATTATGAGCTTTTTGTTCGAGAATGTGCCACCAACATTCCTCTACAAAAGTTTCAAATTTCATAAATTTCTATCAAGTAGCTTTTGTGTTATGAGAGTTCAAAAATAAAATTTTCTGAAACAGCGGCGGTGGAGACAGTAACTTTTTTTTAAATATAGAGAGATTCACTTCTTGGTTTTATTTTAAATAATTCACAACAAATCTTTCATTTTATAGTTACCTTTTTTGAGTTATCATACTACATTTCGGTTTATTGATTGTAGATCTCTAACCCTTATTAGTCATCGTTTAAACACAGCTTTAAAATTGATCTCAAGAAATCAATTTAAGTTTAAATCAGCTTAGTGGATATATATTTTTCTGTAGTATTAGTAAAGTATGTTTAGACACAACTTCTCAAAGGTTTTCAGTTATATTTTTAGATGATATTTTAAAATCGGCCATAGATTTAATAGTTAGCCATCAGAAAACTATTAATAAATAAATGTTAAATATATTGCACTATTTTATGTAATCAAGAACTATGTTTTCGATATAAGCTTTGCCCTTTATGTATTTCCAAAATGAAACTTATAAATCATAAACATCTTTTTGGAGATACTTATTTGATGGAAAAGTTTTCTGTATTGAAAAGGTTTCATTATTAAATTTATTTAAGTTTGCTGAGATATTTGGTATAAAGTTTCCTAACTTGAGACACGGGTGTTTTTTTCCCAATTCAATTGATTTTACCAGACGCTAGACGAAACATAGTAACAAAAAATAGATTAGACTACCATTGATTTATTAGTTGTCAGTTAAATCTATTGTTGTGTCTCAAGTGGCTTCTGCTGAAAAATTTTCTCATTTATTCTAAAATATATCCTCATTTATTATAAAAAAGATTTATATGGATGTCCAGGTTTAACTTATTATAAACTATGTTTGTGATAAATTAGGTCATTATTTATGAATCCCCCATTAATTGAACGTTACATAAATTTACTGCACTTTCCGTGGTTACGAAACAAGTTATCAGTCATGAAAAGATTTGGTCTTATCTGCTTACCAGTGATGTAGTAAAAATTCTATGTTGGTTAAAGTTTCAAAAAAAGTATAGTACCAGTTGTTATAGAAAACAATTTAAACGACTCTACCATAGCAATAAATTACTTTGTGAAGTCTAAGTCAGTTTCGAAAATAAGAGCAATTTGTTATTTTCTTTGAAAATCCCCTTTTTTTAAACATTTGATAAGATGTGGAACTGAAGAGTTAAGGATGTTATCGAGGTTAATAGAATAAGATAAGGTTGGCTCTTCACATAGAGATGAAAATCCGACTGACGTATGCTCTTCCATCCAAATACGTAGTTCCTCGTCATAATGACCAATCCGCAATAACCAATCACTTTTATTATGGGCGTGACTTTGGTATGAGTTGTTCTGCGCGGTATAGGTTAGGGATTTTTTGATAAAATAAGAGGGATATTGGATCTTTGATTCAACAGGTTCAAGTTTGAAATAGTGTAGCATTTCAGGTAAGAAATCAAAAAGTGTTTTCGATTTAGATTGAGTGATTGAATAAATATTATACGAGGGTTGTTTTTTAATTAACTTCCGTTTTTCTGCTGAAAAGAAAGTATTAGGAATTTCAAAATAATTTTGGTACAGGTAGTTAGATACATCTTTCAGGTTCAATTTGCCACTTAACTGAATAAAATCGGACATTTTTTCTATTTTTTATCGATTTTACAAGCGCGCTCCTCGAACTATTTTCCCGCCAACCCATAGAGAATTTCGGCTTTTTTTCTCCCCTCGCTCCGTCCGCGATCACCTGCCCTATGTTAATGTCTAGTCGCGGACGGAGCGAGCGGAGAAAAAACGCGAAATTCTCTATGGGTTGGCGGGAATATAGTTCGAGAAGCGCGCTTGTAAAATCGATAAAAAATAGAAAAAATGTCCGATTTTATTCAGTAAAGTGGCAAATTGAACCTGAATAATGTATCTAACTACCTGTACCAAAATTATCTTGAAATTTCTAATACTTTCTTTTCAGCAGAAAAACGGAAGTTAATTAAAAAACAACCCTCGTATTTCGCTGTATAGGTTAGGGATTTTTTGATAAAATAACAGGGATATTTGATCTTTGATTCAACAGGTTCAAGTTCGAAATAGTGCAGTATTTCAGTTAAGAAATCAAAAAGTTTTTTCGATTGAATAAATATTATATTTCCGTGTAATTATCTGTGGCTAATTTGAAGATGCACACAAAAAGTACGTAGTTCCAGATACATAAGAAATTTATTGATTGATTTCTTGACATCAGATATATTTAGAAATCGGGAGGGAGGATATATATTTGGAGAGGTGTAATACAACTAAATATTTAATCTTTGAAGGGATCTTGATATAAGCTCGCTTGTTTATTCTCGTTTGTTATTAAAAACGTGTAAAATGTCTCGTTGCGCAGTTTCAGTTTGTAAAAACTATTGGCATAAGACTCGAAATTATGTTTCTTATCATCGGTTCCCGAATGATCCTTATATTCAAAATATTTGGATTGAAAAGTGTCCTACGGAAGACAAAATTAATCTTAAGTGGCTGCTCTACAGCTCTATATTTCCCCGCATAGTATTTTAATCCCTTTCTACTCAAGAAGAAGCTACGCGATTTCCCTAAGTAACCCTGATTGGTCAGTCCGCTTAGTTAACACGTCAAAGTTTCAACGCCTACCATCCAATTACGTCATCTTGGAGGGTAAAAATTCTGATAGCCTGATGGGCCCCCCGTAGGATGTTATAGTTTTCCAAGAGGATAATAAGGATAAAAGGATAATACAACGTGTTTCAGATAAATGTTTCATAACTTCTTGGAGGCGTAGGGCACACTTGGAAAACTCAGAATAACATAGGAATGGGGTCGGAAATGAACCCCTCTGAAAGTAGGGGTTTTTATAAGTGAGTCTGGGAAATTGACTTTTTAAGATCGAATTAAAACAATCGGATAAGGATAAAAGTTTTCTTCCGGGCAATTAGGCCGTGGTCGAAAAGTAGATGTTAAAAGTCCAAACGTTTCGTCTGCAACTTTGGCAGACATTATCAATGGAAATAAAAGGCTAAAAATTTAGAAAGTCAAAATTAAAATTGATTCAGGAATTAAAATTGATGACAATCGATTTAGGCATTTATTCCATAAAACCAATTTAAGAACTGAACTTCCAGCTCCTTACCGGAATCGAACGATTTGGCTGATTTAATCCAATATAAAACACTGAGCTGTAAAACAAACTGGAGTGACTAGTGAGCGTTTTGAAACCGCATCACACCACGGAAAGGATTTCCATCTTCTTTTAATTTTCCCCATCTGTTAGCCCAGTTGTATACACAGAATGAAACGACCATTCTAAATTTTGCTCATAATATTTTAAAAAACAGGCATGGGCGGATTAAAAGGGGGTCATGCGGGGATTGCCCCGATTGCTTCTAGCCCCGAATGCCCCGATTGCTGCGAGCAATCTGGGCAATTTAACCTTCCGCGCCGGCACGTTTGGTCGCTTGTTATAGTATCGGAGGTTGTCACTCCAGTTTGTTTTATAGCTCAGTGATATAAAAAGGTTGCGTGCCAATTTCTACTGTGAAGTATACAACTTCCCATGCCCACTTAAAAAAAACCTAGTTCTTTAGGGGTGCATTTCCAACCCCTCATTTCTATGTGATTATGAGTTGTCCAGGTGTGCTTTACCCCTCCTAGAAATTATGAAAAATTTATCTGAAACATTCTATATAGAATATAGATAGATTAAGAGTTTGACTGATCTTAAGTCGGATTTGATTTAAAAAGCATTTTCAATTCAAACTAAGTTGACTATAATAGAATGGAAAATAAAATCAATCATTTCATATTTTATCCCGTAATTATAAGATTCACTGAAAGTTGGTAATAGGGATAATGTACAATTAGAACGGGTATAAGATCCTTTTAGATATCTTTTTCGTGAGCAATAACTCCTGTCGTTTTGGTAACCACTTCTTTTTATGGTAATATTAATATAACAAGTTATTCTTTGCAATCTTTAATTTTAAACAGAATTCAATAAATTTAGAAAGTTTTTTTAAAAAAAAAAGAGTTCCTTAAAATTTAGTCATCAGTATAATGTTATTTTTTTAGATTTTTTATTATTCAGAACTAGTAGATGAACCATATGAACGACAGTTTATTTTGACCGGAAGTTGACCACCGCGCGATGTATATTCCATAATATTGAAGATAAATCGTATTTTCGGATACATAGGCGGAATTCTCCGTAACATTTTTGATGTCACACAATTGAACTCGTCTATAGAAATTGTTTGTGAATATTTTTTAACACTTAACACAAATCTGAAGATATCCATAACCAGCATTGAATTCATAAAGTATTTCTTTTGTAAAGCAAACACTAAGAACTCTGCATTATTCAGACATAATCCTATGACGAAACATATCCGCTTATTCATACCAACAACGATTTAATATCTTTGGAATTCATCCTTCCGATACCAGTCTTTACCAGAGATAAGCCCAGGTCCTTCCATGTCTTGAGTACACGCTATAGCAATGATTAGCTTGTCGTTATTTCCAGTTGGTCTCTTAAGCCTTTTTGTAAGGCGATTACTTCAACAGAACGCGAATGGATTATCTCCTTTTGCAGTGAGTAGATGGATTTTGACTTGGAGAGCATGTCGTTTCAATTTAACAAACGGAAATGTTATGGATAGGGGCCTGATTGTTTTGAAAACAGACTGGAGGAGATTGTATGTTTCGAATTCTAAATATTCCGTGAAAATCGAATAGAGCTGTACATCTAAAGAATATTTCAGAGAAAAGGGGATGGAGGGTTTTAAATATGTATCCTTTTACTGTATTCCATAAGTCCATTAGAGTATTATTCCTTGATTGGCCAAACAATTCTCAGATATAAATATAAGGATACTTATAAGTTTGAAAATTAAAACAAATATTTTTATAAATAGTTTGTTTACACTCAAAGTTATGAATAGTCTCAAGCATGAAAATTAAAATGTTTCTCATAATTGCATTTGCAACTCAAGAGTTAAAGAAAACTATTCCTTAAAAAGTTATCCTCCAATAAAACCGACGTAAAAGTTCCCCCAAGCTAAACTTTCCATCTTATCTGAATTTCCTACCTTGTAGTAGATTCATTTAAGAAGTATTCGGATTGAGTCTATGACTGGGTAATACGAGTGTAACTTATTTAGGGAACTCAAGATCCTATTCATTATAAAACGTAAAGACAAAGGAGTTGTATCTGAGAAGTAAAACCTTTTATCTCGAGATTTCTAATGTTCGGTACTTCTTTCACATTTTTTTTAATGCATCAACTTATTCCTGGATTACTCAAATGAAATTTCTCGATGCAATTTGTTAGAACTTACTAAAGAAAAGAAATACTTTTGCCTGAATTCCTTCTTCATGGTTCCGGGAGAAATTGGAAGTGCTTTTATAACGAGAAATAGAATGAGATAGCTAAAAGTGAAGAATTCTCAGATTCGGATTATATGAATATGTTAGGGGCAATGTGATGAATCGGGCATTATTAATAATTCCCGAAAGTGGAAGAGGGCAATGTGATAAATTCAATGGCATTTATCAATGAAATTTATCCCTTTGCCCGCCTCCACTCTTGGCATTATTAATAATGCCCAATTAATCACTTTGCCCGTAACCTCTATAGTCTATACTAAGTAAAAGCATACAGTAATTCTAACGCCCTTATTACTTTTAGAATATCATTTGTGAAAAATAGAAAATCCAATGAAGAACAATTCCTTGTTTGTAATTTAAATAATCAAAAATCAGAGTTCTGCTGATGTTACTTTTAACATTTAAGAATGGCATGTAAGTTCTCTTCTTGTAGTTTTTCCCCATGAAAGTTATATTTTATTGAATATCCTATCATTTCTTCAGCCATACTGTCTCACTAGTCATGATTCATTGCATTTATCCTTTTATCTGACATAAAAGGATCATAGATAAGACACATCATTCAAACTTATGGAAGAGTACAATGGCATAATATGGCCAAAAATGTTTAACCTATAAAAGAAAAATTGATCAGTCCTCTTAAAATTTTTTGAGAAAACGTAAGCATGTGTATTTAGAAATTTTGTTTCTTTTTCGCCATGTAATTTGAAATGAAAAATAAGGATAACTGCTTTTCTATATCCATATAATTTATGTAAATGTATTGAATTTAATAGATTTCAGTATCTCTGAATTATAATTCGCCTGCTTTAAGATTGGTTTTTAATTAAATGTGCATTAATCTTTTTTTCCGAAATACTTTAATACGCTCCCCTTTTAAACTTATTTTTAAAAACAGTATCAACTAACATTTTAAAACAATGTTTGACTCCTAATATGTGTAGTGTATGCTTATGATGTTTATATTTTGAAATCGTTTTACTGATCTTATGATACTTTTTATTCCTTATTTAGGTAATATACATTAGGGTGGGCCGAAAACACACTTTATTCTTTATTCATGTTCTAATAGTGCGGAAAGGGTGCCACTTGGGTCGAATAAGGAGGGTGTAAAATATCTTTTTGATTGGATGATATCTTAGGCTCCCGCATCGCACTTAAAGTTCGAAAATATGGATGACTTTTTTACAAAACAACAAAAAAATCAAAGATTAAACTCTCAAATATTGTTCATGATTTTTTTATGAGTAACTAATATAGTTATAGACATAATGTTTCAGGTTCCATTCTTTTATCACTCTTGCTTTGTTAGATATAATTTTTTAATGTTCAAAGAAATCTTGTAAAGTTGTTTTTCCTGCATTTTTATAAACAGCTAATAACTCTAGAACTATACAACTTAAAAACCTGAAATTAGTCCCATTCGGTTCGTAAATTTTTTGTCTTTCATTTGATGTGCATAACGACCATCATTTTCAAAAAGTGTTTTTCAAAATTTAAAAAAAAGTGAAAAAAAATTTTATAAAAAATTTTCTTGAAAAAAATTTAAAAGCCTTTTAACTCATAAAGTGAAAAATACTACCAAATTTCAAGTTGAAAATAAAATTTAATCATGTATAAAAAAATATAAAAATTCGAAATTTAGGCAACTCCTTAAACAATCTCCAAAATTATACAGCAATGAGCGATTCACTCATGGAAAATTCATAAAGTCGCTTGAGGGTGTTCATATGACTTAAAACATGTAAAAAATGTCACATAAATGTCTGAAAATACGACAATTAACATATTCGGTACAAAACCTTACAGAGCTGATTTTCAACTTTCAGTTAATTCAATTTGCATTAATTTTAACTGAATATTCCTGAGAAATGTGTTTATATCCAATTTTTTATGTTCTAAAACTTTTGATTTGACTTTTTAAAAGTAAAAACAATTAGATATAAACATAATTCTTAGGAACTTTCAGGAGTAATGCATGCAAATTGAATTAACTTAAAGTTGAAAATTAGCTGTGTAAGGTTTTGTACCGAATATGTTAATTGAGGGCTTCGGGGCAAGAACCGGGTATCTCCACATTGAAATCAAGTTTATTCTAAGTTAGATTCGCCAGTTCAGCAATACACTGCCAATTAATGCAACCCTAAAATATGCTACTTTCTTGCTTGTCCTTTTTTATGGCTAACAATAATTTGGCGTAACTCTGATTAATCGCCAATTCTAGCAGCTGGTTACTAAATTTCACAGATTCAGCCCATTGAAATGTTTACCCAAGCGTAACAAACGTTCAAGATTCGTCCAATTTTCGTCATGTATAGCCAAATTTCGTTTACATCTAGTAGCAATTACGTAAACTTGACATATTTGGTATGAGCTGTGCTGCTAGCCTACTAGGGATAGACAAAAATCTTGCGCTCATTTTAGCTATCGTCGAGACTCACTTAGAACTAACGCCGCATTCAATTTTAGTTTTTGTAGAAACAACTGAATTTGACCAACTTTATAAGGGGATGGGGGTTTTAGGTTGATGATTTAGGGTAATCAATAAGAGGGGGTTCTTTTAGAACTGTTGCACCGAGTATCTAATCTTCATTGAATTACACTGAAAACCTTTCACGTTTTTACAACTTTGGGATGGTAGACCTGTTATGCGATCTAAATTCCTTCTATTTTATAATATTTACTTAATATCGTGTGCTTTTAGGGTATAAAATATCATGCTATGCTCTAATTCACTTTGAAATTTTAGGTATTTTAAAACCAAACTTTAAGTTACATGGTGCGAAACATTGATAAAAATATTTTAAAATCATGAAAAAATTAAAAGTGGATTTGAATAAAATTATACAAAATTAAAATTAAAGGAAGTTTAATTTTTGTAAAAAGATCGAAGGTTTTGAAAATGTTAGTGGACAAAAAGTAAAGATAATAAACTTTATAAGAAAATTAATTCCCGTTTTTAAATGGAAGAGTTCACAGAAAGGTTTTGGTTCTGACTTCACTCATTGAGGTCATTTAATAAGCTCCGCCCATTGACTGGAATCAAACCCTGTGAATCAATCCCTGGACTAATGGGAAAATTCAATTTCAAAAGCACAGATGGTTCATTTTAAGAGTACAAGGATTACTATAACTCTTGGCAAGTAATTGAACAGTTTCTAATCCCGTACTTACTCCAATCGTTATACAGGGTGTCCCATAAATAATGGGTCACACTTCTAGGGTGGATAGTAGACACCTAGACGAGTCAGAATCACATAGGGTTTGGGGGTCCCAGACCAAATCCCAAGGAGTTAAAAATGGAGCGACACCCTAAAACAATTATTGAAAAATTCAATTTGTAGAAGAACTACTATTAGTAAAAATTTAACCATGGTCTCAAATTTTGTGGTTTAATATGATTTTTAAAATTATGCTGAAAGTTTTCACTTTAAAATTTTTTTCTACGAAAAAAAGTCAAAAAACCACAAAAAAATGTAAAAAATATGCCAAAACTTTATTTTGTATTTGGAAATCCTTTCTTTTGATTTGATTATCTGAAAGATCATATTTTAAAACCCTTAAGTCCAAAGTTTCATGTAAATACCATCAATATTAAACGCTTGAGATCCTGTTAAAGTTTGTATTTTGAGTGCGAAAACAGCTCCAGAAAAAGAACGTTCAGGGAGAATCTACGAGTTAAGGATAGATAATCGCTAACTTTCTTTTCTCTCCCAGTTTGGCGAAACATACCAAGCTCCTACAGATCGCCAAGACAGCTTGGGCGATTTGTTGTTGGCGAAAGTTGGCGAGGAATCTCGTATCGCAAATAATGGCGAGAAATTTAGCGAGCATCAATCCGTATTTCGTAGATTTTCCCTCAACGTTTCTTTTCTGTATCTGTTTTCGCAAGCAAAAATCAAACTTTAATTAGATCTCAAGCGTTTAATATTGATGGTATTTACGTGAAACTTTGGACTTAAGGGTTTTCAACTATGATCTTTCAGATTATCAAATCAAAAGAAAGGATTTCTAAATACGAAATAAAGTTTTGGCAGATTTTTCACATATTTTTGTGGTTTTTGACTTTATTTCGTAGTAAAAAAATTTTTAAAATGAAAACTTTTACAATGATTTTAAAGATCATGTTAAACCACAAAATTTGAGACCATGATTAAGTTTTTACCAATAGTAGTTCTTCTACAGATTGAATTTTTCAATAATTTTTTTGGGGTGTCGCTCCATTTTTAACTCCCTGGGATTTGGTCTGGGACCCCCGATTCCTATGTGATTCTGACTCGTCTAGGTGTCTACTATCCCCTCTAGAAGTGTGGCCTACTATTTATGGGACACCCTGTATAGAAACCCTAAACAAACACCAACGTTGAAGACGTCGCCAAATATTTTCCGAAAGTGAATTTGAGTCGAAAGTGGAGATACCCGGTTCTTGCACCGAAGCCCTCAATTGTCGTATTTTCAGACATTTATGTGACATTTTTTACATGTTTTAAGTCATATGAACACCCTCAAGGGAGTTTATGAATTTTCCATGAGTGAATCGCTCTTGCGTATAATTTTGGGGATTGTTTAATGACTTGCCTAAATTTCGAATTTTTTTATTTTTTTATACATGATTTAATTTTATTTTCAGCTTGAAATTTGGTAGTAATGTTCATTTTATGAGTTAAAAGGCTTTTAAATTTTTTTCAAAAAAACTTTCGAAAAAAATGTTTTTATTAAATTTTTTTTCACTTTTTTTAAATTTTGAAAAAAACTTTTTAAAAATGATGGTCGTTATGCATATCAAATGAAAGACAAAAAATTAACGAACCAAATGGGACTAATTTCAAGCTTTTAAGTTGTACAGTTCTAGAGTTATTAGCTGTTTAAAAATGCAGGAAAAACAACTTTACAAGATTTCTTTCAACAATAAAAAATTATATCTAACGAAGCAAGAGTGATAACAGAATGGAACCTGAAACATTATGTCTATAACCATATTAGTTCCTCATAAAAATCATGAACAATATTTGAGAGTTTAAGAGGCAGATTTTATAAGGAGCGGGCAGAAATGCGGGGGTCATTATTGTGACCATTTTTGATTTTGATGAAATTTTTATGATGGATACTTCTAATGATTTTAGAATACCCCTATTTTTTCTTTTTCCCGAAAAAAATTTTTTCGGCCTACAAAAATTCTCAAAGTTGGTCGCGACCCGGTATTTTTTTCGAATCGACATATCTTTGTACAACATTTTCTCAGTGCATTGAGGGTCAACCAAAGTAATTCTTGCGGTAACAACATGTCCTTAGATAGCTTAATCAAATTCTTTTGTGAATTTCATGGTTCACCTTCCCTGCAAACTGGAAGGGTTCGCCAAACTTTGTCGAAAAAAATGAAAAAATGCCAAATTCGAGCCTTTATTGACCCCAGCATTGAGGGTCAATCACAGTTTTGAGGGTTAAAGTGTGTAGTACTGCTCAGTATTAACTTAATCAGCCCATTGGTTGTATGGTTAACCCTCATGGCAGCAGAAAAATGGCTACTTTCGAAGCTATCAAAACAAAAAGAGGTCATTTTGGTGACCCCGTATTTCAGAGCATTGAGGGTCAATCAATAATTCGAAATATACGTTTCTTAGTACAATACCTCTACTTTAAGAATCAGTTGACAAACCTATGGCGTCTCGATCTGTGATCAAGTGAGATTGATTTTTGTAACTTAAAAAATGGAAAAAAAGGTCATTTTGGGGACCCTGTATTTCAGAGCATTGAGGGTCAATGACGAACTGGAAATATGCATTTCGTAGTATGAGACCTACCCTTTAAGAAACAATTGACAGAATTATGGAGTCTTGACCTGCGATCACGTGAGATTTATTTTTGTGACTACAAAAACGGAAAAAAAGGTAATTTTTGGGATCCTGTATTTCAGAGCAATGAGGGTCAATTACGAACTGGAAATATGCATTTCGTAGTATGAGACCTACCCTTTTAAGAGACAATTGACAGAACTTTGGTATTTTGCCCAGCGGGCACGCCTAAGACTTACTTTTCTACATAGCGAACACATAAAATATGTGATGCTTACAATTAGCTTTGTAGGTTGTTTTCAAAAATTATTTTCAAATTACATTTGGTCTTCCAAAGGAAATACCACCAAAAAATAAACCATATAATGAGATTTAATTTTTATTTGAGCAGTGATTTAAGACAATTTGAAAAACATTAGCCTTAAACATATAAAACAGTAAAATATTTCAAAGAATAAGTTTTAACAAAAATAAACACAAAAAAGGTTATTTCTCCCAAGTTATTTCATCTTCTTTAATCTTTGAAATTATCTTTTTGATTTCCCCAACAGCTTCAATACCGAAATACTGAAATAAAATAAAAATATAAATGAACCTTAGATTTGCAGATGATAAAAGAAAAAATTACAGTAGAGCAATGTTTCCCAACATTTTCCCGTCTGTGGCCCAGCTAAGCCTTTCTAAATTGTCTATGCCCCCACTTCATTTTTTTTCAAAAATCTTTGAAAGTGTATAAAATCTGGTTGTCCATGCCCCACAAGGTGACAATTTGGTTAAAAGTTTTCAAATTGACCCCCCCTAGAAAAACTTATTGCCCCCCGATGGGGCGTACGCCCCACGTTGGGAAACACTGCAGTAGAGATAAGAAAAATATGCACCTCGTCATTCAAATCTTCGTCGGTCATAACCTCCATTTCCATCGTTTCTGGTGGCTGCAGTTTCCCAGATTTTATTAAACTATTTCAACTTCATTAAACTCGAGGGTTTTAATTGATTAATTAATTTAATTAATTGTCTTCTCTTCTTAAATCACTGTTCAAATAAAATTTTAACCTAATTTTATGGTTTATATTTCGGGGGTCATCCTCATTGACCCTTATGCACTGAAATACCGAATCCCCTAAATTACGTTTTTTTTCGTTTCTTTAGTTACAAAAATAAATATCGCGTGCTCTCAGGGCAAAATACCAAAGTTCAGTCAATTGTCTCTTAAAAGGGTAGGTCTCATACTACGAAATGCATATTTCCAGTTCGTCATTGACCCTCATTGCTCTGAAATACAGGATCCCAAAAATTACCTTTTTTCCGTTTTTGTAGTCACAAAAATAAATCTCACGTGATCGCAGGTCAAGACTCCATAATTTTGTCAATTGTTTCTTAAAGGGTAGGTCTCATACTACGAAATGCATATTTCCAGTTCGTCATTGACCCTCAATGCTCTGAAATACAGGGTCCCCAAAATGACCTTTTTTCCATTTTTTAAGTTACAAAAATCAATCTCACGTGATCACAGATCGAGACGCCATAGGTTTGTCAACTGATTCTTAAAGTAGAGGTATTGTACTAAGAAACGTATATTTCGAATTATTGATTGACCCTCAATGCTCTGAAATACGGGGTCACCAAAATGACCTCTTTTTGTTTTGATAGCTACGAAAGTAGCCATTTTTCTGCTGCCATGAGGGTTAACCTTACAACCAATGGGCTGATTAAGTTAATACTGAGCAGTACTACACACTTTAACCCTCAAAACTGTGATTGATCCTCAATGCTGGGGTCAATAAAGGTTCGAATTTGGCATTTTTTCATTTTTTTCGACAAAGTTTGGCGAACCCTTCCAGTTTGCTGAGAAGGTGAACCATGAAATTCACAAAAGAATTTGATTAAGCTATCTAAGGACATGTTGTTACCGCAAGAATTACTTTGGTTGACCCTTAATGCACTGAGAAAATGTTGTACAAAGATATGTCGATTCGAAAAAAATACCGGGTCGCGACCAACTTTGAGAATTTTTGTAGGCCGAAAAAAATTTTTTTCGGGAAAAAGAAAAAATAGGGGTATTCTAAAATCATTAGAAGTATCCATCATAAAAATTTCATCAAAATCAAAAATGGTCACTATAGTGACCTGCCCGCTCCTTATAAAATCTGCCTCTTAATCTTTGGTTTTTTTGTTGTTTTGTAAAAAAGTCGTCCATTTTTTCGAACTTAAAGTGCGATGCGGGAGCCTAAGATATTATCCAATCGAAAAAATATTTTACACCCTCCGTATTGGATCCAAGTGGCACCCTTTCCGCGCTATTAGAACATGAATAAAAAATAAAGTGTGTTTTCGGCCCACCCTAATATACTACATGTAAATAAAAATGAAACAATCCGTAACCATTTGAAATATTGCGAGAAAAAAAATTAAGTGTGAATTGAAGACAAATCACCCTACCTAGTCTGTAACAGAAAAAAGTGTCTTCTGTTCAGCAACATAAAACTCTTCCTAACTTAACAATAGAATATATTTTAAAAACTATTTTTTAAACGTATTGTTTAGTTTAGATTAAAGACAGAAATTAAACTTTTCTCAATCTAAGTATATATTTTTAAAGTCCAGAATAACGTTGTTAAGAATAAAATGCTGTGATTGAATGTTCTTTTCTTCGAAGAAATCAATAGCAAATGTTAACCAGTGAATTTCAGGTCAAACATTTCTAGCAAAGAAATCTACTATCCAAAAGAACATAAATTGATTTTCTATTTTAGGCCCAAACGACATTTTCCTCAACCTGTCATTTACAACCTCTAGGAACATGTGAAGCTCCTCTCAATCATTATCTACTCTTGAAAACATCATAAGTCTCCAAAACCACATCAGACTTTCTACTCAACACTCAAGAACTCTTGGATAATTCCATACTTCATCCGGACATGTGACACACTTCACCATGAACATCAGCTGGTCTGACGTCAACATCCTCCAGTCCCTAATGAACCTGTCCTCCTCCTCGGACCCCCTGATGGACACAACCCCCGAAGTGTCCACCTTCGCTTTTGTCACAGAAGGGGCCCTGATCACCCTCATCGGCTGCCTGGGAGTCATAGCCAACCTGGTCACTCTCGCCGTGCTGTCCCGGCCACAGATGCGGTGTTCCATTCATTGCTTTCTGCAGACGTTGGCTGCTTTTGATTGCGGGGTGCTCGGAAGTGCCCTGCTCACCTACGGGCTCAGTCGGCTTGGGAGTAGAATCACCTGTTTGGCGGGATATGCCACTGATGCGGCACCTTTTGTCATCCCTATTGCGTACCCAATTGGGTTGATAGCGCAGACGGGGTCCGTGTGGACTACTGTGGCTGTGACCGTTGAGAGGTAAGTGTCATTTACCTTTTTTTAGAGATTTAGTGTGCTTCTATAGTTTTATGATCGGCTCGACAACGCTTCTTCGGGCAGTGGATATCTCTCCAATCTCTTTGTGTGGTTAGGTAAGGTCAATTAGCGAACAAAAGAGTTACCCTCCTATAAAGGGGATTCCAGGGAAAACCCCCAACCGCACAAAGAGATGGGGGAGATATCCACTGCCTAATAAGTGTTGTGGAGCCTATCCTAAGGGTGCATCTAAAGTTTTATTACCCAGACGACCGTGAATCAGCGAACAAAAGATAGTTCCCCCATCTCTTTGTGTGAGCATACGGGGGCAATCGCTGGAACTCTTTTGTTCGCTGATTGACGGTCGTCCTGGTAGTAAAACTTTAGATGCACCCTAGACGCACGCTTAGGGTATTTCCAAGTAAGGGACTTTGCTAAACTTTCATTGCCCCAATCTTTTTGTGGGGTTAAGGGGTTTCCCCTAGCACCCGCTTCAGAGGATGGGGATTCTTTTGTTCTCTAAATGACCCAAAAAGAAAGAGTGACAATAAAACTTTCCGTTGTGAAACTCTAGAGAGACTTTTACAACGGCCAGAGCAGCCCTTCTTCAGGGGGTAGGGGGATAAAAGAACTACAAGGGACCTCCCTGACCAGGGGAGAGGGTTTCTTTCGCGGAGGGGGTTTCTTTGTAATTGACCGCAAACAAGCCTGGAGAGTGTTTTTTCTTCACTAGAGGGCATAAAACTGGGTCATTTTATGGGTAATTTGAGGTTTTGCCTTTGTTCAATAGAATGATAGCTGGTGATCTCCAACTGAGATACCGATACGCAGCCTTAATTGACCTAGGGTATAGAAAAAGGATTTTTTAAGAAACACGCATTTTTATACAGGGTGTATCTGAAATGGTGCAACAAACTTTCAGGGATGATAGTACTCATCAAGACGAACAAGAATCGGTATAGAAAGGGGGTCCGAGACCAAATCCCAGGGAGTTAAAAATGGAGCGACACCCTAATAAAATCATTGAAAAATTCAATTTGTAGAAGAACTGCTATTGGTAAAAACTTAATTATGGTCTCAAAAATTGTGGATTAATATGATCTTTAAAATTACCTCAAAAGTATTCACTTTAAAATTTGTTTTATTATGAAAAAAAGTAAAAAACCTGAAAAATGTGAAAACTTTGCCAAAACCTTATTTTGTAATTCGAAATCATTTCTTTTGATTTGATAATCTGAAAGATCATAGTTTAAAACTTTTAAGTCCAAAGTTTCACGTAAATACAATCAATAATAAACGCTTGAGATCCTGTTAAAGTTTGTTTTTTGCGTGCGCAAACAGCCGTTCTGGAAACGGCTCTAGAAAACTGTTTCCGCACGCAAAAAACAAACTTTAACTGGATCTCAAGCGTTTAATTTTGATTGTATTGACGTGAAACTTTAGACTTAAAGGTTTTTAACTATGATCTTTCAGATTATCAAATCAAAAGAAAGGATTTCGAAATACAAAATAAGGTTTTGGCAGATTTTTCACATTTTTTGTGTTATTTAACTTTTTTCATAATAAAACAAATTTTAAAGTGAAGACTTTTGAAGTAATTTCAAAGATCATATTAAACCACAATTTTTGAGACCATAATTAAGTTTTTACCAGTAGTAGTTCTTCTACAAATTGAATTTTTCAATGATTTTTTTGGAGTGTCGCTCCATTTTTAACTCCCTGGGATTTGGTCTGGGACTCCCCTTTCTATACCGATTCTTGTTCGTCTTGATGAGTACTATCATCCCTGAAAGTTTGTTGCACCATTTCAGATACACCCTGTATACAGGGTGTTTCAAAATTGCGTTGCACAGCTTTTATTCGGAACAAGCGCCTCCTAGGGTCATGGTAGTAAGGTTTACCCTAGGTAAGTGACCCTGGAGAATCCATTGAGATGACTTACAGCGCCCCTAGCGGCGAAATTAAAAAGTTAAAAAAATTAATTTAAAAACTAAAGGAGATAGAGCAAAAACCTCAGTGAGAGTATTGTTGCCAACGTCCTGAAGAACTCATTGAAAAAAATTTCATCAAAATATCTTGAATATTCGCGAAGATATTAGATGTGAAAAAAGCACTTTTTCAGGGGTCAAAAAGTAAAAAGTTCGCATATTTGCAAATTTTTTTTATTTTTTGATTAAATTTTGTGTTCTTTCAACTAAAAAAACACAAAACTACACAATAACACTGAAGAATTTGCAAATATGCGAACTTTTTACTTTTTGACCCCCGAAAAAGTGCTATTTTCACATGCTAATATCTCCTCGAATATTCAAGATATTTTGATCAAATTTTTTTCAATGAGTTCTTCTTGACGTTGGCAACAACACTCTCACTGAGGGTTTTGCTCTATCTCCTTTAGTTTTTAAATTAATTTTTTTAACTTTTTAATTTCGCCGCTAGGGGCACTGTAAGTCATCTGAATGGATTCTTCAGGGTCACTTACCTATGGGTAGACCTTACTTCCATGACCCTAGGAGGCGCTGGTTTTGAATAAAAGTCGTGCAACGCAATTTTGAAACACCCTGTATGTCAGAGTGCCCTCTTATGGATTCGAAGTTAGCGATGACTGAGCAATTGAGCTTTTAGTTACTGTTATGCCTTCCTTGATTTCTTCCTTACCTCAATGTATCTTATTTATAAAAAGGAAGAGAAGGAATAGGTGAAGTCAAATGAGAGGAAAAGAGAGGGGGATAAAAAATACGAGAAGAGAAAGCAGAGAACGAGAGAGGGGATCCCGTTAATCACTAGTAATCTAGCAGTTTCATTCCTGCAGTAGCTGAAACTTCCTTTTTTAGAAAAAGTTTCGACAGTTTTGGAACTAAAGACTTACATTAAAAGCTCAAAAAGTAATACTATTTTTATTACTTCCTTTACAGTTAATTTCTTTTGAAAATTTAAGCAGCTCATACTATCTAATTACAAGTGTATAAATACTATCTGAGATAGGTGATAGTTTCCTTCTCTCATTTCTTTTCTTTTAAAGGTGTTTTGTAAATTAAAATCAAATGTGTGAAATAAGTGATTCATTTTAACAGGAAAATATGTTTATGGGCTGATGATTCATCAAGATTTTCTCTCATTTGACTTTGTTCTTACAAAACTTTATTATGCAGTTTTAAAATAACTCTTGTGGCTTGTGGGCAGATGCCTCACCTCAGCCACCACAATGCTGAAGTTGACACAGTGTTACAGTTGTAAAATTTTTAAATTCTTTACAAACTATCTTTTATTTTTTTTGCTTTATTGCAAGCACTGGCAGCTATCCCATACCATGGATAATTTCCATCTCCTATGCGACACTAACGCATTGCTAACTATGATAAATCCTATTAATGATCATGACGTAAACCGTGTAATGGGGATCGTCTGTTACTAGGGGTTGTTCAAAATTATGTGTGTACGGATTACCTAAATATCGATACTGCCAATCATCTTTTACCACCAATCTAATATACCGAAGTCATTATACGCCTATGGAAATGTACCCTTGGAGCGGATGACCATATCTCAGTAAGCGGTACACAATCATAGCAATGAGTAAACTTTCATTCGTAAAAGCACAAAAGAATAGTAGAACAGTATTTTCCATTCTATCTTATCCTTAACGCTCGTATTCGCCACTAACTTAACCTACGGATAATCTGGAATCAAGCCTTTTCAACAACTCTGATTGGCCTTAAACTTGCTTCACTTTTTAAACTACCAATTAGAAGTTTTGATTCCAAGTTAAACCTAGGTAAGTAATGAATACCGCTGTATAAGGACAACAAAGGAAAAAATTTCGTGAAAATTGCGTCTTATTTACTGAGCCATAGCTATCCGCCATCAGGGCCTGGACACACTGGGCGACTGGAATCGCTCGATTTGTAAAGATACTTCTAAAACGGAGGGAAGAAAGAAGGGGAGTTGAGGAGCAATGCACTAGTAGTATACTGCCGTCCTAAGCTAGAACGTCCTAAGTCCATTTTTCAAGTTTTGAGATAATCGAGTTTTTATACCAAGTACTCTGCCGTCCATCTCGCTGAAGGTAGCGGAATGCTTCTTTCACCATCTTCTTCCGAATCTATCACCATACCTTGCCATTGCGTCACCAATCGTTTAAAACCTCATGTGTGGGTGATACTTAGTTGTTATTGCCTAATGGATGGACATAGGACGTTCTAGCATGCAGATAGGACAGCGTGATTCTATTTGAAGCTAGACTAAAATGTCCTATGTCCATTGTCCATATAGCACTTCTCAGTGAGTCAGCTTCAGGGGGTTCGCTGTGAATACAATGAAATGTCACAAGTTTAGTAACAATATTCTTTATTAAACATGAAGATAGCATTGTTTAGCATAAAATAATTTCAGTCATTTTGAATCTTTTTGTTACTCCCAATACAATGAAATATCACAAAAAAGTGTTATCAAACATTAGGATTGCATGATTGTTAGATTAACACTAAATAATATTTGTAATTGTATTATTTCTTCCTTCACGCCTTACAACAGCATTTCAGTCGCTACAAATTGTAGGTATCACAAACAAGTAAATTAGCAAATAGGTCACTTGAGATCCTAGGGGTGTTTTCGAATTTTTTAAATTCACAACTTTATCAACATGAAAAAATATAACAATGAACGAATAAGTTATTATGCAATTTAAGTTACTATAATATTATAATTTAAATTTAGACTTGGCTGATTTATTTGTGGTCTAAGTAGCCAATGGGTTAGCGATTTGTAGCTAACTAAATTTGGAGGTAGGTAGGTTAGTAAGTCTATAAGGTAATGTAACTAAACAACTGGTAACCCGAATGTTCACGGCCTAAGGTTGAGAACGAATTATGTATATAAATATAGGTAACATACACTCAGGTACACTCACTCGTCATCCAATGAAACGTCTTCAGTGTTTACTGGCAGTTCTTCCTAGAACTTCCGGCGGTTTTGGGGGATTATCGGTCTCAATCGGGTGATTAAATTTTCTTTTCTTTGTGCCGCAACGCCTCGGAGCCCAACTCTGTTTTGAGGTTTAGGCATCCCTTTTTTGTACGCAGAAGCGGTCAGATAGTTGAGCTCCCGGTATTCCTCACTAGTTTGTTTTGAACTGTAAAATGTTTTTACCCCTCTGGAAGAGAACACTAACTAAGTCAGGAATCAGAGGTCTCGGCCTGAGTTTTTTCAGTTTAGTTTCGGATTTTTAATCCTTTAGTTCAAGGAAATCCATTCCACTCATTTCATAGACATCAGTTTTGGATGAATTTGCCGCTTGGACGGCGCAGGAGAAATTATGAAAATAATAGATTTTTTGCTTTCTTGTCATTGAAATCTTTACTTGATGGTGGAACGAGTCCGCTGACATGAATGTATGTCTCCAAGTATACTTCACTTCTACTCTCTCAGCGCTAACTTCAGACGAATTCACGATGTACACGAAGAAAGAGAATAGGGCCCAATTCTTGTTTTGACCGCCGCAATTGTCTAGCCAAATTGTTATATACTTACAGTCTCTGTTTTTTCGAAAAAACGCGTAAAACGTAGAAGCGATGTCACTTTTTTAACCTTATATATTCTATTAACCTTGCGTTATACTGTTACGTGACGTCATTGAGTGAACACCATATGAATATCCTAGTGCTACCCACGAAACTCTTGTCACTTCTACTAAGCTAGAAAGTCCTATGTCCCTGAATTTCGTAGACATTTCGTGGACTTAGGACGTTCTAGCTTAGGATGACCAGCAAATTTGTGAAATGGACATAGGACAAAGTAAATTTTTATGGCTTCCTCATGGACATGGGAGTTTCTAGACTAGCTCAAAAGATGCACGTGACTGAGATCTACAAGACCACGTCCTTATCTAAAAAAGTGAAAAAATGGACTTAGGACGTTCTAGCTTAGGACGGCAGTATACTCCTGTAGCGGAGGAAAACGGGTGTCATCCTTTCCACTTCCAACCGTATCTATTGTCTGGCTTTCCTCACAAGACGGTTATACTCTGTTCATTTAGAATAGGCGGCTGAGACATAATGTATTAGAAGCAGTTACTATTGTAATTATCATCGAAAAATATTTTTCTTGTGTAATGACAAGGCAGCCTACCCAGAAGTAGTTAAAATACTGTAAAAAAATCGGTCACTGAAGTTGTGTGATGATGAGCGCTTTTAAGCGTTATTGAGTATTTTTGATCCTGTTTCAGCCACCTATTTCAAATGAACAGACTTTAGTGTAACCTCAAACGAGCGAGGCCATTCACTCCTAGAGTTGGGGAGGTATACAGAGAGAGAACAAAACCGGCTATATCTCGCCAATCTCTACCCCATCTCCCTTCCATCTTCTTCGAAGAAAAAGGTGCTTAATTAGCCAAGCTATTTATTTATACCCCTACTTTTACCCATTGTTTCTTCTTACAGGTATATCGCGGTGTGCCACCCTCTGCGTGCCAAGTCGGTGTGCACGCAGCGTCGCGCGCGGGCTCTGAACGCGGCCATAGCTCTGCTCTCGCTGCTCTACAACGCGCCTCGCTTCTGGGAGGTAGAGCGCGCGCTCGCCTTCAGCCCAGAGCTCAACAGGACCGTCTACAGGGTGGTCGCCTCCCCGCTTCGTCTGCACAAGCTCTACTACGAGGTGAGATGATGATGATTATGGGAGGAAATTGGTGGATATGTTTGGGAAATGCTTACTTAAAAATAATCTCCTTAAAAGCGCGTAAATTTAATAGAGGGACCAAGATACAAATATCTTCTATAAAAAAAGTGACTTTGTAGTAATGAAATACATTAAGAAATTTTCTAATTTTTTAAAGAAGTATTTTTAAATATAAAAGAGGTATCCTGTTCTTGATCTAGCATGTCTTTGTTCTTGAACATCTTCTTCAGCAAACCTTTGCTCCAGCTCTAGACCATTTCTTAACGATTATGTCTCACAGTTGAAGAATAAAATGTTGGATGTGTTTCGGTGAAACATTCTCACGAATAAAATTTTTAGAGGTGTAAATATAAGAAAGATCCTATGGAATGAATTTTATCATCCCTTCTCGTTTAATGCGAACTGCTCTAAATTATCTCTCTTCTCTTCAGCATCTCCTCGCTCTTTTCATCTTTCTTTACTTTAGAATTAATTTACTCTTGAGTATCTCTTCTGTAGGGTATCCTTTTTTACTCATTTATCTCATTATCTGTTTGCATTTCAGCATCTTTTTGCTATTGTGTGAATGAGCCAGTATCCCTTGGATTTGCAATTTTTTTATTTTTTATAACTTTGCATACCTTTTCTCTTGATCCTCTTTCTGCCCAACACCATTCCTTTTCCCTTTGAAATCTCTGCTCTTCAATACCTTTCCTCTTCAGCATCCCTTTGCTTCTGAGCCTCTTTCATATCTTCACTATCCCTAACCCCTTTGAACTCTGCACTTAGTCCTTCCTCTCTACTATTTGATATGTAAGTATCTTTGTTCTTGAACATTTTTCATCTCTCCCTCACCATGCTTTTTCTCTTGACCATCTCCGTGATCTTTAGCATTCATTTTCTCTTGAGCCTCACTCATCTCTCTTGGGCATTACTTGACTCTTTAATTTTTCTTTGCTATTCAGAATCTGTTTGCTCCTTTTATTTCCCAATGGAGATGTAAATGAATTATTAAGTACTATATAAAAAGAGAGATGGTTTTATGATGCAGATATGTATAAATGAAAGTGGATTAGCATTAGTGATGGGCAGGTATCGATACCAAATACTTAAGTACTCGATACCTATAGGTATCGAGTGTATTCGATACCCACAAAAGTATCGATACTTTATTGGCATATTTCGTTTTAAATTTTTCAATGAAGTAATCTTTATAATACCTACTGTAGATCAAACGCAGCCTGTTTCCGTTTTCATTTTGCAACGCTCAAACCCAAGTCGTTATCATCCGCGAGAGAAATTTGACGCGGCTAGGTTTTTTCCCCGCCAAATCCTTCGCCTCTATCCACCTCCAGGCCCGTAGCTACGGGGCTTTTTGATGGATCGCTTTCAGTTTTTTGAATATTAGTCTGATTATGGATAGGCCCTAAAAAAATTGTCCCTTCAGGTTCATTTCCCGACATTGAAAAAAAGTACTCGATACCTATAAGTATTCGATACCAGAGTATTCGATACCTATAAGTATTCGATACCAAAGTATTCGATACCTAAAATTATCGATTTTGCCCATCACTAATTAGCATGAGGCGGTCTAAATACATTATTCAGAAACAAACATGACCGATCTCATTCTAGGTGTATCACGTATGGCTCTACCTCCTGGCGATGTACTTCATCCCATTCTCGGTCCTGGTGTCGCTCAACTGCGCCATCTGGCGTGCAGTTCGTCGCGCCGATCGCCAGCGACAGAGCCTGAGCCGTCGCCAACAGAGGGAGCTATCGCTGGCAGTCATGTTGCTATGCGTGGTGGTGGTGTTCCTGCTTTGCAACCTGTTGGCGCTCATCATCAACATCGTCGAGTACTTCGACGTCTTTATCCAGCCTTTGGTGAGAGTGTCCAACCTGCTGGTCACCATCAACTCCTCAGTCAACTTCGTCATTTACTGCATCTTCGGCAGAAAGTTCAAGCGGACATTTCTGGTGCTCTTCTGCAGGTAGGCTTTTGAATTCTGTAGTTCACAGATAAAAAGCCTAAGGCTAAGCGCGCACTAGAGACTTTTGTCAAGGCGACAGAGACAAAATTATCACCCTGGCTATTGCAAGAATCTAGAGCACGTGCATTAGGAGACGAGACTCATGGCCGATTGCCAAGAATCTCACCATAGAGATGCATTGCTCTCGAGTGACCTAGTGTTACAGTCGCCGCGACAGAAGTCTCTAGTGCGCCTTAGCCTTGCAGAGGCTCCAAAACGCTTATGCTCAAATTACATCATGTGATAGAGGGCAGCACTGTAAATGGCCTATGATTGACAGAAGGGTGGGCAGTACAATATGGAGATCGCAGCTCTTATTGGACGTATATGCGTGTTGGACGAATATACGTATTCATTCCATCCGTCACTCTCGAAGGGGTAATAGATGATTCGATTATTGGGGTTCTATTTCCCCGCCTCTCGTGACGTGACAAAGGAGGAGTGAGTTGAATGTGATCCCAGTGCCAACAAAGCTCCTATCGTAAGGAATACCCCATGCATTTTCGATTTATACTATCGTATGTGATCATGTACGCTCTGTTCTTGCACACTGTGGTTTTAGCTTCATTAAATTAACTTATAGTACTCTGATATTGCCTCCCCCGAAGGAAAAACGTTGTAGCAGCCAATTATGAATTTTTACTATACGGGAGCTTGGCGGCAAAACATCTAAGATTGGTCGCTAAGTCAATACTAACGAATTTTGCCTTGACCGTTCAACTTTGCAAACAGTCTTATGTTCTTGCCACCAAAAACATTGGTAAAAATTTCACAAAATGCAGTTACATCTTACTTCCTACGGATAGGTGATATGGACAGAGCACTCAAACGTTAGTTATGTCGTTTGGTCAACAGATTATTATTTGAGATCACCTAAATCAATTGGAAAAATTTCCGAGCATGCTTGAGTATGCTCTGAAACTTCTTTCCATTGTATTTAAGTGATCTGGAGTTTAAAACTGGCTTCTACCCCCCCCCACAATATTTCAGTGGCTTCGTACTTTGGCCAGTTAAATTTAAGTTGTTTTACTAAAAATGATGTGATTTCGTACAACCTATTATATGAAATAGGAAAATAAACTGGGAAAGTTATTCTTGAAGAGAAATAATAGTTAATCATTTGAAAAAAAATTAATGCACTTGACTACACTTACGGAAATTAAAAAACCCATCTTGCTGGTTTAAAAGGCCTATTTTCCAACTCCACTTTGTAAGATTTTCACTCTCTTAAATACCAATCATAGCGTTAGCTGAGCAACTGGCAATAATCCCTTATTGGAAATGACAGCCGTCAGACAAAGCAATCAGAGTTCTCTCTCCCACCACGTAAACAATGTAAAATAGGAAACAAAAATATGCGTTTTGAACCTAGTTGAACCTTTAAAATATATCAAACAGAAAGTTAAGACAAGTAAATAGAAGACTTATACATTTTTCGAGACGCGTTACAAATATTCCTTCCTTTTCACGTTTAAAACAAATTATTTACAGATATATCCCTCTTTCAGGTATAACGCCAGAAGAGGAGTTGTAAACGACAGTTTTCAAGGACTGAGGTTTCGTACCGTGAAGTCTTCGTCCGTTTCTGTCAACCATTCGATCAACGGGAACTGTCACATATAAGGACGTTTACGCCGACCGTCACTGGACATAAGTGTGATGCGAATAACTTAAATCGACTTGAAAGGTGTTAAGTTATTTAGCATCTCCAAGAGCTAAAAAAATGGAAGATACACTGTCAAAAAAGATACTTTTGCCCGTTTGTTTGTGATTTTAAAGAGTGATTCCTAAAGCTAAAACCAACTGGCTTGAGTTATATGTATGCGTATAGCACTCATAAAAAGCGTAATTTGACAATATCTTGGTGGTAAGGCGGCAGTGTGAATTTTATTGTTTAGGAACCCTGTCTTTTGCACATGTAGTGGATATTCGTAAAATGTTTCTTTTTTATTGTTAGTGATATCAAGAACTAACAGAAATGTGAATATTGAAGCTACAGTAACTTGGTGGGACTAATAAGCGTAAATGTTTGAAATGGTATAAACACTGCTTTGAAAAGGTTCGATTTATTCGCATCATGCATCTATGTACAAAAAAACCACCTATTATTTATAAAGGAGTCACATATCTCAATGTTAGAGGTCAAAAAGAGTTATGATCTCAACTGGATTTTTATTGTTCACCCATGTTTTACCTTTATATATACTATAATTAGTGGTAATGTGGTCTATATATAAAGTACATCCACACGTTTATTTTATTTCTAGTCAACATTTTTGTTTTTTGTACACCGTTATTTATTTTTTTTGTAAATATGATATTTATATTCTCATATATTTTAAAGATAAATGTTAGAACCTATCAAGAGAAATATACACAAATTGATGTAATGTTTCATAAGGTTTTGTGCTTACTCTCGAATTTTAAATAATCGTTTAAGACTTCCTGACCAAAAAATATTAGAAGTTTAGTTAAAAATGTGATACTTATATACTATATTTTAAAAGACAAATAAGAGTACCTAAAACAAAAAAAATAATGTAATTTTTTCTAAGGTTTTGTACTTACTCTCAATTTTAAATAATAATAATTCAAGTCTTCATTAAAGTAAAAAAATCCAAAATCTATATTACGAGCTTCAGAGATCTTCAAATTAATTCTAATTATCCACGGGATATTTAGTAAGAATTAGTTAAGGCCATTCCATATTACGAAAGTATGTTTTTGGTCTTTTTTAACCCCCCTTGTCAGCAAAGATAAGCAGACCGCAACCCTATCATAATAACGTAAATAAACTCCCCTCTCTGAAAAGTCAAAGTGCTTAAAATTATTTTCCTAGTTTTGTAAAATTTATTTATTTTTAAATTTTAATATTATTTATGCAAGAAATAAGATATTTTTTAAAATGCAACGTTTGTAACATCTTTCTTAAGCATCAACCATATCCCCTCCCCCTTGTCAGGAAAAATAAGCAAAGAGAGAACCCCCTCCTCCCTAAGGTGCTACTTAATAATATTTGAACAGCCCCTAAAACTCGGGTTCATTTGAGATGGATGACTACAGATTATAAATACCAGATGGATTATGAATATTCCAAAATGGTTTCTTTTGTCTGCAATTGATGTGAACAAATTCCGCTCCTTTGGTCATTTAGGTAAGATTAAAAGTTACAATATGTTTATCACGTATAAATTGTTTATAGTTTCCTAGCGTTTTTGTTCTTCTTTTTGTGCACTACTCTGTTCAAAAAGCATAGAACTTTAGTTTCCCCCAAAGACTAATGAAGTTCGGGAGGACTCCTTCGGTGGTAAGGGAAAGGGGGCATTCATGCATATGGTTTGTCCATCAGCTCCCCCACCTCCGACATGGTTTCGTTGGATTACTGGTTATCCCCTAAGCTAAAAATTCCTCCGAATAGGACTAGATTTTAATCAATTATGCAAAACATGACGAACGGGTTGAACAATATTCTGAAAGATGCCTTCTAGTGGTGTTAGATGCTTGAGCTGCTAGAATGAGTGCGTACATAACCAAGGAAACTGCTTCTGAGGTGATAAAAGCAAAAATATTTAATATGAGAAAATTAAATTTTTTGTGAATAATGGTTCGATACTTTTTGAACAGTGCAGTATTATATTGATGTTGTTTCGCATGTTGTATTCTAGTCATTTTCTTTTGCGAGGTATATTACTACTGACACTGTTTGCAGTTTTTGAATGCATGCAAAGAGATGTTTCATCTAAATGGGAAAGTATCTTCTTGTTAGTATAGAGTGTTTTAATTTTCTAAAGTTTTTGGGTTTAAAAGTGTGTTTTAAATTGTTTTTTAAATTATTCTTCTGGTCTCAACTGGTCTTATACATGCCGTATAATGGTATAAAATATTCGTAAGTATTTCAGTTGAAATACATAAAACAACATTCGGAATACGTGCTGCTGTCCTTTAAAAAAACATTTCCAAAATGTACCCTAAAAAACCCCATTGAGATATTTTAAATAAATAATTGAAATAATTTTACCTTCTCGTGTATCCTGTCTTCCTATGCCATTTAGAGTGGCAGGGAACGTTAAAACAAGTCAAAGAACCGTTTATTTATTTATTTTTTTGAATTAGCAGATATTGCTGATTTTTGACAAAAAAAATGTGTTTAGTTATGCAGATTTTGATGCTGTAAAAATGTATGTTATAAAGACTTTTATGCATTTTCACGCGTTTTTATGTTATCCCATTACTATGAGAATAAAATATTTAAATTTCAGATCAGTCCGCCGATTAGGGACCTGACGGTAATCATGATATACAACTAATTATGCAAATAGAATAATTGTTTCAGTATTTCTCGATTTTTTTTCAGAATTTTTGATAAAAACTTAATGATACCAAAAAAAAGCAATTTTCCATACAAATAGAACTTCACTGGATTTTACTCGAAAATAGGTTTTTGAGAGTTAATAGTTAGGGGGTTTAAAAATAAAATATCAGTACATATTACCATTTTTAGGTTTTCATAAAAATTGTAGGAGGAATTTGCAGGAATCCGATAAAAAATACAACAGTAAAAAAGCTATTATCGAAGTGTTTTGAAGACAAACACTTGAGGAGAAAAACTTGTCGCAGTTTTAATTTTAAAAATAATTAGTAATAAACTTTTTAATTATCTTATCAATTCTCTTTTCTATAAAAAAGTCCTTTTATTCATATGTTTTCTTAATTTCTGAGTATTTTTCAAGCATGGGTTTTTTTAGGGTACATGTTTTTTTATTCTTACCTAATTGTCAGCCAATTTGTAACGCAGAAATGTAATTTAAAAATACTAAGCACTAAAATGTTAGTGAGGATGAGCCGTTATAACACTATTTTGTTCGATATGATTATCATATTTTTTAAGCTTTTTATAAAGGAAAAATAAAAAAGTGGGTTTTTAAGGACAGAACTAGGCTAGTATGTTACATTCATTCGTAATTTCCACCTTCTTTCTTCACTTCTAAGTCAAATCAAATCATATCAAATTTTTCATTAACACATGCACATAGATGCATATACAGAAATGACAAAGCGAAACAAAGTACAACAAGAAAAAAAGGTACAAATAACTCAAAATTAGATTTACAAAGAAAATAAAATAAATATTTATGAGACATCATAAGAGCATTAAGATATATATGTTTTCAGTAGAATTACTAAATAAACCTCAAAGAAAAGTAGTGTCTATCATGTGTGGGTATGTGCATACCGGAAGATCAGAGTAAACTCCTTTTTTTGAAGAATCCCAAGTTAAAAATAAAATTGATTTTATTCGTCACAGATTTCTTATACCTTAGAAGACCCCTCTTTGTTAGGGAAGTGAAAAACTTTTTTAAAGTAGTAGTTTACACAATACTTGTGGTTTATTTCTCATTATGAAGATTTAATTATAAAGCTAAGATGTACCATAATATTTTTAAGGTAAATAAACCGATTGATAGCAAGAACTGAATGTTATCATTTGGATTTTAAATGTACCTGGTTCTTTGATATGCACATGGTGCTGGGTGTTGAAGAGCTTAAAATGGTTATTTAAATCCTCGTCGATCCGTCTGTTTTCCGATAAAGATATTATTACAATAGTATTTTTTAATGAAATCCGATTCAAATCCTTCATTTTGAAATCATGTTTCAGAAGCCTAAATTTTAAAACTGGAGGATGACTTTTGATGTATTATTTTTACTACCGAAATAAAAATTTTCACTTTAAGTTTTAGTTCTTTAAAAACACCAAAATAAAAATAAAAGCAATTTGCTTTATCCAACTTTTTACGAACCATAAACTGTGAATCAAATTTTATCTACTCCCTTTATGTGACGTAAAAAATGGCAAATGGTAAATTTGCAAACTTCAGTTTGACCTATGTCTATGGTCTGGTCCAAGTTTCTGTCAAGGTTTATAAAATACTTGAAGATAATAAGAAGAAAATGATGTTCTGATATTTCATTAGATATAAATAAAATTGTTAAAGCTAATGGATTAATGGTTAATGGATTAATGTGTACATCATACAATGAAACACCACATAACCTAACAAACTTTGAAAACTAAGGGCCGTATTCAGAAACTTTAACACGAGATGGAAACGAGATGAGAACGAGATTGAAACGAGAACGTTATGGAAACGATGACTTTGAAACGATATTTTCCCGAAACACTAACGGGAGTTTCCGATCCTTTCCCTCATTGGATAAAATCTCCTACGTCACCAAGCAGACCAAGACGATATTTTTTTTTCAGCCAATCAGAGTCAGCTAAATTTCTCGCTTTTGAAGAGACGGGTGCTCTTGAACGACCATTTCCAATTTATCGTTTCGTGATCGTTATGTGAGATTTTACAACTTTTCCATCTCGTTCTCATCTCGTTTCCATCTCGTGTTAAAGTTTCTGAATACGGCCCTAATCTTAAAAGCTTCACAAGCAATACTAATTTGTCTCTACCATTCCATGATTTTAAACTTAACAAAATGTTGTATTGACGTAATTTTTCTCTAATTTTTTTCCTATTATAGACACTAATATAATAGGAATACTACCAATGTAGTTTTTCTACAACATAACGGTATTTTAAAATATTTATTGAGTGTTATTTTTACATGGGGTTGATTTTTAAGAAATATTCAATTGTTTTGTCAAACTATGAGAAGAACATGTAAAGGTGTAAAGGTATGGGACAAATTAAACACAAGAACTGAAGTTCACGGAATTCAGACAATTCACTAAATTTTCTGCACGGAGCTGAATGTAGTAAAATTTTACGCTAGGTTTCATACAATAGAAGTTTTTATGAGAAATCAATGGTCCTTTTTCATAGAGTAGCAATTTATTTGTAAATGGTTTTTAACGAAAAAAGAAGCGTTTTTATGTATGATTAATTTGCACAAATGTTTTAATGTGTAATAAAATATAGTATTGGACTAATGTGTTTCTTTTTATCCCTGAATATAGCGTAGGTGTTTATAAGCAATACATATAAACAAAGGTTTCCATTCATTTTTTGTAGTTTAACAAGCTTTGAAAGCACGGATTATATTATTAAAACTGTGATATATTTTATTCTCTCAAAGAAAATTCGGTGTACATTAAGGAAATTAAATTTAATTTCTATTTGTACTTTTCTTGAACTTTTAGCTGTTACTTTTCTAATCATATTTTGAGCGACAGTATTTTTTGACAAGGAAAACCTCAACCAAAATGGTAGAGCTACAAAATAAAACTTAAAACACTCCAGAAATATTTCTGTCGTTTTATTATTTGTTTCTTATTTGATGTCTAAGTAAAAATTCTATTTTTTTTATAACAAGGCCCAAAAAATTCCTTTAAATTATAAACAGTTGAAAAGCTAAAATTATATTCGAGTTATCATCAAGTTTCCAAGAATGTCAAAATCTTATTTTTCAATCAACTGAACTATTTACAGAATTCCATTGAGTAAATTAAAAATGTATATAAATAAAGATATTACATATATATTTAATAAATAACCCCAGGTATTTTTGGGACCCTTATTTGTCTTTAAAACTATCATTTTAGTCAGTGAAATATCTCTTGAATTAGGAAAAAGTATATACTGTTGTTGTTCAAAAAAAGTACTAGTGAAGAAAGATAAAGATAAATTTGGTTCCCTGAAAATACGTATAATAACTAGAAACTCAAATAATTTGGAACCGAATTTGATTCAATTTTTCACAACAAAAAAACCTAAAAGAAACCCTTCATCGTTTTTGAATGCATGGATAAATTTTAAAAGTATATACCCACGTTTATGATCTTTCTTGAAAATATCCTGAGGAATGTTTTTGTTACACAAAATTAGCCTTCATCTTTCTTTCCATAAATTACAAAGTCGATTTCCGAGGATATTCATTACGATCTAGATAATATTATTTTCAAAGCGTATTATTCATTCCTGGAATCATTTTATAAAACTATTTATATTGCATCTCTCATTTTGGGAAATTCAATTTACTTCGGTAGTTTGAAAGATGAAAAAAAACTGTACAGGATTTCAACTTAAGTAGATATTAAAAGGAAAATAATGAATTAACGGGGATCATTAAACCTTGAAATTTTCAAGACAAATGCATAGAAGAATTTGACAGGGATTTATTAATTACGAATTAATCACTGTGCTTTAAAGCTAAAAAGTGCTCAGGAATGCATTCCAAAATAGTTTTCGAATTAATTTGCTGCTTATTCATTTATTATGGTATAATAATATTAATATTATAAACACAACATAAAAAAATTTAGGATTAATATTCCTAATGCAAAAAGTCCGATGAGAAACTGTGAATGGTTAATTAAAAACATTGGGAATGGTTTACCAGATCTGGTAATTGTTCATGCTTTTGAAAATAATCAAAACAAAATTCTGTATTAGCTTGAGTTGATTCCTCAACACTTATTAAAACACACTGCACGTTTTTATAAAATCCATATCTTAAAACTATGGAAAAATAATCCTCCTCCTATTTTCACTCTGCTAAGTATAACATACACCCATCAACTTTATTTGTGTTCAGTTTAAATCCTTTAAGTTTTTTCT
Source organism: Tetragnatha versicolor (assembly GCA_024610705.1). Lineage (NCBI taxonomy): Eukaryota > Metazoa > Arthropoda > Arachnida > Araneae > Tetragnathidae > Tetragnatha > Tetragnatha versicolor. The sequence continues at coordinate 46,139,032 of JANDEH010000004.1, read as the reverse complement.
AAACTGAAAAAGAAATCCAAGGATATAATTAACATAAAAATAATTAGGTAACAATTATAAAAAGTTCTTACATGAGGCTCAGAGGCTTTCAGATACACTTTGGAAATCATAAATTAAAAAAAAAATCAATAAAGTAATTTTAAAAATTTTTATGTCTAAAGGGATTCCCTTAAATCAAGATGTAAAACTTTTTCAGTTAATCTTAATAAGTTTTAAATTATATCAACCTGCTGAAATAAATGGCTGCACAAGTTTTATGGTGTTGTCGGGTAAAAATAAATGTTATGCAGATTAAGAAACTTTGTAATTTGAATTTAGTTTCAAAATGCAGAAAATTAATGTACACTGTAAAAAATAATCCTGTAAAAGAACAGAAAATTTCTGGCAGCAAAAGTTGCCAGAAAAGTTTTGTAAGCAGAAAAATCCTGTAAACAGAAAAAAGCTGTAACCTACAGGGAAATGCTGTAAAAAGAAACTTTCTGTCAAGTGAGCTACACATTTTTCTGTTACCTCACAGTAATTTTCTGCTTGTGGGCATGCTGGGTTTTTTTTGAAATTTTAATAAATCAATAACCGGGGATAGAACCCACGACCTACCGCATGCTAAGCACGCACGCTACCGCTGCTCCAACGAGGATTCAGTAAAAGTAGAAATTATCTGAAGATGTTCTTTCTCTCTCTCTCCAAAAACTGAAACTTTCTGTTTAAGTACAGTCCAATCCGCTTAATATGATCACGGTTAATGTTATCAATCGGATAATGTTATCGAAATCGTCAGGTCCCGATCATTCCTATTTAATTTAATGTAAAATACATCGTTTAATGTGATCAACTATGAATCAACTCGCCGCTTAATGTCATCAAAATTTGTCCATATCCTCTAGAAAACGTCTCATTTCGAGTCATTTTGAAGGTTGATTTATACAAGTAAATATCTGCCCCACCAGAGTATCTGGTGTTTCTTTTTCTGAAACTCAGTAGGAGTAAGAAAAAATAAAACATTCCGCACATATTGAAAGAAAACAGTTAAAGAGGGGGGTCCGAATCCAAACTTGTGATTGGTTAAAGAAACCATCGGCACCTTGCAGATGTTTCTGATAAGATATTTTGATTTTTCCTTGTTTACTGAACTCTATGGTTTACTGAAATTCAGATTGTTTATTGGAGTAGAAGGCTATGGAGTGAACAAAGAAAGACCTTTCTATACGAATATAATTACTAAGTAAGCGATTATTTTATTTTTATAATTTTAACTACTCGTATATTTCCCCTTAAAATTTTAAGTTTTCAAGTGCCTACTGCCTAGTGTAAAAATAGTGTTTTAAATACATAAATTACGATTACATTATTTTGATTTTAAAGTAAACAATCTTCAAACACTCTTTTCTGCTTTTTGATATGGGATCGCTTATTGTTATCGATCGGATAATGTTATCATTTAATCTGGGACAATTGCGATCACATTAAGCGGATTCGACTGTACAGATAAGCATAAAAACTAGAAAAAAGCTGTTTTTTTACATAAAATAAAAAGAAGTGCGGTGGGAATGTTACATGGCAGAATATCCCTGTAAACATGAAATCATTTTTATTGAAACTTTCTGTTTTTCTACAGTTTTTTTACAGTGTAGATTTTTAGGGATTAAAACAATTCCATTAATATGGGTATGATTTAATTTCTCTGGGGATCCCCGAATTTCAATACGAAGTAGACATTCTTATTATATAGGCTAGTTATTAAATTTTTGGAGTTTATTTTTACACGAAATACAATACTTTAGCAAATAATTACGGTAGAAAATCAATGATAAAACAAAAATATATTTTATAATATTTTATTAGTAATTGATATTCTGAGGAAAGTTTCCTGAAATTTGGAAGGGAATCTTATTTTGAAGTGTTAAATCTAAAGGAATATATATAGATTAATATTTCGATTTTAAAAACGCTGATTTCATAAAAATACCTCTACTGCTATCTACAAGATAAAAAAATTTTAAATAGGCCTAATCAACTCTAAAAAATATTTTTATCACGACTTATTTCAAAAACTTAAAAATAAAAAAAACATTTGCATTTGCAAGAGGGATTAGAATTGAGTATTTAGTTTTCAAAACATTTCCAAAAGATAAAATGCAACGGCATTGTTAGTTTTTCAAATTGAAATTAGTGTAGAAAACAAGTATTAAAATTTTTTTTTCATAAAAGAGATCTTGTTCTATGTTCCTGGAAACTTGTAATTCCCAAAGGCTTCCATTAAAGATTTTATTGTGAAAAGTTGTTCTCTGAAAGTCTTGAATTAAAACAGTGAACCGGAAGGCTTTTATACTATAAAGAAATGTATCAATAGGCTATTGAAATATTTTTACAGATTTTTTTTGTTTTGCACTTTTTCTTTAGATTCTTTTGTGCCTTTTTTTACAGGAAGTAATTATTATTGAAAAAAATAAACTTTTTAGAAAAGGTTATGTTAGTGGAAAACTAATTTCAACGCAGTGTAATACTGATGAAAAGAATTAGATTTTTCAGGTGGTGTATATAGTTCAAATGAGATTAAGAACTTTTTCATCCTTTTTTTTATTCCCATAGATACTTTTTTCATTGATGGGTAAAAATGTACCAAGAGGGGGCTTTTCACAATGACAATATTCAATTAAATTTTAGTTAAGTTTATGATATAAGCTTGGAGTTCAGCAGGATATAATAACAATTTGTATCTGCACGTGATGTTTTATTTCTTAGAAACAAAACAACCTTTTAATTCCATCAAAGAATTTTTGAAATTTTTTTCCTTGTGATAATTCAGAGACTTATTAAATTTCCGTTACCGTGAAAAAGGTGAAGTGTATGGCTTCTACTTTCTTAAGAACTAAACAGGCTTGAGGATTAATTTACCTATTTGACGAATAATAAATTCTTCAACTATGAAATGAAAGTTTCAAACTTAAGAATGAAATTGTAGTAAAACTAATTGTAGTAACTACCTCTCACATTCATGCAAAATATATGTTGATATTTTTTAATTGCTATCACCAAGATGAAGAATTAAAACGCTTTCCTCACCCCCATTTAAAAAGATCAAATCATCATTTTAAATCATCCCCCCTTGAAAACAATCATTCGGCATTTTAGGATCTTGAAAATATCTCCGGTAATAAAAAGAAATGATCTCCAAAAGCTGTCAAAAAATAATCCAAAACTGGAAAAAGGATCATGAATAATTCAGGAAAACCGGAAATTATAGTGACGGAGTGACAGGGGAGTTCTGTTGACATTGCAAATAATTCGGAATTTCTCTTTAAAATCTGTCTAAGTAAATACTTCAGGAACCGAAAAAAGGAATTTCCATCCTACAATTTAAATTTACTAAAGGCAGTTTTTAAATCTACATTCTGGTGGCTTTTTTCATTAACAAATACGATAAAAACTAATTATTTGAGATACCTTATTACTTAGATTGAAAGAGTAAAACATCAAATAAATAGTTTTAAATTTCCTTAGCATATTAAGGAAAACTAATGAAGATGAGTTTCTTATAAGGTATAAATACGATTTTACATATTTTGTAAGGATTGAGTGTCTTGAGATAAGTTATTAAGAATAGTGAAAATATAGGAACTTGCCCTTCATATTTATTTGTGGTATAACGGTGTCTTTATTTTTATTAAAAATTATTTAAGTTGTTAAGTTTTTATTTAAAAGTTATTTATAAAGTTACTTTTACCCGTTATCATTCCCTATAAAAACGAAGAAAAATAACTTAGTAGGAAACTTAGACGAGTGTAATTTTTAAGCTACGTATTTTTTTCTAAGATTATTCAAAAATGTGGATGCATGTATTTAAATCTACATACTTTGAAAATTTTTAAAAATATTCAACTCTAAAAAGTAAGTAAGGATGCCAATATTCTACAGGAAAAAATAAATTGTCTTCCCAATCCCAGGATTTTTCCAACCATATTTAAATTCCTAAATATTTGAAATTTAACACTTCTGAAACAACCTAAAAATATATTTCAAGTACAGAAGTTATGGGACATATGTTTAGAAATACACCATTCTTTTCTCTGAGACTACAAAGAGAGTTAAGAGTCCTCCAAAGTTTAAAAAATACCCAAAGATAATTTTAATATTTAGCTGCATCAAACATATCTCTTAAATAACATAATTCCCCTAACTAACATAATTCCTTCAAACCATAAAATTTAACTTATTTACAACAACTTATTTTTTAGCATAGGGAACTGTGTTGTTCTTAAAACTAATTAACTTAGTGAAATACATTTCTAGAATTAGGGAAACAAAGTAATTTTAATACTCCCTGTTAATATATATTATACCGGTAAACGTAATAAAATATGAAATAACAATAAACAAAAAAAAAGAATTTTTCTGGCTTTGAATGTTCTTCTCCTTGTGTCAAAAATGGAGCCTAGTGTACTAGTGAAAGGACTATAAAAATTATTGTTTAAAAGTTATTAATTTGTCTATATTTATTTGGCATCATTTGTAAGAAAGCATTTATCAAGGTATATAAACTAACAAGGTATGCTCTTCCGGCGAAAAAGGCGTGGCTTTTGAAAATGACGTCAATGAACTCGACAGTTTTTTGATAGTGCAAAATTATTGTAGTTGGACCTTTCATCATCATCATTGGGTGGCGCTTCCTTCTTTTTTGAGGTAGAAGGAAAAGAGCTTAGGCAATAATAATGCCCATTGCCCTACCACCCTGGTAATGTCATTTAAAACTGGGAGTTTTAAATGCCATTGTGAGGTAAAGATATGCAGGTGAGATCCCTAACTGCCACTCATTATACGGTATTAGTATAAGATCCCATCCCTGATTCAGGGGGTCGATAAAGGCGTCGTTAAACCAACACTTGGAAGATAGGGCGCAACAATCCCCCCAAACCACCAAACTCCAACTCTTGGCTAAGTAAGGGTGCGATGGTAAGTTATTGGGAGGAAAAGGAAGAGGTAGAATTTATTTTGCTTGAACACAGGTATTCAATAGATTTAATGTCTATATTTATAAACCAAAACATAGTTGTGAGAGGAATTACCTGCATAGATTCTTTTATCGAAAAAAGGACTCGCAGGGCGTCCCATTGCATTGCTTGTTTCTGGTTGTCAGTTCACCTTACCTGGAGATGTTTTGTGTACGTTAGGAACCCTATTATGCCAGATAGCGCTTTGTAAAGGAGAGCTTGATCAAGGCTGATGTAGGGAAGCCCAAAAAATTCGTTTCTAGGGACGGAGAACAACGGACTGTTACTGCCGTTCGGTCTTAATTTTAGAATAAAGAGTTAAGCATATTTTTTTAGTTTAGAATGGTAACTTTTTAGATTACATCAAACGAAAATTTACTATTTGGACTTGAGAGAATGTCTTTTGTATCGATTTTGAAAGACTGATAATTCTTTAAATTCTATATCATTCTCAAAGTATTAAGTTTTCAAAAATAATTAAATTCAGTAAGAAGATCTGAAAATGCTTTAAAAAATTATCAAGGCTAAATTTAAACAAACGTTAAGTACAAATATAACAATTTATCAGGAATTATTTTAAAGTTTAATAATTTAAGGTATATAGTTCATACTTACTCCTGAGTAATTAAAAACCAATTAATAGTAAATAAATTATCAGAAAGCCCAGAAATTTTGCATTAAGTAATTCATGAATGGCCCCTGACTTGATAGCATATGGTTCATTCACATTACCCAGAAAAGGCTTGTGCAACGATTAAGAAAAAACCTTATTTTAGATTCTCCAACATTTTGCAACAACCTTTTCCGAGCAAATTTTTTAAGGTAAGATAAAGTAAGAAGCCTCAAAACTAAAGACAACATTTTTGAAAAGAAAAAATAAAGGTTTGTATAATTTTATTCGTAACTTTTTATCGACTTTTCACCAGGAAAATTTTCCTCTCTGCAGCTCTCTTATCAGAACTTCCACCATATTAATTATTCATAAGCGAAGATGGTGATTTTTCTGCTTTTAGTGCCTTCCACGATTGTCATTTTTGGTAAGGTATAAAAGAAAAACGTCCTTTTCTCCGTTAAAAGTTTTAAGAGTGGATAAATGTAAAAAATAGCAATACTCTTTAAGAGCTTTAACCTAGTCCCTGTTTGGAATAAGGAAACAATACTTTTATTTGGTTAGCGGCAGGGGATGTGAAAAAAAACACTAAAATTGTTCTTTTTTTTCTTTAAAAATTAATGTTTTAATTTTTTTAGAGTTATTACAGAGTATCTCATTGCATTACCTTGCTTTCCATGTAAATTCTTCTAATAATTTTGATCACAGAGTGTTTAGTTTTAAATTAGTGTTCATCATTGTAATCCGCGTGTTTTCCGGTATAGTGGAACGCTAACTTCAGTATTTACAAAAAAAGTAGCCTTGTAATATAAATTGTAACTGATGATTGAGGAACTGTTGACTAATCTGAAATTACGGCATAAACCTATTCACTGGAACATAGTATACCTAAATGGATAGGGTTAAACTTAAGTTTTCAATAATAACATCTTTCTTCTTTTATGTCAGTAAATGTGCATTTCAATACTTTAAACCGAGTAAATAACAAGAGAAGGTTGGAAATATTTTAAAAGAAAAACTGAATGGCCCCTTCTATTGTGGTTAAAAAACACACTCTGCATTTCTGTCGTAAGTAGCCACTACTCTTATCTTTTTGGAAACTTTAAGTCGAGAGGAAAGCCAGGTTAAAATTGAATGCCAGGTTACGAATACCAGGTCTTTTTTCACGCTCCTTACCCTCAGACTAAGAAATTCTGGTGGAAAAAGAAAAGAGGACGAAAAAGAGAAGAAATACAAATCGAGTTGGTATTGTCATGTAAATAATGTTCATACCACATAGAAGAAGATTCCCTTTCGACAGGTATGTTCATGGATTGGTAAAAATACAATTTACTTAAAATAGTACCAAATTGTCATAGAATTATTTTTACAGACGGTATGAAGGTAAATAAGAAAGTTGCATGTGTCAGATTTTCAAAAACAAACAAGTGTTCCGTATGGTTTTTTGTATGGTGAAATGAAATATCTAGTCAGTTTTTCAAAAAAATGTACAGGTAATTAAATATTTTAATTTAAAAGTCGAGAAAAAAAACACGTGACTGAAAATGTTAATTGTTTAAACTATAAGATGACGTCAACAATAATACCATCAACTCCATTGCTTTACAACAATGTTTAGTATAAGATGACGTCACATCCAAACTCTTGGCGTTTTCGCGCGCTTTTAAAAAGGGGATTTTTGTTAATTTTTTTGGCAATCAAAAAATTTCTCGATCGGCCTCAAATTTTGGGTAGTTGCTTATTTTTGCAAGAGGAATCGATTAAAAAAATAAAAAAAAATCATGCAACTTCCTCATTGAACTTTGATGAGAAGAAACGGTATGTAAGTGGAATTTCTGGTCCCATTCTCTAATGGTCTAATGAGTAGAAAAATAATTTTTCTAGTGAAATATGTGGAATTAAAAATTTATCCATAAATCCAGTTAACCTCTCCTACTGTAATGTGCAAGAATTATCCTTATTATATAAAAGCTAGAGTTGAACGAATCATCCTTATTTTTTATTTTTATTTTTCTTCAAATTATCTTCGAGATGAATATATATAAGCCCATTAGTGATCCATTTGAAAATATGAAATTTCTTTTTTAGTTAATGAGTATTATGATTTTTTTATTTAATTTTTATTATTTCCTTTTATCAGGATAAGTAGAGAGAAATACCATCTAAAATGTCTAAGCATGAATGTCTGGGATATGATGAATACCTGAAGAAATTGATTCAAAAAATATCGGTCCCCTCCGAATCCACTTATTCAAGTACTACTGAGTTTGTTCTACTATCAGAGATCAAATTTGCTTGAATTTCCCTAATGCACTTTTATATTTTTTTAAGACGGCCGTGTATAACACGTTGCATTTTGTGGGTTCATTAACTTGCTTTTATAAAATATATTTTAGAACATCTTTCGATTAATATGAATGAAATAAGTATTGTTAATTAAACTGAGGGTGGTGTTTTTCAAGAATTCAATGCACTTCCCTATTGGAAAATTTTTTTCTGGTATTCCATAAACCAGTATGAATTATAGTGGATCCAGTATCATTTAAACTGGTTCCAGTAAATTTATACTGGATACAGTATAATTCATACTGGTTTATGGAATACCAGAAAAAAATTTTCCAATAGGGTTACTACTCATGATTAGCAAAATATTTGTCTGACTAAAATTCGTACTTACTTTAAGGGACTACTTTGTTTTTCTATAAACATTTTGGGAAGATTTTTAACTTTGGTACTTATCTAAAACTTTTCCTATTAAGATTATTAAAGTCCTACTTTAGTTTTTTCATTCAATTTTGCAGAAATTTGATCATTTAGCCAGAGGCATCATTTAGGACATTTAGGTTAATCAACTTCTGCCATTTCAAAGTACTAAGAAACCTTGTTTCTTCCAGAGTAAACAAGACACTAGTGATTGTTAGGAAAACGATGTGATAGTTCTTTCTACGGAAAAGGATCCTCATCTAACGATGTCTAGGCCAGAATACGTTGCCTAGCAACGCTACCAGCAAAAATACACCTCGAGTTGAGTTGAGAAGACAATCGTATTCGGTCGAGATGCAAATTTGCGGAGGGATACTTTCCCTTTTCCGAACCGGCAAAGAAGAATTTTATGGAGGGAATAAATTGTGTTTTATTAACGGAGAGTTTAAAATAGGCCTTAGTGAGAAACCGGTGGTCCATTAAGTTTAGCATATAAAACTAAGTTGTAAAGGAGGGAGAATTGATTTAAGCTATTTTATTTGCTTAACTCTTGCCGTATGTCATCTGAGCTCAAAAGATATGAGACGTTTGAAAAGTAGCTGAGGGTTAGGTTTGGGTTATTATAGTTTCAAGCTGTTCAGTATTTGTACGGAAGATGTGAAAAGGTCGGTTTAAGTTCATAAAAGCTAAAAGGTTACAGTTTAAGTTAATAAAAGAAACTACAAGGTTACAGTTTAAGTTTATGAAAGCTGAAAAGGTTACAGTTCACACACAACAGTGTGTCAGAAAAACGTTTCCTCTATAATCAAAAATTGTAAAATGAAAAACAGCAGCCAGAATCGAGTTTAAAAACAAAGGCTACTTTCTAATAAATTTTATAATTTTAAATTAATATATTATACAGTTTGGGGTAATTTTACCAATGCGTTATGCATTTATAGAGTATTTTTAGTACTCCTAATCTTTGTCAGATTATTATTGAAATCACAGAATAGGAGAAAACAATGATATAGGGTTATACTTATGTTTTTTTTATTTGTTATTGAACATGTATTCATAACATTTACTTTAAAAGCTTCTTTTTTGAAATATTACACAAAAACATTATGACATGTATTTTTTTTCGTAAATACAGTTATTTTTGAAGTGTGTCGTCACAAACGCAATGTTCTATGGATTTCGATTATTTTTTTAAAGTAACTCTTAGATTCCCGTCAAAAATTTATAAAACAGCTTAAGATAATAAAATATCAACATTTTTTACATGGAGGTCATTTTGAATTCATGATGACGTCATTCACTCCCCTTAATCGTGTTTCGGAAGAAATACCCGGTGCCATGCTGATGTAGTCGTCATGAATCTAATAACTCTACTCGGACTAATCTGCTAAAAGTTTCCCACAAATTCTAATTCTTCGACATTACATTCTCGACCAAAACTGTTATGCTCATATTCTTTAATATTGAACTAACTAAATGTGAATCACAAATATTAAAACTCCACCATGGTCGATTTTTGTTGTGCAAAACCTTCATGCAAGAACTCCTTATTACTTTAATCTTCCTATGCATGTTTTTTAATTTTCTAGGGTGGCCAAAATGCTAGTCCTCAGAACGTTGAAATATTTCTTCATGTTTAACTCCTTCCGACTTAGTAGCCCCAAATTTCCCATTGGATCTAGTTAGTTCTAATCTTAGGCGGCTTAGGATTGAAAAAGTTTTAAAGTTTTTCATCCGAATTTAAATATTGTTAGATTATTGATTTGGTCCAGTCACAAAATATTTTCAAAAATAAAATGTTTCTAATGGCTTACGTGAGCATCATTCTTATTCCCTCTCGCCCCTTGTCAGCAAAATTAAGCAAATGCTAATCCCTACCCCTTAGGTGCATACATAAACAGCCTTTATCTCCAAGAAAAAAAATAGCTATCTGCAAAAAAGCTACTTTTGAGGAGTTTAAAATTTATGATTAATTTCTAACCTATGTGAGAGAAATGAAAACATTGAAAAACCCTGTTTTATATTGTTTAATCTATACTAACCATTGGGGGAATTTTAGCTAATATGGTGTTAGTTTTTGCGTCTAAAGTAACAGTTAAAATATTTAAAAAGATAGATTATATTTTTAAAAGTTTTGAATACTCTTGAGTTTGATAAAAACATTGGAGTCATGGTGTTATAAAGATATGCTAAATAAAAATATATAAAAAGACAAGTTTTATACACTTGATAAAAACTTCAGAGTAAACACTTTTCCTGGGATCATTTAATTCCCTCCATTTATGCTAAAGGCTTTTAGCAAAAGATTAGCAACTCAGACAGATCATATGCTTAAAAAAACGTTTCATTACTTGTTTCATCAAATTGATTTCACTTGATTAGAAAACTATGGTGTTTATCCCGACTCACATACACATACAACAAATGATCGAGTTTTATTAAATTGCGTTAAAAATATATTAGCTTATTTTAGACAATTCATTTTTGAAATATTAAATTAGATCCGCATTATGTAAAGAAAAAAATTATAACATATGTAGTTATTTGTTTAAATTTGTTATAACTTGAATATCTATCGAATATTTTCATTTTGTTGAAATATCCATGCTTATTGGATTCGTTAATATACAGGGTGTTTTAAAAGTTCCCTTCACGGCTTTTATTTGGAACCAACGTGTCCCGGGGTCACGGAAGCAAAGGTCTACCCTAGGTAAGTGACCCTGAAGAATCCATTGTAATTACTTAAATAGCACCCCTAGCGGCGAAATAAAAAGTTGAAAAATTTATTTAAAAACTAAAGGAGATAGAGCAAAAACCTCATTAAGATTATTGTTTCCAACGTTATGGAGAATATACTGAAAAAAATTTCGTGAAAATTTCGTGAATATTCGTGATGTTAGCATATAAAAATAACACTTTTTCAGACCTCAAAAAAGAAAAGTTCGTAAATTTTCAAAATTTTCAGTGTTATTGTGTAGTTTTGTGTTTTTTAGTTGAATGAAGACAAAATTTAATCAAAGGATCAAAAAAATTTGCAAATTTGTGAACTTTTTCCTTTTTGAGGCCTGAAAAAGTGCTTTTTTATCATGCTAATATCTCCACGAATATTCACGATATTTTCATGAAATTTTTTTCAGTGAGTTCTTCATAACGCGTTGGCAAAACCCTTTTACTGAGGTTTTTGTGCTCTATTTCCATTATTTTTTAAATTTTTTATTTCACCTCTGGGGGTACTGTAAGTCATCTCAAATGATTCTCACTTACCTAGGGGTAGACCTTACTTCCGTGACCCTAGAACACGTTGGTTCCAAATAAAAGCCGCGAAACAGACTTTTGAAATACCCTGTATAGACCTTTTGTGTATTCTTTTTCATCGAAAAGAATATGCTAGTGTAACATCAAAGAACTATCTTACTTGTTAAGATTTATATTTTACTTTATGTCTAAGTACAGAATCTAAAAAGACGAGAAAGAAGAAAATAACATATTTTCTCACTAATTCCTTACAATTTACATGATAAAATACATTCCAATTTCAAACTACATGTCTTGTAAAGGGGTATTTTGATTTAGGAGAAAAATACTTTCTTAAATTTGAAAATATTTCTAATTCCACTTCTTCAAATAGAAACGAACCAGATTGGAAAATATTTCTAACAGACTGGAATGGAATTTTATAACAGAGAGCAAATATAAAAATCTTGGTTTAAATTTCTCATGCATATAAAATATTGGGTTAACACTAATAAAATTGGATCTTCAAAATAAATGTGAATGTGTCTTGGAATTGTTATACATGAAGTTATAGAAATTGTTGGTATCTTTCTAAAATACATTCGTTGTTTCCAACAGAAAAAATATATGGTTTAAAAATCTTAAATCCAAGTATTTAGCCAACTTTAGGTTTTAGGAAACCTATAAAATTTTTAAATGCAGCTAAGATTACATTCATTAAATAAATCACAAATATGCTTGTTATTTGATATTTTTCAGTTATTTTAAAGAAAATTTCCAGATGTCCTATAAGGGTAAGCACTTTTTCATTGGATAAAAAGGTGTTATCAATATGTTATTAAGAAGCGCATCAAATTATTAAAATGAAAATTCGTTGCAATTTTATAGAACAATATGCAAAAGACCAAATCCTTTTAATGCGAATTAAAAATTGAACTTCCAAGAAAAGAGGTTATGGCAATTTCAAAAGAGTAATGTTGAAAGAGAGAAGAGTTAAATTTTTCCTTAACAACTTTTATTTGCAATATTTATTTAATTGAACTAATTTTTCAAGAAAAAAATCTTTAATGTATAATTTATTACTTTATGTGGTTAAGTAGATATAAAACATCTTTAATTGTATTTTATAAACTTGGTTAGAAGTTGTATTATTTTTAAACAATCCGTTAATTTCTTGTTCTTAAGGTTTAATTAGTAATCTTTCATTCAAAACTGTAATATATAATTATTGTACTGAAACATGTTCATAATTGCTTTAAATATTGTATTGATGTTTTAAATCAAAGAATTTAATAAATTCTCAGTCTTTTCAAGAATAAAAATAAATTTTTCAAGAAAAATTTAATTTGATGAAGAAATGATAAACTTGCTTAAATAAATTTTTATACCTAAATTCAAGTACATAACTTGCTAAATTTTTGAAAAACAGACTACAAGCCTAATTATTAAATATTAATATCCATTAAATTATAGGTTAAATTCCTTTTATAATTATTAAAATATTCTGTTAATTGAATTAATTTAACATGCTTTATATAAATTTCTCATAATATCTTTAGAATGTACAGAATTAATTTATCTTACTCTAGATCTTTTTGTTTGCAACCAAAATTGAATTACCAAAAAACACTGTATTTATTTTTGCTCATAACAAAACTATTAAGTTTAAAAGATTTTGTAGTTAGAAAACAATTTTCTACTTTAAAATGAAATTAACATTTAAAATTTATTTTGCGAAAATGTAATGTAAAATGCATACAACGTATAAAAATTTAAAATCAATAAGGATCAACTATTAAAAAAATTAAATCGCAATTATAAACATGAATTTTGAATTGAATTTAAGTATAACAAAATCCATTGTACAAAGTATATACATTGTATATTCAGATGTATAACATAATTTTATAAGCTCATTGTTACTGCAAGCAACTCAATTTTTATACATTGGATAAAATTTAACTTTACTAATAATATATAATTATAATGTATACATTATATATTTTTATAATCCATAAATTTAAAAACATAACTAATACATACTTTATACTATACTAATACATAAACTATATATATTCCTAGATAACGCAGTAATGAAACAAACCCTTAGCACAGACAATTAGGGAGTCTCTCTAACTCTCCGCTTTAAGCAATCATCGCTTTTGCCTTGAATTTCAAGTGAACTGAAGCTAGAAATGCGGAATTACGGATAAAACCTTCCCATTTGTCACGGTTTCCTCACTAATGATGGCTTTATGATTATAAATTGTCACTAATGCTTAAAAAGAATTTTTTTCGCAAACAAGATGAAAATAATTAAGGTAATGAGGCTGATTAATTATTAATCACTAGGATTATACTGTAAATAGCTTGCGATGATTAACATGTTTAGTGGCGTAAAAAATACAAAGTAATGAAGTTGAAAAATTTAATTGGATATACGTTATAGAAATATTAATGGAGTTTTTATTTATTGAAGGAATTCGACTGTTTGGTATTATCAGTTTGTTTTTTTTGTTAAAAATGCATTAATAGTTGTTATTTTGTGTAAAATATCAACAGAATAAATGTATACGTAAAAGATTTATTGAAAGGTTAGTAGGGTTAACTGAATACTTAACATTTATTTTAAACTGTAACTAAGTTTATTTTTCGTTATTGAGTGGAAGGATTATAAATACGACTTCAGAATTAAGATTTAACGTACGTATTGAAAAAGTTTTTTTTAATTTGTACATTTACAGTATTCGCGTGTTTATCGCTTTTCAAACTAAAAAAAATATTTTTTTAAGTTGTGATTTTTTTTTTCAAATAAAAATAAACTGGTGGAACCATTTTGCCTAAATCGTACTTCCTGAAATTCATACAACTAGGGGGCTATCGCCCCCTGCTCGCTATCGCTCGCCAACCCCCGGAAACTGCTGACGCAGTTCCCCTATGATTGCTTCGCAATCCTGTGCTCGCTACGCTCGCTCGCCATACGCTGGTACAGCCTAGCTGAGATTCATTACCAACTAAACGTTCAATTCCGTTAGAGTTTCCGCTTAATATCGCCAATCTCTTTTGGACAACAAAAAGTAAAATATTACTAAATAATTTCAGATTCATATATTAAAATGGGTTCAATTCCGTTAGAGTCCCCGCTAAATACCACCTATCTCTTTCGAAAGCTCAATTTTCAAAGATAAAAAATTTTTAAAAAATTTTTAATGATAAACTGAACAGTTAGGTATACATCTAATTAAACATATTAATCCATGAATCTAAAATTATTCAGCAATATTTATACTTTTTGGTTTCCAAAAGAGGTAGGCGATATTTAGCGGGAACTCTAACCTTAAAATGTTTAATTAGATCCATAACTGTTCAGTTTATCATTAAAATTTTTTTATATTTTAATATTAAGCTTTCAAAAGAGATTGGTGATATTTAGCGGGAAATCTAACGGAATTGAACCCCAACTAAATTTATTGGTGAAAATAGAGTTTTATAAATAGTAATATGCAGCAGGGAAACATTAAATACAGTGTATGAAAAATATGTATACAGTGTTTATAAAATTCATGGGTACTGTTGCATTAGCCAAGAAAAACCACCATAAGCAGTAAATTTTTATCAGATAAGTATTATTAACATGCATATAAAAATAATAATTTAACAGTAAATTAATAAAATGGTAACATTTAATCCCTCTTAACATATTTGAACAGCTAATAATATCATTAGAGACTGAAATCGAAAAAAAAATCAAATCCAAAACTTTGTACACAAATTTATTGTTGCCAACCGAGTAAAAGAAATACAACGAAATCCGGGCGTTACGTAAGATAATTATATATCGCCTCTCCCGTGCAAGACTCACACAATTGCAAAAGTTGAAATGTCTACTTTACGGGAGCTTGGCGTGGAAGGACTTCTTTATTGGTCGCCAAGTCGAAAAAATAGAGTCAAAAGTGTGATCTTTGGGGATTATTTCCATTGGCGCTAAAAAAATCGCCAAAAACGGTTTTATGTGCTTGAATCTAAAATCGTTGTTTAGCTGGCATATCGAACATCGAAATTTCTTCACTGAATTTAAGCACCTTCGGGTGCAGTCAGTATTTGGGTGGGTGACCACTGACCAAATCAAGCATAGCTGCGTTTCTCTCTTTCCTTGCGCACATTTGCTTTTATTTTTCAGGAAAGGATCTACCTGTTATCAGAATATTGTGCCCTAAATAATAAATGATCATAGAAATATATTTACATTTTTAATTAAATTACGTTTCTTTTATAGCCGATTTCATAGGTAGACTTTATTTCCTGAGCAAATTATCATGAAAAACCTTTTTTTAATCGACTATCTGTGCATTCCTCGTGAGAATTATGCTACATGATCATGAAATACCTTTTGGTTGCACTGAAACAATAACCAGTCTTTGAAATTAAACTCTGGCGATCAGAGAAAATTTTTAATTCATTAAAAAAGCTGATTACAAAATTACGTGTATTTTACTTCACACGGGGCATATAATAGGTATCGATACTCTCCTGAAAAGTAGGCAAAAGTTAGGTATGAGCAGAGGAAGAAAGAACAAACCGATGGTGGTAATGCTGAGAATATTAGGAGGCATGGGTCACACAATACATCAAAATAAGATTTGCTCGTTATCAACTACTAACTGGATCGAAAATAATTACTTTTAATTTAGCCAGAAGTAGTCATGATTTAAAATCCTGCAGAGCCATTTTCAGCGACTTATTTTGGACCCGATTTAAATAATCACTGTTAACTGGTTATAGCGTACACTCTTCAAATGTAACATTACGTTGTTGCACCGTCAATAGCTATTTACTTCAAGTAATCAAGTCTTGATCAGTTTTGATCAAGTCTTGATCAGATGTTTAAAGATCTCACGTACTAAGAGAAATATTTCTAATTTCTTAAAAATAGTAATAAAGTTACATATTTTATAAAATACAGAAAGTCAACCAACTTATTTAAAATTTATAGATTATTTTTAAGTTGGAAATAGTTTTAGCTTTAAATGAGGTTTAATAATTGAAAAAAAAAGAAATATAACACTTTTCCTATTCTGTTTAAGAATCTCAAGAAAAATTAAATATTTCTGATAAAATCCAAGTATTTTAAAAATTAAATTGTGCATTTTATTATACACATTCATTATTACGGGCAGAATAATTTCAATGACAAGTATAGGTCCTTTCCAGAAACGTAGGCAAATATGAGATCGAGAAAGGGGAAAAGAACGTGGCAATACTTGGTGGTCACCCTCCAAAGTACTGACTGTGGCTGAAGGTGCTTAACTTGAGTTAAGAATGAGCCATGATTCACGCGTTAAAACATAAAAAGCCTTGTTTGGCGATTTATCTTAGCGCCAATTGAAATAATCATCAAAGATTAAACTCTAGCTTCGACTTTATCGACTTGGCAACCTATCTAGAAGTCCTTCCGCGCCAAGCTCCCGTAGAGTAAATATTTCAACTTTTGCAATTGTGTGAGTCTTGCACGGGAGAGGCGATATATTGATTTATCGGTTAACAATTTAAAATCACATTTTGCGTTTGGAAGAGTGAAGAAACTAGAAAAATTTTCAAAAGAAATTTTCAAAAATTTAGAAGCTAGATAACTAAAAAAGTAGTTCAGGATTAATAAACCTATCTACCTTAGGTATATTTACATTGAAATGATACAAATATGGCAGCTCCTAAGCATTATAAAAGAAAATACCAGATTTCAAAATCCCATGCAATCTACTTAAGAAATTTTCCTTCTGATTTATAGACAAAGAACACATTTGTTCATCAGAAGCAACCATTTAAACTTTAAACCAATCAAACAAGTAACGAAAGTAGCATCAAACAATCCCCTTTTTTTCTATGATTCCATAGAAGAATCTCACATAAAGAGGATATTTTCTTCACCAATTGGGCAAACCAGCCTAAGGTAAAGGGGCTTTTAGTGTCTGCCGCAAAGCGGTATTGATGATTCCCAACGCCCTAAGTTATCCCTCCCCCACGTGACACCACCGCTCCTTTGTTTGCGGTCTTATTGCACCCCGAGCACGAGTTATGCCTGCACCTGGGCATCGTCTCATGCTGATTGGTGTCTTTCGTCATTGCAAACCTTGTCACTATATGCTTCGGGTTTGTCACTATGACTAAAGTGTAAAAAGTTTTTTGTCTATGGCTCTCTTAGAAGATAACTACTAATTATAGAAGAATGTAACTTCTGTTATGCGAACTAGTAAATAATATGCGTATAACTATTTTCTCTTACGCATTTACATAACAGATTTCCCAAAAGCACTTACAGAAAAACGTTTTTCTTCTAAGAATTATTTATAGAGGAGAGGAGGGTATTTTGGAACACCCTTTAAACATTTAAGAATAACTCTATTAGTTTTTAATAAAAATCCACCGAATCATTTTAAGTACATACTATAACTAATAACAATGAAGGGCCAAATAAATCAGCATTCATTTTTTAATCAAAAAATGTACTTTAAGAAAAGTTACAAATAGAGGGTAATATGGAACAGTCGGGTAATATGGAATAGTTGGATTTACAGCCATTGAAAACTAATTAGACCTTAGAGAACATAGTTAATCTTAACTATAAAACAATTTGCGTTCAAATAGTTTTGTTCATGAGTCTTTTTACAGTAGTCACAAACATAATCGTCTTTTCTGACCCTTTGCCTGTCGGGTATTATTCCATAATACCCGACAGGCCATCTTGTACTATGAACCCTTTTATTGACCGATAAAACATGGATAGCTAAAAACGACTGCAGTACAAGAAACTACTGATCTTTTAGAGTACATTATGCATAACAACAAAATCGAAGTCTCATAGTTACTGGTAGGTTAAAAGGTTTGCACATTTACTGTCAAAAACTTTTGAAAATCCTAAAACACACTTTGCTTTGCTGCGACTGATCAGACAAAACAAGAAGCTTAACTCTTCGCGCACTGCATCATGGGGGATTTCTTAAGACTTTCGTGGCATTGCCACCTCATGGCAATACGAGGGGGCAGAAACTCAGGTGTTCCATACAACTCGACCATTCCATAATACCTTCCTCTCCTCTACTTCTCTCTTAATTACTAGTAAGGTCTAACAACATTAGGTAAATTTTACCGGAAAAGAAAACTTACATTTCTATAGACCCTCATCTAAAATATTTAAACTATTTTGGTAATAGGTTTAAAAAATGTGTTTTCATTTTTTCTCATAGTAGTGTAAAATCTCTTAAATACCATACTAATTAATTAATAAAGGCTCTTAAAGAGCTAATATAAAAAGGCTATTGCACTAAAAACCAAATCCAATGTACAAGGATCTGAAATATGTCTTATTAAAGACAAGGACTTAGAAAAAACAATAAATTGATTTCATATTACAAGAAAGATTTTGATCCGGTTAATCCATATAATTAATCATCTTATTGCTTTTAAAAACTTTCTGTAGTACTTTTATGTAAAAATAGTTTAAGAGTTCAAAATTTTACTCTTTTTTAAGTGGATTAATTTTTCTTACTAGATATGTAAAATATATTATGATGCATTTCTAAAATGAATTATCTGTAAAAGATAGTTTTGTCATTCCATTAACGGCCTTTCATCAATAGGGTGCATTATTTAGGTCAAAACTACCAGGAAATGGAGGTAATTTTTATGAATTGAAATTATTATAAATTTTTAGAATAGCATAAAACTTTAATAAATTAATTTATGTTATATTTTTTATTAGATATTCCCACATCATACCTTTTCCCAACCTT
The DNA here is from genome assembly GCA_024610705.1 of Tetragnatha versicolor. Lineage (NCBI taxonomy): Eukaryota > Metazoa > Arthropoda > Arachnida > Araneae > Tetragnathidae > Tetragnatha > Tetragnatha versicolor. The sequence continues at coordinate 46,119,710 of JANDEH010000004.1, read as the reverse complement.
CACGGGAATTTCGGACAGTCATGAAAGTTTTTTTGTTATGTTTTTGTAGAAAAGTTTAAACTTTCGTAGTTATAAAACAATGGGGATAAAATACGGTGTGTGTGGTAAAATAGGTTTTATATATTTCAAAAGAACAAACCACAGACTTATAAATAATAATGGTTAATCATTATCATGTACAACTACCATGAGGCAAATTTTAATCAACCATCTATGTTGATTCCATATAAAAAAATATTTCCTTAAGTATATATAAATCCTTCGTTGACATATAAGAATATATTGGAGAAAATATATAAATGTAATACTCCCACCAAATTCTAATTGTGCAAGGGTTTATAGATTTGGAAATCCAAGTACATTTGACTGTTAATATACTAGTATATCATAATCCCTAACTCTAATCCCAGAGTAATTCGCTCCATTTGATTCATTCCGTAAATTTAGACACGATAACTCTTAAGACATTAGAGGGTGGTCATCGGAATCAGCTACTTATCGCCACTTGCTAGAGCGGGATTTAGTCAATAAGGGCTGCTCTAGAGCCCTCCCTCTAACTCTGAGATCATGTAGTACTGCGAGGCGTGGAGATGGGAAAAGACGGGGGCTAAGCCAACTGTCGTTCTGATACATTTTCAAGAATTAAAAAGGTATAATATATGAGTATAAATACTGTTGTCCCTAATTTTCCAAAAACAACTGAAAAAATTGATAGTAATATGATTACTCCACAGAAGACGATAGATTTTATAAATTATTCCTTAGAAAAACATAAGCTAAAAACTCATCTCATAAATAGATCTAAGGCAAAAATACCATACTAAAATGTCAGAGTCGCCGTTTTTAAAACTGATATAGGTTATTTATAATTTTTTTTATAAAATATATTCAATATATTTTGCTATTAAACGCATAAGAAAGTCGTTGTAGGGATTCAAAACTAAGCCTTTAAAACATATGATGGGACTTCATGATTTTAACTATTTACTGGTATTAGTCTAAGAGCCAGTAAACAGCTGACGGCACATATTTTAAGAAAGCCTTAAATTTTCTCAGTGAGTCAGGTGTACCTACCGTACATGAGATGGGGGTTAGTTAAGCCCAGTCGCGGTAGGTTCAGCTTTGCGCAGGTGTGTCACGTGTGAATTTGGTAAAATAAAAAGTATTTTAGGACGTCTGCCGTTTTGACATGTCAAAATATATTATTATATGTACTCAAAAACAATATGGCAGACGATTCCCATGGTTATTAGTTCCTCAAAAGTTCCTCAAAGTTTCTCAAAAGTCGAAATAGTGATAAAACAGTCATCACATACGGCATTTAAAGCACCATTTACACTAGTGTTGGAAAGACTAGTGCAGTGGTGTTTGAAGAGAGACTTTCCTTGCACTAGTATTTCCAGCACTAGTGTAAATGGTGCTTTAAATGCCGTATGTGATGACTGTTTTATCACTATTTCGACTTTTGAGAAACTTTGAGGAACTTTTGAGGAACTAATAACCATGGGAATCGTCTGCCATATTGTTTTTGAGTACATATAATAATATATTTTGACATGTCAAAACGGCAGACGTCCTAAAATACTTTTTTTGTTCACCAAATTAACACACGTAACACACCTGCGCAAAGCTGAACCTACCGCGACTGGGCTTAACTAACCCCCATCTCATGTACGGTAGGTATACCTGACTCTCTGAGAAAATTTAAGGCTTTCCTAAAATATGTGTCGTCAGCTGTTTACTGGCTCTTAGACTATATGCTTTGTTGCTTTTAAACAGTTCTGAATATGGTAAAGAAAGAAGAATAAGGCTAAGCTCGCACTAGAGACTTGTGTCACCCCTCACGACAGAGACAAAATTATCAACCTGGTTATTGCAAGATACTAGAGCGCGCGCATAGGCGACGAGACACTTGGCCCATTGCCAAGAATCTCACCATAGAAATACATAGCTCTTGAGTGACCTAGTGTTACAGTCGCCGGCGACAGAAGTCTTTAGTGCGCGCTTAGCTTAAAAGTTTAGCTGCATATGGATTTACAATCCATAACTAAAAGGCTTTCTTTCTTACTGTACTTTACATTGAAAATAATTAATCTTTAACCAAAAAAAGAATATCATAGTAAAAGGGAAATTACTTACCAATAGAAACTGAGTAATAGTAATAGTTACATAGTGAAATTACAAAGCAAATTTCTTAAAAACATCTCGGCTTGTGAAAGGAATTTTGAATGAAAATCATATTTTCGCAAACAAGCTTCTAACGTATTTTTTAAATTATAAAAAAAACTTTAGAATACCTCTTTTCTCTGTCATTTTAAAATATCTCGAGTTTTACGTTTAACTGTTTTCATGAATGTTGAGCGACAGTAGAGACTTTTCCCCGTCAAACTTTGCACGTAAATATATTTGTAAAAAGCTTTTATGAAAGCAATAAAGCTTTGTTTGTTTCATGCCTTGAAACGCCATATATCTGGCTCCTACAGGAATTGCTTGAAAAAAAGCTAATGTCTTTCCATCTTATGTCTCCTGTGTAGAAAGGATTTTATCCCTAAACCAATATTTATCCTTGTTTCTGAATCTGGTTTTAAAAAATATTCTCTGGTTGTTTGTGCTTATTATTTTTTGACAGAAAAATTGAAAATGTCAGAAGAATAAAAATAAATAAAATCTGAATAATATAATAAGCCTGAAAATAAATAAAATCTCCGGGGAACTTTATAAACAGCGTTTGAGGCTTCAAGAACAGTCTACTTTTTGTAAATATCTTTTCTATAAACATTCAAATATTTATTTATTTTATTTTTCAGGATTGATTGTTAATTGAAAGTGAGCTCCAAACGTTTGACCCTCTTCTTCGGATGTCATCATCAGTGGCAAAACGTTTGGAGACCAATTGCAATCAACACGGCTATCCATCCCGGAAAATAAAATAAATAGTTAATCTTCAAGTCGTGGAAGTCTTTTATACTTCAAATATTTGTTTATATAATTGTGAACATTTGGCAGTTCATATAATAGTCACTTTTAATGCTTTGACAGTTAATATAATCTGTTATAATAATACTGTTGTACTATGTCATCTAGAATTTTCTTTAACCTGGAGATATTTTCCCAAAACTTTAAAAAACTTTTAATTCATTGTTAAATATCGTAGAAAAATTCTCAATGTCAAGTTTAACTCAATCAATATTAGGAATATAAAGAACCTCATAGATTGGAAATTAAAGAGTTTTCCCACTACAGTACATAAATCGCATTGAAGCGATTCCTGGTATCAAATTTCTTAACTACGATATTTTAACATTAATAGGTGTTTGCTTGATGCGGAAGTTGTTGACGATTCAGAAATATTTCTATGCGTTCAGGAAGGAATTTTTTTTTCGAACTGATAAATTGAACATATCTGAAATATCTTAACTTTTTTTCAATTTAATGTAGGGTGTTTCAAAATTGCGTTGCACGGCTTTTATTCGGAACCAACGCAACCCAGGGTCATGGAAGTAAGGTCTACCCCTAGGTAATTGACCCTGGAGAATCCATTGAGATGACTTACAGTGCCCCTAGCGGCGGAAGTAAAAAGTTAAAAAAATTAATTTAAAAACTAAAAGATAGTGCAAAAACCTCAGTGAGAATATTGTTGCCAACGTCATGAAGAACTCACTGAATAAAATTTGATCAAAATATCTTGAATATTCGTGGAGATATTAGCATGTGAAAATAGCACTTTTTCAGGGGTCAAAAAAGAAAAAGTTCACATATTTGCAAAATTTTCAGTGTTATTATGTAGTTTTGTGTTTTTTTAGTTGAATAAATGCAAAATTTATTCAAAAAATCAAAAAATTTTGCAAATATGCGAACTTTTTCGTTTTTGACCCCTGAAAAAGTGCTATTTTCACATGCTAATATCTCCGCGAATGAGGTTTTTGCTCTATCTCCTTTAGTTTTTAAATAAATTTTTTTAACTTTTTAATTTCGCCGCTAGGGGCGCTGTAAGTCATATCAATGGATTCTCCAGGCTCACTTACCTAGGGGTAGACCTTACTTCCATGACCCTAGGAGGCGTTGGTTCCGAATAAAAGCCGTTCAACGCAATTTTGAAACACCCTGTATATTAAATTATTTTTTACGTCATCTTAAAAAATTTACATAAAAATTAAACTATACGACAGAAAATTTTTTTAAGCGTACAGAAAAAAGTTTAAGTGCGGAAATTTTCAATCTTAAGAAGTGAGGTATCAATAATGAAATCAGGATCTAAAGATGGGAAAAAGAAGAATTTAAGTGGTAATGGAGCACATTTTTTTCATTAAAAATATCTTAAGATTCCTTTTATAATCCCGAAAACCTCTATTACTATAAATGACTCTTTTTAGTTGGTCAATGAATGATTTGGATGTAAATTTTTTAAACCATTATATAAGCTGTTTTCGTATCGATCAAAATAAAAGTAAATCATATTTTTATAGGTACAGATTTTTATGTAATGCACAAAGGAAAAACAATCTTAAACTGCATTTCCTTCAAATATAGATAAGGCTTCCCTTATTCACCTAGTTTTCTAAAAAAAAAAAAACTATTTCACAGGCTTCCTCAACTTCCGGAATGTGCTTCTCCCATTCTATTGCACGTGCGCACGATTCATCTCGGATTCATGTGTTCATAACAGTCACAATAACCAATAACAGTCATGATAACTAAAATATGTAAACAAACCAAATCACTTCCGGTTCAAACCGGAAGTTAAGGGAGCCAGTTGGAATACGGTGAATATTTAAAAAAAATAAGTGTCTTTCTTTAATTTTCAATTTTTCAATTTCAATTTATTGTTATACATACACATATATTACACAAACAAAGAATGAGAAAAACAAATTATGATTCGCCTGAAGGATACAAAGACCTGTATAGGCGAAAGAAAATTTACAATTTTTACAGAAAAAATAAAAACATAATATGAAGATAAATAATTAAGTAAGTTTAGGAAAAACATAAAACATTTTTTTAAGGAAAAACATTATGCATAATAACAGAATTAGAATAACTACAATATATACACTTCAATTGAATTAAGTAATGAAAATAAAGGCACAGCAAGGCTTAAAAATTTTATGCTTCTGGATTTAGATGGAAAAAACATCCAAATTATCAATATTACAAATAAAATTAAATAATGATCGCTTGAAAATATTAGGAGATGGAAAACTCTGAAATTCTATAGGCAAAAAGTTATATAATTTAGGAGCAAGATAAAAAAAATGTTTTTTGAAAATTTCTTTATGAAAACGGGGAATATTAAATATTATTGTGGGTCTTCTATTTGAGGTATGAATTTTTAAGTCGAAAATATTTTTATGGTGATGTAAAAAAAGTAACATTCGATAAAATGCAAAATGGCGAATAGGTAAAATTTTTAAATTTATTATTAAGTTACAGGGATGATCAAATTTATAGTTTAATAATTTGAAAATTTGTTTTGAATTGATATTAAAGGAGACAAATTAGATTTATATTCACCTCCCCAAACTATAATGCCATAATTTATTAACGATTGAGCCCAAGAATGATACAAAGTAATTAAAAATGACTTATGAACTTTATTTTTTAGAAAATGCAATTTGATTAAAACGATGCGTAGTTTTTTAGATAATTCAGTGATGTGAGTTTTCCATTTAAGGTTTGAATCAATAAAAAGACCTAAATATTTTATGCTATTTACTTGTTGCAGCAAATGACAGTTGCAATGAACAAGAAGACCATTACATGATGAAGAGTGAAATTTAATGGTTGATATTATCTTTCTTGGTTGATATTATAAAAAGCTCCAGGAAATGTGGAAAGATGGCAGTTATATGGTATTTTTTATTTCACAAATTTAGTTCATGGATAAACAGAACCAGCAAGAATAAAATAAAATGTGGGATTGGACAAAAATTTAGTGAATGGGAATACCAACTAAACAGAAATATGTACTACCTACATTTTATACATATTTGAGAAAAATTTATAATTTAAATAAGGCTTTAGATTAACTACTCAATTATTTTCATTATTTGAATAAAGTGCTTAAAATTTTAATATGTACAGTACTGGACTGGTAAAAAAAACGACGCAGACCCTATATCTCCGGAACGGCTTGTGATATAAAGACAAATAAGGTATCATTTTTCATAATTTGAAGTATTCTATACAGAAAATTTTTCAAGTTCTTAGGGTCAAGAACTTCAAGTCTTCATATTAAACGAAACACTAACTTTTTTCTCCGGACGGCCTCAAAGATTATGATTGATTCTGAAAGAGTATCCCTCAAAACCCCCCCAAAAACCCAGTTCCGTTTTGTTTGGTCCCCTTACAACCATCAACCCCGCAGGATCAAAATCGAGAATTCAACGTAAATGCGACGAACTTCAACCCCCACTCCTGGCTTTATTTGGGGACCAAACAAAACGGAATTGGGTTTTGGGGAGTTTTGAGGTGTGCTCTTTCGGAATCAATCATAATCTTCGAGGCCGCCCGTAGAAAAAAAAGTTAGTGTTTCGTTTAATATGAAGACGACCCCCTAAGAACTTGAAAAATTTTCTGTATATATAATACTTTAAATCATGAAAAATGACACCTTATTTGTCTTTATATCACAAGCCGTTCCGGAGATATAGGGTCTGAGTAGTTTTTTTTTTACCAGTACTCTACCTAAATATTTGAACTTGTTGAGAAAGGGCAGTTAGTATACATTTCGCACGATTATGAGCTTGTGATTATGTAGTAAAAGAACTAATTACATGTATATGTTCTTTATAGTTTAGTTTAATACTTATGCATTTGATGGGGAATAAAATGTGAAATTACCAACAAACCGATTGATTGCAGATAGGATAGTATTTATTTGATACGGAGAATTCTGAAGACTCAATAGCTACATTATATTAACCCCACTATGAATTACTCTTGAAATGATATGAAGAAATCCTGTTTGCCTACATTCTTTCAAAAAGAATGTGGCATTTTGTTTAAAGTTAAAACTAAGTATTGATTTTACCATCCTTTATTCATAGTTAATAGTAGTACATATATCTTGAGTTAAAATTACCAATGTTATTTAGTTTATCTAAAATATTCACTATTTGTGAAGCTGTTTTGGATACAATTCAAATTCGAAATGCACCACTTTGAAAAGTTTCAGCATAAACCCCTAGCGGCTGTTAACTGCCTTCCGAAGGACATCCGGAAAGAGGATGGTCCGGAAAACACTTAAAATGATAAAACTTAGAAACCCCAACTCGTCAATAATCGATTCCAACTCGGTTCCCCTGCAAGCATTTTAATAATGCCAGCGATCTATCACAATCAACGCTCTTTCCGATACACTAAGCAAAGAGATCTCGATTCTTTATTTCACGAATTGATATCGATATCTATATCGATTCGTAGTGTACTAATGTAGGAAGGTTGTTTATGTTTGATTTTTTATAGCCGTGGTAAGTTTAGGAAAAACTGATACAATGTCATCATGTGGGTAACCAACGTACGTATTGTTTTGAAAAAAAATTCAGTGAAAGAAAACTTGAAGGATTACTTAAAAATCCTGTTATTTCTTTGGGTTTTGATGCCTTTATATTAGTTGGTAGAGGATGTAAGACACATTCGTTTGTCTATGGCTAAGAAATGTTAAAAATGCATGTCTTCAACAGTATTTTTATAGGTTAACTGATAATTTTATACTTTTGAAATATCATCCTGAAAAGATGACTGTCAAATTAATCAGTGTAAACATCCCTAGTTTTAAAGTACTAAAATATAAAGCTTAAATTCTATTTGGTAATCATACATATTTAAAATTTAAATGATAATAAAATAGCTCAAATAGGAGAAAAATTGTAATTTAAATTTGATATTACTTACCTAAAATGTTAGTAAAAGTATTAAATGGTTATGTGATTTTTACAGTATGACGGGCACGGGCACTTATAAATAAGATTAACATTATATTTATTTCAAGTAAAAAAACATAAAATTTTATGGCCTAATAACACCAAAGTTTTGTACAATTATCCGCTATAACTTTAATATAATTAAAATCGATACCAATTAAAAACTTAATATCTTATTTAATGATACTGTAAAAAGATTAATCTTAGTGGTTGATTATTACAAAAACTACTTTATTTAAAACAGAAATATCCAATAATTTACTATAGATAGCATCCTCATTTTCCACAACAAACAAACATAATACAAAGAGGTGAAACAACAGTGCATTATAAAGGTTTGTGTCTTATGCTCTGCTATATGGTCTCTCTGCACCTTTTTACTCTAACTAACCATCAATGAAAAATGCAGAGGACATTTGTTTGTCAAAGAATGATCATTAAATCTTCATGGGTTAACCAAAGAGGCGCCATCCCCCTTTTGTGACATTCAGATTCAAGAGGGGTTTATGATTTGAAGGTTATCGGAAAAACTATTTCCAAAGCATTTCAGTGTAGTCATTAAGCTACGTCTTTTTTTTTCAACTGAATTTCTAAAAGGGATTTCAGAAAAATAAAAAAAATCATTAAAACATTTCAAAATTGTTAGATTTTATTTACACGCTTTCTTCAAAAAGAGAGTGAAACGTTTTATATCAACAGGAAAACGTCTCAGGTCAATTTTCTTTACTAATCTTTATATTATTACTGAATTCAGCAGTGTAAATGATGATATTTTATCAAGAAACTTGTTATAGATTGGTAGACCAAATCACCAAATCATTAAAAATACCGGATTAAAATTTTTAATTATATTTCTTTTTATTATTGAAGTGCCTTTTCTTAAAATTTTAGTTTCAATACTTTATTTAATTTGCTCCAGAACATAATAATTTGAGTTCATACAGAAGGTTTAATAGATAAAAATAGGACAATATCATTATTCTACTATGTTTTCTTCGTATTCCTGTAGCTTTATTATTTAGATGAAACCACGAATGCTTAAAAGGAATAAAACAAAATAAAATATAGGTACCTAATTTTTTTTAATTCTAATCAACTTTAATTCCGTGTCTAATTAATATTTCTTTGATCAATCACAAACATTAAACTTGTATCTGGAATTTTGAAAATTTAATCAGCTTTTCGGAAATAAATGCCTTCAAAATTAAGGCAGGAATTAATCAAATACCTTGCGAAGAGAATATTAACTTCATTAAATTCCTTTGATATTCTAACATTGTTTTGCAGAATACCAATGAATTTTTTAACTTTATAATGATTACACACAGATATTTGATTTTGTCGGAGTTTTAAACAAGCTTGTTTTAATATATCTCTCTATTCTAAAAAAAAGTTTTCAGTGAACGGTTTCCAGAGAAAGGCTTTTTAATTACTGAACCGAATGACACATATATGGTATCAAAATGTCCGGATTCTTTCCGGATTTCCGAGTAAGCCCTTCGATTTTTCAAAAAAATTCTCAATTTTAAAATATTTCCATTTTTTTAGATAACGGATAAGGTCGCAGTTATAAAGCAAGTACTGTCAATCAAATTATTATGCATCCAATCACAACGTCCGATTGACGCTTTATTTTAAGATGAAACATGTTTTTTCACCTTTTAAAAAAAGTACTTTCTTGATGAAATATCACTCAAAGACTGATAAAAACATATTCTAAAAACTTACATGAAAGCCATTTTATACTAAAATTTCACACTTTTTGTCCAATATTTATAATTTTTAGTCTGATTTTATCGAAATTAATTGTAAACATAGTGATGTTTTGTCTCTTATTGTTTTCAATTGCTTAAACGGTATTGTTTAACAAGTCTGGGTTTAAAAAAAATATGAATGATAAACACTAGGCATATTATACTATCGAGTTACTTTAAAATAATATTTTTTGTTTGGTCCGAATATTGATAAACAATTAGAATTAGTCATTTTTATAATCATAGATTAAAAATAACTAAGATGAATATTTTTAAAAACATTTCGTTTAAATTTTTGATAAGTTCGAGTTAATATACAGGGTGTATCTGAAATGGTGCAACAAACTTTCAGGGATGATAGTACTCATCAAGACGAACAAGAATCGGTATAGAAAGGGGGTCCCAAGCCAAATCCCAGGGAGTTAAAAATGGAGCGACACCCCGAAAAATTATTGAAAAATTCGATTTGTAGAACAACTACTTTTGGTAAAAACTTAAATATGGTCTCAAAAATTGTGGTTTAATATGATCTTTCAAATAACCTCAAAAGTCTTCACTTTAAAATTTGTTTTATTATGAAAAATGTTAAAAACACAAAAAATTTGAAAACTCAGCCAAAACCTTATTTTGTATTTCGAAATCCTTTCTTTTGATTTGATAATCTGAAAGATCATAGTTGAAAACCCTTAAGTCCAAAGTTTCACGTAAATACAATCAATATTAAACGCTTGAGATCCTTTTAAAGTTTGTTTTTTGGGTGCGCAAGCAGTTTTTTAGAGCTGTTTCCAGAACAGCTGTTAGCGCACGCAAAAAACAAACTTTAACAGGATCTCAAGCGTTTAATATTAATTGTATTTACGTGAAACTTCGGACTTAAGGGTTTTCAACTATGATCTTTCAGATTATCAAATCAAAAGAAATGATTTCGAAATACAAAATAAGGTTTTTGCTGAGTTTTCACATTTTTTGTGTTTTTTAACTTTTTTCATAATAAGACAAATTTTAAAGTGAAGACTTTTGAGGTAATTTTAAAGATTATATTAAACCACAATTTTTGAGACCATAATTAAGAATTTACCAATAGTAGTTCTTCTACAAATGGAATTTTTCAATGATTTTTTTGGGGTGTCGCTCCATTTTTAACTCCCTGGGATTTGGTCTGGGACCCCCCTTTCTATACCGATTATTGTTCGTCTTGATGAGTACTATCATCCCTGAAAGTTTGTTGCACCATTTCAGATACACCCTGTATACTCAAACTTTTAAGGGAGATTTATTCATGGAGGGGATGTGAAGTATTTTTAATAAGTTAGTTGACGTTTTTTCTGTAAATTGTTTAATTGTTTTATAAAGTGTGTTAAGTTCAACGAGTTGGAATTTGTGGGAATTGCGAAGCAATTCCAAAAGGTCCTGCGTCAGCAGTTTACGGGGGTTGGCGAGCGATAGCGAGCAGGGGGCGGTAGCTCCCTAGTGTAGTTAAAAATAATTATATTTACAAATATTTTTCGCCTTGCTTCAAAACTGTTGCAACAGCTTCCGATTAAAAATCTAACTCTAAAAGAACTTTCAGTCTAATGAAATATAATGACGCTTATGATGCTTTTCTGGCCTTAGTTGAGTATTTTTTAGTCTAATTAGTTTTAAAATGTGAAGGGTAAAAGTTATTTTTGTGGCCCTCAACTGGGGCAGTTAAGAATTTTTAATTGTTATTTACAAAGATTACGGGCTTAACTACCTCGTAAAATGTCAGTTTTTAAATGTTGGAAGAAAGCAATAACTGTATTTTTTTGGAGGGAAATAAAAAACAAATAAAAAGTTCATCATCGCTAATTGGGTTTTTAGGATTATCTTGTTTTCGGAATATTCAGCTTTAGCTTCATCCTTTATAAAATTTTAAATAATTAATCGAATATATTATTAACCCTTTATCTACTGACGGTACTTACAAGTCCAACCAAGTATAAAATTACATAGGATAACCATCATTACTACTATACTGACGATACTTTGCAGGAATACTATTTTAGTTTTACTAAAAGGAAGCACTGGTTCTTTGATGAGTATTTAAGCGGGAAATAAGAATAAATTTAAAACTGAAGTTGTAATTTCAGCTGGGAAGTTGGAAAATATTCCATGTGGAAATTGACAAGTAAGCTTTAAAGATTGAATTAAAACTATCGATCCCAGGTATTAATTCCATAAAACCAATTCAAGAGCTGTAATTTCACCAATAGGTTTTTATGCAACAAATGCCGGAATCAAAACGCTTTTGCTAGTTCTTATCCAATCATAAAAGTTTACGTGTTAGTTTCCGTTGTGGATTCCTATGTTGGTAGGGGGCATTTTCGTCCCATGTTCCTAAGTGATTCTGAGTCGTCTAGGTGGGCCCCCCTCATTACCCCTAAATGAGACCTACCCCTCAATGTAGTGGCAATGTCAATTCAGGCGGTCCGCAGGGAGTTTGAATATCTTATGGCCCAGGGGATCATTCGGCAGTCAAAAAGTCCATGGGCAAGCCCCTTACACGTTGTTAAAAAGGCCAACGGAGAATATCGACCATGCGGAGACTACCGTAAACTAAATTCGATCACTGTGCCAGATCGTTACCCGGTTCCCCACATTCAGGACTGTACCCAGAGCTTATACAAAAAAAATATTTTTTCGACTCTCGACTTGACCAGAGCATATCATCAAATTCCTGTTTTTCCCCCCGATATTCCAAAGACAGCCGTGACGACCCCATTTGGCCTTTTCGAGTACACGGCCATGCCCTTTGGACTGCGGAACGCAGGGCAATCGTTCCAAAGACACATGCACCAGGTACTGGCTGGCCTTGATTTTTGCACTCCCTATTTTGATGACTTGCTCATAGCATCTTCCTCAGAGGCCGAGCACTTCGATCATTTGAATCAGGTTTTTTCTCGTTTGAGGGACTATGATCTCAAGTTGAATCCGGATAAATGTGTTTTGGGGAAGACTTCCATAAAATTTTTGGGCTGTCTCATCACAGCAGAAGGCGTAAGTCCACTTCTCCATAAAGTTGAGGCAATAACAGAATTTCCTAAGCCTGAAACTATATCCCAGCTCAGACGATTTTTGGCTATGTTAAACTTTTATAGACGGTTCCTCCCTCACGCTGCCGAAATCCAAATTCCCCTAAACAAATTATTGACTAATTGTAAAAAAAATGATAAGCGCCCTGTCTCTTGGAATGGCGAAGCAGAACTTTCATTTTCCCAATGTAAATCTGCTTTAGCGGATGCAGCAACTCTCGCCTACCCCGATCCTGATATGCAACTGAGCTTACTCGTAGATGCCTCTAGCTCTGCAGTCGGTGCAGCTTTGAATGGTGCTACTTCAAACGGTCCAAGACCAATAGCATTCTTTTCTCGTAAATTAAGTTCTGCTGAAACCAAGTACAGCACTTATGACAGGGAACTCCTGGCCATATATTTAGCTATAAAGCACTTTCGGCATCAATTGGAGGGACGTGACTTTATAATACACTAGCGGAAATAAAAATCCCAACACCAAGAAGGAAAGGAGATATCTAAGTCAAATTTATTTCTATAATTGCACATAGTATCAATATGAATTGATTGAAAAATCAGCCTTCCTGGATGTTAGGGGGCCGAGAAAACCAAGGAGGAGTGTTGTCTCCATAGGTGTCCATTACCGCCGTCACACGTCATGGTATTGGGTGACAGGAGCTCTAAATGACTTTTGAGGGATTGGAGGACCATGTTGCCTCCTCAGGTAGTCCAAATTCATATGGTGCACCAGCGGACGTTGCATACCGGGCTAGGTGATTTCTCCTCATTGACCCGACTTGTTTTGTGGGTGTTGGTTCTAGAGAACGGGAAAGGCGGGGTAAAAATGCAACCTAGGGAGTTAAGAAGAAAACTTGGACTTTGCATACAACATGTGGTTGTGCATCTTTCTCTTGAAATTTGTCCCCAGGACAGGTCTGAAGGTAAGGACGGTCTACCGGCTGCAAAACCTTAATGACGCAGCTCTGGTTGGAAAAAGTACTGGTGAATCATACTCAGGAGTTGCAGAAATGGAATCCAATGCATCCTCACTCCGTTACCCTGCATCACCACTCCGTGGAACGATTTGAAAATCATCAGCTGAGTGCGCTCTCTCCATTTTGTCTTCAAACTCATACCCAACCGTTGTGGTGCTCAAAACTGAAGCAGGATTCTCTCATAAACACAATGTCATGAAATTGGGATTTTCATTTCCTTATTTCGCGCACTATTGGAAACAGAAAGGCCCATTTTCAGCCCCTTGTTTATAGACAAAGATGTAAGAAGCTACGCGGACAAAACGGACAATCCGCAGTACTGCAAACGACATCCATCCCACTGCCGCTTGTCCTCAGTATGATCTACCGGTACTTAGGCCAACCAGAGCTGCTTCACTGAGGTTTTTTAGCCGGTTGTCCGCCCTTACCTTCAGACCTGTCCTGGGGACAAATTTCAAGAGAAAAATGCACAAACACATGTTTTATGCAATGTCCAAGCTTTCTTCTTAACCCCCTACGTTGCATTTTTATCCTGGCCTATCCGTTCGTAAGAACCAACGTTCACAAAACATGTCTGGAGAAAGGAAAAATAACCTAGCCCGGTATGCAATGTCCGCTGGTGCACCATATGAATTTGGACTATCTGAGGAGGCAACATGGTCCTCCAATCCCTCAAAAGTCATTTAGATCCCCTGTCACTCAATACCATGACGTGTGACGGCGGTAATGGACACCTATGGAGACAACACTCCTCCTTGTTTTTCTCGGCCCCCTAACATCCGGGAAGGCTGATTTTTCAATCAATTCACATTGATACTATGTGCAATCATAGAAATAAATTTGACTTTGATATCTCCTTTCCTTCTTGGTGATGGGATTTTTATTTCCGCTAGTGTATATACGGATCATCCCCCCTTAACTTACGCCTTTTCCAAAAATTCAGAATCATGTTCTCCTAGACAACTCAGGCACTTAGATTACATCGCCCAATTTAGCACAGACATTAGACACATCACGGGTACAGGCAACAGCGTAGCCGATGCGTTGTCCCGAATCCATCAGATCGACGGCTTAATAGATTTTCATGAATTGGCTATTGCGCAAAGGGAAGATAACGAACTCCAGACACTTTTGACCAGGTGTTCACTAAACTTTCAGACGTTAACCTTTGATAACAATATTGAAGTGATCTGTGACACTACTGGTAAGAATACCCGACCATACGTACCTTTACAGCTCAGGAAGCGTATTTTTGGTCCCTCCATAACCTGTCCCATCCAGGTATTAGAGCCACGAAGAGACTGGTGTTGGATAGATACGTTTGGCCCTCGGCATCCAAGGACATCGTTGAATGGACTCGGTCCTGCTTGCAGTGTCAGCGATCTAAGGTTAACCGTCACACTCTCAGTCTCATCCAACCTTTCCCTCTATCTACGGCCAGATTTACTAGATATACTAGAGATAAGCCTCATTGAAGGGATGTACCCTACCCCTCAATGAGAACCCTCATTAAATTCCGTTTAATAGATTAACTCTTCTTTTGGGCCCCTTAATAACGTGAAGCTGTGGTTAAGGAAAAAAATTTGATAAATAGTGGTTCAATGCTATTGAGTTTCGGAGTTTTATCCTAGCTTTAATTTATTTATACGTTTGTTTAATAGAATTCAGATTAAAAAATATATATTGTAGAAAAAAAATTACATAGGTATTATACAGGGTGTTTCAAAATTGCGTTGCACGGCTTTTATTCAAAACCAGCGCCTCATAGGGTCATGGAAGTAGGGTCTACCCCTAAGTAAGTGACCCTGGAGAATCCATTGAGATGACTTACAGCGCCCCTAGGGGCGAAATTAAAAAGTTAAAAAAATTAATTTAAAATCTAAAGGAGATAGAGCAAAAACCTCAATGAGAGTATTGTTGCCAACGTCAAGAAGAACTCATTGAAAAAAATTTGATCAAAATATCTTGAATATTCGCGGAGATATTAGCATGTGAAAATAGCACTTTTTCGGGGGTCAAAAAGTAAAAAGTTCGCATATTTGCAAATTTTTTTTGATTTTTTGATTAAATTTTGTGTTCTTTCAACTAAAAAAACACAAAACTACACAATAACACTGAAGAATTTGCAAATATGCGAACTTTTTACTTTTTGACCCCCGAAAAAGTGCTATTTTCACATGCTAATATCTCCGCGAATATTCAAGATATTTTGATCAAATTTTTTTCAATGAGTTCTTCTGGACGTTGGAAACAACACTCTCACTGTGGTTTTTGCTCTATCTCCTTTAGTTTTTAAATTAATTTTTTTAACTTTTTAATTTCGCCGCTAGAGGCGCTGTAAGTCATCTCAATAGATTTTCCAGGGTCACTTATAGGCCAGTCAATAACGACATCGAAAATTGCAAAAAATAAGGTAGTTCCAATTTTTGTCTTATGTTGTTAGGACCCATCCCAGTAGTTAGTAACCAATTTTGCAACCCTGAAAGCCCTGTGCTAACTTCGCAATCCTCAAAAAACCTCAAAATTTTCCGACTTTTTTCAGTTTTTGGCTTATAACTCATACAAAATGTATCCGCACGAAAAAGTTTTAAATGTATCTTTTAAAGTAGATAAAATTTGCAATAATTTAAGACCATCCCCAAGTTTATACGTTCCATAGATTCCGAGTTACATCTCTTCAAAAATGGGCAATTTTTTCCCAAAATTCAAAATTTTGAGTCTAAGTCGTTTTATAGCTAAAAAAAAGCCTATAGTACTCGTTGTAAAAGGCAAATAAGGGCAAATAAGTTATAGTACAGTTATTTAGCTTTAATTTAAGCCCTGAATGAAGTATCTAGGCCCCATAGTTCTTACTTTATCTTAAAAAACAAACAATTTGGGAAAACCGAAATTTCGGAAAAATAGAGCATAACGTTGTATGGGCATAGTAAAGGAAAAATAAAGCTATAACACAATATGACGTTATAAAAATTATTAGTTATTTATTGAATACAAAGTTATTTTTCTTAATACTTGTTAATTAATGTTAATTTTTAAATTAAATTGAGATTAATTAGTATGAATTATAATTAATAAATTAAAAAATGTATATTAATTTATTGCTTCTTTAAGTATAAGTTTATAAAATACGACTTTTTGAAGTACCAAAGATCATGTGTCTTCCAAGGATTCAGGACTGTCTTCCTCGTTGTCAGACTCGTCTATCTCAATTGTAGGGATGTTGAGGCATGACTTGCCTTGACATGGTTTACATAGTGCAGAACACTTAAGTCCCGCTTTCTGACATGAGCAGCCTCTTCCAGCACACCATTTTTGGTACTTGCATGATATGAATTTCAGGAGAGTTTTTGATGCTGGATCTTTTGTAGAGGTAATAGGTAGCAGACCTTGCTGACTCCTCGTCCAGCCACAGTCAGTTGGTTTTTTGTCTGCACCTAACCATGTCTGCACCTGGTGGTATGTGCGATATGCATGTTGAGCTGCAGCCTCTTTGGTTGGAGGCAGACGAGCCAGGTGGACCTTGGTGTTGGCAGCTGAACGAACCAAGATTTCATAACGGAGTCTCCTCCTCCATACAGAGCCACAAGACACTTATTTCCAGCAGAGGCTATTTCTTTGTGGCTAATATCAGGCTGCAGGAAAATGGAAGCCACGCCAACCAGATGAGGAATTTTTTCTAGCATGCTTAGCATCTTCATTTTCCCTTGCCTGAAAATTGCAGAGGTGGTGTCACAACCAGAGAAAGCGTGCAGAAACAATTAAAATCCGTGGGGACAGGCCAGCTCTCCGTTATTTAAAGATTTGGAGGAAAACTGCAAACAAGTTGATTCCCGCTTGACACCTTTTTGAAGGAAAACATTTTCCACCGTTGAGCCCAATCCATTTAAAAGAACCAACAAGTCCACATCTTCTCCAACCACGATGACATTTTCATGCGAGCTGCTTTTGTCGAGAGCAGTCCGTACGATTGTACACGTACAGTCTGCGTCCTCGGCAACTTGCTTTGTTTCAATTCCTTGGTTATCCAATCCTAAACAAAGGAATTTAATAAGTTGTCGCTTGTTGTTTTCGTTGGATAAAAACTTCTCCTGTGGCACTTTTATAACTGTGTGGTCTTGAAATAATATATCACTGCATGATGAGTTAGCATTTCGACGTAATCGTTCTGCAGTTTTAAAACTTCTTTCAGACCCATTGTCTGGATATCCATCAAATACAACAGACACATTTTTTCCAAAATGGCTAATTGTGTAGCTCATGTAAGTGGCTACAATTGCCGTGGTTGTGATATTCCGATGCCACCTTACTTTATGAAGTAAGTAGCCGCTATCCACAACAACAAACGTAGTGGCTCCTATAGTGATATTTTCAGGAAGAGGGGTAAAAGCTGTGTAAAAGCTGGAATTTTTGCCTTTAGGCATCCCATCTTCACAAAACAAAGCCATTGCGTAGGGAGCCAACTCGAACTTAAAGTGCTCTTTCAAGTCACCCTCTGTCTGCTTCGTGATACACAGCCTTTGAAAAATTGTGAGGGGATCTATTTGAACCTTCTGATTTTGTAATTTGATAGTGACTGATGCCAGGGTTCGCACTTTATCTTTTCTTTTAAAACTAACTTTTCCAAAGGTGTTTCCCGTGATTTGGTTTATTCCATTTATTCCCAATTCGTAGGCCATATGGCAATTGACTTCAGAGTCCCCAACCATACCAGAGCTGATGGATGGTATTTTTCATTAAATGGAAATGGTGTGTGGGCATCCAACCAGTTCTTAAGTTTTTGCACATAATCAGTATCTCTTTCTATTGGAGTGGGCCTCATGTCAACGTGTTTTTCGGTGGTAGAATAGGAAACGTTCAAAAAGTATTCAAGCCCTTCACAGATATTCAGCATGTACACCATTCCTTCAGTCCAACGCGTAAGAACGTTGCTGGATATGCCTCAACCATGAGTTCAACAGCAATGCAGCTCAACATGCATATCGCACATACCACCAGGTGCAGACATGGTTAGGTGCAGACAAAAACCAACTGACTGGGGCTGGACGAGGAGTCAGCAAGGTCTGCTACCTATTACCTCTACTAAAGATCCAGCATCAAAAACTCTCCTGAAATTCATATCATGCAAGTGCCAAAAATGGTGTGCTGGAAGAGGCTGCTCATGTCAGAAAGCGGGACTTAAGTGTTCTGCACTATGTAAACCATGTCAAGGCAAGTCATGCATGCCTCAACATCCCTACAATTGAGATAGACGAGTCTGACAACGAGGAAGACAGTCCTGAATCCTTGGAAGAGACATGATCTTTGGTACTTCAAAAAGTCGTATTTTATAAACTTATACTTAAAGAAGCAATAAATTAATATACATTTTTTAATTTATTAATTATAATTCATACTAATTAATCTCAATTTAATTTAAAAATTAACATTAATTAACAAGTATTAAGAAAAATAACTTTGTATTCAATAAATAACTAATAATTTTTATAACGTCATATTGTGTTATAGCTTTATTTTTCCTTTACTATGCCCATACAACGTTATGCTCTATTTTTCCGAAATTTCGGTTTTCCCAAATTGTTTGTTTTTTAAGATAAAGTAAGAACTATGGGGCCTAGAGACTTCATTCAGGGCTTAAATTAAAGCTAAATAACTGTACTATAACTTATTTGCCCTTATTTACCTTTTACAACGAGTACTATAGGCTTTTTTTAGCTATAAAAGCGACTTAGACTCAAAATTTTGAATTTTTGGAAAAAATTGCCCATTTTTGAAGAGATGTAACTCGGAATCTATGGAACGTATAAACTTGGGGATGGTCTTAAATTATTGCAAATTTTATCTACTTTAAAAGATACATTTGAAACTTTTTCGTGCGGATACATTTTGTATGAGTTATAAGCCAAAAACTGAAAAAAGTCGGAAAATTTTGAGGTTTTTTGAGGATTGCGAAGTTAGCACAGGGCTTTCAGGGTTGCAAAATTGGTTACTAACTACTGGGATGGGTCCTAACAACATAAGACCAAAATTGGAACTACCTTATTTTTTGCAATTATCACCCTTTTTTTTGTGGTTATTGACTGGCCTATTACCTAGGGATAGACCTTACTTCCATGACCCTAGGAGGCGTAGGTTTCGAATAAAACCCGTGCAACGCAATTTTGAAACACCCAGTATAATAGATTATATAAGTTAATTTTTTTGTTGACAAGCTTCATAGAAAAATATACAACTTTTAGACTCCAGTGCTTGCTGAGTTTGTCTTACATGAACTTCTAACTACACATCAAAGGTTTTGAAATCTTAAGTAAAATCTTAAGTTTGCTCTCAATCATTCTTCTTATTCAGGATCTGTTTCATGAAATGTAATTAACTTGAGAGTTTATCTTTGTCACTCTAAATGCTTTTCTCTTCTCAGACTCCCTTTTCCAAGTCAAATATTTCATTTTATCTTTTCTAAACTTCAAATGCTTAGCGGTTTTCCGTTTGATTGGATTAGACATTAAAGAGGTTGGGAAAAAGAAAAATATCTTGTGCATATATTCAGCTTATTTCTATGTATAGAAGTTTTTTTATTGAATGTTTTTAGTTCGAGGACAATCTACGTATTTTATAGGTTCGTAAAACAGACATATTGTGCATAAGCATTTTTCTAGTAAATATCAGAAAACTTAATTCGATAGTTCGTATTTATACACAAAATATATTTTTAAATAAATGATTTTCACTACATGTATTGGGGTGAAAAACGCTACAGTGGACATTGTGATTGAAGGACTGGGATTAGAAGGATAGGTTCTTTAAACTCAAATTTATATTCTCGAAAATCTTAATTTACAAATTTTTAGAGGTCATATTTATACGTTACGTAAAGCACAGTATTCCAATTTTTATGGAAACCCCAATTTTCTTCTATCATTCTGAAAAAACACATACAAAACTCTTAGAAACCATGTGACGTTTTCTTGGCATATCTAAATCAGAAGTTATGAGTCGTACGTAGATTTTTGAAAATTTACTACAGAAAGTAAAAAAAACTATGTTCCGACTGAATTCTGACCCTTCAAAATATGCATAATTAGATTAATAAAAAATTGTATCCTATACTATGTAAAAAACTAGTTGTAGGAAAAATACTGAAGTGGTTGAAAACGCCTCATTATATTTAGCAATTAGATCTAATTTGAGAAGAGCATTATGTTGGGAAAAGGTCAAAGACCATCTTACAGTGACAGATGTGGCAATCCCATTTGGTGCCAAACCCACTCTATCCCAAACGCTGTTTTTCTTCCACCTTCAGTTCAATTCCGATGCGCTCGTATCCCCTTAACTCTAAAAGCCTGCCCTTATTCGGTTACCGAAATCTCTTTCGTGCCCGCGGAAAGCAGCTCTAGTTTATACACTCGTAGCCGCATGGCGTAGTTGAATTCGCCCGAGGCTTCTATTCTGAAGCGGATTTTCTCCTAAAGGGGCCACAGTTTTATGTTTGTGGCACTCCCTTTGAGTTTGGTGGCGAGTTTTAGTCAACAGCTTAATAAACGCAAGTTTTACAAATGAATGACTGAATATGGGCGAAAATGTAACTGTCACCAATGTAAATATGGGAGAGAAATATTGTTAGTTCGGAGGATTTATAAATCATCTTGAAATGCAACAGTTTATATCAATTAAGTGATATCTTCATTTAAAATTTAGTACTCAATGATAATTTTCGTTTTAGATCACATGGTGCTTAGAGCGTTAAAGGACAAGATGTAGGAGTAAATAATTAAATAATAAAAGTTATCAGAAAATTCAAATTACAAATTCGAAATATTATTTACTTGTATTTAAGATTTTAAATGAGCTGCGTCAACTAGTAACTATATCGTCAAGTGCATCAAATCACTAAAGACATTTTCGTTTACTTTCTAGTTCATTTTTCTAACTCAGGAAATCTAATCCATCAAATGTATTGAAGTCTTGAGTAATTCTAGACATCAAGACACTTTTCTATTCTTAAATGTGTGTGTTTATAATTTTTTTGTATGCCTCACACATAAAATGTAATTTATTAATCCCTTAAAACAAAGAATCGTAAGATAATTAAAATATTGTAATGCCTGTTAAATTTGTTGCACATAATTTTGTATCACCATTAAAGTTTTACAATCTTTGGTGTTTAATAGCATTATATTTATTCGTTAATAGAATAAAACTTTTTGATGTTTTTCCAGTAATTTTAAATAACCATAAACTCTAATTCATATTTGGTGTTTGATTGTTGTTTTAAGTGATAAAATTCAGTTTATTCAAGACGTTAAAGTTCATCGGCAAATAAAGCTGAATTAGTTAACTATATTGGCAAATAAATTATTTCATACATGATTAGATAAACTAGTTAAGCTTCCATTAAATAGGATTATGAGATTTGGAGATGTTGGGAGAGGTATAATAATTTATTCACTTTTATTTTTTTGTAATCTTTATGATAAGACATCAAAAAAGATTTCATCAATAATTATATTCAAACCCAGGCTCTTATAACTCCTATTAATTACAAAACTATAATCTATAAAGCTTTTAATTAAAGATAATTTTAATGGCTATATTTTCAAAACACTTTTTTAATACTAAAATTGTATTATCTTATGAAACATTTAGATATTTTTCATTTAACATTATAAGGTTATCGTTGATTACGGGGCAGACTGTAGTAAGGGTGGCATGTTTTTTATTGTTTTTAGAATAATTGTATCCAGTTTTACTAGAAATAATAGACATTTGTTTCCTTGCCTTTTTAAAACTAAATTACTTTCAATATTATTTATATTCGGATATATATTAAGAGTAAAGAAGTTGTAAAACGTAATCCCTGAAAATATTTCAAGGAAATTATTGTAAAATTTCTGTATAATTCTGCTTCTGTATAATTTCAACAAAAGTATTATATATGCTTTGATCATGTTAATTAAATCGAATGAAAATTATGTAGAATAATCAGTTAAGCATTTGTAAATCTTTATATTCTCAGTCGAATCAAGCACAATTAACGAAGTTACTTTCTGCTAGTTCCTAAAATTTAAGATACGTACTTTTAAGCAGCAGTGAGGTCAATTCAGTTTCGACTCAATTCGTTGTTTATTTATTTCAAGACTGTAACCTTAAAACAAATACTTAAGTACGAATTACTAACTGACTATTTACAAGGAGCAAGTCAAATAGAAAATTCAATAGTGAGGAAAACTATCTTAATAAGTTCCATAGTTCTGAGATATCTACTTCCACTTCAATACACCTCCGCAAGGTAGACAGAATATGTCCAACAAAACAAAATACATTTCATGTGTTCCCCATTCAAACAATTTCCCCGATTCTTTCCGAATCTACTCCATTCGACCAAGGGGAAAAGTAAATCCCAGTTTCGCCCACAGCGGGGGACGGGGGAATTTCGCAAAACAGAGAATCTCGTCTTAGACTTTCCGGAACATTTCGCGGTTGTCTTCTTCACGGAGTTAAACTGTTAAAACGAAAGACAAATCTATGTACAAAGCCTTTTGAGAGATTCCTCTCATTTGAATAAAAGCTGGGAAACTTTTGGAAAGGAGATTTGGAGTTTTCTTTTTACCTCTCGAGTATCGTCTTTGGAAGGGAATAGCCTCCAGAACACTTTGTAAGGGATCATCGTATAGCGGCGGTATTCGCTCTGTTTGAACTCCGATGAATGTTTGAATATATGAATAAGTTTTTTTCTTTACTTGGGTAACTTGGTTTCGGCCAAAATTAACATTGAATGGAAATGGATGAAGGAACTTTGATAGGCGCGTTTAGGTAAAACCATATTTAACTGAAGTTTGGATATTCTTAAGATGAAAGAAATTGGATCTTACTCAGAGTTCAGAGGGATTGACATAGAAGTTTGAGTCGAATATTCTTCTTCTTCTGATACATTTTTGAGCGACCCCTCCTGCTTTTGAGTTCTCGTTGTTCAAAATAAAATGTTCTTCTGAAGGTAATTTTCATAAATGTGTGTATGTCTCAAAAAGCTTAGAAGATTGTGAGGGCAACCCAAACTACAGATGCATAAATTTGATACAACGAAAATTTATTCAAATAAATTGATAAATCTTACTAGTTATCCGGTCGTTATTATAATTTTCTTGTCCGGGGTTATCCAGTTACTGTTTTTGGTGCATTTTCAATTTAACTTAGTGACCAAATACCGTTCATAAATATAAATTTATCTTCTCGTTAAAGTAAAACCGTATAGGGTTGAGGTATTTTATTTTTCCTTCCTTGTGTGAAATATTTGGAAATGGTTAACATAGAAAAGTTCTGATAGTGATATTTTATTCATAGGCGTATTATGGGAGCTTTGACTTGAAAACAAAATTTAAAATAATAAAAGCTGATTCTTTCTGTTTAAAACGGTCAATTTTACTTAACATTGGTATTCTAAGCAAAAGTTGTAACACGATAAACAAATGCTGAGGATAGAAATGAGCAGTATCATTTGAATTCTACACAGGCCTTAGAAAAATGCATATTCCATTATTATAAAAATGTTTTGTAAGCATGAAGACTTTCACAGCCGGTTTGATTTATTAAATTCATTTCTTTCGGGCTTGTAGGCCGTGGTCTAAAATAAAATAAAAATAAAAGGTCCAGACGTTTCGTCGGAAGCTGTGTCCGACATCATCAGTGGAAATAAAACATTAGTTCACCGATTCAATAAGTTTGGTTTGGATTGGAGGTTGCCAGAGGCTTCAAAATACGGCCGTTAGTAGACTTGGCGAACTCTCTTTAAATCTCCCGCTTGGCCGGTGGGGGGTCGGGTGGAAATGACGTAGGGACTCGAATCACATTCCTGAGGGCCGGATGCCAATACTTCTGGAGGTGGATGCCTTCTTCTTTACGATTAAAATTATGGGGATATTTATAAATTTCAATAGCTTCTCTGTATAAACTGAACACAGTCAGATGAGTAACCATGATATTTTGTTTAGCAACACTAGAGTTTTGGCCTACACCTCGCATTTTTATCCTCGTTTATACAGAGAAGCTATTGAAATTTATAAATATCCCCATAATTTTAATCGTAAAGAAGAAGGCATCCACCTCCAGAAGTATTGGCATCCGGCCCTCAGGAATGTGATTCGAGTCCCTACGTCATTTCCACCCGACCCCCCACCGGCCAAGCAGGAGATTTAAAGAGAGTTCGCCAAGTCTACTAACGGCCGTATTTTGAAGCCTCTGGCAACCTCCAAACCAAACTTATTGAATCGGTGAACTAATGTTTTATTTCCACTGATGATGTCGGACACAGCTTCCGACGAAACGTCTGGACCTTTTATTTTTATTTTATTTTAGACCACGGCCTACAAGCCCGAAAGAAATGAATTTAATAAAAATGTTTATTGCATTAATATTATTTAAAGTAGCGAAAGTCGAGGTCGCAAAAAGCTGTCTTCGACAGCTTCGGAGTCATATAGTTGCACTGTAAAAAAAATCCTGAGACTTTACACGAAAGAATTGTGGAAAGATGTTGCCACGATTTTATTGAGAAATGCTACACGGTGTCACCGTGTAAGGTCTCGGTGCCCGCTGTGGAAGGTTCCAGAGTAGACACGGTGTAAGGTTTCGGTGTCATTGTGTGAGATCTCCGTGCCGTTGTGGAAGGTTCCAGAGTGGACGCGGTGTAAGGTCTCGGTGCCGTTGTGGAAGGTTCCAGAGTGGACACGGTGTAAGGTTTCGGTGTCACTGTGTAAGGTCTCCGTGCCGTGGTGGAAGGTTCCAGATTAATGAAAATGATTAATGAGAATAGTGAAGTTTTTTCTCACTCTGTCTTGAGTGGGCAATACCAGCATTTTTTGAAAACAGAAAAAAATGCATCTTTTCTGTAAAGGAAATCTAATCCAAAAATCGATCTAAATCCAAAAATCGACATGAAGAGTTTCAAAAAAAAATTAGCCATTTGTCTTTGTATAGGAAGTACGTCACACCTGATTCGGCCTTACTTTAGCTATAGTGACTAGAATAAGGTAGTGTGTTTACCGGATTTAAAAAGTGTCCCCAAAACGGCGAAAAATCCAGGTGGCGAACGATCGCTTGTTCCCACTATTTCCCACTCTCTATGGATACTATTATCTCTGATTAGCGAGATCCGTGCTGTCGGGTAAGGCCAACACCCCCTCTTCTGTAGGAGGTATTGGTAAGGCAAGTTCACAGGACGTACGAGGCGATTATACCAACTCGAATCGTGATTGGTCAATTTCAGGGCGTAACTTATCACTATTATCCCAACGTCATACCATTCAGCCAATCATAGACCAAGCTGAGAAATCGCCTCGTGTGTCCTGTGAACTCGCGGGACCGCACGGATAATAGTATTCATAGAGAGTGGAAAACAGCGATCGTTCGCCACCTGGATTTTTCGCCTTTTTTGGGTCCACTTTTTTATAATGGTGTCTATGGGCGGTAAACACACTATCTTATTCTAGTCACTATACTTTAGCGAAAATCAAAGATCGCTTTGAATCCTGATAGGTTGAAAATAAATGTATAGTATTGAAGTACGTCACAATTTTAAATTCGACGTTTTGCGTATCTTTTCTAAAGTCAAACTTTGAAATTAAATAAAAAATAAATAATCATCGGATTTTAAAAATTCTTGGTGCGAATATTCCTCTCTCTAGGATACCTCTATCGAATAAAAAAATAAAAAATAAATGTGGGGATTACCCATTGTACTTGAAATGATAAAATATGAGCCAGAAACGAGCAGACACTTTAAGAAATAATTTCCCTCCAAAAAAATTTTAAAATTGATTAATTTTAAAATTTAACAGTTTTTTTTGCACGAAATTTCGTAAATAATATAATAACAGAACTTCATTAAAAATCTTTCAGAATATGGCTTTCAAACAGAATCAATTACAATTTTCAAATCAACAGAATTACAAAGTTAGAAGTGTTTTTAAATATAGTTTTATTTAAAATAATTACTTCACTGAAACATTCTTGAATTTCTCTTAATTTAATTTTTAAAAAGTAAGAAGAGTGATTTGCGAAGTCTAGCCGGGCCAACAGGTTTTGAACCGAAGACCTTAGGGTTGGAAATCGAGTACTCTAACCATCCAACCGCCCGGTACTACATTCTTGAAGTGTTAAACCAATCATTTGTAGATTTTTCTAAGTTTGTAAGGGGTGAAGCATTTTAAAGACTATAAGATTATTGAGATTATTTACTCTCACAACATCGGATTTTTTTACTGTGTGTAAACAACCACAATAACACCATTCCCTTTTTTATTTCACGAAAACCGATCATTTGCTACCAATTCATCTTTCCGAGCAGAGAAACGGTCATTGCGCATGCGTCTCCTTCGCATTACACTGAAAACTGAAACGTTTCGGAGCTGCTTGTTTTGTGGACTCCGCGGCCTTTCCACAAGTTCGTGTAAAGCCTTTCAATACTGTCGTGTATAGTTTCCGGAAATTTAACAGTGTGCACAATCATAGACACGACATCATCATCAAATTAGCGAAAAAGTGTATATATCTTGAATAGCTAAATTCAAGAGATCCAAACAAAGTCAAAAAATATGTTCTCCTTGAGATATAAAAAAGTATTTGTATTTGCTTGTTACCTTTAATTTGGGATAGAAAAGTTTGAAATAACTTGGCACTTTTTTAAGTAACGATAATTTCTTTTCTGATTGCTTTCTTTCAGGATTTTCAAACTTCGGTGTAGATCAAATACACTAAAGTTATTGCACCAAGTAAAATTTACTAAACTGAAAAATAAGCTCCCATACATTAAAAAGGTCTTTTATCATCATCAGAAATGTTATGATCTCAATTTATTCCTCTAATATTTTTCTGTACAGGGGATAGCTTTTAACTTATTCTGTCAATTTTATACTAAAAAATTACATACTAGCACTTTTATAGGAGTGATCTAAGCATAGCGTATTTAGATCTTGACAAGAAATAATGCAACCAATATATTCTTATGTTGAAATTTAAGATAACATGAAATACACTCGCTGAAAAATAAATCAAATTTTAAAAATTTTATGTTACTTGAATAGTTAACAAAGGATCTAAAGTAGATAAAAAAGGACCCAACGAAATACCATTCTTTTTTAGCAACAGCTTATGAGATTTCAAGCATAGTTTCTTTGTTTCGTAAGTTAGATAAATTACTTTAGGTAGGACTGAATTCTTCCCTTGCAATAATAAACGTAAACGGGTAACATATGAATACATATGAATTCCTTATGAACTGCTGAATTTAATATCAGACTGTGCTGGCTTGATATAAGAAAAATAACTTCGAGCATTATTTAAGAAATCTTTATTAAGAGAAAAAAGTTTTCCAGAGCACACAGAGAAGAGAAATCACATACTGAAAAACAATAATAAAGGAACACAGTTTATTGTCTCTCGTCTTCTGTTCCAAAAGTAGCCTCACAAGATACTATTACTAGATAAATTGTTTTTGCTAAAGCCATTAGTAAAAGGACCTTTGATTTGCTTTAGCTTAGATCTAACCGAACTGCCACACTAAAGTACACTCTATAGCAAAACTTATTTAATACAACAATCTATAATGATTCTGTTCTTTATAATTAATTTGCCTGAAAAATAGTGTCTTGAGAAACACCTATAAAATTAATTAAAAATAAAACTGTATTCCATTTTTTCAAACCAAAATTGTTCTAAGTATTTAATTACTATACAAATTGTTTCACTTTGAGATTTTCTTTAAGAGAAAGTATTAGGAGTCATCTCTGAGTTATGCCTTATTAATTAGGGACAATTTTCCTTTTGGTATAGTAACTTTGTTTAAATAGGTCACAACCTCAATACTCTCTCTCTCTCTCTCTCTCTCTCTCTCTCTCTCTCTCTCTCTCTCTCTCTCTCTCTCTCTCTCTCTCTCTCTCTCTCTCTCTCTCTCTCTCTCTCTCTCTCTCTCTCTCTCCTTAAACCGTTCCCCAAAAACCTTTTTTTTAGAATAGAGAAATACTTTGTTGATTGATATATTTTCCTGAAACTGTTATTTGAATACATCGTGTGGAGCCGTTCAAATATTACGTAAGCACCTAAGAGGGGAGGGGGGGGGGTTGCTCTTTGCTGACAAGGGGGGAGGGGGATATGAAGGATGCTTACGTAAGATGGTGGATGTTTGAAAATCTCTTATTTCTTGCATAAATAATTTCAAAATTCAACCAAAAATAAATGTAACAAATAATTGAATTAGGAAATCTGACGTAAGCACTTTTTTCTGGAGATGGACCATCCTAGCATTTTGAAATTGAAATCCCGAAAAGTAGTGTTTCGACTCATTTTTGAACCCTTATAGCGTTACACCCAAAAAGGACAGCGCCTTGTACGAGTCACCTAATTTTCAAGGAGAAAAAAAAACAGTACTTACTAATAGGGATGTCGAAATTTTGGGGGGGTCCGGCAGTTTCTTACGTAATTATCGTGGGGGGTTGAGGTTTGCTTAACTTTGCTGACAAGGGGGAGGGGGGGTTAAAAAGACCAAAAAAGTGCTTACGTAATATTTGAACGTCCCCTTCCCCTGTATACGATAGATATGATATAGTATAAAATGACTTATACCATTCAATGTTCAGTAAATTTTTCAAATGAATGCTATTAAGTAAAGTATACTTCCTTAATGCAAATCTAGTTAAAATTAAATCACAACAATTAAGCTTCACGCAGTATTCAATCTCCAAGACAAACTCCTTAAGTAAACCGGAGGAGTAAAATTGGGGAATGCATTTCGAAAAGGACTTGAGGGCATCTTTCAGAGTGCAGTTCCAGTGATATTGAGTTCGTCACTAGGGAGATCTGAAGAGGGAGAGAGGCATTCTTTTGATAGAGTAGAAATAGAAATCACTAAGCAAAAAAAACTGGATGTCAAAATGCATACAGATCCTTATAAAGATTTAGAATACTTGTTTAAAATCATTCTACTCGAGATCAAATATTGGATCTAAATAGGAAAAGATGTTAAATGTTAAATGGCAAAAATATTTTGATATTTCTCGTCATATATTTATGTGTTATCTCCTTATTTAGTATATGGGCTTTTCTTTTTATCATGATGACCATTTATTGTGTATTTCACATTTTCCCTTTACTTATAATACAGATATAAACTACTCCCCGTCTCTTAGTTTCTCAGAAAATATCTATTTTCGAACAACCGTTGTGTAACAAACATTCTAAAGAACTGCATGACATCTTATAGAACTTTCAATATTTTCCTTTAGTAGTTTTTCTCCGTTTATTGTAGTTCCATCATTTTCTTCCCAGTGTAAGTATATCCCTCAATAAAATTCAAATATTTTCAGTCGAGAAGGGAACTAAAAATATCTCGAAGAAATCATAAAAATGATAAATTTAAATACTAACTAGTGAATAACTCTTTAACCACGGAGTCTCAGCATTACTACCATCCATATCTTACACACACTTTACGAATGAAGGATCAAAGGGGCAGTTTCCAAACTTTATAAAGTGTTCCAAAAATATATGCATTTTTTTAAAACCTCCTCTTCCTGATTTTAATGTTTTCTTCATCGATTCATATAACTTCTACTCTTTAATTAAACACCCTTCTCGCTTTTCTTTACTTTCTTGTTATCTATCTTCAATTTTCATATTCTTTCTTTCCTTTTAAAAATGAAGTAAAACGCTGAAAACCGTCGAGCCTAAAATTGTGATTGAAACTTGAGAATGTTATCAAATACTACTCAAAAACGGAAAAAATGTATCAGACATAACTTAATTTGTAGATGAAGGAAACAAAATTTAAAACTCCTTAACTCTCTAACACTCTTAAACATACCCCTTTTTTTCTTTCAAAACTCAACCTACTTAGTTTTCTATTTACTTATTCTAACCCTTTTAGTGTAAAACAATATGTGAAACTTCTTCGAAAGTAATTAAGATTCTAATTACTCCAAGGTAAGAGAGATCTTAAAAGCTTCAATTTTCCCTCGGTAATCCACTTAGCTTCATAGAATTGTGAAAAACTGAGCACTCGTGACTCTAAGTAGTCTGCATATATTAAGGGTGAAAAAAATGTCCAATTTTGTAAAAGTTTTCTGCATTTTATCGTAATAATAAGTTGCGTAAACGGCAATATTAGAGTAGTTAATTTTCTTTAAAAAGTTTAACCCATTACTGCCTGACGTCCCTTTTTAGGGACGTTTTTTGAAAATCCTCTTATTTCTACAAAAATTGTTCCTTTCAATCAAAATTTGCACGGATGTATCTCTGATCTTTATAGAACATAAAGAACACAAGAAGAAAGCAGAATTTTAAAAAATTTTCACTTTTTTTAAAGTTGGAAGATAGAATTTTTCAGAAAAGTGCTTTTTAAAAAATTTAAAAAGAAAAAGCTTAAAAATCCTAGTTGTTATTTTTAAAAAATTTCAATTCCGATATATATTACTTTTTATACATTAAATCAGTTGGGGTGTTTTTTTATTTATCCAAAATATTTTATCTTGACCTTATTTTGGACCCTCGAAAAGCGTCCCTAAAAAGGGACGTCAGGCACGAATGCCCCCGTGGTTTTCCCCATAGTGAAATGCTAGTGTTGCCTTCATTTTTTCATAAAAACGCGTTCCATTCTTATGAAATGAATTAAATAACTGATATTTATAAAATTAATTTAATTTTAGCTAAAAAAATTTATTATTTTTGTTTTTTTTTTGGAAAATACTGTTATTTCTGCTAAATTAATGGAATAAAAAGTCTTAAATTATAAGGAATTAATTAATTTGTATTAATTAAAAGGAATAAATTAATTATTTTACTATATTTATTACTTATGCAAATATATCCCGGTTATATTTTAATTAAAAGTTTAATAATTATTAGTTATAATGACCTTTTGTCATTAAAAATGCCAAAAAAGTCGCTGTTGTGATAAGTTTTCGGCTTTTTTTCTAATTAGATGTCGCTAATCATTGTGTTCTATACTGCAGATCAATCTATATCATCTGGCTTGCTAATGCACATCCCACTAATGCTTGATTTTTGGGGAGAAATTCGTGCTCCGCAAAATTAAATTAAAGAAAATGAAAAAAGTATGGGCATTTGAAAGACTTAAACTTCACAAATTGAGATATTCTGATGGATTTGAGGTGTGTAAAAGTAATTAATACTTAATATTAGGTAACATATAAACAAAGAATGCCTTTTTCAATTAAAAACCTTAATTAATTTGCAATTAACATAGATTTTGGAGGAAAAAAACGTGTTTTAGAGCATAAAAAATGCTCAAATTACGTTTATTAGGGTTAATTTTACAGTTAATTGGATAAATAATTGATATTTTTTTTTCATATCCATGTTACAGTATGGTTCCGATCACTTTTGATGCACTTAAAAAGGTGGAAGATGTTTTTGAGGCTTTAAAAAAGTTTTCTACCATGCGTTTACTATAGGGAAAAACAACGGGGGCATTCGTGCCTGACGTCCCTTTTTAGGGACGTTTTTTAATTTTTGTGTAGAAATTAAAATTTTAACCTGGAATTTTTTTCACTATTTTTCCAGTTGTTTTGGGGCTATTTACTATGTTTTTACCAAATATTTAAGAAAAATAAAAAGTTGGGCATTAATGGGTTAATAAAGACGCTCTTTGTAAAAAGCAATGGTAGTAGTAAAAGTTATTTTGTAAAATATCATACAATGATTGTCCTTTTCAGTTCACGGTTTATTAACTATAGGGGAGAGTGTTGTACCTATGGACAAAAATCACGTTTGGATTTTTCTAAGACAGGTAAAATCACATTTTGACCATTTAAAGTGCCCAAAACCTATAGTTCTAACCTTTGTGAGTAGAGAGATATTTTTTATTAGCCAAAATCTTGAAAATTGGACTTTCAATAATTTATAATAACTTGGAAAAATTTGTGTCCAAAGGTACAACAACCGGTTGTACCTATGGACATCATCAGGTGTTTTTGCATTCAAAGTTCTATAAAAGATAAAATAATTGAGATCTGACTATTTCTAATATCAAAACTAAAAAGTCAAAATCTCAGAGATTCCCCCATATATCCCATTTTATCATATCCTAATCATAGAGGAAGAAAATAATTAATGTAGTGATGCACTAAAAAAAACTTTCAGCACCTAAAAACAGTATTTTTATTATAGAAAATTTAAATTATATTTTAAACAGCTGATTTCACGTTAGCAACTAGATAGCATCTGTTTACATTCAAAATCGACCACAAATTCAAATTTACATTTCTTCCCGAATTTTAAAATGAGGTGGCTGAAGGTACAACCTTTCGTAGGTACAACACTCTCCCCATAATAAAGTTTTCTAGGTTTATAAAAAATTCCATACCCCTATAATTTCTTTCCCGTATACATCTGTTACTGCGGTAGCATCTATTTATGTTATGACCATAAATCTCCTATTGACCAAATTTATATCTTTCCCTATAGACTTATAGTTTTTCTTTTATTCTTTATAGTTTTCCTATTTACAAAATTAACAGTCCTTCTATTAAAGCCCTCTTTACTATAATTAGCAACTGCTAATTATGCTACTTTGATGTATACATAGGTAGTCACTCATTTGACACATCGCATCACGCGCTAACTCGAGAACTGTGGTGATTAAAGTATTTGGCATTCAAATCGGATTTTGGTGATTTTTAAAGGGAAAGAGTTAAAGAAATTTCCTGTAGAGCTACACTATGGAGGTATACAATTTTTTTATGACAGATCCTTATATTTTAGTGCTTCAAAATGTTTTGCGCGTTATTTCTTCCTATATGTGATGTTCTTATAGAGACTCCGAAATACAGCTTTTATCGGCTTTAGTTGAGTCGGAAAAAAACCTCGGTAAAAACGATAAAAATCCTGAAGCGGGCGGAAACTTCAATATCAGCACTTACGGACACCAGCTATCTTAATTCCTGCTGTTTTCGTTGCACTTAGTAAAATAGCCTCATTTTCCAATATAATCACACACCTATATTCATTTAACTAAGCTCTCCAGCGCTTCTCATTAAAACGATTCCCCCTTCACTTTAACTTCATTTGCGTTTAAAAATAAAGATGCAAGACGAGGGAAAAATAATCAAATGATGAAAGCACTCAAAACTAAAGCTTAAGCAACACTCGTTTGGTTCTCCCAATAGACTCGTTTAAGTTCATCGATTTCTTAGAATTGGTTGGAATGCAACAAGCAAGTGGGCGGTGAAATCAATACCTTTCTACCGAATATAAATCGAATTGTTATTGAAACATTTAGGTACTAAATGAAAACTTCCTATTGAAGTTCTTGACTAAATACATGAATGTATTGAATACCATTTGTTTATCTAACAGTATTTATGCTACTTTTATTCAGAGTATTCTATTCAAGATAGTATTTGATACCAAAGTGACTACACTAAAAGAAGATATATTTTCCCATCAATTCAACAAACACGCCTTATTATCTAATTAAAATTTCAATTACAATAAATACACTAGCGGAAATAAAAATCCCAACACCAAGAAGGAAAGGAGATATCAAAGTAAAATTTATTTCTATGATTGCACATAGTATTAATGTGAATTGATTAAAAAATCAGCCTTCCTGGATGTTAGGGGGCCGAGAAAATCGGTGAGGAGTGTTGTCTCCATAGGTGTCCATTACCGCCGTCACACGTCATGGTATTGAGTGACAAGGGCTCTAAATGACTTTTGAGGGATTGGAGGACCATGTTGCCTCCTCAGGTAGTCCAAATTCATATGGTGAACCAGCGGACGTTGCATACCGGGCTAGGTGATTTCTCCTCATTGACCGGACTTGTTTTGTGGGTGTTGGTTCTAGAGAACGGGAAAGACGGGGTAAAAATGCAAACTAGGGGGTTAAGAAGAAAGCTTGGAAATTGCACACAACATGTGGTTGTGCATGTTTCTCTTGAAATTTGTCCCCAGGATAGATCTGAAGGTAAGGACGGTCTACCGGCTGCAAAATCTCAATGACGCAGCTCTAGTTGGAAAAAGTACTGGTGAATCATAGTCAGGAGTTGCAGAAATGGAATCCAATGCATCCCCACTCCGTTACCCTGCATCACCACTCCGTGGAACGATTAGAAAATCATCAGCTGAGTGCGCTCTCTCCATTCTGTCTTCAAACTCATACCCAACCGTCGTGGTACTCCAAACCTAATCAGGATTCTCTCATAAACACAATGTCATGAAATTGGGAACTTCATTTCCTTATTTCGTGCACTATTGGAAACAGAAATGCCCATTTTCAGCCCCTTGTTTATAGACAAAGATGTAAGAAGCTATGCGGACCGAACGGACGATCCGCAGTACTGCAAACGACATCCATCCCACTGCCGCATGTCCTCAGTATGATCTACCGGTATTTTGGCCAACCAAAGCTGCTTCATTGAGGTTTTTTAGCCGGTTGTCCGTCCTTACCTTCAGACCTGTCCTTGGGACAAATTTCAAGAGAAAAAGGCACAAACACATGTTTTATGCGATGTCCAAGCTTTCTTCTTAACCCCCTATGTTGCATTTTTACCCTGGCCTATCCGTTCGTAAGAACCAACACTCACAAAACATGTCCGGAGAAAGAGGAGAAATCACCTATCCCGGTATGCAACGTCCGCTGGTGCACCATATGAATTTGGACTACATGAGGAGGCAACATGGTCCTCCAATCCCTCAAAAGTCATTTAGAGCCCCTGTCACTCAATACCATGACGTGTGACGGCGGTAATGGACACCTATGGAGACAACACTCCTCACCGATTTTCTCGGCCCCCTATTATCCAGGACGGCTGATTTTTTAAGCAATTCACATTGATACTATGTGCAATCATAGAAATAAATTTGACTTTGTTATCTCCTTTCCTTCTTACAGCCGTATTCACCATAAACTCTAACCCAAACTTGAGTTAATAACCGAAGAAAAAGTCGTTTTACTCTGAAAATCCTATTCACCAGCGAAAAGTAACCACAGATTTCATTTTACTAACTCAAGTTAGAGTTTATTTCAATAACCGAGCCCAAAGTTGTGTTATCTTCAGTTAGAGTTAACCGCGCATGCTCAGAACGCGTTTTTTGTTTGCAAGCAATGATTTCTCGACGCCATGTTTTTCCTGCATATTGCCCATACTGTTGGAAGATTTTATATCTTTACAAGCTGTAGGTAATAGAATACGGATTTTAGACAATTAATTTCCCAATGAATCATTGTTATTATTTTTTTAATTGAAAAAGAAGATACAGGATTCCGATTCTGTGAAAGAATTCTGGTTTTCTGCCTGGGACTTCGGAATTAAAAAGGTAAATACACTCAATATTAATTTAAAGATTCAATGAAAGCTTTCTTTCAGAAATAATATTTATTTGAATTGTTTTGTTTTCTTTTATATTAATCTTTAATAATTGTTCTTTTTTAAAGTACTATTGCCTTAATTTCTATTGAGTATAAGGGATATTAATTTTTGCACAGATGTTTAATTTTGATTTTTCATGTTATATAGGTAGTTCTTAATTTTAACGAGATCAAAGATTTTAGTATTGTTTTACTTGTTCTGATACAAATAAATTTTTACTTTTTCATATAATTAGGTAAAATCAATATTTTAAATTCTTATTCTCCTCTCGGTGATTTCTGTAAATAAATTTCTTCTGCATGAAACAAAATAGACGTTTTGTTTAGTTGACTTAAATGGAATTTATAAAATTTATATTCTTTTATATTTATATGTTGTATTTATTAAATTATTGTATTTATTTTGAATTTATATTTATGATAGTGTCAATGCATACTATAATGTAATTATAACTAGGTTGTTTTTTAATTAACTTTCGTTTTGCTCCTGTAAAAAAAGGAGAAAATTGATCCACACCAATGTACCTATCTACCAGTAGCAAAATTATTTCTAAATTCCTACTACTTTGATTAGGAGCAAAACAGAAGTTAATTAAAAAACAACCCTCGTATATAAATATTATAATCTTAATCACTTTTTAAGTTTTGCTTGGTTTTATTTCTCGATTTTGTGATCACAATGCATTGTGATGATCACTAATGCATGTTTTTTTTATTTTTTATAGAGAATGCTGTTCCTTGTGATTACATGAAAGAAATATTGAAGATTAATTGAATTATGGAGACACAACTTCAGTGCCGACATGATGTTTACAAAATTGAAGCATAATATTTTGCAGTGTCCATCATTTTAACTTTACTTCCACTAAAATTATCAAGTTGTTTTCTTCTATTAGTGAAAAAAACCATTCTGGTGGAAAAATGATGAATGATTTGTATGTTTTGAGTTGAACTTGATTTGTGTACTTAGTTTTAATGAAAAAAATCTTAATAGTGATTGTATATACTAACAACTATTAATGTATAGAAGTTAAAAGGTTTTGTATGTTAACATATTGAACAGATGTGGTAATATTTTATAGAGTTATTTGAAAAAGAAGTTACTCTTTTGCAATGAAAATACACTTTATTGTTAAGAATTTTGTTGATTCATTTAAAATTTCAATTTATATTTTCTTTTATTCTTTAACTATTTATTGAATATATACTTTTGAATTCTTACAAGGGCAAATACACTCCAGGTAAGTCTAAATTAGTGAAATAAAAAGTAATGTCTTTGTAAAATATGTCCTACTCAATGTTGTAATAATTTTTGGTTATTATCAATTGTCTTTTGAGAGAAATTTTTATAAATTTCTTTAAAAAGATTGTCAATTTAGAATATAAATTTACTGTCTAGATTAATCAAGTGTTTCATAAGGGACACTGATATAAATAGTCAAATAAAAATATACAAGAATTTTTTATGTATCCTGTGAAAAGTATAAAAAATTTACAAATTGTTTTTAAAAAATTATTGGTTGAATTTAAATTTTTTTGTGCAATTTTAAAAGGTATGATTTTTGTGGATCAACTTAAGAGCCAGATTTTTGTTTTGTTTGGTGAAATGTTTTTGGAAAATGTGTTATCCACAAATTTTAAAAATTATGTTTCTGCGCAATGTTTGTAAATTGAAGTTAGAATGTGATTATATTTGATTTTCTTGTTTCCAATTTGCTCTCTACATATGATAAAACGTAAATAAAAAATTTTTCATATCCAACCACGTGTTTTTTCTTACAGAAATACTTACACCAGCTATTTTATTAGTAGTAATTAGGTAATTGAAAATTTACTTCCTTTCTCCTGAATATCTTTATTTAAGTGTTGATAGCTTTGCAAACATAGCAAATCATTCCGTTTGTAATCAACGATGGAAAAACTCCGCAAAATTTCATGTGTTGGGCGTCTTGAACTCATTGATATATTGAATAAAAGAAAATAAAAAAAATTAAAGAGAGAAAAGACTGTTTTATTGAATATTCTGACCTAGAATTCCAGAAAAGATTTCGACTAACTCAGGAGAGTGTAGTGGAGCTTACACTTCTGCTACACTATAAATTAGTTTTCCCATAAGACAAGGACAATTGTGATGTCTATTTAAAAATAAATTTCAAGTTAATAAAATATTTTTAATCTAGCTTTTTCTTATAAACTCCAATCCTGGATGTAATTACAACCTATACACACCTTATTATACATTAAAAATATTGATTTATTAAATATTTGTACTATTTCAAATAATTATCTTTTGTTATTTATAAAGTTTTATGCAAGTAAGAAGTTTTTTTGAGGGAATTTCGCCTTTCCCGCCTGTGTGACGAATGCAATTGAGGTCACAAGGTGTTAGTTTCGACCAATCAGGATCGATCAGCAATCTGTGGTCAAGAAACTTAAGTTAGAAGTTATGTTAAGTAACCGGAGATGAAAAAATGTTGGTGAATAGGAAATTGAACTGTAGTTTCTAACTCAAGTCATATAACTTAAGTTCCAGTTACATAACCTAAGTTATTAACTCAAGTTTGTTTTTATGGTGAATATGGCCGTTAGTGTTGGGATTTTTATTTCCGCTAGTGTAATACTAATTATCAATAAAGAAACTGATTGCGGAACCTTCAGATTTGATTCCTCACGTCTTGAGTACCGCGCTAAATTAACTAGTAACCGTTTCCACAAATCAATATTTGTAAAAATTTAATCAATAAAATGAAGTAAAAATAGTGCTAAAAGTTTATAATACTTTTATGGTTTAATATTATCTGAAACTGTATTTACTACTTAGTTCTTAATTTAGGGATTTCCAAAACATTTTAAAAATACAATTTGGAGAATTTATTTTTTAATTATTTAATTTATTAAATAATTTTTCTGTCTACCGGGACATGCATGTTAGAAGAAAGCTCTTTTCTGTAGATTTTAAAGTACATTTAAAAATGTTTATTCACTTCTAAACGATCGTTAATTTTTTTATACTAAGAAATCACAATTTAACCCTGAATAAAAAACACTAATGTAGTCTCAATATTATATGCGTTAGGTGTAAAAATACACTGGATAAGTTCATAATCTATTTTTTGGTAAAATTCCGTCTTCTTGCCTACGGAATTAATCCGTGTAAAAAATCACGGAAATGAACGTAAAAAAACTATACAAAAAGATAGATATATTTGAAACTAACGACTTTATTTTAGACATTTGCCAGCCGCAGATACCATGGAAGATACTAATACTAAATAATACTTACGAACTAAAAACTAAAGACCCTTAGATAAACCAATCCATCAAGCGTCGCCATTTCATTTTAAACTAAAATTTTTCTTAGTTTACTTAAAATGATAATTACCTAATATGGCTAAGCGGTTGTAAAGCAACACAAGATCCCTGTTTCAAAACCATCTTTGTTATAACTAGTGCACTAGTTTGAAAATTTAGAGCACAAAGTGAACTTTCTCCATTTAGTGTCATTACATGTAGCCAATCAACTCTATCTGCTATTCCCTTTCCAAGTTCCCTTGTCTAAGATCTCATTCCTTCAAACAAAACACCTTGAAACGAGCTTTCCTTATTTGAAATAGAAGAACAATTCTTCTCTGCATCCAAGATCTCCAAGGGAAAACTTTGAGGCAGAGTCTCTTGGTAGACTTCTCTTTCCCTCTGGAGCTATCGAAACCACTTTGCTCGAGTATTTAACTCCCATTTATAGAATGGTTTGGGCATTTCGCAAAGAGTCTTCCCCCTTACACAGGCGGAGTTAGAACAATAGAAAGCCCCCAGATCCCCAATTCCATTCCTGGGTGAAGTTACGAAGAAGCAGTCACTGAGGTGCTATCGAAAGCAAATTGAGAGCGTCTTCATGAAACCGGATCATTATTCAACACTGAAACGGCGATGGCATGGTCCATTTGTTTATCTTCGGAAGTATTTGGTACAAATCAAATCATTGGAGAAGATGAATGGAATAGAATGGATAGATGGAATTTTCTACAGGAATATATTTAGCCATTTGTATTCAATAAAACATACAATAAAATATTATGATTATTATTTTAAACAAATATAGTATGCAATGTCAGTGTCTTATTTAAAAAATGTGTAGGTATAACAAGTTCAAAAATTAAATCTTCATAATTTTATCGATGGAGTATCTTGATTTCGGTACAACTTAAATTGCTTTAACTGTGGCTTTTTAATATCGTTTTAAATTTAAATACCTTCATCTGCATACAGTTGAAAAAATAAATTCCTATTTGAAATCTTTAATTAGTTACTATTTTCATTCTATTTTGATTCAGGTATTCAATTCTCTATTCATTATTTGTTCATGTTCTTATTCGCTTATTTAAAACAATAGATCCTTTTCTTTTAGTGTATGGTTACTGAGCCTAAATAGAAAATAATAAAATAGTCATTACACATACAAACACATTCTTAACTCCAAACTTATTTATTTAACAATCAACGTTTACTTAAAACTCAAAACCTTTCTGTAGATTTTTTTAAATAATTTTCCTCAAATTAAAAATTGCTTTTAACCAGCCAAGCATTATCAAAAGGCTTGCAAATTCTCTCCCTATTAACAAATTTAAATGGTTTCTTAAAATCTAGAAGTCTCTTTTTAAAAAGACTAAATATTTGCTTTGAAAGTTCGTAGAATAGTACCAAACACTATTATCAACCAAGTTTTTTGAAATATTTTCAGATATTTTGGGTCACTTTTGGAAAACCATTTGACTGGTTATCACACAAAAGAGTTTCATGGATTGAATGCAAAATAGCAGCCCTACTCACACACATGAGATAATTAGGATTCTTATTTTGTTTCTCTTTTAAAAAGAGTTTCTTGAATTTGAAGGACTGAAAAAAGGCAATAGGTAGGATAGGAATTCTCCTTAAAAGTGATTTTAAATGTTTTATTCTAAGTGTGTAAATACCTAGTTGATTATTTGATTTATTGTATGCGGATGCAATGGTAGTGTTGGATGCTGGATTCTGATTCAAGACCATGTGAATTGACTAATTTTTAAATGGTACGAAAAATTTTGAGTATCTCCACCCGTTTAATACATGTATTCTAGGATTTTACCCGATGGCAGTTAACGAGGTTACTATCTAAAGCACAAACACATAAAATACTTTTAATATTTACATAATTTGCTATTTTTTAAACATACATTTTTATTCCTAATTTTGTTTTTTATCTTTTCCTATGAGTCGGGTTGTTGGTTTATTTTTTAGTTTTTCGACCCTAAAGTTTGGGATAGTCCGACCGCCGCTCCGGGAGACTTTTGAAGTTGTTCAATACTGTGGCGATTGTTATAAAAACAGATTATTTTTCAATTTCGGGGATTTCAATTCGGGGCCCAATTTCGGAGATGATAGTAATTCATAAACGCTGGAGAAAAAAAGGTATTGTGCGCAATTTGTGTGACTGTCATTTCGTTTTTAACTTTTTTTTCAGTTTTGATTTTCTGTCAAAGTTTTTATCCAGGCGGCGGCCAGACAGCGTTTACTGTCTCTCTACGCATAAGTAATTTGAATGTAAAGTAATATAATCAGTATTGTAACTTTCTTACGTAGAGGAAAAAAAACGTGTTACCAACTTTATTTACTCTATTGTTACTAGGATGCATAAACATAAAAATTTTATAAAACACTTAACAAAACTTTTAAGAGCCTCTCCTCTGGTAATATTAAATCTATGAAGAAATTCTTTACTTAGAATACTAAAAGGGAATTCCTCAACAATAATATCCCTCCATTCTGTTTCTCCAATACTGAAGTGTGATTAATTTTTGAGACCTTAAGGTGCATCGTTTCGCCATTGTTTTAGCATAGGTTGTATAAAGCACCCTTAAGGGTAAGATTAATGAGCACATAGCCTCTCTCAAGATAGCTCTGATGAGCAATTTCTCATGCACTGCTTTGTCTTGTTTGTGTTAAAGTAGTGTTTGGATAAGGTACATTTAATCTTAATAAATCACTAGTTAATTGAGGCCTTTCAAAGTGAGTTTTCGGGAAAGGGGTATTGCTTGTCATATGCAAGGGAAGTTAAGGGATTAAGGGGGTTTCAGCTTGATGTAATCCATGTCGTTAGTTTTTTATGCTGTTTGAGTGATTAGTTTAGGATCTGTTTTCAAGTATATACTTTAGAGGGCTATACATCTGAGACGGCATTTTAGAGAGGTTCCTTTTCTGCTCTATATTCAGAAACATTGAGCATGAAAAAATATTCTCTTTGGAAAACTTTTCTGTTTTGAGGACTTACAATCCGGTTTTTGTGTAAATTTAATGGAAACTGAAAAAAGAAAATATTAAACTATTAGTTCAAACAACTGATCTGTGCTTTTAAGAAGATAATTTTCCCTATATAAAAACAAACTAGTGTAAATCGCTTTAAAATTCTGTTGCATAAGTCAAAATTACTTATGATAAGCGTTTCATAACATAATAGCCGTAGTTTCATAACATAATAATAATCCAAAATTCTTACTAGCTACAAATTTCATTAAAAACCATTATCATTAACTAATTTTTTAAATTTTTACCTTAATTCGTAATTTTTTTGTTTTCGAAACTTAACTGCTATAGTAAAACTTCAAAATTTTGTTACGTGTCTTCATGTAGCTAAAAATAATTAAATATAAAAAATAAAATTACAAAATGCGAGGAAAATAAGAAAACTATGATAAGAGGAATTTTTGTTTTCCTAAAGAGAAGACAAAAAACCGAATAACCAAACGGTTTGTAGTTGCATAGGTTCGGTCAAAGCCCCTGAAGACAACCCTTTAATTATGATCTAACTTTTGGTAAATATACTCCCAGATCACAATAACGTGGAATCCATTGATGAAGCACTAACGAGTTTAAAAATTCTTGGTAATTATTGATTATGCTTTTGCCTTTATTAAGATTTTCGTGAACAGAAGTTTGGCAACATTCTGTTGAGAAAACTGACTAATGAAGCGAAGTAAATCGATCGAAAGATGTTTGAAGATAATTGAAGTAACAGAAGAAGCAACTTAAGGCACAATCGTTTGGTTATGACCTGGAGCTGAATATCTTGATAACTATTTCAAAATTTTAATAAAAGCCTGAAGCTTCCCAAACATATGTATACTGAGTTGAGTATGTTATTCCTGGAACTATAACAATTTGGTATGTTATAATCACAGGAAACTTAATGAAAGAAGATTGAGTTATAAGCGTGTGGGAACCTCGAACCAATATGATTTTAGGTGAACTGAATTTAAAAGAAAGATTACATATCTGAACGTATAAAAAATATATTTTTCAGTGATGCATACCTACTCAACAGGTTACATGCATTCTTTTAACCCC
This sequence comes from Tetragnatha versicolor, assembly GCA_024610705.1. NCBI lineage: Eukaryota > Metazoa > Arthropoda > Arachnida > Araneae > Tetragnathidae > Tetragnatha > Tetragnatha versicolor. Next base: position 46,076,258 of record JANDEH010000004.1, on the reverse strand, counting down.
GCCTGAACACTCAACATACACCCCATGATCCATATGTGGCCCACTCGCCCTTTTTATTGCCCTAAAAGTCTTAAATTATTCTGAAAATATAAAAAAATTGAATTATACAGTTTAATCCGTGATATTTTTAAAGTAATTCATGAAATAAAATTTTTTGAATGTTTCAGTTTACTGCTTTATTAATACAAAAAATCGAAATGTACTTACAGGAGTTTTATTTTTCAAAAAATTAATTTGTAAAAATATGACTTTGACCAAACTTGAGGAAATCCCCTGTTTTCTTTGAAGCTTGAATTTAATTTTTCATTCGGATTAAAATAAAACAAAAATAGCTCATACATTAGACACATTTTAAATATTTCATTTTTGATTTTGTTATAAATATTATACAAATTTATATATTTGAACTTTTGGTTCGATGTCTTTTATTACTTAACCCATTAAAGGCCAAGCATAGAAAATTTTTTAAATGTTCCATTTTTTTTATTGAAATATGCTTTAATTACGTTCATTAAGACATAAAATCAGTTTCGTGCAAAAAAAATAATATTTTATTTACGAAATAAAATGTTGCGTTTTCGCAACTTTGGCCGAATCAATGAAAAAATTTCAAAGATGAACAATTTTTTTACAATTCATTTTTTACACATTTTTATGAAAATTATCAAAGCATTTCGGGTGCAAATGGACTTGGCATTTAGCACACATATACACAGTATTGTTTTTGCAGTGACTGCATCGTCTACGTGTTTTTCCTCTTGCCTAATTACGGTATGTCCTAAAGTTTATTTACGAAATAAAATGTTGCGTTTTCGCAACTTTGGCCGAATCAATGAAAAAATTTCAAAGATGAACAATTTTTTTACAATTCATTTTTTACACAATTTTATGAAAATTATCAAAGCATTTCGGGTGCAAATGGACTTGGCATTTAGCACACATATACACAGTATTGTTTTTGCAGTGACTGCATCGTCTACGTGTTTTTCCTCTTGCCTAATTACGGTATGTCCTACTGAATCCCTCCTTATTTCTTTGGGTAAAGATCAAAGAGAACGGTCAGATCAAGTTGATAAGATAGAAGGGAACATTCTAGACCCCCTACTGTTCGAGGGGGTAGAGGTGTTTTTGTTCATACTGACCACATTGTGGCTTGAAGAGCTTGTACTCGTCACTTGAGAACCATAAAACCGAACCCTTCAAAGAAGGGGCGTGGGAAACAGCGGTAAGATTTGCAAGTCATAAAACTGCCATGGGCTATCTATTGAAACGTCGCCGCTTCATTAGTTTACCCCGTGAAATTCAATCTCCCCGTTTGCAGTTTCTGGAAATTTTGTTGATACAGCTGTGACCACGGTACCTATGGTATTTCTGAGTAGAGGTCAATGAGGTGTATTGTAGGAAGAACTTCAGAACATACCGTGGAAGCACAAGCTATAATTAAATATTTAAATTTTCTTTTTTTAGGTAGAAAATTTTTTTGAACACCTCAGAGAGTCAAATAGATGATTTCATATGAAATCATTGCATTTATAAAGAAAACTATAGGAAAAAGTTTGATTTTAGGATGGTATATTGCGGAAAAAACTGGAGATAAGCAAGCGAAATAAAAAGTTTGAGGACTTATAAAAGGGACGAAAATCAATCAGGGACGAATATTTTTGTACTTTTCTACATCAAATGTTACCGTACTTAAATTTTAGGTAGTAAAAAAAATTGATGTTTTTAGCCGATTTTACATGGATTCGGCCAAAGTTGCGAAAACGCAACATTAAATTTAGATGAAAATTTTAAAGTTTATTTAAAACAATTGTTTTACTTTTATTTTATTTATAGAACTAATAACCTTAGTCCATTAAAAAAATGTAAGATTGATTTTAGTGGAATAATTATACATTTTTAAAAATGGGACTTAGTCAATAAACGTTTCAAGTTAGAAAATCGGCGTATTTTGAAAATTTCTCAAAAAATAATGGTTACTTAAACTTAATTGCGAATATTTTTTTTATGTCTTCAGAAACCTTAACCTTCCTACCCTCTTGAAAAAATAGTCACATATTCCCCTCGTGGGGTCTCTGAGGACCCCATGCGTAAAACATGCCTATGACTCTAATAAAGGTTAAAAATTCCTTAAATGGAGAAGAATTGTCATTTTTTATTTCTAGAAAGATGCTTCAGAATAATTTATCCAATTTTTTTGGTATTTTTCTCATTTTTTTCGTCTTATTACGGCTTAATTGGGTTTCTTTTGATACACGTTTTTTATAACATCTGGACCTTCAAACAAGAATTAAATTACAGAAATGAACTACATTGAAGTTGTTTTACTTAAAATATTTATAATCACACTGTTTAAAGCATACTAGTTGATATACCCGGTCTTGCACGGGTAGAATTTAGTAGTTTATTTTAAACGATTTATGAAGCTGCATAGATTATCTATTCTGCATTATCAGCTACCTGTCACCCCAGATTAATTTATTTAGTATTATGAAACATGTAAAGTTTGGATTCTTCTTTTTAAAATTGAAATAATACAAAAAAAAATGATCGGTTCAGATTTCTTAGTGAAATCAGTATCTCGCTTGCTTATGTAAGTTTTAACATAAAATTGGTTTTTTTCTTGATAATTCTTCGAAATCACATTATGGACTTCCGTAAACACTCATAAATATTTGAAAGCGTTCTTATTTTTCAAAGAAGACTGAATATAAAAACCTATTTACAATCAACCATGAATTTATATTGTTTTTGTAAAGAATGTGTTCAACAGGAAGTAATGGCGACAGTTGTCTGAGTTTTTTTTGCTGCAACTGTTAGATACTCAAAAGATTTCTATAAATAGCATATTTTTCTTAGAATGTGAATAAAAAATTTAAGAAATAGCGAGGGATTCAATGTATTTAGCCGCAATCTTCTTTTTGTAAAAAAAATGACAATTTCTACGAAAATATCTTTCTAATATTTCTCCAAACGTTCTAAACAAACATGCAAACCTTTTTTTATCTATAATACAACAAAAAATAAAATACTAAATTTTATTTGATACTGTTTTACCGCCATTCATGGCTGGGGTCTCAGAAGACCCCAGAGGGGGAATATGTGACTATTTCTCCCAAGACACTTAAAAATGGAATAATAACTCCAAAATTTTTACCCATTGTAAAACTTTGCGTAATTAAGGAATAGTAGCATCGGAAATTGTCAAAACAAAAATGCATGGGAGATATCAAGCGTCAAAGTGCGTCTGGGGTCGAAAAAGACCCCAAAGGGGTAGGAAGGTTTTAAAAATAGCTGAAAAATAAAATTGGAGAAAAATATGCGTCACAGTATTAATAAAAAAATACTTATTGAAATGTTGCGTTTTCGCAACTTTGGCCGAAGATGGGTTAATAATTAATTTTAAATTCCTTATTTTATTCATTAAAAGTGCTGAAAGATGCCTCAATGAATTCAACAGTCACTTTACTTCATGTTCACATTAATTCTACAAGACGCATAATTCTAATCTACAGTGTATAGAACGGATTTTAAAAATCACCCTGAATAAAAGACCCTTCAAAAAATTACATATTAAGCTAAGCAGATATTTAAAAATTTTAACACAATACTTACTAAATTGAAAACATTCTTTGTTGGCTTTTACGCTCATTTAAAGTAAGAAAAGAAAGGAAAACAAAAGATCGAAAGGAAAAGAATCATTTACAAATATGATTTGTTGTTTACTCTGCCAATATAGGACCCTAAAGGAAAAACACTTTTTACAGGTCCATATCCAATCCAAGCTTTGTAAGAAAATCATCAAAAAAGTGTATTTGTTTTGGGTTTCCTCAATGAAATGAGGAAGCAAAACTCCGATGCCTTCTTTTATTTCTTTAATTTATACATCCAGATAAAGAAGCCTTTACAAGAATTAAAAAATTTTATGTTATCTTTTGTTTTTAATTAAATTTAAGAAAGGTAACGATAGGAATACTTTTTAAGAGTTTTCAACCAATCAAGAACATTGTTTAGTCTTTTTGTTTTATTCTTGTAACTTATCATTTTGAACCATCTAAACTTCATAAAAATTTCATTATCACCAGAAAAACAAGTCCGTTCAATTCTTACTATGCGTAAATAATTTTTCTCTTAGAACAAAAAAGAGATTAAGGAGTCTCATTTTAAAATTTAAGTCATTTCAGTACGAATTTATAATTGCTGGATACTTCGCACTTTTTTTGGCTAATCAAACGAAGTTAAACAAACTAAGCCATTATGATGTGAAATGCTCAAGCCTTCCCCTTTAGTTAGTAAAATAAGCAATAAGCTCCAGATTTAAAAAAATTTCAACTTGCTTAAAAATAACAAAATCACGGCCTCGTTAATCTGAATAATAATCATTAACGAGGTACTGTTTTCTAAAAGGTCAATGCTAACTATGTGTGCTGAAATTTTTTAAAAATGATAGTATTAAATTTATTTCTGTTCTATTAATCATGAGCTTTTTAAACAAACATTACAAGTTTAATGAAATTAAAGTAATGAATGAATTATTGATCGTCGGAAGAGTTTTTAAGGAATCACTTTAAAAACACTAACAGTAGTTGAAAAACACTAAAAAATCATTGAAAAAAACGGACTAAAAAAGTCTGATTTGAAAAAGCTTTGTTTTTCCCTTGGGGATTTTCTTTTTAAAAAAAATTATAAACAACTTTTCCAGTGATGTAGTCTAGACATACTTGCTTATTCCCAATACAAAAAAATTTACTGTAAATACAAACAAATTATGCGTTATTCCCTATACAGATAACTAACTACGTGGTGATAAGTTTAAAACAACAATCTAAGATCTTTAATTTTTTAGAAACGTTCAGTTGAGTTTACTACAAATATTTCTTCTTCTCGTGTCCATGGATACGTGCACGGTAAAACTAGACACCACCGAAGGTGGCAACAATTGCGGCAGCCAATCTCGGTGCGTCCTTCGTATAGAGGGTCTCTAGTGGGACTAGGCCAAGATCTAGTACTCTTGGGACTACAAATATTTAATGCTTCCAATTAATAATAGCTAGATAAAAATAGCTTTGCATGACCGAAATATGAAAACGTTTTCTATTTTGTCATTTGATTTCTCCCAATTATAAAATATCTTTATTCAAATGCAAACAAAATAAAATCCCTTCAGGCACTGGTTTTTAACTTCTATTTATTTGATGTCAATGAAGGATATGGTAAAAAGATATTCAAGATATACTATTTTCATCTCTGTACATCTTTGATTACTTGTTCAAAATGGTTTTATTTATTCGGAAAGTCGGTAATACTAATTAATATATGACAGCATACATATTTACTTTTTTATTTTACATATCAAAACAGATATTCATAGAAATTATACATCTCTTTTTGAATAATATTCATCAAAGTTATTGTGGGTATTGTTCACAGCCTTCTCCTTATCTGATCAAAACGTGGCTTGATGTTATAAAAATTTCTCTGTACATATATCCCCTAAAATAACGTCTTTTTCTTAGATTTGTTAGAAAAGTCAATTTATACAAGCACCCTCGCTAAAAGTGGTCACAAAAGCGGAGTCGGCGGGACGTCCTGTAATTTTTCAAATACAAATTTATTTTATTATATTTCATTTATGTCTCAGAAATGTACCACACTTATTTTTTAACGCATAAATTGTAAAATTATCTTTAGTTCTTAAGTGATTTCGTTCAATTCTGTTTTTATTTATTTTAAAGTAAGTTCCGAAAAACGGGTCTTTTTTCTTTCTGGTTCAGGATCTTTAAGGACATTTAAGAAATAAGGCTAGAAATTTTGGTGCTTCCATCTACCGGATCTTCTATGCAGGATATAGTACAATTAAACTTGCAATCATTTGCAAAATTTGAAAATTTCAGGTCTCACCCTCCAAAAATGTTCTTTCTTTGAATGAAAACTAAAATTGAAAAAAATATATATATAGAGAGAGAGAGAGGTCCCCCGAAGTCATTGAATTAAAAATGACCAAAGTATTGAGAATTTTTTTTAATTTTATTTTCCTGATCACATTTTAACTATAGATCCCCAAAAGACATGTTTATCAATCATTAAAACTATTAATACGATGTTTTTAAAAAAATGCTGTATTAATTTTTCTTTGCTCTAAATCAGGGGTCTCCAAACTACGGCCCACGATGTTCCTTTTATCAGGCCCGCGAAAACCTTTCTACTTCTGAAAAAATTACGGATATGTGGTGTAGGGTGTAGGTGTATTCTATTAAATGAAATATCCATGACTAAAAAAAGGGTACCGAAATGAGAGATAAAACCCTGTTTTTTAGGGTTGAATTTACAAAACTTTTCTGGGGGAGGACCCCATCAGCAGACCTCCCTTTAGGAGGTATATGATACCCAAATAATCATAAATATTAATTAACTTTCATATTAAGTTCACTAAATTGAGATTCCTACCTTAAAAATATATTTAAAAGGTATATTAAACCTATTTAAATATGCATAAGAGAAGCTTAGGGGGAATTTAAGGTCTCCTTCTCGATGCAAAAATTTAGCTCGTGGCCTGGTAAAATGTCCATCCCGAATTAAATTTCTAACGTCGCACTGAGATCCAAGACGATTAAAGACTACTGATTGCTATTTAAAACTAGTTTATTTTAAACGATTTACAAGATACACATGTGCAATGTGCATATTTTAAATTTGAAAGTTTCTGAAACTAGGGAGCTACCGCCCCCTGCTCGCTATCGCTCGCCAACCCCCGTAAACTGCTGACGCAGGACCTTTTGGAATTGCTTCGCAATTCCAACAAATTCCAACTCGTTGAACTTAACACGCTTTATAAAACAATTAAACAATTTACAAAAAAAACGTCAACCAACTTATTAAAAATACTTCAAATCCCCTCCATGAATAAATCTCCCTTAAAAGTTTGAGTATATATTAACTCGAACTTATCAAAAATTTAAACGAAATGTTTTTAAAAATATTCATCTTAATTATTTTTAATCTATGATTATAAAAATAACTAATTTTAATTGTTTATCAATATTCGGACCAAACAAAAATTATTGGTACTTTCGTATTAGCCCGTCCATCGCTTTCGCCAACTTCGCCAAATTTCGCCAAAACGCGCCAAAATACGGGATTTCATCAGAATCGCCGAAAAACACATTTTTTAACATCAGAAACATCTTTATAACATCAGAAAATAAAAAATAAAAGTTTCATGTGGTTGGGGGGGGCTGCCGCCCCCCCCAAACCCCCCCTGCCCTATCTATAACCAAACTCGTTGTGGGGGTAATCAGACACAGTAAGGATTCAGAAAAATGGGAATCAGTATTCTTGGATGAACCAAAACTACGGATATCACTCGGTAAGAGCATAAAAATAACTTTTTTAGCACTAACTTACTTGCAAAATGGTCGATCATACCGCCGATGATCCTTTGTCGATTCTACCACCGGCGTGCATACGCAAAACATTGAAAGACTCTGGGGCTCGGCAAAATGGCGCAACAAAGTTCACCGTGGAACGACACGAAAGCATTTAGACTCCTACCTTTCAGATGCAGTCTTCGTTCTTACCTTGTAAACACTGTTGAATTTACGTTCAAAACAACCTGCGCGGTGCGCACACATTATTTCACCCATGGGATTACCGATTTAAATTGCGCGAGCATGCGCCAGTGATCAGATCTAGCGCGATTTCGCTACGTTTTCCAGGGTTATCAGAATCAACGGTAGTGTTGCGGGGTTTACCAGACTTGGCAACTTATCGCCCCTGTTGGCGAATGGACGAGCTAATACGAATGTACCAAATTATTATTTTAAAGTAACTCGTTAGTATAATATGCCTAGTGTTTATCATTCATATTTTTTTAAACCCGGACTTGTTAAACAATACCGTTTAAGCAATTGAAAACAATAAGAGACAAAACATCACTATGTTTACAATTAATTTCGATAAAATCAGAATAAAAATTATAAATATTGGACAAAAAGTGTGAAATTTTAGTATAAAATGGCGTTCATGTGAGTTTATAGAATATGTTTTTATCAGTCTTTGAGTGATATTTCATCAAGAATGTACTTTTTTTAAAAGATGAAAAAACATGTTTCATCTTAAAATATAGCGTCAAATCGGACGTTGTGATTGGATGCATAATAATTTGATTGACAGTACTTGCTTTATAACTGCGACCTTATCCGTTATCTAAAAAAATGGAAATATTTTAAAATTGAGAATTTTTTTGAAAAATCGAAGGGCTTACTCGGAAATCCGGAAAGAATCCGGACATTTTGATACCATATATGTGTCATTCGGTTCAGTAATTAAAAAGCCTTTCTCTGGAAACCGTTCACTAAAAACTTTTTTTTAGAATAGAGAGATGCATATTTTTCTCCTTTGTAAGTAATAATAGTTTGTGGTTTAATGAGGAAGTTTCATATTTTTTTTTATTTTTTAAATCGATCCTACCTTACGAGAAAACCCTAAAACCGAGATATTTTTTAATTCTGATCATTATTTATTTTTTTACTGCGGCTTAAAGTTTGCGCTCTGGAAAAGGCGGGAAAAACAGCGATTTCAGATTTGTGATGTCACTCGGCATGTCAAAACGACTACAACTTGCATCTGTTCCTAAACTATGCAGCCGGCGTAGACAAAACTCGGTACATAGACGTATCTCGAGGCGAGGACGATCACTACCAAGTTTTCCAAGTTCGAAAATCGAATATTTACAAGTAATAAACGATTTTATGGCTAAAAACGCTTATTTCTCCATTTCTCTACTAGAGTGGATCTGCTTGACTCACTATTTTAAATATGAAAACCTCAGGATTAAATATTTTTAATAAGAAAAGCTCTGTAATTGCTAATTTAAAAGTTAAATCAGCTATGAAAATACCAAAATAAAATCAAATAATTAATTTTAAAACATTACATTCTTATATTTTAAGATTTTTCCCCTTAAAATTCAAATATTTATGGAAAATATATTATTAAATATTTTTTATTAAGTGGGACTAATCCCCATCTGGTCTAATGAAACTAGACCAGATTCATGAGGTCATAAAGACCTTTTATTTTAATAATGAATAAAGATCAACAATGCTTTTTGTTTAGTGTCGAGTGACGTCAAATTTGATTTTTGAGCGTTTGCGATTGCATCATTTGTTTACGACTTTTTTCAACTTTTATTTCTTCTATATCTCAGTAAATAAATTTTTGAGGAAAATTTGGATTGCAGATTTGGATTTTTCACATCTTACATTGTATTAATATACCCCAAAATCGAAAATTTAAAAAATATGAAACTTCCTCATTGTAAGGTTGGTCTTGTGGTGGGGGTTCACTCATGGTTCACTCATGGCCTACTAGTATGGTCTCACTCATGGTCTAGTAGGCCATGGAATATCTCGTCTCGTCAAATGCCCAGTGGACAAAGAGGTTCTTTCCGAGTATCACTAATCGTCTAAAGTGTAAATATTTTTCAACAGATTTTAAATTGACTCAGATTTTAACTGGCCATGGGAATTTTAGGACCTACCTGTGTAGATTTGTAATTTTACCGTGTGGCAGTTGTGCCTGTGGCAGTGGGGTTGAAACAGTGGAGCATGTCCTTCTGCACTGCAATCTACATACAAACTGTAGATCTGTTTTTAGAAGGGATTTAAATAGCATTTCCATACGCTGGCCGCCTGTTTATTCCAGTCTGGTTGAGAAGTTTGATACTTTTATTCTGTTTTCTAATTTTGTCCATAATTTAAGTTTTTAGATTTTAATTCAATTTTCTTTTTCTTACGTTTGTAAGCCTCGTGGCATACTGTGTGGTACACGAGGAGATTTATGTTTGTTTTTAATTTAAAAAAAATTGTAAGGTTTTTACATAATTGTTCAGTCCTTTATTGTTTTAAACCAAGAATATCAGTCCAAAAATTATCTTTTTTCCCCACAAAATGCTCAATCCTGTTATTTATACACATTCACCACTTTTCCTTAGTACCATAAGTACATATTAAGAATTTTTTTGGGGGAACTTCACTTTGTAAAGTTATTTCTGTGCATCTCTACGATTTGTGAAATCTCTTTCTAAACATTTATACTATTCGTTACCAGAAGGATTGTCTTCGCTTTCGCTTTCTATAATATACCGCTTTGCCTCTAGTCTCTAGTGTAAAAAGCCGTAAAGATAAAGAAATTACTCAGTTTGTTATTCTAACCTTTGACATGCCATGATAAAACATCCGCAACAGATGTCGGGAACAGTTGGGGTAAAGACTTATCTTTATTCTATGGGGTCTGAGATTTTCGGTCTCTTTTTCAATAAAATCTAAATGGTTTGTAAAAACAGTTATCCACGAATCCTACCATCTGATGGACATCATGTAAACCAGTGGTGCCCAACCTTTTTTCCCCGAGGGCCAATTTGTTTATGAAGATTTATCTCGCGAGCCACATAAAAAACACTTTTAAGGATTTTTCTAAACATAAAGGAAAATTACAAACCCGTTTTCAATTAGAAGTTTGCATCTGTTTGGAGGATACTAGTTCTTGTAAATTCGGCTCCAAATTTATAACACTTATCCTTAAAACTGAATTAAAATGATTATCTGCAAGTCTAGATCGAACACTTAGTTTTTGTTCTTTTCAGAACAGAGAATGTTTGTTCACAAACATGTGCTCACGAAAGTGGAGAAATTTTCATCCCGTGCTTACGCAGATTCGGGAACTTTTCAGCGGGGAGCCCTCCGTAAAAGTAAAGGCTTTTTCCTAAACATGTCTTGCAGCCACGAATGACTCTGCAACTCAATTATAGTTCCAGTTGAATATTAATTGGTGCAGTTGAAACATCGGCATAAAAAGGATTCTCGTATAAACGTATTTTTAACTCCCATTGGGTTCCATCAGATAAAACAGAGCCTACTTGGACCTACGTATTCATCATACTACTTGATTTTGTGTTTGGTTTCGTAATGTCTCTTGATATTGTGTTCTTTAAGCACAGCCAGTCTCCTTACATAAAATTTTTTCTCGCTGAATAAAGAAATATGAACTCGTCCACTTTTCTTGAAAGTTTCGGCATTCCGATCGAATCTTCAACTTTTTAAGATCGGACATCTCTTCGAAGTTTGGTTCTAAAAAGATCCTTATAAACTGAATTCAAATGGCTAAAATATTTATCCAATGGCAAATTCCCCGTATCTAGAAAAAACGGTGCAAGTTCAGACTTGCGTATGCGCAAAGAAAAAAAATATTATCGGATGTTGAAGAATTCCTTTTTTATCATCTTTTTTACATGGAAGTACCACAATGTCTTGCATGATGTTGTGGTTTTCTTGGAAGATTTCTAAAAGTGGTTTTTGTTTTTAAGATTTATCGAGTCCGCGGTCCGCGGGCCACATGGATCAGCCTCGCGGGCCACATTTGGCCCGCGGGCCGTAGGTTGGGCACCACAGATGTAAACCATTGAGGCCTCTGGAGAACATAAGCTTTCCTCAATAAAATATCAAAATAAAGGTTAATTTCTTTATTTAAGAAAGTGAAATGCAACATTTTTGGAAGTGAAATGCAACATTTTTGGAAGTGAAATGCAACATTTTTGGAAGTAAAATTAATGTAGAGTAAAAATTAGTTCAGGAAAATTCAGTGAAAAAATCTGTGTGTCGTGACTCTCGTTGCGAACGTTTAGTTTTTCCCATACAAAACAAAATAACATTTAACATTCAATAACTTTAAATTAATTATACTAGGTCTTTTTATAATAAGATGCTATTAGTATAATTTATTCTTATAGTTTTGTTATTATTTATAACATTTAAAAATTATTTTAAAACAAGGTTTTCAATCTCCATGCCAACATACATCCTCTTCCTGGAACAAGAAAATATATCACATAAAACTGTTTAGAATATGATATTTAGATTTATTTAATTTATTTAGTTATGAATATTAAAAGTATCCTATAAAAGACATATAATTCAATAGGAAATAGTACTACTTAACTTACGTTAGACATTTCGAACCCGCCAAAGCATTTTATATGATCTACGGAGTTTGAAATAAATAAAATTACGAATTTTTTAGAAGAAACAAGTTGAAAAGAGGCCTGGGTGTTGAACTTGTATTTCAAACGGTAAATGACACTGAACTGGCAATTATTATAAGGGTTTCTTTCAAGATTTCAACGTAAAACGTTTTTTTTTTTCTTTCAAGAACATTTTAAGCTTAGAAAACCTCAAATTTTTATCATAAAACAGCAATGTTTCATTTTTTAGAAAAAAAAAATTAAACTTTTATTTTTTATCTTTTATATGAGTAGAACTTTGTTTTTAAATCGTAAAGGTTGAAGTAACATCGATAACCTATTCCACTACCAGTCTGAAAACTTTAGTACGTGTACGTATGTTTTTAGAAATTACTAAAATTATTCAATATTGAACATTTTTATTGAAATATTAAAGGAAGACGTCTTCAATAATTTCCCCCCTCATTATTGCAAATTAGGGAAGTATATTGCAATTAACAAGTAGGGGAGAGCGAGAAGTTTCATATTTTTGCTAAAATTAAAAAAAACATGCATATAAAAAAATTGAGCTGTCTTGTTCATCCCTTGTCCCATTCATCCCAGCTCTCCCCTACTTTTTGAGATTAACCATTAGTTTATAAAAATATGAAAAACAAATTTTTTTTAATTCTAGTTAAGTAGTTTTAGCTCAAATAATGTAAAATTTCTATACAGTATAATCACCGAGTAAATATAGGGGGTGTTGGGGTCCTCCCTCTGAAAAGTTTTGGTATATTTGACCCTTAAAAGTAATGTTTTGAGTCTTATATGTTACAATCATATAAGACTGCTCCTTATTTAGACATACAGAATCTCGTTCTCCAAGGATTCCCACCTATTAAATGCTTTTTAAATGTTAAAAAATTTCTTTTCGTTCAACAAAATTTTTGGTTCTTACGCATTATCCCGTCGACCATGCCACTGAATCCTAAAACATTATCAAATCCCATTGATTGTTCTATTTAATTAATAAGATAAAAATCAATAATAAATCAATTTAACTAAACATTATTAAAATTTCATGATAGCATATGAAACATGATGTAAAAACGAAGTTGCAATCGTCGGGAATCCTAACATAAACATATCTTTTGCAAATACGAATCCCAGATCTCAGACTTTTAAAAGAAAACAATTGAAAAGAGTACTATTAAAAAACTTACACAAAATCTATGTTTACTTTCGAAATCGAAGATTGCAAGCTTGATTTAAAAACCGATTAATTTGATGCCGCTTGTTGGGGCAAGAGTTGGGGACGCCACGTGAGGTCTCTGGATAAGCCCCGCCCAGTGACCGAACCGGAAATGAATTTTACCACAAAGCTTTTTTTTAATTTTTCAACTAATAAATTCATAATTATGAGATTTCCATTTAATATACACATGCTAAACAACTTCTTAAAAAATAATTAGTTTACAGAATATATAAACATTGAACATATTTTTACAAATTTTCCGTTAATGTGTTATAAAAGTTTGAAACTGACAAACCAAAAAGAATAGATGTTTTTAAGTCATTAAAGAGCTATATTCACACAGCAATTATAGCAGTTTTATTTTAAATTATCTTGCTTTTTAAAAACTCTTTGCTTAAAAATAAAATAAATTGAAAAATTTTTTGCTTCTCTTGTGGCTCACCCCGTAGCGGATTCTAGGCCAAGCTCCTTTCTGCCTACACATTCCTACTCCGCTGTTGGCAACGATCTTCCGAGCAAACAATTGAGATCGGTTTGTTACGAATGAAAAGGTGTGTTTAGAGTATAAAATTGAAAACTGGATGGGAGTGTGTATCAACCGGTAGGTCGCTCTTTTCTCGTTCGCTTTTTATCTCGATCAGCTGGTGCACAGGCTCCTTTCCTTGCGAGGGTGCTTGACGTCAGGCCCTCTCGCTTCCTCTACTGCTTCGTTTACAAACATAGCCCACCTCACCCTATCACTGCCGCCTCGCACCTCTCCGCGCCTTTTGACACACACGTGAGTCCATGAGGGATCAAGGAGCCTGCCTTGGGCACATAAAGGCCCTCCCTTTGAACCCCTCAACATGCCATTTGACCACCAGCACACCAAGGGTGGTCATTGCCCCAAACAACCTTAGCCTGCCTTGATCTGCCATATGCATTCAGCCCCCATACCTCCATCTTCTGATATAAGATCCATTTTTCTGTGCAAATCCATCAACAAACAGTTTTTTAATATTCCATCACGAAATACAAACATCACTACCACCATGAGCACCTATCAGCCCTACTGATCTAGGCTTCAGACAAAGATCTGCCATAACACAATTGTTAACTTGTTTTTGTTTACTATATGAATGCCAAACTCATTATAAGTCCACTCTTTTGATCATATGACCTCTGATCCTAATTTTATTAATCATTTATGCATTTTCAATTATATGATCTTAGTATGGCTGATATTGAGACAGTAGTTTCCCTGCAGTCCTATATCTCAGTTTTTTTCTCCCGCATAATCATTTTTATCATTAGTGTTTGGCAAATCTCTTGATCATAACTATTTTCCAACTCATGACTTAGATATATTGGCCGTTGGCTCCATCTGATTTGTTACTAAATTTGGTTTTTCTTGACTTTATTTTATTATATTCAGGTTGGGGGACTCTGTGGATGCATTCTGTGTCTTCAAGGGAGGTTAAATACTGTATTTTATGACTCTATGCACATTTTACCAGAGGTCTCAAAAATTAATAGCCTAAGGGCTGCACCAATTATTACTCAAAAGTTTGAGGGCCAACTACATACTCAAGGTCGAGGCTCGAGGGTGGTTCACAATTATGTTTTGAAAGAACAATGAACCTTACAATTAAATCACAATTTTTATTTTCTAAAGAGGAAAAAACATCTGTTAAGAAACTTGGGTACTTGCATATTATCCTGTTGACCGTTCCGAAACTGTCACATTCAGCAGCACAGCCATAGAAAAGTCAATGGGTTGTTTACCGTTTTCGAATTCAGCATTACGGTCGACGGGATAATATACGTAAGAACCAAAACTTTTAATTTTAAAATGTGCAAACCTGTACGGACCTGGAAAAAGTGCCCGAACCTACGAACCTGGTTCGGGGGAAGCCCCTGCCAGCTCCATATTAGCAATACATAAGGTTTGGGGAAATTCTATTAGGTTCGGGGAAAGGTTAAAACTTTTTCCAGGTCCGAACCTGTATCTCATGAATCGTTAAAAATATCAGTTTTAAATAGATTTTTTACCTGGGTGGAAGCCTAAAATTATCCCTAAGCCCAAAGACCTTAGAAGAAAGATAGATGGAGCATGTGGCCAAGGTCACGGCATCAGTATCGTTTCAACTAAAGCAGCAATCACTTTTAAAAGTTTTTGTACATTCCCTAATAAGACTCCTGATTTTTTAAATATTAAAATTACTCAAATTCTTGTTTATTAAGAGCTATTATACTGTAAATATTTATTATATTTTTTTATTTTTAAACAAAAATAGAGTATTAATGATTTTACATGAATAAAATATCTATTTTTATTCAAATTTTTCAAGTTGTTGCTTTAAATACACAAGTAGAATATATGAAGCTTTTACTTAAGTAAAGTATAACATAACTTTTTAAAAATAAAAACAAAAAGGTTCTAGACCTATATAGAGCTTGTGAAAGAACTAATACCATAAACTAGTAAAATTTTATATATGTTATTTATTCTTGTTTATTAAGAGCTATTATACTGTAAATATTTATTATATTTTTTATTTTTTAACAAAAATAGAGTATTAATGATTTTACATGAATAAAATATCTATTTTCATTCAAATTTTTCAAGTTGTTGCTTTAAATTCACAAGTAGAATATATAAAGCTTTTACTTAAGTAAAGTATAACATAACTTTTTAAAAATAAAAAACAAATAAAGGTTCTAGACTAGAGTATATAGAGCTTGTGAAAGAACTAATACCATAAACTAGTTAAATTTTATATAAACTAGTCGCTTTTGCTAATTCAGTAACATTACCCAGAGTATAAATTCTTTACATTAATTAAACAGAATAAAAACTAAAATAAATTCAAATATAAACTTTTGCAACAATTCTAAACCATGTAAGCATGAAGTTGCATTCTACAATATCTGACATAAATCCTAAGCTCTACTTTTCTTTTTGGAATGAATACAATTTTTACTCATGATAATATATTAATTGACTACTTAAACACATATTTGAAATATCTTTATTAATTTGAATCATCACTGTTCTGTTTAATCACTTTTTAATACTGAAATGTCAACAAAAGAACTTTTTTGTACCACCATTGTTAAAATCCAAAACAAGTTGCAAATTGGCAATTTTTTCTAAAAAATAAACCGTTAGTTAATCTAAAACCAATAATTGTTTCTCACAATTAAGAATGGCAACTAGAATAATTCAGTTTTCTTCTCTAAAAGGAAAAATAAATTTTTCCACAATAAAAATGGAACAAACAAGTAGACTTGTTTTGAAAAAACTTCCCACAACGATCAAAACAGTTTTATCGCTAATGAAATCCTTCAAAATGTATTTCAGTTGAACTGAAAAGATTTAAGAAGACTTACTTGTGCAAAGAAAATCCTTGTCCAGCTTTATTTTACAATTATTCACGCACAGTATTTTAACCATCTCGATTCCCTCCACACATCTATGGAGAAAGTGCGAAAGCACTCTAACCTACAACTGCTTTTTCAAGTTGGGATGTTGATGATATGTTTCAAAACAAACCAGCTTATCGCTACAGGGATGCGCATGCACGTTCCATCTTTCTCTCTTCCAAGGTCTATGCCTTCTAAGCCCCTCAGATACATATTTATTTTATTTAGTGAATCTTTTTAATGCATTTTTAGGTGGTATATTCTCATTTTGGTGAACTTAATATGAAAACTAATGTGATTTATTGAGTTCCAAGTACCTAAAGAGGGGGTCTTCCCCCTGAAATTTTTTGTAAAATTTGTCCCTGGAAAACAGGGTTTTTACTCATTTTGGTACCCCTCTTGTCTTGGATCTTCTAATTAACTGAGTACACCACACTGGATTAGTTACATTGGACGTAGTTTGGAGACCCCTGTATTATACCATCAGAAAATAATCTATCCAGAAAAATTTAGGGTTAAAAAACAATATATCTAATGTCTGTCATTAAATCTCTTTGTGACCATGTTATAAACTGTTAAAAAGTACATAATGTATCTTTAGGCTTTCAATTTTAATACAGTAACGGACCCTTATTCTGGAAACCCAAAAACCGGAAGGACCCGAAATCCGGCTCGCGTTTCGAATTTAAAAAAAAATATTTTGAAGAATTAGGCGCTGTTGCTGCCGCATGCTGTTTAGACGCGCCATGGTTGTGCACGTCATTTGCGACATCGTCTCGGTGCGGAATGGAACGATTCGGCACGGGCCGACGCTGCCGAATCGTATCGTCCCGCGCTTAAACGGCCGTGCCAAAATCGGCTGCTGCCTCGCTATCGGTCTTGCCGCAACCCACGTTCTTTGGCGGAAGTTTTTTTGCTGGTTCCATTACAACTGGCATGGACTTTGTCGTTTCAGCGGGTATTTTGGTTTTACTTAAAGCAGTCGGAACAGACCCGAAATCCGGGATGACGTCGGCCCCGAGCTTGCCGGATAAAGGGTCTGTTACTGTAGTTATAAATCAAAGCAAATGATCCTACAGGTCTATTGACCTTGCCTTGTTTTAACTTGTATGTTATAAATCACAAAGAGAGTGGGTAGCGATGGAACATTTTTTACAAGATTTTAAAAAAAATATATAGATTTCCTTGCACGAATTTGAAACTTTCAAAATAACATCTTGAAACATTTTAACATGTTTAAAAAATATAACCAATATTAGGGGTGCCCAACCTTTTTTGGAGGAGGGCCACTCAGGGTATTTGATGAGGTGTAGAGGACCAGAAAGTAAATTACAGTTGAAAAGCAAAAGCGCTAACTGATGCTTAATAACAACAATACATTTTATAACTTTTCATTTACAGTATTTTTGCAACTTGGCATTTTTAACAAATTTTTTTTCAGCAAAAAACCCCCGGAAAACAAAGTAATCACTAGCGGATCCAGGGGGAGGCTAAGGGGCTGAAGCCCCCAAATGAAAAGTTTTACTCTATATTAATATGATATTTTATGCACCAAAATGAGTTAAAACCCTGTTATTTTAAGTTCAAATTAAAAAAAAAATTATGGGGGAGGACCTCCAGACCCCCTTGGCACTTGTAACTCTGTTATTACAAGTATTTTTTACTAAGTTTGTCAAAACGCAAAAAATCTATACACAAAATTCGGATAAAGTGTACCAAAACAAGTTGAAAAAGTGGGTTTTTGACTTAAATTTCCAAACATTTTATGGAGGAGATCCCCATGACCCCCCTTTTGGTAGTTGGAGCAGGATAATTCACTATCTTTTTCGTAATAACATTAACAAGATTCAATTGGGTTATGAAAATTCTTAGCCCCCAAAACCAAATCCTGGATCCGCCACTGAAAGTAATAAAAGGTGTTGCTCTAATTTCGTTTGCGGGCCGGATTCAGAGGGCTCGGGGGCCGGAGGTTGGGTAGCCCTACCAATATGATAGCAAACAAAACTTAAGATTTATAAACACGTTCAAGTATTAACTCTAAAAATTAAAATAAATTTATGATTAATTTTCAAATATAATGGTTAAAAATCACAAAGAGAGA
Source organism: Tetragnatha versicolor (assembly GCA_024610705.1). Lineage (NCBI taxonomy): Eukaryota > Metazoa > Arthropoda > Arachnida > Araneae > Tetragnathidae > Tetragnatha > Tetragnatha versicolor. The sequence continues at coordinate 46,057,499 of JANDEH010000004.1, read as the reverse complement.
ATTATTTTACACATTCTAAATATTTATTGCAAAAAACAATAGTTATTTTATCTTATATTTACTTTAAAAAATCTAACTTAAGTGAGTATAATACAAAATAGTTAAAATTCCTCTTTAATCTGAAAATATAGTTTCCAACTGTAATACTAAGTAATAGTTCCAAAGCAAAGGTATCTAAAGAATTGTATGCAATTAAATGGAATAGCTTGTATTTAGGTATTGAGAGGAATTGTGCATGTCCCATCCCACCCAAAGTAGCAGTGGGATGTTAATGACAAAAATTGGGACACAGTCAATATTTGTATTATGTCTGGCAACCCTGACACTGGAGTCTGTCCAGACATTTTGTGGCGGGTCCAATTTTTGTAAAAATATCGCAATTTTGTGATTTGATGTTTGAATTTTTTTTTCTGCCAGGAGCCTGTTTTTATGAATTTGTGAAAATAGGGTCCCCTATTTCTAGTCTTGTGGATAATAGTGTCTATTTAAAGGCTAAAATACTTAGGGAACGGGTTCATTTAGAAAGAAAATGGGTCTGTTTTGGACCCTTCACAAAATTTTTACTCCCAAAAACATACTCTTCCCAAAAGTGGTTCTTGAAAGATGTTTTCAAAATGTATTTCCATTATTTTGGAATGGAATTTGCTAGATTTGGGGCCCATTCCAAAAGTATGAAAGCTGTGGTTGTACTAAGACCCTTCCATTTCACAAAATTCCATTTAACTTTTCACAAAATTCCACAAACAGGACCCTAGCAGAAAAACCTGGTTAGGCCCCTAGGGAAGTTTTTTAGGGAATCCATTTTTAAGGTGAAGGTCCGAAAACCAGGGTTGGCAAAAAACCGGGTTTTTTAAAAAAAAACCCCAAAAAACGGGTTTATTTGGTTTTTTTGGTTTAAACCAAGTTTTTTTAGAATTTTTTATCAGAATAAGTTATTTTAGCAGTGATGTTTGAAATTGAGTTGTAAATGAGACATTTATTTCAGAGGTTGTTTATAATTGATAAATGATTTGTATATTTCAATTAATTAATTAAAACTAAATTAATTTGTTTTTAAAAATATTCCAATTTTAATATCTAATATTGTAGTAAATAAAAATCAGTGTTAATTTATCTTGGAAAAATGGTTGAAATAATCAAATTATTTATCTTAATTATATATGGATTAATTTATGAACTTAAGAAATTTCTTTTGAGAGAAAATTTTATTTATTAAATAAGAAGTAAAAGTGAAATGTAAACAACTAATGTTAATTGAATGGGGATAATTGATAAAGATAATTAACTTGATTAATTATTAAATGATAAAATAATCAAATTAATTTTATGGATTAATTTATGAAGTTAAGAAATTTCTTTAGAAAGAGAAAATTTAATTTTTTTAAATAAATAAAAGGGAAATGTAAGCAACTAATGTTTATTGAAATTGGATAAATGATTGAGATAATTAATCTGATTTAGGAAATTAACGGTTTTTTATTAATTTAGTAAAAAAACCCAACTGGTTTTTATCTGTTTATAAACAAACCAACTGGTTTTTAGTTTTATCATTAAAGAAATCAACGGTTTTTATTAATTTAGTAAAAAAACCAACTGGTTTTTATGACTGACAAATAAGACAAATTGGTTTTATCAGTTAATTGAAATCCAAGCCATATTTTATCAGGAAAAAACAGATAACTTTTGTGTATCTTTAGTTACTCTTTGAAATAATGCTTCATTTTAAAGGAAATTAATAGATGAACTATCTCTTGCAACATATAATAAGTTTAACTTAAGCATTTAAGGTTAAGTTTAGAGAGAATTCAATAATTAAAACCACTAAATTAAAAGATTTCTGATTTTTAATCACCTTAAAATGTCAATTTTTTGATAAATCTGACCTTTAATTTTGTGCAGATGATTATACTTAATAACACTCTCTTTAAGAAATCCTGAAAATATTTTATAATTTCTAAAAAAACCAAAAAAACCATTTGGTTGGTTTAAACCAGCCAACCCTGCCGAAAACGTACCCAAATTTCCTCTAAACAGGCCCCTGTTGCATAACTCTTCATCAATACAAATGATAATATTTAACTTGGAGAGTTGATAATAGGAAATAGCATTTTAAATGTCTATATTTTTAAAGAAAAGGTATTTCAGATTGCTTACCAAATGTGAGTTAGCAAACATAAATGTTGGTTCCTTTATGATAGGTTGTAAAAAAATTTATAAATGAGGTTATTTGTTTAATCACTAATGATTTTGAATACATTTATATTCTTTTTCAGCTACGTTGGTAATAATGAAAAACTCCTGGGTGAAGAGCGTGATCAGAGCAAGGACCTTCCATCCGAGTTGCATGATACGAAGTCGCAGTCCTCCCACCAAATGGCGGAACCGGTGGTGCATCGGCCCAGGATACCAGGTTAGAGTTCTTCTTCTGTTTTATTCAATCAATCATTCCTAACAAAATGTAAAATAAAAAATAAAATGAATACAAAAAATATCATGCCAAGGGGAAATGGTAAAAATCCTTTTCCAATAAATATTAGTACATGAATTATGTAATGAAAATAAAAGACAAATAATAGTAAAAACCACAGAAAACAATAATAGGCTGACAACAAAGCTGGGTATCATTAAACATAAAAAAACATGCTTCAAAGGAGGGAGAAACAGATCCAGGTTGTCGATGTTAATTAAAAATTCCAAGATTTCTTTTGAAGGCAGAGTAACTATTCATTTGAATTAAGTTAAACACGGCATACATGAGCATGTAGACAGGGTAGTAAAATGGGGAAGAGAAAAGATAAGAGTGTTGTATACACAAGTATAGAGATATTGCCACAAGCTTTATAAGTAAAACTTCATACAAAGTCACAAGGAGAAGAGTTCCGAGTCCAGAGACGCCACAGTACAGTTTAGGTACAAGGTAAAAGAACTGCTTACGAAATATGTCCTTGGAAAATGTTGGAATATCAAAAATTTCAGATGATTATACTTAGACTTACCATATTTTCTCAGGGCAAACCCTGGGACATATTTTTGAAATTTCTTTACAAGTGCCACATCAAATTACCAAAGATTAAAAACTATTCAAACTAATAAACATTAAACAAAAAATATCAAATTTTATTTTTTCATTTAACATTACTTTTTCAAAAATTGTTTGATTGACTTAATTTTGATCATAAAATTCACTGAAAGTAAGTGTTCTGAAGTAATAAAGATGTTAGAAAACGTAAAAAAACGCAATTTAAAACAGTTCGGTCATGATTTTTTCATAAAAAAGTCTGGCAAATCTTAAATGTATGAAACCCCGGACATTTACCCAAATAGCACCGTCAGGTTTTCAGAACCCCGTCGTAAGCTTGACGCGTAAACCGGTTTAACGCTGTCGTAACCTTGAGCCGACTTGTCGCGAAAACCCGGCGTACCTTACGGTAGGGTAAAACCGACCCGCGCTAGTCAACGTATCCTAAGGTTACCGCGGGGGGTTCTCGCAGGGTTTGGAAAATACCCGGTGACAAGGTAGCCGCGCATGGGTTGCTTTAGGGTCGGCTAAAATGCCTTACAAAGGGTTTTAGATGTTGGGTTGCGGAAATGTTGACCTAACAACCTTAATACAGTGTTTTTAATTTAGGTTATTCTAGATTTTATTTTTTATATTTTAAAGTATTTATTTAGTATCACATTTCATATTTTTTTCGAAGTTTCTTGGTTTTATTATAAGAGGCCACAAAATTATTCCTCAAATAATGCACTTTTAGGAAAAATATTTGTGACACAAAATACTACAAAGAAACTTAGAAAAATACAAAATGCAATACTAAACCTAGAACTCTAGATAAAATAACACACCCCCAACTTATGTTATTATGTTTAATTTTATATTCTAAGATTATAGAAAAAGTGTGTATGTAATTACTAAGATTTATAAAGTAAGTTGAAGTAATACAAGTTAAAACAGAAAGTTTATATATTTTATAAGTAAAAATAAATACATAAATATTTTTTTAAATTTCTACGTCAGTAATGATAAAAAACCCTTACCTTTGAAGTACTTCTCTAAATGGGATATTAGCAATTTTTATTTCTAAAATTTATATCAACACATCAAATGCAAGAAAAATCAAAAAGCAGGGCTCCCCTCAATTTTGGAAACAAAATTCCCTGACTTCTTTCTAAGTGTCTTGGTTAAATTATAAGAGTTCACAAAATTATTCCTCAAATAAGGCACTTTTAGGAAAAATATTTGTGACATATAAACCTACAAAGAAACTTCGAAAAAACACAAAATGCATAAGCCTATACTCTATAGAAAATACATATACTTTTTAACTTGGTCAACACACCCAACTTTTTTCAAAAGTTTAATTTAATTACATAATTACTAAGCATTAAAATGTAAATTATAGTAATAAATTTAAGTTAAAATTGAAAAAAGTTTTTATATTTCATAATAAAAATGTATACATAAATGGTTTTTTTATTTTCGATACACACCAGCAGTGATAAAACACTTACCTTTGAAAAAACTACTTCTTACATCTAAAAAGATACTTGAAAACCTATTTTTTCTAAAAATTAATTCAGCACATCAAATGCAAGACAACTCATGTAATTAGACACTGTGAAAATTTGTGTTATAATTCATTTTAAAACAAAATGCAAAAAAATCTCTCTATTCTAAAAAAAAGTTTTTAGTGAACGGTTTCCAGAGAAAGGCTTTTTAATTACTGAACCGAATGACACATATATGGTATCAAAATGTCCGGATTCTTTCCGGATTTCCGAGTAAGCCCTTCGATTTTTCAAAAAAATTCTCAATTTTAAAATATTTCCATTTTTTTAGATAGCGGATAAGGTCGCAGTTATAAAGCAAGTACTGTCAATCAAATTATTATGCTTCCAATCACAACGTCCGATTGACGCTTTATTTTAAGATGAAACATGTTTTTTCACCTTTTAAAAAAAGTACTTTCTTGATGAAATATCACTCAAAGACTGATAAAAACATATTCTAAAAACTTACATGAACGCCATTTTATATACTAAAATTTCACACTTTTTGTCCAATATTTATAATTTTTATTCTGATTTTATCGAAATTAATTGTAAACATAGTGATGTTTTGTCTCTTATTGTTTTCAATTGCTTAAACGGTATTGTTTAACAAGTCTGGGTTTAAAAAAAATATGAATGATAAACACTAGGCATATTATACTATCGAGTTACTTTAAAATAATATTTTTTGTTTGGTCAGAATATTGATAAACAATTAGAATTAGTTATTTTTATAATCATAGATTAAAAATAATTAAGATGAATATTTTTAAAAACATTTCGTTTAAATTTTTGATAAGTTCGAGTTAATATATACTCAAACTTTTAAGGGAGATTTATTCATGGAGGGGATTTGAAGTATTTTTAATAAGTTAGTTGACGTTTTTTCTGTAAATTGTTTGATTGTTTTATAAAGTGTGTTAAGTTCAACGAGTTGGAATATGTGGGAATTGCGAAGCAATTCCAAAAGGTCCTGCGTCCGCAGTTTACGGGGGTTGGCGAGCGATAGCGAGCAGGGGGCGGTAGCTCCCTAGTAAATAAAATAAAAAAAGTAATGTTTTTTAATTATAATTTATTTTACAAAATATTTATCCAAAGTACAAAATATATATCCCAAATACAAAACCTAAATATTCTAAAATCATTTTTAATATTTTCTCTTTCGTTAAAACATAAATTGCAAAAAGTCCATCAAAACAGTCATAACTTTAAAAATTTGAATTTTGAGTCGGAAAGTTGGGAAAACTAGAACAATGGCTAACGATCATAGTTTGAGATGTATCATTCTTCGTATTGACTAATTCAAAAATACTAGTCAGCCAGGGAACAGTTTTTTGCAATTTCTGGAAAACGTAGTTTTTTGAGTTGTGGCACTTTTGTAGCAAGCGTGCGATATTTTAGCCTGTTTATGTGGAATAGGTGCCTGAAACAGGATCAAAAACGCTCTTTACTTTTGCCCGTACCATATATATTAAAACATAAGCACAAATAATTATACTCCCACAATTACACTTCTGTGTGAAGTAGTTCAAATATACACAAAGTACTCGAACACAGCCCAAAATATATTTTAAAAAAGAAACAAAAGATTAAAAAGTTAAGACTATAAAAGAAAAATTGCACTAAACATTTAGATTTTTGGTATAATACATTACCAACAATAACTTAGTCTTCAATAATAATAATACTTAGGTTAGTAAATAAGCAGTTAACAATAATGTTAGCTTCAATACAAAATTCAAGAAATATTGCACTGATGACAATTACACTTACTGGACTAATTTTTCTTCTAAAATACACATCAAATGTAAGAAAAATTGGTACAGCTGGGATAAGCGTCGACCAGCCGCCATGTTTACTCACAGCTCAAATTAGATCAATATTGTTGTGTGTCATCATTTGAGCTGTGAGTAAATATGGAGGCTGGTCGACGCTTATCCCAGCTGTACCGAAAAATTATTTGACTGATTTACAAACTGGAAAAATTTAGTGCATCGAGGTAGATTATTTCAAAATAAAAAAGTACGATCGGGATAAAAAATTAATTCTTTAAAATTTCAACATTACTTTAAATTGCAGGGGTTCCATAGCTTGGCACTGCTTTAGTATAAGTCCGCTTTTGGCAACTGTTTTTAGCTGGCGCTGACCCGGCTACCATGTTTACCCAGGCTCAAAGCTCAAATAAAATACTACATACACTAAGTATGATTTTTGCGAAGCACATAAAAAACAAGCAAAAGTGCCACGCAGGGATGCAGAATATGTCCGATCCGGCGATCCAGGATCGGGGGAAATGTCAGCCATATGGGGAAATTTTGAGGAAAAGTATAATATTGAATTGAATTTCAGTACAGTAATAAAAATTTACCAGATGTTGATACCGACAATAATTCAGAATTTTTGTAGGTCTTTATCACTAAAAAGTTTTGGGGAAATTTTTGTATGGATTGGGGGAAATCTTGGAAGTAAAAACATTTTCTGCATCCCTGGTGCGACGTAACGTAAATCAAATAGTATCTTTAACATGAATAAATTGAAAATTAGGTAGTTACGTACTAAGTCGTTGACCATGCCGCTAAATTTAAAAACATTGCCAAAGAGAACACTAGACATATTGCCAACATCGGAATACCAAACTTACTTCATTGATTAGACCAGGGGTTCCCAATAAAATTTTGCCGAGGACCCCCTATACAATTAATTTACTGACGAGGAACCCTTGAACTTAAAGGCTTAAATTTGCAATCGATTTCAGGCAACAATCGATTTTAAAACCGAAACTATCGTATTTTAGTCAATAAAAAAATTACAAAAAACAAAACATGGATTATCTTTGGTGGTAAACAGAGGCTGCGCCAACCGGACCTGGAAAATGTGCCTGAACCTACAAACCTGGTTCGGGGGAAGCCCCTGCCAGCTCCATAGTAGCAATACATAAGGTTTGGGGAAATTCTATTAGGTTCAGGGGAAGGTTACAACTTCTTCCAGGTCTGGCGCCACTTACATTAATCTATTTGTACTACAGTGACAATTAACTAACGAATGAACTGCTGAGTAGGATAATGGTTACTTCAAATTAAGGAAAATAAAAAAAATACTTAATTTCTCGGACCCCTTGGACACAGCCCGCAGGGGTCCACGGACCACCTTTTGGAAACCCCTGGATTTAACAATCAAATTCAAAATTAAACTTTACAAAGCCACAGAGGAATGCTACAATTAAATATTATAATAATTATTTGGTTGGACTTCCCTTTTTGTAATTAACATTGAAATAAAAATATAGTTTCTCTAACTTCTTATTTTCTATTCAGCCCGTTTTCAAGTTTAATATTTAGCTATTTTAAATAAAACGAAAAAAACATTGTTTATTTGGATGTGCTTTGTTTTAGGGAAACTGGATCTGGCAATTCTAAAGCTACAGCACTAGCAATATTTTCGAAAGAAAAAAAGGCACTTATCAAGTCCTGGGTTCAGTTCTTGAGACCAAAAAAACCATCTTCGAGCAAAAATTGCCCCACAACACAAACGCGCACTAAGAAAGTTCTTCGGGCAATGCCCCACAACACTAACGCGCACTAAGAAAGTTCTTCGGGCAATGCCCCACAACACTAACGCGCACTAAGAAAGTTCTTCGGGTAACGCCCCACAGAAAACGTACAAGGGTTTGGGCAGGTGCCCCACAAAATTTCTCACTCCAGTAAAAAAAACTTCAGGCGGATGCCCCACAGATACGATGAGTGGACGTCGCTCCATCTGGTGAGGATTAGGCGAGAATCTGCACCATGCTGCTTCTTGTAGTCTGACACCCTAGGGCAGGAGATCTAAAATTTTCCTTCCTCAGTCTGCTGCCTGAAAAAAAAAGATGGTTTAAAGCACGAGGCTTCTCAGACTTTAGATTTTCAGTTCTGCAGATGAACGAAAAGTTTTAATTTCTTGTTGTATTAAAAAAAAAACAAGGGGCACTGGATTCTTAATCTTTTCTCTGATAATCCAGTGAAAGTACATTTACCTTTCTAATCCCGATTTTCTTTTCACACAATATTAATTGCATATTTAAAATGGAGATTTAAAGGGAAAATATGATTATTGGAGTAAAGATATCTCTTGCAGTAACTTTGAAAAATCACTGGAACTGCTGCTGCCTGGTAAAAAAACAATACTTTAAGCGCAACGCAACTAATTTTTCAAATTTTTGGTCTCTCTCGCCAGTTAAGGAAAAGTTATAATATCAACGCGTTGCAATAAAAAAAATTCATTTCCATTCAAAATTCTTTTCCATTATACGAGAGCAATAAAGTCGCCAATAATAATGATATCAACGCCAAACGGAATATCGTAGCTGGTACCCTTTTGCCTCTACATTTTCAAAGCAATGCTGATGCTGAGAGCTTTGACTTCGACGTTGCGCTTTCAGCGGTTGCCAATCCTTCCATCTGTCGCAAAACAGTCTGCTTGGCGAGATTTGCGCCGGCATAATGGAAAAGTACAACAAAAAAACAGTGGGGCACTGCGTTTCTCATCTTTTCACTGATTAACAGTATACCACTTATGCTTACTAACACAAGACAAGAGTTGTAGACTTATTATCTACAACAGATGTGAAACGGGAATCCACAGCGAATATAGGGATAGTTGTAGAGCAGTCAGTCGAATGTGCACTGCTGTAAAGTAGTCAAAGTTTGGCGACTTTTAAAGTTGATAGTTGCTGTATGGCTTAGAGGACCAGTTTTGAATCTGTTGCAAAAAAAACTTGGTAAATGAAGCGAATCCGGCCCGCAAGTTGAATTTGGCAATTTTTTTTGTCGCCGTGATGGCATCCCAAATTTGCGTGAAAATCTGCGGGCCGGATTTTCTTCATTAACCAAAAACTTTTTAGATACTTAAAAAAAAGTAAACAAGGAGTGGCCAATGAATCATCTCACCATTTGTCGACCTAGATTACTAGTTAAAGGGATGTTAAAATTTATTTAAGACGAAAATTTTATACTAAACTCATATAAATCAAAGCTTCAAATTGTTGAGGGAGATATATTTACATTATGCTTTAATGTGTCAAAAGATATCAAGAGTTGAGTAGCTAATGTTATCATGTATAAAAACTAATCAGTTTAACACATAGGACATTAGTATAACTATAGAAAGTATAATAAGTATGTATATAATGTTAATTCCTAACTTTAATACTGAAATAAGTCATTTTAAAAGGTAAGAATAAAATTGAAACATTACAATTAACTACGTAACCCAATTCTACCTTTCACCACTTTCATAACTTCACTTAAAAATAAAGGTGATCTAGAGAGGAAATGTGATCGAGAGAAAAATTTTTTGCTCAAAATGTTGCTTGACATACTTTTGAAGAGGGGAATTCAACAGAAAAGATAGTTAGCGTAAACAAATGGATGCACTCTTAACGATCTAACCCTAACAACCCGGCGAGCTTAACATCCAACACTGGAAACGAGCACCTACTGGTTAGATATACATCGTAGTTGTGATTAAATAAGTAAAAAGCATGGTAAAAAGTTAAATAGCACTCACTTGATAATTGGATGTTTGAAAGAAAACATTTTGTCGGCACCCGACCCGGCATGAAGTAATCCATCTTGTTTTTTCATGAAAGTGGCGCATGCGCAGATCGAAGAAGCAGCAAGGTTGAGGATGACAGCCTTTTTGTAGCATGGCGTCCAGCGTTACTGAAAGGCTTTTCGGGTAACCCTATTTGCGTAAACCAACGACAAGGAAAAAGAAACCTTTTCGTTAGGGTCTCTTGTAACCTTTTTTTTGTAAGTCAATGACAATGAAATAAAAAGGTTGACCGTAGGGTTACGTGCTATCTGGGTAGCGACCCAGGACATTTCCCCAGACAGCTCTAAAAACCCTGGACTGTCCGGGGCAATCCCGGACATATGGCAAGCCTAATTATACTGCCTGGTTAAAATAAAAAAGAATTATGCTGTGATGGTAACAACTTAAGAAACCTAAAACTGGGGATTAGATTGGTGATTTAGAAGTTAAAACTTCAAATTTCCTATCCATTTCACAGATTTACTACGTATGGAAACAGGGAAAACACAGGGAATTTTTTTTTCCAAATTTGAGTTGCAACCCTGGTAATGTAGTTTTTCAGCTACCCTACTTACCCTGCATATCAGTCCCAAGGAGAAACTAAGCCCAAAAGCTAGTTTCTATTAATTACTATAACTTTTAATGTAAATTAGAAGTATTAATGAGACTCCAAGCACTACAGATTCTCTGTAGTTTCTATAGTTGTTTTTGTACTACGAAAACCCTCCTGGCAGGAAAAATGCAGATTTAAAGTGGCCCTGGATCTGAGGCTTATGACTGGGTCTGTTTAAAATCCTGTAAAGTTAAGAGCTTTTTCTCCCTGTAATCTGCTCCCATTCTCGAAAGTTGTATGTATACAATAAACTGGAATGGGACGATTCGGTGCAGCCGTTTTGGTGCTGGCGGTTTCAGCGCGAAACAAAAATTTTTTTGCTAATTTTTAGAAGGATTATGAAAGAGTTCTATTTGCTATCATTTTATTTCTGGCCCCAAAACAGCTGCGTTGAATAGTAGTAGACTGGTAATAAACAATCCCTTTTTAGATCGTATTGCATGGAAATCGACATTCATGGAGTTTCGAACTCATTTGGAGTGGCATACAATCACTGCCGATAAGTTAGAAACTCCACTACAAAACTAAGCTACTTAAAAATTTTTAAAACCTGCTGAGTGGAGAGGAGGATTTAGGACTTTAGATTTCTGGTTTCATTACGATACTACAGAAAATTTCCGCCGGAGGTTGGAGTTTGATATTACTAATTTCAGCTTTAGCAACCCAAAAATATTATAATTGTTAGCATTTTGTACACAAGCATTACTACTATATTGAAAAAACAAACAAAAAAATGTTTAAGTATTATTTTACCCTTGCATGATAAATTACCTTGTTCTAAGAAAAAGAAGCTATATATATTTAATCTGAAAGATGACTTTCTTTCTCAGCTACCTATCCCGCCTTAGGGCTGGACCCTACGCTGTCTAGCAGCGCCAACTACAACAGGTTGTACCTGTCCCTGCTCAGTGGGCTTCCCAATGAGCAGGACCTGGCATTGGGGGTGTGCTCTGTTCTCTCTGGCCAGGAAGGGTATCTATTCGACTTGAAGAAGGCTCCGAAGATGGTGAACCTGCTTGTAGCTCAAACAGGTGTTTGGACTCAAGGTAACCGTCATTATTAGTTGATTTTATTTCTGTTATTTAACTTGTATAATAACCCCCACCCAAGGAAACCATCAATTTATATGGACTGATTTATTTATACTTAAAGAATTAACTTCCTGGCAAAAAATTTTTGAACCATACAGCAAAGCTTTTTGAACTATACAGCATCCCAACTTTAATTCTCCTTTTATTATATACTTTTTGATACCTCTTTTTCAAATAATGCCCTAAATGAATTAAATGGATGTCATGAAGAAGTTTATAAGTAAAGTACTTTTTGAGCTTGAGTTTAAATGCACCATATAAGCCTGAGTTTTAATGTTCTGTCGTTTTTTGTAGGAATGCTTAAATAATAGTATAATAATGTATGAATGAAATTGATATTGTAATTAATTTGTTAAACTTAACAGATGATAGCTCCCTAAAAGCTTTGTACCTTGAGAGCTGGAAAGGGCTGGAAGGCCGGAACATGCTACAATTCTGGAGAAGTACCCTAGATTTACAAAATTCACAGCTCGTGCAGCTATTGGGACTAGACCTTGGTATGTTTCTGAAGCATATTAATGTTCAAAATCATCAGTGGCAACTCAATAATTTTAGTTTTTCTTTTCTTAATACATTAAATTCAAAGTCTTATTTTTTATTTTTCCTCTCCTTTATTTGATTAACATGTGCAGAGTTCTTCAGCCACATTGATAACACATTGTAATGATTTGCAGGAAGTAAAATTCCTTCCTAAAAATGGAATTTAAAGTGTGATTTCAGTGTCTCTGAGAAATTGCATTTCAAATTTCATTTACAGTTAGTGTTATTTCTAATTAAATTTAAATATTTCAGGGGAATATGATTCAGATTGTGAGTTATTAAACCTAGAGGGATCATCTGGTGCAATGAATGGTGAAGGACAAAGAGTTCTTAAGGTAACTAACATTCATTGATGGTATATTGTGCAAATGCCATCAGGAATTATTTATGATGTAGAATAAATTTCACTTAATTAAAAAAATAACTATTGTCAAACTGCTGGCATTAAGTAACACCTATAGCAATAAGTACCTACCTATGATTTACTCTTCAGTAGTGAATTGAGGCTTGGGTGTTGTAGTATTATCCATTAAAGTAATTTTGAAGACTTATTCTGTACTATAAAGTTTCTCAAATAAATCCAGTTCACTTTAGTACAGGGTTTATTTAGGCAAATCTGAAACAAACTCTATAATAACTTCTAACAAATAAATGGAAGATGCCCCAGTAAAACTGACATTGTTTATATTAATTGATAATAATATAACAATAATTAATTCATAACTTATAATATATTTCTTGATTGATTTATAATACAGAATTTTTTCCACTAAAACCAATGGGTTATAGGCATTAAACAATCAAGAATTCCCTTTTTATGTTAAACTTCTAATCTCAGAGGTTACTCCAATTACTTCTTCAATGTTTTTGTTTTGAAATTAATTGGAGATTATTATGCAAATTTATTGTGTAAAAATTATATTTTATCTATATAAAACTTGGGTACCTAATATCCAAATGTATACTATCCACATCAAAACGAATGTGTTATTTTCCTTTAACTTAGTGCTTTGTTTTTAGGTTGCTTTAATTTTACACAACTTGTCCTTTGTAAGAACCAATGTTCCTGTTTTAGTTCATAGCTCTGTCTTTATGAGGTAAGTTCTAGCATTTTCCTTTGATTTATCATAGTTTTATAACTTTTGAGTTTTTAATTCCATTTAATACTTAAAACAATTGTTTCCTAATGTATTTTTTCTAAAATCTGCGATGCTTTATGTTTTAGGTTTCTACTGTTGTCAATACATTCTTCTTGGGCAAATCTGAAACAAACTGCATATGACACTTTAGCAAATATAGCCTATGAAGTAAGAATTTTGTAGTTTTTTATGGCTAAATTAAATATCATGCTTCTCTGAGCCTTTAAGTTGAATCAAATATCCAAAACCAACTTTTGACCCTCTTCTAAGAAATAAATACTTAGTTTTTATTTATATTAATAAATTTTAACTCTTAAGGAGCTTAAACTATCTTAATTTATGTTTTGAAATCTGCTTAATTTAATAAGTTCTTAGGTTATCTTTTCTCAGTTCATTTCTGCTATTGGAATAGTTTGGCTTATTAAAATTCAGCATAGTTGTATTCAGATTTAAATGGAATGGATAAAAAAGTTTTTCTCTTGTCTCTTCTTTCTTAGTAACTTTAGGTTTCAATTTTTTACCAGAGTTTTGAAAAAGTCAAGGAATAGTATTTTAAGGATATTATCCAGGTTGTCATGATTTTTTAAAACTGATTTTAATTTTAATCCCTCTTAAAACTCTATTACTCACTAACACATTTATATTATTCCTAGACTTACTTTACATTCTGGTGCATGCTAAAAAAGTGATTATTTTTGTGCAGAATTTCTGACACAGGCAGCAAAACCTAAAGAATAATAATATAATCTATCTATAAGTTAGTGTTGTGTAAGCAAGTTGCTTTTAAATTCTTAAAATATCACGTATTGGGGAAAACTTTCTGAGAATGTCAGTAAATATCTTGGGACTTGATTAAATATCATTAAAACTTTAAATTAACTCTGTAGACTAGGAAAAAAATCATTTAAATTTTTCAATTTTATATGAACTTAGTAAACTAGTTTTGTTTTCACTGCTATGTCAATTTTAGTAATTACAAAAAGCAATAATTTAGAAAAAAAAATAAGTAATCTGATAATCATGTCTAAAAGTCCCAAGTACTTCTCGGGGTTATAAGGTACCACTCAGTACTTATGTAAAAAGTCCTCATAATATTTGAAAAGAACTTGCTTAAGATCATTGATATTAGTTGACATAACCAAAACATGAAATAAATTATGAAAATATCAGCAGCTTTCAACTTCACACATGTTGCTCTCTTGTGGCAGAAAAGTATTCAAATCCTTCTTTTGGGCATTGTTTAATTTGAAATGGACTCGAACATGTGTGTCTCTTCCCTTAGATTGAGCTGCGCATCGAGAAGGACGTCTGCTCCAACACTCTCTTCCAGACTGTGATAGATGGCCTGCTCTCTCCAGATCGCTTTATGAGCATCAGATCGATGGACATCCTTTCGCAGCTCTGCACCTATCCTCCCAATGAAGACATTGTTCCCTCAAGACTTGATTTGGAGGTCAGTATTTTGTTGAAAGAAGATTTAGGAGGGGTGCTGAAAATGTTTTTGCTCCCAACATTTCCCCCAAATTAAAAAAGAAACTAGAATTTTAAAATAAGATGTGGGCTGACATAGATACTGTGCTCTTTATAAGCATGAGTAAAAAATAATTTTAGTATGGTAGTTCCTTTCTTTTCTGTTAAAATATATTGGTTTAAGAATGAGAAATATATTTAGTGTCTTCATTTCTTTGTACTTTTTCTATTAACTTCACTCAACTCTTGTAGGCTTTTCCTCAACATAGCTTCTTTTTAAGGGCTTCTATTTGTATACTTCCTAGCTACCTTAATTCAAAGAATGAGTCTTCTTTTTTTATTTGTCTAGTTTTAACGCATATTCACAGATCCCGCAAGGTTTTTATACTTTGATAACAATGCGCATGCGTATGGATTTTATTTTTGCTGTTTTTTGGAAATTTTAATAAAATATTATCTGGGGATAGAACCTACGTACTGCCGCATGCTATGCTGGCATCCTA
The DNA here is from genome assembly GCA_024610705.1 of Tetragnatha versicolor. Lineage (NCBI taxonomy): Eukaryota > Metazoa > Arthropoda > Arachnida > Araneae > Tetragnathidae > Tetragnatha > Tetragnatha versicolor. The sequence goes on along the minus strand of JANDEH010000004.1, from coordinate 46,042,021 downwards.
CCACTGCTCCAGCGGGATTCAATAACTTTAAAACTTATTAGCTATTAGGATGGTATTTCTTTGTGACGCATGCGCATTATATCAAAGCATAAAAACCTTGCGGGATTTGTGAATAAGCAGTTTTAACTTCCAGGGGTCTGTTTAGAAGAAATTGGAGTCCGTTTTCGGACCCTTCACAAAATGTTTTATTGTGAAAACGGACCCTTCACAATGTATTTTTCCTTAAAAACAGACCTTTCACAAATTATTTTAGCCTTTAAATGGACACTATTTTTCAAAATACTGCAAATTTGTGAGCTTATTTTCACAAAAACAGGCTCCTGGCTTAAAAAAACTAATTTAACGCTAACTAAAATTCTCAAAATTAGGAGTTGATTTTCACAAGTTTTACAAAAACTGGATCCTTCACAAAATGTCTGGACAGACCCTTGACTTCCATGTTCCACAGAAAAATGAAATTGCCTATTTGTTTATAAAATGTAAATTAAAAAATTAAATAATGTGTGCTTTATTATCAGGTTTATCGTAATCAGTTTGTTTATCTTTTTTGTAGATCTATCAGCAGATGGTTTCATTTTTAACTGTTCGTGACATAATGCTGCTTTTCTATACTTTGGAGGCACTTTATGCTTTATCAGATGTTGGGAGATATGCATGTGACAAAATAGCAAGTGTCAGAGGATCCATAGGTAAGACTTGCCCAAGTTGGTCAGTTAAAATAAGTTAATTGATTTCTTTTTATAGATAAAAAAAGAATTCCCCTTACAAAAAACTTTTTCTCTGTGTAATGCTTTAATACAACTTTGTTGTAGTTATTTTTTATAACATTTTTGTTACACTATGCTGAAAGTTGGCTGTTAAATTAGTTGAAAAATTAAAATAAGTAGCTGAGATGAGTGTAGTAGTTAAGACATCTTGAAAAGGATGTATTAAATAACTTTTCTTTTTAGAATAAATAGAGATAGTGCTATATTAGCAAAATTTACATTAGTTAAACTCATCATACTTCTATATAATTTTAAGCAATTTAACTGTCCATTTTCTAGGCACTTTGGTTAGTCTACTAACTTTGGACCCTGGTCAGTATGGTCCATCTGCTGAAATCAAGATGAAAATTGTAGAAGTTCTTGTGCCAGCAGAACCTGATGAAGTGGTTCAAAAAGATAACAAAACTAGTAAGTTTAAATTTAATAAAAATAAATTGTAGATAATTTTTAAACTTTGGGACATAGTTAATTAAAAATGTGTAATTTTGCAGTTGCAGCACCTTGCAATGAACCTCCACCTGTACCTCTTGCTTCAACCCCTGTTTCGTCTCATACAAGTAAAGATGTGACATCTGAAACTTATGCAAAGAATTGGTGAGTAAATAAGTGCAAGACTAAGATAATTTTTGTTTTAAAAAAAGTTTTGTTCAGGCCAGTTAATTTAATCATTATGGTAATGCTTTTGTGCGATTTAAAGTTTTTGTCTAGGAAATAAAAAAATTCCTTAGACAATTTGATTTTTCTCGGAAGGTTTGTTGGCAATAAATATTTTTCATTCCAATTCCAATTCCGCGCTACAGCCGGTTTCCGGCCAAGGCTGTCTCAGTCAGTCTGAACCATCTGACTCTGTCTCTTGCTATCACTCTCCATCTGTTAACACCAACACTCTTCATCCACTTTTCAACGTTGTCCAGCCATCGCGTGCGGGGTCTGCCTCTTCTTCTCGTACCCTCTGGTTTTAGAAAAGTTATCTTCTTTACTGGGCTATTGTCATCATATCTGAATACATGGCCAAGCCATCTTAGTTGTGAAACTTTTATTACTTTAATTAAATTAGGTTCTCTGTACTTTGCCTGTAGCTCCGAATTATAAAGGGTTCTCCAGACTCCATTTTCCCTTACCGCACCGAAAATTCTTCTCAATATTTTTCTCTCAAATCTCAACAAATTATCTTCATCCAGTTTTCTCATTGTCCAGCACTCACTACCATATAAAACTATAGGTCTGATCAGTGTTTTGTATAATTGTACTTTTGTTTCCTTGCTTATGAATCTAGATTTAAATTGGTTTCTTAGTCCATAGTAACTTCTATTAGCCATATTAATTCTACTCTTAATTTCAATTGTTAAGTCATTGGTGGCGTTTACAATGGTACCCAAATATTTAAATTGCTGGACATTTTCAAAGACATAATTATTTATTGTCAGTGGTCCGGGGTTCAAGTTCCTGTCCGACACCACCATAAACTTTGTTTTCTCTTCATTTACCTTCAATCCCATCTTTTTTGCAGCCGTTTCAAGTGCACAAAAAGCCTCCACAATTGCTGATCGTGTTCTTCCTACTATGTCAATATCATCGGCATACGCTAACAGTTGTACTGATTTTGTGAAGATGGTTTTCTGTGTCTGTATGCCAGATTCTCTTATCGCTTTCTCAAGTGCCAAATTAAATAGTTGGCATGAAAGAGAATCTCCTTGTTTTAGTCCCTTTTCAGTATAAAAAACATCTGATAGATCTGTTCCCAGCTTTACTCTACATTTAACTCTATTTAGGGTCATCTTAATCAGATCCACTAGTTTTCTGGGTATTCCCATCTCCAACATTGCTTGGAACAGCATTTCCCTATCAATGCTATCATATGCTGTTTTGAAATCGATGAACAAATGATATGTATCTATACCATACTCTCTCGTCTTTTCAAGTATCTGTCTTATGCTGTGTATTTGATCAGTTGTTGATCTACCTTTTTGAAATCCACATTGATATTCCCCTATTAATTCATTGGAATACTCTTTAAGTCTTTCCGCTAAGATGTTTGAGAATACCTTATATGATGTATTTAGCAAGGTAATTCCTCTGTAGTTTTTGCATTCAAACTTGTCTCCCTTTTTGAATATTGGACATATGGATCCATCCTCCCATTCAATGGGCATTTTTTCCACAGACCAAATATTGGAGATTACAGTATGCATCTCTTTGATAAGTTTAGGCTCCTTTATATTCAAGAGCTTGGCTTTTATGCCATCCGGTCCAGCCGAACTGTTATTATTTAGCTTATTCATTGCTCTCTCTACTTCATCCACCGATGGTGGTTCTATGTTTCCATCTTGTAGGCTCTGGAATGTGACACCAGGATCTATCTCAGATTCTTCCAGAACATCTTTTCCATTAAGAGCCGTCTTGAAATGTTCTCTCCACATCTTTAGTACTTCAGTCTTATCATTAATGAGTTCCCCTGTTTTGTTACGGCACGTGTGCACTCTAGCGCAAAACTCTTTTCTGGTGTTGTTAACAGTCTTGTAAAATTTTCTTGATTCTTTCTGTTTTTTGAGATTTTCTATTTCTTTATAAATCTCCTCCCAGTATATTCTCTTCTTCTGTTTGAATAGTCTTTTTTCTTGCCTCCTGATATCTTTATAATCCTCCTCCGACTTTCTTGTATAATGCTTTTGTACCATAAGTCTATATGCTCGGTTTTTCTTTTCGCTCATTATTTCACATTCACTGTCATACCAGCCCTTAGACTTCTTATTTTTAAGCACTGGAAGTATTTCATTTGCAGCCTCTGTTACGATGTGCTTAAGTTTTTCCCAACTGTGGTCTCCATCGTTCTCAGCTTCACTTATCGAAAATTTTTCTTTGATTTTATTCCTATAATTAGACATCATCATTGGGCATCTCAAGGCATCAGTATCTAAGATATCTTTCTTTGGATCTTTTCTTTGGTAATAACATTTAGAAATTTTTCCTTTCATCTTCGAGATGACCAAATAATGGTCAGAATCCATATTTGCTCCTCTGTAGCTCCTAACATCAAGTAGACTGCTTCTATGTCGCATGTCTATCAATACATGATCAATTTGATTGAATGTTTTACCATCCGGGGAGCGCCATGTAGCCTTATGTATGTTTTTATGAGCGAAACCTGTGCTACCAATGAACATTTCTGTTCCAATAGTAAAATCCAACAGCCTATTTCCATTAATATTTTTCATTAAGAGAAACCAAAAAAAGCTTGTTAGTCTGTTTATTTAGTTACTAAATTTGTTTTGATTTTGAAGTCATTTTATTAATAGAAGGATCATTAAAATTCTTTCAAAAATTTAACTTTTGGTTTCAAAGCTTTTCTTATTTAGACTTTATGATGCTTAAAAATGTTATGTTTTCTAGGCTAAAATCTAACTATGAAGCTTTTGCTGGACAATCTGTTGCTCGTAATGATTTGTATGCTGACTATGTAAGCTTCTCTACCAAAGCAGGGAGGAAAGCTGTAGTTAATGCCAATATATTTGTATCGTGTGTCAAGTAAGTGTATGCATGCATGTATTGTTGATTATTTTTTAACTTTCTTGTTTAGTACCCATTAAGTTTACCAGAGTGAAACTATTTTTAAAAAGTCAGCAAGAGTATTTAAGGTTCTTTCAAACCTTTTGATTTGCATAACTTGCAACCTGATTGATAAACTGGATTAAGAAAACTGTTTCTTCAGGATAGTAAATTGGGTTGTATGTATTAGTTTTTAAGAATTTTACATCATAAAAAGCTTTAATTTATAAATATAGATAATCCATTCTTTTTTATGCTGTATAAGTATTCTTCTGTTCTAAAATACATTGGTGTGCTGAGAATTTTGAAAAATTTTAGTGAAATGTTTAGGCTATTGGAAACTTTTTAAGTTTTAATTCACGTTTGTTCTTTGAAACAGTGTGGTTCAACATGCAGCCCTTGAAATAAATTTTTATAGCCCTTAAGGAACAAAATTTAATGTATGATCCACTTGGTCAATTTTATTTCAGAAATGTGCTAAAAACTTTTCAATAGTAAAACTTTTAATATGCTGTCGGCCCCTTAAGTTAGCTAAAGGCACTACACTGCTTTTGAATTTAAATGTTTGATACTTTTTAATCAGTCTAATAGTTTTTTTGTATTTAAATTAAATTTTTTTGTGTCAAAATTCAAGTGTTTTACTTTTCTTGTTAACTTTAAACAAATGTAAAAGACTGTCTCTAAGATTTATATTCTATCCTCATATTTATGTGAGATATTGATTGTTTAGCTGGAAAGTAATGTAATTATAAGCTGGAGAGAACATTTTGTTCTATTCCAATATTTTTTGAAACTTCTGAATTTATAGGAGTGTGTTTCCTTTGAGTGACATGAAAAAGGTGCAGTCTGGCTCTGGAGCTGTTTCATTCTTTCACACTGGTGTGAGGAAAAAGTCTCAAGCAACCCCTATTCTCTTGGCAAATGCTCTTAGTAGTGCTGGTAAGTATCTCTTGATTTTTTAGGGTGCGTACGGTCATGAAAAGTCCTTAAAAACTGCTTACTTTTAATTTTCAGTTTATAAGGACCTTAAAAGTGCTTACTTTTCACACTTTGTAATAAGTGCTTAAAAGTTTTCTAGGTGCTTAAAAACTGATACAAGGTTATCCGATAATGCCAATGATGTGATGAATTGACACCTTAAACATAAAACTATATATTTTTTTCACTCATCTTGTGCAAAGTATAAAAAAGGGGATCCATAATTTGTTTTCAAACTCTTCTGTACCTCCTTTAATAATGCAAGTTTTTCTATCCTGTACCAATTTATGTTCCTAACTTACTCATTTTGGAAAGTTTTGGCAATTTAAACAAAGCAGTTTTAGGATTTAGTTCTTTAACAGCACAATATCAGATATTTATTCAAGGTCATGTTAGTGAATTGATTCTTAATGTACATTTTTAAAGCAAATAACATGCTCTTCAACATTAAGATGGGAATAGTATTTAATTTAAATAGTTAGTTTTGCAACCCATCCTTAAAATCTAATTTGGAATAATTTTCCCAAAACAAAAAGCCATAAGCATATTCCATATTATTTTTACATGACTGAAAATTTGACTGAAAAGTTTTATAAGTATGAATTTGTACAAATTATAAGTGAAAAACTGTTTCAGTTTCCTTAAGGTTCAGTAATTAAAACCAATTCTTTTAACTGAAATAATTCTAAATTAATAAAACTAATACTTGTACCATCCTTCACAGGGGAAACTCTTTTTCAAATATTTGACTTAGAAAACAAAATCAAGCAGTGATTAAAAAGTTGTAAATGCTACCTGTACTGAACCAGCTCTCAACTTAATTTTCTCTGAATGCTCTACTCAACCTTGTGCCCTCTGAGGTCAATACACAATCTTTGGGAATCATTGGACCACAGTTGGGAAAAAAAGTCAACTTCAAGTTGCTTTTAAAACTACATACCCTCCAAAAGAATTTGGATTTTGCAAATAGAAGATTTTAATTAACTGATAATTTAAACAATTAACTCTGTAATGGAACTTGAACTGTGAGCGAGAAAGCTTACCGTTCGACTTTCCCCCAAGTAGTTATTTACACTCGTTTCTGGTTTCTCTGACCATGGCTACTAGGCAGCGTTCGAAATTGTACTGGATTGCTGGTCCGGGACAACCAAAAAACGGCTCGGACCAGTGGAATCAGAAAATCACTGGTCCGCTGGACCAGTGGTGAAAAAATATCCCACCCTCCAGTTTAAGCCTGCAATTTATCTTTGCTTGGAATCGGGAGAAAGGCAAAAAAAATATAAATTTCATTAAATATAAACCAGATTACAACCAGTTTGTCAACTAACAATGTAAAACTAATTCGAAGTTATGTATTAATTTGTGTGCAATATCATTTATTCAAGAAAAGTTCTTATTTTTTGCCAATTAGTGCAATTGTATCCAATTTGTATGTCAATTAGAGAAATTTTATATTGTATTTGTATGTCAGTGGAAATATTATTTAATCAAAAAAGTTATTTAATTAATAAGATATTTTTAAATAATCGATTATTTGGAGCTATTGCTTATTTCTCATAAATTTATTTTATTACTTATTTTATATAAATCTCATATTAACAGCTGGTAACTTATTATTGCATGCATATGTATTAATTTTTACTATTTTGGTACCCACATTCAGTGCAATAGTTACTTAATAATAGTAATATTTAAACTGGTCCTTTTTAATTTGTCGGACCAGTAATTTTTGTTGCAGACTAGTAAGATTGGTGAAGCACTGGTCCGCAGGACCAGTGGATTTTTTTCCCAATTTCTAACGCTGCTACTAGGTAATACAAGATATTTTGAAAATCAGTTTAACAACTCAGTGTGTGAACCTATACTATTATAATTCTACTATGCTTGCCGAAAATGCATTTTGGCATCATTATACTAAACCCATGACTCAATTGATGTGTTCCTAAATATCAGCTATTGCAAACTATGTGCAGGCATGTGATTTTTCTGCTAATTAGCAGAAATCCATTAATTTTAGAGGTAATGAGAATTCAATTCAGCTCAATTGTGTGCGGAATTAATATTTCAAAGTGGGAAAAAATCTGAATATTTTGTTTCCCGAGAGGACAAAGTGTACCAAAACGATTTATAACCCTGTTTTTTTAGGGTCAAATTTCAAAAAATTTCTGAGATTGAGTTAAATAAGATGAGATTCCTATCTAAAAAGTATTAAAAGGCTAAATTGAACCTTTTGTATGGGATAGGGATTTGAATTTAGCCCCCTCCCCAAATAAATTTCTATACCGCTGTAACATATCTAGACGCTTCTGAAAAACTTCAGATAATTTCTTTTTTGGACAATCTCATGCCTGTATGTGTTGGTTTATTCTCCTACAAGCCATGCTCTGACAAAGTTACCTTTCCAGCGTCGACTCCAACGAAACCCCGCACGCCCATGGCCAGTCCGATCCTGAAGGCACAGCTCTCCCAGCACCAACCCACCACCCCAGAGGTGGTCAAGCAGCCCGCCAAGCCCATGCCTACTGCCAACAGCACCCTCATCAAGAGCCTGCTGGCTTCGAAAGTGCAGCAGCGCACCGGTGCGGTGCAGCAGCAGGTGCAGAAGATGGTAATTTTCTCGTCCCCCGGAGGTGCGGTGATGCGGTGCGTGGTACCGCAGGGGAGTAGGTTGCTGCCGAAACAGGGGTGCATCGTGTCGTCGCCCGTCAGTGCCGCTAAGGTTGTGCAGGCGTCGCCTCAAGTTGTTCAGCAGCAACAACAACAACAGCCCCTGAAGCAGCTGGTGAACGGGATGCAAGGTTTGGAAGTTCCGATGGAAGTAAGTGCTTGGTGTTTTGGCCTCACCCTTTTTTTGAGACAAATGTAAAGGTCTCTCTAGTTGTAAGTTTAGATTTTTTAAATATTTCCAGGTCTTGGGTATGTTGTCTAGATAGGTTAACTGGTGATTACAGACGAATTAATTTATATTCAAATTGATTTATCTTTAAAAAGGCATAAAATTCTTTTAAGATCAATGTTGGTAGAAATTAAATGTTCTTAATCTTTTTTAGTCTGCACATTAAAATTGTTAGTAGACCATATTATGATCTATTTATTCCATATTTGTAAGTCAAAGTAAATAAAACTAACTAGTTAAGGAGAATAATAAGTTTGCTTCATTCAATTCAGTAACTAATGGTTTGTGAGAACTCCAGCTCTCCAAAACTCCAACCAGTCCATGGCTGGAGGTGACACTTGAGAGCTGGAGTTCTCACATATTCTCCTCTAACCAGAGGTAGTGGTGAAATACTCCCCTTTTCATAACTAACGGTTACTGGCAGTAATTTTATTATTTCATATTTTAAATATTGGGGAATAGAAAAGGGTGGTTTTTCTTTCTAGAAAAGATTTCTTGATTTGTATCATGGGAAACAAAGTTGCCAGAAAAACCGATTTCAGATGTTATCACCCAAAAAATTATTTTCAATTGAATTATACAGTTAATTTCTATTTCGTTTATTGAGCAAGTTTATTGAATGCGCTCCTCAATAAAGGAAGAAAAACACATGCCTGCGGAAATCGCGTGATGTTCAGTCAGAAGGTTAAGTTAATGGTAAAATTTTTGGTAGACAAGTTTCTGAAAACTAATGATTATGATTTTTAAAGTATGTATGTAGAAATAGCTTATTTGTGATTGGAATAATAGTGATCAATACTTTGATAGGTAACAGAATCCAAAGGCCAGGTACAAACCAGTGGGAATGTTGTGCATACTCCTGTCATCCAAATGAATTGTGTGCAGCAGAATCACATTGGAAACAGCAGCAACTCCAAAGACAGTGATGGGAGCAACCTGGAGTCGGACCAAAACTTCATTCTTTCTCAAATTCAGGGCAACACTGTGACGTACCGTCTTGCTGGAAGGAATGAATTGCAGCCCCTGTCTTCCGGGAACAGGATCTTTGTTCACTCTGATGGAAAGGCAACAGAACATAATGGGGTGTTGGTAAACAGCAAGCAGCTCAGAGCTAGCTCAATGGAAGAACCAGCTCCACTACAGAAACAGAAGGAAGAGATTTGCAAGAAAGCTCCGCTTCTCAATGGGTTGTTGGACAAGGGGAAGTCGACCCCTGTGACTGGTGACATTCTGTTCAATGCTCTTGTCGAAAATGGGATCGAGGCGAGCGATGTGGGACTGGAACCTGTGAGACCCGTGCAGAACACGTCTGTGATCGTGCCACCGCAACCTCAACTGCTGGCGAACGGAGCAAACGTGGTGCAGATCCGAACCAGCGCGTTCTCGGGGACTGCCGAAGTGCAGCCGGACCAGAAGGGAGTGGTGCGGCTGCACCTGGAGAGCCCCGAAAACTCCAACCAGGGCTCGTCCGACTTGTCTTCGATCACGGACATTGCGCGGACGCTGGAGTGTGCATCCGAGTCCATTTCGCGGACTAATGCGGAGTGCACAAACCCTGTTCAGCAGGCAATGCAGTCTATAGTGCAACAGCAGGTGTTGGTGGGATCAAACAATAGTGCTTCTCAAATGCTGGTCAGTGCGAACCCTGCACTGAGCAGTGCATTGGGAAGTGCAGGAGCTTCTCAAGTGATTGTTGGCACTAGCACGGCCTCTCAGGTGCTGGTCAACGCGAGTGCCCTCCAGAACACTAGTGCCCACCAGCAGGTGTTTGTCAGCACGAACACTTCCCTAAGCAGTGCGTCTCAGGTGTTTGTAAGTGCGAATCCCACTCTGAGCAGTGCGCTGGGAAGTGGCACCTCTCAAGTTCTGGTCAGCACTAGCACTGGCTCTCAAATGCTGGTAAATGCAAGTGCTTTGCAGAGCAGTGCTCCATCAGTGTTGGTGAATGCTAATGCTCCCCTGAGCAGTGCATCCCAGATGTTGGTCAGTGCTGGTGCTCTCCAGGGCAGCGCATCTCAGGTGCTGATGAGTGGCAATCCCAACAATACACTCGTGATGAGTGGGGGCCACACTCCTGTGGTGCTGAACACTAACAAGCCTAATCAGCAATTCATAGTCGTGACCCCCTCCCTGAACCAGACGCAACAGCTGCAGTTGCAGTCCCCCAACATTAAGTTCTGCATCCTGCACACTCTCCCAGTACCTGCGGCCTCCACAGACCAAAGCAACAGCTCTGAACAACCCCAGCTGCAGCAAATTGCCCTCCCACAGGCCACCACTGTGCTGAAACGACCCCTATCAGACCCTTCACCCGTGGTCAAAAAGCAGCCACGTCTGGAGCAGCTGCCACAGACTGCCGTTCAGCTGCTCTCGAGTTCTACCCCCTCAACGACCACTACAGCTGTTCCCGAGACTGTCATAGCCCAAAAAGCAGTTGTGACTGTGAGTGACGGGGGCTTTAAATCAAAGCTGATGGCAGCGAAGGCAGTCCCTATCCAAGGGGTGGACTTGTTACCCTGTGAGAAGGAAGAGAAGGTATTCTCGGGACTGTCTTCAGTGGCCAGTCAACCTCCACAGTCTTCTGCCTCCCCACCAGTCTCCTCTTCCAAGTTTGAGTACCTCTGTGAATGGAAGGACTGTGGGCTGTAAGTATTTATGGGATCTTGTGTTGTCATTTATAAATTATATGGAATAAAGTGCAGAAAGAGAGGCACAGGCCAAAAAAAAGGCAGAAAACCATTAGCAATAAATAAAGTTTGAGGGGCAAATCCACCGTTTGTCAAGGGCAGTGAAGAGAGAAACTGGTTCCCTCCCCATTTCTTGTCCATATTTTGTTCCATTTCTTTCTACTATGGACATCTTCCTCAAACTTTATTTATGGCTTTTGCTTTTTTTTGCAGTAAAATATTTCATAAAATCATTAGTATTGATCAATGCTCCTAAAATTTGTAATTTAACTTAAATATGGGGATTGATGAAAATTATCCCTTCAATATATTGCTAATTAGTTGCAATAAGCTGAACTTAAAAAATATTGAAATCACTCTCATGTAATGACAGCAAGAAAGGGCGTAGTGGAAAACTAGCAGTACTGAAGTTTATTAAAAAATAGCAATAAAAACACTGTCATCATCTCCCTTATCATCTGCAATCATAATAGTAAACTAAAAAAGAGGGAGGGATGTTGAAGCAGCCGACTTAACTAATACTTATTGTCCCTTACACATATGTTACCTCACCCTTCCTGTGGTGCTTCACTTTGAAGAGAAGTTCCCGTGCTGTATTAATTGTAATCATTATAAATGCAATTTGTTTCAAGATAAAAATAGATGGTTCTTGCGTATTATACCGTCGACCGTGCCGCTTATTCATAAACGTTATCAAATCCCATTGACTTTTCTACTGATGTACCGCTGAATTAGCCGGCAACTGAACAGTCGACGGGATAATACGTAAGTACCAAATAGACCAACAATAAAGTTTTAACAAGATAATAATAGGTATGCCCTATTTTCTTTTAAAATGTTTAAAAATAAAAAGAAATTCTTTAATTTGTTTCCAATTTTTTTCTTAATAATAGCTTTGAAAAAAAGTAAACTACAGTTCTTTGAGAACCTTTATTTATAGTGCATTTCAAAGAAAAATTTCTTAAAACAAATTATTAAAAAGTTAAATTCAATTTAAAAAATTATCCGAGGTAACAAACTTTGATGTCATTTGTTTAAAAGTTAAAAAATATTCCAAAATTTTTTTCTCTATAATGTGTCAACAATTTTTTATATCTTTTATATTTTATATATAATGTGTCAACAATTTAATCTACTTTAAAAACTCATTATTTATTGTGTGCAATTCAAATAAAAACTTATATGCTTTTGTAAACTAAATAATCAAAGAGTTATTTTGAATTTCAAAAATGTTCTAAGTAAAAAACTTATCCAACCTATATAATAATATAATTGTATATAATAGTGTAATTGTATGCTCTGACCCTATGTAATTTAATATTTTTAATTAACTCTATTGCCAATTTTTTTATTTATTAATTCTTTTCCCACATGCTTTAGTAATTAATGTTTCCTAAAGAGGTCTTACTATGGTTATTAAATTTTATTTTACACACCTTATTTAAAAAAAACTATATTATTGGTTTTCAATCCTGTTAATGACATTTAATAACAATAGTTAAATCAGTTAATGTTTGATATTTTTCTTCTCATTACTCTTATATTTCATAAAAATATATTCATTGGTAAGTTAGGGTCAGGTTCAGGTAAGCCCAACTCTCTCCCCATAAATTAAATGTGTCTGATTTTAATTATTTCTATTTGAAATCAATTGTAATTTATTTGAATTATGGATTTAAATTTAACCATTACTTAGAAATTGTAAAGTAGTTCTGTAAGGTGAAGAGGCATTTATATATAAAATATTGGTTAAATTATTGAATGTATTAGAATTGGCTTGAAGGGATATAAAGTGTGAAAGAAATATCCAGTGCTTTTCATTTATTTATAAACATATTGTGTCACATTTCCTTTTCATCAAACATGTACGGCACCCAAAGTTGGTAAGACAGGTGGAATGGAAGATGTACCTCAGCATGAGTTGCAGTGACTTAGTATAGTTGTATCTTAATTAAAGTATTATTTAAGCCTTTGAAATGTGCATGCAGAATGTATCATTGTAATTAGCATCATGTTAAAATGCATCTCTTGTTAAAGGAAATTCAAAAGCCCTGGGTCTGTACTAATGCATGCCAGCAAAGTTCACACTCCTCCTTGTGAAGATGACATGAAATGCCTGTGGGAAGGTTGCGACTCCATGAAAAGGAAACGTTTCTCTCTACTCACTCATTTGCAGGTATGCTTTATCCAAGCTTTTTTAAGTTTTTACTATTGGCTAAAGGCCCATTCACACTGTTTCACTTTCACTGTTCATTATCGAGGAAACACCCAAAATGAAAGGGTGTGAATGTCGTTTTCATCAGAAGTGAAAATGAAAGATGAAACAATCACTGGACCGTTCACCGATGAACTCATCCAGTGTATTCTTACGCCTAAGAAAAATGCGATCATTTAATTTTGAGACTTAACCACACTTTAACACTGAAAAAAAGCTTCTTAATTAAGAAAAAATTGTTTAACAATTGTATAAAAGTGAATTAAAATTTTAAAGCTTCTTAAATCACAGCAATTAAAATCCGCAGTGAAGCAGTTTTTAACGTGTATTTCTTCCGAGATAGAAAAATTATTTTATAAATAAGATGATTAAAATATGCATCCTTCTAAACGATTTATTTAAATGTTTTGGAAATCAATGTATACAAAAAAGGAAATAGTTTTAGTTATACTTAAAACCTAAAAATTTATCTTAATTCTTGACACTACATTTCCTTCATTTGCTTGACAAAATTTTATTTTTTTTTTGCTTAATGGAAATTGTGTGAAAAAGAAAAATGTTTCTTTAAGTTTAACAAGTTTTTCTAGAAAATAAAGGTGTAAAAATAATTTTTTTAACGAAATTTTAATGTTTTGTAACTTTACTATTTCTTTATTAAATTATTGAATTAGATTAAATTCTACCGGTGAATTCCTCTGCAAGAATAACTATTTAATAAAACTATCTTTAGAAATTTTAAGAGCCGTGTTATACCAAATGTGACAGAATAATGTTTTTTTGCTTCGAATACATCTTAACTTAGGGAATGATAGTTATAAATTAATGAAATAAATATAAATGATATAAATTCGTTTTATTTACAGTTCTAGATCACCTTCAGTTCATTTTATTCACTTTTCTATTTGTATTTCGCTTTTAATTTTCGGAACAAATATTCTTAACATTATTAAAGATTGCTTCTAAAAATATTAATTTTAGTAATTAAAAGGAAATATTTTAGCTGTAAAATGTCCATTGAATTATATAAATCACACATAAAATTTATTTTTTCTATCATATGATTTCCTTATTCTGTTTAGAATTTCCAGGTTTTTAGTTCGTTGCCGTTTCATTTTGTTGTTTCAATAAATTCGGTCAATTGCTGATGAATAAAAAAAGTTAAAATAAATTTAGCTGGTTATTTTTTTTTATTAATTGTCATTATGTTGAATTCTATATAAGAATTTCTGGGGACTCGGTAAAGAGCTTTCAGTGTGCCAGGGTTATCCCCTGTTGCTAGACAACGTAACGTCATCTGGGGACATCCATAAATTGCGTGAGGTGTTTTTTCCAAAATCTGGACCCCCTCCCCCCTTAGTGAGATTTTGCTGGACCCCCCTCCCCCCACGTAAGATTTACCTACAACTTTTTAAAAATAATTTTCTATCCTATTCGTTTGCATTTTGTGCTTCATAGCACCTAAAACTTTTACATTAATATAATGATGTGGGGGTAAAAGGACATTATGATGTTATCATCAGGTTTTCTTTATTATACAGGGATGAGTTTTTTCCGCCCTGTGGCGGAATTCCGCTTTTTTTATTTTTTTGAAAATTAAGAATTCCGCTTTTCAAGGAAATTTCCGCTTTTTGTAATCCTGAAAAAATCCGTTTTTTCGTCTCCTTCTACTTCAGAGAAAAAAACTTCTGCCATCTCCCGGTACTTTGTCTTCGGCATTCCTACCTCGCACGCGCATCGGAACGCAGCCTGTAAAGATGGCTTCTTCTCGTTCGTTTACTGTATTATGGAAAAACTTTTTTTCTTGCTGTTTCTAGCATGCAACCTAGAGATGGACGTAACCTTCGGTAAAGTCGGCTCGTATTTGGGTATTGTGGAAAAACTTGAGCCTTTTCATTAAGAGATATTTTGGATGCATAACCTGCGGCCCGCGAACTGATTTGGATTTCTTCAGATAATCCCTGCTTTTTAAATTTTCCAGATTTCCGAGAAATATTACGAGTTATCGCGTGAAAAAGTCGGAAAAATCGCGTTTTTTCGCGTAAGTTTCGTTTTGCTCGTGGAGTATTCCGTCCCGTGACTACTTTCTTGGACGGCCGTGGTGGGCGCCAAATTGAAGTCCGTTTCTTGCATCTCTATTGCGATGTAGAAAAACCAACTTTACAGCGGTCAGAAGCCAAAAAGTCCGGTGTTTTGGATCATATTCTCTGAAAATGTCGAAAAATTGCGATTTTTCGCGAAAGTTCCGTTTTTCCTGTGCCTAGTTGAAGTTCGCTTTTTCTTTCGTTCTAATTGCGATGCAGAAAAGCCTAATAGGAGTCAGAGGAGACTATTAGGTCTAGTAAAACATCTCATAATTTTTTCCCGATTTTAGTCAGCATTTCGTCAGATTTTACTTTAGGATCTAGATCTTATAAGTTGTACATTTTTAGTGGAAAATCGCTTTGAAGCAACTTTATAAGAAAATAATGGAGTGGTTTTTTTAATCCTTTTAGATCATAATCTGTTTAAAAGATCATAATATCATCAGGGGCATATATAAAGGAGCCAGGGGACCCGACCCCTCCTCTAAAAAAATTGGACTATGTGTCCAAAACAAGTTTAAACCCTGTGTTTTAGGGTCAAATTCCCAAAATTTTTCTGGGGAAAAATTCCCCCAGACCCCCTTTTGTGTACATGGAACTCTATTATTCACAAATTTTTTTATATTGAGTTTAAGAAAATGCAAATTTTACCTAAAAATATGACCAAAACTTAACAAAATTAGGTCTTTGAATGCCCATTAATACCTTTTAAGCTCTTGCTCAGTCTAGGAATTGATCAAAGCTTTTCCAGAGGATAAATCGGTTTAATTTTCTCAATAGCTTCCTGTAAACTACATTCTTTCTTAGTTTAAAACATTATAAATAAAAATATTACTTGGATATTTTAAAAAACTTACGTAATTACATTTGTAAATTAAATGTATTATTCTCTATAAATTCATACATATCTGTAGAAAAGATTTTTTCATTTGATTTTTATCAAGTTAATTTAATATATGGTATGAATAAAAGGAATATAAAAATACATTTTGTTTTTCAATGTTGGAAGGTCTGCCCTTAATCTTAAGAAGGTTTAATAGGTTTTTAAACAATTCACTTAAATATATGCAATCTGAGTTCTTTGCTTTAAGTTCTTTTATAAAGCAAACAAGTATTTTCAATTAATATTATCTTGTAAACATGCCTTTGTTTGTCGAGCTATTGAGAATCAGAATATATGTTCTGCTTTAAGAGGATCTAAATAAAATATTTGACTAAATTCTAATTTGAAATGCAAAATATCAAACCTAAAACAAAAAAATAAACTACAAAATTTAAGTTTAGCTGATACAATAACTGTTACAAAATGCTTGAAGGTGTGCAACATCCCCGATATGTGTTACGCGTAAAATTTTGGATTTTTGGTTTCAGCTTTTTTGTTTTTCGCCAAACTCATCCCTGATTATAAAAATCACTTAAAACTATTTAAAATTTTACAATATCTAGCTTAAATTTTTACTCATTCCATAACCATTCATTTTCACCAGAAAAACTGCCAATGAAGTTGCGGTGCACCCTCATCTTAGAAGTCACCTGCAAACCAACTTTCACATGCTCTCTGACCTCCGGTTGACAGCGAGGGAGACATTTCTTCCCACGGTCCCTCTTGTTGTGACAGTTCCCACTATAAATTCTTAACACCCCGTTTCCAAATTAAACCCGCCGATTGGCAAACCACAGTAATGACGTCAACCCCTTAACCAATAGAATTTGTAGTGGGGCGGAGGCAAGTCACTCGAGACCCCCGAAAGTCAGGGAGCAAACGAAAAACAGCCATTCCATTTACTGATTTCGTATATGTTAGATGTAGTTTGAGTAGTCTCTTGTAGTTATATGTGTGTGCTATTAAAAACCTTAAAAGACAACACAAATGCCTTCTGATATTGAAAGCGACAGTAAAAACTGTCCCCTCAACTGATGACCCGGTATTTTGAACACCAACAAGGTCAATCACCCAGCGCTTCCTCCCATCAGCGAGCGATGCGTTTCCTCGCTCCCCGTAATTGACTCCCCGCTGCGACCCTCGGACGTCTCCGATTACTCCCCTTCTGTGACGGACTACCTGCCTGCTAGCGCTGCGATTTTCTCCCCGGCCCAACGAGCTCCTTTTCTACGATGACTCCCCCGGTCTCCTCCGATCACCAAAGCCAAACAGATGACCCTTCGGCGCAGATTTCCCGAATCACCCTCCGGTTGCCACCATTCTGGAAAGCCAACATCGACATCTGGCTTGCGCAGTGTAATAACGCATTTGCACTGTCGAAAATTACGAGCGATGACACTAAATATTCCGCCCTGGTCTCCAACATCGATGGTGAAACCCTCTCCAGCGTTGCGGATATTATCCTTCACCCCCCAGCGCAGAACAAATTCGACGCCCTATGCAGCCGCCTGCGGTCAGAATTTGGAGAATCGGATAGTGCTCGACTCCGACGACTCCTCAACGATACTCACTTAGGAGACGAAAAACCGAGTCAGCTCCTGAGAAGAATACGGTTGCTGGCCACAGGTCTTCTTCAAGAGGAGGCTTTAAAGCACCTTTGGATTGACCGTCTCCCACTACCTATCAAGACGGCGTTGTGCACACAAGGCGGTTCATTAGATGACTTGGCAAAAATCGCCGACAGAGTCGCCGAGACAACAGCTCTTGGCCCGGTGTGTGCCGTTGCAACACCCCAGCCCCCAGCGATTTCTGAATTGGAGAAAAAGATCGAGGACCTCTCCAATCAGCTGGCAAGCTTGGTCCATCGTCGCCCACGGGACCGCAGCCCCTCTCCACGTCGTCGACGTCCCGGCTCCCCCCATCGAACCAGCACCAACCGAACACCCACCGACGACGTTTGCTATTACCACCGCAGATTCGGCAAAGAAGCGCGGATGTGCGAGTCTGGATGCACATTCCATTCAAAAAACGCCTAGATCTCGCCTCCGCTGGCAAGGCGAGTTCAGGCGCTCCTTCAAGTTCCAGCAGACTCTTTGTACACGACCGCATCTCTGGTCAGAAATTTCTGATTGATACCGGTAGTGACGTCAGTGCCCTAACCCCATCAGCTGTGCACAGGAAATCCTCCAAGCCGGGATTCTCATTGTTCGCCGCGAACAACACCAACATCTCAGCATACGGATTCCTCCACCGACAGCTGGATCTCGGTCTGCGAAAACCTTTTGCATGGACCTTCGTGATCGCTGACGTCTCCTGCCCCATCATCGGAGCCGATTTCCTCCGCCATTTTAACCTCATCGTGGATTTGGCTCATCGTCGGCTCATCAACTCAGAAACATCTCTGCGCTCTTTCGGGGAATTGCGATATACAGCACAGCCCTCTGTCCACCTCGTGTGTGAGAATAACGAGTTCCACGATACCCTCAAGGAGTACCCCGATCTAACCAACCCTTCACTCATAGGGAAATCCATGCCCCACTCCACGGTGCATCACATTATGACCCGCGGTCCCCCCATAGCATCGAGACCACGGCGTCTCCATCCCAAAACCGCTGCCGCGGTGAAAGCGGAATTCGATTTCCTCCTCGAGCAAGGGATAATACGCCCCTCCAAAAGCCCCTGGTCCAGCCCCCTTCACTGTGTCCCCAAAGCCGGCACGAATCAGGTGCGGCCCTGCGGGGACTATCGGAGGCTTAATGCGGTGACAGAGTTCGACTCCTACCCCCTTCCGTACCTTCAGGATTTTACGCAAGCCCTCCACGGTAAGTCAGTTTTCTCCAAAATTGATATATTTAAAGCATACCATCACATACCCATTGCGGAGGCTGATATCCCCAAAACCGCGGTAACCACACCTTGGGGATTGTTCGAGTATACAAAATTGAGTTTTGGCTTAGTTAACGCGGCGCAAACCTTCATGCGCTTTATGCATGAGGTACTCCGCGGTTTAAATTTTTGTTTTGTATACTTGGATGATATCCTGGTGTTTTCCAGCTCTTACACAGAGCATAAAGACCACCTCCGCCAAATTTTGGGAAGGCTTAATGATTTTGGCCTCAGGCTAAATGTATCTAAATGTGTCTTTGGAAAAAAGGAATTAGAATTTTTAGGGCATACTATTAATGAGAAAGGTTTGAAACCACTAGAGAGTAAGGTACAACTCATAAAATCATTCAAACAACCTGAAACCATAGCTCAATTAAGGCAATTTTTAGGATTATTAAATTTCTACAGGAGGTTTATTAAAAATGCTGCAGAGTCCCAAGTTCTTCTAAATGATTTGCTTAAAGGCTCTAAGAAAAAAAGAGATAAGACTAAAATTAGTTGGTCGGAACCGGCACTTGTGGCATTTAACCGCTGCAAAGAGTTATTGGCTAACGCCACACTCTCTGCCCATCCCTCACCATCGGCTAAACTTGCCCTGCACGTAGACGCTTCCGATGTTGCGATCGGGGGTGCTCTGCATCAAATTACGGAGGTTGGCTTACAGCCGCTTGGGTTTTTCTCACGCAGGTTAACTCCTTGTGAAACAAAATACAGTACGTACGACAGGGAACTCCTAGCAGCTTATGCTTCCATACAGCATTTTCGATATATGTTGGAGGCTAGAAATTTCTCTTTGTTTACGGACCACAAGCCCTTAACTTTTGCTTTCCGTCAAAAGCAAGATAAGTGCTCCCCAAGACAAATCAGGCAGTTGGACTTTATTTCCCAATTCACTACTGATATTCGCCATTTGCCAGGAACCCAAAATGTGGCTGCGGATATTTTATCGCGGATAGCGATTATATCCGTTCCACCCACGATTGACTACAACAGGATCGCTGTGGCGCAATCTTCAGATGAGGAATTAACGAGATTGCGGACTAACTCAACTTCCTTGGATTTTAAGCTTTTTAAACTCCCCGAATCTGACGCGGAGTTTTTTTGCGATGTATCCACAGGAAGTCCGCGGCCTTTTATTCCAAAAGAGTTTCGAAAACCGGTATTTGATTGCTTGCATAATCTGTCACACCCGGGGATAAAATCAACCACTAAATTGATAAAGGGGAAATTTATTTGGCCCTCCATAGATAGGGATGTCAGGAACTGGGCTAAACATTGTGTGCCCTGTCAACAATCGAAAATTGTTCGGCACACAAAAGCTCCCTTAGGAAAATTCCCACCGTGTTCCACACGTTTTGACCACATCCATGTGGACATAATTGGTCCCTTACCCCCCTCGGAAGGACACTCCTACTGCGTAACAATAATAGATCGCTTCACACGGTGGCCAGAGGCTGTGCCTGTACCTGACATAACGGCACCCACCATCGCCCGAGCCCTTTATGACCACTGGATTTGCCGATTCGGTGTCCCAAGCCGTATCACGACGGACCAAGGCCGCCAATTCGAGTCCCGACTGTTCGCATCTCTAATGAAGTTCCTGGGGACCGAACGAATTCGAACAACAGCTTTCCACCCGATGGCCAACGGACTCATCGAAAACTTGCACCGCCCCCTCAAAGCCGCAATTAAGTGCCACGCAGAGAACCAGTGGACAAGAACACTACCAACGATCCTCCTCGGATTACGAGCTGCTTTGAAAGAAGACATCAAAGCCACCGCTGCCGAACTGGTTTACGGAGCCCCTCTTCGACTCCCGGGCGAATTTTTCGACCCCTCCTCTGCGGTGACAGACCCCCCCGCGTTCGTAGAGCAACTCCGGACGTTTATGAACTCCCTCCGCCCGGTCCCTACTTCCCATCACTGCAAGCCGTCGGTGTTCCTTCCGAAAGAGTTGGGCTCCTCGTCACATGTGTTTGTGCGGCGCGATACTGTGCGCGGACCTTTGCAGCGGCCTTACGACGGCCCCTTTTTAGTGTTGCAACGCAGTGATAAACATTTTACGATTGACAGGCAGGGTGTGAGGACTAATGTATCGATAGATAGACTGAAGCCTGCCTTCATAATCAATGATCCAGCACAAAACTCCCGCGTTTCGGTGCCTCCTACTCTTCCCAAACAAACTGTTCCTGTTGCAACTGTGCCCAACCAAACTGTTCCTGTTGCAACTGTGCCCAACCGAACTGTTCCTGTTGCAACTATACCCAACCAAACTGTTTCGGCGCCGTATCGAACTCGTTCCGGTCGCCGAGTGCATTTCCCAGATCGTTTGATTTTGGGATATCGTTGACACTGGGGAGGGAGTACTGCGGTGCACCCTCATCTTAGAAGTCACCTGCAAACCAACTTTCACATGCTCTCTGACCTCCGGTTGACAGCGAGGGAGACATTTCTTCCCACGGTCCCTCTTGTTGTGACAGTTCCCACTATAAATTCTTAACACCCCGTTTCCAAATTAAACCCGCCGATTGGCAAACCACAGTAATGACGTCAACCCCTTAACCAATAGAATTTGTAGTGGGGCGGAGGCAAGTCACTCGAGACCCCCGAAAGTCAGGGAGCAAACGAAAAACAGCCATTCCATTTACTGATTTCGTATATGTTAGATGTAGTTTGAGTAGTCTCTTGTAGTTATATGTGTGTGCTATTAAAAACCTTAAAAGACAACACAAATGCCTTCTGATATTGAAAGCGACAGTAAAAACTGTCCCCTCAAAGTAATTAAATGATATACTTAATTTTAAACGGGTTACAACAAGGTATTCTTATCTCCCCATCCCCAATTAGTTTAAAAGATTACGTTGGACAGAAAAGTTACGACTAGTCAGGTGACAGAGAAGAGGAATCGAACAGTACAAAAAAGGCTACGAGCGTGAAAGTGTTGAAAGATGAAAAGGCACTAAACTACTTTTTCTAAACCCCTCCCCCCCTTTTTGACCTCACGTAATTTATGGATGTCCCCTCTCCAATTTTACCTTGGCTTCCATGGGCTTCCCAAACCTAGTATCTTGTTTTTGAATAAGAGGAGTTCTTTATCTGGCAAATAGAAAATTGATCCCTTGTCATTCGTAAATTATTTTCGTATTCCTCAGGAGTTTCTTCGGAGGAAGCTCCGTGGGTTTCTCTCCTTGAAATGTATGGTATTACCCGCCAACGGCGTAGATCATTGGATTGAAAAAACTCTAATAGCTCTTGTACTTCCCTAATTAAACATTGGGATGATACATCTATACCTGATTTGAGAAGAAGGTTCCTTTTTCTTTGATGATACATTTTTAAAAACTTATAATGGTCATAAAAAAGTATTTTTGTTTAAGTATATGTAATAGGTTGTCATGGTAACAAAGTCTGTACATGGTATCTAGTAACCTGGTAAGTATAAACAACCGATGAAAATGAACGAGTCTGATGAAGAGTGAAAGTGCAAACAAAGCTGTTCACTGAACTAGTCTTTCACAGGAAGGAATCACTGCGAGGAACCATCGCCAAGAAAAGTCGCCAAGATTTTTGGCGACTTTTTCAAAATCATCACAATCAAAATGGCTGCCGAGAATAGGCAAAAGCAAACTCAAAAACCCAAAATCCTAATCTTAAAACGGCAAATAAAACATGCCATAAAAAGCATATCGATAAAAAATGACCATCGAAAATCTTAAAATGGGCATTTAAAACATATTCTTAAAAATATAAAAAAAAGCATTCCTTCAAACCTAAACTTATTATACCTAATAATAGCGAATGAGACCTACTTTGGTTTATTACTGAAATTAGTTAAATTACTGAAATTAATTAAATCATTTTTGAAATTGCTCCAATCCTGTTACTTATATCAGAATTTTACTTTTCGAAATTTTTAAAGCTTAATTCCTAAACTAAAAGGACTAAATTCCTAGAAAAACGTACTCTTCTTTCAAGTTCAAGTATTTTCTCAAGAGTAATTGTTTAAAAACAGTTACCATGAGCAACAACATAAATTGTTGCCACTGAAATACAAAAGATTATATCACTAGTTAATAATTACATATCACTAGTTAATAATTATATTACATTCGGCCATCCTGATGTGCAACACAGTGATGTTTTTCACAATTTGACTTAATTTTTTCTCGTGCTTTCAATATTTCGTTTCGAGCTTCTTCTCGCAATACTTCAGGGGATGCATATTCATCCGACGTTGGATTATTACGTCCAATAAAAAAATACGGTCAAAATGTTTCTGACACAAATCAAGCAGATTCTTTTATAAAATGACCCCCTGAATCCAAATCAGACCCCCGTTTTTCTCCATAAGGCTCAGATTTTCGGGGAACAGCCCCTCTCCCTTTTTGCGTTATTCGATGACGTAATGACTTTGAATTCGATTTCCAGGGTCAAAAACTATTACTTTAGTCTTTAAATTACACCCGAGGGAACAAGAAAGGTTAAAGCTTCTAATGTATAAAAATTTGTAGCAAATGGATAAGTTTAAGGGGTTATTACACCCTAAAAATGCAAAAAAAATTGTTAAAAATTATAGAGATTATTTTTAGGAATTTTTTTCCTCTTATTTTTTACGCAATTCATCATTAAATGGACCTAAACCTTCCCCAAGGGTCCAAATTTAATGAATATATGCAGTAAAGATTTTTGCTATAAGTGGTTGAGGTGTTAACGCCCCCGAAGATACTCTCTGCATCCTGAATTGCGCCGCCTCTTCCGAACTCAGGAATGAATATTCATGTTTTGGAAAGCTCAAAAATGACATAGTTCTTATATTTAAGGTCTCTCCTGAGGGAAATTGTTCAGTTCGTTAAAAAATGGCCAGTTTTAGGGTGTGGGGATTCATGTTTCAAGAAGTTTCCAGATGTGTGGGCTGATGATAACAATTGGGGGACGTCCATTAAAAAATTGAGGGTGATGGAGGAAAACGGGTATCATATTTGAGTTCAGGAGGTCATTCTACACAAGAATCGACTGAAATTCAGTCAGTTGCAGTTTGAAATTTTTGTATAGCAGTTTAACTCTAAAGTACGGCATTAACACTTCCGCGGGTGCTTCGGGGGCGCTAACACCTCAACCGCTTTCAGTAAAAAATAATTTCTGCATATATTCCTTAAATTTGGGTCCTTGATGAAAGGGTTAAGACACTTTAATGATGAATTGCGTAAAAAATAAGAGGAAAAAATAGCCAAAAATAATCTCAATAATTTTTAACGATTTTTTTGCGTTTTTTGGGGGTAATAACCCCTGAAACTTATCCATTTGCTACAAATTTTTATATTTTAGAAACTAACCTTTTTTGTTCCCTCGGGTGTGATTAAAGGCTAACAGTTTTTGACCCTGAAAATCGAAATCAAAGTCATTGCGTCATAATAAATCATGATTAAACCAATTGATATTTTAAATTTAATATTTTACCATGTAACTAGTCAGTGCACCTAGTGTTTTGTGATTAAAATTTTTTCAAACCAGACTTGTGTTAAACAATACCGTTTAAGCTATTTAAAATAAGAGAGAAAACCTGCATGACACTCAATGTTTATAAATAATTTATTTGGTATTAGATTCAAATGATATCTAAATATCTAGATCGGTCGCCACAATCTAGAGTTTATCGCCAAGTTTCTAGAAAGTCGCCAAGTTGGCGATGGTTCCCGAATACGGAATATTCCCCAGTCTGAATGAGCCTTAAGCTATTTTTCCCTCTACCCCGAGGAAGAGGGAGACGCCTCCCCAAGTACTATATAAAGGTGTGTTTTTTAAGTTTTAGCTATATTCTATTTTGGTTCTAAAGTGAGCAGTTGCTTTTCTTTTCATTTAAGCATTTAAAATGTTTACTTATTCTCAGCTTATTTTTTTTTGAAGCAATGAAAAATATTAACTCGTATGCAATTTCAACAATTGTGTACCAACTGAACTCGTGTTGAATAGTGCTTGAATCTTTCTTGAGAATTGACTCTGCCTTACAACTTTTACAAAAAGAACAATTTCATCATTTCTGCTAATTTATTATCATTTCCAATGCTTGTATTCATCATCATTATTTGTAATATCTTCGGGACAGAATGTGATGGAAGCAATTAACACACAAGTAACTGAATAAAATTTTCAACTCTTCATTTCAACTCTGCCTTCTTCTGGAAAATTTTCTATCTCACCCATGCTGTGGGTTGAATTCACTGAGGTGAATTATTATTACCTGCACTCCACACATTCATTTTTCCCCATTGTTAGAAGTGGGCCCTATTTGTTTCTCTTCACAGGACTAAAAACTAACATCCATGCCTGAACAAAGATTCGAACCTCAGGTGCCCAGTTATGTAGTCAGATATCATAACCACTTGGCCAGTATGCTGGCATTTTAACAGCTCACAAAATGTAGTTAAAACTTGTCATGCTTATGTAGAGTGAAAATAAAATTTGCAAGGCCATTCAGTTTAAACATCATGCATGTACTGAGATCTTTTCTTTGTGAGTAGGACTGGCACTGCAATGAACGTGTACTACATCTTCAAGCCATGAGGCGTGTTCAAATGGTACAGCAAGGTCAGTCCAACCTGGCGCCTCCACCAAAGCCTCCTCCTCACCCTGGCTATGCACCTGATGCGGCAGTCCTGGCCATCAAACGCCATGCTCTGCAGTACATCAACCCTAAGGAACTATCTGTGAGTAATCCTTCAATTGTGCCATAGGCAGTAGTTGCTTGATAGTGGTTAGAATTCAAACATAGTCGTTTAAATTTAAGAAGTAAACCTGAAATATGTGCCCAATGGGACTTGGATTTGCTGTTGGGGTAGGGTGGTCTACCTTTGACCAAGTATATGCCTTGGTCGTATATTAATTTTAGGAATACTATTGGTACTAATATAACACTACACATGTAGTTAGCATCTTTGCTACTCATTAAACCTTACTTACTTTTAACCAAACTGCTAATTTTTGACCATACAATATATGTTGAAGATTAAGCATGGAATTTTTGGATATTTTAGAATGCAACTGATTTAGGAACAATTTAATTTTATTTTACAGGAGATAGCAATTTTTGCTATAGTATAATTAAGTCTTTAAAACTCTTAAATTTTAGTAGACAGATCTAAAAAGAAATTGGGGCCAAAAACGGCCCCTTCACAAATTTCCAGTTCCCCAAAACGAACTTTAATCAAGCTATATGCACTTGCTAAGTGTAATTTTATTAAAAAATGATATATTTACAGAAATAGGACCGTATTGTAGAATTAAAAAATTATTTTCACAAAATTCAATTCCGTTTTTCACAAAATTCCCAAAAACGGCCCCTGGCAAAAATTCCTGGATGCACCCCTGGTAGAGGAAAATATTAACGATTTTGTGGTGACTGTTATCAACACAAAATTAAACGGCCGAAATTACCATTCCAAATATAACTCCAATGAAGGGTTGGAAAAAACTTGTTTTTTTTAAATAAAAAACAAAAAACGTGTTTTATGTGTTTTAAATGTTTTTTTAAAAACGTTTTATTTGTTTTTTTACCCTCGACATAAAAATGATAAAAAAATCCATGATTTTTAAAATTTAAATTTGAATTTTCAAATCGAAATTAGATTAATAAAGCTATACTTTTAAATACACCACAAACAGTTTGTTCTTTTAAATGATTTTTGTAAGTTTTCTTCACAGCATCGTGCTCTTTATCAAGCAATGTACTGCCTATGTGCTATCGATTTGGTGGTTTGTACCCAAGCCTTATACTTAGCACCATCTTTTTAGGCTCTGGGTGATCCATACATGAAAATAGTGAGTTTGTTGCCTAAATAAAGGAAGCAACTTTCTAAAAACTACATGTGTTTTAAACAATGTTTTTTTTTTGCTTTGTTTTAAACATGTTTAAAACAAAGTGTTTAAAACGTAACAACCCTGCTCAAATGTATCTTGTCCAGCATGCTCGAAGTTCTATGTGCTACCAGACCCCTTCACGTACCACTTTTAGGACTCTTGGAAACCACTGCTTTATAATAATTGCTAACTTCTTCATCTTTCATTACTTAATTGTTGACTTGAGAAATGCAAAAGTTTCAACTGAGAGATACCCTAATAGTTTCTAAATTAAAAAAATATTCCTTAAAAATACCTGGTTAATATTACCCAACCTTAATATTTTATTGTATTTAATTTCAGGAAGAGAAAGAGAGTGCATTAACTAAAAGCATCCGTTTAACGAGCGCTCTCATCTTAAGAAACTTAGTGACTCACAGTGCTCTTGCCAGAACGTAAGTATTATTTTTAAATAGGCATTCAAACTATATTTGCCTTATTGCATACCTGCCAACTGTTCCGATTAAATTGTATTTGTTCCAATTTTTCACTGTTGTTCCGAAAATACAATTTCAGTACCAAATGTTCCGTTTTTACTTCCCCCTGTCCCGCCATTTTCGACCTACTGGAATTGTGCAATAATAAGGCGTTTAGTTTAGGCGTTTTTTTTAATGAAAGGGTGTTAAGTCTAGTTCGTAAGAACAAGACTGACTCTCAGAGTTCCTTGGACTCTGATACTCTACAGGCATTGCTAGCTGCAAAAATAGTAATTCTGATCCATGCTTTAATAAATCTTTCAGTGCTGACCTATTAAAAAGGGCAAAATCAGCTACTTTTGTAGCACTTAATAAAGATTAATTTTTCTATTTTCCAAAGTGTTTAACGTCTTGAGTCATTTTTGTTATTCTATTTTCAGAAATTTAAACCCAGATAAAAAGGAAAAAAATTAACTTTATTATATCCTAGTATAAATGTAGATAATTATTAGTCAGAATATAAAGATATATAAAACACTTAGTCCTCTTAATAACCATAAGATACCTTAGATAAGAGATAAAAGTTATGAATTACAAGCTCTTTTTTAATACTAATACCCCTTTAACACATTCAAAATGTGTTGTGCGGGTTGTTCCTATTTCTGTTTCTGAAATGTTGGCAGGTATGTTATTGTAGAATCTTTAACGCAATATTTCACCCACATTAAAGTTTTTTTCACCCCAAATTTTTCTGTCCTGGTATTAACATTTAACTGTTAGCATGTGATTACATAGATTTTTTGGTGATGTCCTGTTTCATCTCTTCCTGTTTCGTCTCCTTGTCAAATATTCTCCTGTTTCATCCCCTCGATAATTTACGACTGTTTCTTAGTGCTGTTTCGTCTCTTCCTTCAAATTTGGCGCAATAAATACAGTTTGGCTTCAAAAAAATGTTCCGCTCCCAGAAAGCCGCATTAGGCCGATATCCGTCCTTTTTTAAATATCAATCTTAACATTTAAAAATTTAAAGAGTCTCGTTTGTCCTTCCCTGCATTCATTTGCCCTAATATGTATTTTCTAAGTGACCAGTGGTCACGGACAGCATAATATTACAGATAATTGCAACAATTTCATTGTATCAGATAATGATTATACTAAATTCATGAAATACATAAATATTTTTAAAAATACGTTTTTAAAATGTACTCTACTAAAAAGTACGAACTAATTTTTATAACTCCTTGTAAGACGAAAAACGTAGATATCATACATTAGGTATTTGATTCTCTCAGCACTCCCCATGCTGCTATTTTTTTTATCGTGTACAGATTATACATAATGCATGATTTCCACGTTTTTCGTTTTTAGTCCAGTCAACCTATAACTTAACTCAGGGGTCGGCAACCTGCGGCTCGCGATCCGCATGCGGCTCTTTTGATGTAAAGTTGCGGCTCTCCAGTTCCAATGAAAAAAAATTTATAATATATTTTCAAAACCATTAATTATCTAATCAAATCAATGTGACTCACAATCAGCGGTGTAACCCAAAGTTTTTAAGATGACTCATCTTAAAAACTTTGGGTTACACTGCTAATTTGATTTATCTTGATGTAAAAAAGTACCCGAAAGGAGGTACCTCAAAAAAATGTTGCGTCAACCTCCTTTATCTAAAATCTCCCTCCAAATCTAAAATCAAATATATATCTACACTATTAAAATCCGAGAGTAAACAAACGTATGTGGCTGGCTGGCTGGCTGGCTGTGTGTGTATGTCCATCTATCTCCTCCGAAACCACTGAACGCAGAAGGGCGCCAGAGGTACCAAAAGACGCAGAATGACCCAGGGACCAGGAGTAGCCCATGTTCATTTCGAAATTCAAAATACTTTTCGAATTATTTGCGTTTTTCTGCTCTTTTACGCTTATTTCTCCATTTCTCCACTAGATTACACCTGCTTGACTCACTATTGTAAATTAGTTGAAAACAACCAAATTAAATATTTTGACAGGAAAAACTCGATAATTGTCCATTTAAAAACTCCATTAGCTTTGTAAAAACAAAATAAATTCAAATAATTTATTTTCAAGCTTTATTTACGTTCATTTTAAGATAATTCCTTTAAAATAAAAATATTTATGGAAAAATATAATTTTTTTCATGGAATGAGAGTTTTAAAAGTAAAACATTGTTTCACATGTGACGATTCACTAGACTTTTCAGTTTACTAGAGATTTTATCACAGTTTCAAATTTTTCACTTTGTTCACTAGGCTCATTAATTTACTAGACTTTTTATTACAGTTTATAATTTGGTACTTTATAAAGGCACCAAGATATTAAACATCATCAGGAACACCGGGATTGGAAAAAGTACCGGAAACACCGGGATTGGAAAATTAGCAAAAACACTTTGATTTGAAAATTACTGGAAACACCGGGAAAGAAAAATTACCGGAAATACCGGAGTAGAAAAATTGCCAGGAACATCGGGATATAACAATTTAATGGGAAAAAATCATATAAATGTTTGTATTCGTCTTATGCTACAATAAGTGGATGATACCAATCTGTCACACCAACGAAATATTTAAGGTACCACAAAATGGGTCCTGATGGGGAGAATAGACGATTTAATTAGAGCTTCTCCAGTCCCGTGTATATATTTTTCATTAATGGAGATGAATAGCCCCTTCCAATCAGCTATAGCGAGCGAAGCGAGCAAGATTGCGAAGTAATCTTAGGAAAACTGCGTCAGCAATTCCCGGGGGATGGTGAGCGATAGCGAGCAGGGGGCGGTAGCCCCCTAATTTATCTTTCTACTATATCTTATTACTATATCTTTCATTATCGTTTCAAATTAATTACTTATTAAGATGGGGGAAAACCGAGAGAGGAAAATTTACTGGGAACACCGGAATATGAAAAATGCGCCTGGGATACCGGGATCATAGTGGTATGAAAGAAGAAATGTATTTTGAGAAAACTTTTTAAAAACTTATACACTTCACCCGTTCAAGGCTGTGGAAAAGGTGGGACAAGTGGCGACAGCAGATTAAATTGAGTTACAACAGAGTTTTTATTTATGTTGGAAAGACAGATTGTTATGTAAGAAAATTATTGAATTTTTCTTTTTCATATCTTTTTTTTCTTAAAAAATATAATATTAAAGTATGCATCGTGAAAACTGTAATTAAATCTTTACTCGGCGCAACACATCGGGTTGCGGCTTCAGCTAGTATATACTATATAAGCCGATCTAATATAATAAAAGTCAATGTGTGTGTGTTTGTGTGTCTTCTATACAAATCCACAGTTTACTTCCGACCGAACTTGGTATACCTACGTAAAAAAACTAAAAAAAACCATAGGCTATGTTTCAAAGTTCTAGAACGACCCCTTGACCCTCTTTTGACCGTTTTATGGTCATTTTGCTGAAATAGCTTTATTTCTGCTCAAAAAGAGATATGCTGACCCCATTGTTACAAATAAAGCATAATGCAAAATAACAAGTTTTTATTAGAAAAGCTATATCTAAAGCTGTTTAAAAATCATATTAATAATCTAAAAATATATTTCAACAAAATTTTAAATTTTAAAACTGGTATGTATAATACAAAATATTTTTATTTGAGGGTTTAATTTTTAAATAAAAAGTTTCATGGAATAGCATTGTTGTTAATATAGTCTCCATGGAAACGAGGATGAAAAATCAAATGATGATCATATTGTAGCTTTTAAGAAAGTTGGTTAACAGACCAACCGGGATGATTGGTAATTGCTGATTATACAAAATTAGAAATGTATTTGGGAAAACTAAAAAATAATAAATTTATACTCTGCACCCGTGCAAGGCCGGGCATATCAGCTAGTATATTATAAAATTAAAACAAAAAAATCAGTGGCTCTTTAAAAACTGGGAAATTTTTTGTAAGTTGTAATAGTCCGAGAGCTGGCTACATGAAAGTTAAACCGGAAAAACATAGTTCTGAAAATTATATATTTTTAAGCACCCTTCTAGGGAAGTAAAATTATGTTGGTCAGCCGGTGCAAAGCGGTTGCGTTATCGAATGGCAGCTAATTGAAAATAGAATTTTCGGCCTTTTTTCATAAATTGTGAAATAACAACCAAACAATGATATTTTCGAATAGACACCTATTTAAATGTTTTGTTACTGAATAAAAATTGCTTACATTCTAAACCAAAGTTTATTTGTGTAGCTCAATTAGTTGTTAAGGTATTTAACTTCAAAGTTCTTGAATTTTTCAACTTTTTCTCTTTGTCCAACAATGAAATTTTCTCAAAACGCATTGTTGTAACCGAAAAAACTGGAATTTTAAAGTCGAATATTCCAAAAACTACTCAACCAATCAAAGTAAACTTGGTCTTTAAATGTAGGTCATCTATTCAATAAAAACATGTAATTACATTTATGGTCGAAAATCCTACCGTTTGGTTTAAATTGAACCAAGAAAATTGAAAAAATGCCCAAATTGAGCAAGCATACGTTGCTCCAAACAATTTAGCTCATTGAGCGGTGCACTTGGGATGCAGTCTAAAAATTCCATAAAATGAGCTAAAATGATTTTTTATACTTAAAAAAATATTTAATATTTAAAAAATCTATTTGATAGAGGTATTTCTTTGAAGAAGAAAATAACAAGCTAAAAGTGTTCGCATATTTATATTAGGAAAAGCCGGAAAACTTAGATGTATATCAGGGAAATTTTAAAATTATAGTCAGGGAAATTTGTTCCTCAGATCCTGTAGCCACCTTGTACTTTTTAAGGTCAAATTTAAAAAATTTCTGGAGGAGGACCCCAGGCCCCTTTATGCTTGGGGCAATGCCTAAACATTGAAATTAAATACATGAAGGTTATCTATAATGTAATTAAAGATGGTTTGGAATAATATATGGGGCATGGGGCAAACCTCTCCGAAACAAAAATCGCGTTAAGCCCATTCAAAGGCTTAGTAGTAATCTCTTTTCCACCTTTCGATTAAGAGGGAATGAATAAAGGCACAGTAAAAAACTAATTATTTTTTACGATCGGGCTCAAATAATCGTAAAACTTTTGGTTGACACACCATCAATATTAATTTTGATACAAGTTTAATAATTCATTGATTTAATTACTAATAAATTAATTAGTTATAATGGAAAAACTAGTTAATATTCATAGATTATGTTAGCCCCCCACTTGCTCAGGTTCTAGATCCGCCCCTGAGTAAAATAATCCATTCACTATGTATTTAGGAACTAACCCAGTTTTGCATTTAAATTCATTCATTAATCAGTAAACACCTTAAAAAGAAAAACTGATCAGGGGCGTAGCCAGAGGGGGGGATTTTGGGATATATCCCCCCCCGAAACTCAAGAAATTTCCTTTTTGACCATAGAAAACCACTAAAAATACCCCATATCCCCTCCCGAAATATCAACATCCCCCTCCGAAATTTTTTTCTGGCTACGCCACTGAAACTGATGGATGATAATTTAAGTAGGATATCCAAGAAAAAACTGAAGCTTAACTAGCAATATTTCACCTTTTTAGCGGTTTTATGCCAAATATGGTAAACTAAACACCCAGGGGATCAAACAGGAATAACCAAAAATGCTTTTAACCCTAAAGGGATGAAACAGAACAATTTTTGACAAGGAGACGAAACAGGACTAAACCGATTTTTTTTGGTAAATATTAAATTGATGTTAGTCGGCAAATGATACCTGCTACTTAGAAAATGTTACACTGTTAAATGCCCCTAAAATATACTTAAAAAATAGCCAGAAATCAGTGTATGTTTTTTATAATTTGCTATTTGTGAAATGGAGGTCTTCAAGGATTCTTGAAAATCAAGGATCTGATATACTTACTTATTATATCTGATATGCTAAACCATCAGATCAGTTTTTAAGGTTTTTGCTTGTAGAAGAAAATGAAAATACTATTAAAGTAACTACTATTTTTAAAGAACTCATTTTGAATGATAATACTTAGTTAGATATTTTTATATTTTAATTTTGTAAGCTGATGTATAATAGTAAGTACTTTCATGCGTGTATTGTTCTTAAGTTCTGTAACATTTTTGTAGCTTTTGATGTGCCTGTCATTAACTAATAGTGTGCACTGCCTCCCCCTACAGGTATACACGGAGGTTTGAGCCGGAGCTAGCCTACCTGGCGATGTCTCCAGTGGAGTCTGCGAAAGCGATTGCCCAGTGCCTCTCTTACCTCTCTGGCTCCAGCGACTGAACCTGTGCAATGCTGTACTTAAGTGTTGTCTAACAAACCTACTCTTTGCATATTTTTTAAGTTGGAGAGGATGCCCCTTGGGCTTTAAAGACAGATTTTATATAAATGTGCATATATATAAACTATGAAAGGTTTATTATATCTTCAAACGGAGTTTAAAGCGGGAGAACTGTCCATATAAACCTACGCAAGGAGGCACGCGCTGCGTTCTCAATCAAAGACTGTTTTGCAGAGGGTGTGTCTGTGTTGTTGAAATGATGACTATTTCTACCAAGTCTGTTTCTTGAATTGGATTCTGTTGGGCTTCTGTAGCAATATTATGCTTTTCTCATTGAGTATTTTAGATGTTCACTTTGTTGTGGATGGATTTATGATTCCCACATATTCATATCTACAGGGCATTCCACTTGTAAATGCACACATTGCCTTTAATTCCTGATTACATCCTGTCTACTCTTGAGTGTTCTCTCTCAGTTGGAGCATGCTGCAGGACTCACCCCTTCGGTACTTGTCGGTATTCAGGGCAGTCTGTTAATCAAATGGAAGGTGGGTTTTTTTAAACACAAGCTGCGTCTGTAGAAAGTTGTCATGCCTTCTTGTTCTGTAAAAAGCTAATTTGGATTTCCCTAAAGATCAACAAGTACTCCGTCATCTTTAATAATAAATATATTGTATTTTAACATCATTCTCAACAAATCATCTGTGATGGAAGCATGTCAATCTTAAAGCCGTTGGAATCTAGAGGCCTCGATTTCCTATGATTGTGTTTTCATTTCCTAATGCAACCAAAGTATGAATATGTTATGAATTGGAATAAATTCTCAGTTCTGGCCAGGACATCAAATGAATGTAAATATTTCATTGCAATTATGAACTTTAGTTTCTTTGGTAGTAAAACAGGTGATCAAAGTTTAGCTTATGAAATGCTAATGTGTTTCACCTGTTGTTAGCTTGTGTTGTACAGTTATTACAACCATCACCTGGAAAACTTATATGGCACATCTTTAGTGGTTATTATTTTAGATTTTATTGTATTTTTTACTGTATTGGACTTTAATTGTGTTTAAAACACAATTTGTTTAATTTTGTTGTTTGGACTTTGTTTCTCTTTTAGTTGAATGCATTGTATTTTTTATGATTTTGAATAGAATTATCCTTAATATAGGCTTAAAGTGAAAATCTTCATTTTGAAAACTTGGCCTTCTGTGGTATTTAAATGCTTTAATTTTATTTGCATAATCATCTTGATTTGAACTTTGAAAAAAAATCAGAAAATTAGCTATGGTAAACTTCCAATTTTATCTAGTGATTATTTTTTTCCTTTGTGCTTAAATAGAAAATTCCAGGAAAAAATGTTATTTAAAAGACCGATGAAATATTTAAACACTCAACAAAAACACAGCTGATTAAGGTTTTATGAAAATTTAAGAGCAATCTTGTGAGGTCAAACTTCTTTTTTATAGGGCTCTGTTAGTCTAAAAGTAACTTAAAGCAATTTCATTTTGATTTACCCCTTTTTTAGCCATTTTGCAGATTATCTGTAGTATACTTATTCTATATCATCATATTACAAGGGTAATTGGGGAGTTTACTGTCTAGTTAAGGTGTAAATACAAATACACATTTCATAGCAAATCAAATATAGTATGTTCTTAGAAAGTTTTGTGTATTTCAATCAATGCCTTGATTCTACAAATCTTTTTAATTGAATTTAATTTTATTTTGTGACCTATTTAAGTTTTTACATCTGTGGATTAATCATTCATTGTGGTTTTCCCACACTCTTGAAACATCTAAATTTTTATACAAGTTTTAATTTATTTTGAAATCAAAATAATTGTAATGTGATTTGTTTCATGTACTCTTAAGACAAAATAATCACAACATTGATGAATCATTTGCCAATTGTTTATATTTGTATAAAATACTTTAAAACTAAATTTTTGCACATGTTAAATTACAGCCTCTTCATTTAGTTTTTTTTCTTAGAAGTTTTTCTTATGTGTGTTCAAGGATGTATATTTACTTATGTTGTACATTATTTGTGATGTCAATGCATATTTTTAAGTGAGGAACAAAGAATGTTGATTTGTAAAAAGGTAATCACAGGCAGCTTGGGTTCATTAATTCAGCCAAGTAGGCCTTCATTAAAGATAATTTAAAATGGTTTTTAAAAAAACAAAAAAAAATTTTTGCTCTTGTATATCTGTAAGAAAGTATCTCTTAATTTTTAGAACTAAAGGTTGTTATAATTTTTGAACATGGGGGTACTTCAAGGTTTAGTTTGTTGGTAGGTCTCCAGATTAATAGTCTTTAAAATTCCTGGGTCCACTTAAAGGCAGTTATGGGAAGAAATTCCAAAAAAAAACAGATACAATGGTATTTGAATGGTAGGAGACTATTATGTGGCTGTCGGAGCATTGTTCAATAGCATTAAATATCCAACATCTTAGCATTGCTAAAGTGTACTGCTATCACATTCTTTGACCGGTTTTCCACTAATAGAGAAAGCATATTTTTTTGGTTCTGATTTGATGAATGCTTCATGAATGTATTTTGGTTTATCAAATCAGGGCAGTATTTATGTGGTAAATTAATTTAACATGTTAATAACTCAATTAAGTTTTATCATCATATTTATCCCAAATCCATTGAATGCCTTTTGGATATTTTAAGTGTTGTTATATTCCAGGTATTTTTACTGTGCACCTAAATTAGCTCTTGTTATAGGTGTTGAAATCTAATATGCAACCAACCAGGTTAAATGAACCAACTTTAGGGCAAATACTGTGCATCAGTCTTTCCTATACAATCTGTACAGTTCCTTCGTAATCTGAAAGAATATATTTTGCATATCGATCTTGAGAGTTACAAACTTATCCCTTTATGGCACTTTTCACCGTTATGTAAAAATGGCTTCTAAATGAAATTGAGTGTCATGATTTAAAATTATTCTTTATTAATTGCTGATCACACATAATCCTGTTGTACTGAAAAAAATCCTGAGGAGTTAGAAAGTAAAAAAGTTTTAAATTAAGTGTGAAAACTGTTGCTACTACTGTTGGGCAGTGGTGGTATTTTTCAACTAATGAAATCCCTTTTGGTAAAACTGTCTCTTTAGAGTATCTTCTTCTTTTTATAAATTAAAATCAATGTTTCATTTTGTACTGTATTGATGGGGGTCATTATAAAATGTGTAATTATTTTTTTATGCTACTATTTGTAAAAATGAGTCAGAAACCAATTTTTTAAAAACACTTTTTGTTATTGTAATTAATAAACACTGCATATACATAACTCTTTAAAAATGCTATAATTGTAGTACAAATGCCACCACTGATGATTATAATGTTTCGCCTGATAATTTCTGTAAAATCTGGTAAAAACATGAACTTGGGTAAATACTTGCTATTATCTTCTCAATATTTAATTAAAATTACCTCCCAAAAATTGATACTTTGATTGAGAAAAAAATTTAAATTTTACAAAATTCAAAATAACCTTCTTCAAATATAAAATATAATTTTATCTCTAGGACTCATAATTGACCACTTTGTTAAAACTGTTTCTTCTTTTTACAGGTTTCATGCAATTGCTGTGTTGAAACAGAATATTTATAATTGTTTATAATTAACCATGATACTGACAGTTATTAAAAAATTGTATTTACTAAAATTAAGAGATTCTAGGAAAAGCAATGCAGTAGTTGCTAAAAAAGAAATTTTAAAGTTATAAATCTGTTAGTTATAAAGTTATAATACCATTAATTAAATTAGTTATTGATTATCTTTAATTTGGATTTTAATCTTTTAATTACCTTATACTACATTCACACATGAAATGTTAATCTAGTTTAAGCTAGATTAGTACTTAAACTAAATTAACTTTTCATATGTGAATTTAGTATTACTGATTATATTATGTACATTTTTAACTGGTCTCTCTTGCTTACCTAATAAATGACCAAATAAAATTAATAATTCTGTGCTATGTAATGGCTACCAATAGTAAAACAATTTGCTGGTTTTGTTTATTAAATAAATTTTCTTCAAAATTATAATGAAATAAATTTTCTTCAAAACTAGTATGCCCACATTGGCTTCTTGCATTAAATCTAATTGTAGACAAATTTAAAATAAGTTGAACGTTAACTGAAAGTTTCGGCTGAGATGTCAACTTTCTGGCAGTTGATCACTGTTGGCTTAGTGAATGATTGTTACCCAAGTTCATTTTTTCAGAGTCAGGTATAATATTGTTGAGGACAGGCAGATGATCTGGAATTTCAGGTACTTGCAAGCAATCCTACTCTTGTATTGTCGGTCAGTCCCTCACTGTTTTATTTATTCTGTCTGATTTCTCTTCTCCTTCAAAGTGGACTTTGAGAGCCGTCATTGTGTATCTATTTAAACACCTGATCATACACATACATTTTACATTTGTCGTTTTTTAAGGAGGTGTGTGCAGCGGCTTTGTCTGTTTTAATGTGTCATTTTTTAACAATAAAAGGAATCCAAAAGCTCTATAGTTATGTTTCTTGTCTCTTTCAACAGTTGGGGGTCTTTCTAAACATAGAACAATTTTATTTTATTTAATGTGCTTAACTCAGTTGTGCCCAGAATCAGGGGGTACCTAAAGTGTAATTTTTGATAAGTTCTATTAAGTTTTCATGTTATTTATCTATTTTGTTTATAAAATGTGTTTTTTTACCTAAAGACATTATGTAAAGTTTTTCTCTAGAGATGATGGAAATCCCTCCTAGCTATTTCATTCTGGATGTAAGGAAAAAAGCAATTCTAGCTCTTTTTTTGTAACTCTTAATTGAGGAAAATGAAATTAACTTTAAATAACTTTAAACATTTACGCAATTTAAGTGGCCAAATTTGAAAATTTGCTTATCACAAGTGTTTTAGCTTGTTTTGAGACAATTTGGGAATTTTCAAGGAAAAAATTGGTTTAAAAATTTAAAAGGAGGGTTGGGGACAATCTCTCCTTTAAGTACTTTTGAAATTAGCCCCTTAAAAATAACTGTTTTGTGTTATTTAGAGCCCCATGTATTAGCCTGAGAGCTGGATGCAAATTTTGGGAATGATAAGGTGCACGAGATATTTCACCTGGAACAGATTCGATTGATGATGGGAAAACTTATGTCACCAACGCCAGAAGGCGGAGTGGAAGCTTTCAGTGTGAAAGGGGGGGGGGGGGGGGGTCGAACATGCAAACAGCGCGCGGTCCCTTGCGACAGAGATTTTGAGGAAATCGGTTGAAAATTTGCACAGTTTAAGGAGAGTGTGAATAAAAGATAATCTAGCATTCTCCAAAGTATAAGTTGTGTTTTAAGGGTCGTAGAGAACTAAACGAATTCTCGAATGTTTATATGAATGATCTGTACGGCCGACGAGGTGCAAGGGTGGACATAGGCTTAATGTATTGAAGAATGTTAGTAACAGTTAGGGTGACACTCCCAGAAGACTAAGTGGAAGACAAAGGAAAACTATATGCAAACAACCAGAAGTCTAAGTGGAAGCGTTCGGGAGATATTCAGGCACGAAGTACAAAACCGAATAAAAGCGCGCGGTCTCTTGCGACAGAAATTTTGCAGAAATTGGTTGAAAATTTGCACAGTTTTAGGAGAGTGTGAATAAAAGATAATGTAGCATTCTCAACAGTATAAGTTGTGTTTTAAGGGTTGTAGGAAACTAACGAATTTTCCAATGTTTATATATAACAAATGACTTATAACATATAACTTTTCTCTTGCAACAATGACTAATAATACGCTAAAAACCACGCTAACAATGACTTTATATTTATTAGCGTATTATTTGTCATTGTTGCAAGAGAATTGCTTTTATTCAGTCTTTTACTTCGCACCTGAATATCTCCCGAACGCTTCCACTTAGACTTCTGGCTGTTTGCATATAGTTTGTTCTATATGTCAGCTATACATATGCAAACAGCCAGAAGTTTCCGAATGATTCGGGTTTTAAGATTTTTCTGCACCTTTGGTGACTTCTGGCCACCCTTTGTCTTCCACTTAGTCTTCTGGGAGTGTCACCCTAACTGTTACTAACATTCTTCAATACATTAAGCCTATGTCCACCCTTGCACCTCGTCGGCCGTACAGATCATTCATATAAACATTCGAAAATTCGTTTAGTTCTCTACGACCCTTAAAACACAACTTATACTTTTGAGAATGCTACATTATCTTTTATTCACACTCTCCTTAAACTGTGCAAATTTTCAACCGATTTCCTCAAAATCTCTTTCGCAAGGGACCACGCGCTGTTTGCATGTTCGACCCCCCCCTTTCATGCTAAAAGCTTCCATTCCGCCTTCTGGCGTTGGTGACATAAGTTTTCCCATCATCAATCAAATCTGTTCCAGGTGAAATATCTCGTGCACCTTATCATTCCCAAAATTTGCATCCAGCTCTTAGACCATATGGACAGCAAAGAAAACAGCGCTTTGAAAGTGACATGATTTTCAAGAAAAAAACCAGTATTATAAGATATGAAAATTTCTGGGGGTTCTCCCCCAGGAAAATTTTCAAAATATTTCCCTTTAAAGTGGTGTTTCAATCTATTTTGAGACTCTTTGGTTAGCATTTCGAAGAGGATTGCTCCTTGTAAGTTGCAAAATTTTCAAGGTAAAACAGTGTTAAATTGGTGCCAAAATTTGGGAGGTTTGAACCCTAAAACCCCCTTGGATGACCCTGAAGAAAATACTACAGTAGAGCCCCGATTACATCTAAAATCTCTCTTATCTCATCTAAAATTTGTTCTCATCATTAAAAAAGTTTTTCTTGGCCCTCGCGGATAATCCGCACCGCGGATAATCGGGGTTCTACTGTATTAGTTTCTTCCTTGAAAGAAAAAGCCCTTATGCTTTTTATTAGTAGTACATTAACACAAAAATAAGAATTATTTAAACCTTTCGTTTTGATCGAATCAAAAGGTTTGAAAGCAATACTAATTTATATATGACTGGAGAGAAAAGTAAATCTCAATCTCTCTAACTAGCGGATTGATTACTTTAGAAAGAAAGATGAGGTAAAAAAAAAGATGCGCTGGTTTTGAACGAGAACATTGAGGCTTTATCTGTTTTAATTTTTGACCATTTCAAAGCAATGCAAATTAGAAATTTTCAAAAATGAATTGATTTCAAATTTCTTTGCGGAGCAGTTGGAAAGGCTTCGTGGAGCACAGTTTGGGAACCGCTGTGCTAAATGATACTAAAAGAACTAATAAATCATAGCTTATGGATCAATAAAATTTTTGACTAGGCGATGGAAGTTTTTCAGTGCCAAGATTAAGTAGTTAATTTAAAACTCTAAGAAATTAAAATAAGTGTATTAAAGGATAAGGAAGGTAAACGTTTAGTATTTAAAAATCTATGCTTATATATTTATTTATTTTAACACTTTATGTCCCGACGGGACTTGTAAGTCCCACTTCCTACTGTTCCAAATTCGTCCAATTTTCGTCATATAAGGCCAAATTTAGTTTACTTATAGTTGCAGTTACGTAAACTTGAAATATTTTGGATGAGGAAAATAATTTGGGGCATAAAGGGTTAAGTACAAGGATTAGCATTGACGAAAAACAAAAACACTCAGTTTTTCATACTATTGGAAATTTTATTTTAACCCAACCAAAACAAAAGAACTTCCAGTACACTTTTTAAGTAAAAATATGTTATAAGGTCTCTGATTTTTCTGTAAAAAATATTAAAAACCTAATTGGGATTACGCAAGTTTTTTTCTCTGCCAATCCCTGCTCCAAAATATATTTTTTTCTGCCTACATCTCATATCAAGGAAAAACCTGTTTTACAGTTAAATATCTTGTAAGGCAGAAAAGCTCATAACTTTTTACCGTTCTAAATTAGGGTGCTTATGTTCGTTAAAACCCATTGAGATGAGAACAATAAAAGAATACTTAAAATCATTTAATTGTTTATGGAGTTGTATTTCACCAAACGATGGATTATGACTTAGAATGACTATAGAGTAATGACAAATGATATTTTTATCGTTTTTAAAGATTATGAGAGAGAGAGCGAAAGGAAAACACCTAAATTATTTTCGCAGCAAAAATACAAATGAGTTGTACACAGCTGTGCTAAAGAATGAAACCAAGCAGCACATGTTAAGAGAGGATGGAAAAATAACTACTTTAAGTTGACATTTTTACGTAAAACACGTGTTTACAAAAAGTGTTTATTTTCTTTCGTTCATCATATTTGACTGTGAATCTGTCATTTCAGGAAATGTAATTCAACAATAATCCTGGAAATCAATTTGGGAAAATCTGTCCTATTTATATTTAAAGAATCAGCTGCCTTCAGCTGGTATTAATTTCTTAAATGTATGTTCTTCAACGAAGCAATTAAGGAATCCGCAGTTCTTTAAATCCAGCCAGTTAGATAGTTTATCCAGATCAGTGTATCCTCGAAAATAATCAAAGTGAAACAAAAATAAAAAGCTTCAAAATGAGGTACGTTCTTTTTTAATCATTCTAATTAATTCTCTATTAACTTTTCCAATAACAAATTAAATAAGAGTAGTTGAACCTTGTTTGAGCGACTCTTCATGGGACCAAACCTATACCATAAAAGACTTAACTACGAATGAAATTAGCAATATTATAAAGCAATCCATGCTTTTCTTACCGGTCTAATGACCTTTTCTTACCGGTCAGTGAGTTTTTTATAGCATTGGAACAACACTCTTTTTGCATTATCTCCTTTAGTTTTTAAACTAATTTTTGTAACTTTTTTTATTTCTCCGTTTTTTTTATAATCTCAATGTATTCTCTTACCTAGAGGTCTTCTATAATCACTTACCTAGAAGTAGACTTTACTTCCATGAATCTAGGAGACGTTGGTTCCAAATAAAAATCGCGAAATGGACTTTTGAAACACCCTGTAAATAGCGTCTTTTTATCATGATTTGCGTAACGAAACTCCTCCTAGCAACCCAACAGGCATTCTTTTTACTCAGTTTTTCTTTCCGCGTAGTGACATCATAGGGTCAAGAAACATTGCAAACAAGTATAGTTGGAATCAACATACAAAGTTCAAAAGGATTCTTTACAATGGAATATTCCTATTGCTTCTGCTGTCGGTTAAATCTGAGGATAACAACGGGCAAAGAAACACAGGTGATATTTTCATGCCATCAAGTACTTCCAGAAAAAGTAATAGGAAACTGTAGATCCACTTATAATGAAAAAAAATAATTCAAAATATTTTCATTTATTCTAATTTGATTGGAGGGAGTTTATGAAATACTTAAAAGCTTATTTCAATATTATCCAAAATAAAATTTTCATTTACTTTTTTAAAATCTAGATTCTATACAAAACGGTTACTTATTGAATGCATCATGTCAGTTGAATAGCAACTCTTCTACCACTACCGAAATTTGCCTAACTCCAGGATGTATTGACGCAGGTAATTTATATCATGCAATAACTCATTGCTCATTTGGACATCGATATTTTTAAGTACAACTTTTAGTTTTCCTTAGTAATAAAGTATTATTAAAAAAACTATCAGGTCTTAGAAAATCTTTTTTTTTCTTATTTAGGTGTTGTAAATTTTTATTCATTCGATATATTTTTTATTTTAACTGAATGTTACATTAAGAAAAAATGAAAGTTTGTTCTAAACCAGATATTCTCTTAAATAATTAAGTTGCTTACTGTTTAGGTTATATTTAATAAAAAAGTATATATTTCTCGAGGCATATAATAGCAATAAAATTCCATCAACTTACAAAAATGGTATGTTCTGTAAAATTCTTTCAGGTTTCTCTGTATTTTTTAAGATGAAAAAACTAACTCCCTTGACTTATTATTAAGACTAATTAATAATTTCAATATCCTTATAATGTTCTAATTTAGAACCTTTTCTTCAAGTGAGAGCATTCAGAGTTTAATTTAATTATAATATAAGAATATAGTGTAAAGTAAAGTTTGAATACTTTTGTTAACTATAGTATAAAACGTTTTATGTATAATAAACACTACTCTGTTGTTATTTTCATGCATTATACAGCGTCTTACCTGTTGTCAAGTATGGATAGGAGCGTTGACCCTTGCGAGGACTTCTATCAGTTTTCGTGTGGAGGGTGGATAGAGAAGCACAGAATCCCGGAAAACCAAAACAAAGTGTCTATTCTATCGGAACTAGACGAAAAGATCGCAAATGACCTGATACGTATGATTGCTCTTTTTGAAATATATTTGTATAAAATGTCTTTTCTTTGATATATTGTTTGATATACGCTGATGTCTAAAGATGACTTTGACCTTTACTGTTCCTTGACGCGACTTTCCTTTGTTAATTGGCATTCTTAACTGTTGACACAACCTTTTTATTTGAAGTGGTGCTACTTGGTGGTACTAATGGAAAAAAAGCAACTTAAGC
The DNA here is from genome assembly GCA_024610705.1 of Tetragnatha versicolor. Classification (NCBI taxonomy): domain Eukaryota; kingdom Metazoa; phylum Arthropoda; class Arachnida; order Araneae; family Tetragnathidae; genus Tetragnatha; species Tetragnatha versicolor. The sequence goes on along the minus strand of JANDEH010000004.1, from coordinate 45,998,090 downwards.
AACAGAACTTAATCTCAGTTATAGTGAAGTGATGTATAAAATTTTACATTTTTGGAGGGAAACCTGAACTTTGAATTCTTTATTTGATTATACATGTTGAAGAAACAAGTTTGTTCATTTTAAAAGAAGGTAGAAAATGAAAGTTATTGGAAATTTCAAAAAGCTTTATTCATAACCTAATTTAGCTTTACTTATTAACCAGAAAAATTTCGTGAGTCAATATTTATGAGGATCTTCAACAATTAGTTTCCAATGTAAAAAAGTAAATAGTGGGTGTTTTTTCAAAGTACATTACACTTTCAGTATAATTAAAATAGATTTTAATATTCAAACGCTTCTTTATGTTTAAAATGTTTGAAATCTCGTAAATAGTAATATTCCAAATCCATATAGACTTTTCACACAGTTGATTAAAAAAGCTATAACTGTTATAAAGCTTTTTATATAGCTATCACTAAATTAACTAAAATATAAAAAATATATTTTTGATTGTAGTTCTACTTGAAGAGGAAATGAAGGGATCAGAGGCTGGCCACTTAAGGAAAATCAAAGATATGTATAACTCCTGTATGAACCTCAGTACGTGGTTTCAAAATTAAATTTAATCTTTTTGTTTAAAATACATGAAATTTTTTTGGAACGAAGATATTATTCCAATTATTTTTTTTGTAGTATATAGTATACTAAGTTAATGACAGATCCTTAAAATAAAGATTAAGAACTTTAAACATTCTTTCGCTCGTTATTACCATCTTTACTTTTAACAGGAGGAATCAAAGAGGCAGGCTACGAACCTTTGGTTAGATTCCTCGAACCGATAGTTAAGGGGATTAAAGATTGGAATGCAGATAACTACGATTGGATAGACACTCTTAGAATAATACGAAAAGCTGGATTTAGCCACTATTTTCCTCTAATGATCGGGGTATTTGGGAATGATATAAAGGTAAAAGATTTTTACTCTTATTAAATGAATTAACTCTAAAATCTAAAAGGAAAAACTAATACGATCGATGTATTCTGGTGCTCAAAATTAACAGAAATTGAACATTTCTTTGATTTTCTCCAGATCTACTAGACAGATTTGGATGAAGTTTGGTATGAACATAGGTTGATTAATACCCCAAAAATAATCATTCAAAAATAATGAGGAACAATTATTAGAGTTGAAAGGAATGAAATGGTGGTTGTAGAATCAAGTAAAAGAGGGGGTTTATACGGGGTGCGATACTCTCCAACTGACATGCAGGTCTTCTTGAATGATTTTACACTATTATATTTATTATTTTTTTGTAAATTAGGCAGATAACGAATTTTCCTTTTTGGAATTATTGTTTCCCAGAAACTTGAAACCAGAAACCTTCCTACCCCTCATGGGGTCTTGTAAATCCCAAACGAACTTTGACGCTTGATATCTCCTAAGTATTTTTGTTTTGATAAGTTTCAATGCTAATATTCTTTAATTACGCAATGTTTTTCAATGGGTAAAAATTTTGGGGTTCTTATTCAATTTTTTATTGTCGTGAGAAAAATAGTCCCATATTTCCCTTCTGGATAAATCCTCTTTTTCTTGATTCTGGAACCGCTATTTCATACTTTTTAACAATGACGATTGTGTATTTTGAGTGATTATTTTTTCTTGGGGGTATTGTATCAACCTATGTTCATACCAAATTTCATCCAAATCTGTCGAGTAGATCTGGAGGAAATCAAAGAAATGTTTAATTTCTCTTAATTTTGACCAAAAGTGTAGTAAAATTGTAATTATCATTAGTCATTTATTTTAATTGGCTTCAAAATAATTGTCTAAAAAGAATTCCATTTGAATTCTTAAACGAAGATCACCTGAAATGTATAGAGAATGGTTTGGAGGAAATTAATTATTAACTCGAAATTATACAAACGTTTTAACCACAGAGATTTCATGCCCGAATATATTGTGTAAGATTCTTTAACCCTTCTGTTACCAAATACGCAATAAAACCCTTTAATTTATTTACATGACTTACTGCAATCAGTGTAGTTTTATAAATATTTTGTTTTATAGATTTACAACAACTATGGAATAAAGTTCAACGAGTTATTGGATGGAAGTTTTTTCAACAAATCTTTCGATATCCAGAACTCTCCCCAAGCACTTTTGACCCGTGAGCAGATAAAGAAGATTGTCTTTGGTTTGGAATTAAACATGAATACTTCAGTTGCCGAAGAAACGATGTCAGATATAAATGCTATTGATGGTATTTTCTCTTTAATAACTTGGAACGTGAGTGTTAGTTTATATTTGCGTACTTAATTTAAACTATCTATTTCAACAGAAACGGATGAAACTACATATACATGAGTCCCAATATAACTGTTCATCCCTTTAACTTTTGAATCCCTTGATATATAGTCATAAAAGGGGTGTCTAGGTAAAAAAAGGGAGTCATAAAAAATTCATTTATTTAAGGGGACTCAGTACCAAAATTTTTTTTTCTAATAACAGGATTTTATTATCTTTTAAGGTGTTAAATTATGTATTTACTTCATACTAATTCATATTTAGCCCAAAAAGCGAGTTCAAAAATTTATTTTAAAAAATACAAAAAACTTCACGACAATGCCCAAAATTAATCTAAATTTAAATTGATACCCCTCCCTTAATATATGTTCTTTTGATTTGATTGTTTGTATTAACATAGATAAAACATATATAGTCCTTTGTAGGCATGGAAACTTGATTATCTATAAGTTTCTGAAAACTAAAAAAAACTCTGAAATTTGGCATTTTTTTTCGAAAAATATCGTAAGTTTCCACTTTACGGCTCCATAAAAAAAATTCTAATAAATATATTATAAATTCATGCCTGAAGATGTTAAACAGGTGTTACTGATAATGTATACAAAGTTTGAAGTGGTTTGGATGATTAGAAAAAAATCCTTTAGATTTTAAACATTAAAAACCTTGTTTTGAGAAAAAGCAGTTTAAAGATAGAAAACTAGGCTTCTTAAGCCTATCTAGGCTTCAGAAATCTCAAAATTTTCACACTTAGAATCCCTGTATCATTATGAAACTTGGTAGGAATAATTCTGAGGGTATTATCTTCATTTTTATTGCAAAATCTCAAATTCAAAATTTTGACCAAATTTTGGTACTGAGTCCCCTTAAATTCAAATTAAATTAAATTAAATTTATGTATTGTTATTTCTGTAAAAATATTAATAGTATTCTAAATATTTATTAAATAAACAGAACTAGTTCGTTTAAATTACCTCACATCTAGTCGACTGATATAGGTTGCGGTTGGGGTAAGTCTAACCCCTTTTTAGAACAGAATATTTTTGTAGCTTTATAGAAAATTATAAAACGGTAAAATTTGAACTTATTGGCTTATTTGGTTTAAGACTTCATTAAAAATATTAAATATATTATTAGTTTTTAAAATAATGTTTTATTCTTTTAACTGGTCTTTTTTAAAAATCAGATGGATGCTCCACTTACCCCATAAGAAGGGGTAAGTGGGCCCCTATCTGACTTACCCCAACCACTCTTTATTTAGATTGAAAGCAAGCAAAACTCAAGAGGGGGTAAGGGGTCTTACTTAATAAACAAACCATTCTGTAAATATATTTTATATTAGCTATACAATCTTAAAAAGAAATTAAACAAAACTCAAATATATGAGAAACTCAACTGTGTGAGACAAAATGTAACCTGATCAATGCGAGTAAGTGTGAAATGTCCTATACATATTTTAGCTTGAGGGGGATGATCCACTTATATACACCCAACTAACCCTAGATAATTTTCACAGTTGATTTTTTAGATTGCTACATAAATAAATTTTCTTGTAGAGTTTACTTCATTCTGAATTGGGGATGGAAACAAAAGACTGTGTACTCGATGCTTTAACTCCTCTCAATGAAACTAATGTAAGAATTTTTTAATTATACATTCTACTTTTAAGGATGATAAAAGTCTTATAATGCTCCATTTAAGTCCATTTTGCTTTTGGGGCACCCAGTTATCACTGAGCAAAATTACTCAAAGATTTAGAGTAGAATTAAACCAAAACACATTTAAATGGTTCCATCACAACCATTCTGCAATCTGTTCCTTCCCTTCCATAAAAGTCAGGCAGGCCATAATGTGAATTTTTGGTATTATAAATTCAGAAGTTGTTTTGATATGTTAGCATATAAAGAAAACTCAATATAAAAAATAAATTACTACGAATCATAGAAAAAGAGATAATTTATAAGGAAGAAAGTTATTACATAAAGCATATGAAGAATACCTTTATCTTTTGTAACTTTGTTAGAATTATTCTATTCATACTCAGTGTTAATTTCTTCATTTTATCTTTTTTAGCTTCAATATCCGGCTGAAACTTATGTAAAAGTTAAGGCTTGTTATGACTGGTTAACTAATGAAACTGTATGTATTTATTTTATATTTATGATCCATTAAATGTAAAATGTATTGTTATTAAAAAAAGAAACTTATTGATTTATATATATTGGTAATTTAAACTACTTAATTAAGTACAATGAAACCATGGAGAATGTGTTTTCTTAAAAAGGAAATTTCCAAAAGTACTCTAAAAAATTCTATTACAAAAATATTTACTCTACAAAAATCTGTATCTTATACAAAAATATCTAAATTTTTTATTCAATTTAAATAATATTATTGTCTTCGTTTTTATGTTTCAAATTTTTGTTCAAATTTTAATTATTCACAATAAAGGCAATGTCTAGAAAAGACACAGATAATGGATACTTAATAAAAATGAAGAAAATCTGTAAAAAAATGATCAGGAAAAATAAATTTTATGTGTATTTTAGTTGCACTCATAATATTTCATCCATTATACCTTCTTAAGGAAATTGACATCGATGATGATCATTATGGATATGAATTAACTGTAGAAAAACTACAACTAATGTTCCCTGAGGTATGTAGTCTGATAAGCATTACTGATCCATATAACACATTTTTGGTATCAAAACGTTAAAAACAAACACAAAAACTTCAGAACTCCCTTTCTTACTGAACTAACATCAAACCTCCGCCATTTTTTCCATCCTCCACCCCAATTAATTGTTTGTAATTAATAATCATTGAGTGTCATGTAGGTTTTGTCTATCATTGTTTTTAATGGCTTAAAATATATTGTTTAACAAGTCTTTGACACAAAAATATGTATGATAAAATACTAGTTGTATTGACAAGTTACTGGGTGCAATGATACATTTAAAAAAAATCATTGGTGTTCTTTTTTTTGTCAGAATTGTGATTAAATTAGTGGACTTGCTGGTTAATTTTTAAGGAAAAAATTTTGATTCAATTATCGATAAGTTAGAACCAATAAATATTCCAACTTTTAGGATATGATATTCATGAAGATGACTTGTGAGTTTTGTGAGGATTGCGAAACGATCTGAATTTTAGATATTTTCAATAGTTTCTTTCCGCAGACCAATAGATTTTTTACTATCCATTAAGCATGGGTTTTTGAAGCAAAATTATTGCAAAATCTAATAAATAAAACTGTATTTGAGATAATAATTCATTATTTTTCAGATTGACTGGTTAAAATACTTCAATGTCTTATTCGATGACCCTATTTATGAGAACGATACCGTATGGATACCTGACTATTATATGGTGCTAAGTGTTGCAAACTTCATGAAGATAACTCACAAAAGGTGATATTTCATGTTTCTTTTCCATATGTGTTCAAAGGATTTTGTATGGATCCTAAAACAATTGAATTGCGATCTAAAAAATAAATTCTGTTTTAAAACACTCGGGTATTAATACTTATCATGTACTCAAAGCCGAAAATTATAAAACTATAACTATAATTTCTCATAAGCGATTCGAATTTTCATATTGCTCTATAAAATACTAGCAATAGGATAGCTCCAGGAAAATTTTTATAAATACGTTCAAAATGTTGAGATTGGGAGAAATGATTAAATCAGCAGAAATTCTTCAGTCATCTTCTTTTAAAATTATTATGGGAGGTCCAGGTAGCACATATAATTTTCGGGGAAGCAGTGCTATTATTATGATTCTTTTCTTTATTAGTCCTTCACGTCTATTTCATCCTCAATAAACATATTTTTATCTCTCCTCTTCATCCAGCACATCCTCTTCATCTCTATTTTCCTTTTGGTACTCCTCGTCTATCTCAAAATGTTTATCTCTATTTTCTCTTCAGTCCTTCCTTCGTCCATCTTACCTTCATACTTCTTATAAACTTCATCACTTTTTTCCTCCACAGTCATCCTTAACCCTCTAATCGTTATCCCTTTCATTATCTTTATTTGTACTTCTTCATTCATCTCATTTCATCTTTTATCTTTCTCATCAATCATCTTTATTTATCTTATTATCCACATCCCTCCCATCCTCTTTGTTTTCTATTTGTGTCCATTGCTCTCATCATATTCATGTTACCCTCTGTATCCTTCTCAGCACCTTTGAAATTTTGGAAATAATTTTTTAAAACTAATACCTAATTTCATAAACGGATTTCTCAATTTATATGGAATATTCGTATTCTCGTATTCAGAACTGAAAAATATCCTACAAACATATATTACAAGTCACAAATATTATTATTTGATTTAAAAAAATTTTCGGCCATTTTTTAAATTTTAAAAATTAAACTTCTTGCGAGTCGATTGTGTCGTATTATAGCATGTTATTATTGATGTAATATTTCCAAGTAAAAACTGTTGAGAAACCAAATGTTACAATTTTTACCTATTTGATTTCTTTTCAGTTGACTTACTGGACTATACCTCAAACGCATTCATCTTTTAGGTCTATTCTTGCGTATTATTTGTGGCAAGTAGCGAAGGAGTACGACGACTTATTTAAGGATTTGACACAAAAAGAAGAATACCGAGGGAGGAGGTGTCTTGGGTACATTGCAAAATACTTGGGCATACCCCTAGGCTCCTTCTACATTAAAAGATACCCCAAGGAAGAAGAGAAATCAAAAGTAAAGACATACTTACAAGGATAATACCTAATTTTGTTCATATCATTTCTTTTGCAAAAAATAATAAAAAAACATTAAAATATGCTCTACTCAAAATACATAGAGCGAAACCAAAATTGATTCAATTATGTCTATATTTAGGTTCCTGAAATAGTGAATTACATCAAAAAAGAGTTTGTAAATATACTGGAGAGTAGAGCCTGGATTAAATCGGATCACAAAGACTTAGTGAAGAAAAAAGTATATTTTTTAATAATTTGGAAAATTAATTCAATAGTAAACTTTTATTATTGGTTTAATTTTATTATACGTAATTAGGTGGATTTCATTGTACTTAATGATATACTTGTCAGTCCAGAAAGTATTCGTACACCCAGAAAATTTGCACAAGTATACCGTTTACGGCTGAATTGTATGTGCAAAACCTAAACAAACGTGCAAACAAAA